>JAPQWN010000004.1:28553189-29806696 GCA_028538565.1 Umbellularia californica
GAAGATGATTTCTATCTTTTGGGTTCTTTCTTCTGTTGTTCTTCAATGACATACCATCACATTCATACAACTCCCTCCTCTTCAGATGCCTCTGAGAATTAGTAGTGAACTGAGCCTGAAATAATGGAAGACTAAAATTCAATGTACAAATGAGAATCTGAACCATTTTGTTTCAGCCCTACAAACTGTATATGTAGTGGGGAAGTTATTTTTGTGATCATAACCCTTTTGTGCAGAAGCAGCAACAATGTAAAATTTTCAGTGAAAATATGTAAAACTATGATAGATGTTATGGAGAGAATGGGGAAACCTTATATGCAGCTGTCACTCATAAATAGGCTTTGTTATTACACTATATATTGCTGTTGTTTTAACTATTGTTGTTGTTTTAGCTAAATTAATGATTTGGCCCTTCTGTCCTTGTGTGTGGGGAAAAGAGATGCCGATCATTCCATTCTGACTTGCCATGTGGCCTCCACTCACCATCTTGAAAGGACTTCAAATTAAAGTAGAAACACACATTTTTTAGCTCCCTGAACTTGTATCATTTAGCATCCCTGCACAAGTTTTTAGGTTCCCTCAAGTTTCTTTTAAATGGTTATGTTCCCTCAAGTTTCTTTTAAATAAGTTAACTACATTGTCTATTACTTGTAATTTTCAGCGCAAGTCACAGAGGAATAAAGAGAGCCGGAGCAAAGTGAAGACGCTACATACATCTGGCTCTCGATCATTTGCAGCCCAGTTCTCGATCATGCAGGCATATGAGAAACAAACTCCGCCCTTTAAACCTGATTTATATCGACAGCAACACTATAGCAAGAAGAAGAACAAATGGATCACAGATCATGCTGAGGAGACACATGTAAGTTGTTTCATTAACAATATTGTAGATCTTAGTTTATTTAAGTTGCCTAACATATATTAATTACATGACATATTTGAATTCTTTGATAATGCAGCGAAGAATGGAGGAGGCACTGTCGTAGCCTGAAATTAACTCTCCAGTGGTTGAGCAACAGGTGATAGAGAATCTACTAGGGAAGAGGGTCTCGAGAAGGTAAGGGTACCGCTCGAGGGGCCCATCATCATCTTCTACTGGTATCTTGAAGTCTTCTGAGATGAGCACCCTACAGCAACAACAAGCTGATTCTTTGAAAGCACAAGAAGAGTTGCGGCGACAGTATGAGGACTCGCAGAAGCAATTGCAAGATCAGGCAGCTATGCAGGTTCACATGCAGAGTCAGATTAAGTTACTACTTTCCTGGGTCGGTATGGATGGTTCGGGCTCCTCCGAAAGATAAGGATTTGATGGTTTTATGAATTGGCATGGGTTATCCCTCTAACAAGTTCATTTTGCTCCTTACTGGTCATGTTTCATGGTGTACTTTGGATATTTGATGATGATTAGATTCTAGTTGGGATTAACTTTATTGAGATATTTGACTTTTTTGACGTGGGATATTACATTTTATGTGGCATGGACAAGTTCTATGATTAGTTTTAGTTTATTGGTGCCTCATTATTTTTTATTATTTCATGATAAATGTGGGATTATTTGTTGTTTATCAATGATTATGCTTGTGCATTGTTGAAAATGTAGATTTGAACAGAAAAATATTGTACAGGAATTTTTTCTGATTTTTCGATTATTTCTTAATTGATAAGAAATGCTATTTTGCAACGCACTCTCTACGTCGCTAAAAGTAAAATTTTTGCCGTCGTTGGAGACATTTCTCGATGAGTCAACACGTCGGGATATGTATTATCGGCGCTGTGTATACGTCGTCAATCTTGTATTCCGACGCTAGTATGTGTGTTGGCAAATGTATAACCAACGTTATTATGCGTCGGCAGTGTGGTAAATCTATTTCTCGACGCAGTACTCTCTACGTCGCCAAAATATAATTTTCCTGCATTGTTGAAGACATTTCCTGACGCTTCAACACGTCGTGATAAGTATTACCGGCAATGTGTATGCGCCGTCAAATATGTATTCCGACGCTAATATATGCGTTGGCAAATGTATAACCGATGTTATTATGCGTTGGCAGTGGGGTAAATATATTTCCCGACGCACTCTATGCGTCGTTAAAAGTAATTTTCCTGTGTCGTTGAAGACATTTCCCGACTCTTCAACACGTCGGGATATGTATTACCGGCGTTGTTTATGCGTCATCAAATATGTATTCTGACACTAGTATTGAAAGTCCAAGATCGAATCCTAGAGGGGGCGGGGGGGGGGGGGGGGGGGGTGAATAGGATTACTCCTAAGAGCTTATACAACTTTTAAATTTCTTTCACTTTTAAATGCATTATGCTTTGATGAAGAGAGAGGACTCCTAGATATTCAATCCTAAGCATTCATATAGCCACATTCTCTATTCAATGACCACTTAAGCATAAGTATACCATTCATGAAATAAAAGTAAAAGATCAATCACCATAACACAATCAATTATAGTGGTTCGGCCAAATTGCCTACATCCACTCCCGGTAACCCTACCGGATTTTCACTAATCAATTTAAGGTTTAGGATCACCTCAAACCTTACACATATATCATTATGCTTTTCAAGGCTAAGCATAAACCTTTACAACCACAACAAATGCTTTTCAAGGCTAAGCACTAACCTTTACAACTTAGATTTTTTTCTTATGAATTATGCCTCAACATGCATGGATAAGAGAACTAATCAAGCACTAAGATTTGCCTCTAAATAGGCTGATATGAAAATGAAAAACTAAACTTCTAGATGCATGCAAATGAATGACAAAGAGTGTAGTAGATGCAAGTTCTAGAAAAACATTCAAACTCTTTTTAGAAAAGGAAATTCAAGATGATTCAAAGATGCTAATCATATGTGAGACAAAGAGTAGAATGATTTACACATGATTTTCATAAAGATCCAACTTGTATTTTGAAAGATGTAATCACAAGATAAACAAGTTGATTTTGAAAACTAGGTTTTGAAAAATTCATGTGAAAACAAAACATAAGTTGATTTCATAAATCAAATAGACTTTAAAAGATGAAACATGTTATGAAAATCAACTACACAAGGATACAAGCAACTCTATGATCATGCCTTAAATAGAAACACAAAGGTTTAAGAAAAGATCATGTTTTTGAAATTTAAAGAGAAGAGAAGCACACCCATTTTGAAGATCAAAGGTTGAATCTAATGAGATGGCTTCATAATCCCTTCACAAAGGTGCTTGAAAAGTTGCTCTTCCTTGCTCTTGAAAATCCCCCAAAGTTCAGCAACTTTTCCAAAAGAGAAAACCACTTTTTATAGAAAAAGTTGTTCTAACGGCTAGGCGTCGGTTAGCCGACATACAGGGGTCGGTTAACCGACACCCCCAACGGTCACTTGCCAACGGTCATATTTTCAAATTTTTAGCTGACCATAAAGCATTATCGGTTGACCGAACTTGTTTGGTTAACCAAGGGCTGACCGACACATTAACCGACAGAACAAATCAATTCAGAAAACAGCTCTCTGGAAATCCAACCGGGAGAACTTCGGTCAGGTTCTGAATGAAGGTCGGTTAGCCGAGGCCTAACCGACACATTGACCGACTAGAGAGTATCAGTAAATGTTTGAAAATGAAGCTCTCTGGAATTCTAACCGACAATGTCTCGGTTAAACTCGGTTCACTGTCAGTTAGCCGACAGCTGACCGACAGGCCAAACACACAGAAATTTCTAAAGATCTGAAAGAGCTGAACAAATTCAAAGCTTTTGAAAAAGAAGTATACCAAGACTGAACTGAAAGCTTTGAGAACTTAAGAATATTTTGAAAAACCATGCATTACTTTGAAAGAACAAAAACCATGAAAGATAAATATGTATGATGATCCTAGAAAGGAAAACATGAATGAATGAGGGGACAACCTTACGAAGATGAATGCATCCTATCAAATTGCAACAAAATAAATACTTTAACAAGTATGTGCGTTGGCAAATGTATAAACGATGATATTATGTGTTGGCAATGAGGTAAATCTATTTCCCGACGCACTTTCTGTGTCGCTAAAAGTAATTTTCGAGCATTGTTAAAGACATTTCCCGACGCTTCAATACGTTGGGATATGTATTACCGGGGTTGTTTATGCATCGTCAAATATGTATTCCGACGCTAGTATGTGCATTGGCAAATACATAACTGATGTTGTTATGCGTCGGCAGTGAAGTGAACCTGACCACTAAGTTCGATTTTTTGCCAACGCTGTTGACATTGCCGATGTTTGGGACAACGCACCATTGCGTCGGGGAATGGTCCGTTTTTGCCGACGCTAAACAATATTACGTCGGGAATGGTTTTCCAGGCATTAGATTGCCGACGCGGTGCCGACAGATTGTACTACGTCGGTAAAGCCTATCCCGACGCAATTCTTATTTTCCCAGACGCGGTGACTGCATTGGCAAAACTGTATTTTGTTGTAGTGGTTTCTGCTAAAATAACCTCAAAGACTTTGTTTCTATTTCTTCAGCTAATCATACAGCTGAAGGAAATATGCAAAATTCAAAGGCAGGAACAGAGAGATCTTTGGTAAGTATGATCCTTGTAAGTGCACGAAATTTCACGGACCCGGAGGTGGTGATCTCGAGACCCACTAGAAGAGAAGATGTGATGCCTTGAATAGAACCTGAAAGGGGGAAGAGGAAAAGAGCAGTCAAAGACCCTGGCTGTGGGCAGCGCAAGGCTCTCCGATGCCTAAGTCAGTGTAAGAACGTGACAGTAGGGTAGAGATTTTAGAGAGACAGAGTAACGGCTCTGTAAGTAATGGGTTGTCTGTATGCGTACCTTTGGAGGAGACTAAGTCCTCTATTTTATACCGTCGTGAGGATCCAATATTGTGGATAAGTATCACAGCGCGATCGATGCGATTCCCTCAATCAGGGCAACCATTTCAGTCGATCCCGCTCCTTTAATTTAGGTAACCGCTCAGTCAATGCCTATCCCTTAATTATAGTCGTAACATCGCCCATTCCCCTTAATGTTCGCTACCTCATAAACCGTTCCGCCACGTCTCTCGGTCGTTACGCCACGTCTCTATCGGGGATGATGGGTGATGCCCTTTGTCCGAGATAGGTGGCTGAGACTGAGGTGAGGACGTCTGAGGTTAGATACATCCGAACTGAGGTAGGACCGAGCTGAGGGAGGTGCGTGAGCAATGCAAGCAAGTCTACCGAGTTGCGTGGCAATGACAAGCTTTCTGCCAAACTGTGAAGGGTCTTTTGATGCTATAGCCGAGACCGAGACTATTAACAAGTTGGGTTCCGAAGTGGCACGTGATTCTCCTTCATTACTGGCAGAGTGGTGATGGACCCGAAAGAAATCTTCCGTCCTCTCCTTCCGTACCCCGGGGGCTGACCTGGGTCTCAGCGGAGGAGGGAAAATCTCGGGCATCAACATTTTTGTACGGGTATGCCAGATTTACTTTCTACTTGGAATTTGGAATAGTGATAATCCGGAGATTCACCTTCACAAGTGGAAAGGAAATCAATCCTTTTTTCTAACTTTTCAAATTGCATAAATATTAAGAAAAGAGACAAGTTTTTAGAATGCCGTAAGAGGCGTTTTTGTTTGTTTGCCGTGAAAGGCGATTTTGCCGTGAAAGGCGTTTTTGCCGTGAAAGGCGTTTTTACAAAACTCATCAAATATGAAAGACAAGAATTGTGATTTCTTTTTGTCTCTTTAAGAAATACAAACTACAATAGAAAAGGAAGAAAAGGGATCTAACTTCTCAGGAGATTGTGGGGACACGTTGAGATCGACGGTCGCAAGTCATATATGGGCTTCGCCATCGTCCTTCAAATGAGAACATGTGATGCTTTGATTCTTTGGCTTGGCTCCTAACCTCAGTTTTTTAAAGGACAAGGACCAAGAGAAGGTCCTATATCCAATGAAAAACCAAGTAAACGGGCTGAAAAGCCGCGTTTAGGCCATGTTGGAGAAGGAGGTGAGCTTTGGGGGGGGGGGGGGGGGGGGGGGGGGGGGGTGGCCCCCCAAGGGACGTTGATCACCTTGTGGTGCTTCCGGGAGCAAAGTAGCAGAACTTCGTCTCTCTCTTGGATTTTCTGAATTTTCAGAGCTTGCACTTGGGATCTATTTTCATCATGCTTTCTTCTTGGAATGGACCTCCTTTTATAGGGTTTTGGTAGCAATGAGGTGTTTATTAGCATTGATGGCCATGATAAAAGAATTGATGAGGAGTTACAAATCGATTTTGTAACTCCTTTTTCAAGGCTTGTGATTGGCCGATGAAGGTAGTGGGCATTTAATCACCTTTTATGCGTCATGATGATGGGAGTTTCATGGGTTTAATGCCATGATTGCTTGGATTTGTAACTCCCAAATGCTTGGTTCTGATTGGGCCGTCCAAAATAATGAGTTAATGACTGCTTTAATGGGTCAATTAACGACATTAAGTGGTTGCCAAGGCATGTGAAGAGTCGCGGGCCGTGCTGCGCCTTTTGAGATTCTTCTTGCGATCATCACGGGTGGATCCACGCATTATTTGATGTAGGATTGCGATGCAATTTTAGACATTGATTGATGTTGGCGGGCCGGTGACGTCTATCTTGTCGATTTCACGATCGGTCGGACAGAAAGTGCACTTTCTTGGTCAGCCGGTTGGCGATCTTGAGGCGATCAGTGATGATTTCATGCTTTTGACGGCGGATCCGAGATGTCGACGAAGATCAGTGGTTTTGAAGCACCAAACATTGGATTTTCAGAAAATCACAAAGGCCAGAACACCCGAAACGCGAAAAGAATCGAAAAACGGACGATTTGGCGCAAAATCCAGGCACCCGGATTTCCAGGGTCGCCAGGCGACCATGCACCCAGGGTCGCCTGGCGACCCTGGGCCAAGGTTGCCGAGTGTCGTTTTCGGCCGTTTTTTCATCTTTTTCGTTCCTTTTTTCTTCTATATTTTTCTTGACATTTTTCCTCAATTATTGACTTGATTTTCTTGGAGAAATCTTGACGAGAACCCTCGCGAAATCGGAGCACAAAGTTTCCTATTTTTCGAGAAAGTCGAAGACTTTGAAGCCGATTTTCCGTCAAGCGTCGAAACTAGGTCAAACGATGTCGGAATGACCTGAAAATTGAGGTGAAGCTTCTTGAGCAGTGGATAGGAACAACCATGGGATTTTATTTGAGTTTTGAAGCCGTTTGGGGTCCCATCGATGCTTCACTTGATTTTGCTGCGGGGAAAATGCCGAGCTTTGATATGTCGTCAAACGATGTCCGATTGACCTGAAATTTGACGGGGAGCCTATTGGAGTCATTTTGAGACGTTCCATGGGCTCTGTTTTGGATGTCATGGTCCCGGGTTGCTCCGCCGCCGGTAGGCTTGATTTTCTCTCGAAGCATCAAAACCTGGTCAAACGTTGTCGGAATGACCTGAAATTTGACGTGCAGCCTTTTGGAAGCATGTTGAAGCCACTCATGTATTTTGTTTGATGAGTGATGGCTTCGGTGGTTGCCGCCGCCGGGAGGCTTGATTTTGCTGCTCAAGCATTGATGGAGGGTCAAACGTTGTCGGTTTGACTTGAAATTTGGCATGGAGCCCTTCGGAGACATTCTGGAGTCATCCGTAGGCTTTGATCAAAGTTTTGGTGTCTTTGATGATGTTGCCGCCGGGAGCGCCTGTTTAGCTGTCGGAGCGGTGAAGTTGGGCCAAACAATGTCGGAATGACCCGAAACCTCAGGTGTACCCCTCTCTTTAGCTGTCTTGAAGGATCTCTCAGTTTCTGTCTGATTCTGAAAAAATCTGATGCTTGAAGTAGCCTTGCCGATTTTTAGCAGGATGCAGCTTCAGGAGGCTTCTTGATGTTTGAGGAGACATATTGACTTTTTTGGTGTCAACAAATGCCCCCTCAAGGTACAGCTACGAGTAGCTTTTTGGAGTCGATGTGCCTCGAAGAGAAACTTGGAGGAGAGATTCCAACTTGACCAAGAGTCTTGATCATTTTTTTTTTTTTTTTTTGAATAGCCTTCTGAGTTTCCGGGGGAATTTTATGGTAGTGAGAGGGATCATGTACCATCTCAAGGCAAAGTTTTGAAAATGACATGGGGTATTTGGATTTTGGGTTTTGGATTTTGGTTTTTGACCTTGTGACCTAACAAGTTGTATGTGGCATGTTAGGGGGTCGGGGTTTGATTTTGATTTCGACCTTGTGACCCAACAAGCTGTATGTGGCAGGTTGGGGGGTCAGGTTTGGTTTGTTTTGGATTTTGATTTTTGGTTTTGGTCTTGTGACCTAACAAGCTGTATGTGGCGAGCTAGGGGACCGGAATTTGGTTTTGTGAAATGTCAATTTCAAGATTTTGGCTCAATTTGGTTCATGAGGTTGGATGGTTTGGTTTTTGGAAACTCATGAGACTTTCTTTTTTCTTTTTTTTTTTGAATGGTCCCATCAACTCAAAAGAGGCATGGGACTTTTTTTTTGCTCTTTTCTTTTTTTTTTTTTTTTTTTTGCTCTTGGTAAGAGGAATATTTTGACTAAAAGCCACTTTTAGTGCCTAGGTGGTCAAACCTGGCTCATATGGGCTAACCCATGGGACCTTAGGCTTTGGAGATGGCCTAGATCTCATATAGTGTCATATTTGTAAAGAATATCCAAAAATATCTCTTTTGTGTAGAGAATATCTAAAAATATCTTTACTTGGAGAGAATTTCTCAAGTTTTCTTTTTGTGGAAAGATTCTCTCAAAATATTTTTCTCTTTGGGAAAGTAGCTAAATTTTAGCACTTACCTCCTTTCTTTCTTTGTTTCCTCTTTTGGCTTCCTCTCTTCTATAAAAGCAAAGAGGGTTGGTGCTTTTGCTCCATTACTTTCTTTTTGCAAGAAATCTTCAAGAGTGCTCCCCAAGGCAAGAAGTGCTTTCTCTTCTTCAAGGATCTCCAAGCTTTTCTTCTTCTTCTCCATCAATGGCTTCAAGTAAGTTTTCTTCCTCGTCAAGAATCTCCATTGTAGAAGTAGCTTCTTCATCATTTTTTTTCTTCTTCTTTCTTCTTTTCTTTTTTTTTTCTTTTTTTTTCTTTTCTTTTCATGCACGTTTTTCCTTTTTTTTTCGTGCTTCTCTTTTTTTTCTTTCTCTCTTTTTTTTTCTCTCTTTTTTTTTTCTTTTCACGGTTTTCTCTTCTTTTTTTTTTTTAAACCATGTACTCTCTTTTTTTTCTGTCTTTTTTTTCCCACGTTGATTTCTCTTTTTTTTTTTCAGCGTCTTTCTTTTCTCTCTGTTTTTTTTTTTTTCTCTGGCTGTACGGACCTGACCGTACTGCCACGTAGCAGTGGGCCACGGCCTGTGGGCCAAAATTTTTTTTTTCTTTTTTTTTTTTTTTGCATAGATTTTTTTTCTCTCTTTCTTTTTCTTTTTCCTTGTTTGCTCACTATGATAATGAGGCTACGCAATTTCAATATGTATGCTTTTTTTTTTTGTTTGATGCATCAAGATAGAAGGCTAGAGTCTCTAGGTCAAGCCAACATGATTTTTGACTTGGACAAAGTTTGATTGGTTTTGACCAAATTGGGTTGGAATTGGTCAAACTTTGGTCAAGGTTTTCCTAGCATCTAATGCATGATGATATATTTTTGATGCATGAGTTTTGGTAAATGATGGACCCGAAAAAAAAGAAAGGGGGAATCTTCCGTACTCTCCCTTCGCACCCCGGGGGTTGTCCTGGGTCTCGGCGGAGGAGGGAAGATCTCGGGCATCAACATTTTTGTACGGATATGCCAGATTTACTTTCTACTTGGAATTTGGAATAGTGATAATCCGGAGAATCACCTTCACAAGTGGAAAGGAAATCAATCCTTTTTTCTAACTTTTCAAATTGCATAAATATTAAGAAAAGAGACAAGTTTTTAGAATGCCGTAAGGGGCGTTTTTGTTTGTTTGCCGTGAAAGGCGATTTTACAAAACTCATCAAATATGAAAGACAAGAATTGTGATTTCTTTTTGTCTCTTTAAGAAATACAAACTACAATAGAAAAGGAAGAAAAGGGATCTAACTTCTCAGGAGATTGTGGGGACACGTTAAGATCGACGGTCGCAAGTCATGTATGGGCTTCGCCATCGTCCTTCAAATGAGAACATGTGATGCTTTGATTCTTTGGCTTGGCTCCTAACCTCGGTGTGTGGAGTGCTTACGTAATACCGAGGTAATCTCCTGCTTCGGCACTAAACTACCAATTAGGGGTGACTCCGGCCTGATTTATTCCAGTTCGGCAAGAGTGCCAGCTGTCGCCGAGTTGGAGTTGGATTCGGTCTACCTACCGACCTCGTTCATTACGGGCCCTGCCCTGAGCGACTCGGTACCCATGACCGACCTCCTACATCCCCTGATCTCGGTAATTCCCGTCTCGGTCCACTTGACTGAGATGGATGCCCGTCTTAATCTCCATTTATGAGATGGGATGGCTACATGACAAAACCCCCCGAACAGAAGGTGGCCAAGTGCTGATAAGGGACCTTCCCTATCACTTCCACATTTATGTGAGGGGGTTGAGGGGACGTCCGATGGGACAAGTATCCTCACCTACCATCTTAGGAGTGGGCTGATGGGACAAGTATCCTCACCTACCTCCACTATGGAATCTTCTATTCTCTCCTACAAATACCTGCATGGGAGCCCCATAAGAGGTAAGCAATATACAGTCTACATCCTGTTTATTTCACCCACATCTTCTCCCTCACTTCACCCTAGTTCAGTGACTGCACTAACTCAGGCGTCGGAGTGCCTTTGGCTGACAAACAGCCTCGGGCTCTGACTGCTCTTTCTTCCTTGTTTTCAGGATTCAGGCCGTCGGTGACTTCTCCGATCGGCTAAACAGGATTTTCCTAACCCCCTCCATCACTTAAACTAAGTCCGTATAATTTAGGCACTTACAATTGGCGCCGTCTGTGGGAACCTTCGAACCCACGACCTGCAAAACCCATACCTTCATCCCAATAGCCATGCCTCCTAAGGCTAAGAAGGGAAAGAGCGTTGTTGGACCGTCCATGTCCGGCCAACCCGAGATATTCTTGCCTCTCACGCCGCCTCCACTGGTGACGAACCAGGCAGGGGCATTAGGGACAAGACAACAAAGAGATGTCAGGCGAACACCACCCAACCCTCAGTTAAAAAGAGCGGAAGGGGATCCTGTTGTTCGAAGCGTAGGGTCACCCGTCACGGTGACACACTCATCGTCAAGAGGCGTACCAGCGTCTCCTCGAAGCGGTCCCGTAGCAGTACGGGCCCGGACGACGTCCTCCCAAGCGGAGCGTCCACACCTGGAGGTCGTTTTCACCCAGGCACCCCGCAAGGACGTTCCTCCTCAGGAACAGCCCCAGCGGGGTAGAGCTCCTGAACAATCTCAGCCTCCACGGTCTCAGCACGAAGACCACATGGAAGAGGACCATTTCCATCTCGGTGACAAAGGTGACGACGACATGGCCCTGGAGGACGATGCTGAAGCCCAAGCTGAAGCAATCAAGGCTCAGAACCTCGTCATTGAGGAACAGAAGGCACAGATCCTCCAGCTCCAGCAACAGTTGGAGGTCAAGGGCGGACCCCTGCCCGAAGCCTCTCACACGCCCCCACCTCAGCGGAAAGCTCGGCGGGTCCCTGAAGGTCAGCCAGACCTAAGGGAGCAGCTAAATGAGAGACGTGCCCGAGCTCGGGAAGAAGGCTCGAGTAACACTCACGCCAGCGCCGACCAGCGTCAGTACCAGAGGTAAAAGCGGGAGGTCGGTGCCGACCCCGACATGGCCGCTTATATTGATCAGCAGATTAAGCTGGCCGTGCAGCAGAACCTGGAGCATGCCGGCCTCGCTCGAGGTCGGTTGGTTACCAGATATGCCGACACCCACGGCACCTCCCCATTTACTCGGGAAATCAGAGACCATCCTCTTCCTGATAAATTCAGCGTCCCACGCTTCAATCTTTATGACGGGACGTCAGACCCCGAAGCTCACCTCCGACACTTCACCCAGAAGATGTCAGTATTCAGCGGCGACGGCAACCTCGACTGCAAGGTTTTCTCCTCCAGCTTAGGTGATCTCCCGCTTCGGTGGTTCTGTGCACTCTCCGAGGGATCGGTTTCGAGCTGGCGATAGCTCCGAAACTCCTTCGTCGAGAAGTTTCAAGCAAATCGCGTCATCCCAAAGACCGACGCCGACCTAATCTCTATCAAGATGAGGCCGACAGAGAATATCACTCGATTCGCCAAGAGGTTCTGGACCATCTACAGCGTAATCGAGAATTCCAATGACGAGGTAGCCGTCACAGCTTTTCAACAAGGTTTGCTACCCGGAAATGAGCTTCGGAAGAAGTTGGCGTGTCGCCCAGCGGACTCAGTGAAGGTACTCATGGCCCGGGTGAACCAGTATGTAGAGCAGGAAGAAGATGAGCTCCGGGCTAGGGAGAGCCATCATCTTTGGCTCCCACTCCCCGAGGGCCAACCTTCCGAGGGCCGACCTTCAAGGAGGAACAAGAGGCTTGCTAAGAGGGAAGCGGACCGAATTGGAGAACCATCCAGCTCGGCAGCGCGTTCTGTCCCCATTTCGGGAGGCAGCGCAAAGCCGAAGCCAAGTGGCGCCCCTCACAAAGCCGTAAACACCATCTTCAAGGAGCCCATTTACAAACTCCTGGGCAAAATCCAAGCCCAGCCTTTCTTCAAATGGCCTCAGCCTATGAAAGGTGACGCCGCCTTACGGGATCAGAGCAAGTTCTGTGCCTACCACAAAGATAGAGGACACAGAACCGAGGACTGCTACTCCTTCAAGAATCATCTTGAAAGGCTTGTGAAAGATGGGCACCTCAGAGATCATATCAAAGAGGAGGGAAGGGTAAACCAGGCTCAGCAGCACCACCTCGACGACAAGGACAGCGATGGGCCTATAGGGACCATCGACGTCATCCACCTGGCTCCCGCTCCCAAAGGAAGTGATCAAGCACGTGCCGAGGCCAGGAGGGCCCAGCACGGTAAACATGTGATGGCGGCCGAACTCGGTCCCTCTGTAAAGAAGGTCCGCATAGAGAGACCGAAGATTTGGTTCTCAGACAAAGACTTGGCCGGGGTTCAGCTACCCCACAATGATCCTCTTCTTTTGACTATGAGGTTGCAAAACTTCGACGTCAAGAGGATCCTAGTGGACCCCGGGAGCTCCTCAGAAATCCTTTATTTCGACTGCTTCAAAAGAATGGGTCTGAAGGAAGAGGATCTGCTCGAAGCTCGCACCCCTTTAGTGGGATTCAGCTCCAAGACGGTATACCCCAAAGGGAAGATTTCCCTCAAGGTCGAGGTCGGAGGAGCCTCCACAACGGCAGACTTCCTGGTGGTGGATGCACAATCTCCATATAATGCCATCATGGGGAGAACCTGGCTTCATCGCATGGAGGCTGTTCCCTCGACCCATCACCAGAAGCTCAAGTTCCCTTTACAGAATAAGGACGGGAGCTTCGAAGTCGTCATAGTCCGCGGCGACGAAGACATGGCCAAAGAATGCCTCTTGGCCGTGGTCCCCGGAGAGACAGAGCCTCAGCGAGTCCACATGACCGAGCTCGAGGCTGAGCTCGATGCTGTGGGCCGGACTCCCGAGCAGAAGAGCATCGAGGACCTCACCCAGGTCGGGATCGACCCCAGCGATCCAGAGAGGTTCTTCCTGCTCGGTAGTCAACTTGCTGATGAGGAAAGGGCCAGGATGCTCGACTTCTTGTTGCAAAACAGAGAGGTCTTCGCCTGGACCCCATATGAAATGCCTGGCATCAGCCCGGAGGTCATAAGCCATAAACTGAATGTAGACCCTCAGCATAAACCTGTTGCCCAAAAGATTTGAAGATCGGGTTCCCAACAGGCAGAGGCTGTGACCAAGGAGGTCAGCAAGTTACTGGAAGCTGACGCCATTAGAGAAGTCCACTACCCTGTGTGGTTAGCCAACACAGTTGTAGTCAAAAAGAAGGATGGGAGCTGGAGGGTCTGTGTAGACTTCACCGACCTGAATAAAGCCTGCCCCAAAGACAGCTTTCCTCTCCCAAAGATAGACCAGCTGATCGACGCCACTGCCGGGCATGAAAGGATGAGTTTCCTCGATGCCTACCGAGGTTACCATCAAATTCCGATGCATGCGCCTGACCAAGAGAAAACCGCGTTCATAACACCCAGGGGCACCTATTGTTACAAAGTAATGCCCTTCGGGTTAAAAAACGCTGGTGCCACTTACCAGAGGCTGGTGACCAAGATGTTTCAGGACCAGCTCGGCAGCACGGTCAAGGTATATATTGATGACATGGTCGTCAAGTCGAAACGGTCACAGAACCACTTGACTGACCTCCATCAAACCTTCTCCATCCTCAAACAATACGGGCTCAAGCTGAATGCTTCCAAGTGTGCATTTGGCGTCGGCTCGGGCAAGTTCCTTGGCAGCCTGGTTACTAGGCGCGGAATCGAGGCCAATCCCGATCAGATTTCGGCCATCAGAGCCCTACAGAGTCCGACCTCGACCAAACAAGTTCAGAGACTTACCGGGATGGCAGCAGCACTGAACCGCTTCATCAGTCGAGCCTCAGATAAATGCCATCCCTTCTTCCAGCTCTTGAAAAAGAGCTCCGGGTTCCAATGGACCCCGGAATGCGAAGGCGCTCTCCAGGGACTAAAGGCGTACCTTTCTTCCCCTCCTCTGCTTTCCACCCCGGTTCGGGGTGAGGTTTTATACCTATATCTGGCAGTATCGGACCATGCAGTGAGCTCCGTACTCGTGCGAGAAGATGACAGGCAGCAAAAGCCCATCTATTACACAAGAAAAATTCTGCTAGACTCCGAAACGAGATACCTGCCACTAGAGAAGCTCGCATTTGCACTCGTCAGTGCATCCCGCAAGCTCTCCCACTACTTCCTGACATATCCCATAACGGTTGTGACAGAACACCCGCTCAAGTCCCTCTTTCGGAGAGCAGACTTCTCAGGAAGAGTGTCTAAATGGGCTGTCGAACTCGGGCAATATGACATCAATTATCAGCCCCGGACGGCCATTAAAGCCCAAATATTGGCAGACTTCATTGTGGAATTCACCTCTCCTAGTTCGGCACCGAGCCACCTCGACACCGAACTGGGGGGCAAGGAGGCGAGCACTTCGGCAGAGGCCGAACAGGAGCGGTCCTGGAAACATTTCCTCGCCTCATCCTGGAAAGTCTTCATCGATGGGTCCTCCACCTCCAAAAGGGCTGGCGCTGGCGTGGTCCTCCAATCTCCAGAGGGCCTCGTCATTGAGCAAGCCCTGACCCTTGACTTCAAAGCATTTAACAATGAAGCTGAGTATGAAGCACTAATTGCAGGGCTGGGCAGCGCAAAAATCCTGGGGGCACAACAACTGGTGATCTTCAGCGATTCACAGTTGGTGACAAACCAACTCAATGGGGATTACCAGGCCCGTGATGACAGGATGGCAGCCTACCTGGCCCACACCAAGCAACTCCTATCTCAGTTCCAAAAGGCTGAAGTCAGGCAGATAGGCAGGGACTCCAACTCTCACGCCGATGCCCTTGCAAACTTGGCCTCTGCTGTCGAGGCAGGAAAAAGAAGAACTGTCGAAGTAGAAGCACTAGACAGACCGAGTATACAACTTCAACCACCTCGGCAGCTCATGTGTATCGATCTCGGCCCGAGCTGGATGGATGAACTCATCTCCTATCTCAAGAATGACCAGCTGCCCGAGGACAAGAACCAGGCCCACAAAATCAGGCTAAAGGCAGCCCGATTCTGGCTCTCTCCGGATGGCAAACTCTACAAAAAGTCCTACAATGGCCCTTACCTCCAGTGCGTACACCCGAGCAGAGTCGAGGACTTCCTTTATGAAATTCACGAAGGGATCTGCGGCAGCCACATTGGAGGTCGGTCACTCGCTTACCGAGCTATCAGTCAGGGATACTGGTGGCCCTATATGCAGAAGGACGCACAGGTCTACGCCAGGAAATGTGAGAAGTGCCAGAAGTTCTCCCACTCTCTCCATCAGCCAGCACATGACCTAAGTCCTCTTTCTAGCTCCTGGCCCTTTGCCCAATGGGGGCTGGACCTCGTGGGACCACTCCACCGAGCTCCAGGAAACAAGAGATGGTTGTTGGTAGCTACTGACTATTTTACCAAATGGATAGAAGCTGAAGCGTTGTCCTCCATCACTGAGAAGGATACCAAAAATTTCGTGTGGAGAAACATCGTCACTAGGTTCGGAGTTCCTCGAGCCTTGGTCACGGATAACGGGACCCAGTTCGACTCCAACTTCTTCAGAAGCTTCTGTCAAGATCTTGGCATCAGGAACTACTATTCTACCCCAGCATACCCCCAGAGTAATGGACAAGCTGAAATTTCGAACAAAGTGGTGCTTGACGGACTCAAAAAGAGACTAGATCGAGCCAAAGGCAGATGGGTAGAGGAACTTCCGAGTGTCCTCTGGGCGTACAGGACTACCCCGAGGCGCTCGACCTCGGCAACCCCCTTCTCCCTAGCTTACGGAATGGAAGCTGTAATTCCACTTGAGGTCGGTCTCCCGACCCTCAGGTCGGAACTGTTCGACCAAGGCCAAAATGATACAAACCTCGCCACAGAACTCGACTTGGCTGAGGAACGAAGGGATGCTGCAGCCATCCACCTCGCTTCCTACCAACGACAGTTGGCTAGAGGGTACAATCAGAGGGTCAAAGAGCGGAAGTTCTCCCCTGGAGAATTGGTCTTGAAAAAGACCCTTCCAGCAGACAGAAGCCCTAGCGAAGGAAAACTTGCACCGAACTGGCATGGGCCATTCAAGGTGACTTCGGTAGCTGGGCAGTCTGCTTACAGACTTGAGGACATGGAAGGCAAAGAACTACCACGCCCGTGGAATGCCACCCACCTCAAGAAATTCTATTTTTAAGATGTAATCTAATTTCGGAAGGTAATAAACAGGTTCTCTTTATAGAATATGTTTATATTCTCCAAATTATTTCCTATGACCGAGCTATGGAGCTCGGCATATACATACAGCCCGGTTACCAGAATCAACTACTTTCGGCACGGCCCTTGGGCCAGTCAAGTTTTTTTCTGTAAAACCAGACTCAGCTCTGGTCACAGGACCGAGCACTTGTTACCGAGGTCAACGCTTGTTATGATTGCAGGATCAGTACAGCATCTCGGGTTACAAAAAATACATCAAGCACGGCTATGGACCGAGCTCATAGACTTGTTTTATTTTCTACTTTATTCTGGTTGTTCAGCCAAACGCATAAAGAGAAAAAACAAGACAAGGAAATCATGTGCAAAACAAATTGGAGCACAAAAACAGAAAAATTCCATTCACTTCAAAAAATCATGTACAAAATGGAGGTTTCACAAAATCATCAAAAAATTACATGTCATCTCCCCAAATGGGCACAAGAAAAGAAGACAGAAAAATCATGGCAGCCGATCTATGTCAATGATGGACACATCTTCGACTTCACCATCGCCAGCAGGAGCAAGAGGGGCCTCAGTAGCAACAGGCCCGAGATCAGCAGCAGCAGCTTCGGTGGCTGGAACTTGGAGAGTTTCTGAGGCCTGAGGCTCTTCATCTACGCGGTCCAGAGGTGCCTCGGAGAACGGAGGGGCTGGCGACTCAAGTTCGGCACGGGGGAGCTTGGGCAAGCCTTGACGAATGGGGTGGTCCTCGGGAACCCCCATTTCTCTCAGCACGGCCAGGCATCCCATTTCGAAGAGCTCCTCCCCCAGTGGAACAAGTTGCTCTTCATAAAGCTTTGTCGCCTGTGCCACCCCCTTCTGGAGAGAGGCCTCGAGCTCTGCTTCCCGAGAAGCCTCGAAGTCGGCCTTCAGTTTGGCTGAAGCTTCCTGCTCGGCTCTCAGCAGAGCTTCGGCCTTGGCTTTCTCCTTCTTCAGGATCTCCATTTCGGCCTCCCTCTCTTTCTTCAGGACCTCCATCTCGGCCTCCCTGTCTTTGGCCTTCTTCTCCATCTCATATGCGGCTGCTTGGAGCTCGTAGTTTTCGGCACTTTTCTTGGTAATTGCCTCCATGGCAGCCTCGTTCTCCGCGTTCAGCTTGGCGCATGCCTCCTCGGACCTCCTCAGCTCCTCCGAGCTCCTTTCCAGGGCTGCAGCAAGTTTCTGTCTGTCAGCCTGCAAGGATTGGATCTCGGAGCGGCTCTGCTGACATTTTTCCAAAGCTACTACAGACCTCTGGACCACCTGGACAGCAGGAACAAGTTAGAAGCAACATACAGCATGTCTCTAAATCTATATACATAAAGAGTAATGCTCACCATCAGGGCCGACGACAGGTTGGCCTGAAGCAGCGTAGCCTCCTCCATTCTCCTGAAGCGTTCGACGTCCAGGGGAAGTGAGCACGCCCCAGCCAGCACGGCCGCCACTGCCGGACAGCCTTGTAGATGGTGTCCCGAGGTCAGCGGCGTCCCTGGCGCCAGAAGGAAGGATGGCCTCCAGGGCTCATCCAAGGGGGCGCGAGGCGCCAAGGGCTGGACAGGATCTTGCCGGGATGGGCCCTCTCTTCCGGGCGCCCCCGACATCCTCTCCTCCTGCCTCCCTCGGCGAACCAAAGGTTGCTCTTCCAGCCGCGGCTCTTCCTCCGCCTCCTCCGTCGGACCTTTCCGACTGGCCCTTTCCTTCCGGGGCTTGGTTTGGCGCGGCTCCTCGCCCTTCGCCCTCTTCGTCTGCCTCTCCTCCCTAGGTGCAGTGGACTCGTCCCGGGAGGAGCCGGATGGGGGAGCCAGATGGCCGTCCCTAGAAGAAGAAGAAGAAGAATGAGCCGACCTCGACGACGAGGCTGGCCGCTTTCCTAGGAGCTTCTCCCGGAGGTTGGTGACAGGAGGATCTTGACCCATCTCGGCACCGGGCCGATTCTCCTCAGATGCTTCTTCCGGGTCGGTAAGGGGTGAGATCGGCCGCTCTTGCCCAACCGCCTCTGGTGCGTAGCTTGGACCGACCTCAAGCAATTCCCACCCCTGCCTTTTGTTGTAATGCCTGTATCTCGACAAGTAGCCTATAAGACACCAGGCAGCCCGGCCTTTATGCCCCTGGTAGCGCTGGACTTTGTCGAACCAACCTCCGTTCTTCCTCCAGCCGTCGTGAATTGCCGCTTGTCTCCTCTCAGCGACGCCTGCACAAAAGAACAGATCAGCGTGTGTCAGTCCGGCAGGAAGATAGCAGGATAAAAAGTTAAGCTATTTTGAGCTCGGTGCTTTACTTGGGAGGCGCCCAAAGTGACGAGATATCCGGTACCTCTTCTCTGCCTCGGTTTCGTTCGCACCGATCTCCCAGTTGCCAGTAACGAACAACCGATCGGTCCCGGCGTGGCGCATCGAGTCCTCCAGGGCATTTACGAACGAGACCATCTTCGGTTTACTCCGGAGGTAATAACGGTCGTCGATCACCCCGGTGGACTTGCTAATATCATATGCCTCCTCAATGTCGTGGACACCGAGCTGGATGCCTAAAATCCTATTCAGTGCTACTGTCCCCATGATAATCTTGTAGCTATTCGGCATCAATTGGCAAGGGGCAAGATGCCACGCTGCCAGACATCGCCTGAGCAACGGGTGGACGGGGAACCTCACTCCCCCTTCCACTACCGAGACCAATGGAAAGGGCATCGCCCCATCTCGGTAGACATCACCATCCCAGAGATTGTCTGGATCATCCAGCCTAAACCGGACGTCGTCCGGAATATCGTAGGTCGCCCTAAACCTAAACAGAGCCTCAGGGGTATCGGCTAGACAACGGTAAACCTCTTTTCCCATGTTTTCTGAAGACTAAGATGGGTGGACGAAAAGCCCTAACTAAAGAAAGAAACTGGAGAAGAGGTGCTCAAAGGAAAGATCAGGGAGAAGAAGACTTACAGTAAACTAGACGCGGAAGGACAGAAAGGTTAGGAAGATACAGAGATGGTCTGAGAAATCACGCAGGCAGAGTCTCCCCCAAATTCAGAGTAGAAAGGTGGACGGAGGAAGGAGGAGGCATCGCTTTTATAGGGCAGCAAGACGTCTCCTCGAAAACCGAAAGCACGCCCTCATTACACCGCCTCAAAAGACGCACACGTCGCTTCGGTTTACGGTCCTGTAAACCAGATGGCGCCACGTGTCAAGATCAGGGCGGCTTCCGCAGTAAACGCCGTCAGAACAATTAATTTTCTCGAGCAGACGCAGCGATTTTGACGCTTCCCAGCGGACAGACTGGCGACTGATTGATGGAGCTCATAAATGAAGTCATTATGAAGACCGTCACAACCGCAGCCGGTATAAGAAGTATGCTAGCTCGGTATTCATGTAAGCTTCCACGTCTCCAGCTCCCGACCTCATTCCAGCCCCGAGCTGACGAGCTCGACAGCTGAGGGGCAATTGTGTGGAGTGCTTACGTAATACCGAGGTAATCTCCTGCTTCGGCACTAAACTACCAATTAGGGGTGACTCCGGCCTGATTTATTCCAGTTCGGCAAGAGTGCCAGCTGTCGCCGAGTTGGAGTTGGATTCGGTCTACCTACCGACCTCGTTCATTACGGGCCCTGCCCTGAGCGACTCGGTACCCATGACCGACCTCCTACATCCCCTGATCTCGGTAATTCCCGTCTCGGTCCACTTGACTGAGATGGATGCCCGTCTTAATCTCCATTTATGAGATGGGACGGCTACATGACAAACCCCCCCTGACAGAAGGTGGCCAAGTGCTGATAAGGGACCTTCCCTATCACTTCCACATTTATGTGAGGGGGTTGAGGGGACGTCCGATGGGACAAGTATCCTCACCTACCATCTTAGGAGTGGGCTGATGGGACAAGTATCTTCACCTACCTCCACTATGGAATCTTCTATTCTCTCCTACAAATACCTGCATGGGAGCACCATAAGAGGTAAGCAATATACAGTCTACATCCTGTTTATTTCACCCACATCTTCTCCCTCACTTCACCCTAGTTCAGTGACTGCACTAACTCAGGCGTCGGAGTGCCTTTCGCTGACAAACAGCCTCGGGCTCTGACTGCTCTTTCTTCCTTGTTTCCAGGATTCAGGCCGTCGGTAACTTCTCCGATCGGCTAAACAGGATTTTCCTAACCCCCTCCATCGCTTAAACTAAGTCCGTATAATTTAGGCACTTACACTCGGTTTTTTAAAGGACAAGGACCAAGAGAAGGTCCTATATCCAATGAAAAACCAAGTAAACGGGCTGAAAAGCCGCGTTTAAGCCATGTTGGAGAAGGAGGTGACCTTGGGGGGGTGGCCCCCCAAGGGACGTTGATCACCTTGTGGTGCTTCCGGGAGCAAAGTGGCAGGACTTCGTCTCTCTCTTGGATTTTCTGAATTTTCAGAGCTTGCACTTGGGATCTCTTTTTTTCTCTCCCTTTCCTCTTGGAATGGACCTCCTGTTATAGGCTTTTGGTAGCCATGAGGTGTTTATTGGCATTGATGGCCATGATGAAGGAATTGATGAGGAGTTACAAGTTGATTTTGTAACTCCTTTTTCAAGGCTTGTGATTGGCCGATGAAGGTAGTGGGCATTCAATCACCTTTATGCTTCATGATTATGGGAGTTTCATGGGTTTAATGCCACGATTGCTTGGATTTGTAACCCCCAAATGCTTGGTTCTGATTGGGCCATCCAAAATAATGAGTTAATGACTGCTTTAATGGGTCAATTAACGTCATTAAGTGGTTGCCAAGGCATGTGAAGAGTCGCGGGCCGCGCTGCGCCTTTTGAGATTCTTTTTGCAATCATCACGGGTGGATCCACGCATCATTTGATGTCGGATTGCGATGCAATTTCAGACATTGATTGATGTTGGCGGGCCGGTGACATCTGTCTTGTCGATTTCACGATCGGTCGGACAGAAAGTGCACTTTCTTGGTCAGCCGGTTGGCGATCTTGGAGCGATCAATGATGATTTTATGCTTTTGACGGCGAATCTGAGATGTCGTCGGATGTGAGTCAATTTCAAGCACTAAAAATCACATTTTCAGGAAACCACAAGGGCCAAAGTGCGCGAAACGTGAAAAGGGACGGAAAAACGGGTCACCGGTGAAAAATCCGGTGACCCGGACTTGGCCCATGGTCGCCGGCGACCCTGGGGGTTTTTCTCCCCTTTTTGGTCCGTTTTGCGGTCTTTTTCGTCGCCGTTTTCTTCTGTATTTTTCCTGACATTTCTTCTCATTTATTGGCTTGATTTCCCTGTAGAAAACCTGATGAGATTCCTTGCATTTTTATAGTGCAAAGTTTCCAATTTTCCGGGAAAGCCGAAGACTTTGTCGCGTAGAGCTGCTGATTTTCCGCCAGAAGCTGAAACTTGGTCAAACGATGTCGGAATGACCTGAAATTTGAGGTGAAGCCTCCTGAGCAATAAATAAGACCAACCATAGGCTTTTGTTTGAGTTTTGAAGCCGTTTGGGGTCCCGTCGCCAGTAGACTTGATTTTGCCGCGAGGGAGATGTCGCGCGTTGATGTGCGGTCAAACGATGTCCGATTGACCTGAAATTTGACAGGGAACCTATTGGAGTCATTTTGAGATGATCCACAGGCTCTGTCTTGGAAACCATGGTCCCGGGGAGTTCCGCCACCGGTAGGCTTGATTTTCTTTCGGAGCGTCGAAACCTGGTCAAACGTTGTCGGAATGACCTGAAATTCGACGTGCAGCCTTTTGGAAGCATGTTGAAGCCACTCATGCACTTGGTTTGATGAGCGAAGGCTTCGGTGGTTCCCGCCGCCGGGAGGCTTGATTTTGCTGCTCGAGCATTGATGGAGGGTCAAACGTTGTCGGTTTGACTTGAAATTTGGCATGGAGCCCTTTTGAGACATGCTGGAGTCATCCGTAGGCCTGATCAAAGTTTTGACGTCTTCGATGATGTCGCCGCCGGGAGCGCCAATTTAGCTGTCGGAGAAGCGAAGTTAGGCCAAATGATTCTGAAATGGCCCGAAACTCCTTGTGTACTCCTCCTTTGGCTGTCTTGAAGGATCTTGCAGTTTTTGTTTGATTCTGAAAAGATTTGATTTTTTGGAGAAGTTGCTTGCTTATTTATGGCAGGTTGCGACTTCATACAGCTTTCTTGATGTTGAAGACGCAAAGTGACATTTTTGGTGTCAACAAATGCCCCCTCGAGGTACAGCGACGAGTTGTTTGACTTTTGTAGTCGATGTGCCTCGAAGAGATTTTTGAAGGAGAGCTTGTGTCTTGACCAAGAGTCTTTGAGCAATCTTTCCTTTGGTAGAGTAGCCTTTAAGCTTCCAGAGGAATTTTATGGTAATGAAAGGAATCAAGTACCATCTCGAGGCAAAGTTTTGAAGATGACATCAGGGATGTAGATTTGGGTTTCTGTTTTTGATCTTGTGACCTAACCAGCTATATATGGCAGGTTAGGGGATCGGTTTGGTTTTGATCTTGTAGACCTAACAGGCTGTATGTAGCAAGTTAGGGGATCAGGATTTGGTTTTTGGCTTTGGTCTTGTGACCTAACAAGCTGTATGTGGCAAGTTAGGGGACCAGGATTTGGTTTTTGGTCACTCTTCGGGACTGTGTGGGTCCATCGGAGTGGTTTGGATTTTTGTGGAATGTTAATTTCAAGATTTTGGCTCAATTTGGTATATGAGACTGGATGGTTTGATTCTTTGGAAGCTCATGGGGCTTGGAATTTTTTTTTGTATGGTTCAATCAACTCAAAAGAGGCATGGAACCATTTTTGTATGCTCTTGGTAAGAGGGATTTTTTTCCTGACTAAAAGCCCATTTTTTTTTTTTTTAGTGCCTAGGTGGTCAAACCTGGCTCATATGGGCTAACCCATGGAACCTTAAGCTTTTTAGGATGGCTTAGATCTCATGTGGGGCCATTTTTGTAAAGAATATCTAAAGATATCTCATTTGGATAGAGAATATCTAAAAATATCTTTATGGGAGAGAATCTCTCATATTCCCTTAATTTGGGAGAGAATATCTCAAGGTATCTTTCTTTTTGGGAAAGAATATCCAATCTCCTATGTTGTTGGAGAGAATCTCTCATTGATTGATTTTGGGAGAAAATCTATCAAAGACATCTTTCTTTTTGGGAAAGAATCTTTCTAATTCCTTCTCTTTTGGTAAGGTTACTAATTAGTAGCACTTACCTTTCTTTTTTTGTTTCCTTCTTTGATTTGCTATCTTCTATAAAAGCAAGGAGGAGGCTAGATCTCTTGCCCTTATTGCTTTCTTTTGGAACAATCTCAAGAGAGCTCCAAGACCAAGAGTTCTTCTTCTTCAAGGATCTTCAAGCTTTTTCCTTCTTCTTCTCCATCAATGGCTTCAAGTAAGTTTTCTCTCTTTTTCTTTCAAGAAAACTCCATGTAGAGAATAGGATGGTAAAAAAAAGAAAGTTTCTCTCTTTTGTTTTTTTTTTTTTTTTTCTTTTTCTTTTCTTTCTATTCTTCTTCTCTTTTTTTTTTTCTTTTTCCACGTGATTTCTATTTTTTTTTTCTCGTGCTTCTTTCTTTCTCTTTTTCTTTTTGCACGTTTTCTTTTTTTTTTTTTATTGTGGGTCGTACGGACAGATCCGTACGGATCTGGCCGTACGGCCACGTGGCATGTGGGCCACGGCCCATGGGCCAGCCCTTTTTGCTTTTTTTTTTTTTTTTGAGAAAAGTTTCCTTCTTTTTCTTTTTGTTGCCCATGCATGCATTTTTTGTAAATTGAATTGAGTAGCATGATGTGATAGCATACCTAAAAATCTTTACAAATTTGGGAACTTGCAGTGATGTTGAGCCCTTCCTGATTTTGCGGAGATTTTGAGGTTTCGAAAGTTTGGAGTTTCGGAGCCCGCAGCAATGTTGAGCCCATCTTCAAACTTTCTATTTCCGTCTGGGTATTTCCTTTTTCTTTGGAATTGCCCCGGAGTCATGCCAAAATTTTGCCAGATTTTTGGTGGGACAAAGTGACCCTTTTTTCTTTTTAGCGAAATCCTGTCATTTTGATGACGATCTTTTTCTTTTCCAACCTTTGCAGGTGGTTCCTCCAGAGCGAACAATGGTAAAGAGCCTGCTACAAGCATACCTCGTCGATCTGCTAGATCTTCCAATGTGGCCGTTCAGCAGGCCCGGGAGAAAGTCCAGTTTGTGGAAAGAAATCTTGAAGAGTGCGACTCTCTCAACAGAGATGAGATGAGACAGCGACTGATCACTCTCAAGGGAGAGGAATTTTATAAGATCATGGTAAGCAGTCGGCCGTGGGTTATGGACGATCAGAGGGTGTTGCCCAAGCCTACCTTCTTCTTTGGTGATGCAGTCCCTGACGACATGACATACCAGAGGAGATGTTTTCAGTTCTCTTACACAGCTGATGGTGAAGAGAAGACTGTTGTTACCCGGTCGACGTTTGATCGTACCGTCTCGATCACGAGCCTTGCTCCCACGTGCTCTAAGAGGGAAGATCCTCCAAGCTGGGTGAAAAGGACAAATGTAATCAAGACCGGGGTTTTTGTTGGCGGTCCTTCCGGATATGCGGAGAAGTCGCCTGCCGATATGGACATATTGATGCCGACTAGTGGCTACCAAGGCTCTGATTATCCGTCGGTCGATTTGAGACCGGTGGGCCTTGGCATTTTCAGCGGTGACGGCAGTAATTGGGTGAAGCCTTTTTGACTTCGTGGTCGTTTTAATGCTGACTCGAGCTGGGAGTCATGGACTGATCACACCCTGAGGATTGGTGAGGCCATACTTCGGGAGGCCGAGATTTTCGATGCGGTTCGTGCTTTCAGAGATACCGTGGCTTTTTCCGACGAGGCCTTCATGGCCATGTTGGAATCATTTCTCCCACAAACCAATACCTTCATTGTAACGAATGGTGAGATTGGTTTTTCCTTGAAGGAGTTGAGCGCCATTACTGGATTGCCCATCCTTGGCAAACTCTACGAGGAGTTCATGCCGATTGACAGCGTCCTTGAGGACCAGTCAGAGGAGTTCAGGCTCCTATACTTTCAATTCGTCGCCTTCTATGATTTTTTGAAGGAGAAGGAGGGCTCGAAAGTAAGATCCAGCAGTTGGAAGAGTTATGGCTCTTTATTCTTCAACTTCTTTGACAGCAAAGAGTCTTCTGACAGCATGACCCTGGAGGACCGGAAGAAGGCTTCCGCCATGCAAGAAGAGTTGAAAGACTTCTTCGCAGGTACAGATGTAATTTGTTCTGACATTGCACTGCGGAGAGAAATTGCAGTTTACCTCACTTATTGGCTAGGTGAGGCTGTGTTTGCTGGTGGAGATGGGACGCACATCAGGCCACATTGTATTTTTCCGGCTTGTCAGATGGCATTTGGAGAGCGGCTTGCTTTGGTACCGGCTCCCTACTCCTATCTATGTACCGAACTGCAAGCGGCTGCTTTCTTGGTTCGGCTTGGGCTCCCTATGAATAGGGTATTTTCAGCCCATATCTTTTATTCGTGGTATGTATACCACTGTCCTGGCTTCCATCGGCTTGGTGCTGCGCAGGATGATGATCCTCTGATGATTCGATTGGCTAAGGGAAAAGCCGTAATCAAATCTCTTTTATTTGCCCGCATGAGGATTCGACGGTTCAGGGACGTCGAGATGGGGCAGTCTTCAGTGAAACTTTCTCCGGAGTTGCGGAAGAAGGCTTTTGACTTTGGTACCCCCCATGACTCTACCAGGGCAGGGTCAGGGAGACATTATGCCTTGACAAATGCAGAGAAGGAGTGGCTTTTCAGCATACGCGTCGGCACGATGGTGTACCGCAGACATCTTTTCGTCGATATCCAACCGTATGTACCTTCTCGCTTTGCACTGCAATTGGGCTTCTCACAAGGTGTTGTTGGAGCACCTTCAAGCATGGTAAAGCGCTTTGGCGGTTTGCAGGATGGCAGAAATGCATGGGCTTTCTACAGTGCTGAAGACACTACTTCCATGATTTCTTATCCTGCGTTGTCGACTTTCCGGATTGCCGGCTTCACGAAATGGCTCGCGGAGAGCTTTTTGGCATATCGGGGGCTTTCCAAGAAGGAGCTTGATGTAAAGTTATCTTCTGGAAAAGGCATTGGAAAGTCGGATGGCGTCCGGCGAGAGGAAGTTTGGGCCTTCCTTTCTGGAGAGAAGCACAAGATTGGCTTTCTCGGTGACCAAGGCGTCATCGGTTCTGAAGCTATTCGAGAAGTGCCTGATGAGGCGTTAGAGCAGCTAGAACAGGAGGAAGCTGAGTTTGATGCTTGGATGCAAACGGCACAGAGGCGAGCTTCCGCGGAGTCTACTGGTAGACGTAGATCATCCAGTGAGGAGTCAAGTGAGAAACCTGACTCTGATAGTGGGGCGGGTTCTTCTAGGAAGCGAACCCGTAGAGGTAAGAAGAGGAGGAGTCATCATCGCAGCGAGGGGCCACATGAGGACTCTCCTGACATGGAAATCCCTCTTACCATCAACGAGGAGGTGCCAGAGGCTGTCAACGAGCCTCCAGAGAAGAGGAGCCGTGGAGAAGAGACCATTGATGAAGGTATAATTCTTTTGCTTTCTCTCTTTGCTTCTTTTCATGGATTCTCCCATGTTCTGATTTGCCGTCTGTTTTTCCTTTTTTTTTTTTTTTTTTTTTTTAGCAGAAGAAGAAGACTTGATGATGCCTGAGATTCCGGCTGATGAGGCAGTGACGGATCCGGTTGTGGCATCTGAAGAAGAACCGAGGGACTCTGGAGTGACTCCGGAATCTCCGACTGGTATGACTTTTTTTTGCTCTTTTCTCTTTTTTCTTTTTGTGCTTGTCATTTGCCAACCCGTAGCTTTTGCTTTCTTGTCAGTTGACTTGCCAGAGGATTCTGACAATTTTGAACCATCGTTGGACGCCAATGTTAGCGATGATTCCGATGAGTTCATGGAGGAAGAAAGTGTTCCGCCATTCTTCGGGGAAGGTACTTTATAATAACAATCCTGATAATGCTTTTTATTAACAGGATCATATTCATACCCTCTTGTGTTTCCTTGGCAGATTTTGAAGGGACGGAAGAGAGTCCATCGCTTCCCTCAGAATCAGAGCAAGGGATGTCAGAGGTCGACCCAGAGGTAGGGACCAGTTCTGACATGATTGAGGAGATACCTCGTGTTGAGATTCCCTCTTTGGCAGCTCCAATTGGACAGAGTTCTTTTGTTTTTCTTCCAACGGGTCATGATATGAGCAGCTGGCCAACGGAGAAAGGTGAATCTTCTTCCAGTCCATCTCTTTAATTTACAAACAAGATCTGGTGCGAGTTTTGAATTCTTGGATCAAGACTCTCCTTTCTGGACACTTGGAGGCAGGATTTGGCATGATCCCGGACGTGAAGGAGATCCTCACCGATATTGAAGAAGTCGGTCTAGATGTCACAGGTGCCAGGGCGATCGTTGATAGGATCATTGCACTGGGCGACAAATGGTTTGAGACCATGAACTTTCCTGATGACCGGTTCTTCAAGGAGGTACTCCTGGACCCTTTTAGCAAGGCTGAATCTGACCTGAATGAGGCTACACAGAGCAGGAAGCAGGTAGTCCGAGAGAAGAATAAGGAAAAGCTAGTCATCCTTGGATTAAAGCGCGACCTTGACATCCTTGATGGAGAGGTCGAAATGGCCAGGAAGCATCTCGAGCAATTGAAGGCACAAGTTGATGCTAAGTGGGCTGCTATAGCAGATGCTCGTGACAGGGAGAGTGCTCTGATCCGCCGGGTTGCAGATGCCGATCAAGTTCTTCAGGGGAAGACTAAAGAAGCTAAAGGATGGCAGACTGTTTGGAGTAATCTTCCCGGTGTAAAAGAAGGATTGAACCTTACTCCAGCGTCTCATGGCAAGTTTCTGAAGAAACGCGCCTTGGAAACTCTGACAGCCGAGTCTAAGAGTTTGCTCGAGGAGCTAAGACTTTGGCTGGAGGCCATTTTTGGCTGAGCTCCTGATTTTAGTATCAGAAACTATCATCTCTCTCTCTTATCTCCCCTTTTTTTTTTTTGGTACCACATGTATTGGTACTTCTTTTTTTTTTGTAGTGCTTATGAACACTTTCCATTTTTTTTTGGTACCACATGTATTTTTTTTGGTACTTTTCTTTTTATTTTTTGTATTCCCTACGCTCACTCAAATCTTTTTGTGATGAAAGCAATTGCTAAATGGGGTGTTTGTTTGAAAATTTGATCAAAAGGTTGTCTTTTTGTGAAAATCTTTTGTCAAATAATTGTTTTGGCATGGGAGCCTGATTTTGGTTGTGGCGTGAAAGCCGATTTTGAGATGGCATGGAAACCGAAATTTTATGGCGTAAAAGCCAAAATTTGGGTTGGCATGGAAGCCGGTGTTTGTTTTGTGGCATCTATAGCCGGTTTGGGTGGCATTGATAACCAATTTTGGTGGCATTGATAGCCGATTTTTTTTTGAAAGCCAAGTTTTGGTTTGTTGGCATGAAAGCCAGCGTTTTTGTTTTGTGGCATCTATAGCCGGTTTGTGGCATTTATAGCCGGTTTGGTGGCATTTATAGCCGGTTTTGGTTTTCAAAATGCAGGTATCGACTAAATGTCGCCTCCCCGCTGAATGGACTTGTAAGTATCGATGTAATGTCGCTTCCTTGCTCATTCGGTTTTGCGAGTTTTCATGGAATGTCACTTCCTCTCGGGTTAGGTTTTGCGAGTATCGATGGAATGTCGCTTCCTCGCGGATTGGGGAGCAAATATCGACTAAGCGTCGCTTCCCTGCGTTTCCCAAAACTTTTGGTTTTGCGGGTACTGACTTGATGTCGTTTCTCCGCGATTTTTGAGGTTTTCTCGAACCATTTGAAATTTGGATTGTGGATAGCCACTGGTATGTTGCATCTCCAAGATTTTTGAAATTTGGGTTGTGGATATCAACTGGTTTGTTGCTTCTCCAAGATTTTTGAAATTTGCAAGTATCGAATGGGGTTCGCTTCCTTGCGATTTTTAGGTTTTGGAAGTATCGAATGGGGTTCGCATCCTTCCGGTTTTTTGGGTTTTGCGAGTATCGACTGAATGTCGTTTCCCCGCGGTTTCTAAAAACCAAAATTTTTGTTTAAAGACACGGAGGTCATAAATTTCGACTTAAAACCATTTTGGTTGTAAAAGCCGAGGCGGTTTAGGATGAAAATTCCTAAGTCCCGATTTTTGTTTCAAACCATGAATTTTGGGTTCAAGGATCGAAAATTTTGGTCAAGTCTGGGAAGAGGCTCCTAAACTTGGATTTTTGGATTTTGATTTTTTTTTCTTTTTGAACAATGAAACGATGAAAGTAAGCATTGTTTTGAGAGATTGTTTTTTTTTGGAAACTTCAACATAAAGATGAAAATTTCAAAAGAGGTGGGTTTGACGAGCAAGTACCTTTGAAATAGGCTTTAGCCGTGTAGATATTGCTCTGACCCGTTTTGAGGAAGTCTTCAAGGGTAGTACCGCTTCAAGAACTTGCCGTTGATGGGTAGCATACATCTGTCTCCTTCCATGTTTAGAAGAGCGTATGCACCGTTGGAGAAGACTTTGTCGATGACGAAGGGTCCCTCCCATTTTGGTTCGAATTTGCCTTTGGATTTGTGGGCGAAGACTATGGGTCTTTTTACTGCAAGAACCAAGTCACCCTTTTTGTAGGCGCGTTGCTTGACCTTTTTGTCGAAAGATCCTGCCATGCGTGCTTGGTACAACTCAATGCTTTGTAGAGCTTCGAGTCGTCTTTCATCGAGATTATCCAGCTCTTGGAGTCTCAGTTTGACATTGCTTTCTTGCGTCATGTCATTTTGCAAAGATACCCTTAAGGAAGGAATTTGTACTTCCAAAGGGACAACAGCTTTGTATCCATAGACCAAAGAGAATGGTGTGCTATAGGTTGGTCCTCGAACGGTGGTTCGATAGGCCCACAAAGCTTCTAGTATTTTGTCGCCCCAGTCTCTTTTGTGACTAGAGGCCATTTTCTTGAGAATTTTGCAGAGTGTCTTGTTGAAGGCTTCTGCTAGTCCGTTCGCTGCTGGATTATATGGAGTCGAAGGACAACTTTGGATTTTGTACTTGTCGCAGAACCTATAGAATCTGTGATCCCGGAATTGTGGTCCATTATCATGGACGAATCTTTTAGGTATGCCGAAGCGACAAATAATGTTGGTACGCAAGAACTAAAGGACTGATGAAGTCTTCATTTCGCTGAGCGCAAATGCTTCCGACCACTTGGAGAAATAATCCGTAGCGGCGAAGATGAAGCGATGACCTTTGCTTGATGGGGGAGAAATAGGACCTATGATGTCCATACCCCAGGCTTCGAAAGGCCATGAGATTGCTGTTGGATGTAGCCATTCTGGAGGCATGTGGACATAATCTCCATGAATCTGGCATTTTTGGCAGCGCTTGGCAAATTGTATTGCATCAGTTACCATGGTAGGCCAATAGTAACCTAGCCTTTTTATCTGGTTGTAGAGCTTAGGGCCAGCCTGATGGGCTCCACAAAGACCAGCATGTACTTCTTTGAGAGTTTCCTCAGCCTCTTGTTGTGATAAGCAGCGTAGGAGTACTCCGTTGAAGGATTTTCTGTAAAGTGCTTTTGAAGGTATATCCAAATGAAAGTTTGGGGCTCGTCTTTGGATGCTTACCCGCTCTTTTGGATCTTCATGTAGTATTCTGAATATGATATAATCAATGAACGGATCTCTCCAGTCGCCAATCGGAGGTTTGAGGATGGACATCCGACTTCCAACCAATTGGTGGCATTCAGCAACTGCTTGGTGTGTGTTGAGAGGAGGGAAAATCCTTCTTTGACACACTGTGACTTGCATGTTTTCCTCTTCTTGGATTGCCATAGATGCGGCAAGTCCAGCCAGGGTATCTGCACGGATGTTTTCACCTCTGAGGATGTGGGTGATATGGCAGATGTTGAATTTTTGTTGAAGCGACTACGCCTTATTGTAGTAAGGTAGCAAATCAGGCTTCTTGACTTCATATTTCCGATTCATCTGGTTGACGACCAGTTGAGAGTCTCCAAAAGCTTCCAACATGGTCATACCGGATTCGAGGGCGAGTTCCAATCCAACAATCAGGGCTTGGTACTCAGCTGCATTGTTTGAACATGGTTCCAGTAGCGAGAAGGCGTGTGGAATCATGTATTTGTCGGGGCTGACGAAGAGGATGCCGATTCCCGATATTTGCTTTCCTTTTTCATTTGTCCTGGTTGCACCGTCAAAGTACATGTCCCAGGAAGCATTTGACAAGGAAGTTTCCACATTGTAGACAAATTCGTCTGGGAGATCATCCTTGAGTGGAGAATCTTTAGGCAATGGATGCTCTGCGAGGAAGTCTGCTAGAGCTTGGCCTTTGATTGCTTTTTGTGGTACATACCTAATATCAAATTGTGATAGAAGAATGGACCATTTTGCCAGTCGGGCATTGAGAGAACCTGCTTTTGTGACAAGGACCTTTAGGAGGTTGATCCTCGAAACCAGATAGACTGTATTTGACAGCAGATAGTGACGCAGCTTTTGTACGGCGAACATTACTGCAAGGCATTCTTTTTCGACTGGGGAGTAGCGATGCTCTGCACCTACCATCATGCGGCTAAGGTAATATAGAGCAGCTTCTTTTCCGTCGTCGTTTTCTTGTGCGAGCAGAGCACCCAAAGAGTGGTCGAGAGCTCTTGTGTACAAGATAAATGGATTTCCAGTTGTGGGGGCAGCCAGCACTGGAGGTTTGATGAGGTATGCTTTGATGTCTTGAAATGCATTTTCACATCCAGCATCCCAGACAAAGTCCACACCTTTCTTCATCAGGCGAGAGAATGGACGGCATTTCCCTGATAGATTGGAGATGAACCGTCGGATGTAGGCCAGCCTTCCTTGAAGCCCTTTTAATTCTCTTAGGGTTCTGGGAGATGGCATTTCCAGGATAGCCTTGACTTTGGTGGGGTCAAGTTTTATTCCAGCTTTCCGTACTATGAATCCAAGAAACTTACCCGATGAGACACCGAAGAAGCACTTTAGTGGATTCATCCGCAATTTGTGTTTGCGAAGTCGGAGGAAGACTTCTCGAAGATCATTGAGATGGTCTTCTTTTCTTCTGCTTTTTATGGCGAGGTCGTCAACATAGCATTCGACCGTCTTGTGCTGCATATCTTGGAATATTTTCATCATAGCCCTCTGATATGTCGCACCTGCATTTTTCAGGCCAAACGGCATAACAATGTAGCAATACACGCCGAATGGTGTCCGAAATGATGTATGCCTTTCATCTTCAGGATGCATCTTTATCTGGTTGTATCCAGAGAATCCATCCATGAACGTCATTCGCTCGAACCCATAGGTGTTGTCAATCATCACCTCTGGTATGGGGAGCGGGAATTCATCTTTAGGACATGCACTATTCAGGTCTTTGTAGTCGATACAGACCCTTATCTGCCCATTTTTCTTTGTCACGGGGACAATATTGGCCAACCATTCAGGATGCTGTTCCTCGCGGATGAAGCCAACATTTTTGAGTTTCTGAACTTCTTGTTCGATTTTGTCCATCACGTCGGGACGGAATCTTCTTTGGCCTTGTTTGATATGCTTGATTTCTTTTTGCAAGTTGAGCTTGTGGACTGCTACTTTGGGATCCAAGCCAGGCATTTCGGCATAAGACTATGCAAAGCAATCAACGAACTCACGAAGAAAAGAGATATACTCGGGTAACTCATCATCCTTTATATTCTTGCTTATAAATACAGGACGTGGGTTATCAGGTGTTCCCAAGTCTATCTTTTGAACAGGATCTTCTGTTGGAAGGTTTGAAGGTGGTTCCTCCACAATATTTTCGGAGGCTTCCAACTCAACAAGACCTTCTGGAGTGCCAGAGGCATTTTCAGACTGAGGCTCTGTTTCTGTCCATGAATCTTCTTGATCAGTATCCGTCTCAAGGCTTGCAATGAGATGGTCCCAATCATTTGCTGGAATTGGGTTGAAGTAAGGTACTTCTTTTGGAGACGATGATTCTTCTGGGACAGAGAACCACTCGTCTACGTCATCGGACAATTCCTCTTTATTAACAGAGAAATTATACCAATTGGAGGAGCTTTCAGGATTTTTGACGAGTAACTCCTCAAAGAGATATCCAGGGATATCGATGTCTTCATGAGATGTTGAGGCTTGGTCGGTAAAGCGACTTTGCAGCCATGGTGTCAACGGTCTCATAGGAGCGGTAGGATCATACCCCAACCCATATGTCGCGTCCCCGGACCGGGACCAGGGCCCGCGACTGCCACGCGGCGGCATGATTAACCAACACAGAAAACACACCGCTGCTGTTTTATTTATTTTTCCACTGGTTTCCGCGGTGAGGATCCCAAGACACGGGTCGAGCTCACACGAATGGGTATGCGGAAGCGCGTAACAAAACGTGTCACATAAATCTTAACCAAGTAGATACAAGGGACATTGTAAAATCGAGACATGATATCAAAAGAGAATGTCATCAAAGCATTCCTAGCATGATTAAAGTTTCAATGTTTACAAAAGTATTTTTGTTCAAGTTACAAAACCCTGAGAGGCCAACAAAGGCCAATACAACAATTACAATCCCACAAAGATAACCCAGCTAGGCGAAACGAGAATCAATATCCCGACCGGCGTCTAGATGACGTCGTTGGGCTGCCACTCGTGTGCTGGGGGTGGCTCAACAGCCTCCTCCGGGCACTCCTCGTCACGCGTGAACACTCCTGCACCTGGACACCAAAACACAAGCATCAAACACGACGGTTAGGAAAATAAGCAATTTAGCTTGAATATAAGAAATAATGCTAAAACAGTTCTAGGTGGAATACACGTTTCAAGTTTACGAAACTAGCATGAGTACTTATAATATCATGAAAAGATAAATCCACATAGAGCTCATCCTTTCTCTGTCATACATGATGATAAGAGCAAGCACGCAAGACAAGCACGACACGAAAACACGATCCCACGCCACACAAGGTAGACGGGGTATCCGGCCGCGGAACCGGACCACGAACACGCACGATGTGTAATAAAATACACGACTAGTCTGCAGACCGTCCACATGTTTAAGGACCCCCAGGTAGTGGATCAAACTAAAAGGGCAGTCCAAGCTCAGTGGTATTCACTTATATCATGAATGCACAAAACACGGCGATACACGTTCGAGAACACGACAAAACAAGAGGGAAATCATTTACGAAGCATAACATGGCAAGACTAGCAAAATAGCATAATATAAATGCTTAACAAACTTAAGAAATGATTCCCTTTTCATTCTTAAAACACATCTTGAAAACGACTTGCACTTGGAAATCAAACGAGAACACGATGATGCATGAAGCACCAAGACAAGAGTTCACACATAAATCCATCAAGCATAGGCTAAGACCAATCCCTGACCCTTGTGGAATTGAAAACCAAATGTCGGAATTCAATAAAACTTGGTGTCCCCGAAGGTATATTACATTTTGGGAATTTCAAGTGCACAAGGTCAATAAAAAGGGTCTAAGACCAAGTCTAGTTTTCATTCCCGAAAAATCCTTCAAAACAGTACTTTTTGGTGTGGTTCACGCCTCTCTATCGGTAGAAATTCCGGTTTAAGATGTTCTACCAGTAGAACTTCCGGTTGAAGATGTTCTACCGGTAGAACTTCCGGTTGAAGCGCTTCTACCGGTAGAACTTCCGGTTGAAGCACTTCTACCGGTAGAACTGAGGTTCACAGTTTTTCTCAACTCTCTGCCACAATTTGGGCCGTTTCTACCGGTAGAACTTCCGGTAGAACTAAGGTTCACAGTTTCCTCAACTTTTTTGCCAAAATTCGAGCCACTTCTACCGGTAGAACTTCCGGTAGAACTTTGAAGTTCAATTTTTTTCACACTTCTCTCCCATCTTCACTTCCATATTTTTACCCCTATGCTCCCCAAGCCTACAAGCTTTCCAAGGGATGATTTCCACACCAAAATTCATTCACATTTCATTCAAAACATCAAAATCACCAACCCTTATACATTCAAATCATGAATCACTAACTTGTAAGGCTTTCCATAGAAAAATGTACTTCCATTCAAGACAAAACTTCTAAATTAAATGAAGAAATTAGTAACCATGCTTATCAAGATTAAATAAGCTAGAAGAGGTTAATAACATGAAAGGAAAGACAAGTTCCATGATAAATAACATTTCCAAAAGTAGAATGCCCTAAAACTTGCAATGTACTAGGAAGAACTAAAATGTTTACTTGCCTCAAACCAAAGTCAATGAAAGCTTCACAAAATCAACAAGAAGAGGTGCTCCACGAAATCTACACAAAACCCCCAAAACGGAGCATACAAAAATCAACATTTTGGCCATTACAAATCCCCATTTCGAAAATGGGTTTGAAACCATGACAAACAAGCTCTAGGTGAGCTAAAAAACATCAAATGAAAAGAATGAAGGAACACCAACCTAGAGCTAGCTGAAACAAGGAGGATAGAGCTTGAAGATGATGAATATAGTGAAGATTGGCTTAAAAAACGGTCCAGCTGTAGCTTGAGAAGAGAGGAAGAGAATGGCGGAGTCGAATCGGAGAATGGAGTCTTCTTGTTAGATGATTTCAATGGAAAAAGGTCAAGAAGGAACTTGTTTCACTTCTCCACTCTAGGGCAAAAACATTGCAGGATTTGGAAAAGAGCAAAGAAGGAGAAGAAGAGTTTATATAGTGTCTGGAAGTGGGTCCCTTTACAGCTGAACTTTGAACGCTTAAAACATGTTCTTGTGGACCCCGGATGGAATCGACGAAGAAGAACAAAACGATCGTCGAAAAATCTAGTTTCGGAACAGTATAATTTTGACATAGTTTCACGACTTCGAAAATTGTGCCCAGATTTAGCATGAAAAGACAGATTTACCCTTTTTGGGTCAAAACTTTGTTTTTCTGGGCCTCAGATGCATGCAGGTTAAAAAATGAAAGTTGTCACAAATAATAAAACCATTCAAGAGAGCTAAAAATCACAATCACGCAAGATATCTAGAACGAAAACCCATCCTTACACGTGCACTCAGGGCATCCCTGAGCGTGTCTGACTCATACTAAACGTCCTCAAAATCCCCAAAACTATAATCCAGACTAAGTCTAATCACATTCTAACCCAACTAGTACTAAGACTCACTTAAGACTAAACGTTCACTAAATTAGTACTAATCGAGTTGGTCTGGGTCGGGGTCTAACATCCTCCACCCCTTAGGATATTTGGTCCGCCAAATATAAATAATTTTACCTCTGGTAACAGGTGTGGATACTTCTTTTGGACTTGATCTCTCAATTCCCATGTGGCTTCTTCTGGCTCGTGGTTCTCCCAAAGCACTTTGACCCAATGGATAGTCCGGTTTCTTAATTCATGCTCTCGGGTATCGATGATTCTAACCGGTTTCTCCACATACGACGCGTCTTCTCGAATCTCTAAAGGTTTGCGTGGAATAATGTGAGAAAGACTGTGAACATATTTCTTGAGCATGGAGACATGAAAAACATTATGTACCCCGGAGAGTTCCGGCAGTAGCGCAGGCCTGTATGCAACATTTCCAATCATGCTCAGAATCTCATATGGGCCAATGTATCTGTTGGACAACTTTCCTTTCTTCCCAAATCTTAAAGTGCCTCTGACCGGGGAGACTTTCAAGAATACTTTGTCACCCACTTCAAACTGTAATTCTCTCCGGCGAGTGTCAGTATAACTCTTCTGTCTGCTTCGAGCGATCTTCAATCTGTCCTGAATTTGCTTAACCTTGTCGCTTGTCTCTCCAACTATAGTCGGTCCATGAAAACTACGCACACCGACTTCTTCCCAACAAACTGGAGTTCTGCATCTCCTACCATAGAGTGCCTCGAAAGGTGCCATTCCAATGCTAGAATGGTAGCTATTGTTGTACGCGAACTCACAAAGAGGTAGGTTCTCATCCCACTGGACCTTGAAATCCAATACACAAGCACGCAGCATATCTTCAAGAGTCTGTATCGTCCTCTCTGACTGACCATCTGTCTGAGGATGATACGCTGTGCTGAACTGAAGTTTGGAACCCATGGATTCAAGAAGAGATTTCCAAAATCTCGAAACAAATCTACTATCTCTGTCGGAAGTGATGGAGACGGGCTGGCCATGCTTACTAACGATCTCATCTATGAATAGTCTTGCAAGTGGTGCCATATGCATCATGTTCCCAGTCTTCATCGGAAGGAAGTGCGCAGACTCCGTAAGACAATCAACTATAACCAAATTGCATTGTTTCCTCTCTTGGTATTAGGCAAACTGGAGACAAAATCCATAGTGATATGCTCCCATTTCCACTCCGGAATCTCCAAAGGCTGTAACAAACTGGGAGGCTTCTGATGTTCTACCTTGATCATCTGACAAGTCAAGCAACGAGACACAAAAGCTGCAATCTCTCTCTTCATATTATTCCACCAAAATCTATTCTTCAAGTTATGGTACATCTTCGTGCTACCCGGATGTATAGAGTATCTAGTATGGTGAGCTTCAATCATAATTTCATTCTTCAAATCATCAACATTCGGTACGCACAACCGGTCACGAAAATACAACACTCCATCAGAAATCCTGAAATCTGGACGTTCTGCAATCTGATCTACAATCTTGGCCAATTCTGGGTCTTGCAACTGACTATCTTTGATTCTCTGGATGAAGGTAGGCTCAGACACGGTCATATTTGCCAACAAAACACCTCTCCTCAAGTGTTGTACCTCCACACCAAGTTCTTCAAACTGTTGGAGAACACTAACTCCTCTCAAACTAGCCATAACTGCTGACTTTCTGCTCAACGCATCTGCCACAACGTTCACTTTGCCCGGATGATACTTGATTGGGAAGTCATAATCTTTAATATATTCCATCCACCGTCTCTGCCTCATATTCAACTCCTTCTGTGAAAACAAATACTGCAAACTTCTGTGGTCGGAATGAACTTCGAACTTCTCCCCATAGAGGTAGTGCCTCCACATCTTCAAAGCAAAAACCACTGCTGCTAACTCCAAGTCATGCGTTGCATAATTTACCTCATGATTCTTCAATTGTCTCGAGCCATAGGCAATCACTTTGCCATCTTGCATCAAAACACAGCCTAATCCCACGTTGGACGCATCCGTAAAAACAACAAATCCACCGCTGCCCGATGGTAATGTGAGGATTGGGGCTGTGGTTAACCTTTTCTTCAACTCCTGAAAACTGTCTTCACACTGATCGGTCCAAACAAAAGGTACATTCTTTCGTGTCAACTTCGTCAAAGGAGCTGCAATGGACGAAAAACCTTGGACAAATCTCCGATAATATCCTGCTAACCCCAAAAAGCTTCTAATTTCTGTCACACTGCTAGGCCTCTTCCATTCAATGACTGCTTCTATCTTGGCTGGATCTACTGCTAATCCTTCTCTCGAAATGATGTTACCCAAAAAGGAAACTTGCTCTAGCCAGAATTCACATTTGTTCAACTTAGCATAGAGCTAGTGGTCTCTCAAAAGCTGCAACGATGTCCTCAAGTGCTCTTCATGCTCCTCCTTACTCTTAGAATACACGAGGACATCATCAATGAACACCACTGTAGAGTGATCTAGGAACTCTGCAAAGACCTTGTTCATGAGAGCCATGAAGACTGCGGGCGCATTTGTCAAGCCAAAGGGCATCACTAAGAACTCATAATGCCCATATCTCGTTCGGAAAGCTGTCTTTGCCACATCAGACTCTCTAACCCGCAACTGATGATACCCTGACCTCAAGTCTATCTTGGAAAAGTGTGATGCTCCTTGTAATTGATCAAACAATTCATCTATTCTTGGCAAGGGGTATTTGTTCTTGACGGTCACATGATTCAACCTTCTATAGTCGATGCACATTCTAAGACTTCCATCCTTCTTCTTCACAAAAAGAGCTGGCGCTCCCCACGGTGAAACACTTGGCCTAATGAAGCCCTTACTCAACAATTCTTGCAACTGAAGTTTCAATTCCCCTAACTCTGCAGGAGCCATCCTATAAGGTGCAATTGAGATCGGTGCAGTCCCTAGAAGGAGTTCAATAGTAAACTCAACTTCTCTAACTGGTGGTAAACCCGGGATTTCTTCTGGAAAAACATCCGGAAATTCACACACTACAGGGATATCCTCCACCCCTTGGGACTGTTTATCCTCCGTGATAAACGCTATAAATGCCTCACAACCACTGCTCACCAATCTATTAGCTTTTAAAGCTGAAATGAAACCACTGGAAGACTTCTTCCTATCACCTTGAAACATCAACTCTGTCTGTGGCCCTTGCAATCTGAATGTGATGGTCTTACCAAAACAGTCCATGGTAGCATGGTAGGTCTCTAACTAATCCATGCCTAAGATAATATCAAAATCATGCATGTCTAAAATTATGAGGTCGGCCGGTAAATTGATATTTCCTAACAAAATCTGACAACTAGGGTAAAAGGTGGTACAAACCACATGTCTACCTACTGGTGTAGTGACAGTCAACAAATAATCCAATTCTGCATGCTGTGCATCAATCTTCTTTGCAAACAAAGGGGATAGAAAAGAGTGTGTGGATCCTGGATCAAATAAGATCTGTGCTTCTACTCCAGAAACAAGAAGTTTACCTTCTATGACGTCTCCTGCTGCTTCAGCGTCAGCACGGTTGATATTGTATGCGCGTCCCTGCTGCTTGGGCCTATTATGCTACTGAATCTGCCTGCCCTGGTTGTTCCTGTTCTGCGGTGGACGAGTATTCTGATTCTGCACTTGCCTGCCTTACTGCTGCTGTTGCGGTGGTGGTCTCACTTGATTCTGAGCTGGTACTGCTTGATTTGGTGGTGCTATTTGCCTTGGCTGCTGATATCTGTTAGCTTGACTCTGAAGGTGTGGGCAATCCTTGATTGCATGGTCCATTCCTCCACACTTGAAGCAAGCACCCGTTGCCTTACGGCATTCGTGGGTAGGGTGGTTCTTGCCACAGTGATTGCAACCAGACTGTCTAACTTGAGTCTGTTCTTGCCTTGGCTTCTTGCCACTTTGGTGTCTTTGGTTCTGTTGGTGGTAGTGCTGTTTTCTATCCTGGATGATCTCGTTGTTGAACTCTTCAAATTTGTATGCCCGACTGACTGCTTCATCAAAGGTGACTGGAGGGATCACTTCCGAGACATCACTCTTGAGAATGGGATTTAGCCCTTCCAAAAACTTGACGATCTTTTTATGCTCCGTATCTGTCAGCTCGGTATCATAGCGAGCAAGCCTCTCAAACTTTGTAACATACTCCAAAACGGACATACTTCCTTGCTTCAACTGTTGGAATTCAATTGCCTTCTTTCTCTTAACATGGGAGGGGACGTACTTGTCCGTGAAGTGTGTCTTGAAGGTTGTCCAAGCAACCTCATCTGCCATGACCTGGTATGGCTCTTTGACCGTTTGCCACCAATCGTCTGCAAGCCCATAAAATAGAGAAGCTGTGAGGTTCACCCTCTCCCTGCCCGTGCAAACAAAAAGGTCAAAAATCTTTGCCGTGTTCGCGAGCCAATCATCAGCAGTCAAAGGGTCCTCTTGGCCCGGAACTCCTTAGGTCCCCTCTTCCCTAAATCACTCGAAGAGAACATTGACATCATCAGCCCTATTCTGGTACACCACATTTGGTGGGGCTTGATGTTGAGGTCTGTTTTGAAGGACCTCCAGAAGTTGCCTCTGGACTTGAGCCATCTCTTCATCTTTCTTTGCCATTTGCTCTTGAAATTTGGCCTGAGTTTCGTTTGCTTGCCTCTGTTGCTCTAACATGGCCTGCATTAGTTGTTGGAACTGAGTAGCAGTAGGATTTTCAGACGGTTCTGTCTCATTCTGATTACTACCCGAAGCATGATGGTTGGGAGCTTTTCTCGGAGGCATGATGCTGTAAGACAATCTGTTAGCACATATATAAGCATAATTGGGTAGGTCAACTTGGTCTAGACAAAAACGTTCTAACGAACTCACAAATCCTCGCCACGTTCCTAAGATTTTCTAGTTCCTTTTTAAGTGCCTGAAACATGTCCCGCTCTGATACCAGTCCTGTCGCGACCCCGGACCGGGACCCGGGCCCGTGACTGCCACGCGGCGGCATGATTAACCAACACAGAAAACACACCGCCGCTGTTTTATTTATTTTCCCACAGGTTTCCGCGGTGAGGATCCCAAGACACGGGTCAAGCTTACACGAATGGGTATGCGGAAGCGCGTAGCAAAACGTGTCACATAAATCTTAACCAAATAGATACAAGGGACACTGTAAAATCGAGACATGATATCAAAAGAGAATGTCATCAAAGCATTCCTAGCATGATTAAAGTTTCAATGTTTACAAAAGTATTTTTGTTCAAGTTACAAAACCCTGAGAGGCCAACAAAGGCCAATACAACAATTACAATCCCACAAAGATAACCCAGCTAGGCGAAACGAGAATCAATATCCCGACCGGCGTCTAGATGACGTCGTTGGGCTGCCACTCATGTGCTGGGGGTGGCTCAACAGCCTCCTCCGGGCACTCCTCGTCACGCGTGAACACTCCTGCACCTGGACACCAAAACACAAGCATCAAACACGACGGTTTGGCAAATAAGCAATTTAGCTTGAATATAAGAAATAATACTAAAACAATTCTAGATGGAATACACGTTTCAAGTTTACGAAACTAGCATGAGTACTTATAATATCATGAAAAGATAAATCCACGTAGAGCTCATCCTTTCTCTGTCATACATGATGACAAGAGCAAGCACGCAAGACAAGCACGACACGAAAACACGATCCCACGCCACACAAGGTAGACGGGGTATCCGGCCGCGGAACCGGACCACGAACACGCACGATGTGTAATAAAATACACGACTAGTCTGCAGACCGTCCACATGTTTAAGGACCCCCAGGTAGTGGATCAAGCTAAAAGGGCAGTCCAAGCTCAGTGGTATTCACTTATATCATGAATGCACAAAACACGGCGATACACGTTCGAGAACACGACAAAACAAGAGGGAAATCATTTACCAAGCATAACACGGCAAGACTAGCAAAATAGCATAATATAAATGCTTAACAAACTTAAGAAATGATTCCCTTTTCATTCTTAAAACACCTCTTGAAAACGACTTGTACTTGGAAATCAAACGAGAACACGATGATGCATGAAGCACCAAGACAAGAGTTCACACATAAATCCATCAAGCATAGGCTAAGACCAATCCCTGACCCTTGTGGAATTGAAAACCAAATGTCGGAATTCAATAAAACTTGGTGTCCCCGAAGGTATATTACATTTTGGGAATTTCAAGTGCACAAGGTCAATAAAAAGGGTCTAAGACCAAGTCTAGTTTTCATTCCCGAAAAATCCTTCAAAACAGTACTTTTTGGTGTGGTTCACGCCTCTCTACCGGTAGAAATTCCGGTTTAAGATGTTCTACCGGTAGAACTTCCGGTTGAAGATGTTCTACCGGTAGAACTTCCGGTGGAAGCGCTTCCACCGGTAGAACTTCCGGTAGAACTGAGGTTCACAGTTTTTCTCAACTCTCTGCCACAATTTGGGCCGTTTCTACCGGTAGAACTTCCGGTAGAACTAAGGTTCACAGTTTCCTCAACTTTTTTGCCAAAATTCGAGCCACTTCTACCGGTAGAACTTCCGGTAGAACTTTGAAGTTCAATTTTTTTCACACTTCTCTCCCATCTTCACTTCCATATTTTTACCCCTATGCTCCCCAAGCCTACAAGCTTTCCAAGGGATGATTTCCACACCAAAATTCATTCACATTTCATTCAAAACATCAAAATCACCAACCCTTATACATTCAAATCATGAATCACTAACTTGTAAGGCTTTCCATAGAAAAATGTACTTCCATTCAAGACAAAACTTCTAAATTAAATGAAGAAATTAGTAACCATGCTTATCAAGATTAAATAAGCTAGAGGAGGTTAATAACATGAAAGGAAAGACAAGTTCCATGATAAATAACATTTCCAAAAGTAGAATGCCCTAAAACTTGCAATGTACTAGGAAGAACTAAAATGTTTACTTGCCTCAAACCAAAGTCAATGAAAGCTTCACAAAATCAACAAGAAGAGGTGCTCCACGAAATCTACACAAAACCCCCAAAACAGAGCATACAAAAATCAACATTTTGGCCATTACAAATCCCCATTCCGAAAATGGGTTTGAAACCATGACAAACAAGCTCTAGGTGAGCTAAAAAACATCAAATGAAAAGAATGAAGGAACACCAACCTAGAGCTAGCTAAAACAAGGAGGATAGAGCTTGAAGATGATGAATATAGTGGAGATTGGCTCCAAAAACGGTCCAGCTGTAGCTTGAGAAGAGAGGAAGAGAATGGCGGAGTCGAATCGGAGAATGGAGTCTTCTTGTTAGATGATTTCAATGGAAAAAGGTCAAGAAGGAACTTGTTTCACTTCTCCACTCTAGGGCAAAAACGTTGCAGGATTTGGAAAAGGGCAAAGAAGGAGAAGAAGAGTTTATATAGTGTCTGGAAGTGGGTCCCTTTACGGCTGAACTTTGAACGCTTAAAACATGTTCTTGTGGACCCCGGATGGAATCGACGAAGAAGAACAAAACGATCGTCGAAAAATCTAGTTTCGGAAAATTATAATTTTGACATAGTTTCACGACTTCGAAAATTGTGCCCAGATTTTGCATGAAAAGACAGATTTACCCTTTTTGGGCCAAAACTTGGTTTTTCTGGGCCTCAGATGCATGCAGGTTAAAAAATGAAAGTTGTCACAAATAATAAAACCATTCAAGAGAGCTAAAAATCACAATCACGCAAGATATCTAGAACGAAAACCCATCCTTACACGTGCACTCAGGGCGTCCCTGAGCGTGCCTGACTCATACTAAACGTCCTTAAAATCTCCAAAACTATAATCCAGACTAAGTCTAATCACATTTTAACCCAACTAGTACTAAGACTCACTTAAGACTAAACATTCACTTAATTAGTACTAATCGAGTTTGTCTGGGTCGGGGTCTAACACCATATGAAGACTTGCCTTTGTGAAGGTGGATTTTCCAATCTTCTGGTTGACTTTTAGTCAGGGTGGGTTCCAATGGTGTAAGAATACCATGGCCACCTCCCAAACCAGTCGGATTTTGAGCGTCGTAGCCCATTTTCTTCATGATAGCTTGTGCCATTGGACTATACAGGGATAACTGAGGCATACCTTCGTTTTGGAAAGGTTCAAGCAGAGAGTCCAGTGGAGATGCTCCCGATCTATGGAAGAAGATTGTTTTTTCTTCTGGCGAAGTTGCCGGGATAACAAAGGAAGCAGACGTAGGATCTTCTATGTCTGCTGGTGTCTCCAATGGAGTGAGAGTGAGCTGATTTTGCTGAGTATCAGCTCGGCTCGATGCTGTGTCATCTTCTGGCTCTGACTCTGAGTCTGTGTCTTGCATAATAGACACAAAAGAGACAGTGAACTTGCCCCCAGTCTTTTGTTTTGTCTTCTTTGCTTTAGTAGTGATTACCAAAGGCTTTGGAGATTTGAAGGAGACGACGAAGGGAGCTTGGCTGCTTACTTCGAGTTTGGTGGAGGGTTTGTTTTCCTCCGATGATTGCTGAGGAGCCTTGCCTTTATCTTTCTGGAGACTGTCGACAAAGCGAATTGTTTTTTCCTCCTGTTCTTCTTTTCCATCTTTATACATTTGAGCATCTGCAAAATGGACATCTCTGCCTTTGAAGGGCTTTTTGTCTGCAAATACTCGATGTATCAGGCCATCGTCGCCAATGAACTTGATGCACTGATGTAGAGTTGAAGGGACGACACCATTCTCATGTATCCAGGGGCGTCCAAGGAGTATATTGTAGCATGAAGGGGTCCTTATTGCATACACAGTGACTTCAGAAATAAGATCACCGATTTGCAGTTTGAACCTGATTTGCCGATAGGCCTTTGAGCGCTGCCGTCATATTTGAAGATGGATACGGACGTGTGACTTAGCTTGCTAGGTGGGATGCCCAGCTCTTCGAGTGCCGAAGTAGAGATGAGGTTGAGTGCAGAACCTGGATCGATCTGAACCCTTTGTACTGGCATTTCTTTGACGTACCCCGTAAAGTACAAGGGACAGTTGTGCTTTGTTTCGCCTAGGAGGAGGTCATCCTTGTCGAAGGTAATTGTTGCACTTGCTGCTTTTTGTACCGAGAGGCATTCATTGCTTGATCCCTCAGTTTTCTTCTTTTCTCCCTTTGAGGGAATATTTGATTTTTTGACCCTATAGTCCATTTCAATTTGAAGGACTTATGGGGCATGTTTGTCAACATCCGCATTCAGCCTTTGTAATTCTAAAATGAGACTATCACGAGTTTGTGGAGACATTCGTAATAAGTCAAGGATGTGAAGACGTGCAGGTATGTGTTTGAAGTGCTCAATCAAGTCGTACTTGAAAGCCTCCTTCGGGCCTGCATTTTCATTATTATTGCCACTTGGGGTGTTTACAACTTGCTTTCCCGAAGGATTTACATAAGAAGAAGAAGGTTGGTTGTAATTTTTGTGGTAATCCCGGCCAAAACGGGTACCTCTACCAACTTCAAGAGCCTCTAGAGAAGGGTCTTCTTTTGGAAGATCGTTCTTAGGATCAAGGGGTTGATCCTTTGCTGAGGACGTCTCTGTAACAGCATTGGCGTCTTCAGTGATTGTGTTGCACGGAGCAATTTCCGGGAACAAGTCCTGAACCGTAGCCGGCAACTTTTCTTTATTAGCCCAGACATTGCCCGTGAGATCGGGTATCTGGGACCAATTGACTGAGTTTTCATTGAAGAAGATTTCATTGGCAGAAGTTTCTTCAAGATGATCAATCGGGAGTGGCTTGAACTTCGATGTCACAGCTTCAGGAGACGAAGGTTGAGAGGATGTTATCTCAGTGAAAGTCACCTGAGAGGATGTAGCTCTGGAAGATACGCTACCGGTTGGGGAGTACGTGTCTTCGGAAGCTTCAGAGGCACTGTCGTCCTGAGCTATTGCATTGCAGGTTATCCTGATAGGAGATGCCCCTAGTGTAGACTGTTGGGAATCAGACTCATCCTCAGATGTGAGAGGATCATCGATCCAACTGTTTTCTCCATTTTCAGGAGTTGAGGGAGGGAGTTCCCATTGATTTTCAGGGACTTCCAATTCTGGATCATGACGAAGATTGATGCGATCCTGCTCCTGCTCTATGGCAAGATGTTGCAAGATTCTTGCATATTCTTCAAGATCAGGCATGGGAGCCAAATTTTCTTCGTCATTTGCTCCTTGTGGTTCGCCCATGTTGGGTTCCACTAAGGCATTTACTGGTGCTGGATCAACGGCGTTTTCTTGAACAGGGTCCTAGTCTTCTTAATCATCAGACCAAGATCCTTGTGGCTGTAATGGGTTATACCAGATTACTGGCATAAGATGAGACTCGGGAATCCATTCCTCGTCGGAGAGGTATTCTCCTGTTTCAAGGGATTCTTCCCACTCATCGATATCACTGGCAGTGTCACTGGACTCATATCCATTCATGGAGAATCCAACTACCGAGTTGCAAGAGTATGATGTCCCCTGTACATTTTCAATTTTGTATAGAGGTGGCATGAAATCATCAAGAGTGAATTTTCTTACCGCCTTGGAGGTTTTGGGAAGAGATTCTGCTTTTTCAAGGACTTCTTGTTTTGGTTGAGACTTTTGCTGCTGTTTGAGCTTGCGGAGCTGTCTCTTGGCTTGCCTTCGCTGCTGAGCGGTCGGCTTTGTTTTGACGATCTCCCAATTTTCATCATCTAGGAGATCGGGATGCACCCATATAGGTTGTCCATCTGGTGTTGGATAGGGAACCAATTCTTGGGACGCTTGAGCCATTTTTATCACCTTGAATGTAGTAGTGATTTTCTCCTTCGGTGACTTTGAAGTTTGCCGACATGACACCATGTTGACAAAGGCGGGGCCATAGTTTTTATCAAAGGTTATGACTCCGTTTTTCCACATCTCATTGATCTTCTCTCTCACAACGAAACATTGATTGAGAGGATGTGAGATCATCTGATGGTATGGACAGTATCGGGGATCATTGGTTTTGCCAACATCTCCCGGTCTTTGGGGCTCTGGCAAAATGAGTTTGCCATTTGCTAGGAGAGCCTCAAAGATTTCTTCAACGTCTTCATCGAACGGATATTTCTTTTCTACGCGTTCTTTGAAGGCATCAGAGAGTTCAGGCCTTTTACCTGCAGTTTTGTTTTCTGGTTTCTTTGGCTGCTGAGGAGCTGACTTAGTCTGCACATTGAGAACCTCCTTTTTCTTTGGTTTTGAGGTTGTAACAGCAGTGGGCTCTTTCTTTGATAATTTCTGACTGTTGAGGTCTTTGATCACCATTTCAGCTTCCATGGAAGCTTCGAGGAGTTCCCCCAGGTTTTTTGATTTGTTGCCGATGATCATGGAGCGGATTTTTGCTCTCATATTGTTACGGCAGATGTCGACCAGCGACGCTTGTGGCGGCACATCTGAGCATTTGTACGCCATTGCCTTCCATTTGTGAATGAAGTCGTATGTTGACTCATTCTCTCCCTGTTTTAGGCTGCAGAGTTAAGCCATAGTAACAGAATGATCCTCACCTTGGAAGTGGGTCAGGAAGCGTGTCTCGAGCATAGCCTAGTTCTGAATGGAGTTCTCCGGCAGAGTGGAGTACCAATCAAAGGCTGTACCTTTTAGGGTACTTGCGAAGAGGCGAATCTTGAGGGCATCTTGATCCGCAATAGCTCCCGTCAGGATCTTGAAATGGATGACATGCTTGTTGACACCAAAAATGTCACTTTACCTCTTCAACATCAAGAAAGCTGCATGAAGTCGCAACCTACCATAAATAGGCAATGCAATTTCTCCAAAAAATCAAATCTTGTCAGAATCAAACAAAAACTGCAAGATCCTTCAAGATAGCCAAGAGAAGAGTACACATGAAGTTTCGGGCCATTTCAGAATCATTTGGCCTAACTTCGCTTCTCCGACAGCTAAAATGGTACTCCCGGCGGCGACATCATCAGAGACGTCAAAACTTCGATCAGAGCCTACAGATGACTCCAGCATGTCCCAAAAGGGCTCCATGCCAAATTTCAAGTCAAACCGACAACGTTTGACCCTCCATCAATGCTCGAGCAGCAAAATCAAGCCTCCCGGCGGCGGGAACCAGCGAAGCCTTCGCTCATCAAACCAAGTGCATGAGTGGCTTCAACATGCTTCCAAAAGGCTGCACGTCAAATTTCAGGTCATTCTGACAACGTTTGACCAGGTTTCGATGCTCCGAGAGAAAATCAAGCCTACCGGCGGCGGAGCAACCCGGGACCATGACATCCAAAACGGAGCCCATGGAACGTCTCAAAATGACTCCAATAGGCTCCCCGTCAAATTTCAGGTCAATCGGACATCGTTTGGCCACATATCAAAGCTCGGCGTTTTCCCCGCAGCAAAATCAAGTGAAGCATCGACGGGACCCCAAACGGCTTCAAAACTCAAAAAAAAAGCCTATGGTTGGTCTTATTTATTGCTCAGGAGGCTTCACCTCAAATTTCAGGTCATTCCGACATCGTTTGACCAAGTTTCAGCTTCTGGCGGAAAATCAGCAGCTTTACGCGACAAAGTCTTCGGCTTTCCCGGAAAATTGGAAACTTTGCACTCTAAAAATGCAAGGATTCTCATCAGGTTTTCTACAGGGAAATCAAGCCAATAAATGAGAAGAAATGTCAGGAAAAATACAGAAGAAAACGGCGACGAAAAAGACCTCAAAACGACCGCAAAACGGGCTCCGAAGGGGAAAATTCCCCCAGGGTCGCAGGCCCCTACGACCATGGCCCATGGTCGCCGGCCCCTGCGACCATGGAAGTCCGGGTCACCGGATTTTCCGCCGGTGACCCGTTTTTCCATCTTTTTTCGCGTTTCGCGCACTTTGGCCCCTGTGGTTTCCTGAAAATGTGATTTTTAGTGCTTGAAATTGACTCAGATCCTCCGACATCCGTCAAAATCACGGGTCAACCTCCAAAAGCATAAAATCATCATTGATCGCTCCAAGATCGCCAACCGGTCGACCAAAAAAAGTGCTCTTTCTGTCCGACCGATCGAGAAATCGACAAGACAGATGTCACCGGCCCGCTCTTAGCTATCAATGTCTGAAGTTACATGTTCATCCGATATCGATCAGCATGAAGATCCATCGATGATCATCGCCAGAAGAATTCCAGAAGACACGGCACGGCCCGCGACTCTTCGACTGCTCGGCGACCAATTAATGTGGTTAATTGACTAGCTTTATTATAGTCATTAATTCATTTCTTTGGACGGCCCAATCAGAAGCAAGCATTTGGGAGTTACAAGTCAATTGATTCATGGCATTTAAACCATGAAACTCCTCCCATTATGGTAATTAAGGTGATTAAAAGCCCTTAATCTCCATCGGCCAATCAGATTCAAGGAAAAAGGAGTTACAAAATCAAGAAATAAATCTTGTAACTCCTCCCATTAAAGCCATTAAGGCTCATAAACCCTCCTAAATGGCTACCAAAGGCCTATAAATAGGAGAGCATTCCATTGAAATGAGAGGAGAAAATCAAGATCAGAAAATCGAGATCGATCGATCGGAAAGAATCCAGAGCTCGTATCCAGAGACAGAAAAAAGAGAGAAAAAAACTCTGCTGAAGTTCTGCACCGGCCACCACTACAAGGTGACAAAAGTCCCTTGGGGGGCACCCCCCCCCCCCCCCCCCAAGGTCCTTGCCTTCTCCTGCTGCCTCCAATGGCTTAGACGTGGCTTTTCAGCCCGTCTACTTAGCTTTTTATTGGACATAGGACATTCTCTTGGTCTTTGTCCTCTAAAAACCTGAGGTTATAGCCAAGCCAAGCGAATCAAGAGCATCCTCTGTTCTCATCTGCATGGATGACGGCGAAGCCCATACATGGCTTGCGACCGTCAATCTGAACGAGTCCCCCACAATCTCCTGAAAAGTTAGATCTTCCTTTTCTTGCTTTTCATTGTAGTTTGTATTTTTCTAAAGAGACAAAAATCACAACTCTTGTCTTTCATTATTGATAAGAATTGTAAATCGGCTATAAACGCCAAAATCGGCTATAAATGCCAAACAAAATCGCCTTTCACGGCAAATTAAGAAAATGTCTCTTTTCTTAAATATTTGTGCAATGGAAAACTTGAAAGAAGTTGATTTCCTTTTTACTTGCGAAGGTTGATCTCCGGATTACCACTTGCAATTCCAAGTAAAATAGAAAATCTGGCACACCCACATAAAAGAAATGTTGATGCACGCTTCAGGCCCGCCAGGGCGCGAAAGGGTCGGACCCGACGGACTCCCACGTTCCGCCGACCCCGGTAGCCGCCCCACGGCGCCTCGGAGCGCGTTCCATCAAGCTGGCACACCCGGTGGGACTCGTTCATTTGAGAACACGGTGCTTGGAAATGAAATATTTGCATACCATATTTTTGCTCTATGCTTATACTTCTTCTCCAGATTCCTTGGCTACTTTCTAGCTGGTGGCCTATGTTGGATTTTGCACCCAAAAAAATGAGATGGGATTTTTTGGAAATTTCTACTTCTTTAAGTTTGTTTCCATTCTTTCTCTTTTTAAAAAAAAAAAAATTGGTTTTCTTAGTTTGAATTCAAAATTGAGAAACTTTGATCCTATCCTATCGTTCTTTGGTGCTTGCAGAAATGTTGAGCCCGTTCGACTAAGGTTTTGGACCATCGTTTCTCTTTGATGAGTTCATTAGAGATATCAAAAAAAAAAAAAAAAATCAGTTTTCTTAGTTTGAATTCAAAATTGAGAAACTTTGATCCTATCCTATCGTTCTTTGGTGCTTGCAGAAATGTTGAGCCCGTTCGACTAAGGTTTTGGGCCATCGTTTCTCTTCGATGAGTTCATTAGAGATTTCAAAAAAATCAAAAAATCAGTTTTCTTAGTTCTGATTCAAAATTGAGAAGCTTTGATCCTATCCTATCGTTCTTTGGTGCTTGCAGAAATGTTGAGCCCGGTCGACTAAGGTTTTGGACCATCGTTTCTCTTCGATGAGTTCATTAGAGATTTCAAAAAAAAAAAAAAAAAATCAGTTTTCTTAGTTTGGATTCAAAATTGAGAAACTTTGATCCTATCCTATCGTTCTTTGGTGCTTGCAGAAATGTTGAGCCCGTTCGACTAAGGTTTTGGACCATCGTTTCTCTTCGATGAGTTCATTAGAGATTTCAAAAAAAAATTATTAAAAAAAAATATAAAAAAAAAATCAGTTTTCTTAGTTTGGATTCAAAATTGAGAAACTTTGATCCTATCCTATCGTTCTTTGGTGCTTGCAGAAATGTTGAGCCCGTTCGACTAAGGTTTTGGGCCATCGTTTCTCTTCGATGAGTCTATTTGGGATTTTAAAAAAAAATAAAAAGACATAGACCACTAAGGTTAAACCAATTGCGTTCTTTGATCACGATTGATTCAAGAAAAGCCTTGTCCAGAGTCTGGAGACAGCTTGACTGTTCTAGGCAAGGGTCCTCCAAACGGGTTCATTAAGTAATCCTACCCTTACCTGGGGGCAATTCTATCAATTGAGGTTTCATAAGACCGGGTTAGGAGGCCTATGTGTACTCTCTCGTCTTTAAATCTTAAAAAAATTAAAATCAAAATAAAAAAAAATAAAAAAAAAAGATTTTCAAAAAAAATCTTAAAAAAAAAAAAAAAAAACAAAAATTTTCAAAAAAAAATAAAAAAAAATATTTAAAAAAAACTAATAATAAAAAAATAAAAATAATAAAATAAAAAAAAATCATTTCAAAAAAAAAAATCTCCAAAAACTCGTCACTTTTGGATTCAGATTCGAGAAATTGTGGTCTCTTCCCTTCTGAGTACTGGCGCTCGCGGAAATCGTTGAGCCCGTATTTGAATCGGAATGCCACCTGCTCTCTTTGACGAATCCATTTCTGACATTTCAAAACAAAGAATCCCATCTCATGGATGCGATCTCCAACATTTGTGCCTAGCAATACTGGTACGCCCTTTCAGGGTCTACTGTATCTGTGACCGGCACATTTGTAACTCCTACCTTATATTCTTCTTATCTCGAGCAAGCCCTGCTTCTCGATAAGTCGAATTTAGGTTTACAATTGCTTCTAGCAGTCACTGGAACGCTCATTCTGGGCTCACCATACTTGCTGTCAGAACAATTGTACCATCTATGGCTTTTTGCCTTCTTCATGTCGCTTGGGTCATATCCCTTGAGCGATTTGAAAAGACAACCATAGAAATTCCCATTTATGATCATTATATTCTTGTGGTTACTAATGGATGTGGTCTTGTTTCAGAACTTTTTCGAAACTAACAATGGCAGCCTTAACCATTATCTTCGATGAGAACAAGCACCAACTCATGCTTCAACAGAAGCAAACCGAGCGCACTTACAAGCGCACTGCCAGCTGCCGAAGCGTCAACTCCCTCGGCAACTCTCTGAACTCAGGGTCGACCTCGACTCCCCGGACCATCATTTTCGGGACACTGGGACCATTCCCACTTCCCGAAGAACAAGCTGCGCCTGCTAAAAAGCAGAAGATCGCCTCTCAACGTGTCACTCCCGTGACACCAAAGGCGAGCGCCCAAAAACCCGAAGCTCGCGGCACCCCCGCGAAGCCTCGACCCACAAACAACCAGGTCTATCCCAAGACTTGGTCTCCAAGACCTTCCCCAAAACAAAGGAGGTCTCAAACCTCCACCAAGCCAGCATACCTGGCCCCACTCAAGGAGAACCAGTTCTACCCTCTTGCCTACATGAAAGAGGAGAGACCCATCTCCAACCTGACTCCCAAGTCAACCCAGCATGAGCCGGCTTGTTCCTACAGGCCCAAAATCAGACCATGCATCACCAGGCCTCTACAAGCACCTGCCAAGGCCTACACTCCTTCAGTTCGACCCTTCATCTCTACAGGGGCCGAACTCGAAAGGTTTAAAGCTTCGCTGCAACAGGCAAAGGACCGGGTCCGGATCCTGTCCTTGCCTAGCTACAAAGAAGACAGGCTCGGCTGCTGCGCCCGAGGGAGCACATCCTTCATCGTCAGAGCCCAGCCAGAGCTGACTGAAGCTCAAATCGCTCGTCGAGCACGCCGCCGTGCTTCATATCGACAAAAGAGACTAGAGAAGCAACGGACCCAGCCTCCTACACTTTAAGTCTCCCACAAATGGGTCGAAAAAAAAAAGACCCGACCAAGTTGCTGCCATCCATATGGTTGGAAAAACCAGAAGACGCCAAAGGTCAGCATCAAAAATCCATGTCCGACGTCCGGTGACCCGTAGCGTCACCAGGACACAAAGACATCCCGAAGAATCTCCTGCCCCTTCCAGCCAAGGACGGGAGAGTAATCCTTCATCAAGCTCTTCATCAAAAAGAATGAGCCCCAGCTCGGTCACCAGGACGATTTCTTCGTTCGAATCCCGAGGGATGAACGTCTTGGCTACAAGTTCTGAGCCGCCACCTCAGAATCCACCTCGAGATGATGCGCTCACACGCATCCAGCAGTTGGAACAAGGCCAGCAGAGGATTGAAACTCTGATGGAAAACCTTCTCCTTGTCGTCCAAATCAGGTGAACAATGAGCCTCCTCCAAATCATAGCAATAACGAGGGAAATGGAGAAGAAAATGAGTCACGCGCCCTCACCAAAAAGGACGTAGACAGTATCCTCGCCAAAGCTAAAGAAGAGGATATACTCAAAGAGCATGGGATCAAGCCACCATATCCTTTATGGATGGACTCGGTCCCGTTCCCCACAAAATTCAAGCATCCTACTCTCCAAACATATACGGGGAAAGGATCGGCTAGACAGCACGTCATCCACTTCAAGATCTTGACGGGAGCTATCGCGGATCAAGATGCACTCAAGATTCGCCTCTTTGCAAGTACCCTAAAAGGTACGGCCTTCGATTGGTACTCCACTCTTCCGGAGAACTCCATTCAGAACTGGGCTATGCTGGAGACACGCTTCCTGACCCACTTCCAAGGTGAGGATCATCCTGTTACTATGGCTCAGCTCTGCAGCCTAAAACAGGGAGAGAATGAGTCAACTTATGACTTCATTCACAAGTGGAAAGCAATGGCGTACAAATGCTCAGATGTACTGCCACAAGCGTCGCTAGTCGACATCTGCCGAAACAATATGAGAGCTAAAATCCGCTCCATGATCATCGGCAATAAATCAAAGAACCTGGGGGAACTCCTCGAAGCTTCCATGGAAGCTGAAATGGTGATCAAAGACCTCAACAGTCAGAAGTCATCAAGAAAAGAGCCAACCGCCATTGCAACCTCTAAACCAAAGAAGAAAGAGGTCCTTAATGTGCAAACCAAGTCAGCTCCTCAGCAACCAAAGAAAGCTGAAAATAGAGCTGCAGGTAAGAGACCTGAACTCTCTGATGCCTTCAAAGAGCGAGTAGAAAAGAAATATCCGTTCGATGAAGACGTCGAAGAAATCTTTGAGGCTCTCCTAGCAAATGGCAAACTCATTTTGCTAGAGCCCAAAAGACGTGGAGACGTTGGCAAAACCAATGATCCTCGGTACTGTCCATACCACCAGATGGTCTCGCATCCTCTCAATCAATGCTTTGTTGTGAGAGAGAAGATAAACGAGATGTGGAAAAACAGAGTCATCACCTTTGACAAAAATTATGGCCCTGCCTCCGTCAACATGGTGTCATGTGGACAAACACCAAAATCACCGAAGAAGAAGATCACTACTTCCTTCAAGGTGATAAAAAGAATTCAAACGTCCGAAGTGTTGGTTCCTTACCCGACACCAGACGGACAACCCATATGGGTACATCCCGATCTCTTGGAAGATGAAAACTGGGAGATCGTAAAAACAAAGCCGACAGCTCAACAGCGAAGGCAGGCTAGGAAACATCTCCTCAGGCTCAAACGGCAAGAGAAGACCCAGCCAAAACAAGAAGTCCATGAAAAGGCAGAGGCCTCCTCTACCACTTCACTCGGGGCAACAGAAACGTCCCTTCCAGAGACTTCAAAGGCGGTAAGAAACTTCACTCTCAGTGATTTCATGCCACCTCAATTCAAAAAAGAAGCCATGCAGGGGGCATCATACTCTTGCAACTCGGTAGTTGGATTCTCCATTGATGGATACGAGTCCAGCGACACCGACGATGGATTCGAGCCCAACTACACCGATGAGTGGGAGGAATCTCTTGAAACAGGAGAATATCTCTCCGATGAAGAATGGGTTCCTGAAACTCACCTTATGCCAGTAATCTGGTATAACCCCTTGCAACCACAAGGATCCTGGTCTGATGATGAAGAAGACCAAGAGGCTGCACAAGAAGATGCTGTTAACCCAGCACCTGTCATTGCTCCAGTGGAAATCAACTATGTTGAGCCACACGGAGAAGACGAAGAAGAGGATCTGGCTCCCATGCCTGATCTTGAAGAATATGCAAGGATCTTGCAGCGTCTCGCTCTAGAACAAGAGCAAGACCGCGTCAACGAGATTCCTCACAATCCAGAGCCGGAAGTCCCTGAAGCCCATCAGGTACCTCCTCCCTCAACTCCTGAAAATGGAGAACATTGCTGGATTGACGATCCTCTTACATCTGAGGATGAGTCTGACTCCGAGCAGGCAACATCTCCTATCAGAGCTTCCTGTAATGTAATATATCAGGACTATAGCTCTTCTGAAGCGTCGTCTGATGAGATTACCTACACTCCGACGACGCCTAGCAATGTATCCTCTGGAGCTACCTCGTCTCACGTGACTTTCACAGAGATGACACCCTCTCAGGTTTCTTCTCCTGAGACTGTGACTTCAGGATACACATTCTTCCCGACTCATCATCATGAAGAAAACCCAACTTGGGGTGATGGATGGGTCAACGAAGAAGAAAAGCTGCTGGATGCTGTTCAGGACTTGCTCCCGGAAAATGCTCCGTGCAACACAATCACTGAGGATGGCAACTCTGCTGCAGATACATCCCCAGTAGATGAAAAACGACAGCCTCTTGATCCTGAAGACAATCTTCCAAACGAAGATCCTTCTCAAGAAGCTCTCGAAGTTGGTAGAGGCACCCGTTCGGGCCGGGACTACCACAAAAATTACAACCAATCTTCCTTTACTTATGTAAATCCTTCGGGAAAAGATGTTGTAAGCGCCCCCAGTGGCAACAATGATGAACACGCAGGCCCTAAGGAGGCTTTCAAGTATGACTTGGTTGAGCACTTCAAACACATACCTGCACGTCTTCACATCCTGAATTTATTACGAATGTCTCCACGCACTCGTGATAATCTCATCTCAGAATTACAAAAACTGAATGAGGATGTCGACAAACATGCCCCGCAAGTCCTCCAAATTGAAATGGACTACCGGGTAAAAAACTCAGAAACCTCCTTAAAAGGAGAAAAAGAGAAAAGCGAGGGATCATGCATCCAATGCCTCTCGGTTCAAAAGGCAGCCAGTGCAACCATCGCCTTCACTAAGGAAGACCTCCTACTTGGCGAAGCAAGGCACAACCGACCCCTGTACTTCACAGGGTACATCAAAGAAATGCCGATACATAGAGTTCAGATCGACCCAGGTTCTGCACTCAACCTTATCTCCACTTCGGCTCTTGAAGAGTTGGGCATCCCACCCAGCAAGCTAAGCCACACATCTGTATCTATCTTTGGATACGATGGGAGCGCTCAAAGGCCTATCGGCAAAATCAGGTTCAAATTGCAAATCGGTGATCTTATCTCTGAGGTCACTGTGTATGCAATAAAAACCCCCTCATGCTACAACATCCTTCTCGGACGTCCTTGGATACACGAGAACGGTGTTGTCCCTTCAACTCTACATCAATGCATCAAGTTCATCGGCGACGACGGCATGGTACATCGAGTCTTTGCGGACAGAAAACCCTTCAAAGGTAAAGAAGTCCACTTCGCAGACTCCCAGATGTATGAAGGAGAAAAAGAAGAAGAGGAAATAGCACCCCCTGCTGAAAATCTCCAGAAAGATAAAGGCAAGGCTCCTCAAAAATCACCGGAAGAAAACAAACCCTCCGGCAAATTAGAAGAGAGTAGTCAATCTCCCTTCGTTATCCCCCTCAAGAATTCAAAACCTTTGGTCATCACGACTAAAGTGAAGAAGGCGAAACAAAAGCCTGGGGGCAAATTTGTTGTCTCTCTCGTGTCTATCATGCAAGACACAGACTCGGACTTAGAGCCAGAAGACGATGCATCGTCAAGCCAAGCTGACACTCAGCAAGTTTAGCCTGCTCTCACTCCGATGGAGACACCTGCTGATGTAGAAGATCCTACGTCTGCTACCTTTGTTGTTCCGGCAACATCACCAAAGCAAAGGCCGATCTTCTTCCATAGATCGGACGCTTCTTCATCAAATTCCATGCTGGAACCTTTCTAAAATGAAGGTATGCCTCAGCTATCTCTATATAGTCCTGTGGCACAAGCAATTATGAAGAAAATGGGCTATGACGCTCAAAACCCAGTCGGTTTGGGAGAAAGACGCGGTATTCTCACGCCATTGGAGCCCGCCTTGACCAAAAGCCAGCTGGAAGATTGGAGACTCTACGGTCATGTAGAAAAGTCTTCATATGGGTTAGGATATGATCCCGACACTCCTCTGAGACAGTTGACACAAAGGCTTAAAAGTCGTTTTACCGACCAAGCCTCAACATCTCAAGTCCACGAAGACATCGATCTCCCTGGATATCTCTTTAAAGAGTTACCTGACAAAGATCCAGGAAGCTCCTCCAATTTGTACGATTTCTCTGATGATAAAGAGGAATCGTCCGATAATACAGACTTGTGCTATTCTGACCCAGAAGAACCCTCGTCTCCAAAAGAAATACCAGACTCAACAGGCGATTGGGACTATCTCATAGCAAGCCTTGAGGAGATCACCAATCAAGAAAATCCATGGAAAGGAACAGAGCCTTGGTCTATTAATGCAGTTGAAACTCCAGAAGGTTTCGTTGAGTTGGAAGCCTCCGAAAATATTGTGGAGGAACCACCTTCGAACCTTCCGACAGAAGATCCTGTTGAAAAGATAGACTTGGGAACATCAGATAACCCACGTCCTGTATTCATAAGCAAGAATATAAAGGATGATGAGTTACCCGAGTATATCGCTTTTCTTCGTGAGTTCGTTGATTGCTTTGCATGGTCCTACGCTGAAATGCCTGGTTTAGACCCCAAAGTAGCAGTCCACAAACTCAATCTTCAAGAAGACATCAAGCCTGTCAAACAAGGCCAAAGAAGATTCCGTCCAGATGTGATGGATAAAATTGAACAAGAAGTTCAAAAACTCAAAAGCGTTGGCTTCATCCGTGAGGAACAACATCCAGAGTGGTTGGCCAATATTGTCCCCGTGACAAAGAAAACTGGGCAGATCAGAGTCTGTATTGACTATAGAGACTTGAATGGCGCTTGCCCTAAAGATGAATTCCCGCTCCCCATACCGGAGGTGATGATTGACAATACCTGCGGATTCGAGCGAATGACATTCATGGATGGCTTCTCTGGTTACAATCAGATAAAGATGCATCCCGAGGATGAAAAACACACTTCATTTCGGACTCCATTTGGCGTGTATTGCTACACTGTCATGCCATTTGGTCTGAAAAATGCTGGTGCCACATATCAGAGGGCTATGATGAAAATATTCCAAGATATGCAGCACAAGACGGTCGAATGTTACGTTGATGACCTCGCCGTCAAAAGCAGAAGAAAAGAAGACCATCTCAAAGATCTTCGGGAAGTCTTCCTCCGACTTCGCAAACACAAACTGCGGATGAATCCTCTAAAATGCTTCTTCGGCGTCTCGTCGGGTAAGTTTCTCGGATTCCTTGTTCGGAAAGCTGGAATAGAACTTGACCCCATAAAAGTCAAGGCTATTCTAGAAATGCCCTCTCCAAGAACCTTGAGAGAACTAAAAGGGCTCCAAGGGAGATTGGCCTACATCAGACGGTTCATCTCCAATCTTTCGGGGAAATGCCGTCCATTCTCTCGATTGATGAAAAAGGGTGTAGACTTTGTCTGGGATGCCGACTGTGAAGCCGCATTTCAAGATATCAAGTCATACCTGACCAAACCTCCAGTGTTAGCTGCTTCTGCCACTGGAAAACCATTCATCTTGTACACAAGAGCTCTTGATCATTCTGTAGGCGCTCTGCTTGCACAAGAGAATGGTGAGGGAAAAGAAGCTGCTCTATACTACCTCAGCCGCATGCTAGTAGGTGCAGAGCATCGCTACTCTCCAGTCGAAAAAGAATGCCTTGCAGTGATGTTCGCCGTACAAAAGCTACGTCACTACTTGCTTTCCAACACAGTCTACCTCGTCTCAAGGATCAACCTCTTGAAGGTCCTTGTCACAAAGGCAGGTTCTCTCAATGCCCGACTGGCAAAATGATCCATCCTTCTATCACAATTTGATATTAGGTATGTTCCACAAAAAGCAATCAAAGGCCAAGCTCTAGCAGATTTCCTTGCAGAGCATCCATTGCCTAAAGATTCACCACTCAGAGATGATCTCCCAGACGAACCTGTCTACAACGTGGAGACTTCCTCACCAAATGCCTCCTGGGACATGTACTTTGACGGTGCAACCAGGACAAATGAAAACAGAAAGCTGATCTCGGGAGTTGGTATCCTCTTTGTTAGCCCCGACAAATGCATGATTCCACACGCTTTCTCGCTACTGGAACCATGCACAAACAATGCAGCTGAATACCAAGCTCTGATCCTAGGATTGGAACTTGCCATCGAATCCGGTATCACTATGGTGGAAGTCTTTGGAGACTCTCAACTGATCGTCAACCAGATGAATCAGAAATATGAAGTCAGGAAGCCCGATCTGCTGCCTTATTACAACAAGGCACAATCGCTTCTGCAAAAGTTTGACATCTGCAACATCACCCACATTCGTAGAGGTGAAAATATCCGTGCAGATGCCCTGGCCGGACTTGCCGCATCAATGGCGATCCAGGAAGGGGAAAACATGCAAATTACAGTGTACGAGAGAAGGATCCTCCCTCCTCTTAACACACACCAAGCAGTTGCTGAATGCCACCGAGTGGTTGGAAGTCGGATCTCTATCCTTCAAACTTCAATCGGCGACTGGAGGGATCCGTTCATTGATTACACTATGTTCGGAATCCTACTTGAAGATCCAAAAGAACGGGTAAGCATCCAAAGGCGAGCCCCAAACTTTCATTTGGATATCCCTTCAAAAATCCTTTACAGGAAATCCTTCAATGGAGTACTCCTACGCTGCTTGTCACAACAAGAAGCTGAAGAAACACTCAAAGAAGTTCACGCTGGTCTTTGTGGAGCCCATCAGGCAGGTCCTAAGCTCTATGATTAGATAAAAAGGTTAGGTTACTATTGGCCTACCATGGTTACTGATGCAATGCAATTTGCCAAACGCTGCCAGCTATGCCAAGTTCACGGAGATTACATTCACATGCCTCCAGAATGGCTGCATCCTACAGCAATCTCATGGCCTTTTGAAGCATGGGGCATGGACATCATAGGTCCTATCTCTCCCCCTTCAAGCAAAGGTCATCGCTTCATCTTCGCCGCTACGGATTATTTCTCCAAGTGGTCAGAAGCATTTGCGTTCAACGAAATGAAGACCTCATCAGTTCTTCAGTTCCTGCGCACCAACATCATTTGTCGTTTCGGCATACCCAAGAGATTCGTCCATGATAACGGACCACAATTCCGGGATCATCGATTCTACAGGTTTTGCGACAAATACAAAATCCAAAGCTGTCCTTCGACTCCATACAATCCGGCAGCAAACGGATTAGCAGAAGCCTTCAACAAGACACTCTGTAAAATCCTCAAGAAAATGGTCTCTAGTCACAAAAGAGACTGGAGCGACAAACTGTCTGAAGCTTTGTGGGCCTATCGAACCACCGTTCGAGGACCATCCCATAGCACACCTTCCTCCTTGGTCTATGGATGCGAAGCTGTCGTGCCCCTAGAGGTACAAATTCCTTCTCTGAGGGTATCTCTACAAAATGACATGACTCAAGAAAGCAATGTCAAATTGCGACTCCATGAGCTGGACAATCTCGATGAGAGACGGCTCGAAGCTCGACAAAGCATTGAACTTTCCCAAGCACGCATGGCAGGATCTTTTGACAAAAAGGTCAGGCAACGCGCCTACAAAAAGGGTGACTTGGTTCTTGTAGTAAAAAGAACAATGGTCTTCGCTCACAAGTCCAAAGGCAAGTTTGAACCAAAATGGGAGGGACCCTACGTCATCGACAAAGTCTTCTCCAACGGCGCATATGCCCTCCTAAACATGAAAGGCGACAGATGTATGCTGCCTATCAACGGCAAGTTCTTGAAGCGGTACTACCCTTGAAGACTTACCCAACTGGGTAAGAGCAATGCCTGTATGGCCAAAACCTGTTCTCAGGTACTCGCTCGTCAAACCCACTCTCTTTAGAATTTTCATATCAAATGTCAAAATTTCTAGAGATTCAAAAACAATGCTTACTTTCATTGTTTCATTGTTCAAAAACAAAAAAAATACAAGTTTAGGAGCCTCTCCCTGACTTGACCAAAACTTTCGATCCTTGAACCAAAATTCATGGTTTGAAACAAAAATCCGGATTCAGGGATTTCCACCCTAGTCCACCTTACCTTTTACCGCTAAATGGTTCTAGGTCAAAATTTACGACCCTCGTGTCTTTAAACAAAAAAAAAATGGTTTTTCAAAAATCGTGGGGAAACGACATCAAAGTCAGTACCCGCAAAACAAAAATTTTGAAAAAAAGCAAGGATGCGACATTCCATCGATACTTGCACCCAAAATCGCAGGGAAGCGACATTTCGTCGATACTTGCAAAATCCAAAAACCGTGGAGAAGCAACAAACCAGTTGATATCCACAACCCAATTTCAAAAATCGTGGAGATGCAACATACCAGTTGCTATCCACAACCCAAAATTACAAATGGTTCGAGAAAACCTCAAATTTCAAAAATCGCGGAGAAACGACATCAAGTCAGTACCCGCAAAACCAAAAGTCTTGGGAAAAGCAGGGAAGCGACGCTTAGTCGATATTTGCACCCCAATTCGCGAGGAAGCGACATTCCATCGATACTTGCAAAACCTAACCCGCGAGGAAGTGACATTCCATCAATACTCGTAAAACTGAATGAGCAAGGAAGCGACATTCCATCGATACTTGCAAGACCATTCAGCGGGGAGGCGACATTTAGTCGATACCTGCATTTTGAAAACCAAAACTTGGCTATAAATGCCAAAATCCGGCTATAAACGCCAAAACAAAAATTTCCGGCTATAAACGCCAAAATCGGCTTTCATGCCAATAAAACAAAACTTGGTTTTCAAAAAAATCGGCTATAAATGCCACACAAAAAAAAACTGACTCTCATGTCAAAACCGGCTATAAATGCCACAAACCGGCTATCAATGCCACGAAAAATTGGCTTTCACGCCGACAAACCAAAACTTGGCTTTCAAAAAATGGCTATCAATGCCACAAAACCGGCTATAAATGCCACAAATTGGCTATTAATGCCACCAAACTGGCTGTAAATGCCACAAAAATCCGGCTGCCGTGCCAACCCAAATTTTGGCTTTTACGCCATAAAATTTCGGCTTCCATGCCATCTCAAAATCGGCTTTCACGCCACAACCAAAATCAGGCTCCCATGCCAAAACAATTATTTGACAAAAGATTTTCACAAAATGACAAACCTTTTGATCAAATCCCATTTAGCAATTGCTTTCATCACAAAAAGATTTGAGTGAGCGTAGGGAACAACAAAAAAAAAAGGTACCAAAAAATACATGTGGTACCAAAGCAAAAAAAAAAATAGAAAGTGTTCACAAGCACTACAAAAAAAAAAAGAAGAAAAGTACCAAAAAAAATACATGTGGTACCAAAAAAAAAGAAAGTGTTCACAAGCACTACAAAAAAAAAAAAAAAAAAAAAAAATAGAGTACCAAAAAATAATGTGGTACCAAAAAAAAGAAGAATGGTTTCTGCTATAAAAAATCAGGAGCTCAGCCAAAAATGGTCTCCAGCCAAAGCTTCAGCTCCTCAAGCAAACTTTTGGCCTCAACCGTCAGAGTTTCCAAGGCACGCTTCTTCAGGAACTTGCCATGAGATGCTGGCGAATGCCGTAACCCTTCTTTTACACCGGGAAGCTCTTCCCCAGCAGTTTGCCATCGTTCGTTTTCTAGAGTCCTCCTCTCGAGAACTTGACCGGCATCTGCAACCCTGCGGATCAGAGTACTCTCCCTGTCACGAGCCTCTGTTATAGCAGCCCACTTCGCATCGACTTGTGCCTTCAAATGCTCAAGACGTTTCCTGGCCTCCTCAACTTCCCTATCAAGGACGTTAAGGTCATGCCTCAATCCGATGATGGCTAGCTCTTCCTTGTTCTTCTCCCGAACCAGCTGCTTCTTGCTTTGTGTAGCCTCATTCAGGTCAGACTTAGCCTTATCAGCAGGGTCCAAGAACATCTCCTTGAAGAATTGGTCGTCAGGGAAACACATGGTCTCAAACCACTTGTCACCCAGTGCAATGATCCTATCAACGATCGCCCTGGCACCTGTGACATCCAGACCAACCTCTTCGGTGTCGGTCAGAATCTCCTGTACATGTGGGATCATGCCAAATCCTGCCTCCAAGTGTCCAGAAAGGAGAGTCTTGACCCAAGAACTCAAAACCCGAGCCAGCACCTTCTTCGCAAATTGAAGAGACGAACTGGATGAAGATTCACCCTTCTCCGCTGATCGGCTGCTCATGTCATGTCCCATTGGAAGAGTAACAAAAGAACTCTTTCCACTTGGAGCCACAGGAGAAGGAATCTCAGCATGAGGTATCTCCTCTATCGCGTCAGGACTGGTTGTAGGAGTCTCTACCTCCGGATCAACCTCTGGCATCCCTTGCTCTGGTTCTGAAGAAAGCGATGGACTCTCTTCTGTCACTTCAAAACCTGCAAATGAAACACAAAGAGGTATGAATATGATCCTGTTCAAAAAAAAAATCATCAGGGTCATCACTACAAAGTACCTTCTTCGACGACTGGCGGAACACTCTCTTCCTCCACGAACTCATCAGAAGCATCATCGACATTTGCGTCCATTGATGGTTCAAAGTCATTGGAATCCTGTGGCAAGTCAGCTGACAAGAAAAAAATATTAGCAAATCAAGTCGCAGGCAAAAAAAAAAAAAAAAAGAGAAAGCGAAAGAAGTTATACCAATTGGAGATTCCGTAGTCATTCCAGAGTCCCTCGGTTCTTCTTCAGATGCCATAACCGGCTCCATCACCGCCTCATCGGTCGGAACCTCAGGCATCGCCAAGTCTTCATCCTCTGCTAAAAAAAAAAAAAAAAAAGCAGCAGCAGAGTGAGAAAACAAATCAGAACATGGAAAGCCCCATGAAAGAAGCAGAAAAAGAAAAAGGAAGAATCATACCTTCTCCCAGGCCTGCTGAACGGCCACATTAGAAGATCTGGCGGATCGACGAGGTACGCTTGTAGCAGGCTCTTTACCTTTGTTCGTTCTGGAGGAACCACCTGCAAAGGTTGGAAAAGAAGAAAAAAAAAGATCATCATCAAAATGACAGGATTTCGCTAAAAAGAAAAAAGGATCACTTTGTCCCACCAAAAATCTGGCGAAATTTTGGCATGGTTCCGGGGCAATTCCGAAGAAAAGGGAAATACCCCGAAAGAAATAGAAAGTTTGAAGATGGGCTCAACATCGCTGTGAGCTCCGAAACTCCAAACTTTCGAAACCTCAAAATCTCCGCAAAATCAAGAAGGGCTCAACATCACTGCGAGCTCCAAATTCCCAAATTTGCAAAGATCTTCAGGTCTGCTATCACATCATGCTACTCAATTCAATTTACAAAAAGTACATGCATGAACATCTAGATTTGCATAAAAACGCATTATCATGATGAGCAAAAAAAAAAAAAAAAAAAAAGAAAAAAAAGAAAAGAAACTTTCTCAAAAAAAAAAAGAGGGAGAAAGAAAAGAAAAGAAAAAAAAGAAACTTTCTCAAAAAAAAAAAAAAGGGGAGAAAGAAAAGAACAAAAAACTTTCCCACAAAAAAAAAAAAAAAACAAAAAAAAAAACAGAAATCACGTGGAAAAGAAAAGAAAAAAAAAAAAAAGAAGAAGAATAGAAAGAAAAAAGAAAGAAAAAAAAAAGAGAAGACATTTTTTTTCCATCCTATTCTCTACATGGAGTTTTCTTGAAAGAAAAAGAGAGAAAACTTACTTGAAGCCATTGATGGAGAAGAAGAAGGAAAAAGCTTGAAGATCCTTGAAGAAGAAAAACTCTTGGCCTTGGAGCTCTCTTGAGATTGTTGCAAAAGAAAGCAATAAGAGCAAGAGATCCTACCTTCCTTTGCTTTTATAGGAGAGAGCAAATCAAAGAAGGAAACAAAGAAGAAAGGTAAGTGTTACTAATTAGTAACCTTACCAAAAGAGAAGGAATTAGAAAGATTCTTTCCCAAAAAGAAAGATGTCTTTGAGAGATTTCCTCCCAAAATCAATCAATGAAAGATTCTCTCCAACAAAATAGGAGATTGGAGATTCTTTCCCAAAAAGAAAGATACCTTGAGATATTCTCTCCCAAATTAAGGGAATATGAGAGATTCTCTCCCATAAAGCTATTTTTAGATATTCTCTATCCAAATGAGATATCTTTAGATATTCTTTACAAAAATGGCCCCACATGAGATCTAAGCCATCCTAAAAAGCTTAAGGTCCCATGGGCTAGCCCATATGAGCCAGGTTTGACCACCTAGGCACTATAAAAAAAAAAAAAAATGGGCTTTTAGTCAGGAAAAAATCCCTCTTACCAAGAGCATACAAAAATGGTTCCATGCCTCTTTTGAGTTGATTGAACCATACAAAAAAAAATTCCAAGCCCCATGAGCTTCCAAAAATCAAACCATCCAGCCTCATAAACCAAATTGAGCCAAAATCTTGAAATTGACATTCCACAAAAAAAAAAATCCAAACCACTCCAATGGACCCACACAGTCCCAAAGAGTGACCAAAAACCAAATCCTGGTCCCCTAACTTGCCACATACAGCTTGTTAGGTCACAAGACCAAAACCAAAAACTAAATCATGATCCCCCAACTTGCCGCATACAGCTTGTTGGGTCACAAGGTCAAAACCAAAACCCGATCCCCTAACCTGCCATATATAGCTGGTTAGGTCACAAGATCAAAAACAGAAACCCAAATCCACATCCATGATGTCATCTTCAAAACTTTGCCTCGAGATGGTATTTGATTCCTTTCATTACCATAAAATTCCCCTGGAAGCTCAAAGGCTACTCTACCAAAGGAAGGATTGCTCAAAGACTCTTGGTCAGGACACAAACTCTCCTTCAAAAATCTCTTCGAGGCACATCGACTACAAAAGTCAAGCAACTCGTCGCTGTACCTCGAGGGGGCATTTGTTGACACCAAAAATGTCACTTTACCTCTTCAACATCAAGAAAGCTGCATGAAGTCGCAACCTACCATAAATAGGCAATGCAATTTCTCCAAAAAATCAAATCTTGTCAGAATCAAACAAAAACTGCAAGATCCTTCAAGATAGCCAAGAGAAGAGTACACATGAAGTTTCGGGCCATTTCAGAATCATTTGGCCTAACTTCGCTTCTCCGACAGCTAAAATGGCACTCCCGGCGGCGACATCATCGGAGACGTCAAAACTTTGATCAGAGCCTACAGATGACTCCAGCATGTCCCAAAAGGGCTCCATGCCAAATTTCAAGTCAAACCGACAACGTTTGACCCTCCATCAATGCTCGAGCAGCAAAATCAAGCCTCCCGGCGGCGGGAACCACCGAAGCCTTCGCTCATCAAACCAAGTGCATGAGTGGCTTCAACATGCTTCCAAAAGGCTGCACGTCAAATTTCAGGTCATTCTGACAACGTTTGACCAGGTTTCGATGCTCCGAGAGAAAATCAAGCCTACCGGCGGCGGAGCAACCCGGGACCATGACATCCAAAACGGAGCCCATGGAACGTCTCAAAATGACTCCAATAGGCTCCCCGTCAAATTTCAGGTCAATCGGACATCGTTTGGCCACATATCAAAGCTCGGCGTTTTCCCCGCAGCAAAATCAAGTGAAGCATCGACGGGACCCCAAACGGCTTCAAAACTCAAAAAAAAGGCCTATGGTTGGTCTTATTTATTGCTCAGGAGGCTTCACCTCAAATTTCAGGTCATTCCGACATCGTTTGACCAAGTTTCAGCTTCTGGCGGAAAATCAGCAGCTTTACGCGACAAAGTCTTCGGCTTTCCCGGAAAATTGGAAACTTTGCACTCTAAAAATGCAAGGATTCTCATCAGGTTTTCTACAGGGAAATCAAGCCAATAAATGAGAAGAAATGTCAGGAAAAATACAGAAGAAAACGGCGACGAAAAAGACCTCAAAACGACCGCAAAACGGGCTCCGAAGGGGAAAATTCCCCCAGGGTCGCAGGCCCCTGCGACCATGGCCCATGGTCGCCGGCCCCTGCGACCATGGCCCATGGTCGCCGGCGACCATGGAAGTCCGGGTCACCGGATTTTCCGCCGGTGACCCGTTTTTTCCGTCTTTTTTCGCGTTTCGCGCACTTTGGCCCCCGTGGTTTCCTGAAAATGTGATTTTTAGTGCTTGAAATTGACTCATATCCTCCGACATCCGTCAAAATCACGGGTCAACCTCCAAAAGCATAAAATCATCATTGATCGCTCCAAGATCGCCAACCGGTCGACCAAAAAAAGTGCTCTTTCTGTCCGACCGATCGAGAAATCGACAAGACAGATGTCACCGGCCCGCTCTTAGCTATCAATGTCTGAAGTTACATGTTCATCCGATGTCGATCAGCATGAAGATCCATCGATGATCATCGCCAGAAGAATTCCAGAAGACACGGCACGGCCCGCGACTCTTCGACTGCTCGGCGACCAATTAATGTGGTTAATTGACTAGCTTTATTATAGTCATTAATTCATTTCTTTGGACGGCCCAATCAGAAGCAAGCATTTGGGAGTTACAAGTCAATTGATTCATGGCATTTAAACCATGAAACTCCTCCCATTATGGTAATTAAGGTGATTAAAAGCCCTTAATCTCCATCGGCCAATCAGATTCAAGGAAAAAGGAGTTACAAAATCAAGAAATAAATCTTGTAACTCCTCCCATTAAAGCCATTAAGGCTCATAAACCCTCCTAAATGGCTACCAAAGGCCTATAAATAGGAGAGCATTCCATTGAAATGAGAGGAGAAAATCGAGATCAGAAAATCGAGATCGATCGATCGGAAAGAATCCAGAGCTCGTATCCAGAGAAAGAAAAAAGAGAGAAAAAAACTCTGCTGAAGTTCTGCACCGGCCACCACTACAAGGTGACAAAAGTCCCTTGGGGGGCACCCCCCCCCCCCCCAAGGTCCTTGCCTTCTCCTGCTGCCTCCAATGGCTTAGACGTGGCTTTTCAGCCCGTCTACTTAGCTTTTTATTGGACATAGGACATTCTCTTGGTCTTTGTCCTCTAAAAACCTGAGGTTATAGCCAAGCCAAGCGAATCAAGAGCATCCTCTGTTCTCATCTGCATGGATGACGGCGAAGCCCATACATGGCTTGCGACCGTCAATCTGAACGAGTCCCCCACAATCTCCTGAAAAGTTAGATCTTCCTTTTCTTGCTTTTCATTGTAGTTTGTATTTTTCTAAAGAGACAAAAATCACAACTCTTGTCTTTCATTATTGATAAGAATTGTAAATCGGCTATAAACGCCAAAATCGGCTATAAATGCCAAACAAAATCGCCTTTCACGGCAAATTAAGAAAATGTCTCTTTTCTTAAATATTTGTGCAATGGAAAACTTGAAAGAAGTTGATTTCCTTTTTACTTGCGAAGGTTGATCTCCGGATTACCACTTGCAATTCCAAGTAAAATAGAAAATCTGGCACACCCACATAAAAGAAATGTTGATGCACGCTTCAGGCCCGCCAGGGCGCGAAAGGGTCGGACCCGACGGACTCCCACGTTCCGCCGACCCCGGTAGCCGCCCCACGGCGCCTCGGAGCGCGTTCCATCAATGCTGTCTGGCTGAACCTTTCCCAGTATATGTCTGGAGAGTAGGTTGTTTGAATTTTGCAGGGAACGGAACCGAGTCCATCCATAGAGGGTAGGGTGGCTTGATCCCATGTTCCTTCAATGTATCCTCTTCTTTTGCTTTTGCGAGGATATCGTCCATGTCCTTTCTGGTAAGGGCGCGAGACTCATTGTTTTCTGCATTGCCCTCGTCATCTTCATGATTCGGAGGGGTTTCATTGTTTGGTGGTTGACGCTGTAGAGTGAGAATCAAATTTTCCATCAGAGTCTCAATTCTCTGTTGTCCTTGCTCCAACTGCTGGATGCGTACAGTTATGTCATCATGCGGTGGAGGCTGCTCAGAACTTGTAGCCAAGACGTTCATCCCTTGGGATTCGAACGAAGAAATCGACCTGGTGACTGAGCTGGGGCTCATTCTTCTGGATGAAGAATCTGAGGAGTGGTTACTCCGACATTCTTGGCTTGGAGGAGTGGAAGATTCCTCCAGATGTGTTCGTGTCCGAGAGACGCTGCGAGTCACTGGACGTCTAACACTGATTTTGGTTACTGACTTCCGGCGTTTTCTGGTTTTACCAACCATATGAACAGCAACGATTTGGTCGGGTCTTTCTTTTTCGACCCATTTGTTTGAGACGTGGAGAGTAGAACGCTGGGTTCTTTGTTTCTCGAGTCTCTTTTGTCGATATGCGGTGCGGCGACGCATACGACGAGCAATTTGAGCTTCAGTCAGCTCTGGCTGGGCTCTGGCGATGAAGGATGTAGTCCCTCGTGCACAGCAGCCGAGTTTGTCTTCTTTGAAGCTTGGCAAGGACAGAATCTGGATGCGGTCCTTTGTCTGTCGCAATGAAGACTTGAATTTTACGAGCTCGGCCGCTGTTGAGACGAAGGGTCGACTCGCTGGAGTGCAGGCTTCAGCATGTTTTTGCGTGGGCCTAACAACGCAGGATTTGATTTTGGGCTTGTAGGAGCAAGCCTGCTCATGATGGTTTTGTTTGTTTTGTGGGTGGAGGGTAGGTTTCTCCTCTTTCATGTAAGAGAGGGTAGAACTGATTCTCCTTAAGAGGGGCCAGGTATGCTGGCTTTGCAGATGTTTGGGACATCCGTTGCTTTGGCGAAGATCTCGGGGACCAAGTTTTGGTGTAAACCTGGTTTCTTGTGGGTTGAGGCTTTGTGGGAACGCCACGGGCTTCAGGCTTCTTGGTGTTCGCCCTTGGTGCCATTTTAGTGACACGTTGCGGGGCGGTTTTTTGCTTCTTGGCAGGTACAGTGTCTTCTGTGGGAAGTGGGAATGGTCCCAGCGATCCGAAGACGATGGTCCGGGGAGTTGAAGTTGACCCGGTGTTTGGGGAGTTGTCTAGAGAGATGACGCTTCGGCAACTGGTAGGGCGCTTATGCTTGTTTTGCTTATCTTGAAGCATAAGCTGGTACTTGTTCTTATCGAAAGTGATGGTCAATGAAGCTGCCATTGTTAGTTTTTGGAAAACTTCTGAAACAAGACCAAATCCATTAGTAATCACAAGAATATAGTGATCGTAAATGGAGAACAACTATGGTTTTGTCTTTTCAAATCACTTGAGGGGACATGGCCCAACCCAAGGACGATGAAGAAGGCAAAAAGCCATAGAGGATACAATTGTTCTAAAATGCAAGTATGGTAGGCTCAGAGCGAGCGTTCCAGTGACTGCTAGAAGCAATTGTATACCTTAGTTCAAATTACTGAGAAGCAAGGCTCACTCGAGGTAAAATGATATAAGGTTGGAGATACAAATGTGTCGGTCGCGAATACAGTAGACCCGAAAGGGCGTACTAGCACCGCTAGGCACAAATGTTGCAAATCACATCCTTGGGAAGGACACGAGATGGGATTTTTTGAAAGGTCAAATTTGGATTCATAAAAGAGAGCAAATAGTATTCCAATCCGAACAAGGGCTCAACATTTCTGCGAGCGCTAAATTCAGAAGGGAAGGAACCATAATTTCTCGGATGTAAATCCAGACGTGACGGAAGTTTTTTTTGAAAGGTCAAGATTGAATTCATCAAAGAGAGCAAATGGTATTCCAATCCGAACCACAACTCAACATTTCTGCGAGCGTTAAATCCGAAAGGGAAAGAACCAAAATTTCTCGATTCTAAATCCAAAAGTGACGGAAGTGTTTTTTTTTTCTTTTTTTTTTTAGAGAAATTTTTTTTTGAAAGGTGTACATAGATTTCCAATTCGATCTTATGAAACCTTAGTAGATAGATCAGCCCCCAGGTAAGGGTAGGATTACTTAATGAACCCGTTTGGAGGACCCTTGCCTCGAACAGTCTAGCTGTCTCCACACTCAGGACAAGGCTTTTCTTAAATCCACTTTGGTCAAAGAACGCAACTGGTGGAATCTTAGTGTTTTTTTTTTTGAAAGGTTTCTAATGAACTCGTCAAAGAGAACAAGTGGTGTTCCAATCCGAACCACAACTCAACATTTCTGCGAGCGTTAAATCCGAAAAGGAAAGAACCAAAGTTTCTTTGTGAATTTGAATTCAAAAGAAGATTTTTTTTTTGAAATTATATTTTTTTTAATCTCAATTGGACTCATCGAAGAGAAAAGATGGCCCAATCCCTGATACGAACGATAGCTGCAAACATTTCTGTGAGCTATCAAGTTCGAAGAGGGAAGGATCGAAGTTTCTCAAAGTTGAGTTTTTAAGAAAAAGAGATCATTTTTTTTTTTGAAAGAATAAAATTTTTGATATCTCAATTGGACTCATCAAAGAGAAAAGATGGCCCAACCCCCGATATGAACGATAGCTGCGAACATTTCTATGAGCTATCGAGTTCGAAGAGGGAAGGATCAAAATTTCTCAAAGTTGAATCTAAGAAAAGAGATCAGATTTGTTTTTTTTTTTGAAGTGAGAAAGAACAATTGAAATCCCATCTCGTATTCTTTTAGATGCAAAATGCAACATAGGCCACCAACTAGAAAGGAGCCAAGTGAACATAGCATCACGTTCTCAAGTCAACGTGTCCCACCGGGTATGCCAGCTTGATGGACCCGAAAAAAAAAGAAAGGGGGAATCTTCCGTCCTCTCCCTCCGCACCCCGGGGGCTGTCCTGGGTCTCGGCGGAGGAGGGAAGATCTCGGGCATCAACATTTTTGTATGGGTATGCCAGATTTACTTTCTACTTGGAATTTGGAATAGTGATAATCCGGAGATTCACCTTCACAAGTGGAAAGGAAATCAATCATTTTTTCTAACTTTTCAAATTGCATAAATATTAAGAAAAGAGACAAGTTTTTAGAATGCCGTAAGAGGCGTTTTTTTTTGTTTGCCGTGAAAGGCGGTTTTACAAAACTCATCAAATATGAAAGACAAGAATTGTGATTTCTTTTTGTCTCTTTAAGAAATACAAACTACAATAGAAAATGAAGAAAAGGGATCTAACTTCTCAGGAGATTGTGGGGACACGTTAAGATCGACGGTCGCAAGTCATGTATGGGCTTCGCCGTCGTCCTTCAAATAAGAACATGTGATGCTTTGATTCTTTGGCTTGGCTCCTAACCTCGGTTTTTTAAAGGACAAGGACCAAAAGAAGGTCCTATATCCAATGAAAAACCAAGTAAACGGGCTGAAAAGCCGCGTTCATCTCTCTCTTGGATTTTCTGAATTTTCAGAGCTTGCACTTGGGATCTCTTTTTTTCTCTCCCTTTCCTCTTGGAATGGACCTCCTTTTATAGGCTTTTGGTAGCCATGAGGTGTTTATTGGCATTGATGGCCATGATGAAGGAATTGATGAGGAGTTACAAGTTGATTTTGTAACTCCTTTTTCAGGGCTTGTGATTGGCCGATGAAGGTAGTGGGCATTCAATCACCTTTATGCTTCATGATGATGGGAGTTTCATGGGTTTAATGCCACGATTGCTTGGATTTGTAACCCCCAAATGCTTGGTTCTGATTGGGCCGTCCAAAATAATGAGTTAATGACTGCTTTAATGGGTCAATTAACGTCATTAAGTGGTTGCCAAGGCATGTGAAGAGTCGCGGACCGCGCTGCGCCTTTTGAGATTCTTCTTGCAATCATCACGGGTGGATCCACGCATCATTTGATGTCGGATTGCGATCCAATTTCAGACATTGATTGATGTTGGCGGGCCGGTGACATCTGTCTTATCGATTTCAGGATCGGTCGGACAGAAAGTGCACTTTCTTGGTCAGCCGGTTGGCGATCTTGGAGCGATCAATGATGATTTTATGTTTTTGACGGCGGATCTGAGATGTCGTCGGATATGAGTCAATTTTAAGCACTAAAAATCACATTTTCAGGAAACCACAGGGGCCAAAGTGCGCGAAACGCGAAAAGGGACGGAAAAAACGGGTCACCGGCGAAAAATCCGGTGACCCGGACTTCCATGGTCGCCGGCGACCATGGGCCATGGTCGCCGGCGACCATGAGCCAGGGTCGCAGGCGACCCTGTGGGTTTTTCTCCCCTTTTTGGTCCGTTTTGCGGTCTTTTTCGTCGCCGTTTTCTTCTGTATTTTTTCTGAAATTTCTTCTCATTTATTGGCTTGATTTCCCTGCAGAAAACCTGATGAGAATCCTTGCATTTTTAGAGTGCAAAGTTTCCAATTTTCCGGGAAAGCCGAAGACTTTGTCGCGTAGGGCTGCTGATTTTCCTCCAGAAGCTGAAACTTGGTCAAACGATGTCGGAATGACCTGAAATTTTAGGTGAAGCCTCCTGAGCAATAAATAAGACCAACCATAGGCTTTTGTTTGAGTTTTGAAGCCGTTTGGGGTCCCGTCGCCAGTAGACTTGATTTTGCCGCGAGGGAGATGCCGCGCGTTGATGTGCGGTCAAACGATGTCCGATTGACCTGAAATTTGACAGGGAACCTATTGGAGTCATTTTGAGATGATCCACAGGCTCTGTCTTGGAAACCATGGTCCCGGGGAGCTCCGCCGCCGGTAGGCTTGATTTTCTTTCGGAGCGTCGAAACCTGGTCAAACGTTGTCGGAATGACCTGAAATTCGACGTGCAGCCTTTTGGAAGCATGTTGAAGCCACTCATGCACTTGGTTTGATGAGCCAAGGCTTCGGTGGTTCCAGCCGCAGGGAGGCTTGATTTTGCTGCTCGAGCATTGATGGAGGGTCAAACGTTGTCGGTTTGACTTGAAATTTGGCATGGAGCCCTTTTGAGACATGCTGGAGTCATCCGTAGGCTCTGATCGAAGTTTTGACGCCTTCGATGATGTCGCCGCCGGGAGCGCCAATTTAGCTGTCGGAGAAGCGAAGTTAGGCCAAATGATTCTGAAATGGCCCGAAACTCCTTGTGTACTCCTCCCTTGGCTGTCTTGAAGGATCTTGCAGTTTTTGTTTGATTCTGACAAGATTTGATTTTTTGGAGAAGTTGCATTGCCTATTTATGGCAGGTTGCGACTTCATGCAGCTTTCTTGATGTTGAAGATGCAAAGTGACATTTTTGGTGTCAACAGTAAATAGATTTGGAAGTATGATGATGCATACCTGAAAATCTTTTGTAAGTGTTCGGATTTTGAGCTCGCAGCGATGTTAGCTCTTTCTCGGTCTTGCTGGATTTTGAGGAAGTTTTGTAATTTTTGGATTCTGAAGCTCGCAGCAATGTTGAGCTCTTTTCCAGATTTTGCGGAAGTTTGATGAGATTGGCTTGTTCTCGCAGCGATGTTGAGTTCAAGCCTTCTTTGAGAATTCTCCACTGACTATGAGCTCGCAGCGATGTTGAGCTCATCTTCAGGCTTCCTGTCTTTTTCGGAGTATTTTCCTTTTCGTTGGAATTGCCCCGGAACCATGTCAAAATTTTGCTAGAATTTTTTTGTAGCAGAATTCTGTCAGGCAGTTCTTCTAGAACAAACAAGGGTAAATGTCCTGTTACTGACATACCTTGTCGGTCTGCTAGATCTTCCAATGCGGCTGTTCAGCAGGCTTGGGAGAAAGAGGGGACTCTTATTCGCCAGGTTGAGGAAGCCGAAGGTAATGTCCGGAGGAAGACTCAAGAGCATGAGCAGTGGTAGGTCCTTTGGGAAGAACTTCCTCGTGCTGCAGATGGGTTACGGCATTCGGCCGCGTTTTATGGGGACATTTTGAAGAAGCGTGGCCTAAAAACTTTGGAGGTCAAGGACGAGGGTCTGCTTGAGGAGTTGAATCTTTGGTTGAAAACCATGTCGGATTGAGCTCCTGGGTTGTAACAAACTCTTTTTCCTTCTTCTTCTTTTTTTTGGTACCTCTATGTATAAACAGTTTTGGTACTATATTTTTTGTATCCCATTCTTTTCACTTAAATCATTTTTTGATGAAAACAAATTTGAGCAAAAGTTTGATGGGAATGTTTGTTTAAGAATTTGATCAAAAGGTTGTTATTTTGTAAAAATCTTTTGTCAAAGGGTTGTTTTGGGCATGAAAGCCAATTTTGTGGCGAAAAGCCTGATTTTTTGATGGTTTGAAAACTGAAATTTTGGATGGCATGAAAGCCTAATTTTGTGGCGTAAGAGCCAAATTTGTTTGTGGCATGGGAGCCAAAATTTTGAGATGGCGTGAAAGCCGAATTTTAGAATGGCATAGAAGCCGAATTTTGTTTTGTTTGTCTTGGCATTTATAGCCGAATTTTGGCATTTATAGCCAGATTTTGGCATTTATAGCCGATTTTTTTTTTGTTTTGTTTTGGCATTTATAGCCGAATTTTGGCGTTTATAGCCGAATTTTGAGATGGCATGAGAGCCAAAAATTTTGTTTGTGACATGAGAGCCGATTTTGAGATGGCATGAAAGCCGATTTTGGCGTTTATAGCCGAAAAAATTTGTTTTTGGCATTTATAACCGGATTTTGCCATTTATAGCCGGATTTGGCGTTTATAGCCGAGTTTTGGCGTTTATAGCCAGATTTTGGCGTTTATAGCCGAGTTTTTTTAAAAACCAAGTTTTGTTTTATTGGCATGAAAGTCGATTTTGGCGTTTATAGCCGAAAAAAAATTTGTTTTTGGCATTTATAGCCGAATTTTGGCATTTATAGCCGGATTTTGGCGTTTATAGCCGAGTTTTGGTTTTCAAAATGCAGGTATCGACTAAATGTCGCCTCCCCGCTGAATGGTCTTGCAAGTATCGATGGAATGTCGCTTCCTTGCTCATTCGGTTTTGCGAGTATTGATGGAATGTCACTTCCTCGCGGGTTAGGTTTTGCGAGTATTGATGGAATGTCGCTTCCTAGCGAATTGGGGTGCAAATATCGACTAAGCGTCGCTTCCCTGCTTTTCCCAAAACTTTTGGTTTTGCGGGTATTGACTTGATGTCGTTTCTCCGCGATTTTGAAATTTGAGGTTTTCTCGAACCATTTGAAATTTGGGTTGTGGATAGCAACTGGTATGTTGCTTCTCCACGATTTTTGAAATTTGGGTTGTGGATATCAACTGGTTTGTTGCTTCTCCACGATTTTTGAAATTTGGGTTGTGGATATCAACTGGTTTGTTGCTTCTCCACAATTTTTGAAATTTGCAAGTATCGAATGGGGTTCGCTTCCCTGCGATTTTTGGGTTTTGGAAGTATCGAATGGGGTTCGCATCCTTCCGGTTTTTTGGGTTTTGTGAGTATTGACTGAATGTCGCTTCCCCGCGGTTTCTAAAAACCAAAATTTTTGTTTAAAGACATGAAGGTCATAAATTTTGACTTAAAACCATTTTGGTTGTAAAAGTCGAGGCGGTCTAGGGTGAAAATTCCTAAGTCCCGATTTTTGTTTCAAACCATGAATTTTGGGTTCAAGGATCGAAAATCTTAGTCAAGTATGGGAAGAGGCTCCTAAACTTGGATTTTTGGATTTGATGATTTTTTTTTTTTGAACAATGAAACGGTGAAAGTAAGCATTGTTTTGAGAGATTTTTTTTTTTTGGAAATTTCAACATAAAGATGAAAATTTCAAAAGGGGTGGGTTTGATGAGCAAGTACCTTGGAAATACGCTTTAGCCATGTAGATATTGCTCTGACCCGTTTGAGGAAGTCTTCAAGGGTAGTACCGCTTCAAGAACTTGCCGTTGATGGGTAGCATACATCTGTCTCCTTCCATGTTTAGAAGAGCGTATGCACCGTTGGAGAAGACTTTGTCGATGACGAAGGGTCCCTCCCATTTTGGTTCGAATTTGCCTTTGGATTTGTGGGCAAAGACTATGGGTCTTTTTACTGCAAGAACCAAGTCACCCTTTTTGTAGGCGCGTTGCCTGACATTTTTGTCGAAAGATCCTGCCATGCGTGCTTGGTACAACTCAATGCTTTGTAGAGCTTCGAGTCGTCTTTCATTGAGATTATCCAGCTCTTGGAGTCTCATTTTGACATTGCTTTCTTGCGTTGTTGACACCAAAAATGTCACTTTGCCTCTTCAACATCAAGAAAGCTGCATGAAGTCGCAACCTACCATAAATAGGCAATGCAACTTCTCCAAAAAATCAAATCTTGTTAAAATCAAACAAAAACTGCAAGATCCTTCAAGACAGCCAAGGGAGGAGTACACAAGGAGTTTCGGGCCATTTCAGAATCATTTGGCCTAACTTCGCTTCTCCGACAGCTAAATTGGCGCTCCAGGCGGCGACATCATCGAAGGCGTCAAAACTTCGATCAGAGCCTACGGATGACTCCAGCATGTCTCAAAAGGGCTCCATGCCAAATTTCAAGTCAAACCGACAACGTTTGACCCTCCATCAATGCTCGAGCAGCAAAATCAAGCCTCCCGGCGGCGGGAACCACCGAAGCCTTGGCTCATCAAACCAAGTGCATGAGTGGCTTCAACATGCTTCCAAAAGGCTGCACGTCGAATTTCAGGTCATTCCGACAACGTTTGACCAGGTTTCGACGCTCCGAAAGAAAATCAAGCCTACCGGCGACGGAGCTCCCCGGGACCATGGTTTCCAAGACAGAGCCTGTGGATCATCTCAAAATGACTCCAATAGGTTCCCTGTCAAATTTCAAGTCAATCGGACATCGGTTGACCGCACATCAAAGCGTGACATCTACCTCGCGGCAGAATCAAGCCTACTGGCGACGGGATCCCATACGGCTTCAAAACTCAAACAAAAGCCTATGGTTGGTCTTATTTATTGCTCAGGAGGCTCCACCTCAAATTTCAGGTCATTCGGACATCGTTTGACCCAGTTTCAGCTTCTGACGGAAAATCAACAACCCTGCGCGACAAAGTCTTCGGCTTTCCTGGAAAATTGGAAACTTTGCAACCCAAATTGCAAGGATTCTCATCAATTTTTCTACAAGGGAATAAGGCCAACTAATGAGCAAAATTGCAAAGAAAAATACAGAAGAAAAAACGAAGGAAAAAGACCTCAAAACGACCGCAAAACGGGCTCCGAAGGGGAAAATTCCCCCAGGGTCGCAGACCCCCGCGACCCTGGCCTAGGGTCGCAGGCCCCTGCGACCCTGGAAGCCCAGAATCTCCAGTTTCGCCCCGGGAGCTCCGTTTTCCGTCGTTTTTCACGATTCGAAGCTTCCAACCCTTGGGACTTTCGAAAATTCATACTTTTGAGGCGCCAAATCCTCCGACATCCGTCAAAATCATGGGTCAACCTCCAAAAGTATCAAAATCAACATTGATCGCCAATCGGTCGACCAAAAAAGTGTGCTTTCCGCCCCATCGATCGAAAAATCGACAGGACAGATGTCACCGGCCCGCTCTTAGCTATCAATGTCTGAAGTTACATGTTCATCCGATGTCGATCAGCATGAAGATCCATCGATGATCATCGCCAGAAGAATTCCAGAAGACACGGCACGACCCGCGACTCTTCGACTGCTCGGCGACCAATTAATGTGGTTAATTGGCTAGCTTTATGGCAGTCATTAACTCATTCTATTGGACGGCCCAATCAGAAGCAAGCATTTGGGAGTTACAAGTCAATTGATTCATGGCATTTAACCCATGAAACTCCTCCCATCATGGCGATCAAAGGCGATTAAATGCCCTCAATCTCCACCGGCGAATCAGAAGCCAAGATCTAGGAGTTACGAAATAAAGGAAATAAACCCTGTAACTCCTCCATTTATGCGGCTTAAGTGCAATTAAAGCCCATAAAAGCTCTCCTAAATGGCTACCAAAAGCCTATAAATAGGAGAGCATTCCATTGAAATCCAGCTCGGAAAGAATCCAGAGCTCGTATCCAGAAGAGAATCGAATCGAGACGGATCAAACACAAAAAATCCAGAGAAAGAAAAAGAGAGAAAAACTCTGCTGAAGTTCTGCACCGGCCACCACTACAAGGTGACAAAAGTCCCTTGGGGGGTACCTCCCCCCCAAGGTCCTTCGCCTTCTCCTCCTGCTTCCAAATGGCTTAGACATGGCTTTTCAGCCTGTCTACTTAGCTTTTTATTGGACATAGGACCTTCTCTTGGTCTTTGTCCTCTAAAAATCTGAGGTTATAGCCAAGCCAAGCGAATCAAGAGCATCCACTGTTCTCATCTGCATGGATGATGGCGAAGCCCACACACGGCTTGCGACCGTCAATCTGAACGAGTCCCCCACAATCTCCTGAGAAGTTAGATCCTCCTTTTCTTGCTTTTCATTGTAGTTTGTATTTTTCTAAAGAGACAAAAAAAATCACAACTCTTGTCTTTCATTATTGATAAGAATTGTAAATCGGCTATAAATGCCAAAATCGGCTATAAATGCCAAAATCGGCTATAAACACTACAAAATCGGCTATAAATGCCAAAATCGGCTATAAACACCACAAAATCGGCTATAAATGTAAAAAAAAACCGCCTTTCACGGCAAATCAAGAAAATGTCTCTTTTCTTAAATATATGTGCAATGGAAAACTTGAAAGAAGTTGATTTCCTTTTTACTTGCGAAGGTTGATCTCCGGATTACCACTTGCAATTCCAAGTAAAATAGAAAATCTGGCACACCCACACAAAGAAATGTTGATGCACGCTTCAGCCTCCCGGGCGCGAAAGGGCCGGACCAGACGGACTCCCACGTCCGCCGACCCCGGTAGCACCCTCGGCAGGAGCGCGTTCCATCAAGCTGGCACACCCGGTGGGACGCGTTCATTTGAGAACACGGTGCTCGGAAATGAAATATTTGCATATCATACGTTTTGCTCTATGCTTATACTTCTTTTCCGGATTCCTTGGCTACTTTCTAGCTGGTAGCCTATGTTGGATTTTGCATCCTAAAAAAAATGAGATGGGATTTTTTGGAAATTTCTATTTCTTTGAGTTTGTTTCCACTCTTTCTCTTTTCAAAAAAAAAATTCAGTTTTCTTAGTTTGAATTCAAAATTGAGAAACTTTGATCCTATCCTATCGTTCTTTGGTGCTTGCAGAAATGTTGAGCCCGTTCGACTAAGGTTTTGGGCCATCGTTTCTCTTCGATGAGTTCATTAGAGATTTAAAAAAAAATAATAAAAAAAATAAAAAAAAAATAATCAGTTTTCTTAGTGTGAATTCAAAATTGAGAAACTTTGATCCTATCCTATCGTTCTTTGGTGCTTGCAGAAATGTTGAGCCCGTTCGACTAAGGTTTTGGGCCATCGTTTCTCTTCGATGAGTTCATTAGAGATTTATAAAAATATATATAAAAAAAATAATAATAAAAAATCAAAAAATTAGTTTTCTTAGTTCTGATTCAAAATTGAGAAGCTTTGATCCTATCCTATCGTTCGTCGTGCTTGCAGAAATGTTGAGCCCGTTCGACTAAGGTTTTGGGCCATCGTTTCTCTTCGATGAGTCTATTTGGGATTTGGAAAAAAAGACATAGACCACTAAGGTTAAACCAATTGCGTTCTTTGATCATGATTGACTCAAGAAAAGCCTTGTCCAGAGTGTGGAGACAGCTTGACTGTTCTAGTCAAGGGTCCTCAAAACGGGTTCATTAAGTAATCCTACCCTTACCTGGGGGCAATTCTATCAATTGAGGTTTCATAAGACCGGGTTAGGAGGCCTATGTGTACTCTCTCGTCTTTAAAAACCTTCAAAAAAATATATAAAAATAAAAAAAATCTTCAAAAAAATAAAAATAAATAATCTTAAAAAAAATATTTAAAAAAAAATAATAAATAAATAAAATAAAATAAAATAAAATCATTTCAAAAAAAAAATCTTCAAAAACTCGTCACTTTTGATTTAAGATCTGAGAAATTTTGGTTTCTTCTTTTCTGAGCACTGGCGCTCGCGGAAATCGCCGAGACCGTGTTCAGATTGGAATACCATTTGCTCTCCTTGATGGAACCAATCTTGACATTTCAAAAAAAAAAAACTCGTCACTTTTGGATTCAGATTCGAGAAATTGTTGTCTCTTTCCTTCTGAGTACTGGTGCTCGCGGAAATCGTTGAGCCCGTATTTCAATCGGAATGCCACCTGCTCTCTTTGACGAATCCATTTCTGACCTTTTAAAACAGAGAATCCCATCTCATGGATGCAATCTCCAACATTTGTGCATAGCGGTACTAGTACGCCCTTTCAGGGTCTACTGTATTTGTGACCGGCACATTTGTAACTCCTACCTTATATTCTTCTTATCTCGAGCAAGCTCCGCTTCTCGATAAGTCGAATTTAGGTATACAATTGCTTCTAGCAGTCATTGGAACGCTCATTTCGAGCCTACCATGCTTGCAACCAGAACAATTGTACCCTCTATGGCTTTTTGCCTTCTTCATATTGCTTGGGTCATGTCCCTTGAGCGATTTGAAAAGACAAAATCATAGAATTCCCCATTTATGATCATCATATTCTTGTGATTACTAATGGATGTGGTCTTGTTTCAGAAATTTTAAAACTAACAATGGCAGCTTCACTGATCATCACCTTCGATGAAAACAAGCACCAGCTCATGCTTCAACGGAAGCAAACCGAGCGCACTTACAAGCGTCCTACAAGCTGCCGAAGCACCAACTCCCTCAGCAACTCTCTGAACTCCGGGTCGACCTCGACTCCCCGGACCATCATCTTCGGGACACTGGGACCATTCCCACTTCCCGAAGAAGAAACTGCTCCTGCCAAAAGGCAGAAGGTCGCCTCGCAACGTGTCACTACTATGACACCAAAGGCAACTGCCGAGAAGCAGAAGATCGCCCCTCAACGTGTCACTTTTGTGACACCAAGGGCGAACCCCAAGAATACTAAAACCCGCGACATCCCCGCGAAACCTCAACCAACAACCAACCAGGTCTACCCTAAGACTTGGTCTCCAAGACCTTCCCCAAATCAAAGAAGGTCTCAAACCTCCACCAAGCCAGCATACCTGGCCCCACTCAAAGAGAACCAGTTCTACCCTCTTGCCTACATGAAAGAGGAGAGACCCATCTCCAACTTGACTCCCAAGTCAACCCAGCATGAACCGGCTTGCTCCCACAAGCCCAAAATCAGATCATGCATCACTAGGCCTCTACAAGCACCTGCCAAGGCCTACACTCCTTCAGTTTGACCCTTCATCTCTACAGGGGCCGAACTCGAAAGGTTCAATGCTTCACTGCAACAGGCAAAGGACCGGGTCCGCATCCTGTCCTTGCCCAATTACAAAGAAGACAAGCTCGGCTACTGCGCCCGAGGGAGTACATCCTTCATTGTTAAAGCCCAGCCAGAGCTGACTGAAGCTCAAATCGCTCGTCGAGCACGCCGCCGTGCGTCGTACTGACAAAAGAGACTAGAGAAGCGAAGGACTCAGCCTCCTGCACTTCAAGTCTCTCAAAAATGGGTCGAAAAAGAAAGACCCGACCAAGTTGCTGCCATCCATATGGTTGGAAAAACCAGAAGACGCCAAAAGTCAGCATCAAAAATCCATGTCCGACGTCCGGTGAGCCGTAGCGTCACCAGGACACGAAGACATCCCGAAGAATCTCCTGCCCCTTCAAGCCAAGGACGGGAGAGTAATCCTTCATCAAGCTCTTCATAGAAAAGAATGAGCCCCAGCTCAGTCACCAGGACGGTTTCTTCGTTTGAATCCCGAAGAATGAACGTCCTGGTTGCAAATTCTGAGCCACCACCTCAGAATCCACCTCAAGATGATGCGCTCACACGCATCCAGCAGTTGGAACAAGGCCAGCAGAGGATTGAAACTCTGATGGAAAACCTTCTCCTTGTTGTCCAAAATCAGGTGAACAATGAGCCTCCTCCAAATCATCGCAATAACGAGGAAAACTGTGAAGAAAATGAGTCACGCGCCCTTACCAAAAAGGACGTAGACAGTATCCTCGCCAAAGCTAAAGAAGAGGATATACTCAAAGAGCATGGGATCAAGCCACCATATCCCTTATGGATGGACTCAGTCCCATTCCCAACAAAATTCAAACATCCTACTCTCCAAACATATACGGGGAAAGGATCAGCCAGACAGCACGTCATCCACTTCAAGATCCTGACGGGAGCTATTGCAGATCAAGATGCCCTCAAGATCCGCCTCTTTGCAAGTACCCTAAAAGGTACGGCCTTCGATTGGTACTCCACTCTTCCGGAGGACTCCATCCAAAATTGGACCATGCTAGAGACACGCTTCCTGACTCACTTCAAAGGTGAGGATCATCCCGCTACTATGGCTCAGCTTTGTAGCCTGAAGCAGGGTGAGAATGAGTCAACATGCGACTTCATTCACAAGTGGAAAGCAATGGCGTACAAATGCTCAGATGTACTGCCACAAGCGTCGCTAGTCGACATCTGCCGAAACAACATGAGAGCTAGAATCCGCTCCATGATTATCGGCAACAAATCAAAAAACCTAGGAGAACTCATGGAAGCTTCTATGGAAGCTGAAACGGTGATTAAAGACCTCAACAGTCAGAAGTCATCAAGAAAAGAGCCAACCGCCATTGTAACCTCTAAACCAAAGAAAAAAGAGGTCCTCAATGTGCAAACCAAGTCAGCTCCTCAGCAACCAAAGAAAGCTGAAAACAGAGCTGCAGGTAAGAGACCTGAACTCTCTGATGCCTTCAAAGAGCGAGTAGAAAAGAAATACCCGTTCGATGAAGATGTTGACGAAATCTTCGGGGCTCTCGTGGCAAACGGCAAGCTCACCTTGCCTGAACCTGAAAGACCGGGCGATGTTGGCAAAACCAACGATCCTCGGTACTGTCCATACCACCAGATGGTCTCACATCCTCTCAATCGATGCTTTGTTGTGAGAGAGAAGATAAACGAGATGTGGAAAAATGGAGTCATCACCTTTGACAAAAACTATGGGTCTGCCTCCGTCAACATGGTGTCACGTGGACAAACACCAAAATCACCAGAAGAGAAGATCACTACTTCCTTCAAGGTGATAAAAAGAATTCAAACGTCCGAAGTGTTGGTTCCTTACCCGACACCAGACGGACAACCCATATGGGTACATCCCGATCTCCTGGAAGATAAAAACTGGGAGATCGTAAAAACAAAGCCGACAACTCAACAGCGAAGGCAGGCTAGGAAACATCTCCTCAGGCTCAAACGGCAAGAGAAGACCCAGCCAAAACAAGAAGTCAATGAAAAGGCAGAGGCCTCCTCTACCACTTCACTCGGGGCAACAGAAACGTCCCTTCCAGAGACTTCAAAGGCGGTAAGAAACTTCACTCTCAGTGACTTCATGCCACCTCGATTCAAAAAAGAAGCTATGCAGGGGGCATCATACTCTTGCAACTCGGTAGTTGGATTCTCCATTGATGGATACGAGTCCAGCGACACCGACGATGGATTCGAGCCCAACTACACCGGCGAGTGGGAGGAATCTCTTGAAACAGGAGAGTATCTCTCCGACGAAGAATGGGTTCCTGAAACTCACCTTATGCCAGTAATCTGGTATAACCCCTTACAGCCACAAGGATCCTGGTCTGATGATGAGGAAGACCAAGAGGCTGTACAAGAAAATGCTGTTGAGCCAGCACCCGTCGTTGCTCCAGTGGAAATCAACCATGTTGAGCCACAAAGAGCAGACGAAGAAGAAGATGTGGCTCCCATGCCTGATCTTGAAGAATATGCGAGGATCTTGCAGCATCTCGCTCTAGAACAAGAGCAGGACCGCGTCAGCGAGATTCCTCACAATCCAGAGCCGGAAGTCCCTGAAGCCCACCAGGTACCTCCTCCCTCAACTCCTGAAAATGGAGAAAATTGCTGGGTAGACGATCCTCTTACATCTAAGGATGAGTCTGACTCCGAGCAGACAACGTCTCCTTTAAGAGCTGCCTGTAATGTGATAATTCGGGATTATAGCTCTTCCGATGCATCATCTGATGAGATCACTTACACACCGGCGACACCTAGCACCATATCTTCTGGGGCTACCTCGTCTCGCGTGACTTTCACAGAGATGACACCCTCTCAGGCTTCGTCCCCTGAGACTGTGACTTCAGAACTCACGCTCTTCCCGACTCATCATCATGAAGAAAACCCAACTTGGGATGATGGATGGCTCAATGAAGAAGAAAAGCTGCTGGATGCTGTTCAGGACTCGCTCCCGGAAAATGCTCCATGCAACACAATCACTGAGGATGGCAATTCTGCTGCAGACGCATCCTCAGTAAATGAGAAACGACAGCCTCTTGATCCTGAGGACAATCTTCCAAGCGAAGACCCTTCTTAAGAAGCTCTCGAAGTTGGTGGAGGCACCCGCTCGGGCCGGGACTACCACAAAAATTACAACCAATCTTCCTTTACTTATGTAAATCCTTCGGGAAAAGATGTTGTAAGCGCCCCCAGTGGCAACAATGATGAACATGCAGGCCCTAAGGTGGCTTTCAAGTATGACTTGGTTGAGCACTTCAAACACATACCTGCACGTCTTCACATCCTAGACTTATTGCGAATGTCTCCACGTACTCGTGATAATCTCATCTCAGAATTACAAAAACTGAATGAGGATGTCGACAAACATGCCCCACAAGTCCTCCAAATTGAAATGGACTACCGGGTCAAAAACTCAGAAACCTCCTTAAAAGGAGAAAAAGAGAAAAGCGAGGGATCATGCATCCAATGCCTCTCGGTTCAAAAGGCAGCCAGTGCAACCATCGCCTTCACTAAGGAAGACCTCCTACTTGGTGAAGCAAGGCACAACCGACCCCTGTACTTCACAGGGTACATCAAAGAAATGCCGATACATAGAGTTCAGATCGACCCAGGTTCTGCACTCAACCTTATCTCCACTTCGGCTCTTGAAGAGTTGGGCATCCCACCCAACAAGCTGAGCCACACATCCGTATCTATCTTTGGATACGATGGGAGTATTCAAAGGCCTATCGGCAAAATCAGGTTCAAATTGCAAATCGGTGATCTTATCTCTGAGGTCACTGTGTATGCAATAAAAACCCCCTCATGCTACAACATCCTTCTCGGACGTCCTTGGATACACGAGAACGGTGTTGTCCCTTCAACTCTACATCAATGCATCAAGTTCGTCGGCGATGACGGCATGGTACATCGAGTGTTTGCAGACAGAAGACCCTTCAAAGGTAAAGAAGTCCACTTCGCAGACTCCCAAATGTATGAAGGCAAAAAAGAAGAAAAAGAGGAAATAACACCCTTTGCTGAAAATCTCCAGAAAGATAAAGGCAAGGCTCCTCAAAAATCACCGGAAGGAAACAAACACTCCGGTAAATCCGAAGAGAGCAGTCAACCTCCCTTCGTCATCTCCCTCAAATCTTCAAAACCTTTGGTCATCACAACCAGAGTGAAGAAGGCAAAGCAAAAGCCTGGGGGCAAATTTGTTGTCTCTTTCGTGTCTATCAAGCAAGACACGGATTTGGACTCTGAGCCAGAAGACGACACCTCGTCAAGCCAAGCTGACACTCAACAAGTTCAGCCTGCTCTCACTCCGATGAAGACACCTGCTGACGTAGAAGATCCTACGTACGCTTCCTTTGTTGTTCCTGCAACATCACCAAAGAAAAGGCCGATCTTCTTCCATAGATCGGACGCTTCTTCATCAAACTCCATGCTGGAACCTTTCCAAAATGAAGGTATGCCTCAGCTATCTCTATATAGTCCTGTGGCACAAGCAATTATGAAGAAAATGGGCTATGACGCTCAAAACCCAGTCGGTTTGGGAGAAAGACGCGGTATTCTCACGCCATTGGGGCCCGCCTTGACCAAATGCCAGCTGGAAGATTGGAGACTCTACGGTCATGTAGAAAAGTCTTCATTTGGGTTAGGGTATGATCCCGACACTCCTCTGAGATAGTTGACACAAAAGCTTAAAAGTCGTTTTACCGACCAAGCCTCAACATCTCAAGTCCATGAAGACATCGATCTCCCTAGATATCTCTTTGAAGAGTCGTTTGACAAAGATCCAGGAAGCTCCTCCAATTGGTACGATTTCTCTGATGATGAAGAGGAATCGCCCGATGACACAGACGGGTGCCATCCTGACCTAGAAGAACCCTCGTCTCCAAAAGAAATACCAGACTCAACAGGCGATTGGGACTATCTCATAGCAAGCCTTGAGGAGATCACCAATCAAGAAAATCCATGGAAAGGAACAGAGCCTTGGTCTGGTAATGCAGTTGAAACTCCAGAAGGTTTCGTTGAGTTGGAAGCCTCCGAAAATATTGTGGAGGAACCACCTTCGAACCTTCCGACAGAAGATCCTGTTCAAAAGATAAACTTGGGAACACTTGATAACCCACGCCCTGTATTCATAAGCAAGAATATAAAGGATGATGAGTTACCCGAGTACATCTCTTTTCTTCGTGAGTTCGTTGATTGTTTTACTTGGTCTTACGCTGAAATGCCTGGTTTAGACCCCAAAGTAGCAGTCCACAAACTCAATCTTCAAGAAGACATCAAGCCTGTCAAACAAGGCCAAAGAAGATTCCGTCCGGATGTGATGGATAAAATTGAACAAGAAGTTCAAAAACTCAAAAGCGTTGGCTTCATCCGTGAGGAACAACATCCTGAATGGTTGGCCAACATTGTCCCCGTGACAAAGAAAAATGGGCAGATCAGAGTCTGTATTGACTATAGAGACTTGAATGGCGCTTGCCCTAAAGATGAATTCCCGCTCCCCATACCAGAGGTAATGATTGACAATACTTGTGGATTCGAGCGAATGACATTCATGGATGGCTTCTTTGGCTACAATCAGATAAAGATGCATCCTGAAGATGAAAAGTACACTTCATTTCGGACTCCATTTGGCGTGTATTGCTACACTGTCATGCCATTTGGTCTGAAAAATGCTGGTGCCACATATCAGAGGGCTATGATAAAAATATTCCAAGATATGTAACACAAGACGGTCGAATGTTACGTTGATGACCTTGCCGTCAAAAGCAGAAGAAAAGAAGACCATCTCAAAGATCTTCGTGAAGTCTTCCTCCGACTCCGCAAACACAAACTGCGGATGAATCCTCTAAAATGCTTCTTCGGCGTCTCGTCGGGTAAGTTTCTTGGATTCCTTGTTCGGAAAGCTGGAATAGAACTTGACCCCATAAAAGTCAAGGCTATTCTAGAAATGCCCTCTCCAAGAACCTTGAGAGAATTAAAAGGGCTCCAAGGGAGATTGGCCTACATCAGACGGTTCATCTCCAATCTTTCGGGGAAATGCCGTCCATTCTCTCGATTGATGAAAAAGGGTGTAGACTTTGTCTGGGATGCCGACTGTGAAGCCGCATTCAAGATATCAAGTCATACCTGACCAAACCTCCAGTGTTAGCTGCCCCTGCCACTGGAAAACCATTCATCTTGTATACAAGAGCTCTTGATCATTCTGTAGGCACTCTGCTTGTACAAGAGAATGGTGAGGGAAAGGAAGCTGCTCTATATTACCTCAGCCGTATGCTAGTAGGTGCAGAGCATCGTTACTCTCCAGTCGAAAAAGAATGCATTGCAGTGATGTTCGCCGTACAAAAAGCTACGTCACTACTTGCTTTCCAACACAGTCTACCTCGTCTCAAGGATCAACCTCTTGAAGGTCCTTGTTACAAAAGCAGGTTCTCTCAATGCACGACTGGCAAAATGGTCCATCCTTCTATCACAATTTGATATTAGGTATGTGCCACAAAAAGCAATCAAAGGCCAAGCTCTAACAGATTTCCTCATAGAGCATCCATTGCCTAAAGATTCACCACTCAGAGATGATCTCCCAGACGAACCCGTCTACAACGTGGAGACCTTCTCGCCAAATGCCTCCTGGGACATGTACTTTGACGGTGCAACCAGGACAAATGAAAAAAGACAGCTGATCTCGGGAGTTGGCATCCTCTTTGTTAGCCCTAACAGATACATGATTCCACATGCTTTCTCGCTATTGGAACCATGCACAAACAATGCAGCTGAATACCAAGCTCTGATCCTAGGATTGGAACTCGCCATTGAATCCGGTATCACCATGCTGGAAGTCTTTGGAGACTCTCAACTGATAGTCAACCAGATGAATCAGAAATATGAAGTCAGGAAGCCTGATCTGCTGCCTTACTACAACAAGGCACAATCGCTTCTGCAAAAGTTTGACATCTGCAACATCACCCACATTCGTAGAGGTGAAAACATCCGTGCAGATGCCCTGGCTGGACTTGTTGCATCTATGGCAATTCAAGAAGGGGAAAACATGCAAATTATAGTGTGTGAGAGAAGGATCCTCCCTCCTCTTAACACACACCAAGCAGTTGCTGAATGCCACCGAGTGGTTGGAAGTCGGATCTCTATCCTTCAAACTTCAATCGGCGACTGGAGGGATCCGTTCATTGATTACACTATGTTCAGAATCCTACCTGAAGATCCAAAAGAACGGGTAAGCATCCAAAGGCGAGCCCCAAACTTTCATTTGGATATCCCTTCAAAGATCCTTTACAGGAAATCCTTCAATGGAGTACTCTTACGCTGCTTGTCACAACAAGAAGCTGAAGAAACACTCAAAGAAGTTCACGCTAGTCTTTGTGGAGCTCATCAGGCTGGTCCCAAGCTCTACGACCAAATCAAAAGGTTGGGTTACTACTGGCTTACCATGGTACCCGACGCAATGCAATTTGCTAAGCACTGCCAACAATGCCAAGTTCATGGAGACTACATTCACATGCCTCCAAAATGGCTGCATCCTACAGCAATCTCATGGCCTTTTGAAGCATGGGGCATGGACATCATAGGTTCTATCTCTCCCCCTTCAAGCAAAGGTCATCGCTTCATCTTTGCCGCTACGGATTATTTCTCCAAGTGGTCAGAAGCATTTGCGTTCAACGAAATGAAGACCTCATCAGTTCTTCAGTTCCTGCGCACCAACATCATTTGTCGTTTCGGCATACCCAAAAGATTCATCCATGAAAACGGACCACAATTCCGGGATCATCGATTCTACAGGTTTTGCGACAAATACAAAATCCAAAGCTGTCCTTCGACTCCTTACAATCCGGCAGCAAACGGATTAGCAGAAGCCTTCAACAAGACACTCTGCAAAATCCTCAAGAAAATGGTCTCTAGTCACAAAAGAGACTGGAGCGACAAACTGTCTGAAGCTTTGTGGGCCTATCGAACCACCGTTCGAGGACCAACCCATAGCACACCATTCTCCTTGGTCTATGGATGCGAAGCTGTCGTGCCATTAGAAGTCCAAATTCCTTCTTTGAGGGTATCTCTACAAAATGACATGACTCAAGAAAGCAATGCGAAATTACGACTTCATGAGCTGGACAATCTCGATGAGAGATGGCTCGAAGCTCGACAAAGCATTGAACTTTACCAAGCACGCATGGCAGGATCTTTTGACAAAAGGGTCCGGCAACGAGCCTACAAAAGGGGTGACTTGGTTCTTGCGGTAAAAAGACCAATGGTCTTCGCACACAAATCCAAAGGCAAATTTGAACCAAAATGGGAGGGACCCTACGTCATCGACAAGGTCTTCTCCAACGGCGCATATGCCCTCCTAAACATGGAAGGCGACAGATGTATGCTGCCTATCAACGGCAAGTTCTTGAAGTGGTACTACCCTTGAAGACTTACCCAACTGGGTAAGAGCAATGCCTGTATAGCCAAAACCTGTTCTCAGGTACTCGCTCGTCAAACCCACTCTCTTTAGAATTTTCATATCAAATGTCAAAATTTCTAGAGATTCAAAAACAATGCTTACTTTTATCGTCTCATTGTTCAAAAACAAAAAAATCCAAGTTTAGGAGCCTCTCCCTGACTTGACCAAAACTTTCGATTCTTGAACCAAACTTCATGGTTTGAAACAAAAATCCGGATTCAGGGATTTCCACCCTAGTCCACCTTACCTTTTACCGCCAAATGGTTTTAGGTCAAAATTTACGACCCTCGTGTCTTTAAACAAAAAAAAAATTGGTTTTTCAAAAACCGCGGGGAAGTGACACTTAGTCGATACTCGCAAAACTCAAAAAATCGGAAGGATGCGAACCCCATTCGATACTTTCAAAACCTCTAAAATCGTGGAGACACAACATTTCAGTTGATATCCACAACCCAAATTTCAAAGGTTCGAGAAAACCTAAAATCGTGGAGACACAACATTTCAGTTGATATCCACAACCCAAATTTCAAAGGTTCGAGAAAACCTAAAATCGTGAAACGCAACATTTCAGTTGATATCCACAACCCAAATTTCAAAGGTTCGAGAAAACCACAAATTTCAAAAAATCGCGGAGAAACGACATCAAGTCAGTACCCACAAAACCAAAAGTTTTGGGAAACGCAGGGAAGCGACGCCTAGTCGATATTTGCACCCCAATCCGCGAGGAAGCGACATTCCATCGATACTCACAAAACCTAACCCGCGAGGAAGTGACATTCCATCAATACTCGCAAAACCGAATGAGCAAGGAAGCGACATTCCATCGATACTTCCAAGACCATTCAGCGGGGAGGCGACATTTAGTCGATACCTGCATTTTGAAAACCAAAACTCGGCTATAAACGCCAAACTCCGGCTATAAATGCCAAAATTCGGCTATAAATGCCAAAAACAAAATTTTTCGGCTATAAATGCCAAAATCGGCTTTCATGCCAATAAAACAAAACTTGGTTTTCAAAAAATTCGGCTATAAACGCCAAAATCTGGCTATAAACTCCAAAACTCGGCTATAAACGCCAAATCCGGCTATAAATGCCAAAATCTGGCTATAAACGCCAAAAATCCGGCTATAAATGCCAAAATTCGACTATAAATGCCAAAACAAAAATTTTTCGGCCATAAACGCCAAAATTGGCTTTCATGCCATTTCAAAATCGGCTCTCATGCCACAAACAAAATTTTTGGCTCTCATGCCATCTCAAAATTCAGCTATAAATGCCAAAACAAAAAAAAATCGGCTATAAACGCCAAAATCTGGCTATAAATGCCAAAATTCGGCTATAAATGCCAAGACAAACAAAACAAAATTCGGCTTCTATGCCATTCTAAAATTCAGCTTTCACGCCATCCAAAAATTTTGGCTCCCACGCCGCAAAACAAATTTTGGCTCTTACGCCACAAAATTAGGCTTTCATGCCATCCAAAATTTCGGTTTTTAAACCATCAAAAAAATCAGGCTTTTCGCCACAAAATTGGCTTTCATGCCCAAAACAACCCTTTGACAAAAGATTTTCACAAAATGATAACCTTTTGATCAAATCCTTAAGCAAACATTCCCATCAAACTTTTGCTCAAAATTGTTTTCATCAAAAATGATTTAAGTGAAAGGAAGGGGATACAAAATATAGTACCAAAATTGTTTATACATGGAGGTACCAAAAACAAGAAAAAGGAAAAAGAGTTTGTTACAACTCAGGAGCTCAATCCTACATGGTCTTCAACCAAAGGTTCAACTCCTCAAGCAGACCCTTGGCCTTAACTTCCAAAGTTTTTAGGCCACGCTCCTTCAAAATGTCCCCATAAAACGCGGCCGAATGCCGTGACCCATCTGCAGCACGAGGAAGTTCTTCCCAGAGGACCTGCCACTGCTCATGCTCCTGAGTCTTCCTCCGGACATTACCTTCAGCTTCCTCAACCTGGCGAATGAGCGTCCCCTCTTTCTCCCAAGCCTGCTGAACGGCAGCATTGGAAGATCTAGCAGAACGACGAGGCGCGTCAGTGACAGGACCTTTACCCTTGTTTGTTCTAGAAGAACTACCTGCAAAAGATGGAAGAGAAAAGATCAATCAACATCGAAATGACAGAATTTTGCTACAAAAATTCTAGCAAAATTTTGACATGGTTCCGGGGCAATTCCAACAAAAAGGAAAATACTCCGAGAAAGACAGGAAGCCTGAAGATGAGCTCAACATCGCTGCGAGCTCATAGTCAGTGGAGAATTCTCAAAGAAGGCTCGAACTCAACATCGCTGCAAGAACAAGCCAATCTCATCAAACTTCCGCAAAATCTGGAAAAGAGCTCAACATTGCTGCGAGCTTCAGAATCCAAAAGTCGCAAACTTCCTCAAAATCCAGCAAGACCAAGAAAGAGCTCAACATCGCTGCGAGCTCAAAATCCTGATACTTGCAAAAGATTTTCAGGATGCATCATCATACTTCCAAATCTATTTACCAAAAATCATGCATCAAAAAAAATATCATCATGCATTAGATGCTAGGAAAACCTTGACCAAAGTTTGACCAATTCCAACCCAATTTGGTCAAAACCAATCAAACTTTGTCCAAGTCAAAAATCATGTTGGCTTCACCTAGAGACTCTAGCCTTCTATCTTGATGCATCAAAAAGAAAAAAAGAGAAAGAAAATGCATACATATTGAAATTGCATAGCCTCATTATCATGGTGAGCAAACAAAGGAAAAAAAAAAAAAGAAAAAAAAACAGAGAAAAAAAAGTTCACGGAAAAAAAAAGAAAAAAGAGAAAACCGTGAAAAGAAAAAAAAAAGAAAAAAAAGAAAGAAAGAAAAAAAGAGAGAAGCACGAAAAAAAAAGAAAAACGTGCATGAAAAGAAAACCGTGAAAAGAAAAAAAAAAGAGAAAGAAAAAAGAAAGAAAGAAAAAAAAGAGAGAAGCACGAAAAAAAAAGAAAAACGTGCATGAAAAGAAAAGAAAAGAAAAAAGAAAAAAAGAGAAGAAGAAAGAAGAAAAGAAAAAGAAAAGAAGGAAAAAATGAAGAAGCTACTTCTACAATGGAGATTCTTGAGGAAGAAAACTTACTTGAAGCCATTGATGGAGAAGAAGAAGAAAAGCTTGGAGATACTCGAAGAAGAGAAAGCACTTCTTGCCTTGGGGAGCACTCTTGAAGATTTCTTGCAAAAAGAAAGCAATGGAGCAAAAGCATCAACCCTCTTGCTTTTATAGAAGAGAGCAAGCCAAAAGAGGAAACAAGGAGAAAAGAAAGGAGGTAAGTGCTAAAATTTAGCTACTTTCCCAAAGAGAAAGATATTTTGAGAGAATCTTTCCACAAAAAAAGAAAACTTGAGAAATTCTCTCCAAGTAAAGATATTTTTAGATATTCTCTACACAAAAGAGATATTTTTAGATATTCTTTACAAATATGACACCATATGAGATCTAGGCCATCTCCAAAGCCTAAGGTCCCATGGGTTAGCCCATATGAGCCAGGTTTGACCACCTAGGCACTAAAATTGGCTTTTAGTCAAAATATTCCTCTTACCAAGAGCAAAAAAAAAAAAGAAAAGAGCAAAAAAAGTCCCATGCCTCTTTTGAGTTGATGGGACCATTCAAAAAAAAGAAAAAAGAAAGTCCCATGAGTTTCCAAAAACCAAACCATCCAACCTCATGAACCAAATTGAGCCAAAATCTTGAAATTGACATTTCACAAAACCAAATTCCGGTCCCCTAGCTCGCCACATACAGCTTGTTAGGTCACAAGACCAATACCAAAATCAAAATCCAAAACCTACAAACCAAACCTGACCCCCCAACCTGCCACATACAGCTTGTTGGGTCACAAGGTCAAAATCAAAATCAAACCCCGACCCCCTAACCTGCCACATACAGCTTGTTAGGTCACAAGGTCAAAAACCAAAATCCAAAACCCAAAATCCAAATACCCCATGTCATTTTCAAAACTTTGCCTTGAGATGGTACTGATCCCTCTCACTACCATAAAATTCCCCCAGAAACTCAGAAGGCTATTCAAAAAAAAAAAAAAAATAAATAAATGCTCAAGACTCTTGCTCAAGACACAAGCCCTCCTTCAAAAATCTCTTCAAGGCACATCGACTACAAAAGTCAAGCAACTCGTCGCTGTACCTCGAGGGGGCATTTGTTGATACCAAAAATGTCACTTTGCCTCTTCAACATCAAGAAAGCTGCATGAAGTCGCAACCTGCCATAAATAGGCAATGCAACTTCTCCAAAAAATCAAATCTTGTCAGAATCAAACAAAAACTGCAAGATCCTTCAAGACAGCCAAGGGAGGAGTACACAAGGAGTTTCGGGCCATTTCAGAATCATTTGGCCTAACTTCGCTTCTCCGACAGCTAAATTGGCGCTCCCGGCGGCGACATCATCGAAGATGTCAAAACTTCGATCAGAGCCTACGGATGACTCCAGCATGTCTCAAAAGGGCTCCATGCCAAATTTCAAGTCAAACCGACAACGTTTGACCTTCCATCAATGCTCGAGCAGTAAAATCAAGCCTCCCGGCGGTGGGAACCACCGAAGCCTTCGCTCATCAAACCAAGTGCATGAGTGGCTTCAACATGCTTCCAAAAGGCTGCACGTCGAATTTCAGGTCATTCCGACAACGTTTGACCAGGTTTCGACGCTCCGAAAGAAAATCAAGCCTACCGGCGGCGGAGCTCCCTGGGACCATGGTTTCCAAGACAGAGCCTGTGGATCATCTTAAAATGACTCCAATAGGTTCCCTGTCAAATTTCAAGTCAATCGGACATCGGTTGACCGGACATCAAAGCGCGACATCTACCTCGCGGCAGAATCAAGCCTACTGGCGACGGGACCCCATAGGCTTCAAAACTCAAACAAAAGCCTATGGTTGGTCTTATTTATTGCTCAGGAGGCTCCACCTCAAGTTTCAGGTCATTCGGACATCGTTTGACCCAGTTTCAGCTTCTGACGGAAAATCGGCAACCCTGCGCGACAAAGTCTTCGGCTTTCCTTGAAAATTGGAAACTTTGCAACCCAAATTGCAAGGATTCTCATCAATTTTTCTACAAGGGAATAAGGCCAACAAATGAGCAAAAATGTCAAAGAAAAATACAGAAGAAAAAACGAAGGAAAAAGACCTCAAAACGACCGCAAAACGGGCTCCGAAGAGGAAAATTCCCCCAGGGTCGCCAGCCCCTGCGACCCTGGAAGCCCGGAATCTCCGGTTTCGCCCCGGGAGCTCCGTTTTCCGTCGTTTTTTCACGATTCGAAGCTTCCAACCCCTGGGACTTTCCAAAATTCATACTTTTGAGGCGCCAAATCCTCCGACATCCGTCAAAATCACGCCTCCAAAAGTATCAAAATCAACATTGATCGCCAATCGGTCGACCAAAAAAGTGTGCTTTCCGCCCGATCGATCGAAAAATCAACAGGATAGATGTCACCGGCCCGCTCTTAGCTATCAATGTCTGAAGTTACATGTTCATCCGATGTCGATCAGCATGAAGATCCATCGATGATCATCGCCAGAAGAATTCCAGAAGACACGGCACGGCCCGCGACTCTTCGACTGCTCGGCGACCAATTAATGTGGTCAATTGGCTAGCTTTATGGCAGTCATTAACTCATTCTATTGGACGGCCCAATCAGAAGCAAGCATTTGGGAGTTACAAGTCAATTGATTCATGGCATTTAACCCATGAAACTCCTCCCATCATGGCGATCAAAGGCGATTAAATGCCCTCAATCTCCACCGGCGAATCAGAAGCCAAGATCCAGGAGTTACGAAATAAAGGAATTAAACCCTGTAACTCCTCCATTTATGCGGCTTAAGTGCAATTAAAGCCCATAAAAGCTCTCCTAAATGGCTACCAAAAGCCTATAAATAGGAGAGCATTCCATTGAAATCCAGCTCGGAAAGAATCCAGAGCTCGTATCCAGAAGAGAATCGAATCCAGACGGATTAAACACAGAAAATCCAGAGAAAGAAAAAGAGAGAAAAACTCTGCTGAAGTTCTGCATCGGCCGCCACTACAAGGTGACAAAAGTCCCTTGGGGGGTACGTCCCCCCCAAGGTCCTTCGCCTTCTCCTCCTGCTTCCAAAAGGCTTAGACGTGGCTTTTCAGCCCGTCTACTTAGCTTTTTATTAGACATAGGACCTCCTCTTGGTCTTTGTCCTCTAAAAATCTGAGGTTATAGCCAAGCCAAGCGAATCAAGAGCATCCAGTGTTCTCATCTGCATGGATGATGGCGAAGCCCACACATGGCTTGCGACCGTCAATCTGAACGAGTCCCCCACAATCACCTGAGAAGTTAGATCCTCCTTTTCTTGCTTTTCATTGTAGTTTGTATTTTTCTAAAGAGACAAAAAAAATCACAACTCTTATCTTTCATTATTGATAAGAATTGTAAATCGGCTATAAACGCCAAAATCGGCTATAAATGCCAAAATCGGCTATAAATGCAAAAAAAAAAAACCGCCTTTCACGGCAAATCAAGAAAATGTCTCTTTTCTTAAATATATGTGCAATGGAAAACTTGAAAGAAGTTGATTTCCTTTTTACTTGCGAAGGTTGATCTCCGGATTACCACTTGCAATTCCAAGTAAAATAGAAAATCTGGCACACCCACACAAAGAAATGTTGATGCACGCTTCAGCCTCCCGGGCGCGAAAGGGCCTGACCCGACGGACTCCCATGTCCGCCGACCCCGGTAGCACCCTCGACAGGAGCGCGTTCCATCATGCGTCATGTCATTTTGCAAAGATACCCTTAAGGAAGGAATTTGTACTTCCAAAGGGACAACAGCTTCGCATCCATAGACCAAAGAGAATGGTGTGCTATGGGTTGGTCCTCGAACGGTGGTTCGATAGGCCCGCAAAGCTTTTAGTAGTTTGTCGCCCCAGTCTCTTCTGTGACTAGAGACCATTTTTTTGAGAATTTTGCAAAGTGTCTTGTTGAAGGCTTCTGCTAGTCCGTTCGCTACTGGATTATATGGAGTCGAAGGACAACTTTGGATTTTGTACTTGTCGCAGAACCTGTAGAATCTGTGATCCCGGAATTGTGGTCCGTTATCATGGACGAATCTTTTAGGTATGCCGAAGCCACAAATAATGTTGGTGCGCAAGAACTGAAGGACTGATGAAGTTTTCATTTCGCTGAGCTCAAATGCTTCTGACCACTTGGAGAAATAATCCGTAGCGGCGAAGATGAAGCAATGACCTTTGCTTCATGGGGGAGAAATAGGACCTATGATGTCCATACCCCAGGCTTCGAAAGGCCATGAGATTGCTGTTGGATGTAGCCATTCTAGAGGCATGTGGACATAATCTCCGTGAATCTGGCATTTTTGGCAGCGCTTGGCAAATTGTATTGCATCAGCTACCATGGTAGGCCAATAATAACCTAGCCTTTTTATCTGGTTGTAGAGCTTAGGGCCAGCCTGATGGGCTCCACAAAGACCAGCATGTACTTCTTTGAGAGTTTCCTCAGCCTCTTGTTGTGATAAGCAGCGTAGGAGTACTCCGTTGAAGGATTTTCTGTAAAGTGCTTTTGAAGGTATATCCAAATGAAAGTTTGGGGCTCGTCTTTGGATGCTTACCCGTTCTTTTGGATCTTCAGGTAGGATTCCGAACATGATGTAATCAATGAACGGATCTCTCCAGTAGCCAATCGGAGGTTTGAGGATGGACATCTGATTTCCAACCACTTAGTGGCATTCAGCAACTGCTTGGTGTGTGTTGAGAGGAGGGAAAATCCTTCTTTGGCACACTGTGACTTGCATGTTTTCCGCTTCTTGGATTGCCATAGATGCGGCAAGTCCAGCCAGGGCATCTGCACGGATGTTTTCACCTTTGAGGATGTGGGTGATATGGCAGATGTTGAATTTTTGTTGAAGCGACTGCGCCTTATTGTAGTAAGGTAGCAAATCAGGCTTCCTGACTTCATATGTTTTATTCATCTGGTTGACGATCAGTTGAGAGTCTCCAAAAGCTTCCAGCGTGGTGATGCCGGATTCGAGGGCAAGTTCCAATCCTACAATCAGCGCTTGGTACTCAGCTGCATTGTTTGAACATGGTTCCAGTAGCGAGAAGGCGTGTGGAATCATGTATTTGTCAGGACCGACAAAGAGGATGCCAATTCCAGATATTTGCTTTCCCTTTTCATTTGTCCTGGTTGCACCGTCAAAGTACATGTCCCAGGAAGCATTTGATAAGGAAGTTTCTACATTGTAGACAAATTCGTCTGGGAGATCATCCCAGAGTGGAGAATCTTTAGGCAATGGATGCTCTGCGAGGAAGTCTGCTAGAGCTTGGCCTTTGATTGCTTTTTGTGGTACATACCTAATATCAAATTGTGATAGAAGAATGAACCATTTTTCCAGTCGGGCATTGAGAGAACCTGGTTTTGTGACAAGGACCTTTAGGAGGCTAATCCTCGAAATCAGGTAGACTGTGTTCGACAGCAGATAGTGACACAACTTTTGTACAGCGAACATTACTGTAAGGCATTCTTTTTCGACTGGGGAGTAGCGATGCTCTGCACCTACCATCATGCGGCTAAGGTAATATAGAGCAGCTTTTTTCCCGTCGTCGTTTTCTTGTGCGAGCAGAGTACCCAAAGAGTGGTCGAGAGCTCTTGTGTACAAGATAAATAGTTTTCCAGTTGTGGGGGCACCCAGCATTGGAGGTTTGATGAGGTATGCTTTGATGTCTTGAAATGCATTTTCACATTCAGCATCCCAGACAAAGTCCACGCCTTCATCAGGCGAGAGAATGGACGGCATTTCCCTGATAGATTGGAGATGAACCGTCGGATGTAGGCCAGCCTTCCTTGAAGCCCTTTTAATTCTCTTAGGGTTCTGGGAGATGGCATTTCCAGGATAGCCTTGACTTTGGTGGGGTCAAGTTCTATTCCAGCTTTCCGTACTATGAATCCGAGAAACTTACCCGATGAGACACCGAAGAAGCACTTTAGTGGATTCATCCGCAATTTGTGTTTGCGAAGTCGGAGGAAGACTTCTCGAAGATCATTGAGATGGTCTTCTTTTCTTCTGCTTTTTATGGCGAGGTCGTCAACATAGCATTCGACCGTCTTGTGTTGCATATCTTGGAATATTTTCATCATAGCCCTCTGATATGTCGCACCTGCATTTTTCAGGCCAAACGGCATAACAGTGTAGCAATACACGCCGAATGGTGTCCGAAATGATGTATGCCTTTCATCTTCAGGATGCATCTTTATCTGGTTGTAGCCAGAGAATCCATCCATGAACGTCATTCGCTCGAACCCATAGGTGTTATCAATCATCACCTCTGGTTTGGGGAGCGGGAATTCATCTTTAGGACATGCATTATTCAGGTCTCTGTAGTCAATACAGACCCTTATCTGCCCATTTTTCTTTGTCACGGGGACGATGTTGGCCAACCATTCAGGATGCTGTTCCTCACGGATGAAACCAACGTTTTTGAGTTTCTGAACTTCTTGTTCGATTTTGTCCATCACGTCGGGACGGAATCTTCTTTGACCTTGTTTGATAGGCTTGATTTCTTTTTACAAGTTGAGCTTGTGGACTGCTACTTTGGGATCCAAGCCAGGCATTTCGGCATAAGACCATGCAAAGCAATCAACGAACTCACGAAGAAAAGAGATATACTCGGGTAACTCATCATCCTTTATATTCTTGCTTATGAATACAGGACGTGGGTTATCAGGTGTTCCCAAGTCTATCTTTTGAACAGGATCTTCTGTTGGAAGGTTTGAAGGTGGTTCATCCACAATATTTTCGAAGGCTTCCAACTCAACAAGACCTTCTGGACTGCCAGAGGCATTTTCAGACTGAGGCTCTGTTTCCGTCCATGAATCTTCTTGATCAGTATCCTTCTCAAGGCTATCCTTCTCATGGCTTGCAATGAGATGGTCCCAATCATTTGCTGGAATTGGCTTGAAGTAGGGTACTTCTTTTGGAGACAATGATTCTTCTGGGATAGAGAACCGCTCGTCTGTGTCATCGGGCAATTCCTCTTTATTATCAGAGAAATTATACCAATTGGAGGAGCTTTCAGGATTTTTGACGAGTAACTCCTCAAAGAGATATCCAGGGATATCGATGTCTTCATGAGATGTTGAGGCTTGGTCGGTAAAGCGAGTTTGCAGCCATGGTGTCAACTGTCTCATAGGAGCAGTAGGATCATACCCCAACCCATATGAAGACTTGCCTTTGTGAAGGTGGATTTTCCAGTCTTCTGATTGACTTTTGGTCAGGGTGGGTTCCAATGGTGTAAGAATACCACGGCCACCTCCCAAACCAGTCAGGTTTTGAGCATCGTAGCCCATTTTCTTCATGATAGCTTGTGCCATTGGACTATACAGGGATAGCTGAGGCATACCTTCGTTTTGGAAAGGTTCAAGCAGAGAGTTCAGTGGAGATGCTCCCGACCTGTGGAAGAAGATTGTTTTTTCTTCTCGCGAAGTTTCCGGGATAACAAAAGAGGCAGACATAGGATCTTCTATGTCTGCAAGTGTCTCCAATGGAGTGAGAGTGAGCTGATCTTGCTGAGTATCAGCTTGGCTCGAAGCTGTGTCATCTTCTGAGTCTGACTCTGAGTCTGTGTCATGCATAATAGACAAAAAGGAGAAAGTGAACTTGCCCCCAGTCTTTTGTTTTGTCTTCTTTGCTTTGGTAGTGATTACCGAAGGCTTTGAAGATTTGAAGGAGACGACGAAGGGAGCTTGACTGCTTACTTCGAGTTTGGTGGAGGGTTTGTTTACCTCCGATGATTGCTGAGGAGCCTTGCCTTTATCTTTCTGGAGACTGTCGGCAAAGCGAATTGTTTTTTCCTCCTGTTCTTCTTTTCCATCTTTATACATTTGAGCATCTGCAAAATGGACATCTCTGCCTTTGAAGGGCTTTTTGTCTGCAAATACTCGATGTATCAGGCCATCGTCGCCAATGAACTTGATGCATTGATGTAGAGTTGAAGGGACAACACCATTCTCATGTATCCAGGGGCGTCCAAGGAGTATATTGTAGCATGAAGGGGTCCTCATTGCATACACAGTGACTTCAGAAATAAGATCACTGATTTGTAATTTGAACCTGATTTTGCCGATAGGCCTTTGAGCGCTGCCGTCATATCCGAAGATGGATACGGACGTGTGACTCAGTTTGCTAGGTGGGATGCCCAGCTCTTCGAGTGCCGAAGTAGAGATGAGGTTGAGTGCAGAACCTGGATCGATCTGAACTCTGTGTACTGGCATTTCTTTGACGTACCCCGTAAAGTACAAGGGACGGTTGTGCTTTGTTTTGCCTAGGAGGAGGTCATCCTTGTCGAAGGCAATTGTTGCACTTGCTGCTTTTTGTACCGAGAGGCATTCATTGCTTGATCCCTCAGTTTTCTTCTTTTCTCCCTTTGAGGGAGTATTTGATTTTTTGACCCTATAGTCCATTTCAATTTGTAGGACTTGTGGGGCATGTTTGTCGACATCCGCATTCAGCCTTTGTAATTCTGAAATTAGACTATCACGAGTTTGTGGAGACATTCGTAATAAGTCAAGGATGTGCAGACGTGCAGGTATGTGTTTGAAGTGTTCAATCAAGTCGTACTTGAAAGCCTCCTTCGGGCTTACATTTTCATTATTATTGCCACTTGGGGCGTTTACAACTTGCTTTCCCGAAGGATTTACATAAGAAGAAGAGGGTTGATTGTAATTTTTATGGTAATCCCGGCCAGAACGGGTACCTCTACCAACTTCAAGAGCCTCTAGAGAAGGGTCTTCTTTTGGAAGATCATTCTCAGGATCAAGGGGTTGATCCTTTGCTGAGGACGTCTCTGTAACAGCATCGGCGTCTTCAGTGATTGTGTTGCATGGAGCAATTTCCGGGAACAAGTCCTGAACAGTAGCCGGCAACTTTTCTTTATTAGCCCAGACATTGCCCGTGAGATCGGGTATCTGGGACCAATTGACTGAGTTTTCATTGAAGAAGATTTCATTGGCAGAAGTTTCTTCAAGATGATCAATCGGGAGTAGCTTGAGTTCTGATGTCACAGCTTCAGGAGACGAGGGTTGAGAGGATGTTATCTCAGTGGAAGTCACCTGAGAGGATGTAGCTCCGGAAGATACGCTACCGGTTGGGGAGTACGTGTCTTCGGAAGCTTCAGAGGCACTGTCGTCCTGAGCTATTGCATTGTAGGTTATCCTGACAGGAGATGCCCCCAGTGTAGACTGTTGGGAATCAGATTCATCCTCGGATGTGAGAGGATCATCGATCCAACTGTTTTCTCCATTTTCAGGAGTTAAGGGAGAAAGTTCCCGCTGATTTTCAGGGACTTCCGGCTCTGGATTATGACGAAGATTGATGCGATCCTGCTCCTGCTCTATGGCAAGATGTTGCAAGATTCTTGCATATTCTTCGAGATCAAGCATGGGAGCCAAATCTTCTTCGTCATTTGCCCCTTGTGGTTCGCCCATGTTGGGTTCCACTGAAGCATTTGCTGGTGCTGGATTGACAACATTTTCTTGAACAGGGTCCTGGTCTTCTTCATCATCAGACCAAGATCCTTGTGGCTGTAATGGGTTATACCAGATTACTGGCATAAGATGAGACTCGGGAATCCATTCCTCGTCGGAGAGGTATTCTCCTGTTTCAAGGGATTCTTCCCACTCATCGATATCACTGGCAGTGTCATTGGACTCGTATCCATTCATGGAGAATCCAACTACCGAGTTGCAAGAGTATGATGCCCCCTGCAAATTTTCAATTTTGTATAGAGGTGGCATGAAATCATCAAGAGTGAATTTTCTTACCGCCTTGGAGGTTTTGGGAAGAGATTCTTTCTTCGTCCCTAGTGAAGCAGTGGAAGAAGTTTCTGCTTTTTCAAGGACTTCTTGTTTTGGTTGAGACTTCTGCTGCCGTTTCAGCTTTCGGAGCTGTCTCTTGGCTTGCCTTCGCTGCTAAGCAGTCGGCTTTGTTTTGACGATCTCCCAATTTTCATCATCTAGGAGATCGGGATGCACCCATGTAGGTTGTCCATCTGGTGTTGGATAGGGAACCAATTCTTGGGACGCTTGAGCCATTTTTATCACCTTGAATGAAGTAGTGATTTTCTCCTTCGGTGACTTTGAAGTTTGCTGACATGACACCATGTTGACAGAGGCGGGGCCATAGTTTTTATCAAAGGTTATGACTCCGTTTTTCCACATCTCATTGATCTTCTCTCTCACAACGAAGCATTGATTGAGAGGATGTGAGATCATCTGATGGTATGGACAGTATCGGGGATCATTGGTTTTGCCAACATCTCCCGGTCTTTTGGGCTCTGGCAAAATGAGTTTGCCATTTGCTAGGAGAGCCTCAAAGATTTCTTCAACGTCTTCATCGAACGGATATTTCTTTTCTACACGTTTTTTGAAGGCATCAGAGAGTTCAGGCCTTTTGCCTGCAGTTTTGTTTTTAGGTTTCTTTGGCTGCTGAGGAGCTGACTTAGTCTGCACATTGAGAACCTCCTTTTTCTTTGGTTTTGAGGTTGTAACAGCAGTCGTCTCTTTCTTTGATGATTTCTGACTGTTGAGGTCTTTGATCACCATTTCAGCTTCCATGGAGGCTTCGAGGAGTTCCCCACGGTTCTTTGATTTATTGCCGATAATCATGGAGCGGATTTTTGCTCTCATATTGTTACGGCAGATGTCGACCAGCGACGCTTGTGGCAGCATATCTGAGAATTTGTACGCCATTGCCTTCCATTTGTGAATGAAGTCGTATGTTGACTCATTCTCTCCCTATTTTAGGCTGCAGAGTTGAGCCATAGTAACAGGATGATCCTCACCTTGGAAGTGGGTCAGGAAGCGTGTCTCTAGCATAGCCCAGTTCTGGATGGAGTTCTCCGGCAGAGTGGAGTACCAATCAAAGGCTGTACCTTTTAGGGTACTTGCAAAGAGGCGAATCTTGAGGGCATCTTGATCCGCAATAGCTCCCGTTAGGATCTTGAAATGGATGACATGTTGTCTGGCTGAACCTTTCCCAGTTATGTCTGGAGAGTAGGTTGTTTGAATTTTGCCGGGAATGGAACCGAGTCCATCCATAGAGGGTAGGGTGGCTTGATCCTATGTTCCTTCAATGTATCCTCTTCTTTTGCTTTTGCGAGGATATCGTCCACGTCCTTTCTGGTAAGGGCGCGAGACTCATTGTTTTCTGCATTGCCCTCGTCATCTTCATGATTCGGAGGGGTTTCATTGTTAGGTGGTGGACGCTGTAGAGTGAGAATCAAATTTTCCATCAGAGTCTCAATTCTCTGTTGTCCTTGCTCCAACTGCTGGATGCGTGCAGTTACGTCATCATGCGGTGGAGGCTGCTCAGAACTTGTAGCCAAGACGTTCATCCCTCGGGATTCGAACGAAGAAATCGTCCTGGTGACTGAGCTGGGGCTCATTCTTCTGGCTGAAGAATCTGAGGAGTGGTTACTCCGATGTCCTTGGCTTGGAGAAGTGGAAGATTCCTCCAGATGTGTTCGTGTCCGAGAGACGCTGCGAGTCACTGGACGTCTAACACTGATTTTGGTTGCTGACTTCTGGCGTTTTCTGGTTTTGCCAACCATATGAACAGCAACGAATTGGTCGGGTCTTTCTTTTTCGACCCATTTGTTTGTGATGTGGAGAGTAGAACGCTGGGTTATTTGTTTCTCGAGTCTCTTTTGTCGATATGGAGTGCGGCGACGCATACGATGAGCAATTTGAGCTTCAGTCAGCTCTGGCTGGGCTCTGGCGATGAAGGATGTAGTCCCTTGTGCGCAGCAGCCGAGTTTGTCTTCTTTGAAGTTTGGTAAGGACAAAATCTGGACGCGGTCCTTTGTCTGTCGCAATGAAGACTTGAATTTTGCGAGCTCGGCCCCTGTTGAGATGAAGGGTCGACTCGCGGGAGTGCAGGCTTCAGCATGTTTTTGCATAGGCCTAACGATGCAGGATTTGATTTTGGGCTTGTAGGAGCAAGCCGGCTCATGATGATTTTATTTATTTTTTGGGTGGAGGGTAGGTTTCTCCTCTTTCATGTAAGAGAGAGGGTAGAACCGATTCTCCTTGAGAGGGGCCAGGTATGCTGGCTTTGCAGATGTTTGGGATCTCCGTTGTTTTGATGAAGATCTCAGGGACCAGGTTTTGGTGTAAACCTGGTTTCTTGTGGGTTGAGGCTTCGTGGGAACGCCACGGGCTTCAGGCTTCTTGGTGTTCGCCCTTGGTGCCATTTTAGTGACACGTTGCGGGGCGGTTTTCTGCTTCTTGGCAGGTACAATGTCTTCTGCGGGAAGTGGGAATAGTCCCAGTGATCCGAAGACGATGGTTCGGGGAGTTGAAGTTGACCCGGTGTTTAGAGAGTTGTCGAGGGAGATGACGCTTCGGCAACTAGTAAGGCGCTTATGCTTGTTTTGCTTATCTTGAAGCATAAGCTGGTAGTTGTTCTCATCGAAAGTGATGGTCAATGAAGCTACCATTGTTAGTTTTGAAAAACTTCTGAAACAAGACCAAATCCATTAGTAATCACAAGAATATGGTGATCGTAAATGGAGAACAACTATGGTTTTGTCTTTTCAAATCACTTGAGGGGACATGGCCCAACCCAAGGACGATGAAGAAGGCAAAAAGCCATAGAGGATACAATTGTTCTAAAATGCAAGTATGGTAGGCTCAGAGTGAGCATTCCAGTGACTGCTAGAAGCAATTGTAGACCTTAATTCAAATTACCGAGAAGCAAGGCTCACTCGAGATAAAATGATATAAGGTTGGAGATACAAATGTGTCGGTCGCGAATACAGTAGACCCGAAAGGGCGTACTAGCACTGCTAGGCACAAATGTTGCAAATCGCATCCTTGGGAAGGACACGAGATGGGATTTTTTTGAAAGGTCAAATTTGGATTCATAAAGGAGAGTAAATGGTATTCCAATCCGAACAACGGCTTAACATTTCTGCGAGCGCTAAATTCAGAAGGGAAGGAACTATAATTTCTCGGACGTGAATCCAGACGTAACGGAAGTTTTTTTTTTGAAAGGTCAAGATTGAATTCATCGAAGAGAGCAAATGGTGTTCCATTCCGAACAAGGCTCAACATTTCTGCGAGCGCTAAATCCGAAAGGGAAAGAACCAAGATTTCTCAACTCTGAATTCAAAAGTGACAAAAGTTTTTTTTTGAAAGGTCAAGATTGAATTCATCGAAGAGAGCAAATGGTGTTCCATTCCGAACAAGGCTCAACATTTCTGCGAGCGCTAAATCCGAAAGGGAAAGAACCAAGATTTCTCAACTCTGAATTCAAAAGTGACAAAAGTTTTTTTTTGAAAGGTCAAGATTGAATTCATCGAAGAGAGCAAATGGTGTTCCATTCCGAACAAGGCTCAACATTTCTGCGAGCGCTAAATCCGAAAGGGAAAGAACCAAGATTTCTCAACTCTGAATTCAAAGTGACAGAAGTTTTTTTTTTTTTTTTTAAGGATTTTTTTTTTAGAGAATTTTTTTTTGAAAGGTGCACATAGATTTCCAATTCGATCTTATGAAACCTTAGTAGATAGATCAGCCCCCAGGTAAGGGTAGGATTACTTAATGAACCCATTTGGAGGACCCTTGCCTCGAACAGTCTAGCTGTCTCCACACTCTAGACAAGGCTTTTCTTACATCCACTTTGGTCAAAGAACGCAACTGGTGGAACCTTAGTATTTTTTTTTAATCCCTTTTTTTTAAAGGTTTTTTATAAACTCATTAAAGAGAACGAATGGTGTTCCAATCCGAACAAAGGCTCAACATTTCCGCGAGCGCTAAATTCGAAGGGAATGAACCAAGGTTTCTCAAATTTAAATGCAAAAGAGAGAAAGCTAAACTTTTTTTGAATTTATAATTTTTTTTTTGAAATCCCAATTTGGACTCATCAAAGAGAAAAGATGGCCCAATCCCCGATATGAACGATAGCTGCGAACATTTCTGTGAGCTATCGAGTTCAAGGAGGAGAGGATCAAAATTTCTCAAAGTTGAATCTTGAGAAAGAGAGACCATTTTTTTTTTTTTTTTGAAAGAGTTTGAAACGAAGGTGTTTTTTTTTTAAAAAAAAATCCCAATTGGGCTCATCAAAGAGAAAAGATGGCCCAATCCCCGATATGAACGATAGCTGCGAACATTTCTATGAGCTATCAAGTTCGAAGAGGGAAGGATCAAAATTTCTCAAAGTTGAGTTTTTAAGAAAAAGAGATCAGATTTGTTTTTTTTGAAGTGAGAAAGAACAATTGAAATCCCATCTCATGTTTTTTAGATGCAAAATGCAACATAGGCCACCAACTAGAAAGGAGCAAAGTGATCAAAGCATCACGTTCTCAGGTCAACGTATCCCACCGGGTGTGCCAACTTGATGGACCCGAAAGAAATCTTCCGTCCTCTCCTTCCGCACCCCGGGGGCTGACCTGGGTCTCAGCGGAGGAGGGAAAATCTCGGGCATCAACATTTTTGTACGGGTATGCCAGATTTACTTTCTACTTGGAATTTGGAATAGTGATAATCCGGAGATTCACCTTCACAAGTGGAAAGGAAATCAATCCTTTTTTCTAACTTTTCAAATTGCATAAATATTAAGAAAAGAGACAAGTTTCTAGAATGCCGTAAGAGGCGTTTTTGTTTGTTTGCCGTGAAAGGCGATTTTGCCGTGAAAGGCATTTTTGCTGTGAAAGGCGTTTTTACAAAACTCATCAAATATGAAAGACAAGAATTGTGATTTCTTTTTGTATCTTTAAGAAATACAAACTACAAAAGAAAAGGAACAAAAGGGATCTAACTTCTCAGGAGATTGTGGGGACACGTTGAGATCGACGGTCGCGAGTCATGTGTGGGCTTCGCCATCGTCCTTCAAATGAGAACATGTGATGCTTTGATTCTTTGGCTTGGCTCCTAACCTTAGTTTTTTAAAGGACAAGGACCAAGAGAAGGTCCTATATCCAATGAAAAACCAAGTAAACGGGCTGAAAAGCCGCGTTTAGGCCATGTTGGAGAAGGAGGTGACCTTGGGGGGGTTGGCACCCCAAGGGACGTTGATCACCTTGTGGTGCTTCCTGGAGCAAAGTAGCAGAACTTCGTCTCTCTCTTGGATTTTCTGAATTTTCAGAGCTTGCACTTGGGATCTATTTTCATCATGCTTTCTTCTTGGAATGGACCTCCTTTTATAGGCTTTTGGTAGCCATGAGGTGTTTATTGGCATTGATGGCCATGATAAAAGAATTGATGAGAAGTTACAAATCGATTTTGTAACTCCTTTTTCAAGGCTTGTGATTGGCCGATGAAGGTAGTGGGCATTTAATCACCTTTATGCTTCATGATTATGGGAGTTTAATGGGTTTAATGCCATGATTGCTTGGATTTGTAACTCCCAAATGCTTGGTTCTGATTGGGCCTTCCAAAATAATGAGTTAATGACTGCTTTAATGGGTCAATTAACGACATTAAGTGGTTGCCAAGGCATGTGAAGAGTCGCGGGCCGTGCTGCGCCTTTTGAGATTCTTCTTTCGATCATCACGGGTGGATCCACGCATTATTTGATGTCGGATTGCGATGCAATTTCAGACATTGATTGATGTTGGCGGGCCGGTGACGTCTATCTTGTCAATTTCACGATCGGTCGGACAGAAAGTGCACTTTCTTGGTCAGCCGGTTGGCAATCTTGAGGCGATCGGTGATGATTTCATGCTTTTGACGGGGGATCCGAGATGTCGACGAAGATCAGTGGTTTTGAAGCACCAAACATTGGATTTTCAGAAAATCACAGAGGCCAGAACACCCGAAATGCGAAAAGAATCGGAAAACGGACGATTTGGTGCAAAATCCGCCGACTCGGACTTCCAGGGTCGCCGGGCGACCATGCACCCAGGGTCGCCAGGGTTGCCGAGCGTCGTTTTCGGCCGTTTTTTCGTCTTTTTCGTTCCTTTTTTCTTCTGTATTTTTCTTGACATTTTTCCTCAATTATTGACTTGATTTTCTTGGAGAAATCTTGACGAGAACCCTCGCGAAATCGGAGCACAAAGTTTCCTATTTTTCGGGAAAGCTGAAGACTTTGTAGCCGATTTTCCGTCAAGCGTCGAAACTAGGTCAAACGATGTCGGAATGACCTGAAAATTGAGGTGAAGCTTCTTGAGCAGTGGATAGGACCAACCATGGGCTTCTATTTGAGTTTTGAAGCGGTTTGGGGTCCCATCGATGCTTCACTTGATTTTGCTGCGGGGAAAATGCCGAGCTTTGATATGTGGTCAAACGATGTCCGATTGACCTGAAATTTGACGGGGAGCCTATTGGAGTCATTTTGAGACGTTCCATGGGCTCTGTTTTGGATGTCATGGTCCCAAGTTGCTCCGCCGCCGGTAGGCTTGATTTTCTCTCGGAGCATCGAAACCTGGTCAAACGTTGTCGGAATGACCTGAAATTTGACGTGCAGCCTTTTGGAAACATGTTGAAGCCACTCATGTATTTTGTTTGATGAGTGATGGCTTCGGTGGTTGCCGCCACCGGGAGGCTTGATTTTGCTGCTTGAGCATGGATGGAGGGTCAAACGTTGTCGGTTTGACTTGAAATTTGGCATGGAGCCCTTCGGAGACATTCTGGAGTCATCCGTAGGCTTTGATCAAAGTTTTGGTGTCTTTGATAATGTTGCCGCCGGGAACGCCTGTTTAGCTGTCGGAGCGGTGAAGTTGGGCCAAATGATGTCGGAATGACCCGAAACCTCAGGTGTACCCCTCTTTTAGCTGTCTTGAAGGATCTCTCAGTTTCTGTCTGATTCTGACAAAATCTGATGCTTGAAGTAGCCTTGCCTATTTTTAGCTGGATGCAGCTTCAGGAGACTTCTTGATGTTTGAGGAGACATTGACTTTTTTGGTGTCAACAAGTGGGCCCAATCTCGGTGTACGAGGAACGCCCCCACACAATTGCCCCCTAGCTCTCTATTGACACCAAAAAAAATTCACTATGTCCTCAACATCAAGAAGCCTCGTGAAGCTGCATCCTTCTACAAAACAGGCAAGGCTACTTCAAGCATCAGATTTTTTCAGAATCAGACAGAAACTGAAAGATCATTCAAGTCAACTAAAAGAGGGGTACACCTGAGGTTTCGGGCCATTCCGACATCGTTTGGCCTAACTTCACTGCTCCGATAGCTAAATAAGCGCTCCCGGCGGCGATGTCATCGAAGACACCAAAACTTCGATAAGAGCCTACGGATGACTCCAGAATGTCTTTAAAGGGCTCCATGCCAAATTTCAAGTCAAACTGATAATGTTTGACCCTCCATCAACGCTGAAGCAGCAAAATCAAGCCTCCCGGCGGCGGGAACCACCGAAGCCATCACTCATCAAAAAAAGTACATGAGTGGGTTCAACATGCTTCCAAAAGGCTGCACGTCGAATTTTAGGTCATTCCAACAACCTTTGACCAGGTTTCGATGCTCCGAAAGAAAATCAAGCCTACCAGCGGCGGAGCAACCCGGGACCATGACATCCTAAATGGAGCTCATGGAACGTCTCAAAATGACTCCAATAGGCTCTCCGTCAAATTTCAGGTCAATCGGACATCTTTTGACCACATATCAAAGCTCGGCATTTTCCCCGCAGCAAAATCAAGTCAAGCATCGATAGGACCCCAAACGGCTTCAAAACTCAAATAAAAGCTCATGGTTGGTCCTATTCATTGCTCAAGAAGTCAAATAAAAGCTTGACAGAAAATCGGCTACAAAGTCTTTGGCTTTCCAGAAAAATGGGAAACTTTGTGCTCCGATTTCGCACGGGTTCTCGTCAAGATTTCTCCAAGAAAATCATGTCAATAATTGGGGAAAAATGTCAAGAAAAATACAGAAGAAAGAAGGAACAGAAAAGACGGAAAATCGACCGAAAACGAAGCTCGGTGACCGAAAAGGGCAAAACCCTAAGGTCGCCGGCGACCTTCCACCCAGTGTCACTGCATGGTCACCGGTGACCCTGCAAATCCGGGTCACCGGATTTTGCACCAAAATGCCCGTTTTTCGATCTTTTTCGCGTTTCAAGCATTCCTGCCTCTGTGATTTTCTGAAAATCCAATGTTTGATGCTTGAAAACGACTGATCTTCACCGACATCTCGGATCCACCGTCAAAAGCTTGAAATCATCACCGATCGCTCCAAGATCGCCAACCGGCTGACCAAGAAAGTATACTTTCTATCCGACCGATCGTGAAATCGACGAGACAGATGTCACCGGCCCACCAACACCAATCAATGTCCGAAATTGCATTGCAATCAGACATCAAACAATGCGTAGATCCACCTGTGATGATCGCAAGAAGAATCTCAAAAGGCACAGCGCGGCCGGCGACTCTTCACATGCCTTGGCGACCACTTAATGACGTTAATTGACCCGTTTATGACAACTTAATGCGGTCATTAACTCATTATTTTGGACGGCCCAATCAGATTCAAGCATTAGGGAGTTACAAATCCAAGCAATCATGGCATTAAATCCATGAAACTCCCATCATCATGAAGCTTAAAAAGAATTAAATTCCCACTACCTTCATCGGCCAATCACAAGCCATGAAAAAGGAGTTACAAAATCAATTTGTAACTCCTAATCAATTCTCTCATCATGGCCATCAATGCCAATAAACACCTCATGGCTACCAAAAGCCTATAAAAAGAGGTGAGTTCCAAGAAGAAAATAGAAATCCCAAGTACAATCCCAAGCTCTGAAAATCCAGAAAATTCAAGAGAGAGACGAAGCCCTGCTGCTTTGCTCCCGAAAGCACCACAAGGTGATCAACGTCCCTTGGGGGGCCACCCCCCCAAGGTCTCCTCCTTCTCCAACATGGCCTAAATGTGGCTTTTCAGCTCGTTTACTTGGTTTTTTTATTGGATATAGGACCTCCTCTTGGTCCTTGTCCTTTAAAAACTGAGGTTAGGAGCCAAGCCAAAGAATCAAAGCATCAACCGTTCTCATTTGAAGGACGATGGCGAAGTCCATACATGACTTGCGACCGTCGATTTCAACGTGTCCCCACAATCTCCTGAGAAGTTAGATCCCTTTTCTTCCTTTTCTATTGTAGTTTGTATTTCTTAAAGAGACAAAAAGAAATCACAATTCTTGTCTTTCATATTTGATGAGTTTTGTAAAAACGCCTTTCACGGCAAAATCGGATATTGATCTCTTTTTCTTAAAAAACAAATCTAATCTCTTTTTCTTAAAAACTCAACTTTGAGAAATTTTGATCATTTCCTCTTTGAACTTGATAGCTCATAGAAATGTTTGCAGCTATCGTTCATATCGGGGATTGGGCCATCTTTTCTCTTTGATGAGTCCAATCGAGATTTCAAAAAAAAAAAAACCTTCATTTCAAATTCTTTCAAAAAAAATGGTGTCTTTTTCTTAATATTCAACTTTGAAAAACTTTGATCCTTTCCTCTTCGAACTTGATAGCTCACAGAAATGTTTGCAGCTATCGTTCATATCGGGGATTGGGCCATCTTTTCTCTTTGATGATTCCAATTGAGATTTCAAAAAAAAAAAACATATAATTTCAAAAAAACTTTGGTTATTACCTTTCGGATTTAACGCTCGCAGAAATGTTGAGTTGTGGTTCGGATTGGAACACCACTTGTTCTCTTTGATGAGTTCATTAGAAACCTCTCAAAAAAAATCAAAAAAAAAAAAAGAAACACTAAGGTTCCACCAGTTGCAATCTTTGACCAAGGTGGGTTTAAGAAAGGCCTTGTCCAGAGTGTGGAGACAGCTAGACTGTTCGAGGCAAGGGTCCTTCAAACGGGTTCATTAAGTAATCCTACCCTTACCTGGGGGCTGATCTATCTACTAAGGTTTCATAGAATCGAATTGGAAACCTATGTGTTTTTTTTCAAAAAAAAAAAAAGAAAGAAAAATTTTCCGTGATTTTTGAGTTCAGAATTGAGAAATCTTGGTTGTTTCCCTTTCGGATTTAACGCTCGCAAAAATGTTGAGTTGTGGTTCGGATTGGAATACCATCTGCTCTCTTTGATGAATTCAATCTTGACCTTTCAAAAAAAAAAAACTTCCGTCACTTTTGAATTTAGAATCGAGAAATCTTGGTTCTTTCCCTTTCGGATTTAATGCTCGCAGAAATGTTGAGTTGTGGTTCGGATTGGAATACCATTTGCTCTCTTTGATGAATTCAATCTTGACCTTTCAAAAAAAAAAAAGAAAGAAAAATCTTCCATCACTTTTGAATTTAGAATCGAGAAATCTTGGTTCTTTCCCTTTCGGATTTAACGCTCGCAGAAATATTGAGTTGTGGTTCGGATTGGAATACCATTTGCTATCTTTGATGAAATCAATCTTGACCTTTCAAAAAAAACTTCTGTCAATACTCGATTCACACTTGAGAAATTCTGGTTCCTTTCTCTTTCGGATTCAGCACTTCCAGAAATGTTGAGGCCTTGTTCGGATTGGAATACCAGTTGCTCTCCTTTGTGAACCCAAATTTGACCTTTTAAAAAAAATCACATTTCGTGTCCTTTCCAAGGATGCGATTTGCAACATTTGTGCCTAGCGGTGCTAGTACGCCCTTTCGGGTTTACTGTATTCGCGACCGACACATTTGTATCTCCAACCTTATATCATTTTACCTCGAGTGAGCCTTGCTTCTCGGTAATTTGAATTAAGGTCTACAATTGCTTCTAGCAGTCACTGGAACGCCCACTCTGAGCCTACCATATTTGCGTTTTAGAACAATTGTATCCTCTATAGCTTTTTGCCTTCTTCATTGTCCTTGGGCTGGGTCATGTCCCCTCAAGTGATTTTAAAAGACAAAACCATAGCTGTTCTCCATTTATGATCACTATATTCTTGTGATTACTAATGGACTTGGTCTTGTTTCAGAAGTTTTCCAAAACTAACAATGGCAGCTTCATTGACCATCACTTTCGATGAGAACAAGTACCAGCTTATGCTTCAAGACAAGCAAAACAAGCATAAACGCCCTGCCAGTTGCCGAAGCGTCATCTTCCTCGACAATTCTCCAAACACCGGGTCAACTTCAACTCCCCGGACCATTGTCTTCAGGTCGCTGGGACCATTCCCACTCCCCGTAGAAGACACTGTACCTGCCAAAAAGCAGAAAACCGCCCTGCAACGTGTCACTAACATGGCACCAAGGGCGAATAACAAAAAGCCTGAAGCCCGTGGCACTCCCACGAAGCCTCAACCCACAAGAAACCAGGTTTACCCCAAAACTTGGTCCCCGGGATCTTCACCGAAACAACGGAGGTCCCGAACATCTGCAAAGCCAGCATACCTGGCCCCTCTCAAGGAGAATCGGTTATATCCTCTCTCTTACATGAAAGAGGAGAAACCTACCCTCCGCCCAAAAAAACAAAGAAAATCATCATGAGCCGGCTTGCTCCTACAAGCCCAAAATTAAATCCTGCATTGTTTGGCCTATGCAAAAACATGCTGAAGCCTGCACTCCTACGAGTCGACCCTTCATCTCAACAGGGGCCAAGCTCGCAAAACTCAAATCTTCACTGCGACAGGCAAAGGACCGCGTCCAGATTCTTTCCTTGCCAAGCTTCAAAGAAGATAAGCTCGGCTGCTGCGCACGAGGGACTACATCCTTCATCGCCAGAGCCCAGCCAAAGCTGACTGAAGCTCAAATTGCTCGTCGTATGCGTCACCGTGCAGCATATCGACAGAAGAGACTTGAGAAACAAAGAACCCAGCCTTCTAATCTCCATGTCTCAAACAAATGGGTCGAAAAAGAAAGATCCGACCAATTCATTGCTGTTCATATGGTTGGCAAAATCAGAAAACGCCAGAAGTCAGCAACCAAAATTAGTGTTAGACGTCCGGTGACTCGCAGCGTCTCTCGGACACGAACACATCTAAAAGAATCCTCCACTCCTCTAAGCCAAGGACACCGGAGTAACCACTCCTCAGATTCTTCATCCAGAAGAATGAGCCCCAGCTCAATCACCAAGACAATTTCTTCGCTCGAATCCCGAAGGATGAACATCTTGGCTACAAGTTCTGAGCAGCCTCCACCGCATGATGACGTAACCACACGCATCCAGCAATTGGAGCAAGGACAACAGAGAATTGAGGCTTTGATGGAAAACCTTATTCTCACTCTACAGCGTCCACCACCTAACAATGAAGGCCCTCCGAATCATGAAGATGACGAAGGCAATGCAGAAAACAATGAGTCACGCGCCCTTACCAAAAAGGACGTGGACGATATCCTCGCAAAAGCAAAAGAAGAGGATACATTGAAGGAGCATGGGTTGAAGCCACCCTACCCTCTATGGATGGACTCGGTTCCGTTCCCTGCAAAAATTCAAACAACCTATTCTCCAGACATGTACGGGGAAAGGTTCCGCCAGACAGCATGTCATCCACTTCAAGATCCTAACAGGAGCTATTGTGGATCAAGATGCCTTCAAGATTCGCCTCTTTGCAAGTACCCTAAAAGGTACAGCCTTTGATTGGTACTCCACTCTGCCGGAGAACTCCATCCAGAACTGGGCTATGCTGGAGACACGCTTCCTGACCCACTTCCAAGGTGAGGACCATCCTGTTACTATGGCTCAGCTCTGCAACCTAAAACAAGGAGAGAATGAGTCAACATATGACTTCATTCACAAGTGGAAGGCAATGGCGTACAAATGCTCAGATGTACTGCCACAAGCGTCGCTAGTCGACATCTGCTGTAACAATATCAGAGCAAAAATTCGCTCCATGATCATCGGCAACAAATAAAAGAACCTGGGAGAACTTCTCGAAGCTTCCATGGAAGCTGAAATGGTGATCAAAGACCTCAACAGTCAGAATTCATCAAAGAAATAGCCGACTACTATTACAACCTCAAAACTAAAGAAAAAGGAGGTTCTCAATGTGTAAACTAAGTCAGTTCCTCAACAACCAAAGCCGATCGCTCAGCAGCGAAGGCAAGCCAAGAGACAGCTCCGCAAGCTCAAACAGCAGCAGAAGTCTCAACCAAAACAAGAAGTCCTTGAAAAAGTAGAAACTTCTTCCACTGCTTCACTAAGGGTGACGAAAGAATCCCTTCCTAAAGCTTCAAAGGCGGTAAAAAAATTCACCCTTGATGATTTCATGCCACCTCAATACAAAAATGAAATTGCACAGGGGGCATCATACTCTTGCAACTCGGTAGTTGGATTCTCCATGGATGGATACGAGTCCAGTGACACTGCCAGTGATATCGATGAGTAGGAAGAATCCCTTGAAACAAGAGAATATCTCTCCGACGAGGAATGGATTCCCGAGTCTCATCTTATGCCAGTAATCTGGTATAACCCATTACAGCCACAAAGTCCCTGGTCTGATGATGAAGAAGACCAGGATGCGGTTAAGAAAATGCTGTCGATCCAGCACCAGCCAATGCTCCGGGGGAACCGAACATTGGTGAACCACATGGAATAGATGTCGAAGAAGATTTGGCTCCTATGCCTGATCTTGAAGAATATACAAGAATCTTGCAACATCTTGCCATAGAGCAGGAGCAGGATTGCATCAATGATCTTCGTCATGATCCAGAACCAGAATTCCCTGAAAATCAACGGGAACTTTCTCCCTTAACTCCTGAAATTGGAGAAAACAATTGGATCGATGATCCTCTTACATCTGAGGATGAGTCTGATTCCCAATAGTCTGCACTGGGGGCATCTCCTGTCCGGATGGCCTGCAATGCGATAGCTCAGGACGATAGTGCCTCTGAAGCTTCCGAAGACACCTACACCCCAACCGGTAATGTATCATCTGGAGCTACATCTTCTCAGGTGACTTCCACTGAGATATCATCCTCTCAGCCCTCGTCTCTTGAAGATGTGACATCGGAACTCAAGCCTCTCCCGGTTGATCATCCCGAAAAAACTCCTGCCGATAAAATCTTTTTCAATGAAAACCCGGTTGATTGGTCCCAGATACACGATCTCATAGACGATGTCTGGACTAATCAAGAAAGTTTGTCGGATGCTGTTCAGGACTTATGCCCGGAAATTGCTCCGTGCAACACAATCACTGAAGACACCAATGCTATTATAGAGACGTCTTCAGCAAAGGATCAACCCCTTGATCCTGAGAGTGATCTTCCAAAAAAAGACCAGTCTCTAGAGGCTCTTGAAGTTGGTAGAGGTACCCGTTCTGGCCGGGATTACCACAAAAATTACAACCAACCTTCTTCTTCTTAAGTAAATCCTTCGGGAAATCAAGTTGTAAGCGCCCTAAGTGGTAATAATAATGAAAATGCAGGCCCGAAGGAGGCTTTCAAGTACGACTTGATTGAGCACTTCAAACACATACCTGCACGTTTGCACATTCATGACTTATTACGAATGTCTCCACAAACTAGTGATAGTCTCATTTCAGAACTATAAAGGCTGAATGCGGATGTCGATCAACACGCCCCACAAGTCCTACAAATTGAAATGGACTATAGGGTCAAAAAATCAAATACTACCCCAAAGGGAGAAAAGAAGAAAACTGAGGGATCAAGCAATGAATGCCTCTCGGTACAAAAAACAGTAAGTGCAACAATTGCCTTCGACAAGGATGACCTCCTGCTAGGCGAGACAAAGCACAATCGACCCTTGTACTTTACGGGGTACGTCAAAGAAATGCCAGTACACAGAGTTCAGATCGATTCAGGTTCTACACTCAACCTCATTTCTACTTCGGCACTCGAAGAGCTGGGCATCCCACCTAGCAAGCTGAGTCACACGTCTGTATCCATCTTCGGATATGACGGCAGCGCTCAAAGGCCTATCGGAAAAATCAGGTTCAAATTGCAAATCGGTGATCTTATTTCTGAAGTCACTGTGTATGCAATAAGGACCCCTTCATGTTACAATATACTCCTTGGACGCCCCTGGATACATGAGAATGGTGTCGTCCCTTCAACTCTACATCAGTGCATCAAGTTCGTTGGCAACGATGGCTTGATACATCGAGTGTTTGCGGACAAAAAGCCCTTCAAAGGCAGAGATGTCCATTTTGCAGATGCTCAAATGTATAAAGATGGAAAAGAAGAACAGGAGGAAAAACAATTCACTTTGCCGACAATCTTCAGAAAGATAAAGGCAAGGCTCTTCAGCAATCACCGGAGGTAAACAAACCCTCCACTAAACTCGAAGTAAGCGGTCAAGCTCCCTTCGTCGTCTCCTTCAAATCTCCAAAGCCTTTGGTAATCACTACCAAAGCAAAGAAGACAAAACAAAAGGCTGGGGGCAAGTTCACTGTCTCCTTTGTGTCTATTATGCATGACACGGACTCGGAGTCAGAGTCAGAAGATGACACAGCATCAAGCCAAGCTGATACTCAACAAGATCAGCCCGCTCTCAATCCATTGGAGACAGTTGCTGACATAGAAGATCCTACGTCTGCTTCCTTTGTTATTCCGGCAACTTCGCCAAAAGAAAAACCAATCTTCTTCCATAGATCAGGAGCATCTCCACTTAACTCTTTGCTTAAACCTTTCCAAAACGAAGGTATGCCTGAGCTATCCCTGTATAGTCCAATGGCATAAGCTATCATGAAGAAAATGGGCTACGATACTCAGAATCCGACTGGTTTGGGAGGTGGCCGTGGTATTCTCACACCATTGGAACCCACCCTGATCAAAAGTCAACTAGAAGATTGGAAAATCCACCTTCATAAAGGCAAGTCTTCATATGGGTTGGGGTATGATCCTACTGCTCCTATGAGACAGTTGACACCGTGGCTACAAAGTCGCTTTACCGACCAAGCCTTAACATCTCATGAAGACATCGATATCCCTGTATATCTCTTTGAGGAGTCACTCGTCAAGGATCCAAAAAGCTCCTCCAATTGGTATGATTTCTCTGATAATAAAGAGGAATTGCCCGATGACACAGACGCGCGGTTCTCTGACCCAGAAGAACCATCGTCTCCAAAAGAAGTACCCCACTTCAACCCAGTTCTACCAAATGATTGGGACCATCTCATTGCAAGCCTTGAAAAGGACACTAATCAAGAAGATCCATGGACAGAAACAGAGCATCAGTCTAAAAATGTCTCTGGCACTCCAGAAGGTCTTGTTGAGTTGAAAGCCTCCGAAAATACTGTGGAGGAACCACCTTCAAACGTTCCGACAGAAGACCCTGTTCAAAAGACAAACTTGGGAACACCTGATAACCCACGTCCTGTATTCATAAGCAAGAATATAAAGGATGATGAGTTACCCGAGTATATCTCTTTTCTTTGCGAGCTCGTTGATTGCTTTGCATGCTCTTATGCTGAAATGCCTGGCTTGGATCCCAAAGTAGCAGTCCACAAGCTCAACTTGCAAAAAGAAATCAAGCCTGTCAAACAAGGCCAAAGAAGATTCCGTCCCGACATGATGGACAAAATCGAACAAGAAGTTCAGAAACTCAAAAACGTTGGCTACATCCGCGAGGAACAGCATCTTGAATGGTTGGCCAACATCGTCCCCGTGACAAAGAAAAATGGGCAAATAAGGGTCTGTATTGACTACAGAGACTTGAATAATGCATGTCCTAAAGATGAATTCTCGCTCCCCATACCAGAGGTGATGATTGACAACACCTATGGATTCGAGCGAATGACATTCATGGATGGATTCTTTGGCTACAATCAGATAAAGATGCATCCTGAAGATGAAAGGCATACGTCATTTCGCACACCATTTGGTGTGTACTGCTACACTGTCATGCCATTTAGTCTGAAAAATGCAGGTGCAACATATCAGAGGGCTATGATGAAAATATTCCAAGATATGCAGCACAAGACGATCGAATGCTATGTTGACGACCTCGCCATCAAAAGCAGAAGAAAAGAAGACCATCTCGACGATCTTCGAGAAATCTTCCTCCGACATCGCAAACACAAATTGCGGATGAATCCACTAAAGTGCTTTTTTGGTGTATCATCGGGTAAGTTTCTCGGATTCATAGTACGGAAAGCTGGAATAGAAGTTGACCCCACTAAAGTCAAGGCTATCCTGGAAATGCCATCTCCAAGAACCTTAAGAGAATTAAAAGGACTTCAAGGAAGATTGGCCTACATTCAACGGTTCATCTCCAATCTGTTAGGGAAATACCGTCCATTCTCTCGCTTGATGAAGAAAGGTGTGGACTTTGTCTGGGATGCCGAATGTGAAAATGCATTTCAAGACATCAAAGCATACCTCACCAAACCTCCAGTGCTGGTTGCCCCAACAACTGGAAAACCATTTATCTTGTACACAAGATCTCTCAACCACTCTTTGGGTGCTCTGCTCGCACAAGAAAACAACGATGGAAAAGAAGCTGCTCTATATTACCTTAGCCGCATGTTGGTAGGTGCAGAGCATTGCTACTCCCCAGTCGAAAAAGAATGCCTTGTAGTGATGTTTGCGGTACAAAAGCTGCGTCATTATCTGCTGTCTAATACAGTCTACCTGATTTCGAGGACCAACCTCCTTAAGGTCCTTATCACAAAAGCAGGTGCTCTCAATGCCCGACTGGCAAAATGGTCCATTCTTCTATCACAGTTTGATATTAGGTATGTACCACAAAAAGCAATCAAAGGCCAAGCTCTAGCAGACTTCCTCGCAGAGCACCCATTGCCTAAAGATTCTCCACTCAGGGATGATCTCCCAGACGAATTTGTCTACAATGTGGAAACTTCCTTATCAAATGCTTCCTGAGACATGTACTTTGACGGTGCAACCAAGACAAATGAAAAAGGAAAGCAAATATCGGAAATTGGCATCCTCTTTGTCAACCCCGACAAATACATGATTCCACACGCCTTCTCGCTACTGGAACCATGTTCAAACAATGCAGCTAAGTACCAAGCCCTGATTGTAGGATTGGAATTCGCCCTCGAATCCGGCATCACCATGCTGGAAGCTTTTGGAGACTTTCAACTGATCCTCAACCAGATGAATCAAAAATATGAAGTGAGGAAACCTGATATGCTACCTTACTACAACAAGGCACAGTCGCTTCAGCAAAAATTTAACATCTGTCACATCACCCACATCCTCAGAGGTGAAAACATCCGTGCAGATGCCCTGGCTGGACTCGCCGCATCCATGGCAATCCAAGAAGGGGAAAACATGCAAGTCATAGTGTGTCAAAGAAGGATTCTCCCTCCTCTCAACACATACCAAGCAGTTGCTGAATGCCACCAAGTGGTTGGAAGTCGGATGTCCATCTTCAAACCTCCGATTGGCGACTGGAGAGATCCGTTCATTGATTACATCATGTTCGGAGTCTTACCCGAAGATCCAAAAGATCGGGTAAGTATCCAAAGACAAGCCCCGAACTTTCATTTGGATATACCTTCAAAAGCACTTTACAGAAAATCCTTCAACGGATTACTTTTACGCTGCTTGTCACAACAAGAGGCTGAGGAAACTCTCAAAGAAGTGCATGCTGGTCTTTGTGGAGCCCATCAGGCTGGTCCTAAGCTCTACAACCAGATAAAAATGCTAGGTTATTATTGGCCTACCATGGTAGCTGATGCAATGCAAATTACTAAGCGCTGCCAAAAATGCCAAATTCACGGAGATTATGTCCCCATGCCTCCAGAATGGCTGCATCCAACAGCAATTTCATGGCCTTTCGAAGCCTGGGGTATGGACATCATAGGTCCTATTTCTCCCCCATCAAGCAAAGGTCATCGATTTATCTTTGCCGCTACGGATTATTTCTCCAAGTGTTCAGAAGCATTTGCGCTCAGCGAAATGAAGACTTCATCAGTCCTTCAGTTCTTGCGCACCAACATTATTTGTCGCTTCGGTATACCTAAAAGATTCATCCATGATAACGGACCACAATTCCGGGATCACAGATTTTACAGGTTCTTCGACAAGTACAAAATCCAAAGTTGTCCTTCGACTCCATATAATCCAGCAATGAACGGACTAGCAGAAGCCTTCAACAAGAGACTCTGCAAAATTCTCAAGAAAATGGTCTCTAGTCACAAAAGAGACTGGGGTGACAAACTACCAGAAGCCTTGTGGGCCTATCGAACCACCGTTCGAGGACCAACCTATAATACACCATTTTCCTTGGTCTATGGATGCGAAGCTGTTTTCCCTTTAGAAGTACAAATTCCTTCCTTAAGTGTATCTTTGCAAAATGACATGACGCAAGAAAACAATGTCAAATTGAGACTCCAAGAGCTGGATAATCTCGATGAAAGACGACTCGAAGCTCTACAAAGCATTGAGTTGTACCAAGCACGCATGGCAGGATCTTTCGACAAGAAGGTCAGGCAACGCGCCTCCAAAAAAGGTGACTTGGTTCCTGCAGTGAAAAGACCCATAGTCTTTGCCCACAAATCCAAAGGCAAATTTGAACCAAAATGGGAGGGACCCTTCGTCATCGACAAAGTCTTCTCCAATGGCGCATACGCTCTTCTAAACATGGAAGGAGACAGATGTATGCTGCCCATCAACGGCAAGTTCTTGAAGCGGTACTACCCTTGAAGACTTCCTTAAACGGGTCAGAGCGATATCTACACGGCCAAAGCCTATTTCCAAGGTATTTGCTAGTCAAACCCACCCCTTTTGAAATTTTCGTCTTTATGTTGAAGTTTCCAAAAAAAAAACCCTTTCAAAACAATGCTTACTTCATCGTTTCATTGTTAAAAAAAAAATCAAAATCCCAAAATCCAAGTTTAGGAGCCTCTTCCCAGATTGACCAAAATTTTCGATCCTTGAACCCAAAAATTCATGGTTTGAAACAAAAACCAGGACTCAGGAACTTTCACCCTAGTTCGCCCCGGCTTTTACAACCAAAATGGTTTTAAGTCAAAATTTATGACCCTCGTGTCTTTAAACAAAAAAAAATGGCTTTTTAGAAACCGCGGGGAAGCGACATTTAGCCGATACTCGCAAAAACGAAAAAAAAAAAACCGGAAGGATGCGAACCCCATTCGATACTTCCAAAACCCAAAAACCGGAAGGATGCGAACCCCATTCGATACTTCCAACACCCAAAAATCGCAAGGAAGCGAACCCCATTCGATACTTGCAAAACCTCAAAATTTCAAAATCGTGAAGACGCAATATTCCAATTGATATCCACAACCCAAATTTGAAATGGTTCGAGAAAACCTCAAATTTCAAAAATCATGGGGAAATGACACCAAGGTAGTACCCGCGAAACCAAAAGTTTTGGGAAAAGTAGGGAAGCGACGCTTAGTCGATATTTGCAACCCAATCCGCGAGGAAGCGACATTCCATCGATACTCGCAAACCCAACCCACGAGGAAGTGATATTCCATCAATACTTGCAAACTGAATGAGCAAGGAAGCGACATTCCATCGATACTTGCAAGACCATTCAGCGGGGAGGCGACATTTAGTCGATACCTGCATTTTGAAAACCAAAATCGGCTATAAACGCCAAAATTCGGCTATAAACGCCAAAACTCGGCTATAAACGCCAAAGCTTGGCTATAAATGCCAAAATCGGCTATAAACGCCAAAAATCGGCTGTAAACGCCAAAACTCGGCTATAAACACCAAAAACTCGTCTATAAACGCCAAAATCTGAATATAAATGCCAAATCCGGCTATAAACACCAAAAATCGGCTATAAACGCCAAATTCGGCTATAAACGCCAAAACTCGGCTATAAAAGCCAAAAAAACAAAACAAAACAAAACTCGGCTTCTATGCCATTCCAAAAATCGGCTTTCATGCCATCTTAAACTCGGCTCCTGTGCCACTCCAAAAAATCGGCTTTCACGCCATCCAAAAACTTTGGCTCTCATGCCACAAACAAAAAAAAATTTTTGGCTTTCACGCCATCCAAAAACTTTGGCCCACATGCCACAAACAAAAACTTTGGCTCTCTTATGGACCTTCGGAACCTTCCGTCCTCTCCTTCTGCACCGCGGGGGCTGACCTGGGTCTCGGCGGATGAGGGAAAATTGCGGGTATCAATATTTTTTGTACGGGTATGCCAGATTTACTTTATACTTGGAATTTGGAATAGTGATGATCCGGAGATTCACCTTCACAAATAGAAAGGAAATCCTTTTTTCTAACTTTTCAAATTGCATAAATATTAAGAAAAGAGACAAGTTTGTTTTTTTTTAGAATGTCGTAAGAGGCGTTTTTGTTTGTTTGCAGTGAAAGGCGATTTTACAAAACTCATCAAATACGAAAGACAAGAATTGTGATTTCTTTTTGTCTCTTTAAGAAATACAAACTACAATAGAAAAGTAAGAAAAGGGATCTAACTTCTCAGGAGATTGCGGGGACACGTTGAGATCGACAGTCGCAAGTCATGTATGGGCTTCGCCATCGTCCTTCAAATGAGAACATGTGATGCTTTGATTCTTTGGCTTGGCTCCTAACCTTAGTTTTTTAAAGGACAAGGACCAAGAGAAGGTCCTATATCCAATGAAAAACCAAGTAAACGGGCTGAAAAACCGCGTTTAGGCCATGTTGGAGAAGGAGGAGACCTTGGGGGGGTGGCCCCCCTAAGGGACGTTGATCACCTTGTGGTGCTTCCGGGAGCAAAGCAGCAGGGCTTCATCTCTCTCTTGAATTTTCTGGATTTTCAGAGCTTGGGATTGCACTTCGGATTCCTCTTTTTTTCTTCTTGGAACTCACCTCTTTTTATAGGCTTTTGGTAGCCATGGGTTTTTTATTGGCATTGATGGCCATGATGAGAGAATTGATTAGGAGTTACAAATTGATTTTGTAACTCCTTTTTCATGGCTTGTGGTTGGCCGATGAAGGTAGTGGGCATTTAATTCTCTTTAAGCTTCATGATGATGGGAGTTTCATGGGTTTAATGCCATGATTGCTTGGATTTGTAACTCCCAAATGCTTGAGTCTGATTGGGCCGTCCAAAATAATGAGTTAATGACCGCATTAAGTTATCATAAACGGGTCAATTAACGTCATTAAGTGGTTGCCAAGGCATGTGAAGAGTCGCGAGCCGCGCTGCGCCTTTTGAGATTCTTCTTGCGATCATCACAGGTGGATCCACGCATTGTTTGATGTCGGATTGCAGTGCAATTTCAGACATTGATTGATGTTGGTGGGCCGGTGACATCTGTCTTGTCGATTTCACGATCGGTCGGACAGAAAGTATACTTTCTTGGTCAGCCGGTTGGCGATCTTGGAGCGATCAGTGATGATTCCAAGCTTTTGACGGCGGATCCGAGATGTCGGTGAAGATCAGTCGTTTTCAAGCATCAAACATTGGATTTTCAGAAAATCACAGAGGCAGGAATGCTCGAAACGAGAAAAAGATCGAAAACGGGCATTTTGGTACAAAATCAGGCGACCCGGATTTACAGGGTCGCCGGCAACCATGCACCTAGGGTCGCCCAGGGTCGCCAGCGACCTTAGGGTTTTGCCCTTTTCGGTCGCCGAGCTTCGTTTTCGACTGATTTTCCATCTTTTTTGTTCCTTCTTTCGTCTGTATTTTTCTTGACATTTTCCCCAATTATTGACTTGATTTTCTTGGAAAAATCTTGACGAGAACCTGCGCGAAATCGGAGCACAAAGTTTCCCATTTTTCGGGAAAGCCGAAGACTTTGTAGTCGATTTTCCATCAAGGGTCGAAACTAAGTCAAACGATGTCAGAATGACCTGAAATTTGAGGTGAAGCTCCTTGAGCAATAGATAGGTCCAACCATGGGCTTTTATTTGAGTTTTGAAGCCGTTTGGGGTCCCATCGATGCTTGACTTGATTTTACTGCGGGGAAAATGCCGAGCTTTGATATGTGGTCAAACGATGTCCGATTGACTTGAAATTTGACGGGGAGCCTATTGGAGTCATTTTGAGACATTCCATCAGCTCCATTTTGGATGTCATGTTCCCGGGTTGCTCCGCCGCCGGTAGGCTTGATTTTCTTTCGGAGCATCGAAACCTGGTCAAATGTTGTTGGAATGACCTGAAACTCAACATGCAGCCTTTTGGAAGCATGTCGAAGCCACTTATGTACTTTGTTTGATAAGTGATGACTTCGGTAGTTCCCGCCGCCGAGAGGCTTGATTTTACTGTTCGAGCATTGATGGGGGGTCAAACGTTGTCGGTTTGACTTGAAATTTGGCATGGAGCCCTTTGAAGACATTCTGGAGTCATCCGTAGGCTCTGATCGAAGTTTTGGTGTCTTCGATGATGTCGCCGCCGGGAGCGCTTATTTAGCTATCGGAGCAGTGAAGTTAGGCCAAACGATGTCGGAATGGCCCGAAACTTCAAGTGTACCCCTCTTTTGGCTGTCTTGAAGGATCTTTCAGTTTTTGTCTGATTCTGAAAGGATCTGATGTTTGAAGTAGCTTTGCCTGTTTTGTAGCAGGATGCAGCTTCACGAGGCTTCTTGATGTTGAGGAGACATAGTGACTTTTTTGGTGTCAACAAATGCCCCCTCAAGGTACAGCAACGAGTAGCTTTTTGGAGTCGATGTGCCTCGAAGAGAAACTCGGAGGAGAAATTTTGACTTGACCAAGAGTCTTGAGCATTTTTTTTTCTGAATAGTGATGGACCCGAAAAAGGAAGGAAATCTTCTGTCCTCTCCCTCCGCACCCCGGGGGCTGACCTAGGTCTCGGCGGAGGAGGGAAGATCTCGGGCATTAACATTTTTGTACGGGTATGCCAGATTTACTTTCTACTTGGAATTTGGAATGGTGATAATCCGGAGATTCACCTTCACAAGTGGAAAGGAAATCAATCCTTTTTTCTAACTTTTTAAATTGCATTAATATTAAGAAAAGAGACAAGTTTTTAGAATGCCGTAAGAGGCGTTTTGTTTGTTTGCCGTGAAAGGCGATTTTACAAAACTCATCAAATATGAAACACAAGAATTGTGATTTCTTTTTGTCTCTTTAAGAAATACAAACTACAATAGAAAAGTAAGAAAAGGGATCTAACTTCTCAGGAGATTGCGGGGACACGTTGAGATCGACGGTCGCAAGTCATGTATGGGCTTCGCCATCGTCCTTCAAATGAGAACATGTGATGCTTTGATTCTTTAGCTTGGCTCCTAACCTCAGTTTTTTAAAGGACAGGTACCAAGAGAAGGTCCTATATCCAATGAAAAACCAAGTAAACGGACTGAAAAACCGCGTTTAGGCCATGTTGGAGAAGGAGGTGACCTTGGGGGGGTGGCCCCCCAAGGGACGTTGATCACCTTGTGGTGCTTCCGGGAGCAAAGTAGCAGGACTTCGTCTCTCTCTTGGATTTTCTGGTTTTTCAGAGCTTGCACTTGGGATCTATTTTTATCATGCTTTCTTCTCGGAATGGACCTCCTTTTATAGGCTTTTGATAGCCATGAGGTGTTTATTGGCATTGATGGCCATGATGAAAGAATTGATGAGGAGTTACAAATCGATTTTGTAACTCCTTTTTCAAGGCTTGTGATTGGCCGATGAAGGTAATGGGCACTTAATCACTTTTATGCTTCATGATGATGGGAGTTTCATGGGTTTAATGCCATGATTGCTTGGATTTGTAACTCCCAAATGCTTGGTTCTGATTGGGCCGTCCAAAATAATGAGTTAATGACTGCTTTAATGGGTCAATTAACGACATTAAGTGGTTGCCAAGGCATGTGAAGAGTCGCGGGCCGTACTGCGCCTTTTGAGATTCTTCTTGAGATCATCACGGGTGGATCCACGCATTATTTGATGTCGGATTGCGATGCAATTTCAAACATTGATTGACGTTGGCGGGCCGGTGACGTCTGTCTTGTCGATTTCACGATCAGTCGGATAGAAAGTGCACTTTCTTGGTCAACCGGTTGGCAATCTTGAGGCGACCGGTGATGATTTCATGCTTTTGACGGCGGATACGAGATGTCGACGAAGATCAGTGGTTTTGAAGCACCAAACATTGGATTTTCAGGAAATCACAGAGGCCAGAATACCCGAAACGCGAAAAGAATCGGAAAACGGACGATTTGGCGCAAAATCCGGCGACCCGGATTTCCAGGGTCGCCGGGCGACCATGCACCTAGGGTCGCCGGCGACCATAGGGCTTCTGCCCGTTTGGTCGCCGAGCGTCGTTTTCGGCCGTTTTTTCGTCTTTTTCGTTCCTTTTTTCTTCTGTATTTTTCTTGAAATTTTTCCTCAATTATTGACTTGATTTTCTTAGAGAAATCTTGACGAGAACCTGTTGACACCAAAAATGTCACTTTGCCTCTTCAACATCAAGAAAGTTGCATGAAGTCGCAACCTGCCATAAAAAGGCAATGCAACTTCTCCAAAAAATCAAATCTTGTCAGAATCAAACAAAAACTGCAAGATCCTTCAAGACAGCCAAGGGAGGAGTACACAAGGAGTTTCAGGCCATTTCAGAATCATTTGGCCTAACTTCGCTTCTCCGACAGCTAAATTGGCGCTCCCGGCGGCGACATCATCGAAGACGTCAAAACTTCGATTAGAGCCTACGGATGACTCCAGCATGTCTCAAAAGGGCTCCATGCCAAATTTCAAGTCAAACCGACAACGTTTGACCCTCCATCAATGCTCGAGCAGCAAAATCAAGCCTCCCGGCGGCGGGAACCACCGAAGCCTTCGCTCATCAAACCAAGTGCATGAGTGGCTTCAACATGCTTCCAAAAGGCTGCACGTCGAATTTCAGGTCATTCCGACAACGTTTGACCAGGTTTCGACGCTCCGAAAGAAAATCAAGCCTACCGGCGGCGGAGCTCCCCGGGACCATGGTTTCCAAGACAGAGCCTGTGGATCATCTCAAAATGACTCCAATAGGTTCCCTGTCAAATTTCAGGTCAGTCGGACATCGTTTGACCGCACATCAATGCGCGGCATCTCCCTCGCGGCAAAATCAAGTCTATTGGCGGCGGGACCCCAAACGACTTCAAAACTCAAACAAAAGCCTATGGTTGGTCTTATTTATTGCTCAGGAGGCTTCACCTCAAATTTCAAGTCATTCGGACATCGTTTGACCCAGTTTCAGCTTCTGACGGAAAATCGGCAACCCTGCGCGACAAAGTCTTCGGCTTTCCTGGAAAATTGGAAACTTTGCAACCCAAATTGCAAGGATTCTCATCAATTTTTATACAAGGGAATAAGGCCAACAAATGAGCAAAAATGTCAAAGAAAAATACAGAAGAAAAAACGAAGGAAAAAGACCTCAAAACGACCGCAAAACGGGCTCCGAAGGGGAAAATTCCCCCAGGGTCGCAGACCCCCGCGGCCCTGGCCCAGGGTCGCCTGCGACCCTAGAAGCCCGGAATTTCCGGTTTCGCCCCGGGAGCTCCGTTTTCCGTCATTTTTCGCGATTCGAAGCTTCCAACCCCTGGGACTTTCCAAAATTCATACTTTTGAGGCGCCAAATCCTCTGACATCCGTCACAATCACGGGTCAACCTCCAAAAGTATCAAAATCAACATTGATCGCCAACCGGTCAACCAAAAAAGTGTGCTTTCCGCCCGATCGATCGAAAAATCGACAGGACAGATGTCACCGGCCCGCTGCTAGCTATCAATGTTTGAAATTACACGGTCATCCGATGTCGATCAGCATGTAGATCCATCGGTGATCATCTCCAAAAGAATCCCAAAAGACGCGGCGCGGCCCGCGACTCTTCAACTCTCGGCGACCATTTAATGCAGTTAATTGACTAGCTTTATTGCAGTCATTAATTCATTTCTTTGGACGGCCCAATCAGAAGCAAGCATCCAGGAGTTACAAATCAATTAAGTTATGGCATTCAAGCCATGAAACTCCTCCCATTATGGTAATTAAGGTGATTAAAAGCCCTTAATCTCCATCGGCCAATCAGATTCAAGGAAAAAGGAGTTACAAAATCAAGAAATAAATCTTGTAACTCCTCCCATTAAAGCCATTAAAGCCCATAAACTCTCCTAATGGCTACCAAGAGCCTATAAATAGGAGAGCTTTCCAAGAAGAAAGGGATCAGAAAAGGACGAACGGAAAACCGAAGATCGAAAATCAAAAGGTGCAGAGAATCCCGAATTCCAGACAGACAGAGTCTAGAGAAAGAGAGAAAATTCTGCAAAAATTCTACATCAAGCACCATTACAAGGTGACAAAAAGTCCCTTGGGGGGTACTCCCCCCCAAGGTCCTTGCCTTCTCCCGCTGCCTCCAATGGCTTAGACGTGGCTTTTCAGCCCGTTTACTTAGCTTTTTATTGGACATAGGACCTTCTCTTGGTCTTTGTCCTCTAAAAACCTGAGGTTATAGCCAAGCCAACCAAATCAAGAGCATCCTCTGTTCTCATCTGCATGGATGATGGCGAAGCCCATACATGGCGTGCGACCGTCAATCTGAACGAGTCCCCCACAATCTCTTGAAAAGTTAGATCCTCCTTTTCTTTCTTTTCATTGTAGTTTGTATTTTTCTAAAAGAGACAAAAATCACAACTCTTGTCTTTCATTATTGATGAGAATTGTAAATCGGCTATAAACGCCAAAATCGGCTATAAATGCCAAACAAAATCGCCTTTCACGGCAAACCAAGAAAATATCTCTTTTCTTAAATATTTGTGCAATGGAAAACTGGAAAGAAGTTCATTTCCTTTTTACTTGCAAAGGTTGATCTCCGGATTACCACTTGCAATTCCAAGTAAAATAGAAAATCTGGCACACCCACACAAAGAAATGTTGATGCACGCTTCAGCCCCCCGGGCGCAAAAGGGCCGGACCCGACGGACTCCCACGTCCGCCGACCCCGGTAGCACCCTCGGCAGGAGCGCATTCCATCAAGCTGGCACACCCGGTGGGACTCGTTCATTTGAGAACAAGGTGCTCGGAAATGAAATATTTGCATATCATACTTTTTACTCTATGCTTATACTTCTTTTCCAGATTCCTTGGCTACTTTCTAGCTGGTAGCCTATGTTGGATTTTGCATCCTAAAAAAAAAAAAAAATGAGATGGGATTTTTTGGAAATTTCTATTTCTTTGAGTTTGTTACCACTCTTTCTCTTTTCAAAAAAAAATAAAAAAAAAATCAAATTTCTCGTTTTGGATTCAAAATTGAGAAACATTGATCCTCTCCTAGTTTTCGTGTGCTCACGGAAATCGTTGAGCCTGTTCGAAATGGGATTTGGGCCATCGTTTCTCTTCGATGAATCTGTCAGGGATAAATAAAAAATAAAAAAAAATCAAATTTCTCGTTTTGGATTCAAAATTGAGAAACTTTGATCCTTTCTCTTCTGGGCATGTGTGCTCGCGGAAATCGTTGAGCCCGTGTTCGGATCGGGGATTGGGCCATCGTTTCTCTTCGATGAGTCTGTCAGGATCTAAAAAAAAAATTAAATAAATAAATAAAAAGACATAGACCACTAAGGTTAAACCAATTGCGTTCTTTGATCACGATTGATTCAAGAAAAGCCTTGTCCAGAGTGTGGAGACAGCTTGACTGTTCTAGGCAAGGGTCCTCCAAACGGGTTCATTAAGTAATCCTACCCTTAGCTGGGGGCAATTCTATCAATTGAGGTTTCATAAAACCGGGTTAGGAGGCCTATGTGTACTCTCTCGTCTTTAAATCTTAAAAAATTAAAAAAAAATCAAAATAAAAAAAAATAAAAAAAAAGATTTTCAAAAAAAAAATCTTAAACAAAAAAAATCAAAATTAAAAATAAAAAAAATAAAAAAAAAAGATTTTCAAAAAAAAAATCTTAAACAAAAAAAATCAAAATTAAAATAAAAAAAAAGGATTTTCAAAAAAAATCTTAAAGAAAAAAATATAAATAAAATAAAAATAAAAAAATAAAAAAAAAGATTTAAAAAATAAAAAAATCTTAAAATAAAAAATCTTCAAAAAAATAAAAAAAAATAATCAGTTTTCTTAGTTTGAATTCAAAATTGAGAAACTTTGATCCTATCCTATCGTTCTTTGGTGCTTGCAGAAATGTTGAGCCCGTTCGACTAAGGTTTTGGGCCATCGTTTCTCTTCGATGAGTTCATTAGAGATTTAAAAAAAATATATAAAAAAAAATAATAAAAAATCAAAAAATCAGTTTTCTTATTTCTGATTCGAAATTGAGAAGCTTTGATCCTATCCTATCGTTCGTCGTGCTTGCAGAAATGTTGAGCCCGTTCGACTAAGGTTTTGGGCCATCGTTTCTCTTCGATGAGTCTATTTGCGATTTGGAAAAAAAGACATAGACCACTAAGGTTAAACCAATTGCGTTCTTTGATCATGATTGACTCAAGAAAAGCCTTGTCCAGAGTGTGGAGACAGCTTGACTGTTCTTGGCAAGGGTCCTCCAAACGGGTTCATTAAGTAATCCTACCCTTACCTTTGAGTAAAAAAATATATTTAAAAAAAATAATAAAATAAAAATAATAAAATAAAAATAATAAAATAAAAAAAATCATTTCAAAAAAAAATCTTCAAAAACTCGTCACCTTTGATTTCAGATCTGAGAAATTTTGGTTTCTTCTTTTCTGAGCACTGGCGCTCGCGGAAATCGCCGAGACCGTGTTCAGATTGGAATACCATTTGCTCTCCTTGATGGAACCAATCTTGACATTTCAAAAAAAAAAAAAAAAACTCGTCACTTTTGGATTCAGATTCGAGAAATTGTGGTCTCTTTCCTTCTGAGTACTGGCGCTCGCGGAAATCGTTGAGCCCGTATTTGAATCGAAATGCCACCTGCTCTCTTTGACGAATCCATTTCTGACCTTTCAAAACAGAGAATCCCATCTCATGGATGCAACTCCAACATTTGTGCATAGCGGTACTAGTACGCCCTTTCAGGGTCTACTCTATCTGTGACCGGCACATTTGTAACTCCTACCTTATATTCTTCTTATCTCGAGCAAGCTCCGCTTCTCGATAAGTCGAATTTAGGTATACAATTGCTTCTAGCAGTCATTGGAACGCTCATTTAGAGCCTACCATGCTTGCAACCAGAACAATTGTACCCTCTATGGCTTTTTGCCTTCTTCATATTGCTTGGGTCATGTCCCTTGAGCGACTTGAAAAGACAAAATCATAGAATTCCCCATTTATGATCATCATATTCTTGTGATTACTAATGGATGTGGTCTTGTTTCAAAAATTTTGAAACTAACAATGGCAGCTTCACTGATCATCACTGTTGACACCAAACCCTCGGTCTACAAATGCCCTTGGAATCCCAGAAGGTTTCGTTGAGCTGGAAGCCTCCGAAAATATTGTGGAGGAACCACCTTCGAACCTTCTAACAGAAGATCCTGTTGAAAAGATAGACTTGGGAACACCAGATAACCCACGTCCTGTATTCATAAGCAAGAATATAAAGGATGATGAGTTACCCGAGTATATCGCTTTTCTTCGTGAGTTCGTTGATTGCTTTGCATGGTCCTACGCTGAAATGCCTGGTTTAGACCCCAAAGTAGCAGTCCACAAACTCAATCTTCAAGAAGAAATCAAGCCTGCCAAACAAGGCCAAAGAAGATTCCGTCCAGATGTGATGGATAAAATTGAACAATAAGTTCAAAAGCTCAAAAGCGTCGGCTTCATCCGTGAGGAACAACATCCAGAATGGTTGGCTAACATTGTCCCCGTGACAAAGAAAACTGGGTAGATCAGGGTCTGTATTGACTATAGAGACCTGAATGGCGCTTGCCCTAAAGATGAATTCCCGCTCCCCATACCGGAGGTGATGATTGACAATACCTGCGGATTCGAGCGAATGACATTCATGGATGGCTTCTCTGGTTACAATCAGATAAAGATGCATCCCGAGGATGAAAAACACACATCATTTCGGACTCCATTTGGCGTATATTGCTATACTGTTATGCCATTTGGTCTGAAAAATGCTGGTGCCACATATCAGAGGGCTATGATGAAAATATTCCAAGATATGCAACACAAGACGGTCGAATGTTACGTTGATGACCTCGCCGTCAAAAGCAAAAGAAAAGAAGACCATCTCAAAGATCTTCGAGAAGTCTTCCTCCGACTTCGCAAACATAAATTGCGGATGAATCCTCTGAAATGCTTCTTCGGCGTCTCGTCGGGTAAGTTCCTTGGATTCCTAGTTCGGAAAGCCGGAATAAAACTTGACCCCATCAAAGTCAAGGTTATTCTAGAAATGCCCCCTCCAAGAACCTTAAGGGAACTAAAAGGGCTTCAAAGGAGATTGGCCTACATCAGACGGTTCATCTCCAATCTTTCGGGAAAGTGTCGTCCATTCTCTCGATTGATGAAAAAGGGTGTAAACTTTGTCTGGGATGCTGACTGTGAAACCGCATTTCAAGATATCAAGTCATACCTAACCAAACCTCCAGTGTTAGCTGCTCCTACCACTGGGAAACCATTCATCTTGTACATAAGAGCCCTTGATCACTCTCTGGGTGCTCTGCTTGCACAAGAAAATGATGAAAGAAAAGAAGCTGCTCTATACTACCTCAGCGCATGCTAGTAGGTGCAGAGCATCGCTACTCTCCAGTCGAAAAGGAATGGCTTGCAATAATGTTCGTCGTACAAAAGCTACGTCACTATCTGCTTTCCAACACAGTCTACCTGGTCTCGAGGATCAACCTCTTGAAGGTCCTTGTCACAAAGGCCGGTTCTCTCAATGCCCGACTGGCAAAATGGTCCATCCTCTTGTCACAATTTGATATTAGGTACGTACCACAAAAAGCAATCAGAGGCCAAGCTCTAGCAGACTTTCTCGCAGAGCATCCATTGCCTAAAGATTCTCCACTCAGAGATGATCTCCCAGACGAACCTGTCTACAACGTGGAGACTTCCTCACCAAATGCCTCCTGGGACATGTACTTTGACGGTGCAACCAGGACAAATGAAAACAGAAAGCTGATCTCGGGAGTTGGCATCCTCTTTGTTAGCACCGACAAATACATGATTCCACACGCTTTCTCGCTACTGGAACCATGCACAAACAACGCAGCTGAATACCAAGCTCTGATCCTAGGATTGGAATTCGCCATCGAATCTGGTATCACTATGCTGGAAGTCTTTGGAGACTCTCAACTGATCGTCAACCAGATGAATCAGATATATGAAGTCAGGAAGCCCGATCTGCTGCCTTATTGCAACAAGGCACAATCGCTTCTGCAAAAGTTTGACATCTGTCACATCACCCACATTCGTAGAGGTGAAAACATCCGTGCAGATGCCCTGGCCGGACTTGCCGCATCAATGGCGATCCAGGAAGGGGAAAACATGCAAATCACAGTGTGCGAGAGAAGGATCCTCCCTCCTCTTAACACACACCAAGCAGTTGCTGAATGCCACCGAGTGGTTGGAAGTCGGATCTCTATCCTTCAACCTTCAATCGGCGACTGGAGGGATCCGTTCATTGATTACACTATGTTCGGAATCCTACCTGAAGATCCAAAAGAACGGGTAAGCATCCAAAGGCGAGCCTCAAACTTTCATTTGGATATTCCTTCAAAAATCCTCTACAGGAAATCCTTCAACGGAGTACTTCTACACTGCTTGTCACAACAAGAGGCCGAAGAAACACTTAAAGAAGTTCATGCTGGTCTTTATGGAGCCCATCAGGCAGGTCCTAAGCTCTATGATCAGATAAAAAGGTTAGGTTACTATTGGCCTACCATGGTAGCTGATGCAATGCAATTGCCAAACGCTGCCAGCTATGCCAAGTTCACGGAGATTACATTCACATGCCTTCGGAATGGCTACACCCTACAGCAATCTCGTGGCCTTTCGAAGCCTGGGGTATGGACATCATAGGTCCTATTTCTCCCCCTTCAAGCAAAGGTCATCGCTTCATCTTCGCCGCAACGGATTATTTTTCCAAGTGGTCAGAAGCATTTGCGTTCAACGAAATGAAGACCTCATCAGTCCTTCAATTCCTACGCACCAACATCATTTGTCGTTTCGGCATACCCAAAAGATTCGTCCATGATAACGGACCACAATTCCGGGATCATCGATTCTACAGGTTCTGCGACAAATACAAAATTCAAAGCTGTCCTTCGACTCCATACAATCCGGCAGCAAACGGATTAGCAGGAGCCTTCAACAAGACACTCTGCAAAATCCTCAAGAAAATGGTCTCTAGTCACAAAAGAGACTGGAGCAACAAGATGTCTGAAGCCTTGTGGGCCTATCGAACCACCGTTCGAGGACCAACCCATAGCACACCATTCTCCTTGGTCTATGGATGCGAAGCTGTCGTGCCCCTAGAGGTACAAATTCCTTCTCTGAGTGTATCTCTACAAAATGACATGACTCAAGAAAGCAATGTCAAATTACGACTCCATGAGCTGGACAATCTCGACGAGAGACGGCTCGAAGCTCGACAAAGCATTGAACTTTACCAAGCACGCATGGCAGGATCTTTTGACAAAAAGGTCAGGCAACGCGCCTACAAAAAGGGTGACTTGGTTCTTGCAGTAAAAAGACCAATGGTCTTCGCTCACAAGTCCAAAGGCAAGTTTGAGCCAAAATGGGAGGGACCCTACGTCATCGACAAGGTCTTCTCCAACGGCGCATATGCCCTCCTAAACATGGAAGGCGATAGGTGTATGCTACCCATCAATGGCAAGTTCTTAAAGCGGTACTACCCTTGAAGACTTACCCAACTGGGTAAGAGCAATGCCTGCACGGCAAAAGCCTATTTTCAGGTACTTGCTCATCAAACCCACTCCTTTAGAATTTTCATATCAAAATGTCGAAATTTCTAAAGAAACTCAAAAAAAAATGCTTCCTTTCATCGTTTCATTGTTAAAAAAAAAAATCCAAGTTTAGGAGCCCCTCCCTGACTTGACCAAAATTTTCGATCCTTGAACCCAAAATTCATGGTTTGAAATGAAAATCCGGATTCAGGGATTTCCACCCTAGTCCACCCTGCCTTTTACCGCCAAATGGTTTTAGGTCAAAATTTATGACCCTCGTGTCTTTAAACAAAAAAAAATGGTTTTTCAAAAAAAACCACGGGGAAGCGACGCTTAGTCGATACTCGCACCCATCGGAAGAATACGAACCACGTTCAACACTTTCAAACTCGCAGGAAGCGACATTTCGTCGATACTTGCAAACCCAAACAAAAAAAAATTGTGGAGACGCAACATATCAGTTGATATCCACAGCCCAAATTTCAAAAAAGGTTCGAAAAAACCTAAAAATCGTGGAGATGCAATGTTTTGATATCCACAACCCAAAGGTTCGAGAAAACCGCAAATTTCAAAAATCGTGGGGAAACGACATCAAAGTCAGTACCCACAAAACAAAATTTTTGAAAAGCAAGGATGCGACATTCCATCGATACTTGCACCCAAAATCGCAGGGAAGCGACATTTCGTCGATACTTGCAAAATCCAAAAACCGTGGAGACACAACATATCAGTTGATATCCACAACCCAAATTTCAAAAAAGGTTCGAAAAAAACCTAAAACTGTGGAGACGCAACATATCAGTTGATATCCACAACCCAAAGGTTCAAGAAAACCGCAAATTTCAAAAATCAAGGGGAAAACGACATCAAGTCAGTACCCGCAAAACAAAATTTTTGAAAAGCAAGGATGCGACATTCCATCGATACTTACACCCAAATCCGCGAGGAGGCGAAATTCCATCGATACTCGCAACCGAATGAGCAAGGATGCGACATTCCATCGATACTTGCAAGACCATTCAGCAGGGAGGCGACTCTTAGTCGATACTTGCATTTTTGAAAACCAAAAACCTGGCTCTTTTGCCAAAACCGGCTATCAATGCCACCAAATCGGCTATAAATGCCACACAAAAAAAAACCCTGACTCTCATGTCAAAACCGGCTATAAATGCCACAAACCGGCTATCAATGCCACAAAAAATTGGCTTTCACGCCGACAAACCAAAACTTGGCTTTCAAAAAACCCGGCTATCAATGCCACCAAACCGGCTATAAATGCCACAAATTGGCTATCAATGCCACCAAACTGGCTGTAAATGCCACAAAAATCCGGCTTTCATGCCAAATTCGTTTCCCCTACCAAAACAATCATTTGACAAAAGATTTTCACAAAATGACAAAGCTTTTGATCAAATCCCATTTAGCAATTACTTTCATCACAAAAAGATTTAAGTGAGCGTAGGGAAAACAAAAAAAAAGTAACTTTTGTAGAATGAGTACTTGCAAAGAGTACCAAAAATACATGTGGTACCAAAAAAAAAAGTGTTCACAAGCACTGCAAAAAAAAAAGTACCAAAAAAAAATATATACATGTGGTACCAAAAGAAAGAAGAGTAGTTTCTGCTACCAAAAAAAAATCAGGAGCTCAGCCAAAAATGGTCTCCAGCCAAAGCTTCAGCTCCTCAAGCAAACTTTTGGCCTCAGCCGTCAGAGTTTCCAAGGCACGCTTCTTCAGGAACTTGCCACGAGATGCTGGCAAATGCCGTAACCCTTCTTTTATACCGGGAAGCTTTTCCCCAGCAGTTTGCCATTGTTCGTTTTCTAGAGTCCTCCTCTCGAGAACTTGACCGGCATCTGCAACCCTGCGAATCAGAGCACTCTCCCTGTCACGAGCCTCTGTTATAGCAGCCCACTTGGCAGCGACTTGCGCCTTCAAATGCTCAAGACGTTTCCTGGCCTCCTCAACTTCCCTATCAAGGACGTTAAGGTCATGCCTCAATCCGATGATGGCTAGCTCTTCCAAGTTCTTCTCCCGAACTAGCTGCTTCTTGCTTTGTGTAGCCTCATTCAGGTCAGACTTAGCCTTATTAGCAGGGTCCAAGAACATCTCCTTGAAGAATTGGTCGTCAGGGAAATCCATGGTCTCAAACCACTTGTCACCCAGTGCAATGATCCTATCAACGATCGCCCTGGCACCTGTGACATCCAGACCAACCTCTTCGGTATCAGTGAGAATCTCCTGTACATGTGGGATCATGCCAAATCCGGCATCCAGGTGTCCAGAAAAGAGAGTCTCGATCCAAGAACTCAAAACCCGAGCCAGCACCTTCTTCGCAAATTGAAGAGACGAACTGGATGAAGATTCACCCTTCTCCGTTGATCGGCTGCTCATGTCATGTCCCATTGGAAGAGTAACAAAAAAACTCTTTCCACTTGGAGCCACTGGAGAAGGAATCTCAACACGAGGTATCTCCTCTATCGCGTCAGAACTAGTTGTAGGAGTCTCTACCTCCGGATCGACCTCTGGCATCCCTTGCTCTGGTTCTGAAGAAAGCGATGGACTCTCTTCTCTCACTTCAAAACCTGCAAATGAAACACAAAAAGGTATGAATATGATCCTGTTAAAAAAAAATCATCAGGGTCATCACAACAAAGTACCTTCTTCGATGACTGGCGGAACACTCTCTTCCTCCATGAACTCATCGGAAGCATCGTCAACATTTGCGTCCATTGATGGTTCAAAGTCATCGGAATCCTGTGGCAAGTCAGCTGACAAGAAAAATGTTAGCAAATCAAGTCGTAGGCAAAAAAAAAAGAGAGAAAGCGAAAGAAGATATACCAATTGGAGATTCTGGAATCATTCCAAAGTCCCTCGGTTCTTCTTCAGATGCCATAACCGGCTCCATCACCGCCTCATCGGTCGGAACCTCAGGCATCGCCAAGTCTTCATCCTCTGCTAAAAAAAAAGCAGCAGCAGGGTGAGAAAACAAATCAGAACATGGAAAGCCCCATGAAAGAAGCAGAAAAAGAAAAAGGAAGAATCATACCTTCACCGATGGTCTCTTCTTCCCGAATCCTCTTCTCCGGAGGTTCGTCAGCTTCCCCTGGCACCTCCTCATTGACAGTGAGAGGGACTTCCACATCAGGAGAGTCTTCGTCCCGCCCCGTGTGACGCTGACTCCTCTTCCTCTTACTTCTGTGGGGTCGCTTCCTAGAAGATCCTGCCCCACTGTCAGAGTCAGGTCTCCCACTTGACTCCTCACTGGATGGTCTGCTCTTGCCAGTAGACTCCACGAAAGCTCGCCTCTGTGCCGCTAGCATCCAAGCGTCGAGCTCAGCTTCCTCCTATTCTAGCTGCTCCAAAGCCTCATCAGGTACTTCCTGAACAGCTTCAGAACCAATGGCGCCCTGGTCACCGAGAAAGCCTATCTTGTGCTTCTCTCCAGAAAGGAAGGCCCAAACTTCCTCTCGCCGGACGCCATCCGACTTTCCAGTACCTTTCCCCGAAGACAGCTTTACATCAAGCTCCTTCTTGGAAAGCCCCCGATATGCCAAAAAGCTCTCCGCGAACCACTTCGTGAAGCCGGCAGTTCGGAAAGTCAATAGCTCAGGATAAGAAATCGTGGCAGTAGTGTCTTCAGCACTATAAAAAGCCCATGCATTTCTGCCATCCTGCAAACCTCCAAAACGCTTCACCATACTCGAAGGCGCTCCAACAACGCCTTGAGAGAAGCCCAACTGAAGTGCAAAGCGAGAAGGTACATACGGCTGGATGTCGACGAAAAGTGTCTACGGTACACCATCGTGCCGACTCGTATGCTGAAAAGCCACTCCTTCTCTGCATTGGTCAAAGAGTAATGCCTTCCCGACCCTGCTCTGGTAGAGTCTCGGGAGGCACCAAAATCAAAAGCCTTCTTCCACAACTCCGGAGAAAGCTTAACTGAAGACTGCCCCATCTCGACGTCCCTGAACCGTCGGATCCTCATGCGGGCAAACAAAAGTTATTCGGATACGGCTTTTCCCTTAGCCAATCGAATCATCAGAGGATCATCATCCTGTGCAGCACCCAGCTGGTGGAAGCCAGGACAGTGGTATACAAACCACGAATAAAAGATATGGGCTGAAAATACCCTATTCATAGGGAGCCCAAGCCGAACCAAAAAAGCAGCAGCCTGCAGTTCGGTACACAAGTAGGAGTAAAGAGCAGGCACCAAAGCAAGCCACTCTCCAAACGCCATCTGACAAGCCGGAAAAATACAATGCGGCCTGATGTGTGTTCCATCTCCTCCAGCAAAAATAGCCTCACCTAGCCAAAAAGTGAGGTAAACAGCAAGATCTCTCCGCAGTGCAATGTCAGAACAAATGGCATCTGTGCTCACGAAGAAACCCTTCCACTCTTCCAAGTTTCTCTCAACATACTGGACCTTCTCCCATGCCTGCTGAACGGTCACATTAGAAGATCTGGCGGATCGACGAGGTACGCTTGTAGCATGCTCTTTACCCTTGTTCGTTCTGGAGGAACCACCTGCAAAGGTTGGAAAAGAAAAAAAAAGATCATCATCAAAATGACAGGATTTCGCTAAAAGAAAATCTGGCGAAATTTTGGCATGGTTCCGGGGCAATTCCGAAGAAAAGGGAAATACCCCGAAAGAAATAGAAAGTTTGAAGATGGGCTCAACATCGCTGCGAGCTCCGAAACTCCAAACTTTCGAAACCTCAAAATCTCCGCAAAATCAAAAAGGGCTCAACATCGCTGCGAGCTCCAAATTCCCAAATTTGCAAAGATTTTCAGGTATCCTATCATGCTCTCAAATTCAATCTACAAAACGTACATGCATGAACATCTAGATTTGCATAAAAACGCATTATCATGATGAGCAAAAGAAAAAAAGAAACTTTCTCAAAAAAAAGGGGGGAGAAAGAAAAGAACAAAAAAAAAAAGAAACTTTCTAAAAAAAAGAGAGAGAAAAAAAAAAGAAAGAAAGAAAAAAGAGAAGCACGAAAAAAAAAAAAGAAAAACGTGCATGAAAAGAAAAGAAAAGAAAAAAAACAGAGAAGAAAGAAGAAAAGAAAAAGAAAAGAAGGAAAAAATGAAGAAGCTACTTCTACAATGGAGATTCTTGAGGAAGAAAACTTACTTGAAGCCATTGATGGAGAAGAAGAAGAAAAGTTTGGAGATCCTTGAAGAAGAGAAAGCACTTCTTATCTTGGAGAGCACTCTTGAAGATTTCTTGCAAAAAGAAAGCAATGGAGCAAAAGCACCAACCCTCTTGCTTTTATAGAAGAGAGCAAGCCAAAAGAGGAAACAAGGAGAAAAGAAAGGAGGTAAGTGCTAAAATTTAGCTACTTTCCCAAAAAGAAAGATATTTCGAGAGAATCTTTCCACAAAAAGAAAACTTGAGAAATTCTCTCCAAGTAAAGATATTTTTAGATACTCTCTACACAAAAGAGATATTTTTGGATATTCTTTACAAATATGACACTATATGAGATCTAGGCCATCTCCAAAGCCTAAGGTCCCATGGGTTAGCCCATATGAGCCAGGTTTGACCACCTAGGCACTAAAAGTGGCTTTTATTCAAAATATTCGTCTTACCAAGAGCAAAGAAAGAAAAGAGCAAAAAAAGTCCCATTCCTCTTTTGAGTTGATGGGATCATTCAAAAAAAAAAAAAAAAAAAAGAAAGTCTCATGAGTTTCCAAAAACCAAACCGTCCAACCTTATGAACCAAATTGAGCCAAAATCTTGAAATTGACATTTCACAAAACCAAATTCCGGTCCCCTAACTTGCCACATACAGCTTGTTAGGTCACAAGACCAAAGCCAAAAACCAAATCCTGATCCCTTAACTTGCCACATACAGCCTGTTAGTTCTACAAGATCAAAACCAAACCGATCCCCTAACCTGCCATATATAGCTGGTTGGGTCACAAGATCAAAAACAGAAACCCAAATCCACATCCCTGATGTCATCTTCAAAACTTTGCCTCGAGATGGTACTTGATTCCTTTCATTACCATAAAATTCCCCTGGAAGCTCAAAGGCTACTCTACCAAAGGAAAGATTGTTCAAAAACTCTTGATCAAGACACAAGCTCTCCTTCAAAAATCTCGTCGAGGCACATCGACTACAAAAGTCAAGCAACTCGTCGCTGTACCTCGAGGGGGCATTTGTTGACACCAAAAATGTCACTTTGCCTCTTCAACATCAAGAAAGCTGCATGAAGTCGCAACCTGCTATAAAAAGGCAATGCAACTTCTCCAAAAAATCAAATCTTGTCAGAATCAAACAAAAACTGCAAGATCCTTCAAGACAGCCAAGGGAGGAGTACACAAGGAGTTCGGGCCATTTCAGAATCATTTGGCCTAACTTCGCTTCTCCGATAGCTAAATTGGAGCTCCCGGCGGCGACATCATCGAAGACGTCAAAACTTCGATCAGAGCCTACGGATGACTCCAGCATGTCTCAAAAGGGCTCCATGCCAAATTTCAAGTCAAACCGACAATGTTTGACCCTCCATCAATGCTCGAGCAGCAAAATCAAGCCTCTCGGCGGCGGGAACCACCGAAGCCTTCGCTCATCAAACCAAGTGCATGAGTGGCTTCAACATGCTTCCAAAAGGCTGCACGTCGAATTTCAGGTCATTCCGACAACGTTTGACCAGGTTTCGACGCTCCGAAAGAAAATCAAGCCTACCGGCGGCAGAGCTCCCCGGGACCATGGTTTCCGAGACAGAGCCTGTGGATCATCTCAAAATGACTCCAATAGGTTCCCTGTCAAATTTCAGGTCAATCGGACATCGTTTGACCGCACATCAACACGCGGCATCTCCCTCGCGGCAAAATCAAGTCTACTAGCGACGGGACCCCAAACGGCTTCAAAACTCAAACAAAAGCCTATGGTTGGTCTTATATATTGCTCAGGAGGCTTCACCTCAAATTTCAGGTCATTCGGACATCGTTTGACCCAGTTTCAGCTTCTAACGGAAAATCGGCAACCCTGCGCGACAAAGTCTTCGGCTTTCCTGGAAAATTGGAAACTTTGCAACCCAAATTACAAGGATTCTCATCAATTTTTCTACAAGGGAATAAGGCCAACAAATGAGCAAAAATGTCAAAGAAAAATACAGAAGAAAAAACGAAGGAAAAAGACCTCCAAACGACCGCAAAACGGGCTCCGAAGGGGAAAATTCCCCCAGGGTCGCAGACCCCCGCGACCCTGGAAGCCCGGAATCTCCGGTTTCGCCCCGGGAGCTCCGTTTTCCGTCGTTTTTCGCGATTCGAAGCTTCCAACCCCTGAGACTTTCCAAAATTCATACTTTTGAGGCGTCAAATCCTCCGACATCCGTCAGAATCACGGGTCAACCTCCAAAAGTATCAAAATCAACATTGATCGCCAACCGGTCGTCCAAAAAAGTGTGCTTTTCGCCCGATCGATCGAAAAATCGACAGGACAGATGTCACCGGCCCGCTGCTAGCTATCAATGTCTGAAATTACACGGTCATCCGATGTCGATCAGCATGTAGATCCATCGGTGATCATCTCCAAAAGAATCCCAAAATACGCGGCGCGGCCCGCGACTCTTCAACTGCTCGGCGACCATTTAATGCAGTTAATTGACTAGCTTTATTGCAGTTATTAATTCATTTCTATGGACGGCCCAATCAGAAGCAAGCATCTAGGAGTTACAAATCAATTAAGTTATGGCATTCAAGCCATGAAACTCCTCCCATTATGGTAATTAAGGTGATTAAAAGCCCTTAATCTCCATCGGCCAATCAGATTCAAGGAAAAGGAGTTACAAAATCAAGAAATAAATCTTGTAACTCCTCCTATTAAAGCCATTAAAGCCCATAAACTCTCCTAATGGCTACCAAGAGCCTATAAATAGGAGAGCTTTCCAAGAAGAAAGGGATCGGAAAAGGACGAACGGAAAACCGAAGATCGAAAATCAAAAGGTGCAGAGAATCCCGAATTCCAGACAGACAGAGTCTAGAGAAAGAGAGAAAATTCTGCAGAAATTCTACATCAAGCACCACTACAAGGTGACAAAAAGTCCCTTGGGGGGTACTCCCCCCCAAGGTCCTTGCCTTCTCCCGTTGCCTCCAATGGCTTAGACGTGGCTTTTCAGCCCGTCTACTTAGCTTTTTATTGGACATAGGACCTTCTCTTGGTCTTTCTCCTCTAAAAACCTGAGGTTATAGCCAAGCCAAGCGAATCAAGGGCATCCTCTGTTCTCATCTGCATGGATGATGGCGAAGCCCATACATGGCTTGCGACCGTCAATCTGAACGAGTCCCCCACAATCTCCTGAAAAGTTAGATCCTCCTTTTCTTGCTTTTCATTGTAGTTTATATTTTTCTAAAAGAGACAAAAATCACAACTCTTGTCTTTCATTATTGATGAGAATTGTAAATCGGCTATAAACGCCAAAATCGGCTATAAATGCCAAACAAAATCGCCTTTCACGGCAAACCAAGAAAATGTCTCTTTTCTTAAATATTTGTGCAATGGAAAACTTGAAAGAAGTTGATTTCCTTTTTACTTGCGAAGGTTGATCTCCGGATTACCACTTGTAATTCCAAGTAAAATAGAAAATCTGGCACACCCACACAAAGAAATGTTGATGCACGCTTCAGCCCCCCGGGCGCGAAAGGGCCGGACCCGACGGACTCCCACGTCCGCCGACCCCGGTAGCACCCTCGGCAGGAGCGCGTTCCATCAAAACCCTCGCGAAATAGAAGCACAAAGTTTCCTATTTTTCGGGAAAGTCGAAGACTTTGTAGCCGATTTTCCGTCAAGCGTGAAACTAGGTCAAACGATGTCGGAATGACCTGAAAATTGAGGTGAAGCTTCTTGAGCAGTGGATAGGACCAACCATGGGCTTTTATTTGAGTTTTGAAGCCGTTTAGTGTCCCATCGATGCTTCACTTGATTTTGCTGCGGGGAAAATGTCGAGCTTTGATATGTGGTCAAATGATGTCCGATTGACATGAAATTTGACGGGGAGCCTATTGGAGTCATTTTGAGACGTTCCATGGCTCCGTTTTGGATGTCATGGTCTCGGGTTGCTCCGCCGCCGGTAGGCTTGATTTTCTCTCGGAGTATCGAAACCTGGTCAAACGTTGTCGGAATGACCTGAAATTTGATGTGCAGCCTTTTGGAAGCATGTTGAAGCCACTCATGTATTTTGTTTGATGAGTGATGGCTTCGGTGGTTCCCGCCGCCAGGAGGCTTGGCTTTGCTGCTCGAGCATTGATGGAGGGTCAAACGTTGTCGGTTTGACTTGAAATTTGGCATGGAGCCCTTCGGAGACATTCTGGAGTCATCTGTAGGCTTTGATCAAAGTTTTGGTGTCCTTGATGATGTTGCCGCCGGGAGCGCCTGTTTAGCTGTCGGAGCGGTGAAGTTGGGTCAAACGATGTCGGAATGACCCGAAACCTCAGGTGTACCCCTCTTTTAGCTCTCTTGAAGGATCTCTCAGTTTCTGTCTGATTCTGACAAAATCTGATGCTTGAAGTAGCCTTGCCTATTTTTAGCAGGATGCAGCTTCAGGAGGCTTCTTGATGTTGAGGAGACATATTGACTTTTTTGGTGTCAACAAATGCCCCCTCGAGGTACAGCGACGAGTAGCTTTTTGGAGTCGATGTGCCTCGAAGAGAAACTTGGAGGAGAGATTCCAACTTGACCAAGAGTCTTGAGCCTTTTTTTTTGTTTTTTTTTTTTTTTGAATAGCCTTCTGAGTTTCCGGGGGGATTTTATGGTAGTGAGAGGGATCACGTACCATCTCAAGGCAAAGTTTTGAATATGACATGGGGTATTTGGATTTTGGGTTTTGGATTTTGGTTTTTGACCTTTTGACCTAACAAGCTGTATGTGGCAGGTTAGGGGGTCGGGGTTTGATTTTGATTTTGACCTTGTGACCCAACAAGCTGTATGTGGCAGGTTAGGGGGTCAGATTTGGTGTGTTGGTTTTGGATTTTGATTTTGGTTTTGGTCTTGTGACTTAACAAGCTGTATGTGGCGAGCTAGGGGACCGGAATTTGGTTTTGTGAAATGTCAATTTCAAGATTTTGGCTCAATTTGGTTCATGAGGTTGGATGGTTTGGTTTTTGGAAACTCATGAGACTTTCCTTTTTTTTCTCTTTTTTTTTTTTGAATGGTCCCATCAACTCAAAAGAGGCATGGGACTCTCTTTTTTTTTTGCTCTTTTCTTTTTTTTTTTTTTTGGTCTTGGTAAGAGGAATATTTTGACTAAAAGCCACTTTTAGTGCCTAGGTGGTCAAACCTGGCTCATATGGGCTAACCCATGGGACCTTAGGCTTTGGAGATGGCCTAGATCTCATATAGTGTCATATTTGTAAAGAATATCCAAAAATATCCCTTTTGTGTAGAGAATATCTAAAAATATCTTTACTTGGAGAGAATTTCTCAAGTTTTCTTTTTGTGGAAAGATTCTCTCAAAATATCTTTCTCTTTGGGAAAGTAGCTAAATTTTAGCACTTACCTCCTTTCTTTCTCTTTGTTTCCTCTTTTGGCTTGCTCTCTTCTATAAAAGCAAAGAGGGTTGGTGCTTTTGCTCCATTACTTTCTTTTTGCAAAAAATCTTCAAGAGTGCTCCCAAGGCAAGAAGTGCTTTCTCTTCTTCAAGGATCTCCAAGCTTTTCTTCTTCTTCTCCATCAATGGCTTCAAGTAAGTTTTCTTCCTCGTCAAGAATCTCCATTGTAGAAGTAGCTTCTTCATCATTTTTTTTTCTTTTTCTTTTCTTCTTCTTTCTTCTTCTCTTTTTTTTTTCTTTTCTTTTCTTTTCTTTTCATGCACGTTTTTCTTTTTTTTTCGTGCTTCTCTTTTTTTCTTTCTTTCTTTTTTTCTCTTTTTTTTTTCTTTTCACGGTTTTCTCTTCTGTTTTTTTTTTTTAAAGCCGTTTACTCTCTCTCTTTTTTTTTCCCACGCTGATCTCTTTTTTTTTTTTTTCAGTGTCTTTCTTTTCTCTCTTTTTTTTCTGTTTTTTTTTCCTCTGGCTGTACGGACAGGTCCGTACGGACCTGACCGTACTGTCACGTGGCAGTGGGCCACGGCCTGTGGGCCAAAATTTTTTTTTTTTGCTGAGATTTTTTTCTCTTTTTTTTCTTTTTCCTTGTTTGCTCACTATGATAATGAGGCTATGCAATTTCAATATGTATGCATTTTTTTTTGTTTGATGCATCAAGATAGAAGGCTAGAGTCTCTAGGTCAAGCCAACATGATTTTTGACTTGGACAAAGTTTGATTGGTTTTGACCAAATTGGATTGGAATTGGTCAAACTTTGGTCAAGGTTTTCCTAGCATCTAATGCATGATGATATATTTTTTATGCATGAGTTTTGGTAAATAGATTTGGAAGTATGATGATGCATACCTGAAAATCTTTTGCAAGTATCGGGATTTTGAGCTCGCAGCGATGTTGAGCTCTGTCTCGGTCTTGCTGGATTTTGAGGAAGTTTGCAACTTTTGGATTCTGAAGCTCGCAGCAATGTTGAGCTCTTTTCCAGATTTTGCGGAAATTTGATGAGATTGGCTTGTTCTCGCAGCGATGTTGAGTTCAAGCCTTCTTTGAGAATTCTCCACTGACTATGATCTCGCAGCGATGTTGAGCTCATTTTTAGGCTTCCTGTCTTTTTCGGAGTATTTTCCTTTTCGTTGGAATTGCCCCGGAACCATGTCAAAATTTTGCTAGAATTTTTTGTAGCAGAATTCTGTCATTTTGATGTTGATTGATCTTTTCTCTTCCATCTTTTGCAGGCAGTTCTTCTAGAACAAACAAGGGTAAAGGTCCTGTCACTGACGCGCCTCGTCGGTCTGCTAGATCTTCCAATGCGGTGTTCAGCAGGCTTGGGAGAAAGAGGGGACTCTCATTCGCCAGGTTGAGGAAGCTGAAGGTAATGTCCGGAGGAAGACTCAGGAGCATGAGCAGTGGCAGGTCCTCTGCGAAGAACTTCCTCGTGCTGCAGATAGGTCACGGCATTCGGCCGTGTTTTATGGGGACATTTTGAAGGAGTGTGGCCTAAAAACTTTGGAAGTTAAGGCCAAGGGTCTGCTTGAGGAGTTGAACCTTTGGTTGAAGACCATGTAGGATTGAGCTCCTGAGTTGTAACGAACTCTTTTTCCTTTTTCTTTTTTTTGGTACCTCCATGTATAAACAATTTTGGTACTATATTTTGTATCCCCTTCCTTTCACTTAAATCACTTTTTTTGATGAAAACAATTTTGAGCAAAAGTTTGATGGGAATGTTTGTTTAAGGATTTGATCAAAAGGTTGTCATTTTGTGAAAATCTTTTGTCAAAGGGTTGTTTTGGGCATGAAAGCCAATTTTATGGCGGAAAGCCTTGTTTTTGATGGTTTGAAAACCAAAATTTGGATGGCGAGAAAGCCTAATTTTGTGGCGTAAGAGCCAAAATTTGTTTTGCGGCATGGGAGCCAAAAGTTTTTGATGGCGTGAAAGCCGAATTTTAGAATGGCATAGAAGCCGAATTTCATTTTGTTTGTCTTGGCATTTATAGCCGAATTTTGACATTTATAGCCAGATTTTGGCGTTTATAGCCGATTTTTTTTTGTTTTGTTTTGGCATTTATAGCCGAATTTTGAGATGGCATGAAAGCCGATTTTGGCGTCTATAGCCGAAAAATTTTGTTTTTGGCATTTATAGCCGGATTTTGGCGTTTATAGCCGGATTTTTTGAAAACCAAGTTTTGTTTTATTGGCATGAAAGCCGATTTTGGCGTTTATAGCCGAATTTTTTTTTTGTTTTTGGCATTTATAGCCGAATTTTGGCATTTATAGCCGGATTTTGGCGTTTATAGTGGAGTTTTGGTTTTCAAAATGCAGGTATCGACTAAATGTCGCCTCCCCGCTGAATAGTCTTGCAAGTATCGATGGAATGTCGCTTCCTTGCTCATTTGGTTTTGCGAGTATTGATGGAATGTCACTTTCTCGCAGGTTAGGTTTTGCGAGTATCGATGGAATGTCGCTTCCTCGCGAATTGCGGTGCAAATATCGACTAAGGGTCGCTTCCCTGCTTTTCCCAAAACTTTTGGTTTTGCGGGTACTGACTTGATGTCGTTTCTCCCGATTTTTGAAATTTGAGGTTTTCTCGAACCATTTGAAATTTGGGTTGTGGATAGCAACTGGTTTGTTGCTTCTCCACGATTTTTAAAATTTGGGTTGTGGATATCAACCGGTTTGTTGCTTCTCCACGATTTTTGAAATTTGGGTTGTAGATATCAACTGGTTTGTTGCTTCTCCACGATTTTTGAAATTTGCAAGTATCGAATGGGGTTCGTTTCCTTGCGATTTTTGGGTTTTGGAAGTATCGAATGGGGTTCGCATCCTTCCGGTTTTTTTTGGGTTTTGCGAGTATTGACTGAATGTCGCTTCCCCGCGGTTTCTAAAGACCAAAATTTTTGTTTAAAGACACGAAGGTCATAAATTTTGACTTAAAACCATTTTGGTTGTAAAAGCCGAGGCTGTCTAGGGTGAAAATTCTTAAGTCTCGATTTTTGTTTCAAACCATGAATTTTGGGTTCAAACCATTTTGGTCAAGTCTGGGAATAGGCTCCTAAACTTCGATTTTTGGATTTGATTTTTCTTTTGAACAATGAAACGATGAAAGTAAGGATTGTTTTGAGAGAGAGTTTTTTTTGGAAACTTCAACATAAAGATGAAAATTTCAAAAGGGGTGGGTTTGATGAGCAAGTACCTTGGAAATACGCTTTAGCCATGTAGATAATGCTCTGACCCGTTTGAGGAAGTCTTCAAGGGTAGTACCGCTTCAAGAACTTGCCATTGATGGGTAGCATACATCTGTCTCCTTCCATGTTTAGAAGAGCGTATGCACCGTTGGAGAAGACTTTGTCGATGACGAAGGGTCCCTCCCATTTTGGTTCGAATTTGCCTTTGGATTTGTGGGCAAAGACTATGGGTCTTTTTACTGCAAGAACCAAGTCACCCTTTTTGTAGGCGCGTTGCCTGACCTTTTTGTCGAAAGATCCTGCCATGCGTGCTTGGTACGACTCAATGCTTTGTAGAGCTTCGAGTCGTCTTTCATCGAGATTATCCAGCTCTTGGAGTCTCATTTTGACATTGCTTTCTTGCGTCATGTCATTTTGCAAAGATACCCTTAAGGAAGGAATTTGTACTTCCAAAGGGACAACAGCTTCGCATCCATAGACCAAAGAGAATGGTGTGCTATGGGTTGGTCCTCGAACGGTGGTTCGATAGGCCCACAAAGCTTCTAGTAGTTTGTCGCCCCAGTCTCTTTTGTGACTAGAGACCATTTTCTTGAGAATTTTGCAGAGCGTCTTGTTGAAGGCTTCTGCTAGTCCATTCGCTGCTGGATTATATGGAGTCGAAGGACAACTTTGGATTTTGTACTTGTCGCAGAACCTATAGAATCTGTGATCCCGGAATTGTGGTCCGTTATCATGGACGAATCTTTTAGGTATGCCGAAGCGACAAATAATGTTGGTGCGCAAGAACTGAAGGAATAATGAAGTCTTCATTTCGCTGAGCGCAAATGCTTCTGACCACTTGGAGAAATAATCCGTAGCGGCGAAAATGAAGCGATGACCTTTGCTTGATGGGGGAGAAATAGGACCTATGATGTCCATTCCCCAGGCTTCGAAAGGCCATAAGATTGCTGTTGGATGTAGCCATTCTGGGGGCATGTGGACATAATCTCCGTGAATCTGGCATTTTTGGCAGCACTTGGCAAATTGCATTGCATCAGCTACCATGGTAGGCCAATAATAACCTAGCCTTTTTATCTGGTTGTAGAGCTTAGGGCCAGCCTGATGGGCTCCACAAAGACCAGCATGTACTTCTTTGAGAGTTTCCTCAGCCTCTTGTTGTGATAAGCAGCGTAGGAGTACTCCGTTGAAGGATTTTCTGTAAAGTGCTTTTGAAGGTATATCCAAATGAAAGTTTGGGGCTCGTCTTTGGATGCTTACCCGTTCTTTTGGATCTTCAGGTAGGATTCCGAACATGATGTAATCAATGAACGGATCTCTCCAGTCGCCAATCGGAGGTTTGAGGATGGATATCCGACTTCAAACCACTTGGTGGCATTCAGCAACTGCTTGGTGTGTGTTGAGAGGAGGGAAAATCCTTCTTTGACACACTGTGACTTGCATGTTTTCCCCTTCTTGGATTGCCATGGATGCGGCGAGTCCGGCCAGGGCATCTGCACGGATGTTTTCACCTCTGAGGATGTGGGTGATGTGGCAGATGTTGAATTTTTGTCGAAGCGACTGCGCCTTATTATAGTAAGGCAGCAAATCAGGCTTCCTGACTTCATATTTTTTATTCATCTGGTTGACGACCAGTTGAGAGTCTCCAAAAGCTTCCAGCGTGGTGATGCCGGATTCGAGGGCGAGTTCCAATCCTACAATCAGGGCTTGGTACTCAGCTGCATTGTTTGAACATGGTTCCAATAGCGAGAAGGCGTGTGGAATTATGTATTTGTCGGGGCTGACAAAGAGGATGCCGATTCCCGATATTTGCTTTCCTTTTTCATTTGTCCTGGTTACACCGTCAAAGTACATGTCCCAGGGAGCGTTTGACAAGGAAGTTTCCACGTTGTAGACAAATTCGTCTGGGAAATCATCCCCGAGTGGAGAATCTTTAGGCAATGGATGCTCTGCGATGAAGTCTGCTAGAGCTTGGCCTTTGATTGCTTTTTGTGGTACATACCTAATATCAAATTGTGATAGAAGAATGGACCATTTTGCTAGTCGGGCATTGAGAGAACCTGCTTTTGTGACAAGGACCTTTAGGAGGTTGATCCTCGAAATCAGGTAGACTGTGTTCGACAGCAGATAGTGACGCAGCTTTTGTACAGCGAACATTGCTGCAAGGCATTCTTTTTCGACTGGGGAGTAGCGATGCTCTGCACCTACCATCATGCGGCTAAGGTAATATAGAGCAGCTTCTTTTCCGTCGTCGTTTTCTTGTGCGAGCAGAGCACCCAAAGAGTGGTCGAGAGCTCTTGTGTACAAGATAAATGGTTTTCCAATTGTGGGGGCAGCCAGCACTGGAGGTTTGATGAGGTATGTGATGGAACGTGCTCCTGCCGAGGGTGCTACCGGGGTCGGCGGACGTGGGAGTCCGTCGGGTCCGGCCCTTTCGGGCCCCGGGGGGCTGAAGCGTGCATCAACATTTCTTTGTGTGGGTGTGCCAGATTTTCTATTTTACTTGGAATTGCAAGTGGTAATCCGGAGATCAACCTTCGCAAGTAAAAGGAAATCAACTTCTTTCAAGTTTTCCATTGCACAAATATTTAAGAAAAGAGACATTTTCTTGGTTTGCCGTGAAAGGCGATTTTGTTTGGCATTTATAGCCGATTTATAATTCTCATCAATAATGAAAGACAAGAGTTGTGATTTTTATCTCTTTTAGAAAAATACAAACTATAATGAAAAGCAAGAAAAGGAGGATTTAACTTCTCAGGAGATTGTGGGGGACTCGTTCAGATTGACGGTCGCAAGCCATGTATGGGCTTCGCCATCATCCATGCAGATGAGAACAGAGGATGTTCTTGATTCGCTTGGCTTGGCTATAACCTCATGTTTTTAGAGGACAAAGACCAAGAGAAGGTCCTATGTCCAATAAAAAGATAAGTAGACGGGCTGAAAAGCCACGTCTAAGCCATTGGAGGCAGCAGGAGAAGGCAAGGACCTTGGGGGGAGGTACCCCCCAAGGGACTTTTGTCACCTTGTAGTGGTGGCCAGTGCAGAACTTCAGCAGAGTTTTTCTCTCTTTTTCTTTCTCTCAGATTTTTGGATCTGTGGTGCTTTGGAAGTGATCTCCGATTGATCGATCCGGATTTCAATGGAATGCTCTCCTATTTATAGGCTTTTGGTAGCCATTTAGGAGAGTTTATGGGCTTTAATGGCTTTAATGGGAGGAGTTACAAGATTTATTTCTTGATTTTGTAACTCCTTTTTCCTTGAATCTGATTGGCCGATGGAGATTAAGGGCTTTTAATCACCTTAATTACCATAATGGGAGGAGTTTCATGGGTTAAATGCCATGAATCAATTGACTTATAACTCCCAAATGCTTGCTTCTGATTGGGCCGTCCAAAGAAATGAATTAATGACTGCAATAAAGCTAGTCAATTAACCACATTAATTGGTCGCCGAGCAGTCGAAGAGTCGCGGGCCGTGCCGTGTCTTCTGGAATTCTTCTGGCGATGATCATCGATGGATCTTCATGCTGATCGACATCGGATGAACATGTAACTTCAGACAGTGATAGCTAAGAGCGGGCTGGTGACATCTGTCCTGTCGATTTTTCGATCGATCGGGCGGAAAGTACACTTTTTTGGTCGACCGGTTGGCGATCAATGTTGACTTTGATACTTTTGGAGGTTGACCCGTGATTTTGACGGATGTCGGCGGACATGAGTCAATTTCAAGCACTAAAAATCACATTTTCAGGAAACCACAGGGGCCAAAGTGCGCGAAACTCGAAAAAGGATGGAAAAACGGGTCACCAGCGAAAAATCCGGTGACCCGGACTTCCATGGTCGCCGGCGACCATGGGCCATGGTCGCAGGGGCCTGCGACCTTGGCCCAGGGTCGCAGGGGCCTACGACCCTGGGGGAATTTTTCCCTTCGGAGCCCGTTTTGCGGTCGTTTTGAGGTCTTTTTCGTCGCCGTTTTCTTCTGTATTTTTCCTGACATTTCTTCTCATTTATTGGCTTGATTTCCCTGTAGAAAACCTGATGAGAATCCTTGCATTTTTAGAGTGCAAAGTTTCCAATTTTCCGGGAAAGCCGAAGACTTTGTCGCGTAGAGCTGCTGATTTTCCGCCAGAAGCTGAAACTTGGTCAAACGATGTCGGAATGACCTGAAATTTGAGGTGAAGCCTCCTGAGCAATAAATAAGACCAACCATAGGCTTTTGTTTGAGTTTTGAAGCCGTTTGGGGTCCCGTCGATGCTTCACTTGATTTTGCTGCGGGGAAAATGCCGAGCTTTGATATGTGGCCAAACGATGTCCGATTGACCTGAAATTTGACGGGGAGCCTATTGGAGTCATTTTGAGACGTTCCATGGGCTCCGTTTTGGATGTCATGGTCCCGGGTTGCTCCGCCGCCGGTAGGCTTGATTTTCTCTCGGAGCATCGAAACCTGGTCAAACGTTGTCAGAATGACCTGAAATTTGACGTGCAGCCTTTTGGAAGCATGTTGAAGCCACTCATGCACTTGGTTTGATGAGCGAAGGCTTCGGTGGTTCCCGCCGCCGGGAGGCTTGATTTTGCTGCTCGAGCATTGATGGAGGGTCAAACGTTGTCGGTTTGACTTGAAATTTGGCATGGAGCCCTTTTGAGACATGCTGGAGTCATCTGTAGGCTCTGATAGAAGTTTTGACGTCTCCGATGATGTCGCCGCCGGGAGCGCCATTTTAGCTGTCGGAGAAGCGAAGTTAGGCCAAATGATTCTGAAATGGCCCGAAACTTCATGTGTACTCTTCTCTTGGCTATCTTGAAGGATCTTGCAGTTTTTGTTTGATTCTGACAAGATTTGATTTTTTGGAGAAATTGCATTGCCTATTTATGGCAGGTTGCGACTTCATGCAGCTTTCTTGATGTTGAAGAGGCAAAGTGACATTTTTGGTGTCAACAAATGCCCCCTCGAGGTACAGCGACGAGTTGCTTGACTTTTGTAGTCGATGTGCCTCGAAGAGATTTTTGAAGGAGAGCTTGTGTCTTGACCAAGAGTCTTTGAGCAATCCTTCCTTTGGTAGAGTAGCCTTTGAGCTTCCAGGGGAATTTTATGGTAGTGAAAGGAATCACACACCATCTCGAGGTAAAGTTTTGAAGATGACATCAGGGATGTGGATTTGGGTTTCTGTTTTTGATCTTGTGACCTAACCAGCTATATATGGCAGGTTAGGGGATCGGGTTTTGGTTTTGACCTTGTGACCCAACAAGCTGTATGTGGCAAGTTGGGGGATCATGATTTGGTTTTTGGTTTTGGTCTTGTGACCTAACAAGCTGTATGTGGCAAGTTAGGGGACCAGGATTTGGTTTTTGGTCACTCTTTGGGACTGTGTGGGTCCATTGGAGTGGTTTGGATTTTTGTGAAATGTCAATTTCAAGATTTTGGCTCAATTTGGTATATGAGGCTGGATGGTTTGATTTTTGGAAGCTCATGGGGCTTGGGATTTTTTTGTATGGTTCAATCAACTCAGAAGAGGCATGGAACCATTTTTGTATGCTCTTGGTAAGAGGGATTTTTTCTGACTAAAAGCCCATTTTTTTTTTTTTTTAGTGCCTAGGTGGTCAAACCTGGCTCATATGGGCTAACCCATGGGACCTTAAGCTTTTTAGGATGGCTTAGATCTCATGTGGGGTCATTTTTGTAAAGAATATCTAAAGATATCTCATTTGGATAGAGAATATCTAAAAATATCTTTATGGGAGAGAATCTCTCATATTCCCTTAATTTGGAAGAGAATATCTCAAGGTATCTTTCTTTTTGGGAAAGAATCTCCAATATCCTTTTTTTTGTTGGAGAGAATCTCTCATTGATTGATTTTGGGAGGAAATCTCTCAAAGACATCTTTCTTTTTGGGAAAGAATCTTTCTAATTCCTTCTCTTTTGGTAAGGTTACTAATTAGTAGCACTTTACCTTTCTTCTTTGTTTCCTTCTTTGATTTGCTCTCTCCTATAAAAGCAAAGGAAGGTAGGATCTCTTGCTCTTATTGCTTTCTTTTGCAACAATCTCAAGAGAGCTCCAAGACCAAGAGTTTTTCTTCTTCAAGGATCTTCAAGCTTTTTCCTTCTTCTTCTCCATCAATGGCTTCAAGTAAGTTTTCTCTCTTTTTCTTTCAAGAAAACTCCATGTAGAGAATAGGATGGAAAAAAAGTGTCTTCTCTTTTTTTTTTCTTTCTTCTTTTTTTTTCTTTTTTTTTTCTTTCTATTCTTCTTCTCTTTTTTTTTTTCTTTTCTTTTCCACGTGATTTCTGTTTTTTTTTTTTCACGTGTGTCTCTTTTCTTTTCTTTTTTTTTTTTTTTGCTCATCATGATAATGCGTTTTTTATGCAAATCTAGATGTTCATGCATGTACTTTTTGTAGATTGAGCATGATAGCATACCTGAAAATCTTTGCAAATTTGGGAATTTGGAGCTCGCAGCGATGTTGAGCCCTTCTTGATTTTGCGGAGATTTTGAGGTTTCGAAAGTTTGTAGTTTCGGAGCTCGCAGTGATGTTGAGCCCATCTTCAAAACTTTCTGTTTCTTTCGGGGTATTTCCCTTTTCTTCGGAATTGCCCCGGAACCATGCCAATATTTCGCCAGATTTTTGGTGGGACAAAGTGATCCTTTTTTCTTTTTAGCGAAATCCTGTCATTTTGATGACGATCTTTTTTCTTTTCCAACCTTTGCAGGTGGTTCCTCCAGAACGAACAAGGGTAAAGAGCCTGTTACAAGCGTACCTCGTCGATCCGCCAGATCTTCTAATGTGGCCGTTCAGCAGGCCTGGGAGAAGGTATGATTCTTCCTTTTTCTTTTTCTGCTTCTTTCATGGGGCTTTCCATGTTCTGATTTGTTTTCTCACCCTGCTGCTGCTTTTTTTTTTAGCAGAGGATGAAGACTTGCCGATGCTTGAGGTTCCGACCGATGAGGCGGTGATGGAGCCGGTTATGGCATCTGAAGAAGAACCGAGGGACTCTGGAATGATTCCAGAATCTCCAATTGGTATAACTTCTTTCGCTTTCTCTCTTTTTTTTTTTTTTTTTTTTTGCCTGCGACTTGATTTGCTAACATTTTTCTTGTCAGCTGACTTGCCACAGGATTCCGATGACTTTGAACCATCAATGGACGCAAATGTTGATGATGCTTCTGATGAGTTCATGGAGGAAGAGAGTGTTCCGCCAGTCGTCGAAGAAGGTACTTTGTAGTGATGACCCTGATGATTTTTTTTTTTTGAACAGGATCATATTCATACCTTTTTGTGTTTCATTTGCAGGTTTTGAAGTGACAGAAGAGAGTCCATCGCTTTCTTCAGAACCAGAGCGAGGGATGCCAGAGGTCGATCCGGAGGTAGAGACCAGTTCTGACATGATTGAGGAGATGCCTCGTGTTGAGATTCCCTCTCCAGTGGCTCCAAGTGAAAAGAGTTCTTTTGTTACTCTTCCAATGGGACATGACATGAGCAGCCGATCAGCGGAGAAGGGTGAATCTTCATCCAGTTCGTCTCTTCAATTTGCGAAGAAGGTGCTGGCTCGGGTTTTGAGTTCTTGGATCAAGACTCTCCTTTCTGGACACCTGGATGCCGGATTTGGCATGATCCCACATGTACAGGAGATTCTCACTGATACCGAAGAGGTTGGTCTGGATGTCACAGGTGCCAGGGCGATCGTTGATAGGATCATTGCACTGGGTGACAAGTGGTTTGAGACCATGGGTTTCCCTGACGACCAATTCTTCAAGGAGATGTTCTTGGACCCTGCTGATAAGGCTAAGTCTGACCTGAATGAGGCTATACAAAGCAAGAAGCAGCTAGTTCGGGAGAAGAACTTGGAAGAGCTAGCCATCATCGGATTGAGGCATGACCTTAACGTCCTTGGTAGGGAAGTTGAGGAGGCCAGGAAGCATCTCGAGCATTTGAAGGCACAAGTCGATGCGAAGTGGGCTGCTATAACAGAGGCTCGTGACAGGGAGAGTACTCTGATTCGCAGGGTTGCAGATGCCGGTCAAGTTCTCGAGAGGAGGACTCTAGAAAACGAACGATGGCAAACTGCTGGGGAAGAGCTTCCCGGTGTAAAAGAAGGGTTACGGCATTCGCCAGCATCTCATGGCAAGTTCCTGAAGAAGCGTGCCTTGGAAACTCTGACGGCTGAGGCCAAAAGTTTGCTTGAGGAGCTGAAGCTTTGGCTGGAGACCATTTTTGGCTGAGCTCCTGATTTTTTATAGCAGAAACCATTCTTCTTTTTTTTGGTACCACATGTATTTTTTGGTACTCTTTTTTTGTAGTGCTTGTGAACACTTTCTTTTTTTTTTGGTACCACATGTATTTTTTTGGTACTTTTCTTTTTTTTTTTGTAGTGCTTGTGAACACTTTCTATTTTTTTTTTTTTTTTTTTTTGCTTTGGTACCACATGTATTTTTTTTGGTACCTTTTTTTTTGTGTTCCCTACGCTCACTCAAATCTTTTTGTGATGAAAGCAATTGCTAAATGGGATTTGATCAAAAGCTTTGTCATTTTGTGAAAATCTTTTGTCAAATAATTGTTTTGGCATGGGAGCCTGATTTTGGTTGTGGCGTGAAAGCCGATTTTGAGATGGCATGGAAGCCGAAATTTTATGGCGTAAAAGCCAAAATTTGGGTTGGCATGGAAGCCGAAATTTTGTGGCATTTACAGCCAGTTTGGTGGCATTGATAGCCAATTTGTGGCATTGATAGCCGGTTTGGTGGCATTGATAGCCGGGTTTTTTTGAAAGCCAAGTTTTGGTTTGTCGGCGTGAAAGCCAATTTTTGTGGCATTGATAGCCGGTTTGTAGCATTTATAGCCGGATTTTGGCGTTTATAGCCAGATTTTGGCATTTATAGCCGAGTTTTGGTTTTCAAAATGCAGGTATCGACCAAATGTCGCCTCCCCGCTGAATGGTCTTGCAAGTATCGATGGAATGTCGCTTCCTTGCTCATTCGGTTTTGCGAGTATTGATGGAATGTCACTTCCTCGCGGGTTAGGTTTTGCAAGTATCGATGGAATGTCGCTTCCTCGCGAATTGGGTTGTAAATATCGACTAAGCGTCGCTTCCCTGCTTTTCCCAAGACTTTTGGTTTTGCGGGTACTGACTTGACGTCGTTTCTCCGCGATTTTTGAAATTTGAGGTTTCTCGAACCATTTGTAATTTTGGGTTGTGGATAGCAACTGGTATGTTGCATCTCCACGATTTTTGAAATTGGGTTGTGGATATCAACTGGTTTGTTGCTTCTCCACGATTTTAGGTTTTCTCGAACCTTTGAAATTTGGGTTGTGGATATCAACTGAAATGTTGTGTCTCCACGATTTTTGAAATTGGGTTGTGGATATCAACTGGTTTATTGCTTCTCCACGGTTTTTGGATTTTGCAAGTATCGACGAAATGTCGCTTCCCTGCGATTTTGGGTGCAAGTATCGATGGAATGTCGCATCCTTGCTTTTTTTCAAAATTTTTGTTTTGCGGGTACTGACTTTGATGTCGTTTCCCCACGATTTTTGAAAAACCATTTTTTTTTTGTTTAAAGACACGAGGGTCGTAAATTTTGACCTAGAACCATTTGGCGGTAAAAGGTAAGGTGGACTAGGGTGGAAATCCCTGAATCCGGATTTTTGTTTCAAACCATGAATTTTGGTTCAAGGATCGAAAGTTTTGGTCAAGTCAGGGAGAGGCTCCTAAACTTGGATTTTTTTTTTTTGTTTTTGAACAATGAAACGATGAAAGTAAGCATTGTTTTTGAATCTCTAGAAATTTTGACATTTGATATGAAAATTCTAAAGAGAGTGGGTTTGACGAGCGAGTACCTGAGAACAGGTTTTGGCCATACAGGCATTGCTCTTACCCAGTTGGGTAAGTCTTCAAGGGTAGTACCGCTTCAAGAACTTGCCGTTGATAGGCAGCATACATCTGTCGCCTTCCATGTTTAGGAGGGCATATGCGCCGTTGGAGAAGACCTTGTCGATGACGTAGGGTCCCTCCCATTTTGGTTCAAATTTGCCTTTGGATTTGTGTGCGAAGACCATTGGTCTTTTTACCGCAAGAACCAAGTCACCCTTTTTGTAGGCGCGTTGCCGGACCCTTTTGTCAAAAGATCCTGCCATGCGTGCTTGGTAAAGTTCAATGCTTTGTCGAGCTTCGAGCCGTCTCTCGTCGAGATTGTCCAGCTCATGAGTCGCAATTTGACATTGCTTTCTTGAGTCATGTCATTTTGTAGAGATACCCTCAGAGAAGGAATTTGTACCTCTAGGGGCACGACAGCTTCGCATCCATAGACCAAGGAGAATGGTGTGCTATGGGTTGGTCCTCGAACGGTGGTTCGATAGGCCCACAAAGCTTCAGACAGTTTATCGCTCCAGTCTCTTTTGTGACTAGAGACCATTTTCTTGAGGATTTTGCAGAGTGTCTTGTTGAAGGCTTCTGCTAATCCGTTTGCTGCCGGATTGTATCGAGTCGAAGGATAGCTTTGGATTTTGTATTTGTCGCAAAACCTGTAGAATCGATGATCCCGGAATTGTGGTCCGTTATCATGGACGAATCTCTTGGGTATGCCGAAACGACAAATGATGTTGGTGCGTAGGAATTGAAGAACTGATGAGGTCTTCATTTCGTTGAACGCAAATGCTTCTGACCACTTGGAGAAATAATCCGTAGCGGCGAAGATGAAGCGATGACCTTTGCTTGAAGGGGGAGAGATAGGACCTATGATGTCCATGCCCCATGCTTCAAAAGGCCATGAGATTGCTGTAGGATGCAGCCATTCTGGAGGCATGTGAATGTAGTCTCCATGAACTTGGCATTGTTGGCAGCGCTTAGCAAATTGCATTGCGTCGGGTACCATGGTAGGCCAGTAGTAACCCAACCTTTTGATTTGGTCGTAGAGCTTGGGACCAGCCTGATGAGCTCCACAAAGACCAGCGTGAACTTCTTTGAGTGTTTCTTCAGCTTCTTGTTGTGACAAGCAGCGTAGGAGTACTCCCTTGAAGGATTTCCTGTAAAGGATTTTTGAAGGGATATCCAAATGAAAGTTTGGGGCTCGCCTTTGGATGCTTACCCGTTCTTTTGGATCTTCAGGTAGGATTCCGAACATAGTGTAATCAATGAACGGATCCCTCCAGTCGCCGATTGAAGTTTGAAGGATAGAGATCCGACTTCCAACCACTCGGTGGCATTCAGCAACTGCTTGGTGTGTGTTAAGAGGAGGGAGGATCCTTCTCTCATTCACTGTAATTTGCATGTTTTTTCCTTCCTGGATCGCCATTGATGCTGCAAGTCCAGCCAGGGCATCTGCACGGATGTTTTCACCTCTACGAATGTGGGTGATGTGACAGATGTCAAACTTTTACAGAAGCGATTGTGCCTTGTTGTAATAAGGCAGCAGATCCGGTTTCCTGACTTCATATTTCTGATTCATCTGGTTGACGATCAGTTGAGAGTCTCTAAAGACTTCCAGCATGGTGATACCAGATTCGATGGCGAGTTCCAATCCTAGGATCAGAGCTTGGTATTCAGCTGCATTGTTTGTGCATGGTTCCAGTAGCGAGAAAGCGTGTGGAATCATGCATTTGTCGGGGCTAACAAAGAGGATGCCAACTCCCGAGATCAGCTTTCTGTTTTCATTTGTCCTGGTTGCACCGTCAAAGTACATGTCCCAGGAGGCATTTGGTGAGGAAGTCTCCACGTTGTAGACAGGTTCGTCTGGGAGATCATCTCTGAGTGGTGAATCTTTAGGCAATGGATGCTCTGCGAGGAAATCTGCTAGAGCTTGGCCTTTAATTGCTTTTTGTGGCACATACCTAATATCAAATTGTGACAAGAGGATGGACCATTTTGCCAGTCGGGCATTGAGAGAACCGGCCTTCGTGACAAGGACCTTCAAGAGGTTGATCCTCGAGACCAGGTAGATTGTGTTGGAAAGCAAGTAGTGACGTAGCTTTTGTACGGCGAACATCACTGCAAGGCATTCTTTTTCGACTGGAGAGTAGCGATGCTCTGCACCTACTAGCATGCGGCTGAGGTAGTATAGAGCAGCTTCTTTTCCCTCACCATTCTCTTGTGCAAGCAGAGCGCCTACAGAATGATCAAGAGCTCTTGTGTACAAGATGAATGGTTTTCCAGTGGCAGGGGCAGCTAACACTGGAGGTTTGGTCAGGTATGACTTGATATCTTGAAATGCGGCTTCGCAGTCGGCATCCCAGACAAAGTCTACACCTTTTTTCATCAATCGAGAGAATGGACGGCATTTCCCCGAAAGATTGGAGATGAACCGTCTGATGTAGGCCAATCTCCCTTGAAGCCCTTTTAGTTCCCTTAGGGTTCTTGGAGAGGGCATTTCTAGAATAGCCTTGACTTTTATGGGGTCAAGTTCTATTCCAGCTTTCCGAACAAGGAATCCGAGAAACTTACCCGACGAGACGCCGAAGAAGCATTTTAGAGGATTCATCCGCAGTTTGTGTTTGCGAAGTCGGAGGAAGACTTCCCGAAGATCTTTGAGATGGTCTTCTTTTCTTCTGCTTTTGACGGCGAGGTCATCAACGTAACATTCGACCGTCTTGTGCTGCATATCTTGGAATATTTTCATCATAGCCCTCTGATATGTGGCACCAGCATTTTTCAGACCAAATGGCATGACAGTGTAGCAATACACGCCAAACGGAGTCCGAAATGAAGTGTGTTTTTCATCCTCGGGATGCATCTTTATCTGATTGTAACCAGAGAAGCCATCCATGAATGTCATTCGCTCGAATCCGCAGGTATTGTCAATCATCACCTCCGGTATGGGGAGCGGGAATTCATCTTTAGGGCAAGCGCCATTCAAGTCTCTATAGTCAATACAGACTCTGATCTGCCCAGTTTTCTTTGTCGCGGGGACAATATTGGCCAACCACTCTGGATGTTGTTCCTCACGGATGAAGCCAACGCTTTTGAGTTTTTGAACTTCTTGTTCAATTTTATCCATCACATCTGGACGGAATCTTCTTTGGCCTTGTTTGACAGGCTTGACGTCTTCTTGAAGATTGAGTTTGTGGACTGCTACTTTGGGGTCTAAACCAGGCATTTCAGCATAGGACCATGCAAAGCAATCAACGAACTCACGAAGAAAAACGATATACTCGGGTAACTCATCATCCTTTATATTCTTACTTATGAATACAGGACGTGGGTTATCAGGTGTTCCCAAGTTTATCTTTTGAACAGGATCTTCTGTCGGAAGGTTCGAAGGTGGTTCCTCCACAATATTTTCGGAGGCTTCCAACTCAACGAAACCTTCTGGAGTTTCAACTGCATTACCAGACCAAGGCTCTGTTCCTTTCCATGGATTTTCTTGATTGGTGATCTCCTCAAGGCTTGCTATGAGATAGTCCCAATCGCCTGTTGAGTCTGGTATTTCTTTTGGAGACGAGGGTTCTTCTGGGTCAGGATGCCACAAGTCTGTATTATCGGACGATTCCTCTCTATCATCAGAGAAATCATACCAATTGGATGAGCTTCCTGGATCTTTGTCAGGTAACTCTTTAAAGAGATATCCAGGGAGATCGATGTCTTTATGGACTTGAGATGTTGAGGCTTTGTCGGTAAAACGACTTTTAAGCTTTTGTGTCAACTGTCTCAGAGGAGTGTCGGGATCATACCCTAACCCATATGAAGACTTTTCTACATGACCGTAGAGTCTCCAATCTTCCAGCTGGCTTTTGGTCAAGGCGGGCTCCAATGGCGTGAGAATACCGCGTCTTTCTCCCAAACCGACTGGGTTTTGAGCATCATAGCCCATTTTCTTCATAATTGCTTGTGCCACAGGACTATATAGAGATAGCTGAGGCATACCTTCATTTTGGAAAGGTTCCAGCATGGAGTTTGATGAAGAAGCGTCCGATCTATGGAAGAAGATCGGCCTTTGCTTTGGTGATGTTGCCGGAACAACAAAGGTAGCAGACGTAGGATCTTCTACATCAGCAGGTGTCTCCATCGGAGTGAGAGCAGGCTGAACTTGCTGAGTGTCAGCTTGGCTTGACGATGCATCGTCTTCTGCCTCTGAGTCCGAGTCTGTGTCTTGCATGATAGACACGAGAGAAACAACAAATTTGCCCCCAGACTTTTGTTTCGCCTTCTTCACTTTAGTCGTGATGACCAAAGGTTTTGAAGATTTGAGGGAGATGACGAAGGGAGATTGACTACTCTCTTCTAATTTGCCGGAGGGGTTGTTTTCTTCCGGTGATTTTTGAGGGGCCTTGCCTTTATCTTTCTGGAGATTTTCAGCAGGGGGTGATATTTCCTCTTTTTCTTCTTTTTCGCCTTCATACATTTGGGAGTCTGCGAAGTGGACTTCTTTACCTTTGAAGGGTTTCCTGTCCGCAAAGACTCGATGTACCATGCCGTCGTCGCCGACGAACTTGATGCATTGATGTAGAGTTGAAGGAACAACACCATTCTCGTGTATCCAAGGACGTCCGAGAAGGATGTTGTAGCATGAGGGGGTTTTTATTGCATACACAGTGACCTCAGAGATAAGATCACCGATTTGCAATTTGAACCTGATTTTGCCGATAGGCCTTTGAGTGCTCCCATCGTATCCAAAGATAGATACAGATGTGTGGCTTAGCTTGCTGGGTGGGATGCCCAACTCTTCAAGAGCCGAAGTGGAGACAAGGTTGAGTGCAGAACCTGGGTCGATCTGAACTCTATGTATCGGCATTTCTTTGATGTACCCTGTGAAGTACAGGGGTCGGTTGTGCCTTGCTTCGCCAAGTAGGAGGTCTTCCTTAGTGAAGGCGATGGTTGCACTGGCTGCCTTTTGAACCGAGAGGCATTGGATGCATGATCCCTCACTTTTCTCTTTTTCTCCTTTTAAGGAGGTTTCTGAGTTTTTGACCCGGTAGTCCATTTCAATTTGGAGGACTTGCGGGGCGTGTTTGTCGACATCCTCATTCAGTTTTTGTAATTCTGAGATGAGATTATCACGAGTGCGTGGAGACATTCGCAATAAGTCTAGGATGTGAAGACGTGCAGGTATGTGTTTGAAGTGCTCAACCAAGTCATACTTGAAAGCCTCCTTGGGGCCTGCATGTTCATTGTTTTTGCCATTGGGGGCGCTTACAACATCTTTTCCCAAAGGATTTACATAAGTAAAGGAAGATTGGTTGTAATTCTTGTGGTAGTCCCGGCCCGAGCGGGTGCCTCTACCAACTTCGAGAGCTTCTTGAGAAGGATCTTCGCTTGGAAGATTGTCTTCATGATCAAGAGGCTGTCGTTTTTCATCTACTGGGGATGCATCTGCAGCAGAGTTGCCATCCTCAGTGATTGTGTTACACGGAGCATTTTCCGGGAGCAAGTCCTGAACAGCATCCAGTAGCTTTTCTTCTTCGTTGACCCATCCATCATCCCAAGTTGGGTTTTCTTCATGATGATGAGTCGGGAAGAATGTGTATCCTGAAGTCACAGTCTCAGGAGAAGAAACCCGAGAGGGTGTCATCTCTGTGAAAGTCACGTGAGAAGAGATAGCTCCAGAGAATACATTGCTAGGCGTTGTCGGAGTGTAGGTAATCTCATCAGACGACGCTTCAGAAGAGCTATAGTCCTGATATATTACATTACAGGAAGCTCTGATAGGAGATGTTGCCTGCTCGGAGTCAGACTCATCCTCGGATGTAAGAGGATCATTTATCCAGCAATGTTCTCCATTTTCAGGATTTAAGGGTGGATGTACCTGATTATCTTCAGGGACTTCAGGCTCTGGGTTGCGAGGAGGCTCGTTAACACGATCTTGCTCTTGTTCTAGAGCGAGACGCTGCAAGATCCTTGCATATTCTTCAAGATCAGGCATGGGAGCCAGATCCTCTTCTTCGTCTTCTCCGTGTGGCTCAACATAGTTGATTTCCACTGGAGCAATGACAGGTGCTGGGTTAACAGCATCTTCTTGTGCAGCCACTTGATCTTCTTCATCATCAGACCAGGATCCTTGTGGTTGCAAGGGGTTATACCAGATTACTGGCATACGGTGAGTTTCAGGAACCCATTCTTCGTCGGAGAGATACTCTCCTGTTTCAAGAGATTCCTCCCACTCGCCGGTGTAGTTGGGCTCGAATCCATCGTCGGTGTCGCTGGGCTCGTATCCATCAATGGAGAATCCAACTACCGAGTTGTAAGAGTATAATGCCCCATGCATGGCTTCTTTTTTGAATTGAGGTGGCATGAAATCACTGAGAGTGAAGTTTCTTACTGCCTCTGAAGTCTCTGGAAGGGACGTTTTTGTTGCCCCGAGTGAAGTGGTAGAGGAGGCCTCTGCCTTTTCATGGACTTCTTGTTTTGGCTGGGTCTTCTCTTGCCGTTTGAGCCTGAGGAGATGTTTCCTAGCCTGCCTTCGCTGTTGAGCTGTCGGCTTTGTTTTTACAATCTCCCAGTTTTCATCTTCCAAGAGATCGGGATGTACCCATATGGGTTGTCCATCTGGTGTCGGGTAAGGAACCAACACTTCGGACGTTTGAATTCTTTTTATCACCTTGAAGGAAGTAGTGATCTTCTTCTTCGGTGATTTTGGTATTTGTCCACATGACACCATGGTGACGGAGGCAGTCCCATAGTTTTTGTCAAAGGTGATGACTCCATTTTTCCACATCTCGTTTATCTTCTCTCTCACAACAAATCATTGATTGAGAGGATGCGAGACCATCTGGTGGTATGGACAGTACCGAGGATCATTGGTTTTACCAACGTCTCCAGGTCTTTTGGGCTCTGGCAAAATGAGTTTGCCATTTGCTAGGAGAGCCTCAAAGATTTCTTCGACGTCTTCATCGAACGGATATTTCTTTTCTACTCGCTCTTTGAAGGCATCAGAGAGTTCAGGTCTCTTACCTGCAGCTCTATTTTCAGCTTTCTTTGGTTGCTGAGGAGCTGACTTGGTTTGCACATTAAGGACCTCTTTCTTCTTTGGTTTAGAGGTTGCAATGGCGGTTGGCTCTTTTCTTGATGACTTCTGACTGTTGAGGTCTTTGATCACCATTTCAGCTTCCATGGAAGCTTCGAGGAGTTCCCCTAGGTTCTTTGATTTATTGCCGATGATCATGGAGCGGATTTTAGCTCTCATGTTGTTTCGGCAGATGTCGACTAGCGACGCTTGTGGCAGTACATCTGAGCATTTGTACGCCATTGCTTTCCACTTGTGAATGAAGTCATAAGTTGACTCATTCTCTCCCTGTTTTAGGCTGCAGAGCTGAGCCATAGTAACAGGATGATCCTCACCTTGGAAGTGGGTCAGGAAGCGTGTCTCCAGCATAGCCCAGTTCTGAATGGAGTTCTCCGGAAGAGTGGAGTACCAATCGAAGGCCGTACCTTTTAGGGTACTTGTAAAGAGGCGAATCTTGAGTGCATCTTGATCCGCGATAGCTCCCGTCAAGATCTTGAAGTGGATGACGTGCTGTCTGGCCGATCCTTTCCCCGTATATGTTTGGAGAGTAGGATGCTTGAATTTTGTGGGGAATGGGACCGAGTCCATCCATAAAGGATATGGTGGCCTGATCCCATGCTCTTTGAGTATATCCTCTTCTTTTGCTTTGGCGAGGATACTGTCTACGTCCTTTTTGGTAAGGGCGCGTGACTCATTTTCTTCTCCATTTCCCTCGTTATTGCTATGATTCGGAGGAGGCTCATTGTTCACCTGATTTTGGACGACAAGGAGAAGGTTTTCCATCAGAGTTTCAATCCTCTGCTGGCCTTGTTCTAACTGCTGGATGCGTGTGAGCGCATCATCTCGAGGTGGATTCTGAGGTGGCGGCTCAGAACTTGTAGCCAAGACGTTCATCCCTCGGGATTCGAACGAAGAAATCGTCCTGGTGACCGAGCTGGGGCTCATTCTTTTTGATGAAGAGCTTGATGAAGGATTACTCTCCCGTCCTTGGCTGGAAGGGGCAGGAGATTCTTCGGGATGTCTTTGTGTCCTGGTGACGCTACGGGTCACCGGACGTCGGACATGGATTTTTGATGCTGACCTTTGGCGTCTTCTGGTTTTTCCAACCATATGGACGGCAGCAACTTGGTCGGGTCTTTCTTTTTCGACCCATTTGTGGGAGACTTGAAGTGTAGGAGGCTGGGTCCGTTGCTTCTCTAGTCTCTTTTGTCGATATGAAGCACGGTGGCGTGCTCGACGGTCTCTTCAGTCAGCTCTGGCTGGGCTCTGACGATGAAGGATGTGCTCCCTCGGGCGCAGCAGCCGAGCCTGTCTTCTTTGTAGCTAGGCAAGGACAGGATCCGGACCCGGTCCTTTGCCTGTTGCAGCGAAGCTTTAAACCTTTCGAGTTCGGCCCCTGTAGAGATGAAGGGTCGAACTGAAGGAGTGTAGGCCTTGGCAGGTGCTTGTAGAGGCCTGGTGATGCATGATCTGATTTTGGGCCTGTAGGAACAAGCCGGCTCATGCTGGGTTGACTTGGGAGTCAGGTTGGAGATGGGTCTCTCCTCTTTCATGTAGGCAAGAGGGTAGAACTGGATCTCTTTGAGTGGGGCCAGGTATGCTGGCTTGGTGGAAATTTGAGACCTTCTTTGTTTCGGGGAAGGTCTTGGAGACCAAGTCTTGGGATAGACCTGGTTGTTTGTGGGTCGAGGCTTCGCGGGGGTGCCGCGGGCTTCGGGCTTTTGGGCGCTCGCCTTTGGTGTCACGGGAGTGACACGTTGAGAGGCGATCTTCTGCCTTTTGGCAGGCGCAGTTTGTTCTTCGGGAAGTGGGAATGGTCCCAGCGTCCCAAAGAAGATAGTCCGGGGAGTCGAGGTCGACCCGGAGTTCAGAGAGTTGCCGAGGGAGTTAACGCTTCGGCAGCTGACAGGGCGCTTATGAGTGCGCGCGCTTTGCTTCTGTTGAAGCATGAGTTGGTGCTTGTTCTCATCGAAGATAATGGTTAAGGCTGCCATTGTTAGTTTCGAAAAAAGTTCTGAAACAAGACCACATCCATTAGTAATCACAAGAATATAATGATCATAAATGGGAATTCCTATGGTTGTCTTTTCAAATCGCTTAAGGGATATGACCCAAGCGACATGAAGAAGGCAAAAAGCCATAGATGGTACAATTGTTCTGACAGCAAGTATGGTGAGCCCAGAATGAGCGTTCCAGTGACTGCTAGAAGCAATTGTAAACCTAAATTCGACTTATCGAGAAGCAGGGCTTGCTCGAGATAAGAAGAATATAAGGTAGGAGTTACAAATGTGCCGGTCACAGATACAGTAGACCCTGAAAGGGCGTACCAGTACTGCTATGCACAAATGTTGGAGATCGCATCCATGAGATGGGATTCTTTGTTTTGAAAGGTCAGAAATGGATTCGTCAAAGAGAGCAGGTGGCATTCCGATTCAAATACGGGCTCAACGATTTCCGCGAGCGCCAGTACTCAGAAGGGAAGAGACCACAATTTCTCGAATCTGAATCCAAAAGTGACGAGTTTTTTTTTGAAATGTCAAGATTGGTTCCATCAAGGAGAGCAAATGGTATTCTGATCTGAACACGGTCTCGGCGATTTCCGCGAGCGCCAGTGCTCAGAAAAGAAGAAACCAAAATTTCTCAGATCTGAAATCAAAAGTGATGAGTTTTTGGAGATTTTTTTTTTGAAATGATTTTTTTTATTTTATTATTTTTATTTTTATTTTTTTTTAATATATTTTTATTTATTTTTTTTTATTTTTTTTTGAAAATTTTTGTTTTTTTTTTTTTTTTAAGATTTTTTTTTGAAAATCTTTTTTTTATTTTTTTTTTATTTTTTTTTTAATTTTTTAAGATTTAAAGACGAGAGTGTACACATAGACCTCCTAACCCGGTCTAATGAAACCTCAATTGATAGAATTGCCCCCAGGTAAGGGTAGGATTACTTAATGAACCCGTTTGGAGGATCTTTGCCTAGAACAGTCAAGCTGTCTCCACACTCTGGACAAGGCTTTTCTTGAATCAATCGTGATCAAAGAACGCAATTGGTTTAACCTTAGTGGTCTATGTCCTTCTTTATAAAAAATCCCAAATAGACTCATCGAAGAGAAACGATGGCCCAAAACCTTAGTCGAACGGGCTCAACATTTCTGCAAGCACCAAAGAACGATAGGATAGGATCAAAGTTTCTCAATTTTGAATCCAAACTAAGAAAACTGATTTTTTTTTTATTTTTATTTTTTTTTAATAATTTTTTTTTTTGAAATCTCTAATGAACTCATCGAAGAGAAACGATGGTCCAAAACCTTAGTCGAACGGGCTCAACATTTCTCCAAGCACCAAAGAACGATAGGATAGGATCAAAGTTTCTCAATTTTGAATTCAAACTAAGAAAACTGATTTTTTTTTTTTTTTGAAAAGAGAAAGAATGGAAACAAACTCAAAGAAATAGAAATTTCCAAAAAATCCCATCTCATGTTTTTTAGGATCCAAAATCCAACATAGGCTACCAGCTAGAAAGTAGCCAAGGAATCCGGAAAAGAAGTATAAGCATAGAGCAAAAAGTATGATATGCAAATATTTCATTTCCGAGCACCGTGTTCTCAAATGAACGAGTCCCACCGGGTATGCCAGCTTGATGGAACGCGCTCCGAGGCGCCGTGGGGCGGCTACCGGGGTCGGCGGAACGTGGGAGTCCGTCGGGTCCGGCCCTTTCGCGCCCTGGCGGGCCTGAAGCGTGCATCAACATTTTTTTTTGGGTGGGTGTGCCAGATTTTCTATTTTACTTGGAATTGGAAGTGGTAATCCGGAGATCAACCTTCGCAAGTAAAAAGGAAATCAACTTCTTTCAAGTTTTCCATTGCACAAATATTTAAGAAAAGAGACATTTTCTTGGTTTGCCGTGAAAGGCAATTTTGTTTGGCATTTATAGCCGATTTTGTGGCGTTTATAGCCGACTTACAATTCTCATCAATAATGAAAGACAAGAGTTGTTATTTTTGTCTCTTTTAGAAAAATACAAACTACAATGAAAAGCAAGAAAAGGAAGATCTAACTTTTCAGGAGATTGTGGGGGACTCGTTCAGATTGACGGTCGCAAGCCATGTGTGGGCTTCGCCGTCATCCATGCAGATGAGAACAGAGGATGCTCTTGATTCGCTTGGCTTGGCTATAACCTCAGATTTTTAGAGGACAAAGACCAAGAGAAGGTCCTATGTCCAATAAAAAGCTAAGTAGACGGGCTGAAAAGCCACGTCTATGTTGACACCAAAAATGTCACGCTTCCTGACCCACTTCCAAGGTGAGGATCATCCTGTTACTATGGCTCAGCTCTGCAGCCTAAAACAGGGAGAGAATGAGTCAACTTATGACTTCATTCACAAGTGGAAAGCAATGGCGTACAAATGCTCAGATGTACTGCCACAAGCGTCGCTAGTCGACATCTGCCGAAACAACATGAGAGCTAAAATCCGCTCCATGATCATCGGCAATAAATCAAAGAACCTGGGGGAACTCCTGGAAGCTTCCATGGAAGCTGAAACGGTGATCAAAGACCTCAACAGTCAGAAATCATCAAAGAAAGAGCCGACTGCTGTTGCAACCTCTAAACCAAAGAAGAAGGAGTTTCTCAATGTGCAGACTAAGTCAGCTCCTCAGCAGCCAAAGAAAGCTGAAAATAGAGCTGCAGGTAAGAGACCTGAACTCTCTGATGCCTTCAAAGAGCGAGTAGAAAAGAAATATCCGTTCGATGAAGACGTCGAAGAAATCTTTGAGGCTCTCCTAGCAAATGGCAAACTCATTTTGCCAGAGCCCAAAAGACCTGGAGACGTTGGCAAAACCAATGATCCTCGGTACTGTCCATACCACCAGATGGTCTCGCATCCTCTCAATCAATGCTTTGTTGTGAGAGAGAAGATAAACGAGATGTGGAAAAACGGAGTCATCACCTTTGACAAAAACTATGGGACTGCCTCCGTCAACATGGTGTCATGTGGACAAACACCAAAATCACCGAAGAAGAAGATCACTACTTCCTTCAAGGTGATAAAAAGAATTCACACGTCCGAAGTGTTGGTTCCTTGCCCGACACCAGACGGACAACCCATATGGGTACATCCCGATCTCCTGGAAGATGAAAATTGGGAGATCGTCAAAACAAAGCCGACCGCTCAGCAGCGAAGGCAAGCCAAGAAACATCTCCTCAAGCTCAAACGGCAAGAGAAGACCCAGCCAAAACAAGAAGTCCATGAAAAGGCAGAGGCCTCCTCTACCACTTCACTCGGGGCAACAGAAACGTCCCTTCCAGAGACTTCAAAGGCGGTAAGAAACTTCACTCTCAGTGATTTCATGCCACCTCAATTCAAAAAAGAAGCCATGCAGGGGGCATCATACTCTTGCAACTCGGTAGTTGGATTCTCCATTGATGGATACGAGTCCAGCGACACCGACGATGGATTCGAGCCCAACTACACCGATGAGTGGGAGGAATCTCTTGAAACAGGAGAGTATCTCTCCGACGAAGAATGGGTTCCTGAAACTCACCTTATGCCAGTAATCTGGTATAACCCCTTGCAACCACAAGGATCCTGGTCTGATGATGAAGAAGACCAAGAGGCTGCACAAGAAGATGCTGTTAACCCAGCACCTGTCATTGCTCCAGTGGAAATCAACTATGTTGAGCCACACGGAGAAGACGAAGAAGAGGATCTGGCTCCCATGCCGGATCTTGAAGAATATGCAAGGATCTTGCAACGTCTCACTCTAGAACAAGAGCAAGATCGTGTTAACGAGCCTCCTCGCAACCCAGAGCCTGAAGTCCCTGAAGATAATCAGGTACATCCACCCTTAACTCCTGAAAATGGAGAACATTGCTGGATAGATGATCCTCTTACATCCGAGGATGAGTCTGACTCCGAGCAGGCAACATCTCCTATCAGAGCTTCCTGTAATGTAATATATCAGGACTATAGCTCTTCTGAAGCGTCGTCTGATGAGATTACCTATACTCCGACGACGCCTAGCAATGTATCCTCTGGAGCTACCTCGTCTCACGTGACTTTCACAGAGATGACACCCTCTCAGGTTTCTTCTCCTGAGACTGTGACTTCAGGATACACATTCTTCCCGACTCATCATCATGAAGAAAACCCAACTTGGGGTGATGGATGGGTCAACGAAGAAGAAAAGCTGCTGGATGCCGTTCAGGACTTGCTCCCGGAAAATGCTCCGTGCAACACAATCACTGAGGATGGCATTCTGCTGCAGATACATCCCCAGTAGATGAAAAACGACAGCCTCTTGATCCTGAGGACAATCTTCCAAGCGAAGACCCTTCTCAAGAAGCTCTCGAAGTTGGTAGAGGCACCCGTTCGGGCCGGGACTACCACAAAAATTACAACCAATCTTCCTTTACTTATGTAAATCCTTCGGGAAAAGATGTTGTAAGCGGCCCCAGTGGCAACAATGATGAACATGCAGGCCCTAAGGAGGCTTTCAAGTATGACTTGGTTGAGCACTTCAAACACATACCTGCACGTCTTCACATCCTGGATTTATTACGAATGTCTCCACGCACTCGTGATAATCTCATCTCAGAATTACAAAAACTGAATGAGGATGTCGACAAACATGCCCCGCAAGTCCTCCAAATTGAAATGGACTACCGGGTCAAAAACTCTGAAACTTCCTTAAAAGAAGAAAAAAAGAAAACTGAGGGATCATGCATCCAATGCCTCTCGGTTCAAAAGGCAGCCAGTGCAACCATCGCCTTCACTAAGGAAGACCTCCTACTTGGCGAAGCAAGGCACAACCGACCCCTGTACTTCACAGGGTACATCAAAGAAATGCCGATACATAGAGTTCAGATCGACCCAGGTTCTGCACTCAACCTTATCTCCACTTCGGCTCTTGAAGAGTTGGGCATCCCACCCAGCAAGCTAAGCCACACATCTGTATCTATCTTTGGATACGATGGGAGCACTCAAAGGCCTATCGGCAAAATCAGGTTCAAATTGCAAATCGGTGATCTTATCTCTGAGGTCACTGTGTACGCAATAAAAACCCCCTCATGCTACAACATCCTTCTCGGACGTCCTTGGATACACGAGAATGGTGTTGTTCCTTCAACTCTACATCAATGCATCAAGTTCGTCGGCGACGACGGCCTGGTACATCGAGTCTTTGCGGACAGAAAACCCTTCAAAGGTAAAGAAGTCCACTTCGCAGACTCCCAAATGTATGAAGGTGAAAAAGAAGAAGAAGAGGAAATAGCACCCCCTGCTGAAAATCTCCAGAAAGATAAAGGCAAGGCTCCTCAAAAATCACCGGAAGAAAACAAACCCTCCGGCAAATTAGAAGAGAGTAGTCAATCTCCCTTCGTTATCTCCCTCAAGAATTCAAAACCTTTGGTCATCACGACTAAAGTGAAGAAGGCGAAACAAAAGCCTGGGGGCAAATTTGTTGTCTCTCTCGTGTCTATCATGCAAGACACAGACTCGGACTCAGAGCCAGAAGACGATGCATCGTCAAGCCAAGCTGACACTCAGCAAATTCAGCCTGCTCTCACTCCGATGGAGACACCTGCTGATGTAGAAGATCCTACGTCTGCTACCTTTGTTGTTCCGGCAACATCACCAAAGCAAAGGCCGATCTTCTTCCATAGATCGGACGCTTCTTCATCAAATTCCATGCTGGAACCTTTCCAAAATGAAGGTATGCCTCAGCTATCTCTATATAGTCCTGTGGCACAAGCAATTATGAAGAAAATGGGCTATGACGCTCAAAACCCAGTCGGTTTGGGAGAAAGACGCGGTATTCTCATGCCATTGGAGCCCGCCTTGACCAAAAGCCAGCTGGAAGATTGGAGACTCTACGGTCATGTAGAAAAGTCTTCATATGGGTTAGGATACGATCCTGATACTCCTCTGAGACAGTTGACACAAAAGCTTAAAAGTCGTTTTACCGACCAAGCCTCAACATCTCAAGTCCATGAAGACATCGATCTCCCTGGATATCTCTTTAAAGAGTTACCTGACAAAGATCCAGGAAGCTCATCCAATTGGTATGATTTCTCTGATGATAAAGAGGAATCGTCCGATAATACAGACTTGTGGCATCCTGACCCAGAAGAACCCTCGTCTCCAAAAGAAATACCAGACTCAACAGGCGATTGGGACTATCTCATAGCAAGCCTTGAGGAGATCACCAATCAAGAAAATCCATGGAAAGGAACAGAGCCTTGGTCTGGTAATGCAGTTGAAACTCCAGAAGGTTTCGTTGAGTTGGAAGCCTCCGAAAATATTGTGGAGGAACCACCTTCGAACCTTCCGACAGAAGATCCTGTTCAAAAGATAAACTTGGGAACACCTGATAACCCACGTCCTGTATTCATAAGTAAGAATATAAAGGATGATGAGTTACCCGAGTATATCGCTTTTCTTCGTGAGTTCGTTGATTGCTTTGCATGGTCCTATGCTGAAATGCCTGGTTTAGACCCCAAAGTAGCAGTCCACAAACTCAATCTTCAAGAAGACGTCAAGCCTGTCAAACAAGGCCAAAGAAGATTCCGTCCAGATGTGATGGATAAAATTGAACAAGAAGTTCAAAAACTCAAAAGTGTCGGCTTCATCCGTGAGGAACAACATCCAGAATGGTTGGCCAACATTGTCCCCGTGACAAAGAAAAATGGGCAGATCAGGGTCTGTATTAACTATAGAGACCTGAATGGCGCTTGCCCTAAAGATGAATTCTCGCTCCCCATACCGGAGGTGATGATTGACAATACCTGCGGATTCGAGCAAATGACATTCATGGATGGCTTCTCTGGTTACAATCAGATAAAGATGCATCCCGAGGATGAAAAACACACTTCATTTCAGACTCCATTTGGCGTGTATTGCTACACTGTCATGCCATTTGGTCTGAAAAATGCTGGTGCCACATATCAGAGGGCTATCATGAAAATATTCCAAGATATGCAGCACAAGACGGTCGAATGTTACGTTGATGACCTCGCCGTCAAAAGCAGAAGAAAAGAAGACCATCTCAAAGATCTTCGGGAAGTCTTCCTCCGACTCCGCAAACACAAACTGCGGATGAATCCTCTAAAATGCTTCTTCGGCGTCTCGTCGGGTAAGTTTCTCGGATTCCTTGTTCGGAAAGCTGGAATAGAACTTGACCCCATAAAAGTCAAGGCTATTCTAGAAATGCCCTCTCCAAGAACCTTGAGAGAACTAAAAGGGCTCCAAGGGAGATTGGCCTACATCAGACGGTTCATCTCCAATCTTTCGGGGAAATGCCGTCCATTCTCTCGATTGATGAAAAAAGGTGTAGACTTTGTCTGGGATGCCGACTGCGAAGCCGCATTTCAAGATATCAAGTCATACCTGACCAAACCTCCAGTGTTAGCTGCCCCTGCCACTGGAAAACCATTCATCTTGTACACAAGAGCTCTTGATCATTCTGTAGGCGCTCTGCGTGCACAAGAGAATGGCGAGGGAAAAGAAGCTGCTCTATACTACCTCAGCCGCATGCTAGTAGGTGCAGAGCATCGCTACTCTCCAGTCGAAAAAGAATGCCTTGCAGTGATGTTTGCCGTACAAAAGCTACGTCACTACTTGCTTTCCAACACAGTCTACCTCGTCTCAAGGATCAAACTCTTGAAGGTCCTTGTCACAAAGGCCGGTTCTCTCAATGCCCGACTGCCAAAATGGTCCATCCTCTTGTCACAATTTGATATTAGGTATGTGCCACAAAAAGCAATCAAAGGCCAAGCTCTAGCAGATTTCCTCGCAGAGCATCCATTGCCTAAAGATTCACCACTCAGGGATGATCTCCCAGACGAACCTGTCTACAAAGTGGAGACTTCCTCACCAAATGCCTCCTGGGACATGTACTTTGACGGTGCAACCAGGACAAATGAAAACAGAAAGCTGATCTCGGGAGTTGGCATCCTCTTTGTTAGCCCCGACAAATGCATGATTCCACACGCTTTCTCGCTACTGGAACCATGCACAAACAATGCAGCTGAATACCAAGCTCTGATCCTAGGATTGGAACTCGCCATCGAATCCGGTATCACTATGCTGGAAGTCTTTGGAGACTCTCAACTGATCGTCAACCAGATGAATCAGAAATATGAAGTCAGGAAGCCTGATCTGCTGCCTTATTACAACAAGGCACAATCGCTTCTGCAAAAGTTTGACATCTGCAACATCACCCACATTCGTAGAGGTGAAAATATCCGTGCAGATGCCCTGGCCGGACTTGCCGCATCAATGGCGATCCAGGAAGGGGAAAACATGCAAATTACAGTGTACGAGAGAAGGATCCTCCCTCCTCTTAACACACACCAAGCAGTTGCTGAATGCCACCGAGTGGTTGGAAGTCGGATCTCTATCCTTCAACCTTCAATCGGCGACTGGAGGGATCCGTTCATTGATTACACTATGTTCGGAATCCTACCTGAAGATCCAAAAGAACGGGTAAGCATTCAAAGGCGAACCCCAAACTTTCATTTGGATATCCCTTCAAAGATCCTTTACAGGAAATCCTTCAACGGAGTACTTCTACGCTGCTTGTCACAACAAGAGGCCGAAGAAACACTTAAAGAAGTTCATGCTGGTCTTTGTGGAGCCCATCAGGCAGGTCCTAAGCTCTATGATCAGATAAAAAGGTTAGGTTACTATTGGCCTACCATGGTTGCTGATGCAATGCAATTTGCCAAACGTTGCCAGCTATGCCAAGTTCATGGAGATTACATTCACATTCCTCCGGAATGGCTGCATCCTACAGCAATCTCATGGCCTTTGGAAGCATGGGGCATGGACATCATAGGTCCTATCTCTCCCCCTTCAAGCAAAGGTCATCGCTTCATCTTCGCCGCAACGGATTATTTCTCCAAGTGGTCAGAAGCATTTGCGTTCAACGAAATGAAGACCTCATCTGTTCTTCAGTTCCTGCGCACCAGCATCATTTGTCGTTTCGGCATACCCAAGAGATTCGTCCATGATAACGGACCACAATTCCGGGATCATCGATTCTACAGGTTTTGCGACAAATACAAAATCCAAAGCTGTCCTTCGACTCCATACAATCCGGCAGCAAACGGATTAGCAGAAGCCTTCAACAAGACACTCTGCAAAATCCTCAAGAAAATGGTCTCTAGTCACAAAAGAGACTGGAGCGACAAACTGTCTGAAGCTTTGTGGGCCTATCGAACCACCGTTCGAGGACCAACCCATAGCACACCATTCTCCTTGGTCTATGGATGCGAAGCTGTCGTGCCCCTAGAGGTACAAATTCCTTCTCTGAGGGTATCTCTACAAAATGACATGACTCAAGAAAGCAATGTCAAATTGCGACTCCATGAGCTGGACAATCTCGACGAGAGACGGCTCGAAGCTCGACAAAGCATTGAACTTTACCAAGCACGCATGGCAGGATCTTTTGACAAAAGGGTCCGGCAACGCGCCTACAAAAAGGGTGACTTGGTTCTTGCGGTAAAAAGACCAATGGTCTTCGCACACAAATCCAAAGGCAAATTTGAACCAAAATGGGAGGGACCCTACGTCATCGACAAAGTCTTCTCCAACGGCGCATATGCCCTCCTAAACATGGAAGGCGACAGATGTATGCTGCCTATCAACGGCAAGTTCTTGAAGCGGTACTACCCTTGAAGACTTACCCAACTGGGTAAGAGCAATGCCTGTATGGCCAAAACCTGTTCTCAGGTACTCGCTCGTCAAACCCACTCTCTTTAGAATTTTCATATCAAATGTCAAAATTTCTAGAGATTCAAAAACAATGCTTACTTTCATTGTTTCATTGTTCAAAAACAAAAAAAAAATCCAAGTTTAGGAGCCTCTCCCTGACTTGACCAAAACTTTCGATCCTTGAACCAAAATTCATGGTTTGAAACAAAAATCCGGATTTAGGGATTTCCACCCTAGTCCACCTTACCTTTTACCGCCAAATGGTTCTAGGTCAAAATTTACGACCCTCGTGTCTTTAAACAAAAAAAATGGTTTTTCAAAAATCGTGGGGAAATGGCATCAAAGTCAGTACCCGCAAAACAAAAATTTTGAAAAAAAAAAAAAAGCAATGATGCGACATTCCATCGATACTTGCACCCAAAATCACAGGGAAGCGACATTTCGTCGATACTTGCAAAATCCAAAAATCGTGGAGAAGCAACAAACCAGTTGATATCCACAACCCAAATTTCAAAGGTTCGAGAAAACCTAAAATCGTGGAGAAGCAACAAACCAGTTGATATCCACAACCCAATTTCAAAAATCGTGGAGATGCAACATACCAGTTGCTATCCACAACCCAAAATTACAAATGGTTCGAGAAAACCTCAAATTTCAAAAATCGCGGAGAAACGACATCAAGTCAGTACCCGCAAAACCAAAAGTCTTGGGAAAAGCAGGGAAGCGACGCTTAGTCGATATTTGCACCCCAATTCGCGAGGAAGCGACATTCCATCGATACTTGCAAAACCTAACCCGCGAGGAAGTGACATTCCATCAATACTCGCAAAACCGAATGAGCAAGGAAGCGACATTCCATCGATACTTGCAAGACCATTCAGCGGGGAGGCGACATTTAGTCGATACCTGCATTTTGAAAACCAAAACTCGGCTATAAATGCCAAAATCCGGCTATAAATGCCAAAACAAAAATTTCCGGCTATAAACGCCAAAATCGGCTTTCATGCCAATAAAACAAAACTCGGTTTTCAAAAAACTCGGCTACAAATGCCACACACAAAAAAAAAAAAACCTGACTCTCATGTCAAAACCGGCTATAAATGCCACAAATTGGCTATCAATGCCACCAAACCGGCTATAAATGCCACCAATTGGCTATCAATGCCACCAAACTAGCTGTAAATGCCACAAAAATCCGGCTTTCATGCCAAATTCGTTTCCCCTACCAGAACAACCATTTGACAAAAGATTTTCACAAAATGACAAAGCTTTTGATCAAATCCCATTTAGCAATTGCATTCATCACAAAAAGATTTGAGTGAGCGTAGGGAACAACAAAAAAAAAAGGTACCAAAAAATACATGTGGTACCAAAGCAAAAAAAAAAAAAAAATAGAAAGTGTTCACAAGCACTACAAAAAAAAAAAAGAAAAGTACCAAAAAAAATACATGTGGTACCAAAAAAAAGAAAGTGTTCACAAGCACTACAAAAAAAAGAGTACCAAAAAATATGGTACCAAAAAAAAGAAGAATGGTTTCTGCTATAAAAAATCAGGAGCTTAGCCAAAAATGGTCTCCAGCCAAAGCTTCAGCTCCTCAAGCAAACTTTTGGCCTCAGCCGTCAGAGTTTCCAAGGCACGCTTCTTCAGGAACTTGCCATGAGATGCTGGCGAATGCCGTAACCCTTCTTTTACACCGGGAAGCTCTTCCCCAGCAGTTTGCCATCGTTCGTTTTCTAGAGTCCTCCTCTCGAGAACTTGACCAGCATCTGCAACCCTGCGGATCAGAGTACTCTCCCTGTCACGAGCCTCTGTTATAGCAGCCCACTTCGCATCGACTTGTGCCTTCAAATGCTCAAGACGGTTCCTGGCCTCCTCAACTTCCCTATCAAGGACGTTAAGGTCATGCCTCAATCCGATGATGGCTAGCTCTTCCTTGTTCTTCTCCCGAACTAGCTGCTTCTTGCTTTGTGTAGCCTCATTCAGGTCAGACTTAGCCTTATCAGCAGGGTCCAAGAACATCTCCTTGAAGAATTGGTCGTCAGGGAAACCCATGGTCTCAAACCACTTGTCACCCAGTGCAATGATCCTATCAACGATCGCCCTGGCACCTGTGACATCCAGACCAACCTCTTCGGTGTCGTTCAGAATCTCCTGTACATGTGGGATCATGCCAAATCCTGCCTCCAAGTGTCCAGAAAGGAGAGTCTTGACCCAAGAACTCAAAACCCGAGCCAGCACCTTCTTCGCAAATTGAAGAGACGAACCGGATGAAGATTCACCCTTCTCCGCTGATCGGCTGCTCATGTCATGTCCCATTGGAAGAGTAACAAAAGAACTCTTTTCACTTGGAGCCACTGGAGAGGGAATCTCAACACGAGGCATCTCCTCAATCATGTCTGAACTGGTCTCTACCTCCGGATCGACCTCTGGCATCCCTTGCTCTGGTTCTGAAGGAGGCGATGGACTCTCTTCTGTCACTTCAAAACCTGCAAATGAAACACAAAAAGGTATGAATATGATCCTGTTTAAAAAAAAAAAAAAAAATCATCAGGGTCATCACTACAAAGTACCTTCTTCGACGACTGGCGGAACACTCTCTTCCTCCATGAACTCATCGGAAGCATCATCAACATTTGCGTCCATTGATGGTTCAAAGTCATCGGAATCCTGTGGCAAGTCAGCTGACAAGAAAAAACTGTTAGCAAATCAAGTCGCAGGCAAAAAAAAAAAAAGAGAAAGCGAAAGAAGTTATACCAATTGGAGATTCCGGAGTCATTCCAGAGTCCCTCGGTTCTTCTTCAGATGCCATAACCGGCTCCATCACCGCCTCATCGGTCGGAACCTCAGGCATCGGCAAGTCTTCATCCTCTGCTAAAAAAAAAAAGAGCAGCAGCAGGGTGAGAAAACAAATCAGAACATGGAAAGCCCCATGAAAGAAGTAGAAAAAGAAAAAGGAAGAATCATACCTTCACCAATGGTCTCTTCCCCACGACTCCTCTTCTCTGGAGGCTCGTCGACAGCCTCTGGCACCTCCTCATTGATGGTAAGAGGGATTTCCATGTCAGGAGAGTCCTCATGTGGCCCCTCGCTGCGATGATGACTCCTCCTCTTCTTACCTCTACGGGTTCGCTTCCTAGAAGAACCCGCCTCACTATCAGAGTCAGGTTTCTCACTTGACTCCTCACTGGATGGTCTGCTTTCGCCAGTAGACTCCACGGAAGCTCGTCTCTGTGCCGCTTGCATCCAAGCGTCGAGCTCAGCTTCCTCCTGTTCTAGCTGCTCCAAAGCCTCATCAGGTACTTCCCGAACAGCTTCAGAACCAATGACGCCCTGGTCACCGAGAAAGCCTATCTTGTGCTTCTCTCCAGAAAGGAAGGCCCAAACTTCCTCTCGCCGGACGCCATCCGACTTCCCAATGCCTTTTCCAGAAGACAGCTTTACATCAAGCTCCTTCTTGGAAAGCCCCCGATATGCCAAAAAGCTCTCCGCGAACCACTTCGTGAAGCCGGCAGTTCGGAAAGTCGACAGCTCAGGATAAGAAATCGTGGCAGTAGTGTCTTCAGCACTATAGAAAGCCCATGCATTTCTGCCATCCTGCAAACCCCCAAAACGCTTCACCATACTCGAAGGCGCTCCAACAACGCCTTGAGAGAAGCCCAACTGAAGCGCAAAGCGAGAAGGTACATATGGCTGGATGTCGACGAAAAGATGTCTGCGGTACACCATCGTGCCGACCCGTATGCTGAAAAGCCACTCCTTCTCTGCATTGGTCAAAGAGTAATGCCTTCCCGACCCTGCTCTGGTAGAGTCTCGGGAGGCACCAAAATCAAAAGCCTTCTTCCGCAACTCCGGAGAAAGCTTAACTGAAGACTGCCCCATCTCGACGTCCCTGAACCGTCGGATCCTCATGCGGGCAAACAAAAGTGATTCAGATACGGCTTTTCCCTTAGCCAATCGAATCATCAGAGGATCATCATCCTGTGCAGCACCCAGCTGGTGGAAGCCAGGACAGTGGTATACAAACCACGAATAAAAGATATGGGCTGAAAATACCCTATTCATAGGGAGCCCAAGCCGAACCAAGAAAGCAGCAGCCTACAGTTCGGTACACAGGTAGGAGTAAAGAGCGGGCACCAAAGCAAGCCGCTCTCCAAACGCCATCTGACAAGCCGGAAAAATACAATGCGGCCTGATGTGCGTCCCATCTCCACCAGCAAACACAGCCTCACCTAGCCAATAAGTGAGGTAAACAACAAGATCTCTCCGCAGTGCAATGTCAGAATAAAGGGCATCTGTGCTCGCGAAGAAACCCTTCAACTCTTCCTGCATGGCCAAAGTCTTCTTCCTGTCTTCCCGGGTCATGCTATCAGGAGACTCTTTCCTGTCAAAGAAGTTGAAGAATGAAGAGCCATAACTCTTCCAACTGCTGGATCTGACTTTCGAGCCCTCCTTCAAAAAATCATAGAAGGCGACGAGCTGAAAGTATTGGAGCCTGAACTCCTCTGACTGCTCCTCAAGGACGCTGTCAATCGGCATGAACTCCTCGTAGAGTTTGCCAAGGATGGGCAATCCAGTAATAGCACTCAACTCCTTCAGAGAAAAACCAACCTCACCATTCGTGACAACGAAGGTATTGGTCTGAGGGAGGAAAGACTCCAACATAGCCATGAAGGCATCATCGGAAAAAGTCACGGTCTCCCTAAAAGTGCGGACCGCGTCAAAAATCCCGGCTTCCTTCAAAACGGCGCCCCCAATCAGCAAGGTGTGGTCAGTCCATGACTTCCAATCGGAGTCAGCATTGAAACGGCCACGAAGTCGAAAAGGCTTCACCCAAGTACTGCCGTCACCGCTGAAAACGCCAAGGCCCACCGGTCTCAAATCGACTGACGGATAATCAGAGCCCTGGTAGCCGCTGGCTGGCATCAACATGTCCATACGGACAGGTGGCTTCTCCGCATATCCGGAGGGTCCACCAACAAAAACCCCGGTCTTGATCACACTGGTCCTCTTCACCCAGCTCGGAGGATCTTCCCTCTTAGAGCACGTGGGAGCAAGGCTCATGATCGAGATGGTACGATCAAAAGACGACCGGGTAGAAACAGTCTTCTCTTCACCATCTGCTGTGTAAGAGAACTGAAAACATCTCCTTTGGTATGTCAAGTCGTCAGGGACTGCATCTCCAAAGAAGAAGGTAGGCTTGGGTAAAACCCTCAGATCGTCCATAACCCAAGGACGGTTGCTTACCATGATCTTATAGAATTCCTCATTCTTGAGAGCGATCAATCGCTGTCTCATCTCATCGCGATTGAGGGAATCGCACTCTTCCAAGTTCTTCTCAACAAACTGGACCTTCTCCCAGGCCTGCTGAACGGCCACATTGGAAGATCTAGCAGATTGACGAGGTACGCTTGTAGCAGGCTCTTTACCCTTGTTCGCTCTGGAGGAACCACCTGCAAAGGTTGGAAAAGAAAAAGATCATCATCAAAATGACAGGATTTCGCTAAAAAAAAAAAGGGGTCACTTTGTCCCACCAAAAATCTGGTGAAATTTTGGCATGACTCCGGGGCAATTCCAAAGAAAAAGGAAATACCCCGACGGAAATAGAAAGTTTGAAGATGGGCTCAACATTGCTGCGGGCTCCGAAACTCCAAACTTTCGAAACCTCAAAATCTCCGCAAAATCAAGAAGGGCTCAACATCGCTGCGAGCTCCAAATTCCCAAAATTGCAAAGATTTTCAGGTATGCTATCACATCATGCTACTCAATTCAATTTACAAAAAGTACATGCATGAACATCTAGATTTGCATAAAAACGCATTATCATGATGAGCAAAAAAAAAAAAAAAAAAAAAAAAAAAAAAAGAAACTTTCTCAAAAAAGGAGGGAGAAAGAAAAGAAAAAAAAAAGAAACTTTCTCAAAAAAAAAAAAAAAAAAAAAAAAATCAGGCCACGTGGCCGTACGGACCAGATCCGTACGGATCTGTCCGTACGGCCCACAAAAAAAAAAGAAGAAAAAAACGTGTGAAAAAAAAAAAGAAAAAAAACAAAAGAAGAAATCACGTGGAGAAAAAAAAAGAAAGAAGAAGAATAGAAAGAAAAGAAAGAAAGAAAAAAAAAAGAAGAAAGAAAAAAAAAGAAGAGAAACTTTTTTTTACCATCCTATTCTCTACATAAAGTTTTCTTGAAAGAAAAAGAGAGAAAACTTACTTGAAGCCATTGATGGAGAAGAAGAAGGAAAAAGCTTGAAGATCCTTGAAGAAGAAAAACTCTTGGCCTTGGAGCTCTCTTGAGATTGTTGCAAAAGAAAGCAATAAGAGCAAGAGATCCTACCTTCCTTTGCTTTTATAGGAGAGAGCAAATCAAAGAAGGAAACAAAGAAGAAAGGTAAGTGTTACTAATTAGTAACCTTACCAAAAGAGAAGGAATTAGAAAGATTCTTTCCCAAAAAGAAAGATGTCTTTGAGAGATTTCCTCCCAAAATCAATCAAATGAGAGATTCTCTCCCATAAAGATATTTTTAGATATTCTCTATCCAAATGAGATATCTTTAGATATTCTTTACAAAAATGACCCCACATGAGATCTAAGCCATCCTAAAAAGCTTAAGGTCCCATGGGCTAGCCCATATGAGCCAGGTTTGACCACCTAGGCACTAAAAAAAAAAAAAAAAAAAAAAAAAATGGGCTTTTAGTCAGAAAAAATCCCTCTTACCAAGAGCATACAAAAATGGTTCCATGCCTCTTTTGAGTTGATTGAACCATACAAAAAATCCCAAGCCCCATGAGCTTCCAAAAATCAAACCATCCAGCCTCATATACCAAATTGAGCCAAAATCTTGAAATTGACATTCCACAAATATCCAAACCACTCCAATGGACCCACACAGTCCCAAAGAGTGACCAAAAACCAAATCCTGGTCCCCTAACTTGCCACATACAGCTTGTTAGGTCACAAGACCAAAACCAAAAACCAAATCATGATCCCCCAACTTGCCACATACAGCTTGTTGGGTCACAAGGTCAAAACCAAAACCCGACCCCCTAACCTGCCACATACAGCTTGTTAGGTCACAAGGTCAAAAACAAAAGCCCAAATCCACATCCCTGATGTCATCTTCAAAACTTTGCCTCGAGATGGTGTGTGATTCCTTTCACTACCATAAAATTCCCCTGGAAGCTCAAAGGCTACTCTACCAAAGGAAGGATTGCTCAAAGACTCTTGGTCAATACACAAGCTCTCCTTCAAAAATCTCTTCGAGGCACATCGACTACAAAAGTCAAGCAATTCGTCGCTGTACCTCGAGGGGGCATTTGTTGACACCAAAAATGTCACTTTGCCTCTTCAAATCAAGAAAGCTGCATGAAGTCGCAACCTGCCATAAATAGGCAATGCAACTTCTCCAAAAATTCAAATCTTGTCAGAATCAAACAAAAACTGCAAGATCCTTCAAGATAGCCAAGAGAAGAGTACACATGAAGTTTCGGGCCATTTCGACAACATTTGGCCTAACTTCACTTCTCCGACAGCTAAACGGGAGCTCCCGACGGCGACATCATCGGAGACGTCAAAACTTCGATCAAAGCCTACAGATGACTCCAGCATGTCTCAAAAGGGCTCTATGCCAAATTTCAAGTCAAACCGACAACGTTTGACCCTCCATCAATGCTTGAGCAGCAAAATCAAGCCTCCCGGCGGCGGGAACCACCGAAGCCTTCGCTCATCAAACCAAGTGCATGAGTGGCTTCAACATGCTTCCAAAAGGCTGCACGTCGAATTTCAGGACATTCCGACAACGTTTGACCAGGTTTCGATGCTCCGAGAGAAAATCAAGCCTACCGACGGCGGAGCAACCCGGGACCATGACATCCAAAACGGAGCCCATGGAACGTCTCAAAATGACTCCAATAGGCTCCCCGACAAATTTCAGGTCAATCGGACATCGTTTGACCACATATCAAAGCTCGGCATTTTCCCCGCAGCAAAATCAAGTGAAGCATCGACGGGACCCCAAACGGCTTCAAAACTCAAACAAAAGCCTATGGTTGGTCTTATTTATTGCTCAGGAGTCTTCACCTCAAATTTCAGGTCATTCCGACATCGTTTGACCAAGTTTCAGCTTCTGGCGGAAAATCAGTAGCTTTACGCGACAAAGTCTTCGGCTTTCCCGGAAAATTGGAAACTTTGCACTCTAAAAATGCAAGGATTCTCATCAAGTTTTCTACAGGGAAATCAAGCCAATAAATGAGAAGAAATGTCAAGAAAAATACAGAAGAAAACGGCGACGAAAAAGACCTCAAAACGACCGCAAAACGGGCTCCGAAGGGGAAAAATCCCCCAGGGTCGCAGACCCCTGCGACCATGGCCCATGGTCGCAGACCCCTGCGACCATGGCCCATGGTCGCCGGTCCATGGTCGCCGGCGACCATGGAGGTCCGGGTCACCGGATTTTCCGCCGGTGACCCGTTTTTCCGTCTTTTTTTCGCGTTTCGCGCACTTTGGCCCCTGTGGTTTCCTGAAAATGTGATTTTTAGTGCTTGAAATTGACTCATATCCTCCGACATCCGTCAAAATCACGAGTCAACCTCCAAAAGCATAAAATCATCATTGATCGCTCCAAGATCGCCAACCGGTCGACCAAGAAAGTGCACTTTCTGTCCGACCGATCGTGAAATCGACAAGACAGATGTCACCGGCCCACTCTTAGCTATCAATGTCTGAAGTTACATGTTCATCCGATGTCGATCAGCATGTAGATCCATCGATGATCATCGCCAGAAGAATTCCAGAAGACACGGCACGGCCCGCGACTCTTCGACTGCTCGGCGACCAATTAATGTGGTTAATTGACTAACTTTATTATGGTCATTAATTCATTTCTTTGGACGGCCCAATCAGAAGCAAGCATTTGGGAGTTACAAGTCAATTGATTCATGGCATTTAAACCATGAAACTCCTCCCATTATGGTAATTAAGGTGATTAAAAGCCCTTAATCTCCATCGGCCAATCAGATTCAAGGAAAAAGGAGTTACAAAATCAAGAAATAAATCTTGTAACTCCTCCCATTAAAGCCATTAAGGCTCATAAACCCTCCTAAATGGCTACCAAAAGCCTATAAATAGGAGAACATTCCATTGAAATCGGGATCGGAAAAAAGAGGAGAAAATCAGAAGATCAGAAAAAAAGGGATCAGAAAGAGATCTGAGAGAAAGAAAAAGAGAGAAAAACTCTGCTGAAGTTCCGCACCGGCCACCACTACAAGGTGACAAAAGTCCCTTGGGGGGCACCCCCCCCCAAGGTCCTTGCCTTCTCCTGCTGCCTCCAATGGCTTAGACGTGGCTTTTCAGCCCGTCTACTTAGCTTTTTATTGGACATAGGACCTTCTCTTGGTCTTTGTCCTCTAAAAACCTGAGGTCATAGCCAAGCCAAGCGAGTCAAGAGCATCTTCTGTTCTCATCTGCATGGATGATGGCGAAGCCCATACATGGCTTGCGACCGTCAATCTGAACGAGTCCCCCACAATCTCCTGAAAAGTTAGATCTTCCTTTTCTTGCTTTTCATTGTAATTTGTATTTTTCTAAAGAGACAAAAATCACAACTCTTGTCTTTCATTATTGATGAGAATTGTAAATCGGCTATAAACGCCAAAATCGGCTATAAATGCCAAACAAAATCGCCTTTCACGGCAAACCAAGAAAATGTCTCTTTTCTTAAATATTTGTGCAATGGAAAACTTGAAAGAAGTTGATTTCCTTTTTTACTTGCGAAGGTTGATCTCCGGATTACCACTTGCAATTCCAAGTAAAATAGAAAATCTGGCACACCCACATAAAAGAAATGTTGATGCACGCTTTAGGCCCGCCAGGGCGCGAAAGGGCCGGACCCGACGGACTCCCACGTTCCGCTGACCCCGGTAGCCGCCCCACGGCGCCTCGGAGCGCGTTCCATCAATCTAAGCCATTGGAGGCAGCAGGAGAAGGCAAGGACCTTGGGGGGGGTGCCCCCCAAGGGACTTTTGTCACCTTGTAGTGGTGGCCGGTGCAGAACTTCAGCAAAGTTTTTTTCTCTTCATTTTCTTTCTCTGGATACGAGCTCTGGATTCTTTCCGATCGATCGATCTCGATTTTCTGATCTCCATTTCAATGGAATGCTCTCCTATTTATAGGCTTTTGGTAGCCATTTAGGAGGGTTTATGAGCCTTAATGGCTTTAATGGGAGGAGTTACAAGATTTATTTCTTGATTTTGTAACTCCTTTTTCCTTGAATCTGATTGGCCGATGGAGATTAAGGGCTTTTAATCACCTTAATTACCATAATGGGAGGAGTTTCATGGGTTAAATGCCATGAATTAATTGACTTGTAACTCCCAAATGCTTGCTTCTGATTGGGCCGTCCAAAGAAATGAATTAATGACTGCAATAAAGCTAGTCAATTAACCGCATTAAATGGTCGACGAGCAGCCGAAGAGTCGCGGGCCGTGCCGTGTCTTCTGGAATTCTTCTGGCGATGATCATCGATGGATCTTCATGCTGATCGACATCGGATGAACATGTAACTTCAGACATTGATAGCTAAGAGCGGGCCGGTGACATCTGTCTTGTCGATTTCTCGATCGGTCGGACAGAAAGAGCACTTTTTTTGGTCGACCGGTTGGCGATCTTGGAGCGATCAATGATGATTTTATGCTTTTGGAGGTTGACCCGTGATTTTGACGGATGTCGGAGGATATGAGTCAATTTCAAGCACTAAAAATCACATTTTCAGGAAACCACAGGGGCCAAAGTGTGCGAAACGCGAAAAAAGATGGAAAAACGGGTCACCGGCGGAAAATCCGGTGACCCGGACTTCCATGGTCGCCGGCGACCATGGGCCGGCGACCATGGGCCATGGTCGCAGGGGCCTGCGACCTTGGGGGAATTTTTCCCTTCGGAGCCCGTTTTGCGGTCGTTTTGAGGTCTTTTTCGTCGCCGTTTTCTTCTGTATTTTTCTTGACATTTCTTCTCATTTATTGGCTTGATTTCCCTGTAGAAAACCTGATGAGAATCCTTGCATTTTTAGAGTGCAAAGTTTCCAATTTTCCGGGAAAGCCGAAGACTTTGTCGCGTAGAGCTGCTGATTTTCCGCCAGAAGCTGAAACTTGGTCAAACGATGTCGGAATGACCTGAAATTTGAGGTGGAGCCTCCTGAGCAATAAATAAGACCAACCATAGGCTTTTGTTTGAGTTTTGAAGCCGTTTGGGGTCCCGTCGATGCTTCACTTGATTTTGCTGCGGGGAAAATGCTGAGCTTTGATATGTGGTCAAACGATGTCCGAGTGACCTGAAATTTGACGGGGAGCCTATTGGAGTCATTTTGAGACGTTCCATGGGCTCCGTTTTGGATGTCATGGTCCCGGGTTGCTTCGCCGCCGGTAGGCTTGATTTTCTCTCGGAGCATCGAAACCTGGTCAAACATTGTCAGAATGACCTGAAATTTGACGTGCAGCCTTTTGGAAGCATGTTGAAGCCACTCATGCACTTGGTTTGATGAACGAAGGCTTCGGTGGTTCCCGCCGCCGAGAGGCTTGATTTTGCTGCTCGAGCATTGATGGAGGGTCAAACGTTGTCGGTTTGACTTGAAATTTGGCATGGAGCCCTTTTGAGACATGCTGGAGTCTTCTGTAGGCTCTGATCGAAGTTTTGACGTCTCCGATGATGTCGCCGCCGGGAGCGCCATTTTAGCTGTCGGAGAAGCGAAGTTAGGCCAAATGATTCTGAAATGGCCCGAAACTTCATGTGTACACTTCTCTTGGCTATCTTGAAGGATCTTGCAGTTTTTGTTTGATTCTGACAAGATTTGATTTTTTAGAGAAATTGCATTGCCTATTTATGGCAGGTTGCGACTTCATGCAGCTTTCTTGATGTTGAAGAGGCAAAGTGACATTTTTGGTGTCAACACGCCACAGATCCAGAAATCTGAGAGAAAGAAAAAGAGAGAAAAACTCTGCTAAAGTTCTGCACCGGCCACCACTACAAGGTGACAAAAGTCCCTTGGGGGGCACCCCCCCCCCCCTAAGGTCCTTGCCTTCTCCCGCTGCCTCCAATGGCTTAGACGTGGCTTTTCAGCCCATCTACTTAGCTTTTTATTGGACATAGGACCTTCTCTTGGTCTTTGTCCTCTAAAAATCTGAGGTTATAGCCAAGCCAAGCGAATCAAAAGCATCTTCTGTTCTCATCTGCATGGATGATGGCGAAGCCCATACATGGCTTGCGACCGTCAATCTGAACGAGTCCCCCATAGTCTCTTGAAAAGTTAGATCCTCCTTTTCTTGCTTTTCATTGTAGTTTGTATTTTTCTAAAAGAGACAAAAATCACAACTCTTGTCTTTCATTATTGATGAGAATTGTAAATCGGCTATAAACGCCAAAATCGGCTATAAATGCCAAACAAAATCGCCTTTCACGGCAAACGAAGAAAATGTCTCTTTTCTTAAATATTTGTGCAATGGAAAACTTGAAAGAAGTTGATTTCCTTTTTACTTGCGAAGGTTGATCTCCGGATTACCACTTGCAATTCCAAGTAAAATAGAAAATCTGGCACACCCACACAAAGAAATGTTGATGCACGCTTCAGGCCCGCCAGGGCGCGAAAGGGCCGGACCCGACGGACTCCCACGTTCCGCCGACCCCGGTAGCCGCCCCACGGCGCCTCGGAGCGCGTTCCATCAAGCTGGCACACCCGGTGGGACACGTTCATTTGAGAACACGGTGCTCGGAAATGAAATAATTGCATATCATACTTTTTGCTCTATACTTATACTTCTTTTCCGGATTCCTTGGTTACTTTCTAGCTGGTAGCCTATGTTGGATTTTGCATCCTAAAAAAAAAAAATGAGATGGGATTTTTTGGAAATTTCTATTTCTTTGAGTTTGTTTCCATTCTTTCTCTTTTCAAAAAAAAAAAACAAAAAAAAAAACAAAAATTTTCAAAAAAAAAATAAAAATAAAAAAAATAAATAAAAATATATTTAAAAAAAATTAAAAAAATAAAAAAATAAAATAAAAAAAAATCATTTCAAAAAAAAAAATCTCCAAAAACTCGTCACTTTTGATTTCAGATCTGAGAAATTTTGGTTTCTTCTTTTCTGAGCACTGGCGCTTGCGGAAATCGCCGAGACCGTGTTCAGATTGGAATACCATTTGCTCTCCTTGATGGAACCAATCTTGACATTTCAAAAAAAAAACTCTCATCATTTTAGATTCAGATCCGAGAAATTGTGGTTCCTTCCCTTCTGGGTACTGGTGCTCGCGGAAATCGTTGAGCCCGTATTCGGATCGGAATACCATCTGTTCTCTTTGGTGAATCCAATCTTGACATTTCAAAAGAAAAAAGAGAATCCCATCTCATGGATGCGATCTCCAACATTTGTGCATAGCGGTACTAGTACGCCCTTTCAGGGTCTACTGTATCTGTGACCGGCACATTTGTAACTCCTACCTTATATTCTTCTTATCTCGAGCAAGCTCCGCTTCTCGATAAGTCGAATTTAGGTATACAATTGCTTCTAGCAGTCATTGGAACGCTCATTTCGAGCCTACCATGCTTGCTGTTAGAACAATTGTACCATCTATGGCTTTTTGCCTTCTTCATGTCGCTTGGGTCATATCCCTTGAGCGATTTGAAAAGACAACCATAGAAATTCCCATTTATGATCATTATATTCTTGTGATTACTAATGGATGTGGTCTTGTTTCAGAAATTTTGAAACTAACAATGGCAGCCTTAACCATTATCTTCGATGAAAACAAGCACCAACTCATGCTTCAACAGAAGCAAACCGAGCGCACTTACAAGCGCCCTGTCAGCTGCCGAAGCGTCAACTCCCTCGGCAACTCTCTGAACTCCGGGTCGACCTCGACTCCCCGGACCATCGTCTTCGGGACACTGGGACCATTCCCACTTCCCGAAGAACAAGCTGCGCCTGCTAGAAAGTAGAAGATCGCCTCTCAACGTGTCACTCCCGTGACACCAAAGGCGAGCGCCCAAAAGCCCGAAGCCCGCGACACCCCCGCGAAGCCTCGACCAACAACCAACCAGGTCTACCCTAAGACTTGGTCTCCAAGACCTTCCCCAAAACAAAGAAGGTCTCAAACTTCCACCAAGCCAGCATACCTGGCCCCACTCAAGGAGAACCAGTTCTACCCTCTTGCCTACATGAAAGAGGAGAGACCCATCTCCAACTTGACTCCCAAGTCAACCCAGCATGAGCCGACTTGTTCCTACAGGCCCAAAATTAGATCATGCATCACCAGGCCTCTACAAGCACCTGCTAAGGCCTACACTCCTTCAGTTCGACCCTTCATCTCTACAGGGGCCGAACTCGAAAGGTTCAAAGCTTCGCTGCAACAGGCAAAGGACCGGGTCCGGATCCTGTCCTTGCCTAGCTACAAAGAAGACAGGCTCGGCTGCTGCGCCCGAGGGAGCACATCCTTCATCGTCAGAGCCCAGCCAGAGCTGACTGAAGCTCAAATCGCTCGTCGAGCACGCAGCCGTGCGTCATATCGACAAAAGAGACTAGAGAAGCAACGGATCCAGCCTCCTACACTTCAAGTCTCCCACAAATGGGTCGAAAAAGAAAGACCCGACCAGGTTGCTGCCGTCCATATGGTTGGAAAAACCAGAAGACGCCAAAGGTCAGCATAAAAAATCCATGTCCGACGTCCGGTGACCCGTAGCGTCACCAGGACACAAAAACATCCCGAAGAATCTCCTGCCCCTTCAAGCCAAGGACGGGAGAGTAATCCTTCATCAAGCTCTTCATCAAAAAGAATGAGCCCCAGCTCGGTCACCAGGACGATTTCTTCGTTCGAATCCCGAGGGATGAACATCTTGGCTACAAGTTCTGAGCCCCCACCTCCGAATCCACCTCGAGATGATGCGCTCACACGCATCCAGCAGTTGGAACAAGGCCAGCAGAGGATTGAAACTCTGATGGAAAACCTTCTCCTTGTTGTCCAAAATCAGGTGAACAATGAGCCTCCTCCGAATCATGGCAATAACGAGGAAAATTGTGAAGAAAATGAGTCACGCGCCCTTACCAAAAAGGATGTAGACAGTATCCTCGCCAAAGCTAAAGAAGAGGATATACTCAAAGAGCATGGGATCAAGCCACCATATCCTTTATGGATGGACTCGGTCCCGTTCCCCACAAAATTCAAGCATCTTACTCTCCAAACATATACGGGGAAAGGATCAGCCAGACAGCACGTAATCCACTTCAAGATTTTGACGGGAGCTATCGCGGATCAAGATGCACTCAAAATTCGCCTCTTTGCAAGTACCCTAAAAGGTACGGCCTTCGATTGGTACTCCACTCTGCCGGAGAACTCCATTCAGAACTGGGCTATGCTAGAGACATGCTTCCTGACCCACTTCCAAGGTGAGGATCATCCTGTTACTATGGCTCAGCTCTGCAGCCTAAAACAGGGAGAGAATGAGTCAACTTATGACTTCATTCACAAGTGGAAAGCAATGGCATACAAATGTTCAGATGTATTGCCACAGGCGTCGCTAGTCGACATCTGCCGAAACAACATGAGAGCCAGAATACGCTCCATGATCATCGGCAACAAATCAAAAAACCTGGGAGAACTCCTGGAAGCTTCTATGGAAGCTGAAACGATGATTAAAGACCTCAACAGTCAGAAGTCATCAAGAAAAGAGCCAACCGCCATTGCAACCTCTAAACCAAAGAAGAAAGAGGTCCTTAATGTGCAAACCAAGTCAGCTCCTCAGCAACCAAAGAAAGCTGAAAATAGAGCTGCAGGTAAGAGACCTGAACTCTCTGATGCCTTCAAAGAGCGAGTAGAAAAGAAATATCCGTTCGATGAAGACGTCGAAGAAATCTTTGAGGCTCTCCTAGCAAATGGCAAACTCATTTTGCCAGAGCCCAAAAGACCTGGAGACATTGGCAAAACCAATTATCCTCGGTACTGTCCATACCACCAGATGGTCTCGCATCCTCTCAATCAATGCTTTGTTGTGAGAGAGAAGATAAACGAGATGTGGAAAAACGGAGTCATCACCTTTGACAAAAACTATGGGACTGCCTCTGTCAACATGGTGTCATGTGGACAAACACCAAAATCACCGAAGAAGAAGATCACTACTTCCTTCAAGGTGATAAAAAGAATTCAAACGTCCGAAGTGTTGGTTCCTTGCCCGACACCAGACGGACAACCCATATGGGTACATCCCGATCTCCTGGAAGATGAAAACTGGGAGATCGTAAAAACAAAGCCGACAGCTCAACCACGAAGGCAGGCTAGGAAACATCTCCTCAGGCTCAAACGGCAAGAGAAGACCCAGCCAAAACAAGAAGTCCATGAAAAGGCAGAGGCCTCCTCTACCACTTCACTCGGGGCAACAAAAACGTCCCTTCCAGAGACTTCAAAGGCGGTAAGAAACTTCACTCTCAGTGATTTCATGCCACCTCAATTCAAAAAAGAAGCCATGCAGGAGGCATCATACTCTTGCAACTCGGTAGTTGGATTCTCCATTGATGGATACGAGTCCAGCGACACCGACGATGGATTCGAGCCCAACTACACCGGCGAGTGGGAGGAATCTCTTGAAACAGGAGAGTATCTCTCCGACGAAGAATGGGTTCCTGAAACTCACCTTATGCCAGTAATCTGGTATAACCCCTTGCAACCACAAGGATCCTGGTCTGATGATGAAGAAGACCAAGAGGCTGCACAAGAAGATGCTGTTAACCCAGCACCTGTCGTTGCTCCAGTGGAAATCAACTATGTTGAGCCACACGGAGAAGACGAAGAAGAGGATCTGGCTCCCATGCCTGATCTTGAAGAATATGCAAGGATCTTGCAGCGTCTCGCTCTAGAACAAGAGCAAGACCGCGTCAACGAGATTCCTCACAATCCAGAGCCGGAAGTCCCTGAAGCCCATCAGGTACCTCCTCCCTCAACTCCTGAAAATGGAGAACATTGCTGGATTGACGATCCTCTTACATCCGAGGATGAGTCTGACTCCGAGCAGACAACGTCTCCTTTAAGAGCTGCCTGTAATGTGATAATTTAGGATTATAGCTCTTCCGATGCATCATCTGATGAGATCACTTACACACCGGCGACACCTAGCACCAAATCTTCTGGGGCTACCTCGTCTCACGTGACTTTCACAGAGATGACACCCTCTCAGGTTTCTTCTCCTGAGACTGTCACTTCAGAATACACATTCTTCCCGACTCATCATCATGAAGAAAACCCAACTTGGGATGATGGATGGGTCAACGAAGAAGAAAAGCTGCTGGATGCTGTTCAGGACTCGCTCCCGGAAAATGCTCCGTGCAACACAATCACTGAGGATGGCAACTCTGCTGCAGATACAGCCTCAGTGGATGAAAAACGACAGCCTCTTGATCCTGAAGACAATCTTCCAAACGAAGATCCTTCTCAAGAAGCTCTCGAAGTTGGTAGAGGCACCCGCTCTGGCCGGGACTACCACAAAAATTACAACCAATCTTCCTTTACTTATGTAAATCCTTTGGGAAAAGATGTTGTAAGCGCCCCCAGTGGCAAAAACAATGAACATGCAGGCCCCAAGGAGGCTTTCAAGTATGACTTGGTTGAGCACTTCAAACACATACCTGCACGTCTTCACATCCTAGACTTATTGCGAATGTCTCCACGCACTCGTGATAATCTCATCTCAGAATTACAAAAACTGAATGAGGATGTCGACAAACATGCCCCACAAGTCCTCCAAATTGAAATGGACTACCGGGTCAAAAACTCAGAAACCTCCTTAAAAGGAGAAAAAGAGAAAAGCGAGGGATCATGCATCCAATGCCTCTCGGTTCAAAAGGCAGCCAGTGCAACCATCGCCTTCACTAAGGAAGACCTCCTACTTGGCGAAGCAAGGCACAACCGACCCCTGTACTTCATAGGGTACATCAAGGAAATGCCTATACACAGAGTTCAGGTCGACCCAGGTTCTGCACTCAACCTCATCTCCACTTCGGCTCTCGAAGAGTTGGGCATCCCACCCAGCAAGCTAAGCCACACATCTGTATCTATCTTTGGATACGATGGGAGCGCTCAAAGGCCTATCGGCAAAATCAGGTTCAAATTGCAAATCGGTGATCTTATCTCTGAGGTCACTGTGTATGCAATAAAAACCCCCTCATGCTACAACATCCTTCTCGGACGTCCTTGGATACACGAGAACGGTGTTGTCCCTTCAACTCTACATCAATGCATCAAGTTCGTCGGCGACGACGGCATGGTACATCGTGTCTTTGCGGACAGAAAACCCTTCAAAGGTAAAGAAGTCCACTTCGCAGACTCCCAGATGTATGAAGGAGAAAAAGAAGAAGAGGAAATAGCACCCCCTGCTGAAAATCTCCAGAAAGATAAAGGCAAGGCTCCTCAAAAATCACCGGAAGAAAACAAACCCTCCGGCAAATTAGAAGAGAGTAGTCAACCTCCCTTCGTCATCTCCCTCAAGAATTCAAGACCTTTGGTCATCACGACTAAAGTGAAGAAGACGAAACAAAAGTCTGGGGGCAAATTTGTTATTTCTCTCGTGTCTATCATGCAAGACACAGACTCGGACTCAGAGCCAGAAGACGATGCATCGTCAAGCCAAGCTGACACTCAGCAAGTTCAGCCTGCTCTCACTCCGATGGAGACACCTGCTGATGTAGAAGATCCTACGTCTGCTACCTTTGTTGTTCCGGCAACATCACCAAAGCAAAGACCGATCTTCTTTCATAGATCGGATGCTTCTTCATCAAGTTCCTTGCTTGAACCTTTCCAAAACGAAGGTATGCCTCAACTATCTCTATATAGTCCTGTGGCACAAGCTATCATGAAGAAAATGGGCTTTGACGCTCAGAACCCAGTCGGTTTGGGAGAAGGCCGCGGTATTCTCAAGCCATTGGGGCCTGCCTTGACCAAAAGCCAGCTGGAAGATTGGAGACTCTACGGATATGTAGAAAAGTCTTCACATGGGTTAGGATATGATCCTGATACCCCCCTGAGACAGTTGACACAAAAGCTTAAAAGTCGTTTTACCGACCAAGCCTCAACATCTCAAGTCCACGAAGACATCGATCTCCCTAGATATCTCTTTAAAGAGTTACCTGACAAAGATCCAGGAAGCTCATCCAATTGGTACGATTTCTCTGATGATGAAGAGGAATCGCCCGATGACACAGACGGGTGGCATCCTGACCCAGAAGAACCCTCGTCTCCAAAAGAAATACCAGACTCAACAGGCGATTGGGACTATCTCATAGCAAGCCTTGAGGAGATCACCAATCAAGAAAATCCATGGAAAGGAACAGAGCCTTGGTCTGGTAATGCAGTCGAAACCCCAGAAGGCTTCGTTGAGTTGGAAGGCTCCGAAAATATTGTGGAGGAACCACCTTCGAACCTTCCGACAGAAGATTCTGTTCAAAAGATAAACTTGGGAACACCAGATAACCCATGTCCTGTATTCATAAGCAAGAATATAAAGGATGATGAGTTACCTGAGTATATCGCTTTTCTTCGTGAGTTCGTTGATTGCTTTGCATGGTCCTATGCTGAAATGCCTGGTTTAGACCCCAAAGTAGCAGTCCACAAACTCAATCTTCAAGAAGAAATCAAGCCTGTCAAACAAGGCCAAAGAAGATTCCGTCCAGATGTGATGGATAAAATTGAACAAGAAGTTCAAAAGCTCAAAAGCGTCGGCTTCATCCGTGAGGAACAACATCCAGAATGGTTGGCCAACATTGTCCCCGTGACAAAGAAAAATGGGCAGATCAGAGTCTGTATTGACTATAGAGACTTGAATGGCGCTTGCCCTAAAGATGAATTCCCGCTCCCCATACCGGAGGTGATGATTGGCAATACCTGCGGATTCGAGCGAATGACATTCATGGATGGCTTCTCTGGTTACAATCAGATAAAGATGCATCCCGAGGATGAAAAACACACATCATTTCGGACTCCATTTGGCGTATATTGCTATACTGTCATGCCATTTGGTCTGAAAAATGCTGGTGCCACATATCAGAGGGCTATGATGAAAATATTCCAAGATATGCAGCACAAGACGGTCGAATGTTACGTTGATGACCTCGCCGTCAAAAGCAGAAGAAAAGAAGACCATCTCAAAGATCTTCGGGAAGTCTTCCTCCGACTCCGCAAACACAAACTGCGGATGAATCCTCTAAAATGCTTCTTCGGCGTCTCGTCGGGTAAGTTTCTCGGATTCCTTGTTCGGAAAGCTGGAATAGAACTTGACCCCATAAAAGTCAAGGCTATTCTAGAAATGCCCTCTCCAAGAACCTTGAGAGAACTAAAAGGGCTCCAAGGGAGATTGGCCTACATCAGACGGTTCATCTCCAATCTTTCAGGGAAATGCCGTCCATTCTCTCGATTGATGAAAAAGGGTGTAGACTTTGTCTGGGATGCCGACTGTGAAGCCGCATTTCAAGATATCAAGTCATACCTGACCAAACCTCCAGTGTTAGCTGCCCCTGCCACTGGAAAACCATTCATCTTGTACACAAGAGCCCTTGATCACTCTCTGGGTGCTCTGCTTGCACAAGAAAATGATGAAAGAAAAGAAGCTGCTCTATACTACCTCAGCCGCATGCTAGTAGGTGCAGAGCATCGCTACTCCCCAGTCGAAAAGGAATGCCTTGCAGTGATGTTTGCCGTACAAAAGCTACGTCACTACTTGCTTTCCAACACAGTCTACCTGGTCTCGAGGATCAACCTCTTGAAGGTCCTTGTCACGAAGGCCGGTTCTCTCAATGCCCGACTGGCAAAATGGTCCATCCTCTTGTCACAATTTGATATTAGGTATGTACCACAAAAAGCAATCAAAGGCCAAGCTCTAGCAGACTTTCTCGCAGAGCATCCATTGCCTAAAGATTCACCACTTAGAGATGATCTCCCAGACGAACCCGTCTACAACGTGGAGACTTCCTCACCAAATGCCTCCTGGGACATGTACTTTGACGGTGCAACCAGGACAAATGAAAAAAGAAAGCTGATCTCGGGAGTTGGCATCTTCTTTGTTAGCCCCGACAAATAAATGATTCCACACGCTTTCTCGCTACTGGAACCATGCACAAACAATGCAGCTGAATACCAAGCTCTGATCCTAGGATTGGAACTCGCCATTGAATCCGGTATCACCATGCTGGAAGTCTTTGGAGACTCTCAACTGATCGTCAACCAGATGAATCAGAAATATGAAGTCAGGAAGCCCGATCTGCTGCCTTATTACAACAAGGCACAATCGCTTCTGCAAAAGTTTGACATCTGCAACATCACCCACATTCGTAGAGGTGAAAACATCCGTGCAGATGCCCTGGCCGGACTTGCCGCATCAATGGCGATCCAGGAAGGGGAAAGCATGCAAATTACAGTGTGTGAGAGAAAGATCCTCCCTCCTCTTAACACACACCAAGCAGTTGTTGAATGCCACCGAGTGGTTGGAAGTCGGATCTCTATCCTTCAACCTTCAATCGGCGACTGGAGGGATCCGTTCATTGATTACACTATGTTCGGAATCCTACCTGAAGATCCAAAAGAACGGGTAAGCATTCAAAGGCGAGCCCCAAACTTTCATCTGGATATTCCTTCAAAAATCCTCTACAGGAAATCCTTCAACGGAGTACTTCTACGCTGCTTGTCACAACAAGAGGCCGAAGAAACACTTAAAGAAGTTCATGCTGGTCTTTGTGGAGCCCATCAGGCAGGTCCTAAGCTCTATGATCAGATAAAAAGGTTAGGTTACTATTGGCCTACCATGGTTGCTGATGCAATGCAATTTGCCAAACGCTGCCAGCTATGCCAAGTTCACGGAGATTACATTCACATGCCTCCGGAATGGTTGCATCCTACAGCAATCTCGTGGCCTTTCGAAGCCTGGGGTATGGACATCATAGGTCCTATTTCTCCCCCTTCAAGCAAAGGTCATCGCTTCATCTTCGCCGCTACGGATTATTTCTCCAAGTGGTCAGAAGCATTTGCGTTCAACGAAATGAAGACCTCATCAGTTCTTCAGTTCCTGCGCACCAACATCATTTGTCGTTTCGGCATACCTAAAAGATTCCTCCATGATAACGGACCACAATTCCGGGATCATCGATTCTACAGGTTCTGCGACAAATACAAAATCCAAAGCTGTCCTTCGACTCCATACAATCCGGCAGCAAACGGATTAGCAGAAGCCTTCAACAAGACACTCTGCAAAATCCTCAAGAAAATGGTCTCTAGTCACAAAAGAGACTGGAGCGATAAACTGTCTGAAGCTTTGTGGGCCTATCGAACCACCGTTCGAGGACCAACCCATAGCACACCATTCTCCTTGGTCTATGGATGCGAAGCTGTCGTGCCCCTAGAGGTACAAATTCCTTCTCTGAGGGTATCTCTACAAAATGACATGACTCAAGAAAGCAATGTCAAATTGCGACTCCATGAGCTGGACAATCTCGACGAGAGACGGCTCGAAGCTCGACAAAGCATTGAACTTTACCAAGCACGCATGGCAGGATCTTTTGACAAAAAGGTCAGGCAACGCGCCTACAAAAAGGGTGACTTGGTTCTTGCGGTAAAAAGACCAATGGTCTTCGCACACAAATCTAAAGGCAAATTTGAACCAAAATGGGAGGGACCCTACGTCATCGACAAAGTCTTCTCCAACGGCGCATATGCCCTCCTAAACATGGAAGGCGACAGATGTATGCTGCCTATCAACGGCAAGTTCTTGAAGCGGTACTACCCTTGAAGACTTACCCAACTGGGTAAGAGCAATGCCTGTATGGCCAAAACCTGTTCTCAGGTACTCGCTCGTCAAACCCACTCTCTTTAGAATTTTCATATCAAATATCAAAATTTCTAGAGATTAAAAAACAATGCTTACTTTCATCGTTTCATTGTTCAAAAACAAAAAAATCCAAGTTTAGGAGCCTCTCCCTGACTTGACCAAAACTTTCGATCCTTGAACCAAAATTCATGGTTTGAAACAAAAATCCAGATTCAGGGATTTCCACCCTAGTCCACCTTACCTTTTACCGCCAAATGGTTCTAGGTCAAAATTTACGACCCTCGTGTCTTTAAACAAAAAAAAAATGTTTTTTCAAAAATCGTGGGGAAACGACATCAAAGTCAGTACCCGCAAAACAAAAATTTTGAAAAAAAGCAAGGATGCAAGATTCCATCGATACTTGCACCCAAAATCGCAGGGAAACGACATTTCGTCGATACTTGCAAAATCCAAAAACCGTGGAGAAGCAACAAACCAGTTGATATCCACAACCCAATTTCAAAAATCGTGGAGATGTAACATACCAGTTGCTATCCACAACCCAAAATTACAAATGGTTCGAGAAAACCTCAAATTTCAAAAATCGCGGAGAAACGACATCAAGTCAGTACCCGCAAAACCAAAAGTTTTGGGAAAAGCAGGGAAGCGACGCTTAGTCGATATTTACACCCCAATTCGCGAGGAAGCGACATTCCATCGATACTTGCAAAACCTAACCCGCGAGGAAGTGACATTCCATCAATACTCGCAAAACCGAATGAGCAAGGAAGCGACATTCCATCGATACTTGCAAGACCATTCAGCGGGGAGGCGACATTTAGTCGATACCTGCATTTTGAAAACCAAAACTCGGCTATAAATGCCAAAACAAAAATTTCCGGCTATAAACGCTAAAATCGGCTTTCATGCCAATAAAACAAAACTTGGTTTTCAAAAAACTCGGCTACAAATGCCACACACAAAAAAAAAAACCTGACTCTCATGTCAAAACCGGCTATAAATGCCACAAATTGGCTATCAATGCCACCAAACCGACTATAAATGCCACAAATTGGCTATCAATGCCACCAAACTGGCTGTAAATGCCACAAAAATCCGGCTTTCATGCCAAATTCGTTTCCCCTACCAAAACAACCATTTGACAAAAGATTTTCACAAAATGACAAAGCTTTTGATCAAATCCCATTTAGCAATTACTTTCATCACAAAAAGATTTGAGTGAGCGTAGGGAAAACAAAACAAAAAAAAAAGAAAAGTACCAAAAAAATACATGTGGTACCAAAAAAAAAAGAAGAATAGTTTCTGCTACAAAAAATCAGGAGCTCAGCCAAAAATGGTCTCCAGCCAAAGCTTCAGCTCCTCAAGCAAACTTTTGGCATCAGCCGTCAGAGTTTCCAAGGCACGCTTCTTCAGGAACTTGCCATGAGATGCTGGCGAATGCCGTAACCCTTCTTTTACACAGGGAAACTCTTCCCCAGCAGTTTGCCATTGCTCGTTCTCTAGAGTCCTCCTCTCAAGAACTTGACCGGCATCTGCAACCCTGCGAATCAGAGTACTCTCCCTGTCACGAGCCTCTGTTATAGCAGTCCACTTAGCATCAACTTGTGCCTTCAAATGCTCAAGATGCTTCCTGGCCTCCTCAACTTCCCTATCAAGGACGTTAAGGTCATGCCTCAATCCGATGATGGCTAGCTCTTCCAAGTTCTTCTCTCGGACTACCTGCTTCCTGCTTTATGTAGCCTCATTCAGGTCAGACTTAGCCTTATCAGCAGGGCCCAAGAACATCTCCTTGAAGAATTGGTTGTCAGGGAAATCCATGGTCTCAAACCACTTGTCACCCAGTGCAATGATCCTATCAACGATCGCCCTGGCACCTGTCACATCCAGACCAACCTCTTCGGTATCAGTGAGAATCTCCTGTACATGTGGGATCATGCTAAATCCTGCCTCCAAGTGTCCAGAAAGGAGAGTCTTGATCCAAGAACTCAAAACCCGAGCCAGCACCTTCTTCGCAAATTGAAGAGACGAACTGGATGAAGATTCACCCTTCTCCGTTGATCGGCTGCTCATGTCAGGTCCCATTGGAAGAGTAACAAAAGAACTCTTTCCACTTGGAGCCACTGGAGAAGGAACCTCAGCACAAGGTATCTCCTCTATCGCGTCAGGACTGGTTGTAGGAGTCTCTACCTCCGGATCGACCTCTGGCATCCCTTGCTCTGGTTCTGAAGAAGGCGATGGACTCTCTTCTGTCACTTCAAAACCTGCAAATGAAACACAAAAAGGTATGAATATGATCCTGTTAAAAAAAAAATCATCAGGGTCATCACTACAAAGTACCTTCTTCGACGACTGGCGGAACACTCTCTTCCTCCATGAACTCATCGGAAGCATCATCAACATTTGCGTCCATTGATGGTTCAAAGTCATCGGAATCTTGTGGCAAGTCAGCTGACAAGAAAAATGTTAGCAAATCAAGTCGCAGGCAAAAAAAAAGAGAAAGCGAAAGAAGTTATACCAATTGGAGATTCTGGAATCATTCCAGAGTCCCTCGGTTCTTCTTCAGATGCCATAACCGGCTCCATCACCGCCTCATCGGTTGGAACCTCAGGCATCACCAAGTCTTCATCCTCTGCTAAAAAAAAAGCAGCAGCAGGGTGAGAAAACAAATCAGAACATGGAAAGCCCCATGAAAGAAGTAGAAAAAGAAAAAGGAAGAATCATACCTTCTCCCAGGCCTGCTGAACGGCCACATTAGAAGATCTGGCGGATCGACGAGGTACGCTAGTAGCAGGCTCTTTACCCTTGTTCGTTCTGGAGGAACCACCTGCAAAGGTTGGAAAAGAAAAAGATCATCATCAAAATGACAGAATTTCGCTAAAAGTAAATCTGGCGAAATTTTGGCATGGTTCCGAGGCAATTCCGAAGAAAAGGGAAATACCCCGAAAGAAATAGAAAGTTTTGAAGATGGGCTCAACATCGCTGCGAGCTCCGAAACTACAAACTTTCGAAACCTCAAAATCTCCGCAAAATCAAGAAGGGCTCAACATCGCTGCGAGCTCCAAATTCCCAAATTTGCAAAGATTTTCAGGTATGCTATCATGCTCAATCTACAAAAAGTACATGCATGAACATCTAGATTTGCATAAAAAACGCATTATCATGATGAGCAAAAAAAAAAAAAAAAAGAAACTTTCTCAAAAAAAAAGGGAGAAAGAAAAGAAAAAAAAAAAAGAGAAAAGAGACACACGTGAAAAAAAAAAAAAAAAAAAACAGAAATCACGTGGAAACGAAAAGAAAAAAAAAAGAGAAGAAGAATAGAAAGAAAAGAAAGAAAAAAAAAAAAAAAAAAGAAGAGAAACTTTCTTTTTTTTACCATCCTATTCTCTACATAAAGTTTTCTTGAAAGAAAAAGAAAGAAAACTTACTTGAAGCCATTAATGGAGAAGAAGAAGGAAAAAGCTTGAAGATCCTTGAAGAAGAAGAACTCTTGGTCTTGGAGCTCTCTTGAGATTGTTGCAAAAGAAAGCAATAAGAGCAAGAGATCCTACCTTCCTTTGCTTTTATAGGAGAGAGCAAATCAAAGAAGGAAACAAAGAAGAAAGGTAAGTGTTACTAATTAGTAACCTTACCAAAAGAGAAGGAATTAGAAAGATTCTTTCCCAAAAAGAAAGATGTCTTTGAGAGATTTTCTCTCAAAATCAATCAATGAGAGATTCTCTCCAACAAAATAGGAGATTGGAGATTCTTTCCCAAAAAGAAAGATACCTTGAGATATTCTCTCCCAAATTAAGGGAATATGAGAGATTCTCTCCCATAAAGATATTTTTAGATATTCTCTATCCAAATGAGATATCTTTAGATATTCTTTACAAAAAGCTTAAGGTCCCATGGGCTAGCCCATATGAGCCAGGTTTGACCACCTAGGCACTAAAAAAAAAAAAAAATGGGCTTTTAGTCAGGAAAAAATCCCTCTTACCAAGAGCATACAATAATGGTTCCATGCCTCTTTTGAGTTGATTGAACCATACAAAAAATTCCAAGCCCCATGAGCTTCCAAAAATCAAACCATCCAGCCTCATAAACCAAATTGAGCCAAAATAATTGAAATTGACATTCCACAAAAATCCAAACCACTCCAATGGACCCACACAGTCCCAAAGAGTGACCAAAAACCAAAGCCTGGTCCCCTAACTTGCCACATACAGCTTGTTAGGTCACAAGATCAAAACCAAAACCCGACCCCCTAACCTGCCACATACAGCTTGTTAGGTCACAAGGTCAAAAACAGAAACCCAAATCCACATCCCTGATGTCATCTTCAAAACTTTGCCTCGAGATGGTGTGTGATTCCCCTCACTACCATAAAATTCCCCTGGAAGCTCAAAGGCTACTCTACCAAAGGAAAGATTGCTCAAAGACTCTTGGTCAAGACACAAGCTCTCCTTCAAAAATCTCTTCGAGGCACATCGACTACAAAAGTCAAGCAACTCGTCGCTGTACCTCGAGGGGGCATTTGTTGACACCAAAAATGTCACTTTGCCTCTTCAACATCAAGAAAGCTGCATGAAGTCGCAACCTGCCATAAATAGGCAATGCAATTTCTCCAAAAATTCAAATCTTGTCAGAATCAAACAAAAACTGCAAGATCCTTCAAGATAGCCAAGAGAAGAGTACACATGAAGTTTCGGGCCATTTCAGAATCATTTGGCCTAACTTCGCTTCTCCGACAACTAAAATGGCGCTCCCGGCGGCGACATCATCGGAGACGTCAAAACTTCGATCAGAGCCTACAGATGACTCCAGCATGTCTCAAAAGGGCTCCATGCCAAATTTCAAGTCAAACCGACAACGTTTGACCCTCCATCAATGCTCGAGCAGCAAAATCAAGCCTCCCGGCGGCGGGAACCACCGAAGCCTTCGCTCATCAAACCAAGTGCATGAGTGGCTTCAACATGCTTCCAAAAGGCTGCACGTCAAATTTCAGGTCATTCTGACAACGTTTGACCAGGTTTCGATGCTCCGAGGGAAAATCAAGCCTACCGGCGGCGAAGCAACCCGGGACCATGACATCCAAAACGGAGCCCATGGAACGTCTCAAAATGACTCCAATAGGCTCCCCGTCAAATTTCAGGTCAATCGGACATCGTTTGGCCACATATCAAAGCTCGGCATTTTCCCCGCAGCAAAATCAAGTGAAGCATCGACGGGACCCCAAACGGCTTCAAAACTCAAACAAAAGCCTATGGTTGGTCTTATTTATTGCTCAGGAGGCTTCACCTCAAATTTCAGGTCATTCTGACATCGTTTGACCAAGTTTCAGCTTCTGGCGGAAAATCAGCAGCTCTACGCGACAAAGTCTTCGGCTTTCCCGGAAAATTGGAAACTTTGCACTCTAAAAATGCAAGGATTCTCATCAGGTTTTCTACAGGGAAATCAAGCCAATAAATGAGAAGAAATGTCAGGAAAAATACAGAAGAAAACGGCGACGAAAAAGACCTCAAAACGACCGCAAAACGGGCTCCGAAGGGAAAAATTCCCCCAGCTGCGACCCTGGTCCATGGTCGCAGGCCCCTGCGACCATGGCCCATGGTCGCCGGCGACCATGGAAGTCCGGGTCACCGGATTTTTCGCTGGTGACCCGTTTTTCCGTCCTTTTTCGCGTTTCGCGCACTTTGGCCCCTGTGGTTTCCTGAAAATGTGATTTTTAGTGCTTGAAATTGACTCATGTCCGCTGACATCCGTCAAAATCACGGGTCAACCTCCAAAAGTATCAAAGTCAACATTGATCGCCAACCGGTCGACCAAAAAAGTGTACTTTCCGCCCGATCGATCGAAAAATCGACAGGACAGATGTCACCAGCCCGCTGCTAGCTATCAATGTCTGAAGTTATATGTTCATCCGATGTCGATCAGCATGAAGATCCATCGATGATCATCGCCAAAAGAATTCCAGAAGACACGGCAAGGCCCTCGACTCTTCGACTGCTCAGCGACCAATTAATGTGGTTAATTGACTAGCTTTATTGCAGTCATTAATTCATTTCTTTGGACGGCCCAATCAGAAGCAAGCATTTGGGAGTTACAAGTCAATTGATTCATGGCATTTAACCCATGAAACTCCTCCCATTATGGTAATTAAGGTGATTAAAAGCCCTTAATCTCCATCGGCCAATCAGATTCAAGGAAAAAGGAGTTACAAAAACAAAGAAATAAATCTTGTAACTCCTCCCATTAAAGCCATTAAAGCCCATAAACTCTCCTAAATGGCTACCAAAAGCCTATAAATAGGAGAGCATTCCATTGAAACCAGGATCGGAAAAAGAATCCAGGCATCACTTCCAAAGCGCCACAGATCCAGAAATCTGAGAGAAAGAAAAAGAGAGAAAAACTCTGCTGAAGTTCTGCACCGGCCACCACTACAAGGTGACAAAAGTCCCTTGGGGGGCACCCCCCCTAAGGTCCTTGCCTTCTCCCGCTGCCTCCAATGGCTTAGACGTGGCTTTTCAGCCCGTCTACTTAGCTTTTTATTGGACATAGGACCTTCTCTTGGTCTTTGTCCTCTAAAAATCTGAGGTTATAGCCAAGCCAAGCGAATCAAAAGCATCTTCTGTTCTCATCTGCATGGATGATGGCGAAGCCCATACATGGCTTGCGACCGTCAATCTGAACGAGTCCCCCACAATCTCCTGAAAAGTTAGATCCTCCTTTTCTTGCTTTTCATTGTAGTTTGTATTTTTCTAAAAGAGACAAAAATCACAACTCTTGTCTTTCATTATTGATGAGAATTGTAAATCGGTTATAAACGCCAAAATCGGCTATAAATGCCAAACAAAATCGCCTTTCACGGCAAACCAAGAAAATGTCTCTTTTCTTAAATATTTGTGCAATGGAAAACTTGAAAGAAGTTGATTTCCTTTTTACTTGCGAAGGTTGATCTCCGGATTACCACTTGCAATTCCAAGTAAAATAGAAAATCTGGCACACCCACACAAAGAAATGTTGATGCACGCTTCAGGCCCGCCAGGGCGCGAAAGGGCCGGACCCGATGGACTCCCACGTTCCGCCGACCCCGGTAGCCGCCCCACGGCGCCTCGGAGCGCGTTCCATCAGGCTTCCCATGAACAGGGTATGTTCTGCCCACATCTTCTATTCGTGGTATGCATACCACTGTCCTAGCTTCCATCGTTTGAGAGTTGCACAGGACGGAGATCCTTTTATGATTAGTTTGGCTAGAGGGACAGCCGTTTTCGAATCGCTTTTGTCTGCCCGTTTGAGGATTCGACGATTTAGGGACGTCGAGAGTGAGCAGTCTTCCGTGAAGCTTTCTCCGGGTTTGCGGAGGAAGGCTTTCAACTTTGGTGTCTCCCGTGATTCGACAAGGGCAGGGTCGGGAAGACACTATGCTTTGACAAACGCGGAGAAGAGATGGCTCTTCAATATAAGGGTTGGTACGATGGTGTACCGCATACATCTTTTCGTCGATATCCAGCCATATGTCCCTTCGCGTTTTGCATTGCAGCTTGGCTTCTCTCAAGGCGTTGTTGGAGTGCCTTCGAGCATGGTGAAGCGCTTTGGAGGTCTGCAGGATGGGAGGAATGCATGGGCCTTTTATAGTGCTAAGGACACTACTGCCATGATTTCCTATCCTGAGCTGCCCACCTTCCGGACTGCTGGCTTCACGAAATGGTTCGTGGAGAGCTTCTCAATGTACCGGGGCCTTTCCAAGAAAGAGCTCGATGTCAAGCAATTTCCTGGGAATGGTCTTGGCAAATCGGATGGTGTCCATCAGGAGGAAGTTTTGGCCTTCCTTTCTAGAGAGAAGCATAAGATACGCTTTCTCAATGAGCATGACGTCATCAGATCAGGAGCTGCACAAGGGATTCCTGGTGAGGTCTTGAGACAGCTGGAGGAGGAGGAGGCTGAGATCGATGCTATGATACAAGCAGAGCGTACGAAGGCTTCCATGGAGTCTACTGAGAAGAGTAGACCATCCAGTGAGGACTCTAATGAGAGGCCTGATGTTGATAGTGGGGCAGGATCGTCGAGTAGATTGACCTGCCGAGGCAAGAGGAGGAGAGGACAATGCCGTAACATGAGACGGCACGATAGTCCTTCTGATATTGAAGTTCCTCTCATCATATCTGAGGAGGTGTCTGGGGATGCTGACGAGCCTCCGGAGAAGAGGAGTAAATAAGAGGAGACAGCTGGTATGATCCTCTTTCTTTCTTTTGCCACTTCTCTTCTTTTATGAGAGATTTTTTGCTTTGATCCGCTGCTTTCTTTCTTTTGGAAGAGGACGATGACTTGGTGATGCCCGAGGTTCCGGCCGATGAGGCGATGACGGATCCGATCGTGGCATCTGACGAAGAGCCCAGGGAATCTGGAGTGGTTCCAGAACCTTCACCTGGTATGATTGCTTTGGCTTTTCTTTTTCTTTTGTTTGTGCTGTCATTTGCTAACATGTAGCTTTTGTTTTCTTGACTTGCCAGAGGATTCTGATTATTTCGAGCCATCCATGGACGCAACCTTTGATGATGCTTTGGATGAGCTCGGAGAGGCAGAGAGTACTCCGCCAGTCGTTGAAGAAGGTATTTTTGCAATACAAATCTTATTATTGATTTTTTTTGACAAGATCGTATTCATATCTTTTTGTCTTTTCCTTGGCAGATTGTGAAGCAGCAGAGGAAGTTCATCCGTCTTCCTCAGGGCCAGAACAGGGGATACCTGCTGCTGATCCAAGAGTAGGGGCTTCTTCTTCCTTCAATGAGTCAGTTTCTTCGGTTGGAAATAGTTTATTGATTACTCTTCCAATGGAGCGTGACATAGGCAGTCGGGCGCCAGAGCATGGCGAATCCTCATCTGCACCGCACCTTCAGTATGCAAGGAAGGTGTTGAAGACTGTTTTGAGCTCATGGGTTGAGACTCTCTCTTCAGGTCACTTGGAAGCTGGCTTTAGCATGATCAAGTATGTACAGGACATTCTTGCTGATAGCAAAGAAGTCGGTCTGGACATCGCAAGTGCCAAAGATTTTGTTGAGAAAATCATCGCCTTGGGGAACAAATGGACTGAGATCAAGAGTTTCCCAGATGGTGACTTCTTTGATGAGATGTTTATAAAGCCATCCAGCAAAGTCAAAGCTGAGCTGACTGAGGTCACGAAGACTCGGAAGTAGGTCGTTCGGGAGAAGAATGTTACCGAGTTATTCATCATGGGGCTGAAGCAAGACTTAGACCACCTTGATAAGGAGATTGTTGAGGCTAGGCAGCATCTTGAGCTTTTGGAGGAAGAAGCTGCTGCCAAATGGACCACCATTGTGGATGCTCGTGACAAGGAGGGGACTCTCATTCGCCAGGTTGAAGAAGCTGAAGGTAATGTCCGGGGGAGGACTCAGGAGTATGAGCAGTGGCAGGTCCTCTGGAAAGAACTTCCTCGTGCTGCAGATGGGTCACGGCGTTCGGCCGCATTTTATGGAAACATTTTGAAGAAGCGTGGCCTGAAAACTTTGGAAGCCAATGCCAAGGGTCTGCTTGAGGAGTTGAACCTTTGGTTAAAGACCATGTTGGATTGAGCTCCTGAGTTGTAACAAACTCTTTTTCCTTCTTTTTTTGGTACCTCCATGTATAAACAATTTTGGTACTATATATATATTTTTTGTATCCCCTTCTTTTTTTCGCTTAAATCATTTTTTTTATGAAAACAAATTTGAGTAAAAGTTGAAGGGAATGTTTGTTCAAGAATTTGATCAAAAGGTTGTCATTTTGTGAAAATCTTTTGTCAAAGGGTTGTTTTGGGCATGAAGCCAATTTTTGTGGCGAAAGCCTAGTTTTTGATGGCTTAAAAACCGAATTTAAGATGGCATGGAAGCCTAATTTTGTGGCGTAAGAGCCAGAATTTTGAGATGGCATGAAATCCGTATTTTGGAATGGCATAGAAGCCGAATTTTATTTTGTGGCATGGAAGCCAAATTTGTTTGTGGCATGTGAGCCAAAATTTTTGTTTGCGGCATGAGAGCCAAAGTTTTTTTTTTTTTTTTTTTTTTTTTTTTTTTTTTTTTTTTTTTTTTTTTGTGGCGTGAGCCAACAAATTTTGTTTGTGGCATGAAGGCCGAAGTTTTTTTTTTTTTGTTGCTTGAGAGAAAAAAAAATTTGTTTGTGGCATGAGGGCCAAAGTTTTTTTGGATGGCGTGAAAGCCGATTTTTGGAATGGCATAAAAGCCGAATTTTAAGATGGCATGAAAGCCGATTTTTGGAATGGCATAGCAGCCGAGTTTTCTTTTGTTGTTTGTTTCATTTTGGCATGGAAGCCAGATTTTTGAAAACCATGAAAGCCGATTTTGGCGTTTATAGCCGATTATGGCGTTTATAGCCGGGTTTTGGCGTTTATAGCCGAATTTTGGCATTTATAGCCGATTTTTGGTTTTGGCATTTATAGCCGGATTTTGCCGTTTATAGCCGAATTTGGTGTTTATAGCCGAATTTGGCGTTTATAGCCGAATTTTGGCATCTATAGCCGATTTTTGGTTTTCAAAATGCAGGTATCGACCAAATGTCGCCTCCCCGCTGAATGGTCTTGCAAGTATCGATGGAATGTTGCTTCCTTGCTCATTCAGTTTGCGAGTATTGATGGAATGTCACTTCCTCGCGGGCTGGGTTTACGAGTATCGATGGAATGTCGTTTACGAGTATCGACTAAGCGTTGCTTCCCTGCTTTTCCCAAAACTTTGGTCTTTTGGGTACTGACTTGGTGTCGTTTCCCCACGATTTTTGAAATTTGAAGTTTTCTCGAACCATTTGAAATTTGGATTGTGGATATCAACTGGAATGTTGCGTCTCCATGGTTTTGAATTTTGGGGTTTTGCAAGTATCGAATGGGGTTCGCTTCCTTATGATTTTTGGGTTTTTGGAAGTATCGAATGGGGTTCGTATCCTTCCGATTTTTGGTTTTTTGAAGTATCGAATGGGGTTCGCATCCTTCTGGTTTTTGGTTTTTTTTTTGCGAGTATCGACTGAATGTCGCTTCCCTGCGGTTTCTAAAAAACCATTTTTTGTTTAAAGACATGAGGGTCATAAATTTTGACTTAAAACCATTTTGGTTGTAAAAGCCGAGGTGGACTAGGGTGGAAATTCCCGAGTCTTGGTTTTTATTTCAAACCAAGGATTTTTGGGTTCAAGGACTGAAAATTTTGGTCAAGTATGGGAAGAGGCTCCTAAACTTGGATTTTTGAATTTTTGAACAATGAAACGATGAAAGTAAGCATTGTTTTGAGAGATTTTTTTTTTTAGAAACTTCAACATCAAGATGAAAATTTTAAAAGGGGTGGGTTTGACGAGCAAATCACCTGGAAATAGGCTTTAGCCATGTAGATATCGCTCTGACCCATTTGAGGAAGTCTTCAAGGTTAGTACCGCTTCAAGAACTTGCCGTTGATAGGCATCATACATCTATCTCCTTCCATGTTTAGAAGAGCGTATGCGCCGTTGGAGAAGACTTTGTCGATGACGAAGGGTCCTTCCCATTTTGGTTCAAATTTGCCTTTGGAATTGTGGGCAAAGACTATGGGTCTTTTTACTGCAAGAACCAAGTCACCCTTTTTGTAGGCGCATTGCCTGACCTTCTTGTCGAAAAATCCTGCCATGCGTGCTTGGTACAACTCAATGCTTTGTAGAGCTTTGAGTCGTCTTTCATCGAGATTATCCAGCTCTTGGAGTCTCAATTTGACATTGCTTTCTTGCGTCATGTCATTTTGCAGAGATACCATTTAAGGAAGGAATTTGTACTTCCAAAGGGACAACAGCTTCGCATCCATAGACCAAAGAGAATGGTGTGATATGGGTTGGTCCTCGAACGGTGGTTCGATAAGCCCACAAAGCTTCTGGTAGTTTGTCGCCACAATCTCTTTTGTGACTAGAGACCATTTTCTTCAGAATTTTACAGAGTGTCTTGTTGAAGGCTTCTGCTAGTCCGTTCGCTGCTAGATTATATGGAGTCGAAGGACAACTTTGGATTTTGTACTTGTCGCAGAACCTGTAGAATCTGTGATCCCGGAATTGTGGTCCGTTATCATGGACGAATCTTTTAGGTATGCCGAAGCGACAAATAATGTTGGTGCGCAAGAACTGAAGGACTGATGAGGTTTTCATTTCGCTGAGCGCAAATGCTTATGACCACTTGGAGAAATAATCCGTAGCGGCAAAGATGAAGCGATGACCTTTGCTGGGCTTGATGGGGGAGAGATAGGACCTATGATGTCCATACCCCAGGCTTCGGAAGGCCATGAGATTGCTGTTGGATGTAGCCATTCTAGAGGCATGTGGACATTGATGGACCCTCGGAAATCTTCCGTCCTCTCCTTCCGCACCCCGGGGGCTGACCTGGGTCTCGGCGGAGGAGGGAAAATCGCGGGTATCAACATTTTTTGTACAGGTATGCCAGATTTACTTTCTACTTGGAATTTGGAATGGTGATGATCCGGATATTCACCTTCACAAGTGGAAAGGAAATCAATCTTTTTTTCTAACTTTTCAAATTGCATAAATATTAAGAAAAGAGACAAGTTTGTTTTTTGAGAATGCCGTAGGAGGCGTTTTTGTTTGTTTGCCGTGAAAGGCGATTTTACAAAACTCATCAACTATGAAAGACAAGAATTGTGATTTCTTTTTGTCTCTTTAAGAAATACAAACTACAATAGAAAAGTAAGAAAATGGATCTAACTTCTCAGGAGATTGTGGGGACACGTTGAGATCGACTGTCGCAAGTCATGTATGGACTTCGCCATCATCCTTCAAATGAGAACATGTGATGCTTTGATTCTTTGGCTTGGCTCCTAACCTCGGTTTTTTAAAGGACAAGGACCAAGAGGAGGTCCTATATCCAATGAAAAACCAAGTAAACAGGCTGAAAAGCAACGTTTAAGCCATGTTGGAGAAGGATGGGACCTTGGGGGGGTGGCCCCTCAAGGGACGTTGATCACCTTGTGGTGCTTCCGGGAGCAAAGCGGCAGGACTTCGTCTCTCTCTTAGATTTTCTGGATTTTCAGAGCTTGGGCTTGCACTTGGGATTCTCTTTTTTTCTTTTCCTTGGAACTCACCTCTTTTTATAGGCTTTTGGTAGCCATGAGGTGATTATGGGCATTAATAGCCATGATGAGAGAATTGATGAGGAGTTACAAGTTGATTTTGTAACTCCATTTTCATGGCTTGTGATTGGCCGATGAAGATAGTGGGCATTTAATTCCCTTTAAGCTTCATGATGATGGGAGTTTCATGGGTTAAATGCCATGATTGCTTGGATTTGTAACTCCCAAATGCTTGAATCTGATTGGGCCGTCCAAAATAATGAGTTAATGACCGCATTAAGTTTTCGTGAACGGGTCAATTAACGTCATTAAGTGGTCGCCAAGGCATGTGAAGAGTCGCGGGCCGCGCTGCGTCTTTTGAGATTCTTTTTGCGATCATCACAGGTGGATCCACACATTGTTTGATACTGGATCGCGTTGCAAATTCAAACATTGGTTGATGTTGGTGGGCCGGTGACATCTATCTTGTCGATTTCATGATCGGTCGGACAGAATGTGCACTTTCTTGGTCAGCTGGTTGGCGATCTTGAGGCGATCGGTGATGATTTCATGCTTTTGACGGCGGATCCACGATGCCGGTGAAGATCAGTCATTTTCAAGCATCAAACATTGGATTTTCAGAAAATCAAAGAGGCAGGAATGCTCGAAACGCGAAAAAGATCAAAAAACGGGCAATTTGGTGCAAAATCCGGCGACCCGGATTTGCAGGGTCGCCGACGACCTTAGGGTTTTGCCCTTTTCGGTCACCGAGCTTCGTTTTCGGCCGTTTTTCCGTCTTTTTTGTTCCTTCTTGCTTCTATTTTTTTCTCGACATTTTTCCTCAATTATTGACTTGGTTTTCTAGGAGAAAACTTGACGAGAGCCCGCGCAAAACCAGAACACAAAGTTTCCTATTTTTCGGGAAAGCCGAAGACTTTGTAGCCGATTTTCCGCCAAGAGTCGAAACTAGGTCAAACGATGTCGGAATGACCTGAAAATTGAGGTGAAGCTTCTTGAGCAGTGGATAGGTCCAACCATGGGCTTTTATTTGAGTTTTGAAGCCGTTTGGGGTCCCATCGATGCTTGACTTGATTTTCCTGCGGGGAAAATGACGAGCTTTGATATGTGGTCAAACGATGTCCGATTGAGCTGAGATTTGACGAGGAGCCTATTGGAGTCATTTTGAGACGTTCCATTAGCTCCGTCTTGGATGTCATGGTCCCGGGGTGCTCCGCCACCTGTAGGCTTGATTTTCTCTCGGAGCATCGAAACCTGGTCAAACGTTGTCGGAATGTCCTGAAATACGACGTGCAACCCTTTGGAGGCATGTTGAAGCCACTCATGTACTTTGTTTGATGAGTGATGGCTTCTGTGGTTCCTGCCGTCCGGAGGCTTGATTTTACTGCTCGAGCGTTGATGGAGGGTCAAACGTTGTCGGTTTGACTTGAAATTTGGCATGGAGCCCTTTGGAGACATTCTGGAGTCATCCGTAGTCTCTGATCAAAGTTTTGGTGTCTTTGATGATGTCGTCGCTGGGAGCGCTTGTTTAGCTGTCAGAGCAGTGAAGTTGGGCCAAACGATGTCGGAATGGCCCGAAACCTCAGGTGTACCCCTCTTTTGGCTGCCCTGAAGGATCTTTCAGTTTCGGTCTGATTCTGACAAAATGTGATGCTTGAAGTAGTCTTGCCTATTTTTAGCAGGATGCAACTTCACGAGGCTTTTTGATGTTGAGGAGACATAGTGACATTTTTGGTGTCAACAAGTGCCCCCTCGAGGTACAGCGACGAGTAGCTTTTTGGAGTCGATGTGCCTCGAAGAGAAACTTCGAGGAGAGATTCCAACTTGACCAAGAGTCTTGAGCTTTCTTCTTTTTTTTTTTGAATAGCCTTCTGAGTTTCTGGGGGAATTTTATGGTAGTGAGAGGGATCACGTACCATCTCAAGGCAAAGTTTTGAAAATGACATGGGATATTTGGTTTTTGGGTTTTGGTCTTTTTGACCTTGTGACCTAACAAGCTGTATATGGCAGGTTAAGGGGTCGGGTTTGATTTTGATTTTGACCTTGTGACCCAACAAGCTGTATGTGGCAGGTTGGGGGGTCAGATTTAGGTTTTTGGTTTTGGTTTGGTTTGGATTTTGATTTTGGTTTGGTCTTGTGACCTAACAAGCTGTATGTGGCGAGCTAGGGGACCGGAATTTGGTTTTGTGAAATGTCAATTTCAAGATTTTGGCTCAATTTGGTTCGTGAGGTTGGATGGTTTGGTTTTTGGAAACTCATGAGGCTTTCTTGGCTCCTTTTTTTTGAATGGTCCCATCAACTCAAAAGAGGCATGGGACTTTTTTGCTCTTTTTTTTTTTGTTTTTTTGTTTTTTTTTTGCTCTTGGTAAGAGGAATATTTTGACTAAAAGCCACTTTTAGTGCCTAGGTGGTCAAACCTTGCTCATATGGGATAACCCATGGGACCTTAGGCTTTTGGAGAAGGCCTAGATCTCATATGGTGTCATTTTTGTAGAGAATATCTAAAAATATCTCTTTTGTGTAGAGAATATCTAAAAATATCCTTACTTGGAGAGAATTTCTCAAGTTTTCTTTTTGTGGAAAGATTCTTTCAAAATATCTCTCTTTTGGGAAAGTAACTAAATTTTAGTACTTACCTCTTTTCTTTCTCCTTGTTTCATCTTTTGGCTTGCTCTCTTCTATAAAAGCAAGAGGGTTGTTTCTTTTGCTCCATTGCTTTCTTTTTGCAAGAAATCTTCAAGAGTGCTCTCCAAGATAAGAAGTGCTTTTGCTCCAAGGGCTCCGAGCTTTTCTTCTTCTTCTCCATCAATGGCTTCAAGTAAGTTTTCTTCCTCCGCAAGCATCTCCATTGTAGAAGTACCTTCTTCATTTTTTCTTCTCTTCTTCTTTCTCTTTTCTTTTCTTTTTTTTCTTCAAACACGTTTTCCCTTTTTTTCGTGCTTCTTCTTCTTTCTTTTTTTTTCTTTTTTTTTTCTCCTCTTTTCACGGTTTTCTTTTTTTTTTTCACCGTGTATATGTTTTTTTTTCCACACGTTGACTTTTTTTTTTGTCAGCGATTTTTCCCTTTTTTTTTTTTCATGCTGATTTTTTTTGTCAGCGTTTTTTTTTTTTTTTATTCTGTTTTCTTTTTTTGCACGCTGATTTCCCCTTTTTTTTCTTTCAGTGTTTTTGCTTCTTTTTTTATTTTAATTTTTTTTGCTGCTTGTTTTTTTTTTTCTTGGCTGTACGGACAGCCTGCCACGTGGCAGTGGGCCACGGCCCGTGGGCCAATTTTTTTTTTTGCTGGGAATTTTTTCTCTCTTTCTTTTTCTTTTTCCTTGTTTACTCACCATGATAATGAGGCCATGCAATTTCAATATGTATGCATTTTTTTTGTTTGATGCATCAAGATAGAAGGCTAGAGTCTCTAGGTCAAGCCAACATGATTTTTGACTTGGACAACGTTTGATTGGTTTTGACCAAATTGGGTTGGAATTGGTCAAACTTTGGTCAAGGTTTTCTTAGCATCTAATGCATGATGATATTCTTTGATGCATGATTTTTGGTAAATGGACTTGGAAGCATGATGATGCATACTGAAAATCTTTTGCAAGTGTTGGGATTTTGAGCTCGCAGCGATGTTGAGCTCTTTCTCGGTCTTGCTGGATTTTGAAGAAGTTTGTAATTTTTGGATTCTGAAGCTCGCAGCAATGTTGAGCTCTTTTCCAGATTTTGCGGAAGTTTGATGAGATTGGCTTGTTCTCGCGGCGATGTTGAGTTCGAACATTCTTTGAGAATTCTCCACTGACTATGAGCTCGCAGTGATGTTGAGTTCATCTTCAGGCTTCCTGGCTTTTTCGGAGTATTTTCCTTTTCTTCGGAATTGCCCCGGAACCATGTTAAAATTTTGTTAGAATTTTTTTTTTGTAGCAAAATTCTGTCATTTTGATGTTGATTGATCTTTTCTCTTCCATCTTTTGTAGATAGTTCTTCTAGAACGAATAAGGGTAAAGGTCCTGTTACTGACGCACCTCGTCGATCTGCTAGATCTTCTAATGCGGCCGTTCAGCAGGCTTGGGAGAAGGTCCAATTTGTGGAGAAGAACTTGGAAGAATGCGATTCCCTCAATCGTGATGAGATTGGACAGCGAATGATCGCTCTCAAAGATGAGGAGTTCTTTTTGATCATGGTAAGCAGTCGTCCTTGGGTTACGGACGATCAGAGCATTGTGCTCAAGCCTACCTTCTTCTTTGGTGATGCAGTTCCCGATGACTTGACATACCAAAGGAGATGTTTTCAGTTCTCTTACACAGCAGATGGTGAGGAGAGAACTATTTCTACCCGGTCGACTTTCGATCGGACCATCTCGATCCTGAGCCTTTCTCCCACATGCCCTAAGAGGGAAGATCCTCCGAGCTGGGTGAAGAGGACCAGTGTGATCAAGACGGGGATTTTTGTTGGCGGCCCTTCCGGTTTTGCAGGGAAGCCACCTGTCCGTATGGACATGTTGATGCCAGCCAGTGGCTACCAAGGTTTTGATCATCTGTCGGTCGATTTGAGACCGGTGGGCCTTACTGTTTTTCGGGGTGACGGAAGAAATTGGGTGAAGCCTTTTCGACTTCGTGGCCATTTCAGTGCTGACTCGAGTTGGGAGTCATGGACTGATCACACCCTGAGGATTGGCGAGGCCGTTCTGCGGGAGGCCGAGATTTTTGATGCGGTTCGCGCTTTTTGGCAAACCGTCGTTTTCTCCGATGAGGCTTTCATGGCCATGCTGGAGTCATTCCTTCCACAAACCAACACCTTTATTGTGACGAATGGTGAGATTGGTTTTTCTTTGAAGGAACTGAGCGCCATCACCAGATTGCCTATCCTCGGCAAACTCTATGAGGAGTTTATGCCTATTGACAGCGTCCTTGAGGAGCAGTCTGAGGAGTTTAGGCTTGTGTACTTTCAGCTCGTTGCCTTCTATGATTTTTTTGAAGGAGAAGGAGGGCTCGAAAGTTAAATGCAGCAGTTGGAGAAGTTGCAGCTCCAACTTTTTTGATAGCGGGGATTCTTCTGATGGCATGGCCCAGGATGCTAGGGCTAAAGCATCAAGTTTCAAGAAGATCGCTGCTATGCGAGAAGATTTGAAAAAGTTTTTCGCAAGCACAGATACCATTTGTCCGGACATTGCGTCGCGGAGAGATCTCGCTGTTTACCTCACTTATTGGCTGGGTGAGGTTGTTTTTGCTGGAGGAGATGGAATGCACATCAGGCCGCACTGTATTTTTCCAGCTTGTCAGATGGCGTTTGGAGAGCGGCTGGCTTTGGTACCTGCTCTTTACTCCTATTTGTGTACCGAACTTTAGGCTGCTGCTTTCCTAGTTTGGCTTAGGCTTCCCATGAATAGGGTATTTTCTGCCCATATCTTCTATTCGTGGTATGTATACCACTGTCCTAGCTTCCATCGTTTGGGAGTTGCACAGGACGAAGATCCCTTTATGATTCGTTTGGCTAGAGGGATAGCCCTTCCCGAATCACTTTTATCTGCCCGTTTGAGGATCCGACGATTTAGGGACGTCGAGATTGGGCAGTTTTCATTGAAGCTTTCTCCAGGTTTGCGGAAGAAGGCTTTTGACTTTGGTGTCTCCCGTGATTCGACCAGGGCAGGGTCGGGTAGACACTATGCTTTGACAGACGTGGAGAAGAGATGACTCTTCAACATACGGGTTGGTACGATGGAGTACCGCAGACATCTTTTCGTCGATATCCAACCGTATGTCCTTTCGCGTTTTGGATTGCAGCTTGGCTTCTCTCAAGGTGTTGTTGGAGAGCCTTTGAGCATGGTGAAGCGTTTTGGAGGTTTGCAGGATGGGAGAAATGTATGGGCTTTTTACAGTGCAGAGGACACTTGTCGCGACCCCCGACCGGGCCAAGGGGCCAAATCCGGGATCGGGACAAGTGTGGTGAAGTAAATAAGAAAAGGTATGTTTGATGCCTACGCGTACACGGGTTAATAAAAGAACACACATTACCCGTGCACGTGATTTTCCATAGGTGTCCGCGGTGAGGATTTTCCAACACACATAACCATATAGTATAATTGCTGAAGCGTGTAGTAAATCATGCATGTATTTCATTTCCAACATGACAAGACTGATTACATTTGAATAACAAGTATCAGAATGAGCAATGTTCGATAGCGTAACCCAAAAGTACATATTGAAGTTTAATCAAAAGATGATTTAATTACAATTTCCAAAAATAGAGGCCAACAAAGGCCAATATAGACAAAACAATATCTACCAAAAATATAAATCCAACCACCCCCAAAATGTTTCGCATCTCGACAACCCGATGTTTACATAACATCCTCAGCACGCCACTCAACTAGTGGTTGCGGTTCTCCAACCGCCTCCTCCTCGGGGAAACCAACAATGGGACCTGAGTACCAAAGCAAAGGGCCAGACACGACGGTCTGGCAGGTGGGTGAAAAGATATAAACATTTGATAATAAAAGCCTTTACCTTGGAAAACATATAAACCTGTTTAAACAGTGACTTTCAGGAAGTAAATAAATCATTTAATTAAAACGCATATGCAGTCACAAAACATGTAAGGTAATCAAGGAAATCGGGAAACAATCAAGATGGCATCCACAAGAAGCTAAATCCTCTATCACCGAAGTGACGAGAGTATCGGGTGTTGACCTGAATCACTGAAGTGAGAAGGTGCAACCAATTTACATATACATATACAATAATACGGGACGGGACCACGGTAGCAAACCGGGTGTCGGGAATCACGGTAGCGAACAGGATATCAGGAACCACGGGAGCGAGCAGGGTATCGGGATGGGACCACGGTTAATAAACCGGGTATCGGGATCCATGCTGCAGCTGGCGAGACGGGAAGGGATCTCCAAGTCAGTGGATCAGACTGACAAGGTTTTCCAAGCTTAGTGGTGTCGACTCATAGGTCATAAGCAAGAAATCGGGCATGTATAAAACACTTACGATGAAATCGTATAGACGAGCAAAACGGGGTGCTCAAGGCACAAATATCATTTCAATATCGGGTCACATCATGTCGGGCATGCATTTCGGGACTATAAAAGAGTGCAAGTACAAATACAATGCTTTCGGAATCGATAAATTATAATTCATAAATTTTTGGAATAAACAGTTGCAATAGACTTTCAAAATATCGAGGTTTAAAACTAATTCAAGGTGAATAGGGATCCCGTATGTTTGTATAATAAAGAAAACTTGATACTCTTTGAATTTGGAAGACATGCCGGGTTCCTTATACACTATGGTAGCCTCAATGCTTAAATGAATTTCTGTGATGTGGTTTCTCTCTCGAACGGGCTCCCAACAACCTTTCATCTCTGCTTCGAACACATTCCCAGGAGAGCGGTGCCCATTGCTCTCAGAAAGGTTCACAAGCAATGGGATGGAAGCTCCATTCAACCCTCCCTTCATTCATAGAATTCAGGGAATTTCGGTCACTTTACAGTCAGATGGCGGTTAGCCGCCAGTGAATCCAGTGGTTAACCGCTGGCTGACCGTGAGGCTGACCATGGGATTTCAGCTCTCTGGAATTGTGACCGCCTCATTTCAGTTGGCTGGCGGTTAGCCGTCGATAGATTCGGTGGTTAGCCGCTAGCTGATCGCAGAGCTGACCGTGAGGTTACAACTTTCTAGAAAAGTGACCGTCTCTAAGCGGTTGGCTGGCGGTTAGCCGCCGATGGATTCGACGGTTAGCCGCTAGCTGACCGCAGAGTTGACCGCGAGGTCACAGCTCTCTGGAAAAGTGACCAAAACTGCTTCGGTTAGCTGGCGGTTAGCCGCCAGTCACCAGGTGGCTAGCCGCTGGGTAACCACTGGCTGACCGCCAGTCACGGGAATTCTCCACTGGGTTCAGATTCAGGTATTCTTTTCTCCAAATCAGTTTCCCTCATTTTCCATCACTTTCCTGTGATGGCATGAGCTAAAAAGCTCATCCAAATCAACTTTCAACACTTCTCCCGTATCAAAGCTTCTACCAAAGATCCATCCAAATAACTCCATACATTTTCCACATTCAATCACCAAGAAAAGAAGTAACCACATTTACAAAGATTCATTCAAGTTTTAGGCACAAGATATAACAAAAACTATCAATCACATTACAAGACAATAAATGGGCTTAACAACCCTTTTCAAAAGCATTAAAATCATATTGAATGCAAGTAAAACCAACCATTAATGAGACAATAAATCCAACATGTTAATCATTGAAAACTAAGATATCCATTAAATCCACTTGCCTCAAGGTCTCTAACAAGAAAATCCAAGCTTCCAATCACTTCTCCAAGTCAAGAACACAATCTACACAAAAAGCCCCCAAATACCAACCCTAAAATGGGTCAAACCAAGAAACAAGAAGAAGAAGCTCACAATAATAAAAATGGAGTTCCTCTAGGACTAGGAGAAAACAAATCTAAGAGATTAGGAGGGAAACTTACTTGGAAGCTTTTCAAATGGACAAGACTGGCTCAAAGAGGTTCTTAGAATGGAGGTCTTCCCTCCAAAGTTGTATCAATGGAAAGCTCTAGAAGAGAGGAAGAAGATGATGACTTCTATTTCCTGATTGGAGCAAGGTGGGTGGTGCTTTGACGGTGTAGAAGCAAGAAGAAGAAAAGAGATGGAAACCCTAGGTTGAGATGTGCTTGTACTGGAAAAAGGGAAAATGGAGAGGATGGGTCTCCTTATATACAAGTGGGTGTGGGTTCCACCACTAGAAATCTCTTTGGGCTGAAATCACGACTATCCGGACCTCGGACGAAAACGACGAAGAAGGGAAAAGTGATCGTCGAAAAATCTAGTCTCCAAAAAGTATATGTTTCGCGGGTTTCGGGGATATCAAGTTTTGGTTACAGATTTCATGTAAAAAGACTGTTTTGCCCTCAATGCAAGAAAATCGGGTTTCGGGGTTCCGAACGGGTACGGGATCAACATGAAAGTTGTAGGGATTAGCGGGACAAGTAAAACGGGGTAGAAATACAATTCATCGGGGTCTCGGGAAAATTCTCAAATTAACTCAAAGCTATCAAAAGGGAACCCCCAAAGGGCCCCACTAAACACAAGCACTTTAAAAAAATTCCCCAAAGCTATAACAAGAACTATAATAATCCAACTTAGTTAACTTCTACCAAACACGCTTAGCACTAACACGCGACTTAATTAGCACTAAACGGGGTCACTCGGGTCGAGGTCTTACAACACTACCGCCATGATTTCCTATCCTGAGCTGCCCACCTTCTGGACTTCTGGCTTCACGAAGTGGTTCGTGGAGAGCTTCTCAGTGTACCGGGGGCTTTCCAAGAAAAAGCTCGATGTCAAGCAATCTCCTAGGAAAGGTCTTGGCAAATCAGATGGTGTCCGTCGGGAGGAAGTTTTGGCCTTCCTTTCTGGTGAGAAGCATAAGATAGGCTTTCTCAATGAGCAGGACATCATCAGATCAGGAGCTGCACAAGGGATTCCTGGTGAGGTCTTGAGACAGCTGGAAGAGGAGGAGGCTGAGATCGATGCTATGATACAGGCAGAGCATACGAAGGCTTCATGGAGTCTACTGAGAAGAGTAGACCATCCAGTGAGGACTCTAGTGAGATGCCTGATGTTGATAATGGGGCAGGATCGTCGAGCAGATTGATTCGTCGAAGCAAGAGGAAAAGAGGACAACGCCGTAATATGAAACGGCATGATAGTCCTTCTGATATGGAAGTTCCTATTACCATTGTTGAGGAGGTGTCTGAGGATACTGATGAGCCTCCGGAGAAAAGAAGCAGAGAAGAGGAGACAGCTGGTACGATCCTTTTTCTTTCTTTTGTTTCTTCTTTTCTCTTTTTTTTTGTGAAAGATTTTGTTTTGATCCGCTGCTCTTTTCTTCTTTTTTTTTTAGCAGAGGATGATGACCTGGTGATACCCGAGGTTCCTGCCGATGAGGCGATGACGGATCCAGTCGTGGCATCTGAGGAAGAGCCCAGGGACTCTAGAGTGGTTCCAGAAACTTCACCTAGTATGATTGTTTTTGTGAGAACTTGGTCCAGGCGGTACCCTTAACCACGGGGCGGAGCGTGTCAACTACGAGCTTCAAACGGTGAGTCTCCGTTGGCCCGCATTAGAAATCTTCAAACGGTGAGTCTCCGTTGGCCCGCATTAGAAATATCCAAGTCCTAACCCTGGGCTTATAAGTCAAACCCCGTATTAACTTAGCATGAGGTTTTTTAAAACCGTACGTCCCCGGAAACCGTAAGAACTCCGTACTTAAGCGTGATCGGGTGGGAGCAGTACTAGGATGGGTGACCTCCTGGGAAGTCCCCGCGGGTGCACGTGGGCCAAAGCGGACAATTTCATGCTGAGTTGGGCGGGGATGTGACAGTTTTGGCTTCTTTTTTTTTTTTTTCTTTTTGTTTGTGCTGTCATTTGCTAACATGTAGCCTCTGTTTTCTTGGTAGCTGACTTTTGACGAAGCTTCGGATGAGCTCAGAGAGGCAGAGAGTACTCTGCCGGTTGTCGAAGCAGGTATTTTTGCAATAATAATCTTGATATATTTTTGACAAGGACAAGATTATATTCATAACTTTTTGTCTTTTCCTTGACAGATTGTGAAGCAGCAGGAGAGGTTCCTCCGACTTCCTCAGAGCCAGAACAGGGGATACCTACGGCTGATGCAGAAGTAGGGGCTTTTTCCGCTTTCAATAAGTCAGCTTCTTCAGTTGGAAAGAGTTTATTGATTACTCTTCCAATGGGGCATGACATGGGTAGTCGGGCATCAGAGGATGGCGAATCCTCATCTGCACCGCACCTTCAGTATGCAAGGAAGGTGTTGAAGATTGTCTTGACCTCATGGGTTGAGATTCTCTCTTAAGGTCATTTGGAAGCTGGTTTTAGCATGATCAAGCATGTGCAGGACATCCTTGCTAATAGCAAAGTAGTCGGTCTGGACATCGCAAGCGCCAAAGATTTTGTTGAGGAAATCATCGCCTTGGGGAACAAATGGACTGAGACCAAGAGTTTCCCAGATGGTGACTTCTTTGATGAGATGTTAATAAAGCCATCCAGCAAAGTCAAAGCTGAGCTAACTGAGGTCACGAAGACTCGGAGGCAGATCGTTCGGGAGAAGAACGTTACCAAGTTATCCATCATGGGGCTGAACAAGACTTGGACCGCCTTGATAAGGAGGTCGTCGAGGTTAGGCAGCGTCTTGATCTTTTAGAGGAAGAAGCTGCTGCCAAATGGACCGCTATTGTGGAGGCTCGTGACAAGGAGGGAACTCTCATTCGCCAGGTTGAGGAAGCTAAAGGTAATGTCTGGAGGAAGACTCAGGAGCATGAGCGGTGGCAAGTCCTCTGGGAAGAACTTCCTCACGTTCCAGATGGGTCGCAGCATTCTGCCGCATTTTATGGAAACATTTTGAAGAAGCGTGGCCTAAACTCTTTGGAAGCCAAGGCCAAGGGTCTGCTTGAGGAGTTGAATCTTTGGTTGAAGACCGTACTAGATTGAGCTCCTGAGTTGTAACAAACTCTTTTTTCTTCTTCTTTTTTTTTGGTACCTCCATGTATAAACAGTTTTGGTACTATATTTTTTGTATCCCATTCTTTTCACTTAAATCATTTTTTGATGAAAACAAATTTGAGCAAAAGTTGATGGGAATGTTTGTTTGAGAATTTGATCAAAAGGTTGTCATTTTGTGAAAATCTTTTGTCAAAGAGTTGTTTTCGGCATGAAAACCAATTTTGTGGCAAAAACCCTGGTTTTTGATGGTTTGAAAAGCGAAATTTTGGTGGCATGGAAACCTAATTTTGTGGCGTAAGAGCCAAAATTTGTTTTCCGGCATGGGAGCCAAAAATTTTGAGATGGCATTAGAGCCAAATTTTTTTTTTTTGTTTGTTTGTAGCATGAAAGCCAAAGTTTTTGTTTGTGGCATGAAAGCCAAAATTCTGTTTGTGGCATGAAAGCCAAGGTTTTTTTTTTTTTTTTTTTTTTTTTTTTTTTTTTTTGTGGCATGAGAGCCAAGGTTTTTTTATGGCGAGGTCGTCAAAAAATTTTTGTTTGTGGCATGAGAGCCAAAGTTTTTGGATGGCATGAAAGCCGATTTTTGGAATGGCATAGGAGCCGAATTTTAAGATGGCATGAAATCCATTTTTTTTTTAAACCAAGTTTTTGTTTTGTTGGCATGAAAGCCGATTTTACCGTTTATAGCTGATTTTTTTTTTGTTTTGGCATTTATAGCCGAATTTGGCGTTTATAGTCGATTTTTGGCATTTATAGCCGGAGTTTGGCATTTATAGCCGATTTTTGGCGTTTATAGCCGGATTTTGGTTTTCAAAATGCAGGTATCGACTAAATATCGCCTCCCCGCTGAATGGTCTTGCAAGTATCGATGGAATGTCACTTCCTTGCTCGTTCGGTTTGCGAGTATTGATGGAATGTCACTTCCTCGCGGGCTGGGTTTTGTGATTATCGATGGAATGTCGCTTCCTCACGAGATGGGGTGCAAGTATCAACTAAGCGTCGCTTCCCTGCTTTTCCTAAAACTTTTGGTTTTCATGGGTACTGACTTGGTGTCGTTTCCTTGCGATTTTTGAAATTTGAGTTTTTCTCGAACCATTTTAAATTTGGGTTGTGGATAGCAACTGGGATGTTGCGCCTCCGTAATTTTAAAATTCAAGGTTTTGGAAGTATCGAATGGGGTTCGCATCCTTCCGGTTTTTTGGGTTTTGCGAGTATCGACTGAATCGCTTCCCTGCGGTTTTCTTTTTTTGTTTAGGAAGTATCGAATGGGGTTCGCATCCTTCCGGTTTTTGGATTTTGCGAGTATCGACTGAATGTCGCTTCCTCGCGGTTTAAAAAAAACCATTTTTTTTTGTTTTAAAGACACGAGGGTCATAAATTTTGACTTAAAACCATTTTTGTTGTAAAAGCGGGGGCGAACTAGGGTGAAAGTTCTTGAGTCCTGGTTTTTGTTTCAAACCATGAATTTTTGGGTTCAAGGATTGAAAATTTTGGTCAAGTCTGGGAAGAGGCTCCTAAACTTGGATTTTTGGATTTTGATTTTTTTTTTTAACAATGAAACGATGAAAGTAAGCATTGTTTTGAGAGAGTTTTTTTTTTTTTTTTTTGAAACTTCAACATAAAGAAGAAAATTTCAAAAGGGGTGGGTTTGACGAGCAAGTACCTAGAAATAGGCTTTGGCCATGTAGATAACGCTCTGACCCATTTGAGGATGTCTTCAAGGGTAGTACCGCTTCAAGAACTTGCCGTTGATGGGCAGCATACATCTGTCTCCTTCCATGTTTAGAAGAGCGTTTGCGCCATTGGAGAAGACTTTGTCGATGATGAAGGGTCCCTCCCATTTTGGTTCAAATTTGCCTTTGGATTTGTGGGCAAAGACGTCACCCTTTTTGTAGGCGCGTTGTTGTCGAAAGATCCTGCCATGCGTGCTTGGTACAACTCAATGCTTTGTAGAGCTTCGAGTCGTCTTTCATCGAGATTATCCAGCTCTTGGAGTCTCAATTTGACATCGCTTTCTTACTTCATGTCATTTTGCAAAGATACCCGCAAGGAAGGAATTTGTACTTCCAAAGGGACAACAGCTTCGCATCCATATACCAAGGAAAATGGTGTACTATGGGTTGGTCCTCGAACGGTGGTTCGATAGGCCCACAAGGCTTCTAGTAGTTTGTCACCCTTATCTCTTTTGTGACTAGAGACCATTTTCTTGAGAATTTTGCAGAGTGTCTTGTTGAAGGCTTCTGCTAGTCCGTTCATTGCTGGATTATATGGAGTCGAAGGACAACTTTGGATTTTGTACTTGTCGCAGAACCTGTAGAATCTGTGATCCAGGAATTGTGGTCCGTTATCATGGACGATTCTTTTAGGTATGCCGAAGCGACAAATAATGTTGGTGCGCAAGAATTGAAGGACCGATGAGGTATTCATTTCGCTGAGCGCAAATGCTTTTGACCACTTGGAGAAATAATCCGTAGTGGCGAAGATGAAGCGATGACCTTTGCTTGATGGGGGAGAAATATGACCTATGATGTCCATACCCCAGGCTTCAAAAGGCCATGAAATTGTTGTTGGGTGTAGCCATTCTAGATGCATGTGGACATAATCTTCGTGAATTTGGCATTTTTGGCGGCGCTTGGCAAATTGCATTGCATCAGCTACCATGGTAGGCCAATAATAACCTAGCCTTTTTATCTGGTTGTAGAGCTTAGGGCCAGCCTGATGAGCTCCACAAAGACCAGCATGCACTTCTTTGTAGAGCTTAAGGCTAGCCTGATGAGTACTCCGTTGAAGGATTTTCTGTAAAGTGCTTTTGAAGGTATATCCAAATGAAAGTTCGAGGCTCGTCTTTGGATGCTTACCCGCTCTTTTGGATCTTCAGATAGGATTCCGAACATGATGTAATCAATGAACGGATCTCTCCAGCCGCCAATCGGAGGTTTGAGGATGGACATCCGACTTCCAACCACTTGGTGGCATTCAGCAACGGCTTGGTGTGTGTTGAGAGGAGGGAGAATCCTTCTTTGACACACTGTGACTTGCATGTTTTCCCCTTCTTGGATTGCCATGGATGCAGCGAGTCCAGCCAGGGCATCTGCACGGATGTTTTCACCTCTGAGGATGTGGGTGATGTGACAGATGTTGAATTTTTTTCGAAGCGACTGCGCCTTGTTGTAGTAAGGTAGCAAATCAGGCTTCCTGACTTCATATTTTTTATTCATATGGTTGACGATCAGTTGAGAGTCCCAAAAGGCTTCCAACATGGTGCTGCCGGATTCGAGGGCGAGTTCCAATCCTACAATCAGGGCTTGATACTCAGCTGCATTGTTTGAACATGGTTCCAGTAGCGAGAAGGCGTGTGGAATCATGTATTTGTTGGGACTGACAAAGAAGATGCCAATTCCCGATATTTCCTTTCCTTTTTCATTTGTCCTGGTTGCACCGTCAAAGTACATGTCCCAGGAAGCATTTGATAAGGAAGTTTCCACGTTGTAGACAAATTCGTCTGGGAGATCATCCCTGAGTGGAGAATCTTTAGGCAATGGATGCTCTGCAAGAAAGTCTGCTAGAGCTTGGCCTTTGATTGCTTTTTGTTGTACATACCTAATATCAAACTGTGATAGAAGAATGGACCATTTTTCCAGTCGGGTATTGAGAGAACCTGCTTTTGTGACAAGGACCTTTAGGAGGTTGATCCTCGAAATCAGGTAGACTGTGTTGGACATCAGATAGTGACGCAGCTTTTGTACAGCGAACATTACTGCAAGGCATTCTTTTTCGACTGGGGAGTAGCGATGCTCTGCACCTACCATCATGTGGCTAAGGTAATATAGAGCAGCTTCTTTTCCGTCGTCACTTTCTTGTGCGAGCAGAGCACCCAAAGAGTGGTCGAGAACTCTTGTGTACAAGATAAATGGTTTTCTAGTTGTGGGGGCAGCCAGTACTGGAGGTTTGGTGAGGTATGCTTTGATGTCTTGAAATGCATTTTCACATTCAGCATCCCAAACAGAATCTACGCCTTTCTTCATCAAGCGAGAGAATAGACGGCACTTCCCTGATAGATTGGAGATGAACCGTCGAATGTAGGCCAACCTTCCCTGAAGCCCTTTTAATTCTCTTCGGGTTCTGGGAGATGGCATTTCCAGGATAGCCTTGACTTTGGTAGGGTCAAGTTCTATTCTAGCTTTCCATACTATGAATCCGAGAAACTTGCCCGATGAGACACCGAAGAAGCACTTTAGTGGATTCATTCGCAATTTGTGTTTGCGAAGTCAGAGGAAGATTTCTCGAAGATCATCGAGATGGTCTTCTTTTCTTCTGCTTTTGATGGTGAGGTCGTCAACATAGCATTCGATCATTTTGTACTGCATATCTTGGAATATTTTCATCATAGCCCTCTGATATGTTGCACCTGCATTTTTCAGACCAAATGGCATGACAGTGTAGCAATACACGCCAAATGGTGTGTGAAATGATGTATGCCTTTCGTCTTCAGGATGCATCTTTATCTGATTGTAGCCAGAGAATCCATCCATGAATGTCATTCGCTTGAACCCATAGGTGTTGTCAATCATCACCTCTGGTATGGGGAGCGAGAATTCATCTTTAGGACATGCATTATTCAGGTCTCTGTAGTCGATATAGACCCTTATTTGCCCATTTTTCTTTGTCACAGGGACGATGTTGGCCAACCATTCAGGATGCTGTTCCTCGCGGATGAAGTCAACGTTTTTGAGTTTCTGAACTTCTTGTTCAATTTTGTCCATCACGTCGGGACGAAATCTTCTTTGGCCTTGTTTGATAGTCTTGATTTCTTTTTACAAGTTGAGCTTGTGGACTGCTACTTTGGGATCCAAGCCAGGCATTTCAGCATAAGACCATGCAAAGCAATCAACGAACTCGCGTAGAAAAGAGATATACTCGGGTAACTCATCATCCCTTATATTCTTACTTATGAATACAGGACGTGGGTTATCAGGTGTTCCCAAGTTTATCTTTTGAACAGGGTCTTCTGTCGGAAGGTTTGAAGGTGGTTCCTCCAATATATTTTCGGAGGCATCCAACTCAACAAGCCTTCTGGAGTGCCAGAGGCATTTTCAGACTGAGGCTCTGTTTCTGTCCATGGATCTTCTTGATCAGTATCCTTCTAAAGGCTTGCAATGAGATGGTCCCAATTATTTGCTGGAATTGGGTTGAAGTAGGGTACTTCTTTTGGAGACAATGATTCTTCTAGGACAGAGAACTGCTCGTCTGTGTCATCGAGCAATTCCTCTTTATCATCAGAGAAATTATACCAATTGGAGGAGCTTTCTGGATTTTGATGAATAACTCCTCAAAGAGATATCCAGGGATATCGATGTCTTCATGAGATGTTGAGGCTTGGTCGGTAAAGCGACTTTGTAACCACGGTGTCAACTGTCTCATAGGAGCGGTAGGATCATACCCCAACCCATATGAAGACTTACCTTTATGAAGGTGGATTTTCCAATCTTCTGGTTGACTTTTGGTCAGGGTGGGTTCCAATGGTGTAAGAATACCACGGCCACCTCCCAAACCAGTCGGATTTTGAGCATCGTAGCCCATTTTCTTATTGATAGCTTGTGTCATTGGACTATACAGGGATAGCTGAGGCATACCTTCATTTTGGAAAGGTTCAAGCAAAGTGTTGAGTGGAGATGCTCCCGATCTATGGAAAAAGATTTCTTTTTCTTTTGGCGAAGTTGCCGGAATATAAAAAGGAAGCAGACGTAGGGTCTTCTGTGTCAGTAACTGTCTCCAATGGAGTGAGAGCGGGCTGATCTTCCTGAGTATCAGCTTGGCTTGATGCTATGTCATCTTCTGACTCTGACTCCGAGTCTGTGTCATGTATAGTAGACACAAAGGAGACAGTGAACTTGCCTCCAGCCTTTTGTTTTGTCTTCTTTACTTTGGTAGTGATTACCAAAGGCTTTGGAGATTTGAAGGAGACAACGAAGGGAGCTTAACCGCTTACTTCGAGTTTGGTGGAGGGTTTATTTACCTCCGGTGATTGCTGAAGAGCCTTGCCTTTATCTTTCTGGAGACTGTCGGCAAAGTGAATTTTTTTTCCTCCTATTCTTCTTTTCTATCTTTATACATTTGAGCTTCTGCTAAATGCACATCTCTGCCTTTGAAGGGCTTTTTGTCTGCAAACACTCAATCTATCAAGCCATCATTGCCAACGAACTTGATGCACTGATGTAGAGTTGAACGGACGACACCATTCTCATGTATCCAGGGGCATCCAAGGAGTATATTGTAGCATGAAGGGGTCCTTATTGCATACACAGTGACTTCAGAGATAAGATCACCGATTTGCAATTTGAACCTGATTTTGCCGATAGGCCTTTGAGCGCTGCCGTCATATCCGAAGATGGATACAAACGTGTGAATCAGCTTACTAGGTGGGATACCCAGCTCTTCGAGTGTCGAAGTAGAAATGAGGTTGAGTACAGAACCTGGATCGATCTGAACTCTGTGTACTGGCATTTCTTTGATGTGCCCCATAAAGTACAAGGGTCGGTTATGCTTTGTCTCGCCTAGCAGGAGGTCATCCTTGTCGAAGGCAATTGTTGCACTTGCTGCTTTTTGTACCGAGAGGCATTCATTGCCTGATCCCTCAGTTTTCTTCTTTTCTCCCTTTGGGGGAGTATTTGATTTTTTGACCTTGTAGTCCATTTCAATTTGTAGGACTTGTGGGGCGTGTTTGTCGACATCCGCATTCAGCCTTTGTACTTCTGAAATGAGACTATCACGAGTTTGTGGAGACATTCGTAATAAGTCAAGGATGTGCAGACGTGCAGGTATGTGTTTAAAGTGCTCAATCAAGTTGTACTTGAAAGCCTCCTTCGGGCCTACATTTTCATTATTATTGCCACTTGGGGCGCTTACAACTTGCTTTCCCGAAGGATTTACATAAAAAGAAGAAGGTTGGTTGTAATTTTTGTGGTAATCCCGGCCAGAACGGGTACCTCTACCAACTTCAAGAGCTTCTAGAGAAGAGTCTTCTTTTGGAAGATCCCTCTAAGGATCAAGGGACTAATCCCTGTCATTTGTTGAAGACGTCTTTGTAGCAGCATTGGTGTCTTCAGTAATTATGTTGCACGGAGCAATTTCTGGGAACAAGTCCTGAACAGCATCCGACAACCTGTCTTCATTAGTCCAGACATCGTCTATGAGATCGGGTATTTGGGACCAATTGACTGGGCTTTCATTAAAGAAGATTTCATTGGCAGGAGTTTCTTCGGGATGATCAACCGGGAGAGGCTTGAGTTCCGATGTCACAGCTTCAGGAGACGAGGACTGAGAGGATGATATCTCAGTGGAAGTTACCTGAGAAGATGTAGCTCCAGATGATACATTACCAGTTGGGGTGTACGTGTCTTCGGAAGCTTCAGAGGCACTATCGTCCTGAGCTATCGCATTGCAGGTCATCCGGACAGGAGATGCCCCTAGTGCAGACTGTTGGGAATCGGACTCATCCTCAGATGTAAGAGGATCATCGATCCAACTGTTTTCTCCATTTTCAGGAGTTAAGGGAGAAAGTTCCCATTGATTTTCAGGGAATTCTGGTTCTGGATTAACGCGATCCTGCTCCTGCTCTATGGCAAGATGTTGCAATATTCTTGCATATTCCTCAAGATCAGGCATAGGAGCCAAATCTTCTTCGTCACCCGCTCTTCGTGGTTCACCAATGTTGGGTTCCACCGGAGCATTGGTTGGTGCTGGATCGACAGCATTTTCTTGAACAGGGTCCTGGTCTTCTTCATCATCGGACCAGGATCCTTGTGGCTATAATGGGTTATACAAGATTACTGGCATAAGATGAGACTCGGGAATCCATTCCTCGTCGGAGAGGTATTCTCCTGTTTCAAGGGATTCTTCCCACTCATCGATATCACTGGCAGTATCACTAGACTCGTATCCATTCATGGAGAATCCAACTACCGAGTTGCAAGAGTATGTTGCCCCCTGCACATTTTCGTTTTTGTATAGAGGTAACATGAAATCATCAAGGGTGAATTTTCTTACAGCCTTTGAAGTTTTGGGAAGGGATTCTTCCGTCGCCCCTAGTGAAGCAGTGGAAGAGGTTTCTGCCTTTTCATGGACTTCTTGTTGTGGTTGAGACTTCTGCTGCTGTTTGAGCTTGCGGAGTTGCCTCTTGGCTTGCCTTCGCTGCTGAGCGGTCGGCTTTGTTTTGACGATCTCCCAATTTTCATCTTCTAGGAGATCGGGATGCACCCATATAGGTTGTCCATCTGATGTTGGATAGGGAATCAACTCTTGGGACGCTTGAGCCATTTTAATCACCTTGAATGAAGTAGTGGTCTTCTTCTTCGGTGACTTTGAAGTTTGTCGACATGACACTATGTTGACAGAGGCAGGGCCATAGTTTTTTTATCAAAGGTTATGACTCCGTTTTTCCACATCTCATTGATCTTCTCTCTCATAACGAAGCATTGATTGAGAGAATGTGAGATCATCTGATGGTATGGATAGTATCGGGGATCATTGGTTTTGCCAATATCTCCCAGTCTTTTGGGCTCTGGCAAAATGAGTTTGCCATTTGCTAGGAGAGCCTCAAAGATTTCTTCAACATCTTCATCGAACGGATATTTTTTTCTACACGTTCTTTGAAGGCATCAGAGAGTTCAGGTCTTTTACCTGCAGTTTTGTTTTTAGGTTTCTTTGGCTGCTGAGGAGCTGACTTAGTCTGCGCATTGAGAACCTCCTTTTTCTTTGGTTTTGAGGTTGTAACAGCAGTCGGCTCTTTCTTTGATGATTTCTGACTGTTGAGGTCTTTGATCACCATTTCAGCTTCCATGGAAGCTTCAAGGAGTTCTCCCAGGTTTTTTTGATTTGTTGCCGATGATCATGGAGCGAATTTTTGCTCCCATATTGTTACGGCAGATGTCGACTAGCGATGCTTGTGGCAGTACATCTGAGCATTTGTACGCCATTGCCTTCCACTTGTGAATGAAGTCGTATGTTGACTCATTCTCTCCCTATTTTAAGCTGCCAGAGTTGAGCCATAGTAATAGGATGGTCCTCACCTTGGAAGTGGGTCAGGAAACGTGTCTCTAGCATAGCCCAGTTCTGAATGGAGTTCTCCGGCAGAGTGGAGTACCAATCAAAGGCTGTACCTTTTAGGGTACTTCTAAAGAGGCAAATCTTAAGGGCATCTTGATCCGCAATGGCTCCTGTCAGGATCTTGAAATGGATGATATGCTGTCTGGCCGAACCTTTCCCCGTATATGTCTGGAGAGTAGGTTGCTTGAATTTTGCAGGGAACGGAACCGAGTCCATCCATAAAGGGTAGGGTGGCTTGATCCCATGTTCCTTCAATGTATCCTCTTTTTTGGCTTTTGCGAGGATATCGTCTACGTCCTTTTTGGTAAGGGCGCGTGACTCATTGTTTTCTGCATTGCCCTTGTCATCTTCATGATTCGGAGGGGTTTGATTGTTAGGTGGTGGACGCTGTAGAGTGAGAATAAGGTTTTCCATCAGAGCCTCAATTCTCTGTTGTCCTTGCTCCGACTGCTGGATGCGTGAAGTTACATCATCATGTTGCGGAGGCGGCTCAGAACTTGTAGCCAAGACGTTCGTCCCTTGGGATTCGAACGAAGAAATCGTCCCGGTGACTGAGCTAGGGCTCATTCTTCTGGATGAAGAATCTGAGGAGGGGTTACTCCGGTGTCCTTGGCTTAGAGGAGCGGAGGATTCTTCTAGATGTGTTCATGTCCAGGAGACGCTGCGAGTCACTGGACGTCTAACACTGATTTTGGTCGATGACTTCTGGCGTTTTCTGGTTTTGCCAACCATATGAACAGCAACGAGTTGGTCGGGTCTTTCTTTTTTGACCCATTTGTTTGAGACATGGAGAGTAAAACGCTGAGTTCTTTGTTTCTCAAGTCTCTTTTGTCGATATGCCGCACGGCGACGCATACGACGAGCAATTTGAGCTTCAGTCTGCTCTGGATGGGCTCTGGCGATGAAGGATGTAGTCCCTCGTGCGTAGTAGCCGAGTTTGTCTTCTTTGAAGCTGGGCAAGGACAAAATCTGGACGTGGTCCTTTGTCTGTCGCAGTAAAGATTTGAATTTTCCGAGCTCGTCCCCTGTTGAGATGAAGGGTTGACTCGTAGGAGTGCAGGCTTCAGCATTTTTTTGTATAGGCCTACCAATGCAGGATTTGATTTTGGGCTTGTAGGAGCAAGCCGGCTCATGATGATTTTGTTTGTTTTTTGGGTGGAGGGTAGGTTTCTCCTCTTTCATGTAAGAGAAAGGGTAGAACCAATTCTCCTTGAGAGGGGCCAGGTATGCTGGCTTTGTAGATGTTCGGGACCTCCAATGCTTTGGCGAAGATCTCGAGGACCAAGTTTTGGGGTAAACCTGGTTTTTTGTGGGTTGAGGCTTTGTGGGAGTGCCACGGGCTTCAAGCTTTTTGTTATTCGCCCTTGGTGCCATGTTAGTGACACGTTCCAGGGCGGTTTTCTGCTTTTTAGCAGGTACAGTGTCTTCTGCGGGGAGTGAGAATGGTCCCAGCGACCTGGAGAAGATGGTCCAGGGAGTTGAAGTTGACCCGGTGTTTGGAGAGTTGTCGAGGGAGATGACGCTTCGGCAACTGGCAGGGCGCTTATGCTTGTTTTGCTTGTCTTGAAGCATAAGTGGTCACCAAGACATGTGAAGAGTCGCGGGCCGCGCTGCGTCTTTTGAGATTCTTCTTACGATCATCACAGGTGGATTCACACATTGTTTGATGCTGGATCGCGATGCAATTTCAAGCATTGGTTGATGTTGGTGGCCCGGTGACATCTATCTTGTCGATTTCACGATCGGTCGGAGAGAAAGTGCACTTTCTTGGTCAGCCGGTTGGCGATCTTGAGGCGATCGGTGATGATTCCATGCTTTTGATGGCGGATCCAAGATGTTGGTGAAGATCAGTAGTTTTTAAGCATCAAACATTGGATTTTCAGAAAATCACAGAGGAAGGAATGCTCGAAACGCGAAAAAGATCGAAAAACGGGCAATTTGGTGCAAAATCCGGCGACCCGGATTTGCAGGGTTGCCGGGCGACCATGCACCCAGGGTCGCCGGCGACCTTAGGGTTTTGCCCTTTTCGGTCGCCGAGCTTTGTTTTCAGCCGTTTTTCCGTCTTTTTTGTTCCTTCTTGCTTCTATTTTTTTCTTGACATTTTTTCTCAATTATTGACTTGGCTTTCTTGGAGAAAACCTGACGAGAGCCCGCGCAAAACCGGAACACAAAGTTTCCCATTTTTCGGGAAAGCCGAAGACTTTGTAGCCGATTTTCCGCCAAGAGTCGAAACTAGGTCAAACGATGTCGGAATGACCTGAAAATTGAGGTGAAGCTTCTTGAGCAGTGGATAGGTCCAACCATGGTCTTTTATTTGAGTTTTGAAGCCGTTTGGGGTCCCATCGATGCTTGACTTGATTTTCCTACGGGGAAAATGCCGAGCTTTGATATGGGTCAAACGATGTCCGATTGACCTGAGATTTGACGGGGAGCCTATTGGAGTCATTTTGAGATGTTCCATTAGCTCCGTCTTGGATGTCATGGTCCCGGGGTCCTCCGTTGCCGGTAGGCTTGATTTTCTCTCGGAGCATCGAAACCTGGTCAAACGTTGTCGGAATGTCCTGAAATTCGACGTGCAGCCCTTTGGAGGCATGTTGAAGCGACTCATGTACTTTGTTTGATGAGTGATGGCTTCTGTGGTTCCCACCACCGGGAGGCTTGATTTTGCTGCTCGAACGTTGATGGAGGGTCAAACGTTGTCGGTTTGACTTGAAATTTAGCATGGAGCCCTTTGGAGACATTCTGGAGTCATCCGTAGGCTCTGATCAAGGTTTTGGTGTCTTTGATGATGTCGCTGCCGAGAGTGCTTGTTTAGCTGTCGGAGCAGTGAAGTTGGGCCAAACAATGTCAGAATGGCCCGAAACCTCAGGTGTACTCCTTTTTTGGCTGCCTTGAAGGATCTTTCAGTTTCTGCATGATTCTGACAAAATCTAATGCTTGAAGTAGTCTTTCCTACTTTTAGTAGGATGCAGCTTCACGAGGCTTCTTGATGTTGAGGAGACATAGTGACTTTTTTGGTGTCAACAGACATAATCTCCATGAATTTGGCATTTTTGGCAGCGTTTGGCAAATCGCATTGCGTCAGTTACCATGGTAGGCGAATAATAACCTAGCATTTTTATCTGGTTGTAGAGGTTAGGACTAACCTGATGGGCACCACAAAGACCAGCATGGACTTCTTTGAGAGTTTCTTCAGCCTTTTGTTGTGACAAGCAGCGTAGAAGTACTCTGTTGAAGGATTTTCTATAAAGTGCTTTTGAAGGTATATCCAAATGAAAGTTCAGGGCACGTCTTTGAATGCTTACCCGTTCTTTTGGATCTTCAGGTAAGACTCCGAACATGATGTAATCAATGAACGGATCTCTCCAGTCGCCGATCGGAGGTTTGAGGATGGACATCCGACTTCCAACCACTTGGTGGCATTCAACAATTGCATGATGTGTGTTAAGAGGAGGGAGAATTCTTCTTTGACACACTGTGACTTGCATATTCTCCCCTTCTTGGATTACCATGGATGCGGCGAGTCCAGCCAGGGCATCTGCACGGATATTTTCACCTCGAGGATGTGGGTGATGTGACAGATGTTGATTTTTTGTCGAAGCGACTGCGCCTTGTTGTAGTAAGGTTACAGATCAGGCTTTCTGACTTCAAATGTCAGATTCATCTGGTTGACGATCAGTTGAGAGTCTCCAAAAGCTTCCAGTTGTTGACTCCAAAAAATTCACTATGTCTCCTCAGCATCAAGAAGCCTCGTGAAGCTGCATCCTGCTACAAAACAGGCAAAACTACTTCAAGCATCAGATCTTATCAGAATTAGACAGAAACTAAGAGATCCTTCAAGGCATGCAAAAGAGGGGTACACCTGAGGTTTTAGGCCATTCCGACATCGTTTGGCCTAACTTCACTGCTCCGACGGCTAAACAAGCGCTCCCGGCGGCGACATCATCAAAGGCGTCAAAACTTTGATCAGAGCCTACGGATGACTCCAGAATGTCTCCAAAGGGCTCTATGCCAAATTTCAAGTCAAACCGACATCGTTTGACCCTCCATCAATGCTCGAACAACAAAATCAAGCCTCCCGGTGGCAAAAACCATCAAAGTCATCACTCATCAAACAAAATAAATGAGTAGCTTCAACATGCTTCCAAAAGGCTGCACGTCAAATTTCAGGTCATTCTAGCAACGTTTGTCCAGGTTTCGACGTTCCGAGAGAAAATCAAGCCTACCACGGCGGAGCAACCTGGGACCATGACATCCAAAACGGAGCTGATGGAATGTCTCAAAATGACTCCAATAGGCTCCTCGTCAAATTTCAGGTCATTCCGATAACGTTTGACTAGGTTTCGATGCTCCGAGAGAAAATCAAGCCTACCGGCGGCGGAGCAACCCGGGACCATGACATCCAAAACGGAGCTGATGGAACGTCTCAAAATGACTCCAATAGGCTCCCTGTCAAATTTCAGGTCAATCGGACATCGTTTGACCACATATCAAAGCGCGGCATTTTCCCCTTAGCAAAATCAAGTGAAGCATCGATGGGACCCCAAATGGCTTTAAAACTCAAATAAATGCCCATGGTTTGTCCTATCCACTGCTCAAGAAGCTTCACCTCAATTTTCAGGTCATTCCGACATCGTTTGACCTAGTTTCGACTCTTGACGGAAAATCAGCTACAAAGTCTTCGGCTTTCCCGAAAAATGGGAAACTTTGTGCTCCGATTGTGCGCGGGTTCTCATCAAGTTTTCTCCAAGAAAATCAAGTCAATAATTTAGGAAAAATGTCAAGAAAAATACAGAAGAAAGAAGGAACGAAAAAGACGGAAAAACGGCCGAAAACGATGCTCGGCGACCAAACGGGCCAAAACCCTAAGGTCGCCGGCGACCCTAGGTGCATGGTCGCCCGGGGACCCTGCAAATCCGGGTCGCCGGATTTTGCACCAGAATGTCCGATTTTCGATCCTTTTCACGTTTCGGGTGTTCCTGCCTCTGTGATTTCCTGAAAATCCAATGTTTGATGCTTGAAAATGATTGATCTTCACTGACATCTCGGATCCGCCGTCGAAAGCATGAAATCATCACAGATCGCTCCAAGATCGCCAACCGGCTGACCAAGAAAGTGCACTTTCTGTCCGACCGATAGTGAAATCGACAGGATAGATGTCACCGGCCCACCAACATCAATCAATGTCTGAGATTGCACTGCAATCCGACATCAAACAATGCGTGGATCCACCTGTGATGATCGCAAGAAGAATCTCAAAAGACGCGGCGAGGCCCACGACTCTTCACATGCCTTGGCGACCACTTAATGACGTTAATTGACCCGTTTATGACAACTTAAGGCGGTCATTAACTCATTATTTGGGACGGCCCAATCAGATTCAAGCATTTGGGAGTTAGAAATCCAAGTAATCATGGCATTAAACCCATGAAACTCCCATCATCATGATGCATAAAGGCAATTAAAAGCCCACTACCTTCATCGGCCAATCACAAGCCATGAAAAAGGAGTTACAAAATCAACTTGTAACTCCTCATCAATGCTCTCATCATGGCTATCAATGCCCTTAACCACCCCATGGCTACCAAAAGCCTACAAAAGGAGATCCATTTTCGAGAGAGAGACATCTATCATCATCGACATCTATCGACTTGAAATTCTGCACTTCTCCCACAGAAATCCAGACGAAGTCCTGCTGCTCTGCTGCAAAGAACACCACAAGGTGATCAACGTCCCTTGGGGGGCCACCCCCCCAAGGTCACCTCCTTCTCCAACATGGCCTAAACACGACTTTTTAGCCCATTTACTCGGTTTTTCATTGGATATAGGACCTTCTCTTGGTCCTTGTCCTTTAAAAAAATTGAGGTTAGGAGCCAAGCCAAAGAATCAAAGCATCACATGTTCTCATTTGAAGGACGATGGCGAAGTCCATACATGACTTGCGACCGTCGATCTCAACGTGTCCCCACAATCTCCTGAGAAGTTTGATCCATTTTCTTACATTTCTATTGTAGTTTGTATTTCTTAAAGAGACAAAAAGAAATCGCAATTCTTGTCTTTCACATTTGATGAGTTTTATAAAATCGCCTTTCACGGCAAAATCGCCTTTTACGGCAAACAAACAAAAACGCCTCCTACGGTATTCTAAAAAAAACAAACTTGTCTCTTTTCTTAATATTAATGCAATTTGAAAAGTTAGAAAAAATTATTGATTTCCTTTCCACTTCTGAAGGTGAATCTCCGGATTATCACCATTCCAAATTCCAAGTAGAAAGTAAATCCGGCATACCTGTACAAAAAAATGTTGATGCCCGAGATTTTCCCTCCTCCGCCGAGACCCAGGTCAGCCCCCGGGGTGCGGAAGGAGAGGACAGAAGATTTCTTTCGGGTCCATCAAGCTGGCATACCCGGTGGGACCCGTTGACTTGAGAACGTGATGCTTTGATCCCTTGGCTCCTTTCTAGTTGGTGGCCTATGTTGCATTTTGCATCTAAAAAAAAAAAAACCATGAGATGGGATTTCAATTGTTCTTTCTCACTTAAAAAAAAAAAAAAAACAAATCTGATCTCCTTTTCTTAAAAACTCAACTTTGAGAAATTTTGATCTTTCCCCTCTTCAAACTTGATAGCTCACAGAAATGTTCGCAATTATCGTTCATATCGGGGATTGGGCCATCTTTTCTCTTTGATGAGTCCAATTGGGATTTCAAGAAAAAAAAAAAAAAAACACCTTCATTTCAAATTCAAAAAAAAAAATTATCTCTCTTTCTCAAGATTCAACTTTGAGAAATTTTGATCCTCTCCTCTTTGAACTTGATAGCTCACAGAAATGTTCGCAGTTATCGTTCATATCAGGGATTGGGCCATCTTTTCTCTTTGATGAGTCCAATTGGGATTTCAAATTTTTTTTTTAATTTTATAATTTTAAAAAAAATCAGTTTTCTTTCTTTTGGGCTCAAAATTGAGAAATCTTGGTTCTTTCCCTTTCGGATTTAACGCTCGCAGAAATGTTGAGTTGTGGTTCGGATTGGAACAGTACTTGTTCTCTTTGATGAGTTCATTAGAAATCTTTCAAAAGAAAAAAAAAAACACTGAGGTTCCACCAATTGCGTTCTTTGACCAAAGTGGATTTAAGAAAAGCCTTGTCCAGAGTGTGGAGACAGCTAGACTGTTCGAGGCAAGGGTCCTCCAAACGGGTTCATTAAGTAATCATACCCTTACCTGGGGGCTGATCTATCTACCAAGGTTTCATAAGATCGAATTGGAAACCTATGTGCATCTTCAAAAAAAAAATCTTCAAAAAAAAAAAAAAAAAACTTCCGTCACTTTTGAGTTCAAAGTTGAGAAATTTGGGTTCCCTCCCTTTCGGATTTAGCGCTCGCAGAAATGTTGAGCCTTTGTTTGGAACGGAACACCATTTGCTCTGTTTGATGAATTCAATCTTGACCCTTCAAAAAAAAAAAAAAACTCCCGTCATTATTGGATTTACATCCGAGAAATCTGGTTCCTTCCCTTCTGAATTTAGCGCTTGCAGAAATGTTGAGCCTTCGTTCGGATTGGAACACCATTTGCTCTCCTTTATGAATCCAAATTTGACCTTTCAAAAAAAAATCCCATCTCCTGTCCTTCCCAAGGAAGCGATTTGCAACATTTGTGCCTAGCGGTGCTAGCACGCCCTTTCGGGTCTACTGTATTCGCGACCGACACATTTGTATCTCCAACCTTATATCATTTTACCTCGAGTGAGCCTTGCTTCTCGGTAATTTGAATTAAGGTCTACAATTGCTTCTAGCAGTCACTGGAACGCTCACTCTAAGCCTACCATACTTGCATTTTAGAACAATTGTATCCTCTATGGCTTTTTGCCTTCTTCATCGTCCTTGGGTTGGGCCATGTCCCCTCAAGTAATTTGAAAAGACAAAACCATAGTTGTTCTCCATTTACGATCACCATATTCTTGTGATTACTAATGGATTTGGTCTTGTTTCAGAAGTTTTCCAAAACTAACAATGGCAGCTTCATTAACCATCACTTTCGATGAGAAAAAGTACCAGCTTATGCTTCAAGACAAGCAAGACAAGCATAAGCACCCTGCCAGTTGCCGAAGCGTCATCTCCCTCGACAACTCTCCAAACACCGGGTCAACTTCAACTCCCCGGACCATCGTCTTCGGATCGCTGGGACCATTCTCACTTCTCGCAGAAGACACTGTACCTGCTAAGAAGCAGAAAACAGCCCCCCAACGTGTCACTAAAATGGCACCAAGGGCGAACACAAAGAAGCATGAAGCCCGTGGCGTTCCCACGAAGCCTCAACCCACAAGAAACCAGGTTTACCCCAAAACTTGGTCCCCGAGATCTTCACCAAAGCAACGGAGGTCCCGAACATCTGCAAAGCCAGCATACCTGGCCCCTCTCAAGGAGAATCGGTTCTACCCTCTCTCTTACATGAAAGAGGAGAAACCTACCCTCCACCCAAAAAACAAATAAAATCATCAAGAGCCGGCTTGCTCCTACAAGCCCAAAATGAAATCCTGCATTGTTAGGCCTATGCAAAAACATGCTGAAGCTTGCACTCTTGCGAGTCGACCCTTCATCTCAACAGGGGCCCAGTTCGCAAAATTCAAGTCTTCATTGCGACAGACAAAGGACCGCTTCCAGATTCTGTCCTTGCCTAGCTTCAAGGAAGACAAACTCGGCTGCTGCGCACAAGGGACTACATCCTTCATCGCTAGAGCCCAGCCAGAGCTGACTGAAGCTCAAATTGCTCGTCGTATGCGTCGCCACGCGGCAAATCGACAAAAGGGACTTGAGAAACAAAGAACCCAGCGTTCTAATCTCCATGTCTCAAACAAATGGGTCGAAAAAGAAAGATCCGACCAATTCGTTGATGTTCATATGGTTGGCAAAACCAGAAAACGCGGTTGGCAAAACCAGAAAACGCAAGAAGTCAGCAACCAAAATTAGTGTTAGACGTCCGGTGACTCGTAGCGTCTCCCGGACACGAACACATCTAGAAGAATCCTCCACTCTTCCAAGCCAAGGACAACGGAGTAACCACTCTTCAGATTCTTCATCCAGAAGAATGAGCCCCAGCTCAGTCACGAGGACGATTTCTTCGTTCGAATCCCGAGGGATGAACGTCTTGGCTACAAGTTCTGAGCAGCCTCCACCGCATGATGACGTAACTGTACACATCCAGTAGTTGGAGCAAGGACAACAGAGAATTGAGGCTCTGATGGAAAACCTTATTCTCACGCTATAGCGTCCACCACCTAATAACCAAACTCCTCCGAATCATGAAGATGACGAGGACAATGCAGAAAACAATGAGTCTCGCGCCCTTACCAGAAAGGACGTGGACGATATCCTCGCGAAAGCAAAAGAAGATGATACATTGAAGGAACATGGGATCAAGCCACCCTACCCTTTATGGATGGACTCGGTTCCATTCCCTGCAAAATTCAAATAACCTGCTCTCCAGACATATACGGGGAAAGGTTTGGCCAGACAGCATGTCATCCATTTTAAGATCCTGACGGGAGCCATTGCGGATGAAGATGCCCTCAAGATTCGCCTCTTTGCAAATACCCTAAAAGGTACAGCCTTTGATTGGTACTCCACTCTGCCGGAGAACTCCATCCAGAACTGGGCTATGCTAGAGACACGCTTCCTGACCCACTTCCAAGGTGAGGATCATCCCGTTACTATGGCTCAGCTCTGCAGCCTAAAACAGGGAGAGAATGAGTCAACATACGACTTCATTCACAAGTGGATGGCAATGGCGTACAAATGCTCAGATGTACTGCCACAAGCGTCACTCGTCGACATCTGCCGTAACAATATGAGAGAAAAAATTCGCTCCATGATCATCGGCAACAAATCAAAGAACCTGGGAGAACTTCTCAAAGCTTCCATGGAAGCTGAAATGGTGATCAAAGACCTCAACAGTCAGAAATCATCAAAGAAAGAGTTGACTGCTGTTACAACCTCAAAACCAAAGAAAAAGGAAGTTCTCAATGTGCAGACTAAATCAGCTCCTCAGCAGCCAAAGAAACCTGAAAACAAAACTGCAGGTAAAAGACCTGAACTCTCTGATGCCTTGAAAGAAGGTGTAGAAAAGAAATATCCGTTCGATGAAGAAGTTGAAGAAATCTTTGAGGCTCTCCTAGCAAATGACAAACTCATTTTGCCAGAACCCAAAAGACCGGGAGATGTTGGCAAAACCAATGATCCCCAATACTGTCCATACCATCAGATGATCTCACATCCTCTCAAACAATGCTTCGTTGTGAGAGAGAAGATCAATGAGATGTGGAAAAACGGAGTCATAACCTTTGATAAAAACTATGGCCCCGCTTCTGTCAACATGGTATCGTGTCCCCAAAATTCAAAGTCACAGAAGGAGAAGATCACTACTTCATTCAAGGTGATAAAAATGGCTCAAGCGTCCCAAGAATTGGTTCCCTATCCAACATCAGATGGACAACCTATATGGATGCATCACGATCTCCTAGAAGATGAAAATTGGGAGATCGTCAAGACAAAGCGGACCGCTCAGCAGCGAAGGCAAGCCAAGAGACAACTCTGCAAGCTCAAACACCAGCAGAAGTCTCAACCAAAACAAGAAGTCCTTGAAAAAGCAGAAACTTCTTCCACTGCTTCATTAGGGACGACGGAAGAATCTCTTCCCAAAACTTCAAAGGCGGTAAGAAAATTCACCCTTGATGATTTCATGCCACCTCTATACAAAAATGAAAATGTGCAGGGGGCATCATACTCTTGCAACTCGGAATTGGATTCTCCATGAATGGATGCGAGTCCAGTGATACTGCCAGTGATATCGATGAGTGGGAAGAATCCCTTGAAACAGGAGAACACCTCTCCGACGAGGAATGGATTCCCGAGTCTCATCTTATGCTAGTAATCCGGTATAAAGCATTACAGCCACAAGGATCTTGGTCTGATGATGAAGAAGACCAGGGCCCTGTTCAAGAAAATGTTGTCGATCCAGCAACAACCAATGCTCCGGCGGAACCCAACATTGGTGAACCACGAGGAGCGGGTGACGAAGAAGATTTGGCTCCTATGCCTGATCTTGAGGAATATGCAATAATCTTGCAACATCTTGCTATAGAGCAGAAACAGGATCGTATCAATGATCTTCGTCATGATCCATAACCGGAATTCCCTGAAAATCAACATGAACTTTCTCCCTTAACTCCTGAAAATGGAGACAACAATTGGATCGATGATCCTCTTACATCTGAGGATGAGTCCGATTCCCAACAGTCTGCACTGGGGGCATCTCCTGTCAGGATGACCTGCAATGCGATAGCTCAAGACGATAGTGCCTTTGAAGCTTCCGAAGAAACATACACCCCAATCGGTAATGTATCATCTGGAGCTACATCTTCTCAGGTGACTTCCACTGAGATATCATCCTTGTTGACACCAAAAAAGTCACTATGTCTCCTCCACATCAAGAAGCCTCCTGAAGCTGCATCCTGCTACAAAACAGGCAAGGCTACTTCAAGCATCAGATCTTTTCAGAATCAGACAGAACTTGAGAGATCCTTCAAGACAGCTAAAAGAGGGGTACACCTGAGGTTTCGGGCCATTCCGACAGCATTTGGCCTAACTTCACTGCTCCGACAGCTAAACAAGCGCTCCCGGCGGCGACATCATCAAAGACACCAAAACATTGATCAGAGACTACGGATGAATCCAGAATGTCTCCAAAGGGCTCCATACCAAATTTCAAGTCAAACCGACAATGTTTGACCCTCCATCAATGCTCGAACAGCAAAAGCAAGCCTCCCAGCGGCGGGAACCACCAAAGCCATCACTCATCAAACAAAATACATGAGTGGCTTCAACATGCTTCCAAAAGGCTGCACGTCAAATTTCAGGTCATTCCGACAACGTTTGACCAGGTTTCAATGCTCCGAGAGAAAATCAAGCCTACCGGCGGCGGAGCAACCCGGGACCATGACATCCAAAACGGAGCCCATGGAACGTCTCAAAATGACTCCAATAGGCTCCCCGTCAAATTTCAGGTCAATCGGATATCGTTTGACCACATATCAAAGCTCGACATTTTCCCCGCAGCAAAATCAAGTGAAGCATCGATGGGACCCCAAACGGCTTCAAAACTCAAATAAAAGCCCATGGTTGGTCCTATCCACTGCTCAAGAAGCTTCACCTCAATTTTCAGGTCATTCCGACATCGTTTGACCTAGTTTCGACGCTTGACGGAAAATCGGCTACAAAGTCTTTGACTTTCCCGAAAAATAGGAAGCTTTGTGCTCCGATTTCGCGAGGGTTCTCGTCAAGATTTCTCCAAGAAAATCAAGTCAATAATTGAGGAAAAATGTCAAGAAAAATACAGAAGAAAAAAGGAATGAAAAAGACGAAAAAACGGCCGAAAACGACGCTCGGCGACCAAACGGGCCGAAGCCCTATGGTCGCCGGCGACCCTGGGCCATGGTCGCCGGGCGACCCTGGAAATCCGGGTCGCCGGATTTTGCGCCAAATCGTCCGTTTTCCGATTCTTTTCGCGTTTCGGGTGTTCTGGCCTCTGTGATTTTTTAAAAATCCAATGTTTGGTGCTTCAAAACGACTGATTTTCTTCTACATCTCGGATCCGCCGTCAAAAGCATGAAATCATCACCGATCGCCTCAAGATTGCCAACCGGCTGACCAAGAAAGCGCACTTTCTGTCCGACCGATCGTGAAATCGACAAGCCAGATGTCACCGGCCCACCAACGTCAATCAATGTCTGAAATTGCATCGCAATCCGACATCAAATAATGCGTGGATCCACCCGTGATAATCGCAAGAAGAATCTCAAAAGGCGCAGCACGGCCCGCGACTCTTCACATGCCCTGGCAACCACTTAATGTCGTTAATTGACCCATTAAAGCAGTTATTAACTCATTATTTTGGACGGCCCAATCAGAACCAAGCACTTGGGAGTTACAAATCCAAGCAATCATGGCATTAAACCCATGAAACTCCCATCATCATGAAGCATAAAGGTGATTAAATGCCCACTACCTTCATCGGCTAATCACAAGCCTTGAAAAAGGAGTTACAAAATCGATTTATAACTCCTCATCAATTCTTTCATCATGGCCATCAATGCCTCATGGCTACCAAAAGCCTATAAAAGGAGGTCCATTCCAAGAAGAAAGCATGATGAAAAGAGATCCCAAGTACAAGCTCTGAAAAATCAGAAAATCCAAGAGAGAGACGAAGTCCTACTACTTTGCTCCCTGTAGCACCACAAGGTGATCAACGTCCCTTAGGGGGCCGCCCCCCCCCCCCCCCCCCCCAAAGGTCACCTCCTTCTCCAACATGGCCTAAACGCGGCTTTTCAGCCCGTTTACTTGGTTTTTCATTGGATATAGGACCTTCTCTTGGTCCCTGTCCTTTTAAAAACTGAGGTTAGGAGCCAAGCCAAAGAATCAAAGCATCACATGTTCTCATTTGAAGGACGATGGCGAAGCCCATACATGACTTGCGACCGTTGATCTCAACGTGTCCCCACAATCTCCTGAGAAGTTAGATCCCTTTTCTTCCTTTTCTATTGTAGTTTGTATTTCCTAAAGAGACAAAAAGAAATCACAATTCTTGTCTTTCATATTTGATGAGTTTTGTAAAAACGCCTTTCACGGTAAAAAACGCCTTTCACGGCAAAATCGCCTTTCACGGCAAATAAACAAAAACGCCTCTTACGTCATTCTAAAAACTTGTCTCTTTTCTTAATATTTATGCAATTTGAAAAGTTAGAAAAAAGGATTGATTTCCTTGTCACTTGCGAAGGTGAATCTCCGGATTATAACCATTCCAAATTCCAAGTAGAAAGTAAATCTGGCATACCCGTACAAAAATGTTGATGCCCGAGATTTTCCCTCTTCCGCCGAGACCCAGGTCAGCCCCCAGGGTGCGGAAGGAGAGGACGGAAGATTTCTTTCGGGTCCATCAAGTTGGCACACCCGGTGGGACACGTTGACTTGAGAACGTGATGCTTTGATCCCTTGGCTCCTTTCTAGTTGGTGGCCTATGTTGCATCTTGCATCTAAAAAAAAAAAAACATGAGATGGGATTTCAATTGTTCTTAAAAATTGATCTATTTTTCTTAAAAACTCAATTTTGAGAAACTTTGATCCTTCCCTCTCCGAACTTGATAGCTCACAGAAATGTTCTTAGCTATCGTCCATATCAGGGATTGGGCCATCTTTTCTCTTTGATGAGTTCAATTGGGATTTCAAAAAAAAAAACTTCATTTCAAATTCTTTTTAAAAAAAAATGATCTCTCTTTCTCAAGATTCAACTTTGATAAATTTTGATCCTCACCTCTTTGAACTTGATAGCTCACAGAAATGTTTGCAGCTATCGTTCATAACGGGGATTGGGCCATCTTTTCTCTTTGATGAGTCCAACTGGGATTTCAGAAAAAAAAAATTATAATTTCAAAAAATTTTTAGTTTTCTCTCTTTTGCATTCAAAGTTGAGAAACCTTGGTTCCTTCCTTTTCGGATTTAGCGCTCGCAGAAATGTTGAGCCTTTGTTCGGATTGGAACACCATTCGCTCTCTTTGATGAGTTTATAAAAACCCTTTAAAAAAAAGATTTCAAAAAAAAAACACTAAGGTTCCACCAGTTGCGTTCTTTGACCAAAGTGGATGTAAGAAAAGCCTTGTTCAGAGTGTGGAGACAGCTAGACTGTTCGAGGCAAGGGTCCTCCAAACGGGTTCATTAAGTAATCCTACCCTTACTTGGGGGCTGATCTATCTACTAAGGTTTCATAAGATCGAATTGGAAATCTATGTGCACCTTTCAAAAAAAAATTCTAAAAAAAAAAATCTTTAGAACAATTGCTCTCTTCGATGAATTCAATCTTGACCTTTCAAAAAAAAAACTTTTGTCACTTTTGAATTCAGAGTTGAGAAATCTTGGTTCTTTCCATTTCGGATTTAGCTCTCGCAGAAATGTTGAGCCTTGTTCGGAATGGAACACCATTTGCTCTCTTCGATGAATTCAATCTTGACCTTTCAAAAAAAACTTCCGTCACGTCTGGATTCACATCCGAGAAATTATGGTTCCTTCCCTTCTGAATTTAGCGCTCGCAGAAATGTTGAGCCTTTGTTCGGATTGGAATACCATTTGCTCTCCTTTATGAATCCAAATTTGACCGTTCAAAAAAAATTCCCATCTCATGTCCTTCCCAAGGATGCGATTTGCAACATTTGTGCCTAGCGGTGCTAGTACGCCCTTTCGGGTCTACTGTATTCGCGACCGACAGATTTGTATCTCCAACCTTATATCATTTTACCTCGAGTGAGCCTTGCTTCTCGGTAATTTGAATTAAGGTCTACAATTGCTTCTAGCAGTCACTGGAACGCTCACTCTGAGCCTACCATAATTGCATTTTAGAACAATTGTATCCTCTATGGCTTTTTGCCTTCTTCATCGTCCTTGGGTTGGGCCATGTCCCCTCAAGTGATTTGAAAAGACAAAACCATAGTTGTTCTCCATTTACGATCACCATATTCTTGTGATTACTAATGGATTTGGTCTTGTTTTAGAAGTTTTCCAAAACTAACAATGGCAGCTTCATTGACCATCACTTTCGATGAGAACAAGTACCAGCTTATGCTTCAAGATAAGTAAAACAAGCATAAGCGCCTTGCTAGTTACCGAAGCGTCATCTCTCTCGACAACTCCCCAAACACCGGGTCAACTTCAACTCCCCGAACCATCGTCTTCGGATCACTGGGACCATTCCCACTTCCCGCAGAAGACACTGTACCTGCCAAGAAGCAGAAAACCGCCTTGCAACGTGTCACTAAAATGGCACCAAGGGTGAACCCCAAGAAGCCTGAAGCCCGTGGCGTTCCCACGAAGCCTCAGCCCACAAGAAACCAGGTTTACACCAAAACCTGGTCCCCGAGATCTTCGCCAAAGCAACGGAGGTCCCAAACATCTGCAAAGCCAGCATACCTGGCCCCTCTCAAGGAGAATCGGTTCTACCCTCTCTCTTAAATAAAAGAGGAGAAACCTACCCTCCACCCAAAAAATAAACAAAATCATCATAAGCCGGCTTGCTCCTACAAGCCCAAAATCAAATCCTGCATTGCTAGGCCTATGTAAAAACATGCTGAAGCCTGCACTCCCGCGAGTCGACCCTTCATCTCAACAGGGGCCGAGCTCGCAAACTTCAAGTCTTCATTGCGACAGACAAAGGCCCGCGTCCAAATTCTGTCCTTGCCAAACTTCAAAGAAGACAAACTCGGCTGCTGCGCACAAGGGACTGCATCCTTCATCGCCAGAGCCCAGCGAGAGCTGACTGAAGCTCAAATTGCTCGTCGTATGCGTCGCCACACTGCATATCGACAAAAGAGACTCGAGAAACAAAGAACCCTGCGTTCTACTCTCCACGTCACAAAGAAATGGGTCGAAAAAAAAAGACCCGACCAATTCGTTGCTGTTCATATGGTTGGCAAAACCAGAAAACACCGGAAGTCAGCAACCAAAATCAGTGTTAAACATCCAGTGACTCGCAGCGTCTCTCAGACAGGAACACATCTGGAGGAATCTTCCACTCCTCCAAGCCAAGGACATCGGAGTAACCACTCCTCAGATTCTTCATCCAGAAGAATGAACCCCAGCTCAGTCACCAGGACGATTTCTTCGTTCGAATCCCGAGGGATGAACGTCTTGGCTACAAGTTCTGAGCCACCTCCACAGCATGACGATGTAACTGAACGCATCCAGCAGTTGGAGCAAGGACAGCAGAGAATTGAGACTCTGATGGAAAGTTTGATTCTCACTCTACAGCGTCCACCACCTAACAATGAAACCCCTCCGAATCATGAAGATGACGAGGGCAATGCAGAAAACAATGAGTCCCGCGCCCTTACCAGAAAAGACGTGGACGATATCCTCGCAAAAGCAAAAGAAGAGGATACATTGAAAGAGCATGGGATCAAGCCACCCTACCCTCTATGGATGGACTCGGTTCCGTTCCCTGCAAAATTCAAACAACCTACTCTCCAGACATATACTGGGAAAGGTTCAGCCAGACAACATGTCATCCATTTCAAGATCCTAGCGGGAGCTATTGCGGATCAAGATGCCCTCAAGATTTGCCTCTTTGCAAGTACCCTAAAAGGTACAGCCTTTGATTGGTACTCCACTCTGCCGGAGACCTCCATCCAGAACTGGGCTATGCTAGAGACACGCTTCCTGACCCACTTCCAAGGTGAGGATCATCCTGTTACTATGGCTCAACTCTGTAGCCTAAAACAGGGAGAGAATGAGTCAACATACGACTTCATTCACAAATGGAAGGCAATGGTGTACAAATGCTCAGATGTACTGCCACAAGCGTCGCTGGTGGACATATGCCGTAACAATATGAGAGCAAAAATCCGCTCCATGATTATCGGCAATAAATCAAAGAACCTGGGGGAACTCCTCGAAGCCTCCATGGAAGCTGAAATGGTGATCAAAGACCTCAACAGTCAGAAATCATCAAAGAAAGAGCCGTCTACTGTTACAACCTCAAAACCAAAGAAAAAGGAGGTTCTCAATGTGCAGACTAAGTCAGCTCCTTAGCAGCCAAAGAAACCTGAAAACAAAACTGCAGGTAAAAGGCCTGAACTCTCTGATGCCTTCAAAGAACGTGTAGAAAAGAAATATCCGTTCGATGAAGACGTTGAAGAAATCTTTGAGGCTCTCCTAGCAAATGGGAAACTCATTTTGCTAGAGCCCAAAAGACCGGGAGATGTTGGCAAAACCAATGATCCCCGTTACTGTCCATACCATCAGATGATCTCACATCCTCTCAATCAATGCTTCGTTGTGAGAGAGAAGATCAATGAGATGTGGAAAAACAGAGTCATAACCTTTGATAAAAACTATGGCCCCGCCTCTGTCAACATGGTGTCATGTCGGCAAACTTCAAAGTCACCGAAGGAGAAAATCACTACTTCATTCAAGGTGATAAAAATGGCTCAAGCGTCCCAAGAATTGGTTCCCTATCCAACACTAGATGGACAACCTATATGGGTGCATCCCGATCTCCTAGATGATGAAAACTGGGAGATCGCCAAAACAAAACCGACCGCTCAGCAGCGAAGGCAAGCCAAGAGACAGCTCCGCAAGCTCAAACAGCAGCAAAAGTCTCAACCAAAACAAGAAGTCCTTGAAAAAGCAGAAACTTCTTCCACTGCTTCATTAAGGACGACGGAAGAACCTCTTCCCAAAACCTCCAAGGCGGTAAGAAAATTCACTCTTGATGATTTCATGCCACCTCTATACAAAAATGAAAATGTGCAGGGGGCATCATACTCTTGCAACTCGGTAGTTGGATTCTCCGTGAATGGATACGAGTCCAGTGATATTGCCAGTGATATAGATGAGTGGGAACAATCCTTTGAAACAGGAGAATACCTCTTCGACGAGGAATGGATTCCCGAGTCTCATCTTATGCTAGTAATCTGGTATAACCCATTGCAGCCACAAGGATCTTGGTCTGATGACGAAGAAGACCAGGACCCTGTTCAAGAAAACGCTGTCGATCCACCACCAAACAATGCTCCGGTGGAACCCAACATTGGCGAACCATAAGGAGCAAATGACGAACAAGATTTGGCTCCCATACCTGATCTCGAAGAATATGCAAGAATCTTGCAACATCTTGCCATAGAGCAGGAGCAGTATCGCATCAATCTTTGTCATGACCCAGAACCGGAAGTCCCTGAAAATCAGCGGGAACTTTCTCCCTTAACTCCTGAAAATGGAGAAAACTGTTGGATCGATGATCCTCTCACATTCGAGGATGAATCTGATTCCCAACAGTCTACACTGGGGGCATCTCCTGTCAGGATAACCTGCAATGCAATAGCTCAGGACGACAGTGCCTCTGAAGCTTCCGAAGACACGCACTCCCCAACCGGTAGCGTATCTTCCGGAGCTACATCCTCTCTGGTGACTTCCACTGAGATAACATCCTCTCAACCTTCGTCTCCTGAAGCTGTGACATCGGAACTCAAGCCACTCCCGATTGATCATCTTGAAGAAACTTCTGCCAATGAAATCTTCTTCAATGAAAACTTAGTCAATTGGTCCCAGATACCCGATCTCACGGGCAATGTCTGGGCTAATAAAGAAAAGTTGCCGGCTACTGTTCAGGACTTGTTCCCGGAAATTGCTCCGTGCAACACAATCACTGAAGACGCCAATGCTGTTACAGAGACGTCCTCAGTAAAGGATCAACCTCTTGATCCTGAGAACGATCTTCCAAAAGAAGACCCTTCTCTAGAGGCTCTTGAAGTTGGTAGAGGTACCCGTTCTGGCCGGGATTACCATAAAAATTACAATCAACCCTCTTCTTCTTATGTAAATCCTTCGGGAAAACAAGATGTAAGAGCCCCAAGTGGCAACAATAATGAAAATGCAGGCCCGAAGGAGGCTTTCAAGTACGACTTGATTGAGCACTTCAAACACATACCTGCACGTCTGCATATCCTTGATCTATTACGAATGTCTCCACAAACTCGTGATAGTCTCATTTCAAAATTGCAAAGGCTGAATGCGGATGTCGACAAACATGCCCCACAAGTCCTACAAATTGAAATGGACTATAGGGTCAAAAAATCAAATACTCCCTCAAAGGGAGAAAAGAAGAAAACTGAGGGATCAAGCAATGAATGCCTCTTGGTACAAAAAGCAGCAAGTGCAACAATTGCCTTCGACAAGGATGACCTCCTCCTAGGCGAAACAAAGCACAACCGACCCTTGTACTTTACGGGGTACGTCAAAGAAATGCCAGTACACAGAGTTCAGATCGATCCAGGTTCTGCACTCAACCTCATTTCTACTTCGGCACTCGAAGAGCTGGGCATCCCACCTAGCAAACTGAGTCACACGTCCGTATCCATCTTCGATATGACGGCAACGCTCAAAGGCCTATCGGCAAAATCAGGTTCAAATTGCAAATCGGTGATCTTATTTCTGAAGTCACTGTGTATGCAATAAGGACCCCTTCATGCTACAATATACTCGTAGGACGCCCCTCGATACATGAGAATGGTGTCGTCCCTTCAACTCTACATCAGTGCATCAAGTTCGTTGGCAACGATGGCTTGATACATCGAGTGTTTGCAGACAAAAAGCCATTCAAAGGCAGAGATGTCCATTTTACAGATGCCCAAATGTATAAAGATGGAAAAGAAGAACAGGAGGAAAAAACAATTCGCTTTGTCGACAGTCTCCAGAAAGATAAAGGCAAGGCTCCTCAGCAATCATCGGAGGAAAACAAACCCTCCACCAAACTTGAAGTAAGCGGCCAAGCTCCCTTCGTCGTCTCCTTCAAATCTCCAAAGCCTTTGGTAATCACTACCAAAGCAAAGAAGACAAAACAAAAGACTGGGGGCAAGTTCACTGTCTCCTTTGTGTCTATTATATGCATGACACGGACTCAGAGTCAGAGTCAGAAGATGACACAGCATCGAGCCAAGCTGATACTCAGCGAGATCAGCCCGCTCTCACTCCATTGGAGACACTTGCAGACATAAAAGACCCTACGTCTGCTTCCATTGTTATTCCGGCAACTTCGCCAGAAGGAAAAGTGATTTACTTCCACAGATCAGGAGCATCTCCACTGAACTCTTTGCTTGAACCTTTCCAAAACGAAGGTATGCCTCAGCTATCCCTATATAGTCCAATGGCACAAGCTATCATGAAGAAAATGGGCTACGACGCTCAAAACCCGACTGGTTTGGGAGGTGGCCGTGGTACTCTTACACCATTGGAACCCACCCTGACCAAAAGTCAACCAGAAGATTGGAAAATCCACCTACAAAAAGGGTGACTTGGTTCTTGCAGTAAAAAGACCCATAGTCTTTGCCCACAAATCCAAAGGCAAATTCGAACCAAAATGGGAGGGACCTTTCGTCATCGACAAAGTCTTCTCCAACGGTGCATACGCTCTTCTAAACATGGAAGGAGACAGATGTATGCTACCCATCAACGGCAAGTTCTTGAAGCGGTACTACCCTTGAAGACTTCCTCAAACGGGTCAGAGCAATATCTACACGGCTAAAGCGTATTTCCAAGGTACTTGCTCGTCAAACCCACCCCTTTTGAAATTTTCATCTTTATGTTGAAATTTCCAAAAAAAAAAAAAACAATTTCTCAAAACAATGCTTACTTTCATCGTTTCATTGTTCAAAAAAAAAAATCATCAAATCCAAAAATCCAAGTTTAGGAGCCTCTTCCCATACTTGACTAAAATTTTCGATCCTTGAACCCAAAATTCATGGTTTGAAACAAAAATCGGGACTTAGGAATTTTCACCCTAGACCGCCTCGGCTTCTAAAACCAAAATGGTTTTAAGTCAAAATTTATGACCTTCGCGTCTTTAAACAAAAATTTTGGTTTTTAGAAACCGCGGGGAGGCGACATTCAGTCAATACTCGCAAAACCAAAAAATCGGAAGGATGCGAACCCCATTCGATACTTCCAAAACCTAAAAATCGCAAGGAAACGAACCCCATTCGATACTTACAATTTTCAAAAATCGTGGAGAAGCAACAGACCAGTTGATATCCACAACCCAAATTTCAAAAATCGTGGAGATGCAACATACCAGTTGCTATCCACAACCCAAATTTCAAATGATTCGAGAAAACCTCAAATTTCAAAAATCGCGGAGAAACGACATCAAGTCAGTACCCGCAAAACCAAAAGTGTTGGGAAAAGCAGGGAAGCGACGCTTAGTCGATATTTGCACCCCAATTCGTGAGGAAGCGACATTCCATCGATACTCGCAAAACCCAGCCCGCGAGGAAGTGACATTCCATCAATACTCGCAAAACTGAATGAGCAAGGAAGCGACATTCCATCGATACTTGCAAGACCATTCAGCGGGGAGGCGACATTTAGTCGATATCTGCATTTTGAAAACCAAAACTCGGCTATAGACGCCAAAATCCGGCTATAAACGCCAAAAATTCGGTTATAAATGCCAAAACAAAAATTTTTCGGCTATAAACGCCAAAATCGGCTTTCATGCCAATAAAACAAAACTCGGTTTTCAAAAAACTCGGCTATAAACGCCAAAATCCGGCTATAAACGCCAAAATCCGGCTATAAATGCCAAAACAAAATTTTTTTTTGCTATAAACGCCAAAATCGGCTTTCATGCCATCTCAAAATTGGCTCTCATGCCACAAACAAAATTTTTGGCTCTCATGCCATCTCAAAATTCGGCTATAAATGCCAAAAACAAAATTTTCCAGCTATAAACGCCAAATCCGGCTATAAATGCCAAAACAAACAAAATGAAATTTGGCTTCTACACCATTCCAAAATTCGGCTTTCACACCATCCAAAAAAAAACTTTGGCTCTCATGCCACAAACAAATTTGGCTCTCATGCCACAAACAAATTTGGCTCCCATGCCGCAGACAAAATTAGGCTTTCATGCCATTCAAAATTTTGGTTTTCAAACCATCAAAAATCAGGCTTTTCGCCACAAAAATTGGTTTTCATGCCCAAAACAACTCTTTGAGAAAAGATTTCCACAAAATAACAACCTTTTGATCAAATTCTTAAAGAAACATTCCCATCAATCTTTTGCTCAAAATTGTTTTCATCAAAAAATGATTTAAGTGAAAGGAAGGGGATACAAAAAATATTGTACCAAAACTGGTTATACATGGAGGTACCAAAAAAAAAAGAAAAAGGAAAAAGAGTTTGTTACAACTCAGGAGCTCAATCCTACATGGTCTTCAACCAAAGGTTCAACTCCTCAAGCAGACCCTTGGCCTTAACTTCCAAAGTTTTTAGGCCACGCTCCTTCAAAATGCCGTGACTCATCTGCAGCACGAGGAAGTTCTTCCCAGAGGACCTGCCACTGCTCATGCTCCTGAGTCTTCCTCCGGACATTACCTTCAGCTTCCTCAACCTGGTGAATGAGAGTCCCCTCCTTGTCACGAGCCTCCACAATGGCGGTCCATTTGGTAGTAGCCTCTTCCTCTAAAAGATCAAGACGTTGCCTAGCCTCAACGACCTCCTTATCAAGGCGGTCCAAGTCTTGCTTCAGCCCCATGATGGATAACTCGGTAACGTTCTTCTCCCGAACGATCTGCCTCTGAGTCTTCGTGACCTTCGTCAGCTCAGCTTTGACTTTGCTGGAAGGTTTTAAGAACATCTCATCAAAGAAGTCACCATCTGGAAAACTCTTGGTCTCAGTCCATTTGTTCCCTAAGGTGATGATCTCCTAAACAAAATCCTTGGCACTTGCAATGTCCAGACCGACTTCTTTGCTATCAGCGAGGATGTCCTGCACATGCTTGATCATGCCAAAACCAGCTTCCAAATGACCTGAAGAAAGAGTCTCAACCCATGAGCTCAAGACAATCTTCAACACCTTCCTGGCATACTGAAGGTGTGGTACAGATGAGGATTCGCCATGCTCTGGTGCCCGACTGCCCACGTCATGCTCCATTGGAAGATCATCAATAAACTCTTTCCAATGGAAGAAGCTGACTCATTGAAAGTGGAAGAAACCCCTACTTCTGCATCAGCCGCAGGTATCCCCTGTTCTGGCTCTGAGGAAGACGGAGGAATCTCTCCTGCTGCTTCACAATCTGTCAAAGAAAAAAAGAAAAAGACAAAAAGGTATGAATATAATCTTGTCAAAAATATATCAAGATTATTATTGCAAGTATACCTGCTTCGACGACCGGCGGAGTACTCTCTGCCTCTTTGAGCTCATCCGAAGCATCGTCAAAAGTTGTGTCCATGGATGGCTCGAAATCGTCGGAATCCTCTGGCAAGTCAGCTATATGTTAGCAAATGACAGCAAAAGAAGACAAAAAAGGAAAAGCCAAAGCAAATCATACTAGGTGAAGGTTCTGGAACTACTCCAGAGTCCCTGGGCTCTTCCTCAGATGCCACGACTGGATCCGTCATTGCCTCATCGGCCGGAACCTCAGGCATCACCAGGTCATCATCCTCTGCTAAACAAAGAAGCAGCGGATCAAAACAAAATCTTTTACAAAAAAAGAAGGAAGGAAGAAGCAAAAGGAAAGAAAGGGGATCATACCAGCTATCTCCTCTTCTCTGCTTTTCTTCTCCGGAGGCTCGTCAGCATCCTCAGACACCTCCTCAGCAATGGTGAGAGGAACTTCAAGACTAGAAGGACTATCGTGCCGTCTCATGTTACGGCATTGTCCTCTCCTCCTCTTGCCTCGGCAGGTTAATCTGCTTGACGATCCTGCCACACTATCAACATCAGGCCTGTCACAAGAGTCCTCACTGGATGGTTTACTTTTCTCAGTAGACTCCATGGAAGCCTTCGTATGCTCTGCCTGTATCATAGCATCGATCTCGGCCACCTCCTCCTCCAGCAGTCTCAGGACCTCACCAGGAATCCCCTGTGCAGCTCCTGATCTGATGATGTCCTGCCCGTTAAGAAAGCCTATCTTGTACTTCTCTCCAGAAAAGAAGGCCAAAACTTCCTCCCGACGGACACCATCCGATTTGCCAAGACTCTTCCCAGGAGATTGCTTAATATCGAGCTCTTTCTTGGAAAGCCCCCGGTACACTGAAAAGCTCTCCACGAACCACTTCGTGAAGCCAACAGTCCGGAAGGTGGGCAGCTCAGGATAAGAAATCATGGCGGTAGTATCCTCGGCGCTATAAAAAGCCCATGCATTTCTCCCATCTTGCAGACCTCCAAAACGCTTCACCATACTCGAAGGCGCTCCAACAACGCCTTGAGTGAAGCCAAGCTGCAACGCAAAACGCGAAGGGACATACGGTTGGATGTCGATGAAAAGATGTCTGCGGTACACCATCGTACCAACCCGTATGTTAAAGAGCCACCTCTTCTCCGCGTCCGTCAAAGCATAGTGTCTTCCCGACCCTGCCCTGGTCGAATCACGGGAGACACCAAAGTCAAAAGCCTTCTTCCGCAAGCCCGGAGAAAGCTTCACTGAAGACTGCCCAATCTCGACATCCCTAAATCGTCGGATCATTAGACGGGCAGATAAAAGTGATTCGTGAACGGCTGTCCCTCTAGCCAAACGAATCATAAAGGGATCTCCGTCCTGTGCAACTCCTAAACGATGGAAGCTAGGACAGTGGTATACATACCACAAATAGAAGATGTGGGCAGAAAATACCCTGTTCATAGGAAGCCCAAGCCGAACTAGGAAAGCAGCAGCCTGCAGTTCGGTACATAAATAGGAGTAAAGAGCAGGTACCAAAGCCAGCCGCTCTCCAAACGCCATCTGACAAGCCGGAAAAATACAGTGCGGCCTGATGTGCGTCCCATCTCCTCCAGCAAAAATAGCCTCACCCAGCCAGTAAGTGAGGTAAACAGCGAGATCTCTCCGCAACGCAATGTCAGGACAAATGGCATCCGTCCTTGCGAAGAACTTCTTCAAATCTTCTCGCATAGCAGCGATCTTCTTCAAACTTGATGCTTTAGCCCTAACATCCTGGGCCATGCCATCAGAAGAATCCCCGCTGCCAAAAAAGTTGGAGCTGCAACTTCTCCAACTGCTGCATCTAACTTTCGAGCCCTCCTTCTCCTTCAAAAAATCATAGAAGGCGACGAGCTGAAAGTACACAAGCCTAAACTCCTCAGACTGCTCCTCAAGGACGCTGTCAATAGGTATAAACTCCTCATAGAGTTTGCCGAGGATAGGCAATCCGGTGATGGCGCTCAGATCCTTCAAAGAAAAACCAATCTCACCATTCGTCACAATGAAGGTGTTGGTTTGTGGAAGGAATGACTCCAGCATGGCCATGAAAGCCTCATCGGAGAAAACGACGGTTTGCTGAAAAGCGCGAACCGTGTCAAAAATCTCGGCCTCCCGAAGAACGGCCTCACCAATCCTCAAGGTGTGATCAGTCCATGACTCCCAGCTCGAGTCAGCACTGAAACGGCCACGAAGTCGAAAAGGCTTCACCTAATTACTGCTGTCACCCCGAAAAACGCCAAGGCCCACCGGTCTCAAATCGATCGATGGATTATCAGAACCTTGGTAGCCACTGGCTGGCATCAACATGTCCATACGGACAGGTGGCTTCTCTGCAAAACCGGAAGGTCCACCAACAAAAACCCCGGTCTTGATCACATTGGTCCTTTTCACCCAACTCGGAGGATCTTCCCGCTTAGGGCATGTGGGAGAAAGGCTCAGGATCGAGATGGTCCGATCAAAAGACGACCGGATAGAAATAGTTCTCTCCTCACCATCTGCTGTGTAAGAGAACTGAAAACATCTCCTTTGGTATGTCAAGTCGTCGGGGACTGCATCACCGAAGAAGAAGGTAGGCTTGAGCACAATGCTCTGATCGTCCGTAACCCAGGGACGACTGCTTACCAAGATCTTATAGAACTCCTCATCCTTGAGAGCAATCAATCGCTGTCTCATCTCATCACGATTGAGGGAATCGCATTCTTCCAAGTTTTTCTCCACAAACTGGACCTTCTCCCAAGCCTGCTGAACGGCTGCATTGGAAGATCTAGCAGACCGACGAGGCGCGTCAGTGATAGGACCTTTACCCTTGTTTGTTCTCGAAGAACTGCCTGCAAAAGATGGAAGAGAAAAGATCAATCAACATCAAAATGACAGAATTCTGCTAAAAAAAATTCTAGCAAAATTTTGACATGGTTCCGGGGCAATTCCAACAAAAAGGAAAATACTCCGAAAAAGACAGGAAGCTTGAAGATGAGCTCAACATCGCTGCGAGCTCATAGTCAGTGGAGAATTCTCAAAGAAGGCTTGAACTCAACATCGCTACGAGAACAAGCCAATCTCATCAAACTTCCGCAAAATCTGGAAAAGAGCTCAACATTGCTGCGAGCTTCAGAATCCAAAAGTTGCAAACTTCCTCAAAATCCAGTAAGACCGAGAAAGAGCTCAACATCGCTGCGAGCTCAAAATCCAGATACTTGCAAAAGATTTTTAGGTATGCATCATCATACTTCCAAATCTATTTACCAAAACTCATGCATCAAAAATATATCATCATGCATTAGATGCTAGGAAAACCTTGACCAAAGTTCGACCAATTCCACCCCAATTTGGTCAAAACCAATCAAACTTTGTCCAAGTCAAAAATCATGTTGGCTTGACCTAGAGACTCTAGCCTTCTATCTTGATGCATAAAACAAAAAAATGCATACATATTGAAATTGCATAGCCTCATTATCATAGTGAGCAAACAAGGAAAAAGAAAAAGAAAGAGAGAAAAAAAATCTTAGCAAAAAAAAAAAAAAAATTTGGCCCACAGGCCGTGGCCCACTACCACGTGGCAGTACGGTCAGGTCCGTACGGACCTGTCCGTAAAGCCAGAGAAAAAAAAAACAGAAAGAAAAAAAAAGAGCACGAAAAAAAAAGAGAAAATCGTGAAAAGAAAAAAAAAGAAAAAAAAAGGTAAAGAAAAAAAGAGAAGCACGAAAAAAAAAAGGGAAGAAAAAACGTGCATGACAAGAAAAGAAAAGAAAAAAAAAAGAGAAGAAAAAAAAGAAAAGAAAAAGAAGAAAAAAATGATGAAGAAGCTACTTCTACAATGGAGATTCTTGACGAGGAAGAAAACTTACTTGAAGCCATTGATGGAGAAGAAGAAGAAAAGCTTGGAGATCCTTGAAGAAGAGAAAGCACTTCTTGTCTTGGGGAGCACTCTTGAAGATTTCTTGCAAAAAGAAAGTCATGGAGCAAAAGCACCAACCCTCTTTGCTTTTATAGAAGAGAGCAAGCCAAAAGAGGAAACAAAGAGAAAGAAAGGAGGTAAGTGCTAAAATTTAGCTACTTTCCCAAAGAGAAAGATATTTTGAGAAAACTTGAGAAATTCTCTCCAAGTAAAGATATTTTTAGATATTCTCTACACAAAAGAGATATTTTTAGATATTCTTTACAAATATGACACGATATGAGATCTAGGCCATCTCCAAAGCCTAAGGTCCCATGGGTTAGCCCATATGAGCCAGGTTTGACCACCTAGGCACTAAAATTGGCTTTTAGTCAAAGTATTCCTCTTACCAAGAGCAAAAAAAAGAAAAGAGCAAAAAAAGGTCCCATGCCTCTTTTGAGTTGATGGGACCATTCAAAAGAAAAAAAAAAAGAAAGCCCATGAGTTTCCAAAAACCAAACCATCCAACCTCATCAACCAACCTGAGCCAAAATCTTGAAATTGACATTTCACAAAACCAAAATCCGGTCCCCTAGCTCACCACATACAGCTTGTTAGGTCACAAGATCAAAACCAAAATCAAAATCCAAAACCAACAAACCAAATCTGAACCCCCAACCTGCCACATACAGCCTGTTGGGTCACAAGGTCAAAATGAAAATCAAACCCCGACCCCCTAACCTGCCACATACAGCTTGTTAGGTCACAAGGTCAAAAACCAAAATCCAAAACCCAAAATCCAAATACCCCATGTCATTTTCAAAACTTTGCCTTGAGATGACGTGATCCCTCTCACTACCATAAAATTTCCCTCGGAAACTCAGAAGGCTATTCAAAAAAAAAAAAAAAAAAGAAAAAAAAGCTCAAGACTCTTGGTCAAGTTGGAATCTCTCCTCCAAGTTTCTCTTCGAGGCACATCGACTCCAAAAAGCTACTCGTCGCTGTACCTCGAGGGGGCATTTGTTGACACCAAAAAAGTCACTATGTCTCCTCCACAACAAGAAGACTCCTGAAGCTGCATCCTGCTACAAAACAGGCAAGGCTACTTCAAGCATCAGATCTTTTCAGAATCAGACAAAACCTGAGAGATCCTTCAAGACAGCTAAAAGAGGGGTACACCTGAGGTTTCGGGCCATTCCGACAGTATTTGGCCTAACTTCACTGCTCCGACAGCTAAACAAGCGCTCCCGGCGGCGACATCATCAAAGACACCAAAACTTTGATGAGAGCCTACGGATGAATCCAGAATGTCTCCAAAGGGCTCCATACCAAATTTCAAGTCAAACCGACAACGTTTGACCCTCCATCAATGCTCGAGCAGCAAAAGCAAGCCTCCCGGCGGCGGGAACCACCGAAGCCATCACTCATAAAAAAAATACATGAGTGGCTTCAACATGCTTCCAAAAGGTTGCACGTCAAATTTCAGGTCATTCCGACAATGTTTGACCAGGTTTCGATGCTCCGAGAGAAAATCAAGCCTACCGGCGGCGGAGCAACCTGGGACAATGACATCCAAAACGGAGCCCATGGAACGTCTCAAAATGACTCCAATAGGCTCCCCGTCAAATTTCAGGTCAATCGGACATCGTTTGACCACATATCAAAGCTCGACATTTTCCCCGCAGCAAAATAAAGTGAAGCATCGATGGGACCCCAAACGGCTTCAAAACTCAAATAAAAGCCCATGGTTGGTCCTATCCACTGCTCAAGAAGCTTCACCTCAATTTTCAGGTCATTCCGACATCGTTTGACCTAGTTTCGACGCTTGACGGAAAATCGGCTACAAAGTCTTCGACTTTCCCGAAAAATAAGAAACTTTGTGCTCCGATTTCGCGAGGGTTCTCGTCAAGATTTCTCCAAGAAAATCAAGTCAATAATTGAGGAAAAATGTCAAGAAAAATACAAAAGAAAAAAGGAATGAAAAGGACGAAAAAACGGCCGAAAACGACGCTCGGCGACCAAACGGGCCGAAGCCCTATGGTCGCCGGCGACCTTGGCCCAAGGTCGCCAGGCTACCCTGGCCCAGGGTCGCCGGCGACCCTGGGTGCATGGTCGCCCGGCGACCCTGGAAATCCGGGTCGCCAGATTTTGCGCGAAATCGTCCGTTTTCCGATTCTTTTTGCGTTTCGGGTGTTCTGGCCTCTGTGATTTTCTGAAAATCCAATGTTTGGTGCTTCAAAACGACTGATCTTCGTCGACATCTCGGATCCGCCGTCAAAAGCATGAAATCATCACCGATCGCCTCAAGATCGCCAACCGGCTGACCAAGAAAGTGCACTTTCTGTCCGACCGATCGTGAAATCGACAAGACAGATATCACCGGCCCACCAACGTCAATCAATGTCTGAAATTGCATCGCAATCCGACATCAAATAATGCGTGGATCCACCCGTGATGATCGCAAGAAGAATCTCAAAAGGCACAGCACGGCCCGCGACTCTTCACATGCCTTGGCAACCACTTAAAGTCGTTAGTTGACCCATTAAAGCAGTCATTAACTCATTATTTTGGATGGCCCAATCAGAACCAAGCATTTAGGAGTTACAAATCCAAGCAATCATGGCATTAAACCCATGAAACTCCCATCATCATGAAGCATAAAGGTGATTAAATGCCCACTGCCTTCATCGGCCAATCACAAGCCTTGAAAAAGGAGTTACAAAATCGATTTGTAACTCCTCATCAATTCTTTCATCATGGCCATCAATGCCTCATGGCTACCAAAAGCCTATAAAAGGAGGTCCATTCCAAGAAGAAAGCATGATGAAAAGAGATCCGAAGTACAAGCTCTGAAAAATCAGAAAATCCAAGAGAGAGACGAAGTCCTGCTACTTTGCTCCCGGAAGCACCACAAGGTGATCAACGTCCCTTGAGGGGCCGCCCCCTCCCCCCGAAGGTCACCTCCTTCTCCAACATGTTCTCATTTGAAGGATGATGGCGAAGCCCATACATGACTTGCGACCGTCGATCTCAACGTGTCCCCACAATCTCCTGAGAAGTTAGATCCCTTTTCTTCCTTTTCTATTCTAGTTTGTATTTCTTAAAGAGACAAAAAGAAATCACAATTCTTGTCTTTCATATTTGATGGGTTTTGTAAAAACGCCTTTCACGGCAAACAAACAAAAACGCCTCTTATGGCATTCTAAAAACTTGTCTCTTTTCTTAATATTTATGCAATTTGAAAAGTTAGAAAAAAGGATTGATTTCCTTTCCACTTGCGAAGGTGAATCTCCGGATTATCACCATTCCAAATTCCAAGTAGAAAGTAAATCTGGCATACCCGTACAAAAATGTTGATGACCGAGATTTTCCCTCCTCCGCCGAGACCCAGGTCAGCCCCCGGGGTGCGGAAGGAGAGGACGGAAGATTTCTTTCGGGTCCATCAATCCTCTCAGCCCTCGTCTCCTGAAGCTGTGACATCGGAACTCAAGCCTCTCCCGATTGATCATCTTGAAGAAACTCCTGCCAATGAAATCGTCTTCATTGAAAGCCCAGTGAATTGGTCCCAGATGCCCGATCTCATAGACAATGTCTGGACTAATACAGAAGGGTTGTCGGATGCGGTTCAGGTTTTGTTCCCGGAAATTGCTCCGTGCAACACAATTACTGAAGACACCAATGCTGTTACAGAGACGTCTTCAGCAAAGGATCAACCCCTTGATCCTGAGAGTGATCTTCCGAAAGAAGACCAGTCTCTAGAAGCTCTTGAAGTTGGTAGAGGTACCCGTTCTGGCCAGGATTACCATAAAAATTACAACCAACTTTCTTCTTCTTATGTAAATCCTTCGGGAAAACAAGTTGTAAGCGCCCCAAGTGGCAATAATAATGAAAATACAGGCCCGGAGGAGGCTTTCAAGTACGACTTGATTGAGCACTTCAAACACATACCTGCATGTCTGCACATCCTTGACTTATTAGGAATGTCTCCACAAACTCGTGATAGTCTCATTTCAGAACTACAAAGGCTGAATACGGATGTCGGCAAACACGCCCCACAAGTCCTACAAATTAAAATGGACTACAGGGTCAAAAAATCAAATACTCCCCCAAAGGGAGAAAAGAAGAAAACTGAGGGATCAGGCAATGAATGCCTCTCGGTACAAAAAGCAGCAAGTGCAACAATTGCCTTCGACAAGGATGACCTCCTGCTAGGCGAGACAAAGCACAACCGACCCTTGTACTTTATGGGGTACGTCAAAGAAATGCCAGTACACAGAGTTCAGATCGATCCAGGTTCTGCACTCAACCTCATTTCTATTTCGGCACTCGAAGAGCTGGGCATCCCACCTAGCAAGCTAAGTCACACGTCCGTATCCATCTTCGGATATGACGGCAACGCTCAAATGCCTATCAGCAAAATTAGGTTCAAATTGCAAATCGGTGATCTTATTTCTGAAGTCACTGTGTATGCTATAAGGACCCCTTCATGCTACAATATACTCCTTGGTCGCCCCTGGATACATGACAACGGTGTCGTCCCTTCAACTCTACATCAGTGCATCAAGTTCGTTGGCAACGATGGCTTGATACATCGAGTGTTTGCAGACAAAAAGCCCTTCAAAGGCAGAGATGTCCATTTTGCAGATGCTCAAATGTATAAAGATGGAAAAGAAGAACAGGAGGAAAAAACAATTCACTTTGCCGACAGTCTCCAGAAAGATAAAGGCAAGGCTCCTCAGCAATCACCGGAGGTAAACAAACCCTTCACCAAACTCGAAGTAAGCGGTTAAGCTCCCTTCGTCGTCTCCTTCAAATCTCCGAAGCCTTTGGTAATCACTACCAAAGTAAAGAAGAGAAAACAAAAGACTGGGGGCAAGTTCACTGTCTCCTTTGTGTCTATTATGCATGACACAGACTCGGAGTCAGAGTCAGAAGATGACACAGCATCAAGCCAAGCTGATACTCAGCAAGATCAGCCCGCTCTCACTCCATTGGAGACAGTTGCTGACATAGAAGACCCTACGTCGGCTTCTTTTGTTATTCCGGCAACTTCGCCATAAGAAAAAGGAATCTTCTTCCACAGATCAGGAGCATCTCCACTAAACTCTCTGCTTGAACCTTTCCAAAACGAAGGTATGCCTCAGCTATCCCTGTATAGTCCGATGGAACAAGCTATCATGAAGAAAATGGGCTACGATGCTCAGAATCCGACTGGTTTGGGAGGTGGCCGTGGTATTCTCACACCATTGGAACCCACCCTGATCAAAAGTCAACCAGAAGATTGGAAAATCCACCTTCATAAAGGCAAGTCTTCATATGGGTTGGGGTATGATCCTACCGCTCCTATGAGACAATTGACATCATGGCTGCAAAGTCGCTTTGCTGACCAAGCCTCAACATCTCATGAATAAATTGATATCCCTGGATATCTCTTTGAGGAGTCACTCGTCAAGGGTCCAGAAAGCTCCTCCAATTGCTATAATTTCTCTGATGATAAAGAGGAATTGCCCGATGACACAGACGAGCAGTTCTCTAACCAGAAGAATCATCGTCTCCAAAAGAAGTACCCTAATTCAACCCAATTCCAGCAAATGATTGGGACCAGCTCATTGCGAGCCTTGAGAAGGACACTGATCAAGAAGATCCATGGACAGAAATAGAGCCCCAGTCTGAAAATGCCTCTGGCACTCCAGAAGGTCGTGTTGAGTTGGAAGCCTCCGAAAACATTATGGAGGAACCACCTTCAAACCTTCCGACAGAAGACCCTGTTCAAAAGATAGACTTGGGAACACCTGATAACCCACGTCTTGTCTTCATAAGCAAGAATATAAAGGATGATGAGTTACCCGAGTATATCTATTTTCTTCATGAGTTCGTTGATTGCTTTGCATGGTCTTATGCTGAAATGCCTGGCCTGGATCCCAAAGTAGCAGTCCACAAGCTCAACTTGCAAAAAGAAATCAAGCCTGTCAAACAAGGCCATAGAAGATTCCGTCCCGACGTGATGGACAAAATTGAACAAGAAGTTCAGAAACTCAAAAACGTTGGCTTCATCCGCGAGGAACAGCCAACGTTTGTATCGATTACAGAGACCTAAATAATGCATGTCCTAAAGATGAATTCCCGCTCCCCATACCAGAGGTGATGATTGACAGCACTTATGGGTTAAAGCGAATGACATTCCTGGATGGATTCTCTGACTACAATCAGATAAAGATGCATCCTGAAGATGAAAGGCATACGTCATTTCGCACACCATTTGGAGTATATTGCTACACTGTCATGCCATTTGGTCTGAAAAATGCAGGTGCAACATATCAGAGGGCTATGATGAAAATATTCCAAGATATGCAGCACAAAACGGTTGAATGCTATGTTGACGACCTCGCCATCAAAAGCAGCAAAAAAGAAGACCATCTCGACGATCTTCGAGAAGTCTTCCTTCGACTTCGCAAACATAAATTGTGGACGAATCCACTAAAGTGCTTCTTCGGTGTCTCATCGAGTAAGTTTCTCGGATTCATAGTACGGAAAGCTGGAATAGAACTTGACCCTACCAAAGTCAAGGCTATCCTGGAAATGCCATCTCCCAGAACCCTAAGAGAATTAAAAGGGCTTCAAGGAAGGTTGGCCTACATTCGACGGTTCATCTCCAATCTGCCAGGGAAGTGCCGTCCATTCTCTTGCCTGATGAAGAAAGGCGTAGACTTTGTCTGGGATGCTGAATGTGAAAATGCATTTCAAGACATCAAAGCATACCTCACCAAACCTCCAGTACTGGCTGCCCCCACAACTGGAAAACCATTTATCTTGTACACAAGAGCTCTCGACCACTCTTTGGGTGCTTTGCTCGCACAAGAAAACGACAACGGAAAAGAAGCTACTCTATATTACCTTAGCCGCATGATGGTAGGTGCAGAGCATCGCTACTCCCCAGTCGAAAAAGAATGCCTTGCAGTAATGTTCGCTGTACAAAAGCTGTGTCACTATCTGCTGTCGAACACAGTCTACCTGATTTCGAGGATCAACCTCCTAAAGGTCCTTGTCACAAAAGCAGGTGCTCTCAATGCCCGACTGGCAACATGGTCCATCCTTCTATCACAGTTTGATATTAGGTATATACCACAAAAAGCGATCAAAGGCCAAGCTCTAGCAGACTTTCTGGCAGAGCATCCATTGCCTAAAGATTCTCCACTCAGGGATGATCTCCCAGACGAATTTATCTACAATGTGGAAACTTCCTTATCAAATGCTTCCTGGGACATGTACTTTGACAGTGCAACCAGGACAAATAAAAAAGGAAAGCAAATATCGGGAATTGGCATCTTCTTTGTCAGCCCCGACAAATACATGATTCCACATGCCTTCTCGCTACTGGAACCATATTCAAACAATGCAGCTGAGTACCAAGCCCTGATTGTAGGATTGGAACTCGCCCTCGAATCTGGCATCACCATGTTGGAAGCTTTTGGGAACTCTCAACTGATCGTCAACCAGATAAATCAAAAATATGAAGTCAGGAAGCCTGATTTGCTACCTTACTACAACAAGGCGCAGTCGCTTCGACAAAATTCAACATCTGTCACATCACCCACATCCTCAGAGGTGAAAACATCTGTACAGATGCCTTGGCTGGACTCGCCACATCCATGGCAATCCAAAAAGGGGAACACATGCAAATCACAGTGTGTCAAAAAAGGATTGTCCCTCCTCTCAACACACACCAAGCAATTGCTGAATGCCGCCAAGTGGTTGGAAGTCGGATGTCCATCCTCAAACCTCCGATTGGCGATTGGAGAGATCCGTTCATTGATTACATCATGTTCGGAATCCTACCTGAAGATCCAAAAGAGCGGGTAAGCATCCAAAGACAAGCCCCGAACTTTCATTTGGATATACCTTCAAAAGCACTTTACAGAAAATCCTTCAACAGAGTATTCCTACGCTAAATGTCGCAAGAAGAGGCTGAGGAAACTCTCAAAGAAGTGCATGCTGGTCTTTGTGGAGCCCATCAAGCTGGTCCTAAGTTCTACAACCAGATAAAAAGGCTAGGTTATTATTGGCCTACCATGGTAGCTGATACAATACAATTTGCCAAGCACTACCAAAAATGCCAGATTCACGGAGATTATGTCCACATGCCTCCAGAATGGCTAAGTCCAACAGCAATCTCATGGCCTTTCGAAGCTTGGGGTATGGACATTATAGGTTTTATTTCTCCCCCATCAAGCAAAGGTCATCGGTTCATCTTCGCCGCTACGGATTGTTTCTCCAAGTGGTCAGAAGCATTTGCGCTCAGCGAAATGAAGACCTCATCAGTCCTTCAATTCTTGCGCACCAACATTATTTTTCGCTCCAGCATACCTAAAAGATTCATCCATGATGACGGACCACAATTCCGGGATCACAGATTCTACAGGTTTTGCGACAAGTACAAAATCCAAAGTTGTCCTTCGACTCCATATAATCCAGCAGCGAACGGACTAGCAAAAGCCTTCAACAAGACGCTCTGCAAAATTCTCAAGAAAATGGTCTCTAGTCATAAAAGAGACTGGGGCGACAAACTACCAGAAGCTTTGTGGCCCTATCGAACCACCGTTCGAGGACAAACCCATAGCACACCATTCTCTTTGGTCTATGGATGCGAAGCTGTTGTCCCTTTGGAAGTACAAATTCATTCCTTAAGGGTATCTTTGCAAAATGACATAACGCAAGAAAGCAATGTCAAATTGAGACTCCAAGAGCTGGATAATTTCAATGAAAGACGACTCGAAGCACTACAAAGCATTGAGTTGTACCAAGCATGCATGGCAGGGCCTTTCGACAAGAAGGTTAGGCAACGCGCCTACAAAAAGGGTGACTTGGTTGTTGCAGTAAAAAGACCCATAGTCTTTGCCCACAAATCCAAAGGCAAATTTGAACCAAAATGGGAGGGACCCTTCGTCATCGACAAAGTCTTCTCCAATTGCGCATACGCTCTTCTAAACATGGAAGGAGACAGATGTGTGCTGCCCATCAACGGCAAGTTCTTGACGTGGTACTACCCTTGAAGACTTCCCCAAACGGGTCAAAGCGATATCTACACGGCCAAAGCCTATTTCAAAGGTACTTGCTCGTCAAACCCACCCCTTTCTAAATTTTCATCTTTATGTTGAAGTTTCCAAAAAAAAAAAAAAATTTAAAAACAATGCTTACTTTCATCGTTTCATTGTTAAAAAAAAAAAACCAAAAAATCGGAAGGATGCGAACCCCATTCGATACTTCCAAAAACCCAAAAAACAGCAAGGAAGCGAACCCCATTCAATACTTGCAAAACCTCAGATCGTGGAGAAGCAACATACTAGTTGATATCCACAACCCAAATTTCAAAAATTGTGGAGAAGCAATATTCCAATTCATATCCACAACCTAAATTTCAAAAAATCATGGAGAAGCAACATACCGGTTGATATCCACAACCCAAAATTTCAAATGGTTCGAGAAAACCTCAAATTTCAAAAATCGCGGGGAAACAACATCAAGTCAGTACTCGCAAAACCAAAAGTTTTGGGAAAAGCAGGGAAGCGACGTTTAGTCGATATTTGCACCCCAATCCGCGAGGAAGCGACATTCCATCGATACTCGCAAACCCAGCCTGCGAGGAAGTGACATTCCATCAATACTCGCAAAACCGAATGAGCAAGGAAACAACATTCCATCGATACTTGCAAGACCATTCAGCGAGGAGGCGACACTTAGTCGATACCTGCATTTTGAAAACCAAATCCGGCTATAAACGCCAAAATCCGGCTATAAATGCCAAAACAAAAAAATCCAGCTATAAATGCCAAAATTCGGCTATAAATGCCAAAATCTGGCTATAAATGCCAAAACAAAAAAATCCGGCTATAAATGCCAAAATTCGGCTATAAACGCCAAAATCCGGCTATAAAAACCAAAAAACGGCTATAAACGCCAAAATCCGGCTATAAACGCCAAATTCGGCTATAAATGCCAAAACCCCAAAAAAAAAACCCGGCTATAAACGCCAAAATCCGGCTATAAATGCCAAAACAAAAAAAAAATTCGGCTATAAACGCCAAAATCGGCTTTCATGCCAACAAAACGAAAACTTGGTTTTAAAAAATCTGGCTCTTATGCCAAAACAAAACAAAACAAAATCCGGCTATAAACGCCAAAAAGCGGCTGTAAACGCCAAAATCCGGCTATAAACGCCAAAAATCTGGCTATAAACGCCAAAATCCGGCTATAAACGCAAAAAAGCGGTTGTAAACGCCAAAATCCGGCTATAAACGCCAAAAATCCGGTTATAAACACCAAAATCCGGCTATAAACGCCAAAAAGCAACTATAAACGCCAAATTCGGCTATAAATGCCAAAACAAAAAAAAAAAACTTCGGCTTTCATGCCATCTTAAAATACGGCTCCTATGCCATTCCAAAAATCGGCTTTCTCGCCATCCAAAAACTTTGGCTCTCATGCCACAAAAAAAAAAAAAAAAAAAAAACTTTGGCTCTCATGCCACAAACAAAAACTTTGGCTTTCATGCCACAAACAAAATTTTGGCTTTCATGCCACAAACAAAAACTTTGGCTTTCATGCAACAAACAAAATCAGCTTTCATGCCACAAACAAAAACTTTGGCTTTCATGCCACAAACAAAATCGGCTTTCATGCCACAAACAAAAAACTTTGGCTTTCATGCTACAAAAAAAAAAAATACTTTGGCTCTAATGCCATCTCAAAATTTTTGGCTCCCATGCCGCAAAACAAATTTTTGCTCTTACGCCACAAAATCAGGCTTTCATGCCATCCAAAATTTCGGTTTTCAAACCATAAAAAACCAAGCTTTTCGCCACAAAATTGGCTTTCATGCCCAAAACAACCCTTTGACAAAAGATTTTCACAAAATGACTACCTTTTGATCAAATTCTTAAACAAACATTCCCGCCAACTTTTGCTCAAATTTGTTTTCATAAAAAAAAAATGATTTAAGTGAAAGGAAGGGGATACAAAAATATAGTACCAAAATTGTTCATACATGGAGGTACCAAAAACAAAAAGAGGAAGGAAAAAGAGTTTGTTACAACTCAGGAGCTAAAACTGACATGGTCTTCAACCAAAGGTTCAACTCCTCAAGCAGACCTTTGGCCTTAACTTCCAAAGTTTTTAGGCCATGCTTCTTCAGAATGTCCCCATAAAACGCGGCCGAATGCCATGACCCATCTGCAGCACGAGGAAGTTCTTCCCAGAGGACTTGCCACTGCTCATGCACCTAAGTCTTCCTCCGGACATTACCTTCAGCTTCCTCAACCTAGCGAATGAGAGTCCCCTCCTTGTCACGAGCCTCAACAATTGCGGTCCATTTGGTAGTAGCTTCTTCCTCCAAAACCTCAAGACGCTGCCTAGCCTCAACAACCTCCTTATCAAGGCGGTCCAAGTCTTGCTTCAGCCCCATGATGGATAACTCGGTAACGTTCTTCTCCCGAACGATCTGCCTTCGAGCCTTCGTGACCTCAATCAGCTCAGCTTTGACTCTGCTGGATGGTTTTATGAACATCTCATCAAAGAAGTCACCATCTGGGAAACTCTTGGTCTCAGTCCATTTGTTCCCCAAGGTGATGATCTCCTCAACAAAATCCTTGGTGCTTGCGATGTCCAGACCGACTTCTTTGCTATCAGCGAGGATGTCCTGCACATGCTTGATCATGCCAAAACCAGCTTCCAAATGACCTGAAGAAAGAGTCTCAACCCATGAGCTCAAGACAGTCTTCAACACCTTCCTTGCATACTGAAGGTGCGGTGCAGATGAGGATTCGCCATGCTCTGGTGCCCGACTGCCCACGTCATGCTCCATTGGAAGAGTAATCAATAAACTCTTTCCAATGGAAGAAGCTGACTCATTAAAGGAAGCAGAAGCCCCCACTCCTGGATCAGCAGCAGGTATCCCCTGTTCTGGCTCTAAAGAAGACGGAGGAATCTCTCCTGCTGCTCCACAATCTGTCAAAAAAAGACAAAAAGGTATGAATATAATCTCGTAAAAAAAAATATATATATATCAAGATTATTATTGCAAAAAATACCTGCTTCGACGACTGGCGGAGTACTCTCTGCCTCTCTGAGCTCATCCGAAGCATCATCAAAAGTTGCGTCCATGGATGGCTCGAAATCGTCAGAATCCTCTGGCAAGTCAAGAAAACAAAAGCTACATGTTAGCAAATGACCAGCACAAACAAAAAAAAAAGAAGGAAAAAAGAAGCCAAAGCAATCATACCAGGTGAAGGTTCTGGAATCACTCCAGAGACCCTGGGCTCTTCCTCAGATGCCACGACTGGATCCGTCATTGCCTCATTGGCCAGAACCTTGGGCATCATCAGATCATCGTCCTCTGCCAAAAGAAAGAAAGCAGCGGATTCAAAACAAAAAATCTCTTACAAGAGAAAAGAAGAAACAAAAGAAAGAAAGAGGATCATACCAGCTGTCTCCTCTTCTCTGCTCCTCTTCCTCGGAGGCTCGTCAGCATCCTCAGACACCTCCTCAACAATGGTGAGAGGAACTTCAATATCAGAAGGACTATCGTGCAGTTTCATATTTCAGCGTTGTCCTCTCTTCCTCTTGCTACGGCGGGTCAATCTGCTTGACGATCCTGCCCCACTATCAACATCAGGCCTCTCACAAGAGTCCTACTGGATGGTCTACTTTTCTCAGCAGACTCCATGGAAGCCTTCGAATGCTCTGTCTGTATCATAGCATCGATCTCGGCCTCCTCCTCTTCTAGTTGTTTCAAGACCTCACGAGGAATCCCTTGTGCAGCTCCTGATCTGATGATGTCCTGCTCATTGAGAAACCCTATCTTATGCTTCTCTCCAGAAAGGAAGGCCAAAACTTCCTCCCGACAGACACCATCCGATTTACTAAGACCTTTCCCAGGAGATTGCTTGACACCGAGCTCTTTCTTGGAAAGCCCCCAGTACACTGAGAAGCTCTCCACGAACCACTTCGTGAAACTTGATGTCCGGAAAGTGGGCAGCTTAGGATAGGAAATCATGGCGGTAGTGTCCTCTACACTGTAAAAAGTCCATGCATTTCTCCCATCCCGCAAACATCCAAAACGCTTCACCATGCTCGAAGGCGCTCCAACAACGCCTTGAGAGAAGCCAAGCTGCATTGCAAAACGCGAAGGGACATACGGCTGGATATTGACGAAAAGATGTCTGCGGTACACCATCGTACCAACCCGTATATTGAAGAGCCATCTCTTCTCCGCATCTGTCAAAGCATAGTGTCTTCCCGACCCTGCCCTGGTCGAATCATGGGAGACACCAAAGTCAAAAGCCTTCTTCCGCAAACCCGGAGAAAGCTTCACCGAAGACTGCCCAATCTCGACGTCCCTAAATCGTCGGATCCTCAAACGGGCAGACAAAAGTGATTCCGGAATGGCTGTCCCTCTAGCCGAACGAATCATAAAAGGATCTTCGTCCTGTGCAACTCCCAAACGATGGAAGCTAGGACAGTCGTATACATACCACAAATAGAAGATGTGGGCAGAAAATACCCTGTTCATGGGAAGCCCAAGCTGAACCAGGAAAGCAGCAACCTGAAGTTCGGTACACAAATAGGAGTAAAGAGCAGGTACCAAAGCCAGCCGCTCTCCAAACGCCATCTGACAAGCCGGAAAAATACAGTGCAGCCTGATGTGCGTTCCATCTCCTCCAGCAAAAACAGCCTCACCCAGCCAATAAGTGAGGTAAACAGCGAGATCTCTCCGCAACGAAATGTCAGGACAAATGGCATCCGTGCTTGCGAAGAACTTCTTTAAATATTCTCGCATAGCAGCGATCTTCTACAAATTTGATGCTTTAGCCCTAGCATCTTGGGCCATGCCATCAGAAGAATCCCCGCTGTCAAAAAAGTTGGAGCTGCAACTTCTCCAACTGCTGCATCTAACTTTCGAGCCCTCCTTCTCCTTCAAAAAATCATAGAAGGCGACGAGCTGAAAGTATACAAGCCTGAACTCCTAAGACTGCTCCTCAAGGACGCTGTCAATAGGCATAAACTCCTCGTAGAGTTTGCCGATGATAGGCAATCCAGTGATGGCGCTCAGTTCCTTCAAAGAAAAACCAATCTCACCATTCGTCACAATGAAGGTGTTGGTTTGAGGAAGGAATGACTCCAGCATGGCCATGAAAGCCTCATCGGAGAAAACAACGGTTTGCCGAAAAGTGCGAACGACATCAAAAATTTCGGCCTCCCGCAGAACGGGCTCGCCAATCCTCAAGGTGTGATCAGTCCATGACTCCCAGCTCGAGTCAGCACTGAAACGGCCATGAAGTCGAAAAGGCTTCACCCAATTGCTGCCGTCACCTCGAAAAACACCAAGGCCCACCGGTCTCAAACCAACCGATGGATGATCAGAACCTTGGTAGCCACTGGCTGGCATCAACATGTCCATACAGACAGGTGGCTTCTCTGCAAGACCGGAAGGGCCGCCAACAAAAATCCCGGTCTTGATCATACTGGTCCTTTTCACCTAGCTAGGAGGATCTTTCCTCTTAGGGCACATGGGAGAAAGGCTCAGGATCGAGATGGTCCGATCGAAAGTCGACCGGGTGAAAATAGCTCTCTCCTCACCATTTGTTGTGTAAGAGAACTGAAAAGATCTCCTTTGGTATGTCAAATCGTCGAGGACTGCATCACCGAAGAAGAAGGTAGGCTTGAGCACAACACTCTGATCGTCTGTAACCCAAGGACGGCTACTTACCATGATCTTTTAGAATTCCTCATCTTTGAGAGCGATCAATCGCTGTTTCATCTCATCACAATTGAGGGAATCGCACTCTTCCAAGTTCTTCTCAACAAACTGGACCTTCTCCCAAGCCTGCTGAACGGCCGCATTGGAACATCTAACAGACCGACGAGGTACGTCAGTAACAGGACCTTTACCCTTGTTCGTTCTAGAAGAACTACCTGCAAAAGATGGAAGAAAAAAGATCAATCAACATCAAAATGACAGAATTCTGCTACAAAAATTCTAGCAAAATTTTGACATGGTTCCGGGGGAATTCCAAAGAAAAAGAAAATACTCCGAAAAAGATAGGAAGCCTGAAGATGAGCTCAACATCGCTGCGAGCTCATATTCAATGGAGAATTCTCAAAGAAGGTTCGAACTCAACATCGTTGCGAGAACGAGCCAATCTCATCAAACTTCCGCAAAATCTGGAAAAGAGCTCAACATTGCTGCGAGCTTCAGAATCCAAAAATTACAAACTTCCTCAAAATCCAGCAAGACCGAGAAAGACCTCAACATCGCTGCGAGCTCAAAATCCCAATACTTGCAAAAGATTTTCAGGTATGCTTCATCATACTTCCGAATCCATTTACAAAATCATGCATCAAAAATATATCATCATACATTAGATACTAGGAAAACCTTGACCAAAGTTTGACCAATTCCAACCCAATTTGGTCAAAACTAATCAAACTTTGTCCAAGTCAAAAATCATGTTGGCTTGACCTAGAGACTCTAGCCTTCTATCTTGATGCATCAAACAAAAAACAAATGCATACATATTGAAATTGCATAGCCTCATTATCACGGTGAGCAAACAAAGAAAAGAAAAGAAAATCTCAGCAAAAAAAAAAAAAAAAAAAAAATTTGTTGGCCCACTGCAACGTGGCAGGCTGTCCGTACAGCCAAGAAAAACAGAAAAAAAAACCAGCAGTGAAAAAGAAAAGAAGGAAAAACGCTGAAAAAAAAAGGAAAAGGAAAAGTCAGCGTGTGAAAAACAAAAAAGGGAAATACACGAAAAAAAAGGGAAAACCGTGAAAAGAAGAGAAAAAAAAAGAAGAAGAAGCACGAAAATAAATAAAAAAGGGAAAACGTGCTTGTAAAAAAAGAAAAGAAAAGAAAAAGAAAAAGAGAAAAAACAAATGAAGAAGCTACTTCTACAATGGAGATTCTTGTGGAGAAAGAAAAACTTACTTGAAGCCATTGATGGAGAAGAAGAAGAAAAGCTTGGAGCCCTTGGAGCAAAAGCACTTCTTATCTTGGAGAGCACTCTTGAAGATTTCATGCAAAAAGAAAGCAATGGAGCAAAAGAAACAACCCTCTTGCTTTTATAGAAGAGAGCAAGCCAAAAGAGGAAACAAGGAGAAAAGAAAGGAGGTAAGTGCTAAAATTTAGCTACTTTCCCAAAAAGAAAGATATTTTGAGAGAATCTTTATACAAAAAGAAAACTTGAGAAATTCTCTCCAAGTAAGAATATTTTTAGATATTCTCTACACAAAAGTGATAGTTTTAGATATTCTTTACAAATATGACACCATATGAGATCTATGCCATCTCCAAAGCCTAAGGTCCCATGGGTTAGCCCATATGAGCCAGGTTTGACCACCTAGGCACTAAAAGTGGCTTTTAGTCAAAACATTCCTCTTACCAAGAGCAAAAAAAAGAAAAAAGAGCAAAAAAAACTCCCATGCCTCTTTTGAGTAGATGGGACCATTCAAAAAAAAAAATAAAAGTCTCACGAGTTTCCAAAAATCAAACCATCCAACCTTATGAACCAAATTGAGCCAAAATCTTGAAATTGACATTCCACAAAACCAGATTCCGGTCCCCTAGCTCGCCACATACAGCTCGTTAGGTCACAAGACTAAAACCAAAATCAAAATCCAAACCAAACCCAAAACCAAAAACCCCAAATCTGACCCCCCAACCTGCCACATACAGCTTGTTGGGTCACAAGGTCAAAATCAAAAATCAAACACTGACGCCCTAACTTGCCACATACAGCTTGTTAGGTCACAAGGTCAAAAACCAAAATCCAAAACCCAAAATCCAAATACCCCATGTCATTTTCAAAACTTTGCCTTGAGATGGTACGTGATCCCTCTCACTACCATAAAATCCCCCGGAAACTCAGAAGGCTATTCAAAAAAAAAGAAAAAAAAATGCTCAAGACTCTTGGTCAAATTGGAATCTCTCCTCCAAATTTCTCTTCGAGGCACATCGACTCCAAAAAGCTACTCGTTGCTATACCTCAAGGGGGCATTTGTTGACACCAAAAAAGTCACTATGTCTCCTCAGCATCAAGAAGCCTCGTGAAGCTGCATCCTGCTACAAAACCGGCAAAACTACTTCAAGCATCAGATCTTATAAGAATCAGACGGAAACTGAGAGATCCTTCAAGGCAGCCAAAAGAGGGGTACACCTGAGGTTTCGGGCCATTCCGACATCGTTTGGCTTAACTTCACTGCTTCGACAGCTAAACAAGCGCTCCCGGCGGCGACTCATCAAAGACGTCAAAACTTTGATCAGAGCCTACGGATGACTCCAGAATGTCTCCAAAGGGCTCTATGCCAAATTTCAAGTCAAACCGACAACGTTTGACCCTCCATCAATGCTCGAATAGCAAAATCAAGCCTCCCGGCTGTGAAAACCATCGAAGCCATCACTCATCAAACAAAATACATGAGTAGCTTCAACATGCTTTCAAAAGGCTGCACGTCAAATTTCAGGTCATTCTGACAACGTTTGACCAGGTTTCGACGCTCCGAGAGAAAATCAAGCCTACCGGCGGCGGAGCAACCCGGGACCATGACATCCAAAACGGAGCTGATGGAACGTCTCAAAATGACTCCAATAGGCTCCTCGTCAAATTTCGGGTCATTCCGAAAACGTTTGACCAGGTTTCGATGCTCCGAGAAAAAATCAAGCCTACCGGCGATGGAGCAACCCGGGACCATGACATCCAAAACGGAGCTGATGGAACGTCTCAAAATGACTCCAATAGGCTCCCTATCAAATTTCAGGTCAATCGGACATCGTTTGACCACATATCAAAGCTCGGCATTTTCCCCGCAGCAAAATCAAGTGAAGCATCGATGGGACCCCAAACGGCTTCAAAACTCAAATAAAAGCTCATGGTTGGTCCTATCCACTGCTCAAGAAGCTTCACCTCAATTTTCAGGTCATTCCAACATCATTTGACCTAGTTTCGACTCTTGACGGAAAATCGGCTACAAAGTCTTCGGCTTTCCCAAAAAATGGGAAACTTTGTGCTCCGATTTCGCGGGGTTCTCTTCAAGTTTTCTCCAAGAAAATCAAGTTAATAATTGAGGAAAAATGTCAAGAAAAATACAGAAGAAAGAAGGAACGAAAAAGACGGAAAAACGGCCCAAAACGACGCTCGGCAACCAAACGGGCCAAAACCCTAAGGTCACCGGCGACCATGGGTGCATGGCCGCCCGGCGACCCTGCAAATCCGGGTCGCCGGATTTTGCATCAAAACGTCCGATTTTCGATCCTTTTCGCGTTTCGGGTGTTCCTGCCTCTGTGATTTTCTGAAAATCCAATGTTTGATGCTTGAAAACGACTGATCTTCACTGACATCTCGGATCCGCCGTCGAAAGCATGAAATCATCACCGATCGCTCCAAGATCGCCAACCGGCTGACCAAGAAAGTGCACTTTCTGTCCGACCGATGGTGAAATCGAAAAGACAGATGTCACCGGCCCACCAACATCAGTCAATGTCTGAGATTGCACTGCAATCCGACGTCAAACAATGCGTGGATCCACCTGTGATGATCGCAAGAAGAATCCCAAAAGACGCGGCACGGCCCGCGACTCTTCACATGCCTTGGCGACCACTTAATGACGTTAATTGACCCGTTTATGACAACTTAAGGCGGTCATTAACTCATTATTTTGGACGGCCCAATCAGATTCAAGCATTTGGGAGTTACAAATCCAAGTAATCATTGCATTAAACCCATGAAACTCCCATCATCATGAAGCATAAACGCAAGTAAAAGCCCACTACCTTCATCGGCCAATCACAAGCCATAAAAAAGGAGTTACAAAATCAACTTGTAACTCCTCATCAATGCTCTCATCATGGCTATCAATGCCCTTAACCACCCCATGGCTACCAAAAGCCTATAAAATGAGATCCATTTCCAAGAGAGAGACATCTATCATCATCGACATCTATCGACTTGAAATTCTGCACTTCTCCCAAAGAAATCCAGACGAAGTCCTGCTGCTCTGCTACAAAGAACACCACAAGGTGATCAACGTCCGTTGGGGGGCCACCCCCCCCCAAGGTCACCTCCTTCTCCAACATGGCCTAAACGCGGCTTTTCAGCCCGTTTACTCGGTTTTTCATTGGATATAGGACCTTTTCTTGGTCCTTGTCCTTTAAAAAAATTGAGGTTAGGAGCCAAGCCAAAGAATCAAAGCATCACATGTTCTCATTTGAAGGACGATGGCGAAGTCCATACATGACTTGCGACCGTCGATCTCAACGTGTCCCCACAATCTCCTGAGAAGTTAGATCCATTTTCTTACTTTTCAATTGTAGTTTGTATTTCTTAAGGAGACAAAAAGAAATCACAATTCTTTTCTTTCACATTTGATGAGTTTTGTAAAATCGCCTTTCATGGCAAAATCGCCTTTTACGGCAAACAAACAAAACGCCTCCTACGACATTCTAAAAAAACAAACTTGTCTCTTTTCTTAATATTAATGCAATTTGAGAAGTTAGAAAAAATGATTGATTTCCGTTCCACTTGTGAAGGTGAATCTCCGGATTATCTCCATTCCAAATTCCAAGTAGAAAGTAAATCTGGCATACCCGTACAAAAAAATGTTGATGCCCAAGGTTTTCCCTCCTCCGCCGAGACCTAGGTCAGCCCCCGGGGTGCGGAAGGAGAGGACGGAAGATTTCTTTCGGGTCCATCACCAGCATGGTGATGCCGGATTCGAGGGCGAGTTCCAATCCTACAATCGGGGCTTGGTACACAGCTGCATTGTTTGAACATGGTTCCAGTAGCGAAAAGGCGTGTGGAATCATGTATTTGTCGGGGCTGACAAAGAGGATGCCGATTCCCGAAATTTTTTTTCCTTTTACATTTGTCCTGGTTGCACCGTCAAAGTACATGTCCCAGGAGGCATTTGATAAGAAAGTTTCCACGTTGTAGACAAATTCGTCTGGGAGATCATCTCTGAGTGGAGAATCTTTAGGCAATGGATGCTCTGTGAGGAGGTTTGCTAGAGCTTGGCCTTTGATTTCTTTTTGCGGTAGATACCTAATATCAAACTGTGATAGAAGGATTGACCATTTTGCCAGTCGAGCATTGAGAGAACCTGCTTTTGTGACAAGGACTTTTAGGAGGTTGATCCTCAAAATCAGGTAGACTGTATTGGACAGCAGATAGTGACGCAGCTTTTGTACGGCAAACATCACCGCAAGGCATTCTTTTTCGACTGGGGAGTAGCGATGCTCTGCACCTACCAACATGAGGCTAAGGTAATATAGAGTAACTTCTTTTCCGTCATCGTTTTCTTGTGCGAGTAGAGCGCCCAAAGAGTGGGCGAGAGCTATTGTGTACAAGATAAATGGTTTTCCAGTTGTGAGGGCAGCCAGCACTGGAGGTTTGGTGAGGTATGCTTTGATGTCTTGAAATGCATTTTCACATTCAGTATCGCAGACAAAGTCGACGCCTTTCTTCATCAAGCGAGAGAATGGACGGCACTTCCCTAACAGATTGGAGATGAACTGTCGAATGTAGGCCAACCTTCCTTGAAGCCCTTTTAATTCTCTTAGGGTTCTTGGAGATGGCATTTCCAGGATAGCCTTCACTTTAGTAGGGTCAAGTTCTATTCCAGCTTTCCGTACTATGAATCCGAGAAACTTACCCGATGAGACATCGAAGAAGCATTTTAGTGGATTCATCCGCAATTTGTGTCTGCGAAGTCGGAGGAAGACTTCTCAAAGATCGTCGAGATGGTCTTCTTTTCTTCTGCTTTTGATGGCGAGGTCGTCACCATAGCATTCGACCGTCTTGTGTTGCATATCTTGGAATATTTTCATCATAGCCCTCTGATATATTGTACCTGCATTTTTCAGACCAAATGGCATGACAGTATAGCAGTACACGCCGAATGGAGTCCGAAATGATGTATGCCTTTCATCTTCAGGATGCATCTTTATCTGATTGTAGTCAGAGAATCCATCCATGAATGTCATTCGCTCGAACCCATAGGTGTTGTCAATCATCACCTCTGGTATGGGGAGCGGGAATTCATCTTTAGGGCATGCATTATTCAGGTCTCTGTAGTTGATACAGACCCTTATCTGCCCATTTTTCTTTGTCACAGGGACGATGTTGGCCAACCATTCAGGATACTGTTCCTCGTGGATGAAGCCAACGTTTTTGAGTTTCTGAACTTCTTGTTCAATTTTGTCAATCACGTCGGGACGGAATCTTCTTTGGCCTTGTTTGACAGGCTTGATTTCCTTTTGCAAGTTGAGCTTGTGGACTGCTATTTTGGGATCTAAACCAGGCATTTCAGCATAAGACCATGCAAAGCAATTCACAAACTCGCAAAGAAAAGAGATGTACTCAGGTAACTAATCATCCATTATATTCTTGCTTATGAATACAAGACGTGGGTTATCGGTGTTCCCAAGTCTATCTTTTGAACAGTATCTTCTGTCGGAAGGTTTGAAGGTGGTTCCTCCACAATATTTTCGGAGGCTTCCAACTCAACAAGACCTTCTGGAGTGCCAGAGGCATTTTCAGACTGAGGCTCCGTTTCTGTACATGGATCTTCTTGATCAGTATCCTCCTCAAGGCTTGCAATGAGATGGTCCCAATCATTTACTGGAATTGGGTTGAAGTAGGGTACTTCTTTCGGAGACGATGGTTCTTCTGTGTCAGAAAACCGTGCGTCTGTGTCATCGGGCAATTCCTCTTTATTATCAGAGAAATTATACCAATTGGAGGAACTTTCTGGATCTTTGACGAGTGACTCCTCAAAGAGATATCCAGGGAGATCAATGTCTTCATGAGATGTCGAGGCTTAGTCGGTAAAGTGACTTTGCAGCCATGGTGTCAACTCTCTCATAGGAGCGGTAGGATCATACCCCAACCCATATGAACACTTGCCTTTGTGAAGGTGGATTTTCCAATCTTCTGGTTGACTTTTGGTCAGGGTGGGTTCCAATGGTGTGAGAATACCACAGCCACCTCCCAAACCAGTCGGATTCTGAGCGTCGTAGCCCATTTTCTTCATGATAGCTTGTGCCATTGGACTATACAGAGATAGCTGAGGCATACCTTCGTTTTGGAAAAGCTTAAGCAGAGAATTTAGTGGAGATGCTCCCGATCTATGGAAGAAGATTGCCTTTTCTTCTGGCGAAGTTGCCGGAATAACAAAGGAAGCAGACGTAGGATCTTCTATGTCAGCGAGTGTCTCCAATGGAGTGAGAGCGGGCTGATCTTGCTGAGTATCATCTTGGCTTGATGCTGTGTCATCTTCTGGCTCTGACTACAAGTCTGTGTCATGCATAATAGACACAAAGGAGACTGTGAACTTGCCCCCAGCCTTTTGTTTTGTCTTCTTTGCTTTGGTAGTGATTACCAAAGGCTTTGGAGATTTGAAGGAGATGACAAGGGAGCTTGGCCGCTTACTTTGAATTTGGTGGAAGGTTTGTTTACCTCTGATTATTGCTGAGGAGCCTTGCCTTTATCTTTCTGGAGACTGTCGGCAAAGTGAATTATTTCTTCCTCCTATTCTTCTTTTTCATCTTTATACATCTGAGCGTCTGCAAAATGGACATCTGTGCCTTTGAAGGGCTTTTTTTCTGCAAATACTCGATGTATCAAGCCATCGTTGCCAACGAACTTGATGCACTGATGTAGAGTTGAAGGGACGGCACCATTCTCATGTATCCAGGGGCGTCCAAGGAGGATATTGTAGCATGAAGGGGTCCTTATTGCATACACGGTGACTTCGGAGATAAGATCACCGATTTGCAATTTGAACCTGATTTTGCCGATAGGCCTTTGAGCACTCCCGTCATATTCGAAGATGGATACAGACGTGTGACTCAGCTTGCTAAGTGGGATACCCAGCTCTTCGAGTGCCGAAGTAGAAATGAGGTTGAGTGCAGAACCTGGATCGATCTGACCTCTGTGTACTTGTATTTCTTTGACGTACCCCTTAAAGTACAAGGGTCGGTTGTGCTTTGTCTCGCCTAGCATGAGTCAACCTTGTCGAAGGCAGTTGTTGCACTTGCTGCTTTTTGTACCGAGAGGCATTCATTGCTTGATCCCTCAGTTTTCTTCTTTTCTCCCTTTGAGGGAGTATTTGATTTTTTGACCCTGTCCATTTCAATTTGTAGGACTTGTGGGGCATGCTTGTCGACATCCACATTCAGCCTTTGTAATTCTGAAATGAGACTATCACGAGTTTGTGGAGACATTCGTAATAAGTCAAGGATGTACAGATGTACATGTATGTGCTTGAAGTGTTCAATCAAGTCGTACTTGAAAGCCTCCTTCGGGCCTGCATTTTCATTATTATTGCCACTTGGGACGCCTACAACTTGTTTTCCCGAAGGATTTACATAAGAAGAAGAGGGTTGATTGTAATTTTTGTGGTAATCCTGGCCAGAACGGGTACCTCTACCAACTTCAAGGGCTTCTAAAGAAGGGTCTTCTTTTGGAAGATCATTCTCAGGATCAAGGGGTTGATCCTTGTCATTTACTGAAGACGTCTTTGTAGCAACATTGTAGTCTTCAGTGATTGTGTTTCACGGAGCAATATCTGGGAACAAGTCCTGAACAGCATCCGACAACCTTTCTGTATTAGTCCAGACATTGTCAATGAGATCGAGTATCTGGGACCAATCGACTGGGTTTTCATTGAAGAAGATTTCATTGGCAGGAGTTTCTTCAGGATGGTCAATCGGGAGAGGTTTGAGCTCCGATGTCACAGCTTTAGGAGACGAGGGCTGAGAGGATGATATCTCAGTGGAAGTCACCTGAGAAGATGTAGCTCCAGAAGATACACTACCGGTTGGGGAGTACGTGTCTTTAGAAGCTTCAGAGGCACTATCGTCCTGAGCTATCGCATTGCAGGTTATCCTGACAGGAGATGCCCCTAGTGTAGACTATTGGGAATTGGACTCATCCTCGGATGTAAGACGATCATCAATCCAACTGTTTTCTCCATTTTTAGGAGTTGAGGGAGAAAGTTCCCGTTGATTTTCAGGGACTTCCGGTTTTGGATCATGACGAAGATCATTGTTGCGATCCTGCTCCTGCACTATGGCAAGATGTTGCAAGATTCTTGCATATTCTTCAAGATTAGGCATAGGAGCTAAATCTTCATCATCATCTGCTCCTTGCGATTCACCGATGTTGGGTTCCACTGGAGCATTGGCTGGTGCTGGATCGACAGCATTTTCAGCCTCTTGGTCTTCTTCATCATCGGACCAGGATCCTTGTGGCTGCAATGGGTTATACCAGATTACTGGCATAAGATGAGACTCGGGAATCCATTCCTCGTCGGAGAGGCATTCTCATTTTCAAGGAATTCTTCCCACTCATCGATATCGCTCGCAATGTCACTGGACTCGTATCCATCCATGGAGAATCCAACTACCGAATTGCAAGAGTATGATGCCCCCTGCACAGTTTCATTTTTGTATAGAGGTGGCATGAAATCATCAAGGGTGAGTTTTCTTACCGCCTTTGAAGTTTTGGGAAGAGATTCTTCCTTCGCTTCTAGTGAAGCAGTGGAAGAGGTTTTTGCTTTTTCGAGGACTTCTTGTTTTGGTTGAGACTTTTGTTGTTGTTGGAGCTTGCGGAGTTGTCTCTTGGCTTGCCTTCGCTGATGAGCGGTCGGCTTTGTTTTGACGATCTCCCAATTTTCATCATCTAGGAGATCGGGATGCACCCATATAGGTTGTCCATCTGGTGTTGGATAAGGAACCAACTCTTGGGATGTTTGAGCCATTTTTATCACCCTGAATGAAGTAGTGATCTTCTTTTTTGGTGAGTTTGAAGTTTGCCCACGTGACACCATGTTGACAGTGGTGGCGCCGTAGTTTCTGTCAAAGGTTATGACTCCGTTTTTCCACATCTCATTGATCTTCTCTCTCACAACGAAGCATTGATTGAGAGGATGTGAGATCATCTGGTGGTATGGATAGTATCGGGGATCATTGGTTTTGCCAACATCTCCCGGTCTTTTGGGCTCCGACAAAGTGAGTTTGCCATTTGCTAAGAGAGCCTCAAAGATTTCTTCAATATCTTTATCGAACGGATATTCCTTTTCTATACGTTCTTTGAAGGCATCAGAGAGTTCAGGTCTTTTTCCTGTTGCTTTGCTTTCAGCTTTCTTTGGCTGCTGAGGAGCTGACTTAGTCCGCACATTGAGAACCTTCTTTTTCTTTGGTTTTGAGGTCGTAATAGCAGTCGGCTCTTTCTTTGATGATTTCTGACTTTTGAGGTCTTTGATCACCATTTCAGCTTCCATGGAAGCTTCGAGGAGTTCTCCCAGGTTCTTTGATTTATTGCCGATGATCATGGAGCGAATTTTTGCTCTCATATTGTTACGGTAGATGTCGATGTTGACACCAAAAAAGTCAATATGTCTCCTCAACATAAGAAGCCTCGTGAAGCTGCATCCTGCTAAAAATAGGCAAGGCTACTTCAAGCATCAGATTTTTTCAGAATCAGACAGAAACTGAAGGATCCTTCAAGGCAGCCAAAAGAGGGGTACACCTGAGGTTTCGGGCCATTCCGACATCGTTTGGCCTAACTTCACTGCTCCGACAGCTAAACAAGCGCTCCCGGCGGCGACATCATCAAAGACAATAAAACTTTGATCAGAGCCTACGGATGACTCCAGAATGTCTCCAAAGGGCTTTATGCCAAATTTCAAGTCAAACAGACAACATTTGACCCTCCATAAATGCTCGAACAGCAAAATTAAGCCTCCCGACGACGAAAACCACAGAAGCCATCACTCATCAAAAAAAGTACATGAGTGGCTTCAACATGCTTCCAAGAGGCTTCACGTCAAATTTCAGGTCATTCCGACAACGTTTGACCAGGTTTCGATGCTCCGAGAGAAAATCAAGCCTACCGGCAGCGGAGCAACCCAGGACCATGACATCCACAACGGAGCTGATGGAACGTCTCAAAATGACTCCAATAGGCTCCCTGTCAAATTTCAGGTCAATCGGACATCGTTTGACCACATATCAAAGCTCGGCATTTTCCCCGTAGCAAAATCAAGTCAAGCATCGATGGGACCCCAAACGACTTCAAAACTCAAATAAAAGCTCATGGTTGGTCCTATCCACTGCTCAAAGAGCTTCACCTCAATTTTCAGGTCATTCCGACATTGTTTGACCTAGTTTTGACTCTTGACGGAAAATCGGCTACAAAGTCTTCGGCTTTCCCGAAAAATGGGAAACTTTGTGCTCCAACTTCGCACGGGTTCTCGTCAAGATTTCTCCAAGAAAATCAAGTCAACAATTGAGGAAAAATGTCAAGAAAAATATAGAAGAAAAAAGGAACGAAAAAGACGAAAAAACGACCGAAAACGACGCTCGGTTACCAAACGGGCCAAAACCCTATGGTCGCCGGCGACCCTGCAAATCCGGGTCGCCGGATTTTGCACCAAAAGCCCCGTTTTTTTATCCTTTTCGCGTTTCGGGTATTCCTGCCTCTGTGATTTTCTGAAAATCCAATGTTTGATGCCTGAAAACGACTGATCTTCACCAACATCTCGGATCCACCGTCGAAAGCATGAAATCATCACCGATCGCTCCAAGATCGCCAACCGGCTGACCAAGAAAGTGCACTGTTTGTCCGACCGATCGTGAAATCGACAAGACAGATGTCACCGGCCCACCAACATCAATCAATGTCTGAGATTGCACTGCAATCCGACATCAAACAATGCGTGGATCCACCTGTGATGAGAGCAAAAAGAATCTCAAAAGACGCGGCGCGGCCCGCGACTCTTCACATGCCTTGGCGACCACTTAATGACGTTAATTGACCCATTTATGACAACTTAATGCGGTCATTAACTCATTATTTTGGACGGCCTAATCAGATTCAAGCATTTGGGAGTTACAAATCCAAGCAATTATGGCATTAAACCCATGAAACTCCCATCATCATGAAGCATAAAGGCAATTAAAAGCCCACTACCTTCATCGGCCAATCACAAGCCATGAAAAAGGAGTTACAAAATCAACTTGTAACTCCTCATCAATGCTCTCATCATGGCTATCAATGCCCATAACCACCCTATGGCTATCAAAGGCCTATAAAAGGAGATCCATTTCCAAGAGAGAGACATCAATCATCATCGACATCCATCGACTTGAAATTCTGCACTTCTCCCAAAGAAATCCAGACGAAGTCCTGCTCTGCTGCAAAGAACACTACAAGGTGATCAACGTCCCTTGCCCCCCCCCCCCCCCAACCCCAACAAGGTCACCTCCTTCTCCAACTTGGCCTAAACGCGGCTTTTCAGCCCATTTACTCGGTTTTTCATTGGATATAGGACCTTCTCTTGGTCCTTGTCCTTTAAAAAACTGAGGTTAGGAGCCAAGCCAAAGAATCAAAGCATCACATGATCTCATTTGAAGGACGATGGCGAAGTCCATACATGACTTGCGACCGTCGATCTCAACGTGTCCCCACAATCTCCTGAGAAGTTAGATCCCTTTTCTTACTTTTCTATTGTAGTTTGTATTTCTTAAAAAGACAAAAAGAAATCACAATTCTTGTCTTTCACATTTGACGAGTTTTGTAAAATCGCCTTTCACAGCAAAATCGCCTTTTATGGCAAACAAACAAAAACGCCTCCTACGGCATTCTAAAAAAACAAACTTGTCTCTTTTCTTAATATTAATGCAATTTGAAAAGTTAGAAAAAAGAATTGATTTCCTTTCCACTTGTGAAGGTGAATCTCCGGATTATCACCATTCCAAATTCCAAGTAGAAAGTAAATCTGGCATACCCGTACAAAAAAATGTTGATGCCCGAGATTTTCCCTCCTCCGCCGAGACCCAGGTCAGCCCCCGGGGTGCAGAAGGAGAGGACGGAAGATTTCTTTTGGGTCTATCAAGTTGGCACACCTGGTGGGACCCGTTGAGTTGAGAACGTGATGCTTTGATCCCTTGGCTCCTTTCTAGTTGGTGGCCTATGTTGCATTTTGCATCTAAAAAAAAAAACATGAGATGGGATTTCAATTGTTCTTTCTCACTTAAAAAAAAAATTAAATCTGATCTCCTTTTCTTAAAAACTCAACTTTGAGAAATTTTGATCTTTCCCCTCTTCGAACTTGATAGCTCACAGAAATGTTCGCAGCTATCGTTCATATTGGGGATTGGGCCATCTTTTCTCTTTGATGAGTCCAATTGGGATTTCAAGAAAAAAAAAACACCTTCATTTCAAATTCAAAAAAAAAAATGATCTCTCTTTCTCAAGATTCAACTTTGAGAAAATTTGATCCTCTCTTCTTCGAACTTGATAACTCATAGAAATGTTTGCAGCTATCGTTCATATCTGGGATTGGGCCATCTTTTCTCTTTCTTTTGGGCTCAAAATTGAGAAATCTTGGTTCTTTCCCTTTCGGATTTAACGCTCGCAGAAATGTTGAGTTGTGGTTCGGATTGGAACACCACTTGTTCTCTTTGATGAGTTCATTAGAAATCTTTCAAAAGAAAAAAAAAAAAACACTAAGGTTCCACCAATTGCGTTCTTTGACCAAAGTGGATTTAAGAAAAGCCTTGTCCAGAGTGTGGAGACAGCTCGACTGTTCGAGGTAAAGGTCCTCCAAACGGGTTCATTAAGTAATCCTGCCCTTACCTGGGGGCTGATCTATCTACCAAGGTTTCATAAGATTGAAATTGGAAACCTATGTGCATCTTAAAAAAAAATCTTCAAAAAAAAAAAAAAAAAAACCTTCCGTCACTTTTGAGTTCAGAGTTGAGAAATTTTGGTTCCCTCCCTTTCGGATTTAGCGCTCGCAGAAATGTTGAGCCTTTGTTCGGAACGGAACACCATTTGCTCTCTTTGATGAATTCAATCTTGACCCTTCAAAAAAAAAAAAAAAACTCCCGTCATTATTGGATTCACATCCGAGAAATCTGGTTCCTTCCCTTCTGAATTTAGCGCTCGCAGAAATGTTGATCCTTCGTTCGGATTGGAACACCATTTGCTCTCCTTTATGAATCCAAATTTGACCTTTCAAAAAAAAATTCCCATCTCGTGTCCCTCCCAAGGATACGATTTGCAACATTTGTGCCTAGTGGTGCTAGTACGCCCTTTTGGGTCTACTGTATTCGCGACCAGCACATTTGTATCTCCAACCTTATATCATTTTACCTCGAGTGAGCCTTGCTTCTCGGTAATTTGAATTAAGGTCTACAATTGCTTTTAACAGTCACTGGAACTCTCACTCTGAGCCTACCATACTTGCATTTTAGAACAATTGTATCCTCTATGGCTTTTTGCCTTCTTCATTGTCCTTGGGTTGGGCCATGTCCCCTCAAGTGATTTGAAAAGACAAAACCATAGTTGTTCTCCATTTACGATCACCATATTCTTGTGATTACTAATGGATTTGGTCTTGTTTCAAAAGTTTTCCAAAACTAACAATGGCAGCTTTATTAACCACCACTTTCGATGAGAACAAGTACCAACTTATGCTTCAAGACAAGCAAAACAAGCAGAAGCGCCCTGCCAGTTGCCGAAGCGTCATCTCCCTCGACAACTCTCCAAACACCGGGTCAACTTCAACTCCCCGGACCATCGTCTTCTGATCGCTGGGACCATTCCCACTTCCCGCAGAAGACACTGTACCTGCCAAGAAGCAGAAAATCGCCCCGCAACGTGTCACTAACATGGCACCAAGGGCGAACACCAAGAAGCCTGAAGCCCGTGGCGTTCCCACGAAGCCTCAACCCACAAGAAACCAGATTTACCTCAAAACCTAGTCCCCGAGATCTTCACCAAAGCAACGGAGGTCCCGAACATCTACAAAGCAAGCATACCTGGCCCCTCTCAAGGAGAATCGGTTCTACCCTTTCTCTTACATGAAAGAGGAGAAACCTACCCTCCACCCAAAAAACAAACAAAATCACCATGAACCTGCTTGCTCCTACAAGCCCAAAATTAAATCCTGCATTGTTAGGCCTACGCAAAAACATGCTGAAGCCTGCACTCTTGCGAGTCGACCCTTCATCTCAACAGGGGCCGAGCTCGCAAAATTCAAGTCTTCATTGCGACAGACAAAGGACCACGTCCAGATTCGGTCCCTGCCCAGTTTCAAGGAAGACAAACTCGGCTGCTGCGCACGAGGGACTGCATCCTTCATCGCCAGAACCCAGCCAAAGCTGACTGAAGCTAAAATTGCTCGTCGTATGCGTCGATGCGCTGCATATCGACAAAAGAGACTCGAGAAACAAAGAACCCAGTGTTCCAATCTCCATGTCTCAAACAAATGGGTCGAAAAAGAAAGACCCGACCAATTCGTTACTGTTCATATGGTTGGCAAAACCAGAAAACGCCAAAAGTCAGCAACCAAAATCAGTGTTAGACGTCCGGTGACTCGCAGCGTCTCCCGGACACGAACACATCTAGAAGAATCCTCCACTCCTCCAAGCCAAGGACACCAGAGTAACCACTCTTCAGATTCTTCATCTAGAAGAATGAGCCCCAGCTCAGTGACCAGGACGATTTCTTCGTTCAAATCCCGAGGGATGAACGTCTTGGCTACATGTTCTGAGCAGCCTCCACCGCATGATGACGTAACTGCTGATGGAACGCGCTCCGAGGCGCCGTGGGGCGGCTACCGGGGTCGGCGGAACGTGGGAGTCCGTCGGGTCCGGCCCTTTCGCGCCCTGGCGGGCCTGAAGCGTGCATCAACATTTTTTTTTGGGTGGGTTTGCCAGATTTTCTATTTTACTTGGAATTGCAAGTGGTAATCCGGAGATCAACCTTCGCAAGTAAAAAGGAAATCAACTTCTTTCAAGTTTTCATTGCACAAATATTTAAGAAAAGAGACATTTTCTTGGTTTGCCGTGAAAGGCGATTTTGTTTGGCATTTATAGCCGATTTTGTGGCGTTTATAGCTGATTTACAATTCTCATCAATAATGAAAGACAAGAGTTGTGATTTTTGTCTCTTTTAGAAAAATACAAACTACAATGAAAAGCAAGAAAAGGAAGATCTAACTTTTCAGGAGATTGTGGGGGACTCGTTCAGATTGACGGTCGCAAGCCATGTGTGGGCTTCGCCGTCATCCATGCAGATGAGAACAGAGGATGCTCTTGATTCGCTTGGCTTGGCTATAACCTCAGATTTTTAGAGGACAAAGACCAAGAGAAGGTCCTATGTCCAATAAAAAGCTAAGTAGACGGGCTGAAAAGCCACGTCTAAGCCATTGGAGGCAGCAGGAGAAGGCAAGGACCTTGGGGGGGGTGCCCCCCAAGGGACTTTTGTCACCTTGTAGTGGTGGCCGGTGTAGAACTTCAGCAGAGTTTTTTTCTCTCTTTTTTCTTTCTCTGGATACGAGCTCTGGATTCTTTCCGATCGATCGATCTCGATTTTCTGATCTCCATTTCAATGGAATGCTCTCCTATTTATAGGCTCTTGGTAGCCATTTAGGAGGGTTTATGAGCCTTAATGGCTTTAATGGGAGGAGTTACAAGATTTATTTCTTGATTTTGTAACTCCTTTTTCCTTGAATCTGATTGGCCGATGGAGATTAAGGGCTTTTAATCACCTTAATTACCATAATGGGAGGAGTTTCATGGGTTAAATGCCATGAATTAATTGACTTGTAACTCCCAAATGCTTGCTTCTGATTGGGCCGTCCAAAGAAATGAATTAATGACTGCAATAAAGCTAGTCAATTAACCGCATTAAATGGTCGACGAGCAGCTGAAGAGTCGCGGGCCGTGCCGTGTCTTCTGGAATTCTTCTGGCGATGATCATCGATGGATCTTCATGCTGATTGACATCGGATGAACATGTAACTTCAGACATTGATAGCTAAGAGCGGGCCGGTGACATCTGTCTTGTCGATTTCTCGATCGGTCGAACAGAAAGAGCACTTTTTTTGGTCGACCGGTTGGCGATCTTGGAGCGATCAATGATGATTTTATGCTTTTGGAGGTTGACCCGTGATTTTGACGGATGTCGGAGGATATGAGTCAATTTCAAGCACTAAAAATCACATTTTCAGGAAACCACAGGGGTCAAATTGCGCGAAACGCGAAAAAAGACGGAAAAACGGGTCACCGGCGGAAAATCCGGTGACCCGGACTTCCATGGTCGCCGGCGACCATGGGCCGGCGACCATGGGCCATGGTCGCAGGGGCCTGCGACCTTGGGGGAATTTTTTCCCTTCGGAGCCCGTTTTGCGGTCGTTTTGAGGTCTCTTTCGTCGCCGTTTTCTTCTGTATTTTTCCTGACATTTCTTCTCATTTATTGGCTTGATTTCCCTGTAGAAAACCTGATGAGAATCCTTGCATTTTTAGAGTGCAAAGTTTCCAATTTTCCGGGAAAGCCGACGACTTTGTCGTGTAGAGCTGCTGATTTTCCGCCAGAAGCTGAAACTTGGTCAAACGATGTCGGAATGACCTGAAATTTGAGGTGAAGCCTCCTGAGCAATAAATAAGACCAACCATAGGCTTTTGTTTGAGTTTTGAAGCCGTTTGGGGTCCCATCGATGCTTCACTTGATTTTGCTGCGGGGAAAATGCCGAGCTTTGATGTGCGGTCAAACGATGTCCAATTGACATGAAATTTGACGGGGAACCTATTGGAGTCATTTTGAGATGATCCACAGGCTCTGTCTTGGAAACCATGGTCCCGGGGAGCTCCGCCGCCGGTAGGCTTGATTTTCTTTCGGAGCGTCGAAACCTGGTCAAACGTTGTCGGAATGACCTGAAATTCGACGTGCAGCCTTTTGGAAGCATGTTGAAGCCACTCATGCACTTGGTTTGATGAGCGAAGGCTTCGGTGGTTCCCGCCGTCGGGAGGCTTGATTTTGCTGCTCGAGCATTGATGGAGGGTCAAACGTTGTCGGTTTGACTTGAAATTTGGCATGGAGCCCTTTTGAGACATGCTGGAGTCATCCGTAGGCTCTGATCGAAGTTTTGACGTCTCCGATGATGTCGCCGCCGGGAGCGCCATTTTAGCTGTCGGAGAAGCGATGTTAGGCCAAATGATTCTGAAATGGCCCGAAACTTCATGTGTACTCTTCTCTTGGCTATCTTGAAGGATCTTGCAGTTTTTGTTTGATTCTGACAAGATTTGATTTTTTGGAGAAATTGCATTGCCTATTTATGGCAGGTTGCGACTTCATGCAGCTTTCTTGATGTTGAAGAGGCAAAGTGACATTTTTGGTGTCAACAACTGCACGCATCCAGCAGTTGGAGCAAGGACAACAGAGAATTGAGGCTCTGATGGAAAACCTTATTCTCACACTACAGCGTCCACCACCTAACAACCAAACTCCTCTGAATCATGAAGATGACGAGGACAATGCAGAAAACAATGAGTCTCGCGCCCTTACTAGAAAGGACGTGGACGATATCCTCACGAAAGCAAAAGAAGAGGATACATTGAAGGAACATGGGATCAAGCCACCCTACCCTTTATGGACGGACTCGGTTCCGTTTCCTGCAAAATTCAAACAACCTACTCTCCACACATATACTGGGAAAGGTTCGGCCAGACAGCATGTCATCCATTTCAAGATCCCGACGGGAGCCATTGCGGATCAAGATGCCCTCAAGATTCGCCTCTTTGCAAGTACCCTAAAAGATCCTGCCGGAGAACTCCATCCAGAACTGGGCTATGCTAGAGACACACTTCCTGACCCACTTCCAAGGTGAGGATCATCCCGTTACTATGGCTCAGCTCTGCAGCCTAAAACAGGGAGAGAATGAGTCAAGATACGACTTCATTCACAAGTGGAAGGCAATGGCGTACAAATGCTCAGATGTACTGCCACAAACGTCGCTAGTTGACATCTGCCGTAACAATATGAGAGCAAAAATTCGCTCCATGATCATCGGCAACAAATCAAAGAACTTGGGGGAACTTCTCGAAGCTTCCATGGAAGCTAAAATGGTGATCAAAGACCTCAACAGTCAGAAATCATCAAAGAAAGAGCCGACTGCTGTTACAACCTCAAAACCAAAGAAAAAGGAGGTTCTCAATGTGTAGACTAAATCAGCTCCTCAGCAGCCAAAGAAACCTAAAAACAAAATTGCAGGTAAAAGACCTGAACTCTCTGATGCCTTCAAAGAACGTGTAGAAAAGAAATATCCGTTCGATTAAGATGTTGAAGAAATCTTTGAGGCTCTCCCCGCAAATGGCAAACTCATTTTGCCAGAGCCCAAAAGACCGGGAGATGTTGGCAAAACCAATGATCCCCGATACTGTCCATAGCATCAAATGATCTCACATCCTCTCAACCAATGCTTCGTTGTGAGAGAGAAGATCAATGAGATGTGGAAAAACGGAGTCATAACGTTTGATAAAAACTATGGCCCCGCTTCTGTCAACATGGTGTCGTGTCGGCAAACTTCAAAGTCACCGAAGGAGAAGATCACTACTTCATTCAAGGTGATAAAAATGGCTCAAGCGTCCCAAGAATTGGTTCCCTATCCAACATCAGATGGACAACCTATATGGGTGCATCCCGATCTCCTAGAAGATGAAAATTGGGAGATCGTCAAGACAAAGCCGACCGCTCAGTAGCGAAGGCAAGCCAAGAGACAACTCCGCAAGCTCAAACAGCAGCAGAAGTCTCAACCAAAACAAGAAGTCCTTGAAAAAGCAGAAACTTCTTCCACTGCTTCACTAGGGACGACGGAAGAATCTCTTCCCAAAACTTCAAAGGTGGTAAGAAAATTCACCCTTGATGATTTCATGCCACCTCTATACAAAAATGAAAATGTGCAGGGGGCATCATACTCTTGCAACTCGGTAGTTGGATTCTCCATGAATGGATACGAGTCCAGTGATACTGCCAGTGATATCGATGAGTGGGAAGAATCCCTTGAAACAGGAGAATACCTCTCCGACGAGGAATTGATTCCCGAGTCTCATCTTATGCTAGTAATCTGGTATATAACCAATTACAGCCACAAGGATCCTGGTCCGATGTTAAAGAAGACCAGGACCCTGTTCAAGAAAATGCTGTCGATCTATCACCAACCAATGTTCCGGTGGAACCCAACATGGGCGAACCACAAGGAGCGGATGACGAAGAAGATTTGGCCCCTATGCCTGATCTTGAGGAATATGCAAGAATCTTGCAACATTTTGCTATAGAGCAGAAGCAGGATCGCATCAATGATCTTCGTCATGATCCAGAACCGGAATTCCCTGAAAATCAACAGGAACTTTCTCCCTTAACTCCTGAAAATGGAGAAAACAATTGGATCGATGATCCTCTTACATCGGAGGATGAGTTTGATTCCCAACAGTCTGCACTGGGGGCATCTCCTGTCAGGATGACCTGCAATGCGATAGCTCAAGACGATAGTGCCTCTGAAGCTTCTGAAGACACATACACCCCAACCGGTAATGTATCATCTGGAGCTACATCTTCTCAGGTGACTTCCACTGAGATATCATCATCTCAGCCCTCGTCTCCTGAAGCTGTGACATCGGAACTCAAGCCTCTCCCGATTGATCATCTTGAAGAAACTCCTGCCAATCAAATCTTCTTCATTGAAAGCCCAGTCGATTGGTCCCAGATGCCCGATCTCATAGACGATGTCTGGACTAATACAGAAAGGTTGTCGGATGCTGTTCAGGACTTGTTCCTGGAAATTGCTCCGTGCAACACAATTACTGAAGACATCAATGCTGTTACAGAGACGTCTTCAGCAAAGGATGAACCCCTTGATCCTGAGAGTGATCTTCCAAAAGAAGACCAGTCTCTAGAAGCTCTTGAAGTTGGTAGAGGTACCCGTTCTGGCCGGGATTACCATAAAAATTACAACCAACCTTCTTCTTCTTATGTAAATCCTTCGGGAAAACAAGTTGTAAGCACCCCAAGTGGCAATAATAATGAAAATGCAGGCCCAAAGGAGGCTTTCAAGTACAACTTGATTGAGCACTTCAAACACATACATGCACGTCTGCACATCCTTGACTTATTACGAATGTCTCCACAAACTCGTGATAGTCTCATTTCAGAACTACAAAGGCTGAATGCGGATGTCGACAAACACGCCCCACAAGTCCTACAACTTGAAATGGACTACAGGGTCAAAAAATCAAATACTCCCCCAAAGGGAGAAAAGAAGAAAACCGAGGGATCAGGCAATGAATGCCCATCGGTACAAAAGGCAACAAGTGCAACAATTGCCTTCGACAAGGATGACCTCCTGCTAGGCGAGACAAAGCACAACTGACCCTTGTACTTTACGGGGCACGTCAAAGAAATGCCAGTACACAGAGTTTAGATCGATCTAGGTTCTGCACTCAACCTCATCTCTACTTCGGCACTCGAAGAGCTGGGCATCCCACCTAGCAAGCTGAGTCACACGTCCGTATCCATCTTCGGATATGACGGCAGCGCTCGAAGGCCTATCGGCAAAATCAGGTTCAAATTGTAAATCGGTGATCTTATTTCTGAAGTCACTATGTATGCAATAAGGACCCCTTCATGCTACAATATACTCCTTGGACGCCCCTGGATACATGACAACGGTGTTGTCCCTTCAACTCTACATTAGTGCATCAAGTTCGTTAGCAACGATGGCTTGATACATCGAGTGTTTGCAGACAAAAAACCCTTCAAAGGCAAAGATGTCCATTTTGCAGATGCTCAAATGTATAAAGATGGAAAAGAAGAACAGGAGGAAAAAACAATTCACTTTGCCGACAGTCTCCAGAAAGATAAAGGCAAGGCTCCTCAGCAATCACCAGAGGTAAACAAACCATCCACCAAACTCGAAGTAAGCGGTCAAGCTCCCTTCGTCGTCTCCTTCAAATCTCCAAAACCTTTGGTAATCACTACCAAAGTAAAGAAGACAAAACAAAAGGCGGGGGCAAGTTCACTGTCTCCTTCGTGTCTATTATGCATGACACAGACTCAGAATCAGAGTCAGAAGATGACACAGCATCAAGCCAATCTGATACTCTGCGAGATCAGCCCGCTCTCACTCCATTGGAGGCACCTGCAGACATAGAAGATCCTATGTCTTCTTCCTTTGTTATTCCGGCAACTTCGCCAGAAGAAAAAATGATTTACTTCCACAGATCAGGAGCATCTCCACTGAACTCTCTGCTTGAACCTTTCCAAAATGAAGGTATGCTTCAGCTATCCCTGTATAGTCCGACGGCACAAGCTATCATGAAGAAAATGGGCTATGACGCTCAAAATCCGACTGGTTTGGGAGGTGGCCGTGGTATTCTCACACCATTGGAACCCACCCTGACCAAAAGTCAACCAGAAGATTGGAAAATCCACCTTCATAAAGGCAAGTCTTCATATGAATTGGGGTATGATCCTACCACTCCTATGAGACAGTTGACACCATGGCTACAAAGTCGTTTTACCGACCAAGCCTAACATCTCATGAAGACATCGATATCCCTGGATATCTCTTTGAGGTGTCACTCGTCAAGGGTCCAGAAAGATTCTCCAATTGCTATAATTTCTCTGATGATAAAGAGGAATTGCCCGATGACATAGACGGGCGGTTCTCTGACCCAGAAGAACCATCGTCTCCAAAAAAAGTACCCTACTTCAACCCAATTCCAGCAAATGATTGGAACCATCTCATTGCGAGCCTTGAGAAGGACACTGATCAAGAAAATCCATGGACAGAAACAGAGCCTCAGTCTAAAAGTTTCTCTGGCACTTCAGAAGGTCTTGTTGAGTTGGAAGCCTCCGAAAATACTGTGGAGGAACCACCTTCAAACTTTCCGACAGAAGACCCTGTTCAAAAGATAGACTTGGGAACACCTGATAACCCACGTCCTGTATTCATAAGCAAGAATATAAAGGATGATGAGTTACCTAAGTATATCTCTTTTCTTCGTGAGTTCGTTGATTGCTTTGTATGGTCTTATGCCGAAATGCCTGGCTTAGATCCCAAAGTAGCAGTCCACAAGCTCAACTTGCAAAAAGAAATCAAGCCTGTCAAACAAGGCCAAAGACGATTCCGTCCCGACGTGATGGAGAAAATTGAACAAGAAGTTCAGAAACTCAAAAACGTTGGCTTCATCCACGAGGAACAGCATCCTGAATGGTTGGCCAACATCGTCCCCGTGACAAATAAAAATGGGCAGATAAGGGTCTGTATCAACTACAGAGACCTAAATAATGCATGTCCTAAAGATGAATTCCCGCTCCCCATACCAGAGGTGATGATTGACAACACCTATGGGTTCGAGCGAATGACATTCATGGATGGATTCTCTGGCTACAATCAGATAAAGATGCATCCTGAAGATGAAAGGCATACGTCATTTCGCACACCATTTGGTGTATATTGCTACACTGTCATGCCATTTGGTCTGAAAAATGCAGGTGCAACATATCAGAGGGCTATGATGAAAATATTCCAAGATATGCAGCACAAAATGGTCGAATGTTATGTTGACGACCTCGCCATCAAAAGCAGAAGAAAAGAAGACCATCTTGACGATCTTCGAGAAGTCTTCCTCCGACTTCGCAAACACAAATTGCGGATGAATCCACTAAAGTGCTTCTTCGGTGTCTCATCGGGTATGATGGAACGCGCTCCTGCCGAGGGTGCTACCGGGGTCGGCGGACGTGGGAGTCCGTCGGGTCCGGCCCTTTCGCGCCCGGGGGGCTAAGCGTGCATCAACATTTCTTTGTGTGGGTGTGCCAGATTTTCTATTTTACTTGGAATTGCAAGTGGTAATCCGGAGATCAACCTTCGCAAGTAAAAAGGAAATCAACTTCTTTCAAGTTTTCCATTGCACAAATATTTAAGAAAAGAGACATTTTCTTGGTTTGCCGTGAAAGGTGATTTTGTTTGGCATTTATAGCCGATTTTGGCGTTTATAGCCGATTTACAATTCTCATCAATAATGAAAGACAAGAGTTATGATTTTTGTCTCTTTTAGAAAAATACAAACTACAATGAAAAGCAAGAAAAGGAGGATCTAACTTTTCAGGAGATTGTGGGGGACTCGTTCAGATTGACGGTCGCAAGCCATGTATGGGCTTCGCCATCATCCATGCAGATGAGAACAGAGGATGCTCTTGATTCGCTTGGCTTGGCTATAATCTCAGGTTTTTAGAGGACAAAGACCAAGAGAAGGTCCTATGTCCAATAAAAAGCTAAGTAGACGGGCTGAAAAGCCACGTCTAAGCCATTGGAGGCAGCGGGAGAAGGCAAGGAGATCACCTTGTAGTGGTGCTTGATGTAGAATTTCTGCAGAATTTTCTCTCTTTCTCTAGACTCTGTCTGTCTGGAATTCGGGATTCTCTGCACCTTTTGATTTTCGATCTTCGGTTTTCCGTTCGTCCTTTTCCGATCCCTTTCTTCTTGGAAAGCTCTCCTATTTATAGGCTCTTGGTAGCCATTATGAGAGTTTATGGGCTTTAATGGCTTTAATGGGAGGAGTTACAAGATTTATTTCTTGATTTTGTAACTCCTTTTTCTTTGAATCTGATTGGCCGATGGAGATTAAGGGCTTTTAATCACCTTAATTACCATAATGGGAGGAGTTTCATGGCTTGAATGCCATGACTTAATTGATTTGTAACTCCTAGATGCTTGCTTCTGATTGGGCCGTCCAAAGAAATGAATTAATGACTGCAATAAAGCTAGTCAATTAACTGCATTAAATTGTCGCTGAGCAGTTGAAGAGTCGCGGGCCGCGCCGCGTCTTTTGGGATTCTTTTGGAGATGATCACCGATGGATCTACATGCTGATCGACATCGGATGACCGTGTAATTTCAGACATTGATAGCTAGCAGCGGGCCGGTGACATCTGTCTTGTCGATTTCTCGATCGGTCGGACAGAAAGAGCACTTTTTAGGTCAACCGGTCGGCGATCTTGGAGCGATCAATGATGATTTTATGCTTTTGACGGCGGATCTGAGACGTCGTCGGATATGAGTCAATTTCAAGCACTAAAAATCACATTTTCAGGAAACCACAGGGGCCAAAGTTCACGAAACGCGAAAAGGGACGGAAAAACGGGTCACCGGCGAAAAATCTGGTGACCCGGACTTCCATGGTCGCCGGCGACCATGAGCCAGGGTCGCCGGTGACCCTGGGCCAGGGTCGCGGGCTGCGACCCTGGGGGTTTTTCTCCCCTTTTTGGTCCGTTTTGCGGTCTTTTTCGTCGCCGTTTTTTTCTGTATTTTTCCTGACATTTCTTCTCATTTATTGGCTTGATTTCCTTGTAGAAAACCTGATGAGAATCCTTGCATTTTTAGAGTGCAAAGTTTCCAATTTTCCGGGAAAGCCGAAGACTTTGTCGCGTAGAGCTGCTGATTTTCCGCCAGAAGCTGAAACTTGGTCAAACGATGTCGGAATGACCTAAAATTTGAGGTGAAGCCTCCTGAGCAATAAATAAGACCAACCATAGGCTTTTGTTTGAGTTTTGAAGCCGTTTGGGGTCCCGTCGCCAGTAGACTTGATTTTACCGCGAGGGAGATGCCGCGCGTTGATGTGCGGTCAGACGATGTCCGATTGACCTGAAATTTGACAGGGAACCTATTGGAGTCATTTTGAGATGATCCACAGGCTTTGTCTTGGGAACCATGGTCCTGGGGAGCTCCGCCGCCGGTAGGCTTGATTTTCTTTCGGAGCGTCGAAACCTGGTCAAACGTTGTCGGAATGACCTGAAATTCGACGTGCAGCCTTTTGGAAGCATGTTGAAGCCACTCATGCACTTGGTTTGATGAGCGAAGGCTTCGGTGGTTCCCGCCGCCGGCAGGCTTGATTTTGCTGCTCGAGCATTGATGGAGGGTCAAATGTTGTCGGTTTGACTTGAAATTTGGCATGGAGCCCTTTGAGACATGCTGGAGTCATCCGTAGGCTCTGATTGAAGTTTTGACGTCTTCGATGATGTCGCCGCTGGGAGCGCCAATTTAGCTGTCGGAGAAGCAAAGTTAGGCCAAATGATTCTGAAATGGCCCGAAACTCCTTGTGTACTCCTCCCTTGGCTGTCTTGAAGGATCTTGCAGTTTTTGTTTGATTCTGACAAGATTTGATTTTTCGGAGAAGTTGCATTGCCTATTGATGGCAGGTTGCGACTTCATGCAGCTTTCTTGATGTTGAAGAGGCAAAGTGACATTTTTTGGTGTCAACAAATGCCCCCTCGAGGTACAGCGACGAGTTGCTTGACTTTTGTAGTCGATGTGCCTCGAAGAGATTTTTGAAGGAGAGCTTGTGTCTTGACCAAGAGTCTTTGAGCAATCTTTCCTTTGGTAGAGTAGCCTTTGATCTTTCAGGGGAATTTTATGGTAATGAAAGGAATCAAGTACCATCTCGAGGCAAAGTTTTGAAGATGACATCAGGGATGTGGATTTGGGTTTCTGTTTTTGATCTTGTGACCTAACCAGCTATATATGGCAGGTTAGGGGATCGGTTTGGTTTTGATCTTGTAGACCTAACAGGCTGTATGTGGCAAGTTAGGGGATCAGGATTTGGTTTTTGGCTTTGGTCTTGTGACCTAACAAGCTGTATGTGGCAAGTTAGGGGACCAGGATTTGGTTTTTGGTCACTCTTTGGGACTGTGTGGGTCCATTGGAGTGGTTTGGATTTTTGTGGAATGTCAATTTCAAGATTTTGGCTCAATTTGGTATATGAGGCTGGATGGCTTTATTCTTTGGAAGCTCATGGGGCTTGGAATTTTTTTTGTATGGTTCAATCAACTCAAAAGAGGCATGGAACCATTTTTGTATGCTCTTGGTAAGAGGGATTTTTTTCCTGACTAAAAGCCCTTTTTTTTTTTAGTGCCTAGGTGGTCAAACCTGGCTCATATGGGCTAACCCATGGGACCTTAAGCTTTTTAGGATGGCTTAGATCTCATGTGGGGCCATTTTTGTAAAGAATATCTAAAGATATCTCATTTGGATAGAGAATATCTAAAAATATCTTTATGGGAGAGAATCTCTCATATTCCCTTAATTTGGGAGAGAATATCTCAAGGTATCTTTCTTTTTGGGAAAGAATCTCCAATCTCCTATTTTGTTGGAGAGAATCTCTCATTGATTGATTTTGGGAGAAAATCTCTCAAAGACATCTTTCTTTTTGGGAAAGAATCTTTCTAATTCCTTTTCTTTTGGTAAGGTTACTAATTAGTAGCACTTACCTTTCTTTTTTTGTTTCCTTCTTTGATTTGCTCTCTTCTATAAAAGCAAGGAGGAGGCTAGATCTCTTGCCCTTATTGCTTTCTTTTGCAACAATCTCAAGAGAGCTCCAAGACCAAGAGTTCTTCTTCTTCAAGGATCTTCAAGTTTTATCCTTCTTCTTCTCCATCAATGGCTTCAAGTAAGTTTTCTCTCTTTTTCTTTCAAGAAAACTCCATGGTAGAAGTAGTTGCTTCATCATTTTTTTCTTCTTTTTCTTTTCTTTTCTTTCCTCTTCTCTTTTTTTTTTTCTTTTCTTTTCTTTTCATGCACGTTTTTCTTTTTTCTTTTTTCGTGCTTCTCTTTTTTTCTTTCTTTTTTTTTTCTTTTTCTTTTTTTCTTTTTTCTTCTCCTTTTTTTTTTTTTTTTGCTGTTTCTGTTTTTTTTTTCTCCACGCTGATTCCCTTTTTTTTTTTCAGCGTGTTTCTCTTTTTTTTTTTTTTTTTTGCTGAGATTTTTTTTCTATCTTTTTCTTTTTCCTTGTTTGCTCACTATGATAATGAGGCTATGCAATTTCAATATGTATGCATTTTTTTGTTTGATGCATCAAGATAGAAGGCTAGAGTCTCTAGGTCAAGCCAACATGATTTTTGACTTGGACAAAGTTTGATTGGTTTTGACCAAATTGGGTTGGAATTGGTCAAACTTTGGTTAAGGTTTTCCTAGCATTTAATGCATGATGATATATTTTTGATGCATGAGTTTTGGTAAATAGATTTGGAAGTATGATGATGCATACCTGAAAATCTTTTGCAAGTGTTGGGATTTTGAGCTCGCAGCGATGTTGAGCTCTTTCTCGGTCTTGCTGGATTTTGAGGAAGTTTTGCAATTTTTGGATTCTGAAGCTCGCAGCAATGTTGAGCTCTTTTCCAGATTTTACGGAGGTTTGATGAGATTGGCTTGTTCTCGCAGCGATGTTGAGTTCAAGCCTTCTTTGAGAATTCTCCACTGACTATGAGCTCGCAGCGATGTTGAGCTCATTTTCTGGTTTCCTGTCTTTTTCGGAGTATGTTCCTTTTCGTTGGAATTGCCCCGGAACCATGTCAAATTTTTGCTAGAATTTTTTGTAGCAGAATTCTGTCATGTTGATTGATCTTTTCTCTTCCATCTTTTGTAGGTAGTTCTTCTAGAACGAACAAAGGTAAAGGTCCTGTTACTGACGCACCTCGTTGGTCTGCTAGATCTTCCAATGCTGCCGTTCAGCAGGCTTGGGAGAAGGTCGAGTTTGTGGAGAAAAACTTGGAAGAATGCGATTCCCTCAATCGTGATGAGATGAGACAGCGATTAATCGCTCTCAAGGATGAGGAGTTCTATATGATCATGGTAAGCAGCCGTCCCTGGGTTACGGACGATCAGAGCGTTGTGCTCAAGCCTACCTTCTTCTTCGATGATGCAGTCCCCGACGACTTGAATACCAAAGGAGATGTTTTCAGTTCTCTTACACAGCAGATGGTGAGGAGAGAACTATTTCTACCCGGTCGTCTTTTGATCGGACCATCTCGATCCTGAGCCTTTCTCCCACGTGCCCTAAGAGGGAAGATCCTCCGAGTTGGGTGACGAGGACCAGTGTGATCAAGACCGGGGTTTTTGTTGGTGGACCTTCCGGTTTTACAGAGAAGCCACCTATCCGTATGGACGTGTTGATGCCAGCCAGTGGCTACCAAGGTTCTGATCATCCATCGGTTGATTTGAGACCGGTGGGCCTTGGCGTTTTTCGGGGTGACGGTAACAATTGGGTGAAGCCTTTTCGACTTCGTGGCCGTTTCAGTGCTGACTCGAGCTGGGAGTCATGGACTGATCACACCTTGAGGATTGGTGAGGCTGTTCTTCGGGAGGCCGAGATTTTTGACGCGGTTCGCGTTTTTCGGCAAACCGTCGTTTTCTCCGATGAGGCTTTCATGGCCATGCTGGAGTCATTCCTTCCACAAACCAACACCTTCATTGTGACGAATGGTGAGATTGGTTTTTCTTTGAAGGAGCTGAGCGCCATCACCGGGTTGCCTATCTTTGGCAAACTCTATGAGGAGTTTATGCCTATTGAAAGCGTCCTTGAGGAGCAGTCTGAGGAGTTTAGGCTTGTGTACTTTCAGCTTGTCGCCTTCTACGATTTTCTGAAGGAGAAGGAGGGCTCGAAAGTTAGATGCAGCAGTTGGAGAAGTTGCAGCTCCAACTTTTTTGACAGCGGGGATTCTTCTGATGGCATGGCCCAGGATGTTAGGGCTAAAGCATCAAGTTTGAAGAAGATCGCTGCTATGCGAGAAGATTTGGAGAAGTTCTTCGCAAGCACGGATGCCATTTGTCCGACATTGCGTTGCGGAGAGATCTCGCTGTCTACCTCACTTACTGGCTGGGTGAGGTTGTTTTTGCTGGAGGAGATGGGACGCACATCAGGCCGCACTGTATTTTTCCGGCTTGTCAGATGGCTTTTGGAGAGCGGCTGGCTTTGGTACCTGCTCTTTACTTCTATTCGTGTACCGAACTGCAGGCTGCTGCTTTCCTGGTTCGGCTTGGGCTTCCCATGAACAGGGTGTTTTCTGCCCATATCTTCTATTCGTGGTATGTATACCACTATCCTAGCTTCCATCGTTTGGGAGTTGCACAGGACGAAGATCCGTTTATGATTCGTTTGGCTAGAGGGACAGCCGTTCACAAATCACTTTTATCTGCCCGTTTAAGGATCCGATGATTTAGGGACGTCGAGATTGGGCAGTCTTCAGTGAAGCTTTCTCCGGGCTTGCGGAAGAAGGCTTTTGACTTTGGTGTCTCCAGTGATTCGACCAGGGCAGGGTCGGGAAGACACTATGCTTTGACAGACGCAGAGAAGAGGTGGCTCTTCAACATACGGGTTGGTACGATGGTGTACCGCAGACATCTTTTCGTCGATATCCATCCGTATGTACCTTCTCGCTTTGCACTGCAATTGGGCTTCTCACAAGGTGTTGTTGGAGCACCTTCAAGCATGGTAAAGCGCTTTGGCGGTTTGCAGGATGGCAGAAATGCATTGGCTTTCTACAGTGCTGAAGACACTACTTCCATGATTTCTTATCCTGCGTTGTCGACTTTCCGGACTGCCGGCTTCACGAAATGGTTCGCGGAGAGCTTTTTGGCATATCGGGGGCTTTCCAAGAAGGAGCTTGATGTAAAGCTGTCTTCTGGAAAAGGCATTGGAAAGTCGGATGGCGTCCGGCGAGAGGAAGTTTGGGCCTTCCTTTCTGGAGAGAAGCACAAGATTGGCTTTCTCGGTGACCAAGGCGTCATCGGTTCTGAAGCTGTTCGAGAAGTGCCTGATGAGGCGTTAGAGCAGCTAGAACAGGAGGAAGCTGAGTTTGATGCTTGGATGCAAACGGCACAGAGGCGAGCTTCTGCAGAGTCTACTGGCAGACGTAGATCATCCAGTGAGGAGTCAAGTGAGAAACCTGACTCTGATAGTGGGGCGGGTTCTTCTAGGAAGCGAACCTGTAGATGTAAGAAGAGGAGGAGTCATCATCGCAGCGAGGGGCCACATGAGGACTCTCCTGACATGGAAATCCCTCTTACCATCAACGAGGAGGTGCCAGAGGCTGTCGACGAGCCTCCAGAGAAGAGGAGCCGTGGAGAAGAGACCATTGATGAAGGTATAATTCTTCTGCTTTCTCTATTTGCTTCTTTTCATGGATTCTCCCATGTTCTGATTTGCTGTCTGCTTTCCGCTTCTGCTTTTCCTTTTTTTTTTTTTTTTTAGCAGAAGAAGAAGACTTGATGATGCCTGAGATTCCGGCTGATGAGGCAGTGACGGATCCGGTTGTGGCATCTGAAGAAGAACCGAGGGACTATGGAGTGACTCCGGAATCTCCGACTGGTATGACTTTTTTTTTTTTTTTTGCTCTTTTCTCTTTTTTCTTTTTGTGCTTGTCATTTGCCAACCCGTAGCTTTTGCTTTCTTGTCAGCTGACTTGCCAGAGGATTCTGACAATTTTGAACCATCGTTGGACGCCAATGTTAGCGATGATTCCGATGAGTTCATGGAGGAAGAAAGTGTTCCGCCATTCTTCGGGGAAGGTACTTTATAATAACAATCCTGATAATGCTTTTTATTAATAGGATCATATTCATACCCTCTTGTGTTTCCTTGGCAGATTTTGAAGGGACGGAAGAGAGTCCATTGCTTCCCTCAGAATCAGAGCAAAGGATGTCAGAGGTCGACCCAGAGGTAGGGACCGGTTCTGACATGATTGAGGAGATACCTCGTGTTGAGATTCCCTCTTTGGCAGCTCCAATTGGACAGAGTTCTTTTGTTTTTCTTCCAACGGGTCATGATATGAGCAGCCGGCCAACGGAGAAAGGTGAATCTTCTTCCAGTCCATCTCTTCAATTTACAAAGAAGATGCTGGTGCGAGTTTTGAATTCTTGGATCAAGACTCTCCTTTCTGGACACTTGGAGGCAGGATTTGGCATGATCCCGGACGTGAAGGAGATTCTCACCGATATTGAAGAAGTCGGTCTAGATGTCACAGGTGCCAGGGCGATCGTTGATAGGATCATTGCACTGGGCGACAAATGGTTTGAGACCATGAACTTTCCTGATGACCGGTTCTTCAACGAGGTACTCCTGGACCCTTTTAGCAAGGCTGAATCTGACCTGAATGAGGCTACACAGCAGGAAGCAGGTAGTCCGAGAGAAGAATAAGGAAGAGCTAGTCATCCTTGGATTAAAGCGCGACCTTGACATCCTTGATGGAGAGGTCGAAATGGCCAGGAAGCATCTCGAGCAATTGAAGGCACAAGTTGATGCTAAGTGGGCTGCTATAGCAGAGGCTCGTGACAGGGAGAGTGCTCTGATCCGCCGGGTTGCAGATGCCGATCAAGTTCTTCAGGGGAAGACTAAAGAAGCTAAAGGATGGCAGACTGTTTGGAGTAATCTTCCCGGTGTAAAAGAAGGATTGAACCTTACTCCAGCGTCTCATGGCAAGTTTCTGAAGAAACGCGCCTTGGAAACTCTGACAGCCGAGTCTAAGAGTTTGCTCGAGGAGCTAAGACCTTGGCTGGAGGCCATTTTTGGCTGAGCTCCTGATTTTAGTATCAGAAACTATCATCTCTCTCTCTTATCTCCCCTTTTTTTTTTGGTACCACATGTATTTTTTTGGCACTTCTTTTTTTTGTAGTGCTTGTGAACACTTTCCTTTTTTTTTTTTTGGTACCACATGTATTTTTTTTGGTACTTTTCTTTTTTTTTTTTTTTGTTTTCCCTATGCTCACTCAAATCTTTTTGTGATGAAAGCAATTGCTAAATGGGGTGTTTGTTTGAAAATTTGATCAAAAGGTTGTCTTTTTGTGAAAATCTTTTGTCAAATAATTGTTTTGGCATGGGAGCCTGATTTTGGTTGTGGCGTGAAAGCCGATTTTGAGATGGCATGGAAGCCGAAATTTTATGGCGTAAAAGCCAAAATTTGGGTTGGCATGGAAGCCGGTGTTTGTTTTGTGGCATCTATAGCCGGTTTGGGTGGCATTGATAGCCAATTTTGGTGGCATTGATAGCCGATTTTTTTTTTAAAGCCAAGTTTTGGTTTGTTGGCATGAAAGCCAGGGTTTTTGTTTTGTGGCATCTATAGCCGGTTTGTGGCATTTATACCCAGTTTGGTGGCATTTATAGTCGGTTTTGGTTTTCAAAATGCAGGTATCGACTAAATGTCGCCTCCCCGCTGAATGGTCTTGCAACTATCGATGGAATGTCGTTTCCTTGCTCATTCGGTTTTGCGAGTATTGATGGAATGTCACTTCCTCGCGGGTTAGGTTTTGCGAGTATCGATGGAATGTCGCTTCCTCATGGATTGGGGTGCAAATATCGACTAAGCGTCGCTTCCCTGCGTTTCCCAAAACTTTTGGTTTTGCGGGTACTAACTTGATGTCGTTTCTCCGCGATTTTTGAGGTTTTCTCGAACCATTTGAAATTTGGATTGTGGATAGCAACTGGTATGTTGCATCTCCAAGATTTTTGAAATTTGGGTTGTGGATATCAACTGGTTTGTTGCTTCTCCAAGATTTTTGAAATTTGCAAGTATCGAATGGGGTTCGCTTCCTTGCGATTTTTAGGTTTTGGAAGTATCGAATGGGGTTCGCATCCTTCTGGTTTTTTTGGGTTTTGCGAGTATCGACTGAATGTCGCTTCCCCACGGTTTCTAAAAACCAAAATTTTTGTTTAAAGACACGGAGGTCATAAATTTCGACTTAAAACCATTTTGGTTGTAAAAGCCGAGGCGGTTTAGGGTGAAAATTCCTAAGTCCCGATTTTTGTTTCAAACCATGAATTTTGGGTTCAAGGATCGAAAATTTTGGTCAACTCTGGGAAGAGGCTCCTAAACTTGGATTTTTGGATTTTGATTTTTTTTTCTTTTTGAACAATGAAACGATGAAAGTAAGCATTGTTTTGAGAGATTGTTTTTTTTTTGGAAACTTCAACATAAAGATGAAAATTTCAAAAGAGGTGGGTTTGAAGAGCAGGTACCTTGGAAATAGGCTTTAGCCGTGTAGATATTGCTCTGACCCGTTTTGAGGAAGTCTTCAAGGGTAGTACCGCTTCAAGAACTTGCCGTTGATGGGTAGCATACATCTGTCTCCTTCCATGTTTAGAAGAGCGTATGCACCGTTGGAGAAGACTTTGTCGATGACGAAGGGTCCCTCCCATTTTGGTTCGAATTTGCCTTTGGATTTGTGGGCGAAGACTATGGGTCTTTTTACTGCAAGAACCAAGTCACCCTTTTTGTAGGCGCGTTGCCTGACCTTTTTGTCGAAAGATCCTGCCATGCGTGCTTGGTACAACTCAATGCTTTGTAGAGCTTCGAGTCGTCTTTCATCGAGATTATCCAGCTCTTGGAGTCTCAGTTTGACATTGCTTTCTTGCGTCATGTCATTTTGCAAAGATACCCTTAAGGAAGGAATTTGTACTTCCAAAGGGACAACAGCTTCGCATCCATAGACCAAAGAGAATGGTGTGCTATGGGTTGGTCCTCGAATGGTGGTTCGATAGGCCCACAAAGCTTCTAGTATTTTGTCGCCCCAGTCTCTTTTGTGACTAGAGACCATTTTCTTGAGAATTTTGCAGAGTGTCTTGTTGAAGGCTTCTGCTAGTCCGTTCGCTGCTGGATTATATGGAGTCGAAGGACAACTTTGGATTTTGTACTTGTCGCAGAACCTATAGAATCTGTGATCCCGGAATTGTGGTCCGTTATCATGGACGAATCTTTTAGGTATGCCGAAGCGACAAATAATGTTGGTGCACAAGAACTGAAGGACTGATGAAGTCTTCATTTCGCTGAGTGCAAATGCTTCCGACCACTTGGAGAAATAATCCGTAGCGACGAAGATGAAGCGATGACCTTTGCTTGATGGGGGAGAAATAGGACCTATGATGTCCATACCCCAGGTTTCGAAAGGCCATGAGATTGCTGTTGGATGTAGCCATTCTGGAGGCATGTGGACATAATCTCCGTGAATCTGGCATTTTTGGCAGCGCTTGGCAAATTGTATTGCATCAGTTACCATGGTAGGCCAATAGTAACCTAGCCTTTTTATCTGGTTGTAGAGCTTAGGGCCAGCTTGATGGGCTCCACAAAGACCAGCATGTACTTCTTTGAGAGTTTCCTCAGCCTCTTGTTGTGATAAGCAGCGTAGGAGTACTCCGTTGAAGGATTTTCTGTAAAGTGCTTTTGAAGGTATATCCAAATGAAAGTTTGGGGCTCGTCTTTGGATGCTTACCCGCTCTTTTGGATCTTCAGGTAGTATTCCGAACATGATATAATCAATGAACGGATCTCTCCAGTCGCCAATCGGAAGTTTGAGGATGGACATCCGACTTCCAACCACTTGGTGGCATTCAGCAACTGCTTGGTGTGTGTTGAGAGGAGGGAAAATCCTTCTTTGACACACTGTGACTTGCATGTTTTCCTCTTCTTGGATTGCCATGGATGCGGCAAGTCCAGCCAGGGCATCTGCACGGATGTTTTCACCTCTGAGGATGTGGGTGATATGGCAGATGTTGAATTTTTGTTGAAGCGACTGCGCCTTATTGTAGTAAGGTAGCAAATCAGGCTTCCTGACTTCATATTTCCGATTCATCTGGTTGACGACCAGTTGAGAGTCTCCAAAAGCTTCCAACATGGTCATGCCGGATTCGAGGGCGAGTTCCAATCCAACAATCAGGGCTTGGTACTCAGGTGCATTGTTTGAACATGGTTCCAGTAGCGAGAAGGCGTGTGGAATCATGTATTTGTCGGGGCTGACGAAGAGGATGCCGATTCCCGATATTTGCTTTCCTTTTTCATTTGTCCTGGTTGCACCGTCAAAGTACATGTCCCAGGAAACATTTGACAAGGAAGTTTCCACATTGTAGACAAATTCGTCTGGGAGATCATCCTTGAGTGGAGAATCTTTAGGCAATGGATGCTCTGCGAGGAAGTCTGCTAGAGCTTGGCCTTTGATTGCTTTTTGTGGTACATACCTAATATCAAATTGTGATAAAAGAATGGACCATTTTGCCAGTCGGGCATTGAGAGAACCTGCTTTTGTGACAAGGACCTTTAGGAGGTTGATCCTTGAAACCAGGTAGACTGTATTTGACAGCAGATAGTGACGCAGCTTTTGTATAGCGAACATTACTGCAAGGCATTCTTTTTCGACTGGGGAGTAGCGATGCTCTGCACCTACCATCATGCGGCTAAGGTAATATAGAGCAGCTTCTTTTCCGTCGTCGTTTTCTTGTGCGAGCAGAGCACCCAAAGAGTGGTCGAGAGCTCTTGTGTACAAGATAAATGGTTTTCCAGTTGTGGGGGCAGCCAGCACTGGAGGTTTGATGAGGTATGCTTTGATGTCTTGAAATGCATTTTCACATTCAGCATCCCAGACAAAGTCCACGCCTTTCTTCATTAAGCGAGAGAATGGACGGCATTCCCTGATAGATTGGAGATGAACCGTCGAATGTAGGCCAGCCTTCCTTGAAGCCCTTTTAATTCTCTTAGGGTTCTGGGAGATGGCATTTCCAGGATTGCCTTGACTTTGGTGGGGTCAAGTTCTATTCCAGCTTTCCGTACTATGAATCCGAGAAACTTACCCGATGAGACACCGAAGAAGCACTTTAGTGGATTCATCCGTAATTTGTGTTTGCAAAGTCGGAGGAAGACTTCTCGAAGATCATCAAGATGGTCTTCTTTTCTTCTGCTTTTTATGGCGAGGTCGTCAACATAGCATTCGACCGTCTTGTGCTGCAGATCTTGGAATATTTTTATCATAGCCCTCTGATATGTTGCACCTGCATTTTTCAGGCCAAACGGCATAACAGTGTAGCAATACACGCCGAATGGTGTCCGAAATGATGTATGCCTTTCATCTTCAGGATGCATCTTTATCTGGTTGTAGCCAGAAAATCCATCCATGAACGTCATTCGCTCGAATCCATAGGTGTTGTCAATCATCACCTCTGGTATGGGGAGCGGGAATTCATCTTTAGGACATGCATTATTCAGGTCTCTGTAGTCGATACAGACCCTTATCTGCCCATTTTTCTTTGTCACGGGGACAATATTGGCCAACCATTCAGGATGCTGTTCCTCACGGATGAAGCCAACGTTTTTGAGTTTCTGAACTTCTTGTTCGATTTTGTCCATCACGTCGGGACGGAATCTTCTTTGGCGTTGTTTGATAGGCTTGATTTCTTTTTGCAAGTTGAGCTTGTAGATTGCTACTTTGGGATCCAAGCCAGGCATTTCGGCATAAGACCATGCAAAACAATCAACGAACTCATGAAGAAAAGAGATATACTCGGGTAACTCATCATCCTTTATATTCTTGCTTATGAATACAGGACGTGGGTTATCAGGCGTTCCCAAGTGTATCTTTTGAACAGGATCTTCTGTTGGAAGGTTTGAAGGTGGTTCCTCCACAGTATTTTCGGAGGCTTCCAACTCAACAAGACCTTCTGGAGTGCCAGAGGCATTTTCAGACTGAGGCTCTGTTTCTGTCCATGAATCTTCTTGATCAGCATCCTTCTCAATGCTATCCTTCTCAAGGCTTGCAATGAGATGGTCCCAATCATTTGCTGGAATTGGGTTGAAGTAGGGTACTTCTTTCGGAGACGATGATTCTTCTGGGATAGAGAACCGCTCGTCTGTGTCATCGGGCAATTCCTCAGAGAAATTATACCAATTGGAGGAGCTTTCAGGATTTTTGACGAGTAACTCCTCAAAGAGATATCCAGGGATATCGATGTCTTCATGAGATGTTGAGGCTTGGTCGGTAAAGCGACTTTGCAGCCATGGTGTCAACGGTCTCATAGGAGCGGTAGGATCATACCCCAACCCATATGAAGACTTGCCTTTTTGAAGGTGGATTTTCCAATCTTCTGGTTGACTTTTGGTTAGGGTGGGTTCCAACGGTATGAGAATACCACGGCCACCTCCCAAACCAGTCGGATTTTGAGCGTCGTAGCCCATTTCCTTCATGATAGCTTATGCCATTGGACTATACAGGGATAGCTGAGGCATACCTTCATTTTGGAAAGGTTCAAGCAGAGAGTCCAGTGGAGATGCTCCCGATCTAAGGAAGAAGATTGTTTTTTTCTTCTGGCGAAGTTGCCGGGATAACAAAGGAAGCAGACGTAGGATCTTCTATGTCCGCTGGTGTCTCCAATGGAGTGAGAGTGAGTTGATTTTGCTGAGTATCAGCTCGGCTCGATGCTGTGTCATTTTCTGGCTCTGACTCTGAGTCTGTGTCATGCATAATAGACACAAAGGAGACAGTGAACTTGCCCCCAGTCTTTTGTTTTGTCTTCTTTGCTTTAGTAGTGATTACCAAAGGCTTTGGAGATTTGAAGGAGACGACGAAGGGAGCTTGACCGCTTACTTCGAGTTTGGTGGAGGGTTTGTTTTCCTCCGATGATTGCTGAGGAGCCTTGCCTTTATCTTTCTGGAGACTGTCGACAAAGCGAATTGTTTTTTCCTCCTGTTCTTCTTTTCCATCTTTATACATTTGAGCATCTGCAAAATGGACATCTCTGCCTTTGAAGGGCTTTTTGTCTGCAAATACTCGATGTATCAAGCCATCGTCGCCAATGAACTTGATGCACTGATGTAGAGTTGAAGGGACGACGCCATTCTCATGTATCCAGGGGCGTCCAAGGAGTATATTGTAGCATGAAGGGGTCCTTATTGCATACACAGTGACTTCAAAAATAAGATCACCGATTTGCAGTTTGAACCTGATTTTACCGATAGGCCTTTGAGCGCTGCCGTCATATCCGAAGATGGATACGGACGTGTGACTTAGCTTGCTAGGTGGGATGCCCAGCTCTTCGAGTACCGAAGTAGAGATGAGGTTGAGTGCAGAACCTGGATCGATCTGAACCCTTTGTACTGGCATTTCTTTGACGTACCCCGTAAAGTACAAGGGACGGTTGTGCTTTGTGATGGAACGCGCTCCGAGGCGCCTGCTGGGGCGGCTACCGGGGTCGGCGGAACGTGGGAGTCCGTCGGGTCCGACCCTTTCGCGCCCTGGCGGGCCCTGAAGCGTGCATCAACATTTCTTTTGTGTGGGTGTGCCAGATTTTCTATTTTACTTGGAATTGCAAGTGGTAATCCGGAGATCAACCTTCGCAAGTAAAAAGGAAATCAACTTCTTTCAAGTTTTCCATTGCACAAATATTTAAGAAAAGAGACATTTTCTTGGTTTGCCGTGAAAGGCGATTTTGTTTGGCATTTATAGCCGATTTTGGCGTTTATAGCCGATTTACAATTCTCATCAATAATGAAAGACAAGAGTTGTGATTTTTGTCTCTTTTAGAAAAATACAAACTACAATGAAAAGCAAGAAAAGGAAGATCTAACTTTTCAGGAGATTGTGGGGGACTCGTTCAGATTGACGGTCGCAAGCCATGTATGGGCTTCGCCATCATCCATGCAGATGAGAACAGAAGATGCTCTTGATTTGCTTGGCTTGGCTATAACCTCAGGTTTTTAGAGGACAAAGACCAAGAGAAGGTCCTATGTCCAATAAAAAGCTAAGTAGACGGGCTGAAAAGCCACGTCTAAGCCATTGGAGGCAGCAGGAAAAGGCAAGGACCTTGGGGGAAGGGTGCCCCCCAAGGGACTTTTGTCACCTTATAGTGGTGGCCGGTGCAGAACTTCAGCAGAGTTTTTCTCTCTTTTTCTTTCTCTCAGATCTCTTTCTGATCCTTTTTTTCTGATCTTCTGATTTTCTCCTCTTTTTTCCGATTTTTTTCCGATCTTTTTCCGATCTCCATTTCAATGGAATGCTCTCCTATTTATAGGCCTTTGGTAGCCATTTAGGAGGGTTTATGAGCCTTAATGGCTTTAATGGGAGGAGTTACAAGATTTATTTCTTGATTTTGTAACTCCTTTTTCCTTGAATCTGATTGGCCGATGGAGATTAAGGGCTTTTAATCACCTTAATTACCATAATGGGAGGAGTTTCATGGTTTAAATGCCATGAATCAATTGACTTGTAACTCCCAAATGCTTGCTTCTGATTGGGCCGTCCAAAGAAATGAATTAATGACTGCAATAAAGCTAGTCAATTAACCACATTAATTGGTCGCCGAGCAGTCGAAGAGTCGCGGGCCATGCCGTGTCTTCTGGAATTCTTTTGGCGATGATCATCGATGGATCTACATGCTGATCGACATCGGATGAACATGTAACTTCAGACATTGATAGCTAAGAGTGGGCCGGTGACATCTGTCTTGTCGATTTCACGATCGGTCGGACAGAAAGTGCACTTTCTTGGTCAGCCGGTTGGCGATCTTGGAGCGATCACTGATGATTTTATGCTTTTGGAGGTTGACCCGTGATTTTGACGGATGTCGTCGGATATGAGTCAATTTCAAGCACTAAAAATCACATTTTCAGGGAACCACAGGGGCCAAAGTGCGCGAAACGCGAAAAAAGACGGAAAAACGGGTCACCGGCGGAAAATCCGGTGACCCGGACCTCCATGGTCGCCGGCGACCATGGACCGGCGACCATGGGCCATGGTCGCAGGGGCCTGCGACCATGGGCCATGGTCGCAGGGGTCTGCGACCCTGGGGGATTTTTCCCCTTCGGAGCCCGTTTTGCGGTCGTTTTGAGGTCTTTTTCGTCGCCGTTTTCTTCTGTATTTTTCTTGACATTTCTTCTCATTTATTGGCTTGATTTCCCTGTAGAAAACTTGATGAGAATCCTTGCATTTTTAGAGTGCAAAGTTTCTAATTTTCCGGGAAAGCCGAAGACTTTGTCGCGTAGAGCTGCTGATTTTCCGCCAGAAGTCGAAACTTGGTCAAACGATGTCGGAATGACCTCAAATTTGAGGTGAAGCCTCCTGAGCAATAAATAAGACCAACCATAGGCTTTTGTTTGAGTTTTGAAGCCGTTTGGGGTCCTGTCGATGCTTCACTTGATTTTGCTGCGGGGAAAATGCCGAGCTTTGATGTGCGGTCAAACGATGTCCGATTGACCTGAAATTTGACGGGGAGCCTATTGGAGTCATTTTGAGACGTTCCATGGGCTCCGTTTTGGATGTCATGGTCCCGGGTTGCTCCGCCGCCGGTAGGCTTGATTTTCTCTCGGAGCATCGAAACCTGGTCAAACGTTTTCGGAATGACCTGAAATTTGACGTGCAGCCTTTTGGAAGCATGTTGAAGCCACTCATGCACTTGGTTTGATGAGCGAAGGATTCGGTGGTTCCCGCCGCCGGGAGGCTTGATTTTGCTGCTCGAGCATTGATGGAGGGTCAAACGTTGTCGGTTTGACTTGAAATTTGGAATGGAGCCTTTTTGGGTCATGCTGGAGTCATCCGTAGGCTCTGATCGAAGTTTTGACGTCTCCGATGATGTCGCCGCCGGGAGCGCCATTTTAGCTGTCGGAGAAGTGAAGTTAGGCCAAATGTTGTCGAAATGGCCCGAAACTTCATGTGTACTCTTCTCTTGGCTATCTTGAAGGATCTTGCAGTTTTTGTTTGATTCTGACAAGATTTGATTTTTTGGAGAAATTGCATTGCCTATTTATGGCAGGTTGCGACTTCATGCAGCTTTCTTGATGTTGAAGAGGCAAAGTGACATTTTTGGTGTCAACACTTTGCTTCGCCTAGGAGGAGGTCATCCTTATCGAAGGCAATTGTTGCACTTGCTGCTTTTTGTACCGAGAGGCATTCATTGCTTGATCCCTCAGTTTTCTTCTTTTCTCCCTTTGAGGGAGTCTTTGACTTTTTGACCCTATAGTCCATTTCAATTTGTAGGACTTGTGGGGCATGTTTGTCGACATCCGTATTCAGCCTTTGTAATTCTGAAATGAGACTATCACGAGTCTGTGGAGACATTCGCAATAAGTCAAGGATGTGCAGACGTGCAGGTATGTGTTTGAAGTGCTCAATCAAGTCGTACTTGAAAGCCTCCTTCGGGCCTGCATTTTCATTATTATTGCCACTTGGGGCGTTTACAGCTTGCTTTCCTGAAGGATTTACATAAGAAGGAGAGGGTTGATTGTAATTTTTGTGGTAATCCCGGCCAGAACGGGTACCTCTACCAACTTCAAGAGCCTCTAGAGAAGGGTCTTCTTTTGGAAGATCGTTCTCAGGATCAAGAGGTTGATCCTTTGCTGAGGACGTCTCTGTAACAGCATTGGCGTCTTCAGTGATTGTGTTGCACGGAGCAATTTCCCGGAACAAATCCTGAACAGCAGCCGGCAACTTTTCTTTATTAGCCTCGACATTGCCCGTGAGATCGGGTATCTGGGACCACTTGACTGAGTTTTCATTGAAGAAGATTTCATTGGCAGAAGTTTCTTCAAGATGATCAATCGGGAGTGGCCTGAACTTCGATGTCACAGCTTTAGGAGACGAAGGTTGAGAGGATGTTATCTCAGTGGAAGTCACCTGAGAGGATGTAGCTCCGAAAGATACGCTGCCGGTTGGGGAGTACGTGTCTTTGAAAGCTTCAGAGGCACTGTCGTCCTGAGTTATTGCATTGCAGGTTATCCTGATAGGAGATGCCCCCAGTGTAGACTGTTGGGAATCAGACTCATCCTCAGATGTGAAAGGATCATTGATCCAACAGTTTTCTCCATTTTCAGGAGTTGAGGGAGGGAGTTCCCGTTGATTTTCAGGGACTTCCAGTTCTGGATCATGACGAAGATTGATGCGATCCTGCTCCTGCTCTATGGCAAGATGTTGCAAGATTCTTGCATATTCTTCAAGATCAGGCATGGGAGCCAAATTTTCTTCGTCATTTGCTCCTTGTGGTTCGCCCATGTTGGGTTCCACTAAAGCATTTACTGGTGCTGGATCAACAACGTTTTCTTGAACAGGGTCCTGGTCTTCTTCATCATCAGACCAAGATCCTTGTGGCTGTAATGGGTTATACCAGATTACTGGCATAAGATGAGACTCGGGAATCCATTCCTCGTCGGAGAGGTATTCTCCTGTTTCAAGGGATTCTTCCCACTCATCGATATCACTGGCAGTGTCACTGGACTCGTATCCATTCATGGAGAATCCAACTATCGAGTTGCAAGAGTATGATGCCCCCTGCACATTTTCAATTTTGTATAGAGGTGGCATGAAATCATCAAGAGTGAATTTTCTTACCGCCTTGGAGGTTTTGGGAAGAGATTCTTCCGTCGTCCTTAGTGAAGCAGTGGAAGAGGTTTCTGCTTTTTCAAGGACTTCTTGTTTTGGTCTAGACTTTTGCTGCTGTTTGAGCTTGCGGAGCTGTCTCTTGGCTTGCCTTCGCTGCTGAGCGGTCGGCTTTGCTTTGACGATCTCCCAATTTTCCTCATCTAGGAGATCGGGATGCACCCATATAGGTTGTCCATCTGGTGTTGGATAGGGAACCAATTCTTGGGACGCTTGAGCCATTTTTATCACCTTGAATGAAGTAGTGATCTTCTCCTTCGGTGACTTTGAAGTTTGCCGACATGACACCATGTTGACAAAGGCGGGGCCATAGTTTTTATCAAAGGTTACGACTCCGTTTTTCCACATCTCATTGATCTTCTCTCTCACAACGAAACATTGATTGATAGGATGTGAGATCATCTGATGGTATGGACAGTGTCGGGGATCATTGGTTTTGCCAACATCTCCCGGTCTTTTGGGCTCTGGCAAAATGAGTTTGCCATTTGCTAGGAGAGCCTCAAAGATTTCTTCAACGTCTTCATGGAATGGATATTTCTTTTCTACGTGTTCTTTGAAGGCATCAGAGAGTTCAGGCCTTTTACCTGCAGTTTTGTTTTCAGGTTTCTTTGGCTGATGAGGAGCTGACTTAGTCTGCACATTTAGAACCTCCTTTTTCTTTGGTTTTGAGGTTGTAACAGTAGTCGGCTCTTTCTTTGATGATTTCTGACTGTTGAGGTCTTTGATCACCATTTCAGCTTCCATGGAAGCTTCGAGGAGTTCCCCCAGGTTTTTTGATTTGTTGCCGATGATCATGGAGCGGATTTTTGCTCTCATATTGTTACGGCAGATGTCGACCAGCGACGCTTGTGGCAGCACATCTGAGCATTTGTACGCCATTGCCTTCCATTTGTGAATGAAGTCGTATGTTGACTCATTCTCTCCCTGTTTTAGGCTGCAGAGTTGAGCCATAGTAACAGGATGATCCTCACCTTGGAAGTGGGTCAGGAAGCGTGTCTCGAGCATAGCCCAGTTCTGAATGGAGTTCTCCGGCAGAGTGGAGTACCAATCAAACGCTGTACCTTTTAGGGTACTTGCGAAGAGGCGAATCTTGAGGGCATCTTGATCCGCAATAGCTCCCGTCAGGATCTTGAAGTGGATGACGTGCTGTCTGGCTGATCCTTTCCCCGTATATGTTTGGAGAGTAGGATGTTTGAATTTTGTTGGGAATGGGACTGAGTCCATCCATAAGGGATATGGTGGCTTGATCCCATGCTCTTTGAGTATATCCTCTTCTTTAGCTTTGGTGAGGATACTGTCTACGTCCTTTTTGGTAAGGGCGCGTGACTCATTTTCTTCACAATTTTCCTCGTTATTGCGATGATTCGGAGGAGGCTCATTGTTCACCTGATTTTGGACAACAAGGAGAAGGTTTTCCATCAGAGTTTCAATCCTCTGCTGGCCTTGTTCCAACTGCTGGATGCGTGTGAGCGCATCATCTTGAGGTGGATTCTGAGGTGGTGGCTCAGAATTTGTAACCAGGACGTTCATTCCTCGGGATTCAAACGAAGAAACCGTCCTGGTGACTGAGCTGGGGCTCATTCTTTTTGATGAAGAGCTTGATGAAGGATTACTCTCCCGTCCTTGGCTTGAAGGGGCAGGAGATTCTTCGGGATGTCTTCGTGTCCTGGTGACGCTACGGGTCACCGGACGTCGGACATGGATTTTTTATGCTGACTTTGGCGTCTTCTGGTTTTTCCAACCATATGGACGGCAGCAACTTGGTCGGGTCTTTCTTTTTTGACCCATTTGTGGGAGACTTGAAGTGTAGGAGGCTGGGTCCGTTGCTTCTTCTCTAGTCTCTTTTGTCGATATGACGCACGGCGGCGTGCTCGACGAGCGATTTGAGCTTCAGTTAGCTCTGGCTGGGCTTTAACAATGAAGGATGTACTCCCTCGGGCGCAGCAGCCGAGCTTGTCTTCTTTGTAATTGGGCAAGGACAGGATGCGGACCTGGTCCTTTGCCTGTTGCAGTGAAGCTTTGAACCTTTCGAGTTCGGCCCCTGTAGAGATGAAGGGTCGAACTGAAGGAGTGTAGGCCTTGGCAGGTGCTTGTAGAGGCCTAGTGATGCATGATCTGATTTTGGGCTTGTGGGAGCAAGCCGGTTCATGCTGGGTTGACTTGGGAGTCAAGTTGGAGATGGGTCTCTCCTCTTTCATGTAGGCAAGAGGGTAGAACTGGTTCTCTTTGAGTGGGGCCAGGTATGCTGGCTTGATGGAGGTTTGAGACCTTCTTTGTTTTGGGGAAGGTCTTGGAGACCAAGTCTTAGGGTAGACCTGGTTGGTTGTTGGTTGAGGTTTCGCGGGGATGCCGCGGGTTTTAGTATTCTTGGGGTTCGCCCTTGGTGTCACAGAAGTGACACGTTGAGGGGCGATCTTCTGCTTCTCGGCAGTTGCCTTTGGTGTCACAGTAGTGACACGTTGCGAGGCGACCTTCTGCCTTTTGGCAGGAGCAGTTTCTTCTTCGGGAAGTGGGAATGGTCCCAGTGTCCCGAAGACGATGGTCCGGAGTTCAGAGAGTTGCTGAGGGAGTTGGTGCTTCGGCAGCTAGCAGGGCGCTTGTAAGTGCGCTCGGTTTGCTTCTGTTGAAGCATGAGCTGATGCTTGTTTTCATCGAAGGTGATGATCAGTGAAGCTGCCATTGTTAGTTTCAAAATTTCTGAAACAAGACCACATCCATTAGTAATCACAAGAATATGATGATCATAAATGGGGAATTCTATGATTTTGTCTTTTCAAATCGCTCAAGGGACATAACCTAAGCAATATGAAGAAGGCAAAAAGCCATAGAGGGTACAATTGTTCTGGTTGCAAGCATGGTAGGCTCGAAATGAGCGTTCCAATGACTGCTAGAAGCAATTGTATACCTAAATTCGACTTATCGAGAAGCGGAGCTTGCTCGAGATAAGATGAATATAAGGTAGGAGTTACAAATGTGCCGGTCACAGATACAGTAGACCCTGAAAGGGCGTACTAGTACCGCTATGCACAAATGTTGGAGATCGCATCCATGAGATGGGATTCTCTGTTTTGAAAGGTCAGAAATGGATTCGTCAAAGAGAGCAGGTGGCATTCCAATTCAAATACGGGCTCAACGATTTCCACGAGCGCCAGTACTCAGAAGGAAAGAGACCACAATTTCTCGAATCTGAATCCAAAAGTGACGAGTTTTTTTTTTTTTTAAATGTCAAGATTGGTTCCATCAAGGAGAGCAAATGGTATTCCAATCTGAACACGGTCTCGGCGATTTCCGCGAGCGCCAGTGCTCAGAAAAAAAGAAACCAAAATTTCTCAGATCTGAAATCAAAAGTGACGAATTTTTGAAGATTTTTTTTTTGAAATGATTTTTTTTTATTTTATTATTTTTATTATTTTTTTTTATTTTTTTTAAATAATTTTTTTAAGATTATTTTTTTTTTTTTTGAAGATTTTTTTTATTTTTATATAGTTTTTTTTTGAAGGTTTTTAAAGACGAGAGAGTACACATAGGCCTCCTAACCCGGTCTTATGAAACCTCAATTGATAGAATTGCCCCCAGGTAAGGGTAGGATTACTTAATGAACCCGTTTGGAGGACCCTTGCCTAGAACAGTCAAGCTATCTCCACACTCTGGACAAGGCTTTTCTCGAGTTAATCATGATCAAAGAACGCAATTGGTTTAACCTTAGTGGTCTATATCTTTTTTTCCAAATCCCAAATAGACTCATCGAAGAGAAACGATGGCCCAAAACCTTAGTCGAACGGGCTCAACATTTCTGCAAGCACGACGAACGATAGGATAGGATCAAAGCTTCTCAATTTTGAATCAGAACTAAGAAAACTGATTTTTTGATTTTTTATTATTTTTTTTATATATATATTTTTTTAAATCTCTAATGAACTCATCGAACAGAAACGATGGCCCAAAACCTTAGTCGAACGGGCTCAACATTTCTGCAAGCACCAAAGAACAATAGGATAGGATCAAAGTTTCTCAATTTTGAATTCAAACTAAGAAAACTGATTTTTTTGATTTTTTTATTAATTTTTTTTTTAAATCTCTAATGAACTCATTGAAGAGAAACGATGGCCCAAAACCTTAGTCGAACGGGCTCAACATTTCTGCAAGCACCAAAGAACGATAGGATAGGATCAAAGTTTCTCAATTTTGAATTCAAACTAAGAAAACTGATTTTTTATTTATTTTTTTTTTTTTTTGAAAAGAGAAAGAGTGGAAACAAACTCAAAGAAATAGAAATTTCCAAAAAATCCCATCTCATTTTTTTTTAGGATGCAAAATCCAACATAGGCTACCAGCTAGAAAGTAGCCAAGGAATCCGGAAAAGAAGTATAAGCATAGAGCAAAAAGTATGATATGCAAATATTTCATTTCCGAGCACCGTGTTCTCAAATGAACGAGTCCCACCGGGTGTTCCAGCTTGATGGAACGCGCTCCTGCCGAGGGTGCTACCGGGGTCGGCGGACGTGGGAGTCCGTCGGGTCCGGCCCTTTCGCGCCCGGGGGGCTGAAGCGTGCATCAACATTTCTTTGTGTGGGTGTGCCAGATTTTCTATTTTACTTGGAATTGCAAGTGGTAATCCGGAGATCAACCTTCGCAAGTAAAAAGGAAATCAACTTCTTTCAAGTTTTCCATTGCACAAATATTTAAGAAAAGAGACATTTTCTTGGTTTGCCGTGAAAGGCGATTTTGTTTGGCATTTATAGCCGATTTTGGTGTTTATAGCCGATTTACAATTCTCATCAATAATGAAAGACAAGAGTTGTGATTTTTGTCTCTTTTAGAAAAATACAAACTACAATGAAAAGCAAGAAAGGGAGGATCTAACTTTTCAGGAGATTGTGGGGGACTCGTTCAGATTGACGGTCGCAAGCCATGTTTGGGCTTCGCCATCATCCATACAGATGAGAACAGAGGATGCTCTTTGATGAGTCAGGCCCGACCAAGTGGCCCATTCCGTCATGAGCCAAGTCTGGGTTAATGGAGATCCGTTTAATCCAATGGAGTCCGAGTCCATATCCACGAAGCCCGGCCACGTGGCAGCAGTCCGGGTCTCTTCGGAAAGAGTCAGTCCAAGTCCCAGATTTACCCGGTCGTTCGGATAACTGCCTCGCCAATCAAAGACACCTGCCACATCAGTTTGGCGGACACCTCGAACGCTCCTCGTGAACCGTGCTGAGAAGTCTCCCCATCTGTTAGGGGACGCTTATAAATACGAGAGCCCCTCGGTACTTGAGGGGCAGGCAATTATTATTTACTAGCAAAGCTCTCTCTCTCCTAAGTTGTAACCCTTGAATATTAATACATCCGGCAACCTCAGCCTTTCCGAAAGTGGACGTAGGTCACACCGACCGAACCACTATAAATCCCTCTCTCATCTTAATTATTGCATTTATTACCATTATCACTTGACCGGTGGTGTCCGAAACAGAGTTTGACATCATCAGTTTGGCGCCGTCTGTGGGAAGACGTACAAAAAGTTTTCACCCTCATTCAAATTATGGTGACCAGCAGATAGACAAGACGCGAAGAGGGCGAGGATGGTCCTCCACTGACTAATCCTGGCCCGAATGCTCCTGCTCCCACTCCTCAACTAATGTTGGAGACTATGCAACAGATGGTGGCCCAAAACCATCAAATACTACAACTCATGCTCGCGGGGCAAGGAGGGGTCGGAGGAGTACCGCAAAGAGAACGCGCCAGGGGCATCAAAGAGCTCCACGACGGCGAGGAGCTCCCCACCTAGGCGCCCAGGCCCCGGGCGCCCATGCTCCTGGCGCCCATGCTCCTGGCGCCCATGCACAGGGCGCCCCCCGCGGGGCCCAGTTGGGAGGACCCCCACCTCCGAGAGGACCCCCACCTCCGGGAGGGTCAAATCATGGAGAATTTTCACATCCTCCCTCCGCTTCTGATGGGGAGGATCCTCATTTTCAAGAAGGGGAAAGTGAGAATCAGGAGCTGGAAGGCGCGAGCTACTTCTATGATTCAAGCAGAGCAGCCCCCAACCGATGGGACAAGAAGCTCAGAGAGATGCAAGATCAACTGGGCGATGTTTTCAACGCCATGAAGGCACACGCACCAGAGACAGTGGATTACCTGGTCAGGCGAACGGACACACCGTTCAAGCCTGACGTGGCGAACTATCCGTGGAAACCTTTGATGGAGCGAAGGATCCGCTGGATCACCTAGAGACTTACAAAACAATAATGCAGCTGCACAGTATCCCGGAGGAGATTATGTGCAGGGCGTTTCCAACCACGTTGAAGGGTTCCGCCCGATAGTGGTTTTCCAATCTCGCCCCAGCTTCCATCTCCACATTCGAAGAGCTAAGCAGGTCCTTCGTATCACATTTCGTTGGAGGACGCCGCCACCAAAAGCCAGCCACACACCTGCTGAGTGTAAAGCAGGATAGTAATGAGAGTCTCCGGGCATACCTCACTCGTTTTAACGAGGAGGTACTTCAGATTGAGGAAGCCGATGACAAGGTCACCATGACAGCCTTCTTGGGAGGCCTCCGTCCTTCCAGTTTCTACTTCTCAGTAATGAAGCGCCCGCCAAAGAGCATGACGGAGCTACTGGCGAAGGCCCAGAAATATATGAATGCTGAGGACGCAACTAGGGCCAGGCGAGGCGAGTCCTCCAGAGGCGAGTCCTCTAGGGCGGCGAACAAAGGAAAACACGATAGAGACGACAAGAGGGAGCCAAGCAATAAGCGGAGTAGAACCGAGAGGATACCTGTCAGAGACCGACTCGGTCCCGCTCCCCAGAGAGACCGACTCGGCCCTGTTCCGCCGAGAACCCAACAAACTTTTACGGCTCTCAATGCTGCCGTTGGGCACATTCAGCTGGAAATACAAGATGATCCTGCAGTAAAATGGTCGGGGAAACTGAAATCTCCACCAAACCGCAGGAACATGACCAAATATTGTCGCTTCCATCGCGACCACGGTCATGACACTGATGATTGTTTTGACCTCAAAAGGCAGATTGAGGATCTCATCTAGCGTGGACACCTGCGCCAATATGTTGCTTGTAGGGGGCAGGCGCCACCGCCACCTCACAATGCCGAGAACCAGCACCCTATTGGAGAAATCCGAACCATCTCTGGAGGGTTAGCGGAGTCTTTCTCCGCCATGAAAGCCTATGCCAGGAAGGCGAGGCATCCTGAGGAGCCACGCCCATCAAAAGCACCGAGGCACAGCGCCGACGAAACTATATCCTTCTCGGATAAAGATCTAGAAGGGATCCAGCACCCTCATGACGACCCTCTGGTGCTCTCGATGACCATCGCCAATTTCCAGGTACATAGGATCTTGGTGGATAGTGGAAGCTCTGCAGATATCTTGTTTGTAGAGGCTTATGACAAGCTGAGGCTGGGCCGAGAGAGGTTACAGCCTGTCAAATTTCCTCTCATTGGTTTTTCGGGGGAGAAGGCGTATCCCCTGGGGGCAATCACATTGCCAGTTACAGCCGGGACAGCCCCCCGAACCTCCACCACAATGGTCAATTTCCTGGTGATAGATTGTCCATCAGCTTACAACATCATTCTGGGGCGACCTACTCTTAACTCCTTAAGAGCAGTCCCTTCCACCTATCATCTTATCCTCCGCTTCCCAACCCCGAATGGAGTGGGGGAGGTTAGAGGAGACCAAGTAGCAGCAAGAGAATGCTACGTCACCTCGATGAAGGCCAAGATAACACAGGAGGCGATGCAGGTTGAAGTCTTGGACCCAAGAGATGATGCACCACAGAAAGAGGGGAACCTGTTGAAAAACTTACCCCTATAATCTTGAATGAAGAGCATCCAGAAAGGAAAGTATATGTTGGCTCTTCACTCCCGGAGGATCTGGTTGGCCAATTGACAGATTTTTTGAGGGATAACATGGGCATATTCGCATGGTCACATGCGGATCTTGAAGGAATCAACCCAGCGGTCGCCACCCATCGCCTCAATGTTAACCCTCTCCACAAACCTGTTCGGCAAAAGCGAAGGGGCGCCTCCACTGAAAGGGCCCAGGCAATAGACAAGGAGGTCGGAAAGCTGATTGAGAACGGGGCGGTCAGGGAAGTGGCGTATCCTGAATGGCTCTCCAATGTGGTGATGGTGGCCAAGGCGAACGGGAAGTGGCGCCTCTGCGTAGACTTCAGCGAACTCAACAAGGCATGCCCAAAAGACAGCTACCCGCTGCCCAGGATTGACCTCCTCATCGATGCCATAGCGGGACACGAGCTTCTCTCCTTCCTGGATGCTTATTCTGGATATAACCAGATTAGCATGCACCCTCAAGACCAGGAAAAAACATCCTTCATCACTCCGAAGGGCACCTACTGCTACAGGGTTATGCCCTTCGGACTAAAGAACGCTGGAGCAACCTACCAACGCCTGGTGAACAGGATGTTCCACTCCCAGATCGGGCGAATGATGGAGGTGTATGTGGACGACATGCTGGTGAAAAGCTTGGGTGCAGCAGATCACATCGGTCATCTTCAAGAGACCTTCGGTGTTATTAGGACCTACAACATGAAGCTGAACCCCGAGAAGTGCGCCTTCGGCATGGGATCAGGAAAGTTCTTGGGCTTCATGGTCAATCAGAGGGGGATTGAGGCAAACCCCGATAAAATCAAGGCTATACTGGACATGAGGTCGCCATCGTCGACTAAGGAGCTGCAGCGCCTCAATGGAAGAATTGCAGCACTAAACAGATTCGTCTCAAAATCTGCAGATAAGTGTTTGCCTTTCTTCAGAATTCTTCAAAAAGCTTTTGAATGGGGATCTGAGGCTGAGGATGCCTTCCAGAAGCTCAAGGCCTACCTGGCCACACCTCCTCTCCTTTCACATGCTTCGCCTGGGGAAGTGCTGTATTTGTACCTCTCTGCTTCTCCCTCGGCGGTAAGCTCTGTTCTCATTACGAACCATAGTGGGGTGCAAAAACCCATCTATTATGTGAGCAGAGCATACCGAGGGGCAGAGGTCAGATACTCAGAGTTGGAAAAGCTGGCGCTCGCCCTCATTTCTACTGCAAGGCATCTACGTCATTACTTCCAGGGCCACAAAATCATCGTCGTCACTGATCAACCTCTGAAGAGAGTTTTGGAAAAACCTGACGTATCTGGGAGACTCCTCAAGTGGGCAGTAGAATTGGGTGAATTTGATATTCAGTACCAACCAAGGGTCGCCATCAAGGCACAAGCACTGGCTGATTTTGTTGCTGAGCTTACACATGTAGAGTACCCCATCATGTTGCTGCCTGCAGACCCAACCTCTCCCCCGGGCGCCCAAGCATCACTGGGCGCCGAGGACTCTGAAGTGGGCGCCCAGACACCTCTGGGCGCCCAGACTGAAGTGGGCGCCCAGACTGAAGTGGGCGCCCAGAGCTCCTCTCTCGGCGCCCAGACTTCTTCTGGCGCCCATTCCTCTCTCGGCGCCCCGACGCATGTGGGGAATTCTGCTCCCGACGCCCCGGTAACCTCTGATTCTTCGCCTGGCGACCAAATGCTTACCAAGACATCAGACTTTTCTTCTATGCCTCAGTGGAAGCTATACGTTGATGGCTCCGCAACAAGTGAAGGAGGTGGCGCAGGACTCCTTCTGAGCAGCCCAGATGGCACACCCATCAAGTATGCAGTAAAACTCCACTTCAATGCCTCGAACAATGAAGCCGAATATGAGGCCCTCCTCTCTGGCCTGAGGTTGGCGATTGAGATGGACGCCCAGTACCTCGTCGCCCATAGCGATTCACAATTGATAGTGAATCAAGTCAATGGGCACTTCGAAGCAAAAGAGGCAAGGATGCAGGAATATCTTGCCATGGCAAAAAGACTAATCCAGCAGTTCAAGTACTTCAAGATTTGTCACATCCCCAGAGGGGATAACATGGCAGCCGATGCACTCGCCAGGCTCGCCTCATCCTTAGAGGCCTCATATGCGGAGCCAACTTTCATGGGGTACCAGTTCGAGCCAAGTAAGTTGGACACGAACACCACCAGCATCAACTGCACCACGGCCGAGTTGAACTGGATGACCCCCATCAAGGCGTACCTCCAAGAAGAAACAGTACCAGATGATCCCCTGGAAGCCAAGAAACTCAGGATGAAAGCTTCTAAGTTCACCATCCTACAAGACGTACTGTACAAAAAGGGGTACAACTTACCGTTGCTGCGCTGCCTTTCCCCAGAAGAAGCTGACTACGCCCTCAGAGAGATTCACAAAGGGATTTGTGGAAATCACTCTGGAGGACGTTGCCTCGCCCATAAAGCACTTAGGCAAGGGTACTTTTGGCCAAGCATGGTAAAAGACGCCAAAGAATTCACCAAGAGGTGTGACAAGTGCCAGCGCTTCGCCACTGTGTCAAGGCAGCCACCAGAGGAGCTGACTACCATCCTCAGCCCATGGCCTTTCTCCAAGTGGGGCATTGACATCTTAGGCCCCCTGCCTTTGAGTAGAGGCCAGTGCAAATTCATAGTCGTCGCCATAGACTATTTCACAAAATGGGCGGAGGCAGAACCCCTAGCAAAGATAACAGACTCCAAGGTGAAGGATTTCGTCTGGAAAAACCTGGTCTGTCGCTTTGGGATACCTTACGCCATTGTCAGTGACAATGGCAAGCAGTTCGACAACAGGCTCTTCAATTCCTTCTGCACCGACCTTCAAATAAAGCAGCCTCACTCTAGCCCGGCACACCCCCAGGCAAATGGGCAGGCAGAGGTGATGGTGAGAACAGTACTGCGCAACCTTAAAACAAGGCTCGAAAGATCAAAAGGTCTGTGGGTCGACGAGCTTCCAGGGGTATTGTGGGCCTATCGAACCACGCCACGGACTCCTACCGGGGAAACCCCTTTCTCTCTTGCTTTTGGGACTAAGGCGGTCATTCCTGTCGAAATAGGGGTACATTCCCTAGGGGTCCACCACTACGACCCTACCACCAATGAGGAAGGACTCCGCCTCAACCTCGATTTGCTAGAGGAGGCAAGAGAAAAGTCTGTGGTCCGTAATGCGGAGTACAAGCAGCGCATGGCCAAGTACTACAATTCGAGGGTGAAGCCTCGTTCCTTCCAACCAGGAGACCTGGTCCTCAAAAAGGTGATCCTCGCCACAAAGGACTCTCGGGAAGGAAAGTTGGGACCAAATTGGGAAGGTCCCTATCTCATAATAGAAGTGGTGAGACCGGGCACCTACAGAATCCAGAACTCTGAAGGAAAGGTCTTACCTCATCCATGGAATGCAGAGCACTTGAAAAGGTACTACCAGTGAAGATTTTGAACGGGGTGGATTAGGGTTTTTGTTTAGGTACTTGATGTTGCCCTTTTTTATTGTTCAAAGCATTGTTCAAAGCATTGTTCAAAATAAAGCAATGGATAGATAAATAAAATTATATTACTTTCATTACAAAAAGGTTGCATAAATCAGGCTTATAAACAGAAGCAAAAGTCCCTATGCTCTAATCACTCTCATCCCCCTCCTCATCATCCTCCTCTGCATCGTCCTCAGCATCATCAGAGCTGCTGCCACCATCATCAGGCGCCTCCATCGGCACAAAGCCTGATATATCAATGTCGGGAAAGGCAGCCGAAATCTTCTCTCGAAGCTCCTCGTAGCCATCAATGAAGGCATCTGCAAGGCCAATCTGTAGGTCCCTCTCAGCTTGAGAAGCTCTCTCATTCGCTGCCTTCATCTTTGCCTCCATAGCAACTTCTCTGAGCCTCGCCTTCTCAAGGGTCCGAGCAAGCTCAGCCTCACTGAGCGAAGCCCTCTCACGGGCCTTCGTAAGCTCAGCCTCATTGAGCGAAGCCTTCTCGCAGGTCTTCGAAAGTTCAACTTCTGCCTCGGCCGCCCTCTTATTGGCTGCTGAAAGTCCGATCTCAAGCTCGCTCACCCTCTCACGGGCCGCAGCAAGATCAATCCCCGAAGCCCTACCAGCGGCTTCCAGAGCAGTAATCTTCTCTTGAGCAGTGCAGAGCTCTAGCCGCACAGCCTCCTTCTCCCGTCTCATCTGACCATAAGATTGGGCTCTCGACAGCAAGCAGATGGATGCAGTGGAAACCTGAAGAGATAAGGGACAAGAAATGAGACGGTTAAAAAGAAATAAAGGGGTAACGGTCTGGAGAAAAAGGAATAAAGATTGGTGAATCTTTACCTGAGCCAGGCCCTCTACAAATGAGTCAATAACCCCCTCGGTGCCTAAGGCATTAACCCGAGAAACCTCATGCGGCAGCAGATATCTCCCTAGCCTGTCCCGCCTCTCCCACGAATGGCCCAGCATGGAACCAGTCCTAGCCGGTACCCCTGAAGAAATACCCGGTTGTGGAGGACACAGTTGAGGGGCAAGAAGTGTAGCTGAAGAGGAAGACTGCGGGAAGGCAGTCTTAGCGGAAGAGATCCCTGCCTGAGGAGACACTGTGGGTGAAGCCAATCGAGAACGAGGCACCTGGGGCTCGACGCGAGTCGCTGGCGGAGAGGTTCTTGGAGAGGCATCCTTCGTTCTCGCAGCCTTGGGGGAAGGGGTACCCATATCCGAGAAGCGAGTCAAAAAGCGGGCCCCAATCATCTCTCTGCTTATCTCTATGTCTATTAAAGAAAAGTGTTAGCGAATGGTACATGGATACAACATATCAGGTAAAGTTTAAGATTAGCCAAAGCAGGAGTAGCTTACTTTTTCTTTTGGATGACGGTCCGGAGGGGGACCCGCTTGTCCTGTCCGAAGAAGAGCCCGGAGGAGGTCCACTAACCTTACCACTATCTTTGGGAATAAGAACTCCCAAGTCTTTCTCAGGGTGATCCCTCACCGCTTGCAGCTTCGATTCTTGATCTTTTGAAAGTATGGGAGGATCTGCAAAAAGACAGTGAAAAAATATATATATATATACATATAAAGGTACGGAGAAAAGGACAGTTGAGAACATACCGAGTCTCTTGGCGTCAATCCATCGTGTGGGTACCAAAGGCCGATCTGACTCAGCAACCCACTCTCCACCAATGAAGAAGAAGCGGCATTTCCAATCGTGGCAGTTGGAACGCAATCCCGTGAGTAACTTGCCGCCCCTAGGGGTAAAATAGTACCATCCCCTGTGTGGGGCTGGGGACTCGATCAAACTATAGGCAGCATGAAACTCGAGAGGAGAAGCTTCCTCTTGATGTACTCTTCGCCACAATGCAAAGAAGCCAAGCAGAACTCTCCATCCGTTAGGTGCTAATCGCCCCGGAGTTAAGGAAAAATAGTGAAGAGTACGGCAAATGGGAAAAGGTATTGGAAATCTTAACCCGGCCTCGATCATCTCTTCGTATACCACGATGTCACCGGAAGAATCGTTACAAGTTGGCTCATCCGCCTCGGCCCGGCGGCACATCACAGTCGGAGGGATACAAGCAGTAATCTTCAAAAGGTCACTGTCTGTTTTGAGTAGACTGAAAATACTGCTTACCTTGGATCCGGCATCCTCAACAACGACTTTCCCTTGATACTTTTGGCGAGGACGCAAAGTTCTGCTAGATACCCCCGAGCCCGAGCCTCCAGTGGCCCCACGTACGACGCCCGCTACGCGGCCGACGACGCCGGGCGCCGCCATGTCACCACAGACAACGGGCGCCGCCACGCTGCCGCCGGCGCCGGGCGCAGCCATGCAGCCGCCGCCGCCGGGCGCCGCTGCCACAAGCACGCCGACGCCGGGGGCTGCTGCCACGCAAGCCACGTCGCCGCCGACGCTGGGCGCCGCCACACAGCCTCCGGGCGCTGCTGCCACGCCCGCCCCCTTGCCGCCGACGCCGGGCGCTGCCACGCGTCCGCCGGCGCCGGGCGCCGCAGCCAGGCGTGCGCCGACGCCGGGCGCTGCCTCACATCCGCCGACGCTGGGCGCCGCAGCCAGGCGTGCGCCGACGCCGGGCTCCGCCGCCCCTCGTGGGCCAACGCCTGCCACTCGCTGCACAGCGTCTAGGCCCGACGCCGCCTCCCGTCCGGCGCCAAGGCCGATCGGCACTACCCCGACGCTCGCCGTCGTGCCGTCCGCCTCATGCTGCTGGGCATCATCCTTGGTTTTCTTCTCATTTGAGAGATCCATGGGTATGAAAATACCTCCACTTTCCCCCTTCTCTGCAAACCCTATTCTTGGAAATGGGAAAAGTGGGTTTTTTGCCTTTGGCTTGAAGAGGATGGATAGAAAAGGGAAAAGTGAAAGGTGGAGACATCAGGAGTGATGGTCTCTTTAAAAAGGGGATTTGCCAAGGTTTCAAGAGGAGTCTCATACTGACAGGACTCTCCCAAAAATCCTTCTCCTCAGGGCCGGAGAAGAACACAAGAAGCTGGCAGGGAGAGGAACGCGGCAACAATTATTTAAATGGAAAAGAAGCTCAGATAGTAAAAATGCCCCCCTTTCAAAGCTTCTTTGGGCGCGGGGCATTGAGGGGCAAATGATGAGTCAGGCCCGACCAAGTGGCCCATTCTGTCATGAGCCAAGCCTGGGTTAATGGAGATCCGTTTAATCCAATGGAGTCCGAGTCCATATCCACGAAGCCCGGCCACGTGGCAGCAGTCCGGGTCTCTTTGAAAAGAGTCAGTCCATGTCCCAGATTTACCCGGTCGTTCGGATAACTGCCTCGCCAATCAAAGACACCTGCCACATCAGTTTGGCGGACACCTCGAACGCTCCTCGTGAACCGTGCTGAGAAGTCTCCCCATCTGTTAGGGGACGCTTATAAATACGAGAGTCCCTCGGTACTTGAGGGGCAGGCAATTATTATTTACTAGCAAAGCTCTCTCTCTCCTAAGTTGTAACCCTTGAATATTAATACATCCGGCAACCTCAGCCTTTCCGAAAGTGGACGTAGGTCACACCGACCGAACCACTATAAATCCCTCTCTCATCTTAATTATTGCATTTATTACCATTATCACTTGACCGGTGGTGTCCGAAACAGAGTTTGACATCATCACTCTTGATTCGCTTGGCTTGGCTATAACCTCAGGTTTTTAGAGGACAAAGACCAAGAGAAGGTCCTATGTCCAATAAAAAGCTAAGTAGACGGGCTGAAAAGCCACGTCTAAGCCATTGGAGGCAGCGGGAGAAGGAAAGGACCTTGGGGGGGAGTACCCCCCAAGGGACTTTTTGTCACCTTGTAGTGGTGCTTGATGTAGAATTTCTGCAGAATTTTTTCTCTTTCTCTAGACTCTGTCTGTCTGGAATTCGGGATTCTCTGCACCTTTTGATTTTCGATCTTCGGTTTTCGTTCGTCCTTTTCTGATCCCTTTCTTCTTGGAAAGCTCTCCTATTTATAGGCTCTTGGTAGCCATTAGGAGAGTTTATGGGCTTTAATGGCTTTAATGGGAGGAGTTACAAGATTTATTTCTTGATTTTGTAACTCCTTTTTCCTTGAATCTGATTGGCCGATGGAGATTAAGGGCTTTTAATCACCTTAATTACCACAATGGGAGGAGTTTCATGGCTTGAATGCCATGACTTAATTGATTTGTAACTCCTGGATGCTTGCTTCTGATTGGGCCGTCCAAAGAAATGAATTAATGACTGCAATAAAGCTAGTCAATTAACTGCATTAAATGGTCGCCGAGCAGTTGAAGAGTCGCGGGCCGCGCCGCGTCTTTTGGGATTCTTTTGGAGATGATCACCGATGGATCTACATGCTGATCGACATCGGATGACCGTGTAATTTCAGACATTGATAGCTAGCAGCGGGCCGGTGACATCTGTCTTGTCGATTTCTCGATCGGTCGGACAGAAAGAGCACTTTTTAGGTCAACCGGTCGGCGATCTTGGAGCGATCAATGATGATTTTATGCTTTTGACGGCGGATCTGAGATGTCGTCGGATATGAGTCAATTTCAAGCACTAAAAATCACATTTTCAGGAAACCACAGGGGCCAAAGTGCGCGAAACGCGAAAAGGGACGGAAAAACGGGTCACCGGCAAAAAATCCGGTGACCCGGACTTCCGTGGTCGCCGGCGATCATGGGCCATGGTCGCCGGCGACCATGGGCCAGGGTCGCGGGCTGCGACCTTGGGGGTTTTTCTCCCCTTTTTGGTTCGTTTTGCGGTCTTTTTCGTCGCCGTTTTCTTCTGTATTTTTCCTGACATTTCTTCTCATTTATTGGCTTGATTTCCCTGTAGAAAACCTGATGAGAATCCTTGCATTTTTAGAGTGCAAAGTTTCCAATTATCCGGGAAAGCCGAAGACTTTGTCATGTAAAGCTGCTGATTTTCCGCCAGAAGCTGAAACTTGGTCAAACGATGTCGGAATGTCCTGAAATTTGAGGTGAAGCCTCCTGAGCAATAAATAAGACCAACCATAGGCTTTTGTTTGAGTTTTGAAGCCGTTTGGGGTCCCGTCGCCAGTAGACTTGATTTTGCCGCGAGGGAGATGCCGCGCGTTGATGTGCGGTCAAACGATGTCCGATTGACCTGAAATTTGACAGGAAACCTATTGGAGTCATTTTGAGATGATCCACAGGCTATGTCTTGGAAACCATGGTCCCGGGGAGCTCCGCCACCGGTAGGCTTGATTTTCTTTCGGAGTGTCGAAACCTGGTTAAACGTTGTCGGAATGACCTGAAATTCGACGTGCAGCCTTTTGGAAGCATGTTGAAGCCACTCATGCACTTGGTTTGATGAGCGAAGGCTTCGATGGTTCCCGCCGCCGGGAGGCTTGATTTTGCTGCTCGAGCATTGATGGAGGGTCAAACGTTGTCGGTTCGACTTGAAATTTGGCATGGAGCCCTTTTGAGACATGCTGGAGTCATCTGTAGGCTCTGATCGAAGTTTTGACGTCTTCGATGATGTCGCCGCCGGGAGCGCCAATTTAGCTGTCGGAGAAGCGAAGTTAGGCCAAATGATTCTGAAATGGCCCGAAACTCCTTGTGTACTCCTCCCTTGGCTGTCTTGAAGGATCTTGCAGTTTTTGTTTGATTCTAACAAGATTTGATTTTTTGGAAAAGTTGCATTGCCTATTTATGGCAGGTTGCGACTTCATGCAGCTTTCTTGATGTTGAAGAGGCAAAGTGACATTTTTTTGGTGTCAACAGGGTAAGTTTCTCGGATTCATAGTACGGAAAGCTGGATTAGAGCTTGACCCTACCAAAGTCAAGGCTATCCTGGAAATGCCATCTCCCAGGACTCTAAGAGAATTAAAAGGGGTTCAAGGAAGGTTGACCTACATTCGACGGTTCATCTCCAATCTGTCAGGGAAGTGCCGTCCATTCTCTCGCCTGATGAAGAAAGGCGTAGACTTTGTTTGGGATGCTAAATGTGAAAATGCATTTCAAGACATCAAAGCATACCTCACCAAACCTCCAGTACTGGCTGCCCCCACAACTGGAAAACCATTTATCTTGTACACAAGGGCTCTCGACCACTCTTTGGGTGCTCTGCTCGCACAAGAAAATGACGACGGAAAAGAAGCTGCTCTATATTACCTTAGCCACATGATGGTAGGTGCAGAGCATCGCTACTGCCCAGTCGAAAAAGAATGCCTTGCAGTAATGTTCGCTGTACAAAAGCTGCATCACTATCTGCTGTCGAACACAGTCTACCTGATTTCGAGGATCAACCTCCTAAAGGTCCTTGTCACAAAAGCAGGTGCTTTCAATGCCCGACTGGCAAAATGGTCCATCCTTCTATCATAGTTTGATATTAGGTATATACCACAAAAAGCGATCAAAGGCCAAGCTCTAGCAGACTTTCTCGCAGAGCATCCATTGCCTAAAGATTCTCCACTCAGGGATGATCTCCCAGACGAATTTATCTACAATGTGGAAACTTCCTTATCAAATGCTTCCTGGGACATGTACTTTGACGGTGCAACCAGGACAAATAAAAAAGGAAAGCAAATATCGGGAATTGGCATCTTCTTTGTCAGCCCCGACAAATACATGATTCCACACGCCTTCTCGCTACTGGAACCATGTTCAAACAATGCAGCTGAGTACCAAGCCCTGATTGTAGGATTGGAACTCGCCCTTGAATCTGGCATCACCATGTTGGAAGCTTTTGGGAACTCTCAACTGATCGTCAACCAAATGAATCAGAAATATGAAGTCAGGAAGCCTGGTTTGCTACCTTACTACAACAAGGCGTAGTCGCTTCGACAAAAACTCAACATCTGTCACATCACCCACATCCTCAGAGGTGAAAACATCCGTGCAGATTCCCTGTCTGGACTCGCCGCATCCATGGGAATCCAAAAGGGGGAACACATGCAAATCACAGTATGTCAAAGAAGGATTCTCCCTCCTCTCAACACACACCAAGCCGTTGTTGAATGCCACCAAGTTGTTGGAAGTCGGATGTCCATCCTCAAACCTCCGATTGGCGACTGGAGAGATCCGTTTATTGATTACATCATGTTCGGAATCCTACCTGAAGATCCAAAAGAGCGGCTAAGCATCCAAAGACGAGCCTCGAACTTTCATTTGGATATACCTTCAAAAGCACTTTACAGAAATTCCTTCAACGGAGTATTCCTACGCTGCTTGTCACAGCAAGAGGCTGAGGAAACTCTCAAAGAAGTGCATTCTGGTCTTTGTGGAGCCCATCAGGCTCGTCCTAAGCTCTACAACCAGATAAAAAGGCTAGGTTATTATTGGCCCACCATGTAGCTTATGTAATACAATTTGCCAAGCACAACCAAAAATGCCAGATTCACGGAGATTATGTCCACATGCCTCCAGAATGGCTACATACAACATCAATCTCATGGCCTTTCGAAGCCTGGGGTATGGACATCATAGGTCCTATTTCTCCCCCGTCAAGCAAAGGTCATCGCTTCATCTGCCGCTACGGATTATTCTCCAAGTGGTCAGAAGCATTTGCGCTCAACAAAATGAAGACCTCATCAGTCCTTCAATTCTTGCGCACCAACATTATTTGTCGCTTCGGCATATCTAAAAGATTCGTCCATGATAACGGATCACAATTCCGGGATCACAGATTCTACAGGTTTTGCAACAAGTACAAAATCCAAAGTTGTCCTTCGACTCCATATAATCCAGCAGTGAACGGACTAGCAGAAGCCTTCAACAGGACGCTCTGCAAAATTCTCAAGAAAATGGTCTCTAGTCATAAAAGAGACTGGGGCGACAAACTACCAGAAGCTTTGTGGGCCTATCGAACCACCGTTCGAGGACCAACCCATAGCACACCATTCTCTTTGGTCTATAGATGCGAAGCTGTTGTCCCTTTGGAAGTACAAATTCCTTCCTTAAGGGTATCTTTGCAAAATGACATGACGCAAGAAAGCAATGTCAAATTTAGACTCCGAGAGCTGGATAATCTCGATGAAAGACGACTCGAAGCTCTACAAAGCATTGAGTTGTACCAAGCACGCATGGCAGGATCTTTCGACAAGAAGGTCAGGCAACGCACCATAGTCTTTGCCCATAAATCCAAAGGCAAATTTGAACCAAAATGGGAGGGACCCTTCATCATCGACAAAGTCTTCTCCAATGGTGCATACGCTCTTCTAAACATGGAAGGAGACAGATGTATGCTGCCCATCAACGGCAAGTTCTTGAAGCGGTACTACCCTTGAAGACTTCCCCAAACGGGTCAGAGCGATATCTACACGGCCAAAGCCTATTTCCAAGGTACTTACTCGTCAAACCCACCCCTTTTGAAATTTTCATCTTTATGTTGAAGTTTCCAAAAAAGAAAAAACTTTCAAAACAATGCTTACTTTCATCGTTTCATTGTTCAAAAAAAAAAAAAACCAAAAAACCGGAAGGATGCGAACCCCATTCAATACTTCCAAAAACCCAAAAAACAGCAAGGAAGCGAACCCCATTCGATACTTGCAAAACCTCAGATCGTGGAGAAGCAACATACCAGTTGATATCCACAACCCAAATTTCAAAAATCGTGGAGAAGCAATATTCCAATTGATATCCACAACCCAAATTTCAAAAAATCATGGAGAAGCAACATACCAGTTGATATCCATAACCCAAAATTTCAAATGGTTCGAGAAAACCTCAAATTTCAAAAATCGCGGGGAAACGACATCAATTCAGAACTCGCAAAACCAAAAGTTTTGGGAAAAGCAGGGAAGTGACGCTTAGTCTATATTTGCACCCCAATCCGCGAGGAAGCGACATTCCATCGATACTCGCAAACCCAGCCCGCGAGGAAGTGACATTCCATCAATACTCGCAAAACCGAATGAGCAAGGAAGTGACATTCCATCGATACTTGCAAGACCATTCAGCGGGGAGGGGACACTTAGTCGATACCTACATTTTGAAAACCAAATCCGGCTATAAACGCCAAAATCCGGCTATAAATGCCAAAACAAAAAAATCCGGCTATAAACGTCAAAATCCGGCTATAAACGCCAAATTCGGCTACAAATGCCAAAACCAAAAAAAAAAAAAACCCGGCTATAAACGCCAAAATCCGGCTATAAATGCCAAAACAAAAAAAAAATTCGGCTATAAACGCCAAATCGGCTTTCATGCCAACAAAACAAAAACTTGGTTTTCAAAAATCTGGCTCTTATGCCAAAACAAAACAAAACAAAATCCGGCTATAAACGCCAAAAAGCGGCTGTAAACGCCAAAATCCGGCTATAAACGCCAAAAATCTGGCTATAAATGCCAAAATCCGGCTATAAACGCCAAAAAACGGCTATAAATGCCAAAATCTGGCTATAAACGCCAAATTCGACTATAAATGCCAAAACAAAAAAAAAAAACTTCGGCTTTCATGCCATCTTAAAATACGGCTCCTATGCCATTCCAAAAATCGGCTTTCTCGCCATCCAAAAACTTTGGCTCTCATGCCACAAAAAAAAAAAAAACTTTGACTCTCATGCCACAAACAAAAACTTTGGCTTTCATGCCACAAACAAAATTTTGGCTTTCATGCCACAAACAAAAACTTTGGCTTTCATGCCACAAACAAAATCGACTTTCATGCCACAAACAAAAAACTTTGGCTTTCATGCTACAAACAAAAAAAAAAAAAACTTTGGCTCTAATGCCATCTCAAAATTTTTGGCTCCCATGCCGTAAAACAAATTTTGGCTCTTACGTCACAAAATTAGGCTTTCATGCCATCCAAATTTTCGGTTTTCAAACCATCAAAAACCAGGCTTTTCGCCACAAAATTGGCTTTCATGCCCAAAACAACCCTTTGACAAAAGATTTTCACAAAATGACAACCTTTTGATCAAATTCTTAAACAACCATTCCCGCTAACTTTTGCTCAAATTTGTTTGCATAAAAAAAAATGATTTAAGTGAAAGGAAGGGGATACAAAAATATAGTACCAAAACTCTTTATACATGGAGGTACCGAAAAAAAACGAGGAAGGAAAAAGAGTTTGTTACAACTCAGGAGCTCAAACAGACATGGTCTTCAACCAAAGGTTCAACTCCTCAAGCAGACCCTTGGCCTTAACTTCTAAAGTTTTTAGGCCACGCTTCTTCAGAATGTCCCCATAAAACGCGGCCAAATGCCGTGACCCATCTGCAGCACGAGGAAGTTCTTCCCAGAGGACCTGCCACTGCTCATGCTCCTAAGTCTTCCTCTGGACATTACCTTCAGCTTCCTCAACCTGGCGAATGAGAGTCCCCTCCTTGTCACAAGCCTCCACAATGGTGGTCCATTTGGCAGTAGCTTCTTCCTCCAAAAGCTCAAGATGCTGTCTAGCCTCGACAACCTCCTTATCAAGGCGGTCCAAGTCTTGCTTCAGCCCCATGATGGATAACTCAGTAACGTTCTTCTCCCGAACGATCTGCCTCTGAGCCTTCGTGACCTCAGTCAGCTCAGCTTTGACTCTGCTGGATGGTTTTATGAACATCTCATCAAAGAAGTCACCATCTGGGAAACTCTTGGTCTCAGTCCATTTGTTCCCCAAGGTGATGATCTCCTCAACAAAATCCTTGGCGCTTGCGCTGTCCAGACCGACTTCTTTGCTATCAGCGAGGATGTCCTGCACATGCTTGATCATGCCAAAACCAGCTTCCAAATGACTTGAAGAAAGAGTCTCAACCCATGAGCTCAAGACAGTCTTCAACACCTTCCTTGCATAGTGAAGGTGCGGTGCAGATGAGGATTCGCCACGCTCTGGTGCCCGACTGCCCACGTCATGCTCCATTGGAAGAGTAATCAATAAACTCTTTCCAACGGAAGAAGCTGACTCATTAAAGGAAGCAGAAGCCCCCACTCCTGGATCAGTAGCAAGTGTCCCCTGTTCTGGCTCTAAAGAAGACGGAGGAATCTCTCCTGCTGCTCCACAATCTGTCGAAAAAGACAAAAAGGTATGAATATAATCTCGTCAAAAAAAATATATATATCAAGATTATTATTGCAAAAAATACCTGCTTCGACGACTGGCGGAGTACTCTCTGCCTCTCTGAGCTCATCCGAAGCATCATCAAAAGTTACGTCCATGGATGGCTCGAAATCGTCAGAATCCTCTGGCAAATCAAGAAAACAAAAGCTACATGTTAGCAAATGACCAGCACAAACAAAAAAAAATGAAGGAAAAAATAAGCCAAAGCAATCATACCAGGTGAAGGTTCTGGAATCACTCCAGAGTCCCTGGGCTCTTCCTCAGATGCCACGACTGGATCCATCATTGCCTCATCGGCCGGAACCTCGGGCATCACCAGGTCATCGTCCTCTGCCAAAAGAAAGAAAGCAGTGGATTCAAAACAAAAAATCTCTTACAAGAGAAAAGAAGAAACAAAAGAAAGAAAGAGGATCATACCAGCTGTCTCCTCTTCTCTACTCCTCTTCCCCGGAGGCTCGTCAGCATCCTCAGACACCTCCTCAACAATGGTGAGAGGAACTTCAATATCAGAAGGACTATCATGCCGTTTCATATTTCGGCGTTGTCCTCTCTTCCTCTTGCTACGGCGGGTCAATTTGCTTGACGGTCCTGCCCCACTATCAACATCAGGCCTCTCACAAGAGTCTCACCGGATGGTCTACTTTTCTCAGCAGACTCCATGGAAGCCTTCGTATGCTCTGCCTGTATCATAGCATCGATCTCGGCCTCCTCCTCTTCTAGCTGTTTCAAGATCTCACCGGGAATCCCTTGTGCAGCTCCTGATCTGATGACGCCTGCTCATTGAGAAAGCCTATCTTATGCTTCTCTCTAGAAAGGAAGGCCAAAACTTCCTCCCGACGGACACCATCTGATTTGCCAACACCTTTCCCAGGAGATTGCTTGACACCGAGCTCTTTCTTGGAAAGCCCCCAGTACGCTGAGAAGCTCTCCACGAACCACTTCGTGAAACCAGCGGTCCGGAAAGTGGGCAGCTCAGGATAGGAAATCATGGCGGTAGTGTCCTCTGCACTGTAAAAAGCCCATACATTTCTCCCATCCTGCAAACCTCCAAAACGCTTCACCATGCTCGAAGGCGCTCCAACAACGCCTTGAGAGAAGCCAAGCTGCAATGCAAAATGAGAAGGGACATACGGCTGGATATCGATGAAAAGATGTCTGCGGTACAGCATCGTACCAACCCGTATGTTGAAGAGCCATCTCTTCTTCCCGTTTGTCAAAGCATAGTGTCTTCCCGACCCTGCCCTGGTTGAATCACGGGAGACACCAAAGTCAAAAGCCTTCTTCCGCAAACCCGGAGAAAGCTTCACTGAAGACTGCCTAATCTCGACGTCCCTAAATCGTCGGATCCTCAAACGGGCAGACAAAAGTGATTCAGGAATGGCTGTCCCTCTAGCCAAACGAATCATAAAAGGATCTTCGTCCTGTGCAACTCCCAAACGATGGGAGCTAGGACAGTGGTATACATACCACGAATAGAAGATGTGGGCAGAAAATACCCTGTTCATGGGAAGCCTAAGCTGAACCAGGAAAGCAGCAGCCTGAAGTTCGGTACACAAATAGGAGAAAAGAGCAGGTACCAAAGCTAGCCGCTCTCCAAATGCCATCTGACAAGCCGGAAAAATACAGTGCGGCCTGATATGCGTTCCATCTCCTGCAGGAAAAACAGCCTCGCCCAGCCAGTAAGTGAGGTAAACAGCAAGATCTCTCTGCAACGCAATGTCGGAACAAACGGCATTCGTGCTTGCGAAGAACTTCCTTAAATCTTCTCGCATAGGAGCGATCTTCTTCAAACTTGATGTTTTAGCCCTAGCATCTTAGGCCATGCCATCAGAAGAATCCCCGCTGTCAAAAAAGTTGGAGCTGCAACTTCTCCAACTACTGCATTTAACTTTTGAGCCCTCCTTCTCCTTAAAAAAATCATAGAAAGCGATAAGTTGAAAGTACACAAGCCTAAACTCCTCAGATTGCTCCTCAAGGACGCTGTCAATAGGCATGAACTCCTCATCGAGTTTGCCGAGGATAGGCAACCCGGTGATGGCGCTCAGTTCCTTCAAAGAAAAACCAATCTCACCATTCGTCACAATGAAGGTGTTGGTTTGAGGAAGGAATGACTCCAGCATGGCCATGAAAGCCTCATCGGAGAAAATTTCGGCCTCCCGTAAAACGGCCTTGCCAATCCTCAAGCTGCGATCAGTCCATGACTCCCAGCTCGAGTCAGCACTGAAATGGCCACGAAGTCGAAAATGCTTCACCCAATTGTTGCCGTCACCCCGAAAAACACCAAGGCCCACCGGTCTTAAATCAACTGATGGATGATCAGAACCTTGGTAGCCACTGGCTGGCATCAACATGTTCATACGGACAGGTGGCTTCTCTACAAGACCGGAAGGGCCGCCAACAAAAATCCCAGTCTTGATCACACTGGTCCTCTTCACCTAGCTCGGAGGATCTTCCCTCTTAGGGCACGTGGGAGAAAGGCTCAGGATCGAGATGGTCCGATCGAAAGTCGACCGGGTGAAAATAGTTCTCTCCTCACCATCTGATGTGTAAGAAAACTGAAAACATCTCCTTTGGTATGTCAAATCGTCGAGAACTGCATCACCGAAGAAGAAGGTAGGCTTGAGCACAACGCTCTGATCATCCGTAACCCAAGGACGGCTGCTTACCATGATCTTATAGAATTCCTCATCTTTGAAAGCGATCAATCGCTGTCTCATCTCATCACGATTGAGGGAATCGCACTCTTCCAAGTTATTCTCAACAAACTGGACCTTCTCCCAAGCCTGCTAAATGGCCGCATTGGAAGATCTAGCAGACCGACGAGGTACGTCAGTAACAGGACCTTTACCCTTGTTCGTTCTAGAAGAACTACCTGCAAAAGATGGAAGAGAAAAGATCAATCAACATCAAAATGACAGAATTCTGCTACAAAAATTCTAGCAAATTTTTGACATGGTTCCGGGGCAATTCCAAAGAAAAGGAAAATACTCCGAAAAAGACAGGAAGCCTGAAGATGAGCTCAACATCGTTGTGAGCTCATATTCAATGGAGAATTCTCAAAGAAGGTTCGAACTCAACATCGCTGCGAGAACGAGCCAATCTCATCAAACTTCCGCAAAATCTGGAAAAGAGCTCAACATTGCTGCGAGCTTCAGAATCCAAAAATTGCAAACTTCCTCAAAATCCAGCAAGACCGAGAAAGAGCTCAACATCGCTGCGAGCTCAAAATCTCAATACTTGCTAAAGATTTTCAAGTATGCATCATCATACTTCCGAATCCATTTACAAAATCATGCATAAAAAATATATCATCATGCATTAGATACTAGGAAAACCTTGACCAAAGTTTGACCAATTCCAACCCAATTTGGTCAAAACCAATCAAACTTTGTCCAAGTAAAAAATCATGTTGGCTTGACTTAGAGACTCTAGCCTTCTATCTTGATGCATAAAAAAAAAAAGAGAAAATGCATACATATTGAAATTGCATAGCCTCATTATCATGGTGAGCAAACAAAGAAAAGAAAAAAAAGAGAGAAAAAAAATTTTTTTGGCCCACAGGCCATTCGTACAGCCAAAAAAAAAAAAAAAAAAAAAACAAAAAAAAAGCGAGCAGCAAAAAAAAAAAGGGGAAGCAAAAACACTGAAAAAAAAAGGGAGGAAATCAGCGTGAAAAAAAAAAAACAGAGAAACGCTGACAGAAAAAAAAATCAGCGTGTGAAAAAAAAAAGAAAAGAAAACCGTGAAAAGAAGAAGAAAAAAAAAGAGGAGAAGAAGCACGAAAAAAAAAAAATAAGAGAAAAATGTGCTTGAAAAAAGAAAAAAAAAAGAGAAGGGAAAGGAAAGAAAAAGAAGAAAAAAAAAATGAAGAAACTACTTCTACAATGGAGATTCTTGTGGAGAAAGAAAAACTTACTTGAAGCCATTGATGGAGAAGAAGAAGAAAAGCTTAGAGATCTTTGAAGAAGAGAAAGCACTTCTTATCTTGGAGAGCACTCTTGAAGATTTCTTGCAAAAAGAAAGCAATGGAGCAAAAGAAACAACCGTCTTGCTTTTATAGAAGAGAGCAAGCCAAAAGAGGAAACAAGGAGAAAAGAAAGGAGGTAAGTGCTAAAATTTATCTACTTTCCCAAAAAGAAAGATATTTTGAGAGAATCTTTCCATAAAAAGAAAACTTGAGAAATTCTCTCCAAGTAAGAATATTTTTAGATATTCTTTACAAATATGACACCATATGAGATCTAGGCAATCTCCAAAGCCTAAGGTCCCATGGGTTAGCCCATATGAGCCAGGTTTGACCACCTAGGCACTAAAAGTGGCTTTTAGTCAAAACATTCCTCTTACCAAGAGCAAAAAAAAGAAAGAGCAAAAAAAAAAAAAAAAACTCCCATACCTCTTTTGAGTTGATGGGACCATTCAAAAAAAAAGAGAGAAAAGAAAGTCTCATGAGTTTCCAAAAATCAAACCATCCAACCTCATGAACCAAATTGAGCCAAAGTCTTGAAATTGACATTCCACAAAACAAGATTCCAGTCCCCTAGCTCGCCACATACAGCTTGTTAGGTCACAAGACCAAAACCAAAATCAAAATCCAAACCAAACCCAAAACCAAAAACCCTAAATCTGACCCCCCAACCTGCCACATACAGCTTGTTGGGTCACAAGGTCAAAATAAAAAATCAAACCCTGACCCCCTAACTTGCCACATACAGCTTGTTAGGTCACAAGGTCAAAAACCAAAATCCAAAACCCAAAATCCAAATACCCCACGTCATTTTCAAAACTTTGCCTTGAGATGGTTTGTGAACCCTCTCACTACCACAAAATTTCCCCGGAAACTCAGAAGGCTATTCAAAAAAAAAAAAAAAAAAAAGATCAAGACTCTTGGTCAAGTTGGAATCTCTCCTCCAAGTTTCTCTTCGAGGCACATCGACTCCAAAAAGCTACTCGTCGCTGTACCTCGAGGGGACATTTGTTGACACCAAAAAAGTCAATATGTCTCCTCAACATAAGATGCCCCGTGAAGCTACATCCTGCTAAAAATAGGCAAGGCTAATTCAAGCATCAGATTTTGTTAGAATCAGAAAGAAATTGAAGGATCCTTTAAGGCAGCCAAAAGAGGGGTACACCTGAGATTTCGGGTCATTCCAACATCGTTTGACCTAACTTCACTGCTCCGACAGCTAAACAAGCGCTCCCGGCGGCGACATCATCAAAGACGTCAAAACTTTGATCAGAGCCTAAGAATGACTCCAGAATGTCTCCAAAGGGCTCTATGCCAAATTTCAAGTCAAACCGACAACGTTTGACCCTCTATCAATGCTCGAACAGTAAAATCAAGCCTCCCGGCGGCGAAAACCACAAAAGCCATCACTCATCAAACAAAGTACATGAGTGGCTTCAACATGCTTCCAAGAGGCTTCACGTCAAATTTCAGGTCATTCCGACAACGTTTGACCAGGTTTCGATGCTCCGAGAGAAAATCAAGCCTACCGGCGGCGGAGCAACCCGGGACCATGACATCCAAAACGGAGCTAATGGAACGTTTCAAAATGACTCCAATAGGTTCCTCGTCAAATTTTAGGTCAATCGAACATTGTTTGACCACATATCAAAGCTCGGCATTTTCCTTGCAGCAAAATCAAGTCAAGCATCGATGGGACCCCAAACGGCTTCAAAACTTCAAATAAAAGCTCATGGTTGGTCCTATCCATTGCTCAAAAAGCTTCACCTCAATTTTCAGGTCATTCCGACATCGTTTGACCAAGTTTCGACTCTTGACGAAAAATCGGCTACAAAGTCTTCGGCTTTCCCGAAAAACGGGAAACTTTGTGCTCCGACTTCGCACGGGTTCTCGTCAAGATTTCTCCAAGAAAATCAAGTCAACAATTGAGGAAAAATGTCAAGAAAAATACAGAAGAAAAAAGGAACGAAAAAGACGAAAAAACGGCAGAAAACGACGCTCGGCGACCAAACGGTATGGTCGCCGGCGACCTTGGCCCAGGTCGCCGGCGACCCTGGGTGCATGGTCGCCCGGCGACCTTGCAAATCCGGGTCGCCGGATTTTGCACCGAAAGCCCCGTTTTTCGATCCTTTTCGCGTTTCGGGTGTTCCTGCCTCTGTGATTTTATGAAAATCCAATGTTTGATGCTTGAAAACGACTGATCTTCACCGACATCTCGGATCCGCCATCGAAAGCAGGAAATCATCACCGATCGCTCCAAGATCGCCAACCGGCTGACCAAGAAAGTGCACTTTCTGTCCGATCGATCGTGAAATCGACAAGACAGATGTCACCGGCCCACCGACATCAAACACTGAGTGGATCCACTGTGATGATCGCAAGAAGAATCTCAAAAGACGCGGCGCGGCCCGCGACTCTTCACATGCCTTGGCGACCACTTATTGACGCTAATTGACCCGTTTATGACAACTTAATGCGGTCATTAACTCATTATTTTGGACGGCCCAATCAGATTCAAGCATTTGGGTGTTACAAATCCAACCAATCATGGCATTAAACCCATGAAACTCCCATCATCATGAAGCATAAAGGCAATTAAAAGCCCACTACCTTCATCGGCCAATCACTAGCCATGAAAAATGAGTTACAAAATCAACTTGTAACTCCTCATCAATGCTCTCATCATGGCTATCAATGCCCATAACCACCCTATGGCTATCAAAGGCCTATAAAAGGAGATCCATTTCCAAGAGAGAGACATCAATCATCATCGACATCTATCGACTTGAAATTCTGCACTTCTCCCAAAGAAATCCAGACGAAGTCCTGCTCTGCTGCAAAGAACACCACAAGGTGATCAACGTCCCTTGGGGGGCCACCCCCCCAAGGTCACCTCCTTCTCCAACATGGCCTAAACGAGGCTTTTCAGCCCGTTTACTTGGTTTTTCATTGGATATAGGATCTTTTCTTGGTCCTTGTCCTTTAAAAAACTGAGGTTAGGAGCCAAGCCAAAGAATCAAAGCATCACATGTTCTCATTTGAAGGACGATGGCGAAGTCCATACATGACTTGCTACTGTCGATCTCAACGTGTCCCCACAATCTCCTGAGAAGTTAGATCCCTTTTCTTACTTTTCTATTGTAGTTTGTATTTCTTAAAGAGACAAAAAGAAATCACAATTCTTCTCTTTCACATTTGATGAGTTTTGTAAAATCGCCTTTCACTGCAAAATCACCTTTTACGGCAAACAAACAAAAACGCCTCCTACGGCATTCTAAAAAAACAAACTTGTCTCTTTTCTTAATATTAATGCAATTTGAAAAGTTAGAAAAAAAGATTGATTTCCTTTCTACTTGTGAAGCTGAATCTCCGGATTATCACCATTCCAAATTCCAAGTAGAAAGTAAATCTGGTATACCCGTACAAAAAAATATTGATGCCCGAGATTTTCCCTCCTCCGCCGACACCCAGGCCAGCCCCCGGGGTGAGGAAGGAGAGGACGGAAGATTTCTTTCGGGTCCATCAGTCGACTAGCGACACCTGTGGCAGTACATCCGAACATTTGTATGCCATTGCCTTCCACTTGTGAATAAAGTCATATGTTGACTCATTCTCTCCCTGTTTTAGGCTGCAGAGTTGAGCCATAGTAACAGGATGGTCCTCACCTTGGAAGTGGGTCAGGAAGCGTGTCTCCAGCATAGTCCAGTTCTGGATGGAGTTCTCCGGCACAGTGGAGTACCAATCAAAGGCTGTACCTTTTAGGGTACTTACGAAGAGGCGAATCTTGAGGGCATCTTAATCCGCAATAGCTCCTGTTAGGATCTTAAAGTGGATGACATGCTTGTTGGATGTGAATTTTCGACCCCCCCGCGCCAACCAATGGGGCTTGGGAAGAATCTCCATTCATCTATACATGTGCTATTTTAATTTTACATCGAAAGTGAGGATTCCGACTACCCTCAAAATCGACGGATCACGATCGCCAGCTACGGTAACGGCCGTAACACCGTCCTTCGACGAAAGCCGAAGAAAAATGGGAGAAGATAAATAGGTGGGCTCTTCCTCTCGTCTAATGTGCTGCCGGCAACACACGACGGTTGTCTTGTCACATTAATTTGGGTCTTTTTGGGTCTCTTTAATACAGGGTCAATTCAGGGTTACGCGTTAAAGTCCAAATAAAGATTAATCCTCACTTAGCAAAATCATAGTATATCCAAGTAAAGTAAAACAATTAAGATAAAGAAAAATAAGAAGGGGGGAGGTGCCAAATATTTAAGAAGAGGATCGGCCCCGTTCCCGGGTACCCCCTTCAAATCCCTTGGCAAAATAGGGTTTAAAGGCTGACTTTGCAAACCAAAACAATGATGCAAATGAGACATTGACTTGTGATTTCTGTGTTTTTCGTGTGCGATACACGAGTGATAAAGGTGAAAGGCCGATGGGCCGTAATTGACTAAAGGTGGCCGATGGGCCGATATTTGTTTTAGAGTGGCCGATGGGCCGTGATTGTTTTAAAAGTGTGTGCGAAATCATTCATCTCATCTCGTCATTCTCATTTATTCAATTTTAGAAATCAGTTCTTCTTTCCCTTTTATCATTAAGTTCAATTAAATATCTGGCACCTGAGGTGGAGGAAGAAATAAAGGAAAAATCTTTTTGTGTTTATTTTATTGGTTTTATAGTTTTTATGGATTTTTTATATTGGGGCTAGAAGGGCCTAACTAGAGGATTTTACTTGGATTTACATAATTAATGCTTTATTACTGATCATCGGATTAACCCTAAACCTAAGGTCCTAGACCGCCCACATTAGCTCTCCCGGTCCCCTAACGGAACAGGAAAAGTGATGGGGCGAAGCCTAATGCTCTAATCTATCTAATGAGGAAATCCGATTTAATGCTAGCGTGTAAATTGTCTAAGTTTGATAGCTCCTAAGCTAAACGGCTTATTAATTTGATTTAGTTTGGTTCAAGTTGTGGTTTGATTAAGAGTTATTTAGGGATGAGTTAAGAGTGTTTTAAGGTTCTGTTTTAGTATGCCAAAGGTTCTGGAATTTTGAGTTTCAATTTAAATGATCAAAAGGTGTCGAAACCAGTGAAGTGATGGACGGGAGGACTTGGGCGCACCTGTGGTGGCGCCTAGGTCCTCTTGGTGACTTGGGCGCACCTGTAGCGGCGCCCAAGTGGTTAGTCTTTGTGATTCGGTTGTTTGCACTGGTGTTGGCTAGATTTTGGAATATCGTGGGGTTCTAATCAATGTAGGCTTCTGTTTTGATGTTGTCTTTAACTTTGGGTCAATTAATTTTAATAGTCTTAAGTCCAGGATTCGAAACGAAACCAAGGTTCTCAACTTGGATGTGATAGAGGACTTGGGCGCACCTGTGCATGCGCCTATGTATTCCTGTGCACTTGGGCGCACCAGTAGTGGCGCCCAAGTTGGAATTTGAAATCTTTTGGTCACTTTGGCTCGGTTTGAAGTGCCGGACGAGTCTAAGTTGATCAAGGTTTTGATTTAAAGGTTGTTATTGATTCTGTGATAGTTTTAAGGTAATGATCTAGATCGAAATTGGAAATGGATGGGGATTCGGTGGTCCCAAGGGAGTGGAAATGGACTTGGGCGCACCTGTGGGGGCGCCTAAGTTTAAAAGGTGACTTGGGCGCAACTGTGGTTGCTCCCAAGTGTCCGGTTTTCGTGTTTCTCTTGTTTCTGGGTTAATTTGAGGTTGAGTGTTTATCGTTTGATGTTCTTTGAATTAACTGTGTTTTTATTGTGTTGTGTCAATTGGAATTAAATTAGGTTTCAATTAATTAGATTTCTTAATGATTATGGGAGGCTAAGTGTTAAGAGATTGGTGCCTATGTGGATGTTTTTGTGGTTTAAGTCGGTTTAATCTTTTAGGTTAATTTAGGCTACTGGCTATAGTTGTTTCAAATCGTAAGGGTGTTCTAGTGTGTTGATATGGGTCGAAGTTTGAAATTAATAGGGATTCGGTGATTCCCAAACTAAATGTGACTTGGGCGCACCTATGGCTGCTCCTAAGTGTCTGGGATGACTTGGGCGCACCTGTGGTTGCTCCTAAGTGTCTGAGATAACTTGGGCGCACTTGTGTTTGCTCCTAAGTGTTAAGGGTGACTTGGGAGCACTTGTGGTTGCTCCTAAGTGTCAAGGGTGACTTGGGCGCACCTGTGGTTGCTCCTAAGTGTCTGGGGTGACTTGGGCGCACCTGTGGTTGCTCCTAAGTATCTGGGGTGACTTGGGAGCACTTGTGGTTGCTCCTAAGTGTCAGGGGTGACTTGGGAGCACTTGTGGTTGCTCCTAAGTGTCAGTCTAGTAGTTTGTTATCTTCTGGGGTGTCTTTAAGTTAATTTCTTTTAATAAATTAAAGCTTATTGATTAGGTTTGTTAATCGAGATTTTAATTGGGGCTTATTGATTAAAGTTTTATTTAATCGGGGGTTTCACTAGGAGTTGTTAATAAGTTTTAGGGATTTAATTAATTAATTAAATATGTGGATTTTAATTGCGTGATTTAATTAATTGCTTCGAATTAATTGAGTGTTTAGATGAGGGTTGATTAAGTTTATTAATTCACTCAAGCATTAATGGACTGACCTAGGATTACCTAGTTAATGTCTAACTCTATAATTCTACTACTTCTTTTAATTTCCTTTTGTTCTCTTCTCTAATTACTAGAGAGCAAGATGAGAGGAGAAGTGTTTTATGATTTTGTGATTTTTTTTGGTGTTTGGTTTTTTATGCAAAAGCAATGCGAGCTATCCTAAAGAACAATCTAGGGTTTTTCTACTTAATTAATGTCTACTTTTTTTTTCTTTTTATGTATTTTTCTATTTCTTTTAATTTTTTTGTTCTCTTCTCTAATTACTAAAGAGCAAGATGAGAGGGGAAGAGTTTTATGACTTTATGATTTTTTTGGTATTTTATGCAAACAATGCAACCTAAGTATGATAATTTGAAGATTCGAAGTCTAGAAGTTCGGCAATTAATTGAAATCATCACAAATATGGAACATCATGTTAAATTAGACGCAAGATGTAGCAAATACGGGCTGAAGAACAAGCCAAGGACTTGGGCGCACCTACAGGGGCGCCCAAGTGTCTCTGCGGGACTTGGGCGCACACACAGTGGCGCCCAAGTGTTCCCCCTGCGGGTTGTGATGTATTTCAGACTTCTGTCGATGTCTCGATATGATTTCTAACAATTTGAGACTAAATGCAAGGTACTGTTGTGAATTATCAATGTCAAAGCTTCCGGACTTGAAAATAATAATGCAAGCACAAGGATTCGAGGGTGAATCCCTTTGCAGGGACTTGGGCGCACCTACGGTTGCTCCCAAGTACCTTCCTGTACTTTTTTCTTCTTTTCAATGATATGTTTGGTCCCTTTTCGATTCTTTCAATACTCTTAATAAATCCAAATGCCTTGATATCAACTTATATGAGGATTGACTCGAATTCAATAAGCAAAATGCACATGAATCAAACAAATAGGGACCAAAAGCCTACTTTTGGACTTGGGCGCACCTACGGTTGCTCCCAAGTGCCTTCCTGTACTTTTTCTTCTTTTCAATGATATGTTTGGTCCCTTTTCGATTCTTTCAATACTTTTAACAAGTCTGAATGCTTTGATATCAACTTATACGAAGATGGACTAGGATTTCCGAAGCAAAATGCGCGCGAAATGGAAAACGGAGTCAAATCTCCAATTTTGGACTTGGGCGCACCTGTATGGGCGCCCAAGTGCTTTTCTGTACTTTCTTCCTCTTTGTTTCTTTTTTCAGTGCTTTTCGCGCGATTTTGAATACAAAGTCACAAGTCCGAAGGTACTAATACTAACTTATATGAATAGAAATCCGGATTTGAGAGAGAAGTTGCAAGCGGGATGAGACTAGGGTCAAAATCCCACTCTTGGGACTTGGGCGCACACACAGTGGCGCCCAAGTACTATTCTCTTGTTTTTTTTAACACTTTTCCTTTCAGATTCGGATTTTTCTAGTGAAAACGATATGGATGTAACATCTATTCTAATCACGAGTTCAGAATGATGAAAATAATGCAGATCTAAAAGCTATGGATGATCCTAAGCATGTTCCTAATGAGGAAAGAATACTGAATATTAGATCTACTGTAACATAGTACTATCAATGCAGATCTACAATGTATGCATGATCCTAAGCATGTTTCTAAACAAAAATGATGGTGGAATGCAAATAAACAAAAGAAATCTAGAAATACCGGTTCGAATCGTGCTCTTAAGTCCTATGTTGAAGTTCTTGCGCAAGTCCATGGCTTTGGGAGGCTTTCTCCATTACTGATCTTGGAGAACCAAAGCAATCTCCTTCCTCCTTTCTTCTAGATCTAGAGATCTCCTTTGTGACCTCTCTCTTTTTCTCTCTTTTTTTTTACTCTACTTTTTCTCTCTTTTTGGTAGCCTCCTTTGCAAAAGTAGTATATGAGGTCTCTTTATAGTGATTTTGACGTGGAGGAAGAGTTAGGGCTACTTCTTGCACGAGTTCCCAAGGGTTTCACGCAAACCAATGTGAGATTAGGGCTCTCGGAGACTTGGGCACACATGGAGGTGCGCCCAAGTGGGTCCCATGACTTGGACGCCCACATGGTGGCGCCCATGTCTAACTTTGAAGCCTATTGGGTCTAGGGTCCGGTTCCGGGTTGTTTTCGGGTCTAAACCGAGTCGAAACTACGAAGGGTAGAGTCGATCGTACCTAAGTATGCATCGAAGTGCATTTTTAAGGCATCTTAGGACTTGGGCGCACATGGGGTGGCGCCCAAGTTGGTTCTAGGACTTGGGCGCACCCACAGGTGCGCCCATGTCATGTCTTGGTCAAACGGGCTCGAGGTTTGATTCCGGTTCATTTCTTAGATTGAGATCGGGTCAAAACTATGAAAGGTAAAGCGGGATGAGATTAAATCTGCACCTAAGTGCTTCCCTAGGGCAACTAGGGACCTGGGCGCACCTGTGTGGGCGCCCAAGTACAAGTCTGGGACATGGGCGCACCTACATGGGCGCCCAAGTATGTGCCTTGTGGGGTGTTCGCATGGTAATCTTCCGACGGCCGTATCTTTTGATTAGTTCATCGGATTTGGACGTTCTATATATCGACGGAAAGCTCTCGGAACGTAGAATCTTTTGGTCCATATCTCATAGTGATTAGAGTTCAGAAAATAGTAGGGATATCTGGATCAAAGATTCTAACTGTTTAAATCATACTAATTGCATCGTACTTAGGTAAACTAAGTGTAATATCTTTGGGATCAACTTGAGTGTGTCCTATGTAGTCTGGAAGGGACTTGGGATAGTGTTGTAGCCTAAGTCTTGTATGAGTAGTGGGTCGGACTTGAGGTCTCAACGCGATTCGGCCTTTTCTCTCACGAATTTCTAAATATTGTCGAACTAAGCATAAAATTTTCAACAAGCATCTTCATCGTCATTAATTAATCTTAATTATGCCATTAACCATTCAATTATGGGTGAAATGGGGGCACCGTTATATATGACAGGTGTTTAAGTCTATCATAGGGGGCCAAGTGAGGTGTCTACAATGCTGTCTGGCTAAACCTTTCCCCATATATGTCAAGAGAGTAGGTTGTTTGAATTTTGCAGGGAACGGAACCGAGTCCATCCATAGAGGGTAGGGTGGCTTGATCCCATGTTCCTTCAATGTATCCTCTTCCTTTGCTTTTGCGAGGATATCGTCCATGCTCTTTTTGGTAAGGGCGCGTGACTCGTTGTTTTCTGCATCGGCCTCATCATCTTCATGATTTGGAGGGCCTTGGTTGTTAGGTGGTGGACGCTGTAGAGTGAGAAGAAGGTTTTCCATCATAGCTTCAATTCTCTGTTGTCCTTGTTCCAACTGCTGGACGCGTGCGGTTACATCATCATGGGGTGGAGGCTGCTCAGAACTTGTAGCCAAGACGTTCATCCCTCGGGATTCGAACGAAGAAATCGTCCTGGTGACTGAGCTGGGGCTCATTCTTCTGGATGAAGAATCTGAGGAGTGGTTACTCCGGTGTCCTTGGCTTGGAGGAGTGGAGGATTCTTCCAGACATGTTCGTGTCCGAGAGATGCTGCGAGTCACTGGACGCCTAACATTGATTTTAGTTGCTGACTTCTGGCGTTTTCTGGTTTTGCCAACCATATGGACAGCAACGAATTGGTCGGGTATTTCTTTTTCGACCCATTTGTTTGAGACATGGAGAGTAGAATACTGGGTTCTTTGCCTCCCGAGTCTCTTTTGTAGATATGCCGCGCGGCGACGCATACGACGAGCAATTTGAGCTTCAGTCAGCTCTGGCTGGGCTCTGGTGATGAAGGATGTAGTCCCCTGTGCGTAGCAACCGAGGTTGTCTTCTTTAAAGCTGGGTAAGGACAGAATGTGGACGCGGCCTTTTGCCTGTCGCAGTGAAGACTTGAATTTTGCGAGCTCGGCCCCCGTTGAGATGAAGGGTCGACTCGCAGGAGTGCAGGTTTCAACATGTTTTTACGGAGGCCTAACGATGCAGGATTTAATTTTGGGCTTGTAGGAGCAAGTCGGCTCATGCTGATTTTGTTCTTTCTTTGGGTGGAGGGTAGGTTTCTCCTCTTTTATGTAAGAGAGAGGGTAGAACCGATTCTCCTTGAAAAGGGCCAGGTATGCTGGCTTTGCAGATGTTCGGGACCTCCGTTGCTTTGGTGAGGATCTTGGAGACCAGGTTTTGGGGCAAACCTGTTTCTTATGGGTTGAGGCTTTGTGGGAGCACCACGGGCTTCAAGCTTCTTGGTATTTGCCCTTGGTGCCATGGTAGTGACACGTTGCGGTGCGGTTTTCTGCTTCTTGGCAGGTACAGTTTCTTCTGCGGGGAGTGGGAATGGTCCCAGCGACCCGAAGATGATGGTCCGGGGAGTTGAAGTTGACCCGGTGTTTGGAGAGTTGTCGAGGGAGATGACGCTTCGGCAACTGGCAGGGCGCTTATGCTTGTTTTGCTTGTCTTGAAGCATAAGCTGGTACTAGTTCTCATCGAAAGTGATGGTTAATGAAGCTGCCATTGTTAGTTTTGGAAAACTTCTGAAAAAATACCAAATCCATTAGTAATCACAAGAATATGGTGATCATAAATGGAAAACAAATATGGTTTTGTCTTTTCAAATCACTTGAGGGGACATGGCCTAGCCCAAGCAAGATGAAGAAGGCAAAAAGTCATAGAGGATACAATTGTTCTAAAATGCAAGTATGGTAGGCTCAGGGTGAGCGTTCTAGTGACTGCTAGAAGCAATTGTAGACCTTAATTCAAATTACCGAGAAGCAAGACTCACTCGAGGTAAAATGATATAAGGTTTGAGATACAAATGTATCGGTCGCGAATACAGTAGACCCGAAAGGGTATACTAGCACCGCTAGGCACAAATGACGGAAGTTTTTTTTTTTTTTTTGAAGGGTCAATATTGAATTCATCAAAAAGAGCAAATGGTGTTCCATTCCGAACAAGGCTCGACATTTCTGCGAGCGTTAAATCCGAAAGGGAAGGAACCAAGATTTATCAACTCTGAACTCAAAAGTGACGGAAGTTTTTTTTTTTTTTTTTTGAAGGGTCAAGATTGAATTCATCAAAGAGAACAAATGGTGTTCTATTCCGAACAAGGCTCAACATTTCTGCGAGCGCTAAATCCGAAAGGGAAAGAACCAAGATTTCTCAACTCTGAATTCAAAAGTGACAAAAGTTTTTTTTTTACTTTAAAAGATTTCTTTTTAAAGATTTTTTTGAAAGGTGCACATAGATTTCCAATTCGATCTTATGAAACCTTAGTAGATATATCAGCCCCCAGGTAAGGGTAGGATTACTTAATGAACCCATTTGGAGGACCCTTGCCTTGAACAGTCTAGCTGTCTCCACACTCTGGACAAGGCTTTTAATTGCCTTTAATCTTCATAATGATAGGAGTTTCATGGGTTTAATGCCATGATTGCTTAGATTTCTAACTCCCAAATGCTAGAATCTGATTGGGCCGTCCAAAATAATGAGTTAATGACCGCATTAAGTTGTCATAAACGGGTCATTTAACGACATTAAGTGGTCGCCAGGGCATGCGAAGAGTCGCTAGCCGTGCCGCGTCTTTTGAGATTCTTCACAGGTGGATCCACACATTGTTTGATGTCGGATTGCGATGCAATTTCAGACATTGATTGATGTTGGTGGGCCATTGACATCTGTCTTGTCGATTTCACGATCGGTTGGACAGAAAGTATACTTTCTTGGTCAGCTAGTCGGCGATCTTAGAGCGATCGGTGATGATTTTATGCTTTTGACGGCAGATCCAAGATGTCGGTGAAGATCAGTGGTTTTCAAGCATCAAAGATTGGATTTTCAGAAAATCACAGAGGCAGGAACACTCGAAACGCGAAAAGGATCGGAAAACGGGCCGTTTGGTATGAAATCCGGCAACCCGGATTTGCAAGGTCGCCGGCGACCATGCACCCGGGATTGCCGGCGACCTTGGGCCAGGGTCACCAGCGACCATAGGGCTTTGGCCCTTTTAGTCGCTGAGCTTTATTTTCGGTTGTTTTTCCGTCGTTTTTGTTCCTTCTTTCTTCTGTATTTTTCTTGACATTTTTCCTCAATTATTGACTTGATTTTCTTGGAGAGAACTTGACGAGAAACCGCGCAAAACCGGAGCGCAAAGTTTCCCATATTTCGGGAAAGCTGAAGACTTTGCAGCCGATTTTCCGTCAAGAGTCGAAACTAGGTCAAACGATGTCGGAATGACCTGAAAATTGAGGTGAAGCTTCTTGAGAAACGGATAGGACCAACTATGGGCTTTTATTTGAGCTTTGAAGCCATTTGGGGTCCCGTCGATGCTGGACTTGATTTTGCTGCGGGGAAAATGTCGAGCTTTGATATGTGGTCAAACGATGTCCGATTGACCTGAATTTTGACGGGGAGCCTATTGGAGTCATGTAGAGACGTTCCATTAGCTTCGTTTTGGATGTCATGGTCCCGGGGTGCTCCACCGCCGGTAGGCTTGATTTTCTTTCGGAGCATCGAAACCTGGTAGAACGTTGTCGGAATGACCTGAAATTCGACGTGTAGCCTTTTGGAAGCATGTTGAAGCCACTCATGTATTTTGTTTGATGAGTGATGGCTTCGGTGGTTCACGCCGCGGGGAGGCTTGATTTTGCTGCTCGAGTGTTGATGGAGGGTCAAACGTTGTCGGTTTGACTTGAAATTTGGCATGGAGCCCTTTGAAGACATTTTGGAGTCATCCATAAGCTCTTATCAAAGTTTTGGTGTCTTTGATGATGTCGCTGCCAAGAGCGCTTATTTAATTGTCGGAGAAGTGAAGTTAGGCCAAACGATGTCGAATTGGCCCGAAACCTCAAGTGTACCCCTCTTTTGGCTGTCTTGAAGGATCTTTCAATTTTTGTCTGATTCTGATATGATCTGATGCTTGAAGTAGTTTTGCCTGTTTTGTAGCAGGATGCAGCTTCACGAGGCTTCTTGATGTTGAGGAGACATAGTGACTTTTTTTGGTGTCAATAGCGATGTTGAGCTCATTTTCAGGCTTCCTGTCTTTTTCGGAGTATTTCCCTTTTCTACGGAATTGCCCCGGAACCATGTCAAAATTTCGCTAGAATTTTTTAGCAAAATTCTGTCATTTTGATGATGATTGATCTTTCCTTTTCCTTCCTTTGCTGGTAGTTCTTCCATAATGAACAAGGGTAAAGGTCCTGTTACTGACGCACCTCGCCTGTCTGCCAGATCTTCTAATGCGGCCGTTCAACAGGCTTGGGAGAAGGTCCAGTTTGTCGAGAAGAACTTGGAAGAGTGCGATTCCCTCAATCGTAATGAGATGAGATAGCGATTGATCGCTCTCAAGGATGAGGAATTCTACAAGATCATGGTAAGCAGCCATCCTTGGGTTACAGACGATCAGAGCATTGTGCCCAAGCCTACCTTCTTCTTTGGTGATGCAGTCCCCGACGACTTGACATACCAAAGGAGATGTTTTCAGTTCTCTTACACAGCAAATTGTGAGGAGAGAACTATTTCTACCCGGTCAACCATCGATCGGACCATCTCGATCATTAGCCTTTCTCCCACGTGCCCTAAGAGGGAAGACCCTCCATGCTGGGTGAAGAGGACCAGTGTAATCAAGACCGGGGTTTTTGTTGGCGGCCCTTCCAGTTTTGCAAAGAAGTCGCCTATTCATATGGACACGTTGATGCCAGCCAGTGGCTACCAAGGTTTTGATCATCCATCGATCGATTTGAGACCGGTGGGCCTTGGCATTTTTCGGGGTGATGGCAGCAATTGGGTGAAGCCTTTTCTACTTCGTGGCCGTTTCAGTGCTGACTCGAGCTGGGAATTATGGACTGATCACACCCTGAAGATTGGCTAGGCCATTCTGCGGGAGGCCGAGATTTTTGATGCGGTTCGCGCTTTTCGGCAAACCGTCGTTTTCTCCGATGAGGTTTTCATGGCCATGCTGGAGTCATTCCTTCCATAAACCAACACCTTCATTGTGATGAATGGTGAGATTGGTTTTTCTTTGAAGGAACTGAGCGCCATCACCGGGTTGCCTATCATCGGCAAACTCTATGAGGAGTTTATGCCTATTGACAGCGTCCTTGAGGAGCAGTCTGAGAAGTTTAGGCTTGTATACTTTCAGCTCGTCGCCTTCTATGGTTTTTTTAAGGAGAAGGAGGGCTCGAAAGTCAGATGCAGCAGTTGGAGGAGTTGTAGCTCCAACTTTTTTGACAGCGGGGAGTCTTCTGATGGCATGGCCTAGGATGCTAGGACTAAAACGTCAAGCTTGAAGAAGATCGCTGCTATGCGAGAAGATTTGAGGAAGTTCTTCGCAAGCACAGATGCCATTTGTCCTGACATTGCGTTGCAGAGAGATCTTGCTGTTTACCTCACTTATTGGCTGGGTGAGGCTGTTTTTACTGGAGGAGATGGAACTCACATCAGGCCGCACTGTATTTTTCCGGCTTGTCAGATGGCTTTTGGAGAGCGGCTGGCTTTGGTACCTGCTCTTTACTCCTATTTGTATACCGAACTGCAGGCTGCTGCTTTCCTGGTTTGGCTTGGGCTCCCTATGAACAGGGTATTTTCAGCCCACATCTTCTATTCATGGTATGTATACCACTGTCCTAGCTTCCATCGGTTGGGAGTTGCACAGGACGAAGATCCCTTTATGATTCGTTTGGCTAGAGGGACAGCCGTTTCCGAATCTCTTTTGTCTGCCCATTTGAGAATCCGGCGATTTAGGGACGTCGAGATTGGGCAGTCTTCAGTGAAGCTTTCTCCGGGTTTGCGGAAGAAGGTTTTTGACTTTGGTGTCTCCTGTGATTCGACCAGGTCAGGGTCGGGAAGACACTATGCTTTGACAAACGCGGAGAAGAGGTGGCTTTTCAGCATACGGGTTGGTACGATGGTGTACCGTAGACATCCTTTTGTAGATATTCAGCCGTATGTCCCTTCATGTTTTGCATTGCAGCTTGGCTTCTCTCAAGGCGTTGTTGGGGCGCCTTCGAGCATGGTGAAGCGTTTTGGAGGTCTGCAAGATGGGAGGAATGCATGGGCTTTTTACAGTGCAGAGGACACTACTGCCATGATTTCTTATCCTGAGCTACCCACTTTCCGGACTTCTGGCTTCACGAAGTGGTTCGTGGAGATCTTCTCAGTGCACCGGGGCTTTCCAAAAAGGAGCTTGATGTCAAGCAGTCTCCTGGGAAGAGTCTTGGCAGATCAGATGGTGTCCATCGAGAGGAAGTTTTGGCTTTCCTTTCTAGTGAGAAGCATAAGATAGGCTTTTTCAATGAGTAGGACGTCATCAGATCAGGAGTTGCACAAGGGATTCCTGGTGAGGTCTTGAGACAGCTGGAAGAGGAGGAGGTCGAGATCGATGCTTGGATGCAACCAGAGCGCATGAAGGCTTCCATGGAGTCTACCGAGAAAAGTAGGCCATCCAGTGAGGACTCTAGTGAGAGGCCTGATGGTTGTAGTGGGGCAGGATCGTCGAGCAGATTGACCCACCGAAGCAAGAGGAAGAGAGGACAGCGCCGTAATATGAAACAGCATGATAGTCCTTCTGATCTTGAAGTTCCTCTCACTATTGCTGATGAGGTTTCTGAGGATGCTAACGAGCCTCCGGAGAAGAGAAGCAGAGAAGAGGAGACAACCGGTATGATGCTCCTTCTTTCTTTTGTGACTTCTTTTCTCTTATGAGAGATTTTTGTTTTGATCCGCTGCTTTCTTTCTTTTGGCAGAGGATGATGACTTGGTGATGCCCAAGGTTCCGGCCAATGAGGCGATGACGAATCCATTCATGGCATCTGAGGAAGAGCCCAGGGACTCTAGAGTGGTTCCCGAACCTTCACTTGGTATGATTGCTTTGGCTTCTTCTTTTTTTTTTTGTTTGTGCTGTCTTTTGCCAACATGTAGCTTTTGTTTTCTTATTAGCTGACTTGCCAGAGGATTCTGACGATTTCGAGCCATCCATGGATGCAACTTTTGACGATGCTTCGGATGAGCTCAGAGAGGCAGAGAGTACTCCGCCGGTTGTTGAAGCAAGTATTTTGCAATACTAATCTTGATACTGATTTTTTGACAAGATTATATTCATACCTTTTCGTCTTTTCCTTGGCAGATTATGGAGCAGCAGGAGAGGTTCCTTCGTCTTCCTTAGTGCCAGAACAGGGGATACCTGCGGCTGATCCAGGAGTAGGGGCTTCTTCTACTTTCAACAAGTCAGCTTCTTCGGTTGGAAAGAGTTTATTGATTACTCTTCCAATGGAGCATGACATGGGCAGCCGGGCGCCGGAGCATGGCGAATCCTCATCTGCGCCGTACCTTCAGTATGCAAGGAAGGTGTTGAAGACTGTTTTGAGCTCATGGATTGAGACTCTCTCTTTGGGTCACTTGGAAGCTGGCTTTAGCATGATCAAGCATGTATAAGACATTCTTGCTGATAGTGAAGAAGTCGGTCTAGACATTGCAAGCGCCAAAGATTTTGTTGATGAAGTCATTGCTTTGGGGAACAAGTGGACTGAGACAAAGGATTTCCCAAATGATGACTTCTTTGATAAAATGTTTATGAAGCCTTCCAGTAAAGTCAAAGTTGAGCTGACTGAGATCACAAAGACTCGGAAGCAGTTTGTTCGGGAGAGGAAGGTTACCGAGTTGACCATCATGGGGCTAAAGCAAGACTTGGACCTCCTTGATAAGGAGGTTGTCGAGGCTAGGCAGCGTCTGGAGCTTTTGGAGGAAGAAGCTGCTACCAAATGGACCGCCATTGTGGAGGCTCGTGACAAGGAGGGGATTCTCATTCATCAGGTTGAGGAAGCTGAAAGCAATTTCCGGAGGAAGACTCAGGAGTATGAGCAGTGGCAGGTCCTCTAGGAAGAACTTCCTCGTGCTGCAGATGGGTCGCGGCGTTCGGCCGCATTTTATGGGAACATTTTGAAGAAGCGTGGCCTGAAAACTTTGGAAGCTAAGGCCAAGGGTCTGATTGAGGAGTTAAACCTTTGGTTGAAGACCATGCTAGATTGAGCTCCTGAGTTGTAACAAACTCTTTTTTTATTTTTTTTTGGTACTATATTTTTGCATCATTTTTTTATGAAAACAAATTTGAGTAAAAGCTGATGGGAATGTTTGTTCAAGAATTTGATCAAAAGGTTGTCATTTAGTGAAAATCTTTTATCTAAGGATTGTTTTGGGCATAAAAGCCAATTTTGTGGCAAAAAGCCTGGTTTTTTAATGACTTGAAAATCAAATTTTAGAATGGCATGGAAGCCTAATTTTATGGCGTAAGAGCCAAAATTTGTTTTGCGGCATGGGAGCCAAAATTTGTGATGGCATGAAAGCCGAATTTGTTTGTCTGTGGCATGGAAGCCAAGTTTTTTTTTTTTTTTTGGCATGAGAGCCAACGTTTTTGGTTTGTAGCCTGAGAGCCAAAGTTTTAAGATGGCGTGAAAGCCTGAAATTTTGAATTGGCATAAGAGCCGAAATTTTGAGATGGCATGAAAGCCGATTTTTTTAATTGGCATAAAAGCCAAGATTTGAGATGACTTGAAAGCCGATTTTAGAATGGCATAGAAGCCGAGTTTTGTTTTGTTGTTGTTTGTTTTGTTTTGGCATGAGAGCCAAATTTTTTGAAAACCAAGTTTTGTTTTATTGGCATGAAAGCCGATTTTGTAAGATGGCGTGAAAGCTGAATTTTAGATGGCATGGAAGCCTAATTTTGTAATGGCGTGAAAGCCAAGTTTTGTTTGTTTATGGCATGAAAGCCAAAGTTTCTTTTTTTTTTTGAATTGGCATGAGAGCCGAAATTTTGAGATGGCATGAAAGCCGATTTTTTGAATTGGCATAAGAGCCAAGATTTGAGATGGCATGAAAGCCGATTTTTGGAGTGGCATAAGAGCCAAGTTTTGAGATGGCATGAGAGCCGAACTTTTGAATTGGCGTGAAAGCCAAAGTTTTTTTTTTTAGATGGCATGAGAGCCAAATTTTTTTTTGAAAACTAGGTTTTGCTTTGTTGGCATGAAAGCCGATTTGGGCGTTTTATAGCCGGATTTGGCGTTTATAGCCGATTTTGGTGTTTATAGCCGATTTGGCGTTTATAGCCGAATTTTGGCATTTATAGCCGATTTTTCGTTTTCAAAATGCAGGTATCGACTAAATGTCGCCTCCCCACTGAATGGTCTTGCAAGTATCGGTGGAATGTTGCTTCCTTGCTCATTCGATTTGCAAGTATCGATGGAATGACGCTTCCTCGTGGGCTGGATTTGCGAGTATTGATGGAATGTCGCTTCCTCGCGGATTGGGGTGCAAGTATCGACTAAGTGTCGCTTCCCTGCTTTTCCCAGAACTTTTGGTTTTACGAGTGCTTACTTGGTGTCGTTTCCCCGTGATTTTTGAAATTTCAGGTTTTCTCGAACCATTTGAAATTTGGGTTGTCGATATCAAATGAAATGTTGCGTCTCCACGATTTTTGAAATTTGAAATTTTGCAAGTATCGAATGGGGTTCGCTTCCTTGCGATTGTTGGGCTTTGGAAGTATCGAATGGGGTTCGCTTCCTTCCGATTTTTTTATTTTACGAGTATCGACTAAGTGTCGCTTCCCCCGGTTTCTAAAAACCCAATTTTTTGTTTAAAGACATGAGGGTCGTAAATTTTGACTTAAAACCATTTTGGTTGTAAAAGTCGAGGCGGACCAGGGTGGAAATTTCTAAGTCTTGATTTTTATTTCAAACCATGAATTTTGGGTTCAAGGATCGAAAATTTTGATCAAGTCTGGGAAGAGGCTCCTAGACTTGTTTTTTTTGGGTTTTAATTTTTTTTTTAACAATGAAACGATGAAAATAAGCATTGTTTTGAGAGTTTTTTTTTTTTTTTTTTTGGAAATTTCAAGATGAAAATTTCAAAAGGGAATAGGTTTGACGAGCAAGTACCTAGAAATAGGCTTTGGCCGTGTAGATATCGCTCTGACCTGTTTAAGAAAGTCTTCAAGGGTAGTACCGCTTCAAGAACTTGCCGTTGATGGGCAGCATACATCCGTCTCCTTCCATGTTTAGAAGAGCGTATGCGCCATTGGAGAAGACTTTGTCGATGACGAAGGGTCCCTCCCATTTTGGTTCAAATTTGCCTTTGGAATTGTGGGCAAACACTATGGGTCTTTTTACTACAAGAACCACGTCACCCTTTTCGTAGGCGCGTTGCCTGACCTTCTTATCAAAAGATCCTACCATGCGAGCTTGGTACAACTCAATGCTTTGTAGAGCTTCGAGTCGTCTTTCATCGAGATTATCCAGCTCTTGGAGTCTCAATTTGACATTGCTTTCTTGCGTCATGTCATTATGCAGAGATACCCTTAAGGAAGCAATTTGTACTTCCAAAGGGACAACAGCTTCGCATCCATAGACCAAAGAGAATGGTGTGCTATGGGTTGGTCCTCGAACGGTGGTTCGATACGCACACAAAGCTTCTGGTAGTTTGTCGCCCCAGTCCTTTTTGTGACTAGAGACCATTTTCTTGAGAATTTTGCAGAGTGTCTTGTTGAAGGCTTCTGCTAGTCCGTTCGCTGCTGGATTCTATGGAGTCGAAGGACAACTTTGGATTTTGTACTTGTTGCAGAACCTGTAGAATCTGTGATCCCGGAATTGTTGTCCGTTATCATGGACAAATCTTTTACGTATGCCGAAGCGACAAATAATGTTGGTGCGCAAGAACTGAAGGACTGATGAGGTCTTCATTTTGCTGAGCGCAAATGCTTTTGACCACTTGGAGAAATAATCCGTAGCGGCGAATATGAAGCTATGACCTTTGCTTGATGGGGGAGAGATAGGACCTATAATGTCCATACCCCAGGCTTCGAAAAGCAATGAGATTGCTGTAGGATATAGCCATTTTGAAGGCATGTGGACATAATCTCCATGAATCTGGCATTTTTTGCAGCGCTTGGCAAATTGCATTACATCAGCTACCATGGTAGGCCAATAATAACCTAGCCTTTTTATCTGGTTGTAGAGCTTAAGACCAGCCTGATGGGCTCCACAAAGACCAGAATGCACTTCTTGGAGAGTTTCTTCAGCCTCTTGTTGTGACAAGCAGCCTAGGAGTACTCCGTTGAAGGATTTTCTGTAAAATACTTTTGAAGGTATATCCAAATGAAAGTTCGGGGCTCGTCTTTGGATGCTTACCCGCTCTTTTGGATCTTCAGGTAAGACTCTGAACATCAAGTAATCAATGAACGGATCTCTCCAGTCGCCGATCAGAGGTTTGAGGATGGACATCCGACGTCCAACCACTTGGTGGCATTCAGCAACTGCTTGGTGTGTGTTAAGAGGAGGGAGAATCCTTCTTTGACACACTGTGATTTGCATGTTTTCCTCTTAAGAGGAGGGAGAATCCGACTTCCAAGGATGGACCATTTTGCTAGTCGGGCATTGAGAGAACCTGCTTTTGTGACAAGGACCTTCAAGAAGTTGATCCTCGAAACCAGGTAGACTGTATTGGACAGCAGGTAGTTACGTAGCTTTTGTACGGCAAACATCACTACAAGGCATTTAAGGTAATATAGAGCAGCTTCCTTTCCGTCGTCGTTTTTTTGCGCGAGCAGAGCACCCAAAGAGTGGTCGAGAGCTTTTGTGTACAAGATGAATGGTTTTCCAGTTGTGGGGGCAGCCAACATTGGATGTTTGGTGAGGTATGCTTTGATGTCTTGAAATGCATTTTCGCATTCAGCATCCCAGACAAAGTTCACGCCTTTCTTCATCAAGCGAGAGAATGGATGGCACTTCCCTAACAGATTAGAGATGAACCGTCAGATGTTTGCCAATCTTCCTTGAAGCCCTTTTAGTTCTCTTTGGGGTCATGGAGATGGCATTTCCAGGATAGCCTTGACTTTGGTGGGGTCAAGATCTATTCCAGCTTTCCGTACTATGAATCCGAGGAACTTACCCGATGAGACACCGAAGAAGCATTTTAGTGGATTCATCCGCAATTTGTGTTTGCAAAGTCGGAGGAAGACTTCTCAAAGATCGTCGAGATGGTCTTCTTTTCTTCTGCTTTTGATGGCGAGGTCGTCAACATAGCATTCGACCGTCTTGTCCTGTATATCTTGGAATATTTTCATCATCGCCCTCTGATATGTTGCACCTGCATTTTTCAGACCAAATGGCATGATAGTGTAGCAATACACGCCGAATGGTGTCCGAAATGATGTATGCTTTTCATCTTCAGGATGCATCTTTATCTGATTGTAGCCAGAGAATCCATCAATGAACGTCATTCGCTCGAACCCACAGGTGTTGTCAATCATCACCTCGGGTATGGGGAGAGGGAATTCATCTTTAGGACATGCATTATTCAGGTCTATGCAGTCGATACAGACCCTTATCTACCCATTTTTCTTTGTCATAGGGACGATATTGGCCAACCATTCAGGATACTGTTCCTCACGGATGAAGCTAACGTTTTTGAGTTTCTGAACTTCTTGTTCAATTTTGTCCATCACGTCGGGACGGAATCTTCTTTGGCCTTGTTTGACAGGCTCGATTTCTTTTTACAAGTTGAGCTTATGGACTGCTACTTTGGGATCTAAGCCGGGCATTTCAGCATAAGACCATGCAAAGCAATCAACGAACTCACGAAAAAAAGAGATATACTCGGGTAACTCATCATCTTTTATATTCTTGCTTATGAATACAGGACGTGGGTTATCAGGTGTTCCCAAGTCTATCTTTTGAATAGGGTCTTCTGTCAGAAGGTTTGAAGGTGGTTCCTCCACAATATTTTCGGAGGCTTCCAACTCAACAAGACCTTCTGGAGTGCCAGAGGCATTTTCAGACTGAGGCTCTGTTTCTGTCCATGGATCTTCTTGATCAGTATCCTTCTCAAGACTTGCAATGAGATGGTCCCAATCATTTGCTGGAACTGGGTTGAAGTAAGGTACTTCTCTTGGAGACGATGGTTCTTCTGGGTCGGAAAACCGTGCTTCTGTGTCATTTTGGCAATTCCTTTTTATTATCAGGGAAATTATACCAATTGGAGGAGCTTTCTGGATCCTTGATGAGTGACTCCTCAAAGAGATATCCAGGGATATCAACGTCTTCATGAGATGTCGAGGCTTGGTCGGTAAAGCGACTTTGCAGCCATTGTCTCATAGGAGGGGTAGGATCATACCCCAACCCATATGAAGACTTGCCTTTATGAAGGTGGATTTTCCAATCTTCTGGTTGACTTTTAGTCAGAGTGGGTTCCAATGGTGTGAGAATACCACGGCCACCTCTCAAACCAGTCGAATTCTGAGCATCGTAGCCCATTTTCTTCATGATAACTTGTGCCATCGGACTATACAGGGATAGCTGAGGCATACCTTCGTTTTGGAAAGGTTCAGGCAGAGAGTTTAATAGAGATGCTCCTGATCTATGGAAGAAGATTGCTTTTTCTTCTGGCAAAGTTACCGGAATAACAAAGGAAGCAGACGTAGGATCTTTTATGTCAGCAGGTATCTCCAAAGGAATGAGAGAGGGCTGATCTCGCTAAGTATCAGCTTGGCTTGATGCTGTGTCATCTTCTGGCTCTGAGTCCGAATCTGTGTCATGCATAATAGACATAGAGGAGATGGTGAACTTGCCCCCAGCCTTCTGTTTTATCTTCTTTGCTTTGGTGGTGATTACCAAAGGTTTTGGAAATTTGAAAAAGACGACGAAGGGAGAATGACTGCTCTCTTCGAGTCCTTTTTGAGAAGGGTCTTCGTTTGGAAGATCACTCTCAGGATCAAGAGGTCGATCCTTGTCATTTACTGAAGACGTCTCTGTAGCAGTATTGGCGTCTTCAGTGATTGTGTTGCATGGAGCAATTTTCGGGAACAAGTCATGAACAACATCCAGCAACTTTTCTTTATTAGTCCAGACATCGTCTATGAGATCGGATATCTGGGACCAATCGACTGGGTTTTCATTGAAGAAAATTTCATTGGCAGGAGTTTCTTCAAGATGATCAACCGGGACAGACTTGAGTTCCGATGTCACAGCTTCAGGAGAAGAGGGTTGAGAGGATGATATCTCAGTGGAAGTCACCTGAGACGATGTAGCTCTGGAAGATACACTACTAGTTGGGGAGTACGTGTCTTTGGAAGTTCAGAGGCACTATCCTCCTGAGCTATTGCATTGCTGGTTATCCTGACAGGAGATGGCCCCAGTGTAGACTGTTGGGAATTGGACTCATCCTCGGATGTAAGAGGATCATCGATCCAACTGTTTTCTCTATTTTTAGGATTTGGGGGAGAAAGTTCCCGTTGATTTTCAGGGACTTCTAGTTCTAGATCATGACGAAGATCATTGATGCGATCCTGCTCCTGCTCTATGGTAAAATGTTGCATGATTCTTGCATTTTCTTCAAGATTAGGCATAGGAGCCAAATCTTCTTCGTCATCGGCTCCTTGTGGTTCACCATTATTGGGTTCCACTGGAGCATTGGCTGGTGCTGGATTGACAGCATGTTCTTGAACAGCGTCCTGGTCTTCTTCATCATCAGACCAAGATCCTTGTGGCTGTAATGGGTTATACCAGATTACTGGCATAAGATGAGACTCGGGAATCCATTCCTCGTCGGAGATGTATTCTCCTATTTCAAGGGATTCTTCCCACTCATCGATATCACTGGCAGTATCACTAGACTCGTATCCATCCATGGAGATTCCAACTACCGAGTTGCAGGAGTATGATGCCCCCTGCGCATTTTCATTTTTGTATTGAGGTGGCATGAAATCATCAAGGGTGAATTTTCTTACCGCCTTTGAAGTTTTGGGAAGGGATTCTTCCGTCGCCCCTAGTGAAGCAGTGGAAGAGGTTTCTGCCTTTTCAAGGACTTCTTGTTTTGGTTGAGACCTCTGCTGCTGTTTGACCTTGCGGAGTTGTCTCTTGGTTTGCCTTCGCTGCTGAGCGGTCGGCTTTGTTTTGACAATCTCCCAATTTTCATCATCTAGGAGATCGGGATGCACCCATATAGGTTGTCCATCTCGTGTTGGATAGGGAACCAACTCTTGGGATGCTTGAACCATTTTAATCACTTTGAATGAAGTAGTGATCTTCTTCTTCGGTGATTTCGAAGTTTGCCCACATGACACCATGTTGACAGAGGCGAAGCCATAATTTTTGTCAAAGGTGATGACTCCATTTTTCCACATCTCATTGATCTTCCCTCTCACAACGAGGCATTGATTGAGAGGATGTGAGATCATCTGGTGGTATGGACAGTATCGGGGATCATTGGTTTTGCCAACATCTCCGGTCTTTTGGGCTCGGGCAAAGTGAGTTGCCATTTGTTAGGAGAAAAGAAATATCCGTTCGATGAAGATGTTGAAGAAATATCCATGGAAGCTTCGAGAAGTTCTCCTAGGTTCTTCGATTTGTTGCCGATGATCATGGAGCGAATCCTTGCTCTCATATTGTTACGGCAGATGTCGACTAGCGACGCTTGTGGCAGTACATCTGAGCATTTGTACGCCATTGCCTTCCACTTGTGAATGAAAGTCGTATGTTGACTCATTCTCTCCCTGTTTTAGGCTGCAGAGCTGAGCCATAGTAACAGGATGGTCCTCACCTTGGAAGTGGGTCACGAAGCGTGTCTCCAGCATAGCCCAGTTTTGGATGGAGTTCTCCGATAGAGTGGAGTACCAATCAAAGGTTGTACCTTCTAGGGTACTTACAAAGAGACGAATCTTGAGGGCATCTTGATCCGTAATAGCTCCTGTTAGAATCTTGAAGTGGATGACATGTTGTCTGGCTGAACCCTTCCTGTTAGTAAGGGTGCGTGACTCATTGTTTTTTGCATTGCCCTCGTCATCATGATGATTTGGAGGGATTTCATTGTTAGGTGGTCGACGCTGTAAAGTGAGAAGAAGGTTTTCCATCAGAGCTTCTATTCTCTGTTGTCCTTGTTCCAACTACTGGATGCGTGCGGTTACGTCATCATGCGGTGGAGGCTGCTCAGAACTTGTAGCCAAAACGTTCATCCCTCGCGATTCGAACGAAGAAATCGTCTTGGTGACTGAGCTGGGGCTCATTCTTCTAGACGAAGAGTCTGAGGAGTGATTACTCCGATGTCCCTGTCTTGAAGGAGTGGAGGATTCTTCTAGATGTGTTCGTGTCTGAGAGACGCTGCGAGTCACTGGACATCTGACACGGATCTTGGTTGCTGACTTCTGACGTTTTCTGGTTTTGCCAACCATATGGACAGCAACGAATTGGTCGGGTCTTTCTTTTTCGACCCATTTGTTAGAGACATGGAGAGTAGAACGTTGGGTTCTTTGCTTCTCAAGTCTCTTTTGTTGATATGCCGCGCGGCGACGCATACGACAAGCAATTTGAGCTTCAGTCAGCTCTGGCTGGGCTCTGGCAATGAAGGATGTAGTCCCTCGTGCGCAGCAGCCAAGGTTATCTTCTTTGAAGCTTAGCAAGGATAGAATCTGGACACGGTCCTTTGTCTGTCGCAATGAGGCTTTGAATTTTGAGAGTTGGGCCCCTGTTGAGATGAACGGTCGACTCGCAGGAGTGCAGGCTTCAGCATGTTTCTGCGGAGGCCTAACGATGCAGGATTTGATTTTGGGCTTGTAGGAGCAAGCCGGCTCATGCTGATTTTGTTTTTTCTTTGGGCGGAGGGTAGGTTTCTCCTCTTTCATGTAAGAGAGAGGGTAGAACCAGTTCTCTTTGAGAGGGGCCAGGTATGCTGGCCTTGCAGATGTTCGGGACCTCCATTGTTTTGATGAAGAACTCAGGGACCAGGTTTTGGGGCAAACCTGAATTCTTGTGGGTTGAGGCTTCGTGGGAGCGCCACGGGCTTCAGGCTTCTTGGTGTTCGCCCTTGGTGCCATTTAGTGACACGTTGCGGGGCGATTTTCTACTTCTTGGCAGGTACAGTTTCTTCTGCGGGGAGTGGGAATGGTCCCAGCGACCCGAAGACGATGGTCCGGGGAGTTGAAGTTGACCCGGTGTTTGGAGAGTTGTCGAGGGAGATGACGCTTCGGCAACTGGCAGGGCGCTTATGCTTGTTTTGCTTGTCTTGAAGCATAAGTTGGTACTTGTTCTCATCGAAAGTGATGGTCAATGAAGTTGCCATTGTTAGTTTTGGAAAACTTCTGAAACAAGACCAAATCCATTAGTAATCACAAGAATATGGTGATCATGAATGGGGAACAACTATGGTTTTGTCTTTTCAAATCACTTGAGGGGACATGGCCCAGCCCAAGCAAGATGAAGATGGCAAAAAGCCATAAAGGATACAATTGTTCTAAAATGCAAGTATGGTACGCTCAGGGTGAGCGTTCCAGTGACTGCTAGAAGCAATTGTAGACCTTATTTCAAATTACCGAGAAGCAAGGCTCACTTGAGGTAAAATGATATAAGGTTGGAGATATAAATGTGTCGGTCGCGAATACAGTAGACCCGAAAGGGCGTACTGGCACCGCTAGGCACAAATGTTGCAAATCGCATCCTTGGGAAGGACACGAGATGGGAATTTTTTTTTTTTGAAAGGTCAAATTTGGATTCATAAAGGAGTACAAATGGTATTCCAATCCGAACAAGGGCTCAAACATTTCTGCGAGCGCTAAATCCGAAAGGGAAAGGAACCGGAATTTCTCAAATGTGAATCCAGACGTGACGGAAGTTTTTTTTTGAAAAGTCAAGACTGAGTTCATCAAAGAGAGCAAATGGTGTTCCAATCCGAACCACAACTCAACATTTCTGCGAGTGTTAAATCCGAAAAGGAAAGAACCAAGATTTCCCAATTCTGAACTCAAAAGTGATGTAAGTTTTTTTTTGAAGGTTTAAGATTGAATTCATCAAAGAGAGCAAATGGTGTTCCAATCCAAACCACAACTCAACATTTCTGCGAGCGTTACATCCGAATGGGAAAGAACCAAGATTTCTCAATTCTGAACTCAAAAAGTGGAAAAAAAAATTTTGAAAGGTGCACATAGGTTTCCAATTCGATCTTATGAAACCTTAGTAGATAGATCAGCCCCCAGGTAAGGGTAGGATTACTTAATGAACCCGTTTGAAGGACCCTTGCCTCGAACAGTCTAGCTGTCTCCACATTCTGGACAAGGCTTTTCTTAAATCCACTTTAGTCAAAGAGCGCAATTGGTGCAACCTTAGTGTTTTTTTTTTTTTTTTGAAAATTTTATTTTTGAAAGGTTTCTAATGAACTCATCAAAGAGAACGAGTGGTGTTCCAATCCGAACCACAACTCAACATTTCTGCGAGTGTTTAATCCGAAAGGGAATAACCAAAGTTTCTTTGAATTTGAATTCAAAAGAGAGAAGACTGATTTTTTTTTTTTTTTGAAATCCCAATTGGACTCATCAAAGAGAAAAGATGGCCCAATCCCCGATATGAACAATAGCTGCAAACATTTTTGTGAGCTATCAAGTTCGAAGAGGAGAGGATCAAAGTTTCTCAAAGTTGAATCTAAGAAAGAGAAATCATTTTTTTTAAAGAATTTGAAATAAAGTTTTTTTTTTTTTTTTTGAAAACCCCTATCGGACTCATCAAAGAGAAAAGATGGCCCAATCTTCGATATGAACAATAGCTGCAAACATTTTTGTGAGCTATCAAATTCGAATAAGAGAGGATCAAAATTTCTCCAAGTTGAATCTTAAGAAAAGAAATCAGATTTTTTTGTTTCGAAATGAGAAAGAATGACTAAAATCCCATCTCATGTTTTTTTTTTTAGATGCAAAATGCAACATAAGCCACCAACTAGAAAGGAGCCAAGGGATCAAAGCATCACGTTCTCAAGTGAACGTGTCCCACCGGGTACGCTAACTTGATGGACCCTTGGATTTCCATCAAGTGAACTTGATGACAAATTTTGTATGACGATTTGACTATGATATGGAATGTGAAAGGGACAGCACTTTACTTTGACTTAGGACTCTTGTGTCGGAGCTTTATGATTCAGGTCTATTACGTTTATATGTTTATGTTTATGTTTATGTTTATGTTTATGTGGGTCATTTATAGACGACTGCAGATCGATATATGGACGGTTGATCACCGATGTGATCGGATCACTTATAATCCGTTATGAATGTGAACAGATTATCCTGATTTTTTATTTGATCGGTTTATGTCCACCGACGTTATGGACAGGCTTTCCTGATTTATTTAGGGCTGAGCACCCACAACGGGGACACTTGTCTTCGTGTGAATTATATTGCTCCTTTTGCTTTATTTGGATTATGTTATACGTTCTTTCTCGTCATTACTTTTATATGATCACACTTGTCTTTATTCTTCTCATTATTGTATTTAATTTCGAATTATGATTATGTACTTGCTATTTACTTTGTAATATTTGGTGCATAGGTACTGAGCCCTACTTTACCGAGGAAACGGAGGAGGGTCAAATGTTTCAAACATTTGAGCCAACTGATGAACCCGAGTGGAATGCCGGAGATGGCTTCGGAGCCATCTAAGCCTGTACAAGAGAGCACGTCATCTTAGAATTTCTCTTTAAATGAACCTTTCTCTTAGTGTTGAGAAATCTTTTAGAAATTATTTAATTCGTCCTTCAACTTTAATTATTAATATTTATCTGATTTTTATGTTGGGTTTCATTTATGAACCTTCAATACCAATTGAATAAAGCTTCCGTTGCATTTAATGAAATTTATTTTGACTCACCACAGGTTGAAATTTTATGTGGGTCCACTTTTGGAAGCTTGTGTTGTATTAAACACAAGAATTTGAATTTGGTTTTAATTTTTCACGTTTTTCCCCATTCCTTATTTTGGGGGACGTGACAGTTGGTATCAGAGCCCAGCACGATCTTCGGATATTAAAAATGGATAGAAACAATAGGACGTGGTGAGGATTGCGAATTCCATTAGACAACCTTTACGTGCTAACTGTAAAGTCTATAGAAATGCTTGTTAGCTTGTTTCATAGAATCTAACCCATTGTTATCTTATTATAGGTCATGGCACAGCGTATGACCAGATCTCAGGATAGGGAACCGAGGAATGGATCAAATAATTCAAACGATCATTTCAATCAACTCTTGCAAGCTTTTGTGCAAGCACAGACTGCACAAAATGCGCAGCAGACAACACGTGAGACTGAACAAGCTGCAGAAAACAGCGAGAAAGGGAAGAATGAGCTGCTGAGAGAGCACAAGCAGACAAAGACAGGTCAACATTCCAAGCTCAGATCTTAGCTTTGACTGCTAGAGCAGCTCAACCAGTGCAAGTGGTCATGCCTCCTAGGGAAGTAGATCCAAATGACCTCTATGAGAAATTCAGGAAGAGGGTCCCTCCTGAGTTTCACGGGTCCGAAGATCCCATGGTAGCAGATGATTTTATAGAACAGTTGGAGCAGATCTTTGCAGTCTTCAATTGCACTCAAAAGCAGCGAGTTAATTTGGCAGCTTATATATTCAGAGGGATAGCTCTCCAATGGTGGAACTCAGTCAAGGCAGTAGTGCAAGCAGAGGCAGTGGCTGAAGAAAATGCATGGGAAACTTTCACCAAGGAGTTTATGGATAAGTTCATCCCTAAATATGTCAAGGACCAGTGGAAGCGGGATTTTCAGAACTTAGTACAAGGTGATATGTCAGTGCAGCAGTATGAACAGTAGTTCACAAGATTGGCTAAGTATGCACCTACACTAGTAGTTCCAGAGGAAGAGAAAATCAGGCGCTTTCTTGATGGGTTATCAGCTGATATCTATATGATGATTGGAGATAATCAACGCCCGACATTCCAGGAGGCTGTGAAGAGTGCATATTGGGCTGAGGGTGCATTAAAGAAGAAAGCAGCAGAACGGCAAGCCAAATACCAGTAACATCATAATGGACCCTCGGATTTCCGTCCTCTCCTTCCACCTCGGGGGCTGCCTGGGTCTCGGCGGAGGAGGGAAAATGCGGGTATCAACTTTTTGTACGGGTATGCCAGATTTACTATTCTACTTGGAATTTGGAATGGTAATGATTTGGAGATTCACCTTCACAGTTGGAAAGGAAATCGATCATTCTTTCTAACTTTTCAAATTGCATAAACATTTAATAAAAGAGACAAGTTTGTTTTTTAGAATGCCGTAGGAGGCGTTTTTTTGTTTGTTTGCCGTGAAAGGCGATTTTAACGTGAAAGGTCATTTTAACAAAACTCATCAAAAATGAAAGACAAGAATTGTGATTTCTTTTTTTCTCTTTAAAAAATACAAATTACAATAGAAAAGAAAGAAAATGAATCTAACTTCTCAGGAGATTGTGGGGACACGTTCAGATCGACGGTAACAAGTCATGTATGGACTTCGCCATCGTCCTTCAAATGAGAACGCTTGATGCTTCGATTCTTCGGCTTGGCTCCTAACCTCAAAAAGGATAAGGACCAAGAGGAGGTCCTATACGCAATGAAAAACCGAGTAAACGGGCTGAAAAGCTACTTTTAGGCCATGTTGTAGAAAGAGGGGACCTTGGGGGGGTGGCCCCCCAAGGGACTTTGATCACCTTGTAGTGCTTTTGGCGGCAAAGTAGTAGGACTTCGTCTCTCTCTTGATTTTTCTAGATTTTCGGGATTGGGATTACACCTTGGATTCCTGCTTTCTTCTTGGAATGGACATCCTTTTATAGGCTTTTGGTAGCCATGAGGTGTTTATTGGCATTGATGGCCATGATGAGAGAATTGATGATATTGATGAGAGGAGTTACAAGTTTTATTTCTTGATTTTGTAACTCCTTTTTCTTGGCTTGTGATTGGCCGATGAAGGATAATGGGCATTGTCGCGACCCCGGACCGGGTTCGGGGACCAAATTCAGGATTGGGACTAATTGTGATGCGATGGGCATGTGATCACATGGAGTGATGACAATAATTAAAAATATGTTTAATGCCCAAGCATACACGGGTAGATAAAACACACATCTCCGTGCACGTGATTTCCCACAGGTGTCCGCGGTGAGGATTTCCCAACACACATAACCATTTAGTATAATTGCGGAAGCGTATGGTAAATCAAGTATATAAATCATTTCCATAGTAACAAGACTGTTTGCATTGAAATAACAAGTATCAGAATGAGCAATGCTCTAAAGCGTAACCCAAAATGCTGTTAAGGTTAGAACATATAACATTTAATTACAATTCCCAAAAAGAATAAAGGCCAACAAAGGCCAATATGGACAAAACAATAACCACCAGAAAACTATCCGACCACCCCCAAAATGTTCTGCATCTCGGTAGCCCGATGTTTACATAACATCGTCGGCACGCCACTCAACTAGCGGTTGCGGTTCTCCGACCGCCTCCTCTGGCTCCTCCTCGGGATAACCGACAACGGGACCTAAGTACCAAAGCAAGGGTCAGACACGACGGTCTGGCAGGTAGATGAAAAGATATAAACATTTAATAATAAAAACCTTTACCTTGGAAAACAAGTAAACCTGTTTAAACAATGACTTTCAAAGGTAAAAGAATCATTTCATTGAAAACGCATATGCAGTAATAAAACATGTAAGGTAACCAAGGAAATCTGGAAACAATCAAGATGGCATCCACAAGAAGCTAAATCCTCTATCATCGAAGTGACGTGAGTATCGGGTGTTGACCTCAGTCACCGAAGTGAGGAGGTGTAACCAAGTTACATATATATACAATAATACGGGACGGGACCGCGGTGGCAAACCGGGTATCGGGAATCACGGTAGCGAACCGGATATCGGGAACCACGAGAGCGAGCCGGGTATCTGGACGAGAGCACGGTTAATAAACCGGGTATCGGGATCCAAGCTGCAGCTGGCTGGACGGGAAGGGATCTCCAAGTCGGTAGATCAGACCGACAAGGTTATCCAAGCTTAGTGGTGCCGACTCATAGGTCAAATCACATAAATCGAGATAGGTATAAAGCAAATCCAGTGCAAGGCTATAAGCGGGCGAGACGGGGTGCTCAAGGCACAATCATCATTTCAATATCGGGTCATGCGCATCGGGGCTAGTACAAGGCTACAAATACAGTTCCGTGCTTTCGGGATTGATAAATCGTAACTCGTAAATTTCGGAAATAAAAGAGTGAAATAAACTTTCGAAATATCGGGATGAGTACCAAGGTTCGAAGTTGATTCAAGTGCATAGGGATCCCGAATGTCTATTTAATAAAACTTGGTACTCCTTGGATTTGGGGACATTCTGGCTCCTTATACACTAGAAAGTCTCCAAAACCCCAATGAATGCTTGTGATAATGGTTTCGTTCTCATCCGGGCTCCATACATCACCCTATAGTTCTCTTGTCACGACAAGGCTCCCAATAAACCTTTCACAATCATGAAAATGTTCCACTTCAGCTCCAAACACATCCCTTGTGCAACAGCAACCATCGCTAGAGCGGACATTACAGTTCGCTCGAGCGGATGAGCTTCGGGAATGGTTTCTGGGAGGGTTCGCTCGAGCGGACATGCCCAGTTCAGGATGGCACGAGCGAACGATTTGTGCGCTCGACCCAACCACTCACTGGATGGCTGCTGGAAGGGTTCGCTCGAGCGGACACTGGGTTCGCACGAGTGAACAGCTCTCTGGAATGGCACGAACCCTTTCCTGGGCAGTTCGCTCGAGCGAAGTGTCAAGTTCGCTCGAGCGAACTGTCCAGAACTGTGTTCGGGACGGTTCTGCTCTTCGATTCTTCCCTTCTTTCAAAACCCATATTGAGCCTCTTTCCTACAACATAATGGGAGCCTCTCAACTCCCTTCAATCTCTACTCAACCATCAACCAATTTCTCCATCTTTAAATTCATACAATCATCAAGAAAAGAAAGACATCCATCATCACAAGGATTCACTTAGGCATTGTACAAAAGATGGACTCAAAACTACAATCCATGATTTAAAGACAATAGATGAAACCAAAGGCTAGAAGTCATGTTTCAAGACAATAAAGAGGCTTACCAACCCCATTCAAAGCATTTAACATCATTGAATGCAAATAAAACAAGGCATTAATGAAGTAACAATTCAAACACATTTATCATAAAAATCAATGCAAGCTAAACTATCCATTCAATCCACTTGCCTCAAGGTTCTCTATGCAAGAAATCAAGCTATTAATCTCTTCCTCCAAGCCAAGAATGCTATCTACACAAAACCCCCAAATCCAAACCCTAAAATGGGTCAAACCAAGAAACAAGAAGAGATGACTCTCAACAAAGAAGATAGAGCTCTCCTAAGACTAGAAGAACATGAATCTAAGAGAATAGGGAGGAAGCTTACTTGTAGGTTCTTCAAATGGATAAGGTGAGCTCAAAGAGGGTCTTGAGTTGAGTAGATCCTTCCACAAATGGTATTAAAGAGAAGCTTGCAAGGAGGGGAAGAGGGTTGTGATCTCCATTAGTGCCTTAGGTGCAAGCTTGGTGGAGATTTGGTGGTGAAGAAGCAAGGAGAAGAAGAAGAGAAAATGAAACCCTAGGTCTCTTGTGCTTGTGCTGGAAAAAGGGAAATGGAAGAGGAGGGTTCTCTATTTAAAGACCATGGGTGTGGGCTCCACCACTAACAAACCCCTTTGGGCTGAAATCACTACTATCGAGACCTCGGACGAAAACGACGAAGAAGAGAAAAGTGATCACCGAAATATCTAGTTTCCAAAAAGTATACGTTTCGCGGGTTTTGGGGATATCGACTTTTGGGTACAGATTTCATGTATAATGACTGTTTTGCCCTCAAAGCAAGAAGATCGGGTTTCGGGGTTCCGAACGGGTACGGGATCAACACGAAAGTTATAGGGATTAACAAGACGAGTAAAATGGGATAGTAATGCAAATCACCGGAATACGAATAATCCCCCAACACTAGTAAAACTATCCAAAAAGGGAACCCTCAAAGGGTCCCACCAACACAAAGCGTTAAAACTCTCTCAAAACAATAAAAGAGCTATTCTAGTCCAAGCTTAATCAAAAATCGCTAATCAAGCTTAGCACTAACACGCGACGTAATTAGCACTAATCGAGGTCACTCGGGTCGGGGTCTTACACCCGGAGGAGGCTGTTGAGCCACCCCCAGCACACGAGTGGCAGCCCAATGACGTCATCTAGACGCCGATCGGGATATTGATTCTCGTTTCGCCTAGTTGGGTTATTTTTGTGGGATTGTAATTGTTGTATTGGCCTTTGTTGGCCTCTCAGGGTTTTGTAACTTGAATTAATATACTTTTGTTAAACATTGAAACGTTAATCATATTAGGAGTGCTTTGATGACATTCTCTTTAGATACCTTGTCTCGATTTTATAGTGTCCCTTGTATCTCCTTGTTTAAGATTGATGTGACACGTTTTGCTACACGCTTCCGCATATCTAATCGTGTGAGCTCGACCCGTGTCTTGGGATCCTCACCGCGGAAACATGTGGGAAATATAAAAGCGGCGGTGTGTTTTGTGTTGGTTAATCTTCATGATGATGGGAGTTTCATGGGTTTAATGCCATGATTGCTTGGATTTGTAACTCCCAATTGCTTGAACCTGATTGGGCCGTCCAAAATAATGAGTTAATGACAGCATTAAGTTGTCATAAACGGGTCAATTAACGACATTAAGTGGTCGCCAGGGCATGTGAAGAGTCGCGGGCCGCGCCGTGTCTTTTGAGATTTTTCTTGTGATCGTAACAGTCAGATCCACACATTGTCTGATGTCGGATTGCAGTGCAATTTCAGACATTGATTGATGTTGGTGAGCCGGTGACATCTGTCTTGTCGATTTCATGATTGATCGGACAGAAAGTGTACTTTCTTGGTCAACTGGTTGGCGATCTTGGAGCGATCAGTGATGATTTCATGCTTTTGACGGCGGATCCAAGATGTCGATGAAGATCAGTCATTTTCAAGCATCAAAAACTGGATTTTCAGAAAATCACAGAGGTAGGAACACTCGAAACGCGAAAAGGATCGGAAAACGGGCCCTCCGGCGAGAAATCAGGCCACCCAGATTTGCAGGGTCGCCAGCGACCATGCACCCAGGGTCGCCGGTGACCTTGGGCCAAGGTCGCCGACGACCATAGGGCTTTGGCCCTTTTGGTCATCGAGCTTCATTTTCGGCCGTTTTTCCTTCTTTTTTGTTCCTTTCTTCTTCTGTATTTTTCTTGACATTTTTCCTCAATTATTGACTTGATTCTCTTGGAGAAAACTTGATGAGAACCCATGCAAAACTGGAGCACAAAGTTTCCCATTTTTCTGGAAAGCCGAAGACTTTGTAGCCGATTTTCCATCAAGAGTCGAAACTAGGTCAAACGATGTCGGAATGACCTGAAAATCGAGGTAAAGCTTCTTGAGCAGTGGATAGGACCAACCATGGGCTTTTATTTGAGTTTTGAAGCCATTTGGGGTCCCATCGATGCTTGACTTGATTTTTGCGGGGAAAATGCCGAGCTTTGATATGTGGTCAAACGATGTCCGATTGACCTGAAATTTGACGGGGAGCCTATTGGAGTCATGTAGAGACGATCCATTAGCTCCGCTTTGGATGTCATGGTCCCGAGGTGCTCCGCCGCCGGTAGGCTTGATTTTCTTTCGGAGCATCGAAACCTGGTCAGACGTTGTCGGAATGACCTGAAATTTGACGTGCAGCCTTTTGGAAGCATGTTGAAGCCACTCATGTACTTTGTTTGATGAGTGATGGCCTCGGTGGTTCTCGCCGCCGGGAGGCTTGATTTTGTTGCTCGAGCGTTGATGGGAGGGTCAAACGTTGTCGGTTTGACTTGAAATTTGGCATGGAGCCCTTTGGAGGTATTTTGGAACCATCCGTAGGCTCTAATCGAAGTTTTGGTGTCTTCGATGATGTCACCGCCAGGAGCGCTTGTTTAGCTGTCGGAGAAGTGATGTTAGGCTAAACGATGTCGGAATGGCCCGAAACTTCAGGTGTACTCCTCTTTTGGCTGTCTTGAAGGATCTTGCAGTTTTTGTTTGATTATGACAAGATCTGATGCTTGAAGTAGCTTTGCCTGTTTTGTAGCAAGATGCAGCTTCATGTGGCTTCTTGATGTTGAGGAGACATAGTGACTTTTTTGGTTTCAACACATCAATTGTGCTAATCTTCTAGTCAGGACAACCCAAAGAAATTGAAGCTTCAAGGTCAACCCTCGGTTGGTCAAAGACAACTGTGCGGACGGTGTGGAAAGAATCACCCTACTGAGAAGTGCTACAAGGAGACGGGCATGTTTTCATTGTGGGCAGTTTGGTCATCGAGTTCGCGATTGTCCCAACGGTGGTAGTCAGTTGCAAGCGCCCCAGCTAGCAGCTTCTCGTGCTCCTATACAACAGCCTTGGAGGACAGTACCTCCACAAGGACCACAGTAGATTCCTCGGGCACCACAGTAGCAAATGTATCGAGCACCCGCTCCTCAATACCAGCAATACAGGGGTGTAGCACCACAACAGCAGAGGCCAATTCTAGGACAGCAAAGGCCGGCTCAGGTACACCAGAGGCCATTCCAGCAACAGAGGCAGCAGCAACCAGTGGGTCAACCAAGAGAACCTAGGCCAGTGCAATGGCGGCAGAATCTAGCTTAGTAAATGGGCAGAGTATATGCAATTACTCATGAGGATGCAGATGCTTCTGCAGAAGTTATGGAAGGTATTGTTCTAATCTCAGAGGTAGAAGCTAAGGCCATCTTTCACCCTGGCTCTACACATTCCTTTATTTCCCATGATTTTGCTAGACATATCAATGAGGCTGTAGTGAGATTAAATGTTGCTTTAGTAGTGGGTACCCCAGTGGGCAAGCAGGTTCGTTACCACCAATATTTTCTGAGTACCCGAGTTCAAATTGGGGATTTCATTTTACCTGCAGGCCTGATTCTTTTAATGATGAAGGATTTCGATGTCATACTTGGTATGGATTGGCTAGCAACTTATAGAGCAGTGATGGACTGTTTTAATAAAACCATCAAGTTGTCGTTGAATTCAGACACTATTGAATTTGTTGGTCGAAGGAAACCGATTTGGACATGCCGGATCACGGCATTGAAAGCAGAAAGATTGTTGAAATCTGGATGTGAAGGATATTTGGCGTTTATCACGGAGGATAAACAGTCTAAAGGGGTGGAGGATATTCCAATGGTCTGTGAGTTCCAGGGTGTTTTCCCTGATGAAACTCCAGGCTTACCTCCAGTTAGGGAGATAGACTTTTCGATTGAATTGGTGCCAGGGACAACTCCGATTTCTAAAGCTCCATATAGAATGGCTCCAGCAAAACTCGAAGAGTTGAAAACTCAATTGCAGGATTTGTTGGACAAGGGATTTGTGAGACCAAGTGTATCACCTTGGGGTGCACCGGTCCTATTTGTAAAGAAGAAGGATGGTTCTATGAGGATGTGCATAGATTATAGACAACTCAATCAAGTCACAATCAAGAACAAATATCCTCTCCCAAGGTTTGATGAATTGTTTGATCAGCTTCAAGGAGCTGAATATTTCTCAAAGATAGACTTGAGATCCGGATATCATCAGCTCAGAGTTCGAGATCAAGACAGCATTCAGAACAAGATATGGCCACTACAAGTTTTTAGTAATGCCATTCGGGTTAACTAATGTTCCAGGAGTATTTATGGCCTTGATGAGTAAGATATTTGCTCCATTTCTTGATCAGTTCATTGTTTTTTTCATAGACGATGTGTTAGTATATTCTCGATCTCGAGAAGATCACGAGTAGCATTTGAGGACGGCATTGCAGACTTTGAGAGATCATCAACTCTATGCCAAGTTGAGTAAGTGTGAATTTTGGCTTCAGCAAGTGATTTTCTTGGGTCACATCATCAGCAAGGAAGGTTTGGTAGTAGATCCAGGAAAAATTGAGGCAGTGATCAAGTGGCAGAGACCTATGTCAGTAACAGAGATTCGTACTTTCTTGGGTTTAGCAGGTTACTATAGGAGATTTGTGAAAGGATTTTCATCTATTGCTGCTCCATTGACCAGATTAACACGAAAAGATGTACCTTTTGTGTGGACTGACGAATGTGAAGCAAGTTTTCAGGAGTTAAAGAATAGGTTGACTACAGCTCCAGTGCTCACATTGCCTACAGAGAATGGTAAATTTGTTATTTATACGGATGCCTCGAAAGTTGGATTGGGATGTGTACTTATGCAGGATGGGAAGGTAATGGCTTATGGCTCTAGACAGTTGAAAGAGCATGAGAAAAAGTATGCCACTCACGATTTGGAACTTGCAGCAGTGGTTATGGCATTGAAGATGTGGCGTCACTATCTCTACGGTGAGAAGTTTGAAATTCATTCAGACCACAGAAGTCTTCAATATTTGTTTACCCAGCCTGAATTGAACATGAGACAGACCCGGTGGATGGAATGCATGAAGGATTTTGATTTTCCAATCAAATATCATCCCGGGAAAGCCAATGTAGTGGCTGATGCATTGAGTCGAAAGGCGGCAACTAATGCATGCTTGAGGGCAGAATGGTCTTGGGCAGAAATTTTCCTCAATTTGGGAGTTTCTTTGCAACCAGTTGATGACAAGGTTCTGTTAGCCAACATGTTTGTCTGGGAACCAGAGATCTTGAGCAGGATCAAAAGCAGGCAGTTAGAGGATCCAGAGCTAGCCCGAGTGATTGAACAGATTGACAGCAGACCAGACTTCAGAATAGTGGAGGGTGTGTTGTACTTTCAAGACCGGTTATGTGTGCCAAATATAGAAGAACTGAAGAATGAGATCATGATAGAGGCACATCATTCTCGTTATACTATTCATTCGGGTAGTACAAAGATGTACCAGAACCTGCGTAATCATTATTGGTGGAACAATATGAAGAAGGAAGTAACAGGATTTACAGCAAGGTGCTAAGTGTGTCAACAAGTAAAGGCAGAACGAAAGCAACCCCCGGGACTTTTAAAGCAGTTGGAAGTGCCCGACTGGAAATGGGAACACATAACGATGGATTTTATCTCTGGGTTGCCATCGATGCATAACAAAGATAGTATCTGAGTGATAGTGGACAGGTTGACAAAGGTGGAACATTTCTTACCGATGAACATGAAGACACCTCGAGATGAGTTAGCTAGAATGTATATGGAGAAGGTTGTTACAATTCATGGTGTTCCCCTATCGATTGTATCAGATAGAGATCCTAGATTTTTGGGCAAATTCTGGATTGAACTTCAAGAAGCTCTGGGCATAACGTTGAGTTTCAGTACAGCGTATCATCCTCAGTCCGATGGTCAAACTGAAAGGACTAATCAGACATTGGAGGATATGTTGCGAGCTTGCGTCCTTGATTTTGGGAAAGACTGGCAGAAAAATCTCCCATTGTACGAGTTTGCATATAATAATAGTTATCATTCCAGTATCGGTATGGCACCATTTGAGGCGTCGTATGGACGCCGATGCAGGACCCTAATCTGTTGGGAGGAGATAGGTGTCAGGAGTTTTCATGGTCCATCTATTGTTAGTGATACCAGTGAGAAAGTGAACCAAATCCATGATCAGTTGAAAATTGCTAGGAGCCGGCAGAAGAGTTATGCAGACTTAAAGAGGAGAGATCTTCAAGTCGAGATTGGTGATCATGTGTTTCTAAAGGTTTCACCAATGCGAGGAACATTGAGGTTTGGGCAGAAAGGAAAATTATCTCGGATATACATCTGTCCATTTGAGATCTTGGAGCAAATTGGAGAAGTTACTTATTGATTGGCCTTACCAGCAACGTTGTCAGCAGTGCATAATGTTTTTCATATCTCGATGTTGAAGAAGTATATCGTAGACCCATCTCACGTGTTGCAGTATGAGCCATTGGAATTGCAGGACTCGGACAATACATTGGGTGAATGTTCAGTGGGAGCACCATAGTCCTCGAGAAGCCACTTGGGAACTCTGGGACCAAGTGAAGAAGCTTTACCCGCATCTTCTTCCAGAGGTATGTTTACATTTAGAGGACCAAATGTCCTAAGGGGGGGAAAATGTAAGATCCGGCCCCACCATTATTTATATTTATTATTAAAATATTAGTATTATTTAATTAAATTTATTTTAGTTATTTAAGTGGGTAGGGTTAAGTGGGGCACATGTTAGAATAGATGTGTGGATCGGCGAGATGGGCTAGTGGGTAGATGACCTGACCCGTAGTTTGTCCCAATGACTTAAGCCCATAAGAGATTCCTTTTTTAACCCAACCTGTTTTAAAGAACTGCACGTTCTTATCTCTCCACTTTCGTTTGCAACTCCTCCCGTTTATTCTTCTTCTTCCTCCTTCGACTTCCCAAGCCATTGCAGCTTTAGGATCAGAACTAAGATCAGAGGACACCATCATTCTTCACTCAACATTCTCATCTTAGGTAACCCTCTCCTCAAATCATTAAGAGTAGATCTATATTCTTGGATTTTATCTTCTTTTTCTTTCCAACGGTAGATCTGGATAGGAGTACCATAGATCTGTTCATCTGAGCAAGTCTTTCCCATATTCTTTGTCAGATCGCTGATAGGATCACTCTCGAGCGCTGTGGGAATCTTGGTTATTGTATTGGTCAGGATCTGTACATTTTTCTTCAACCCCGATAAAAGGCAAGTACTTAACCATAATCTGTGAATTTAATACATGTGTTTGTCGTTGATTCCATTGATGTGCATATATAAACCCATTGATGCCCCCTTTTTTGTGATAATATTGTGATGCTATCTTGCTTTGTGATGAGATCGGAGATTGGGGCTGATTTTGTTTATTTTGTTAATTCTGCATTACTGTTGTAGAACCTGGGCATATAGACCATCTGTTCCGTGATTTTGACCATGGGACCCGGGTGGGCCACCGCTTGCAGATCGGGTCCCCACATCTGATAGGGGACCCAGGGGCGAAGCTGATGGTGGTGGACCCGTGGGGATTGAGTCCCATCTGGCCCCTCATCTAAGGGTTTACACAATTTGGGACGTCAATCATCAAATGGGTTTTATTTTGGGTATTAGGCAGTGGTGGGGTCCACTAGTTGATGTGATCACAAATCTAGTTGGCGCATCCGGTCGTATAGCCTTGGGCGACCATGTATATGGGGGTTGATCATGGGCTTTAGATCAGTGGGTAGCTAACCAAAGTACACAGGTGAATAGATACTGTTGACAATGAGCACGTTACGGAACGGGTTCTGTGATAAGAATAAGAGAATGGAGATGACGATGATGTCATCCCATGTCACTCCCATGTGACATTAGTACAGTACTACTGTGATTATGATATGGAATGTGAAAAGGACAGCACTTTACTTTGACTTAGGACTCTTGTATCGGAGCTTTATTATTCAGGTCTATTACATTTATATGTTTATGTTTATGTTTATATTTATGTGGGTCATTTATGGACGACTGCAGATCGATATATGGACGGTTGATCACTGATGGGACCAGATCACTTATAATCCATTATGAATGTGAACAGGTTATCCTGATTTTTTTATTTGATCGGTTTATGACCACCGACGTTATGGACGAGCCTTCCCGATTTATTTAGGGCTGACCACTCACAACGAGGACACTTGTCTTCGTGTGAATTATATTGCTCATTTTGCTTTATTTGTATTATGTTATACATTCTTTCTCGTCATTACTTCTATATGATCACACTTGTCTTTATTCTTCTCGTTATTGTATTTAATTTCGAATTATGATTATGTACTTGCTATTTACTTTGTAATATTTGGTGCATAGGTACTGAGCCCTACTTTACCGAGGAAATGGAGGAGGGTCAAACGTTTGAGCCAACTGATGAACCCGAGTGGGATGCCGGAGATAGCTTCGGAGCCAACTGAGCCTGCACAGGAGAGCACGTCATCTTATAATTTCTCTTTAAATGAACTTTCTGTTAGTGTTGAGAAATCTTTTAGAAATTATTTAATTCATCCTTCAACTTTAATTATTAATATTTATCTAATTTTATGTTGGGTTTCATTTATGAACCTTCAATACCAATTGAATAAAGCTTCCGTTGCATTTAATGAAATTTATTTTGACTCAACACAGGTTTAAATTTTATGTGGGTCCACTTTTTGATGCTTGTGTTGTATTAAACATAGGAATTTGAATTTGGTTTTAATTTTTCACGTTTTTCCCCATTTCTTATTTGGGGGACGTGACAGAACCTCTCAATCAAAACCTAGCCTAAGATAGGGACTTCTAATAAGTCATCTATAGGGGGTGAACCATCCCATTAAAGACTGGGAAAGGAGTCAACCGCGCTTCCATCCCTGCAACGTAGGTCTCAAGCCACCCCTTTACTTCCTCAAAATTGTTTAAAGGACTCCGAAGGGCATCACAAATCTCCCGAATCCGCTCGAAATAGTCCAGGTGAGCTGTGTACACTGGATGGATGAGCGCCGAGAGGGTGTTGTTTTGCATCTTCAAGTATTTTTTGTAGTGCCTTGGAATAGATGATTCGGTTTTGTGTGGGCAGGACATGGTCATGGGCTCCAGTTGGTCCATCCGCTCATGTAATGCATTAAAATCATCGATAATAGCCCTTTCATTAGTACTCTTCATGCCCTCCCAAACTTTAAGCATTGCCCGAAGGTTCATCATACTCCACAAGAGAGACTGGAGTATGTCATTGACAAAAGCCGGTAAGTCTTCCAGAAGCCCATTATAACCACGCAATCTATCGAGAGTGGTCCTCCCCACGATGCATAAATCTCCGTATAGCCCGCAAATCTTCTTATACTTCATGACCAACAAATCATATGTCATGCGCTTCCACAAGCCGCTGGTCCATCATCGCTTCAAATTGGAATACGCAATCATAAGTAGCAGGCATGGATGACTCATGCTCAAGGTAAAACTCAGCTCACTCCCTAGGTTCATACTAGCCTATCCTATCATCCCCAGGGGACCAATACTCATCCCCTGGCAGATAAGGCTTACAATCACCAGGGCCCGCACCACCATCGATAGTGAAATAAAAGATTGGGTAACCGGCCATTGAGTGAATTCGAACTTGTAAAACGAATACACCCAGCCTTAGAAACTTTATAATAATCTAAAGATAAATTAAAAAAGGGGGGGATTACTTGGGCATACCAGGGGTGGCGCCCAAGTCCATTCTAGGGATTTCATCCTAGATGGGTCCGGTTTAGCCTAAAACTATTAATCACAGCCCATGAAATCCGCGAGGCAAGTCCCCCAAAAGCACTGTCAAGTCACTTTAAGTTCTTTAGAAAACTAAAAACATATTCCCTTCGCTCAAACAAGTTTAAATTAAACACTTATACAATGCAATATTTTAACAACAAACAAGTGGCATTAAAAATTAAGAAAAAGAGAGAGAGAAACCTAAAAGTTCTAAGAAAATAACAAGGCAAAAAATAAAGACCTAGTAATGTCCAAATCAAATAATAAAACTTCAATTCTAGAATTACGATCCAAGTTCGGACTAAATTTAAAAAAAAAATCATCACCAGTCAAAAATGAGTAAAGCAAAGAACTACCAATAAGAGGAAAAACATCATAAAATTTTCAGAAGTTCATAGAGCATGATATAAACATAAAAAAGGCACTATAACATCAGTGCAAGAAATAAACATCTTTGCTTTGAAAAGAGAAAGAAAAAAAAAAGAATGAAGAAGATGATCTAATCCAAGAAATAGACGAAAGCATAGCTTAACTAGACTGAAACCAATCTGAGATTTTAGCAAAAGAACATCTCATCATGCCTAAAAGAAGAGCAAAAACAACTAGAAAAGCATATTGCATACCTTAGGACCAAGAGAGAGAAAAGAGAGCTTACTTAGAGACAAAAGAGGGACCAAAGACCCTGGAACTCGAAATCTTAAGAGTAGAAAGCGTGAAAAAACCCATAGGCAGCCCTTCCTTATATAGCTTAGTGTCCTAGCTTCAAAACGGGACGGAATGTCACTTGGGCGCACTCCTAGTGGCGCCCAAGTCCCCCCACTTTCCAATTCCGTCTCGCAGAAGGCCGCCTCACACAACCGCCCCAAAGAGTTTTGAACCAAGTAGGAGAAACTACTTGGGCGCACATAGAGGTGCGCCCAAGTACGCAGGAACACATGAGCGCACCTCCATGTGTGCCCAACCCTATCTTTTAACCCGGGGAACCCCGCAATGCACGGATTTGAGACCAAAATGACTCTCTGATGATCGGTAATCAAAACGAACAAAAAAAAAAAAAACAACAAACAATGATAAAAAAAAAGGTGTAATAAAAGAAACTAAGTGGCAAAAAACCTCACACCAAACATCACCCCTTCACATGGAAACTCATTATATACACTTTAGTCCCATCACGCACACATTGTGCATTGCATCCCATGTCATATCCATCAATGAAATCAAAATTGTTACTTCTGTAAATTACTAAAACTAAGTACTAACAGACAAAAACACAAAATCTTTTAGTGCTTGTTCACTGCAGATTTATGACCCAAAAATGAGAACACCAAATGTGATTCAAGCACACTAATGGAGATGAATGGCACGAACTTCAGCAAATGAACAATAAAAGAAAGCGGTAATGATCCCCATCGTCGGATTTACGGAAAGCTCTCGAGGTAAGTAGACCTAACTATAGATTTTCATGATTTTACCTCATGCCTGGAAATTGAGTAGCCGTAGGCCTCCCTTAAGCGCCTATAATCGGTACGGTGACCATAATACCGTGTTATCACAAATTGTGTTGTTTGCCCACTCAAATCTTGACGTTGGAGGATGGAATCTGTGTAACTCGAAACTCTCCATGATAAGCACAAAATGATGATCGAATCTATCCCAGGTTCTCATCTAAGCTTGGGTGAAGACCAAGATCCCTAGAGAGTGACGGTTATTCCAGTGAACATCTTCCATTGATTTAGCTTTTTTTATGCATACCTAAGTTTCAAAATAAAATCTCTTTAAAAAAAATGCATCTCATTCTCACATGCACCTCACACCATTGCTTGAACTAAGTTTGTGATTGCCTTCAGGATCCCCATTACTGCTATTAGTTTTAACTATGCCTTGAGCATTCAACTGTGGATGAAAGTTAAAAGACATTATATATGACAAATTAAATAAAACTCTATTGCAAGAACAAATGAAACTCTAATAGTGACTTAGCCAATCGAAAAATTGACTTCTGATTCAGACCACCGGGGCACAGTTCCAACCATCATCTTAAATTAAGCAACCAGGGCACAGTTCCCAATCCGCCACGTGGCAATACCATAGGACCGAGGCACAAATCTCGGGTTTCCAATCAAATCAGTAGGCACGTAACTTCATTTTTTTTCTTTTTCCCCTGAATCAGAATTGGTCTTAGAAAAGTGAACCTCACCCTTAGAATGAGTTTGCAATTACATACATTCGTAGGTGGCCACTCCCATGAGCTCAAAAGCTCCCATGAGTCATGAGTGATGTGTCTACTTTCTTTGGAGCACAACTCTTCACGCGTTGCTCTCCAAAGAGGGGCATACTGTCGACACCTCATTTAGCCCTCTACGATAGCCTTAAACACCTATCATATATAACAGTGCCCCCATTTCACCCATAATTGAATGGTCAATGGCATACTTCAGATAATTAATGACGATGAAGATTCTTGTTGATAATTTTAGACTCTGCTCAACAATCTCTAGAAATTCGTGAGAAAAAAGGCCAAATCGCGTCATGATCTTGAGTCCAAACCACTACTCATACGAGGAATGAACTACAACACTATCCAACTCCCTTTCACACTACATAGAACACACTCAGGCCGTTCTTATCGAGATTACACTTAGTTTCCCTAAATACGATATGACTAGCATGAACTAGGAGGCTAGTCATTGATCCAGATATCCTTACTATTTCCTGACCTCTAATAATTATGATATATGAACCAAAAGATTCTACGTTCCGAGAGCTTTCCGAAGATATGTGGAACGTCCAATTCCGACAGACGGATCAAAATATATGGCCCTCAAAAGATTGCCCTAGCAACTCCACCAGAAACACACCTGGGCGCCACCCTAGGTGCGCCCAGGTCCCAAGATCACACTTGGGCACACACACAGGTGTGCCCAGGTCCCCGGTTGCCCTAGAAAAGCACTTAAGTGCATATTTAAGTGTATTCCGCTCTACTCTTCATAATTCCGACCTAATCTCAGCCTAAAAATAGACCAAAACCAAACCCTAAACACATTTGACCCAAAAGATGACATGGGCGCACCTGTGTGTGCACCCAAGTCCTAGAATCCACTTGGGCGGCACCCTAGGTGCGCCCAGTTTCCTAATCACCCTGAAAATGCGCATGGGCACCCCCACAGGTGAGTCCAAGTCCAGTTTCTACTGTTTTAGTCCGAATTCGATCCAAAAACAACCCGAACCAAAACCTAAGCCCACTTGACCCAGAAAGGAGACCTAGGCACATCTGTGTGTGCGTCTAAGTCCCAAGACCCACCTAGGCGGACCTGTGTGCGCACCCATGTCACCCAAAACCTTGATTCACCTTGGTTTGCGTGAAACCTCTAGAAACTCGTGCAAACAGTAACCCTAACCCCTTTTGCACGCCAAAACCTCTATATAAAGATCTCTTATACCATTTTACAAGGGGAGGCTACCAAAAAAGGGAGAAAAAAGTAGAAGAAAAGAGAGAGAAAGAGAGAGAGAGAGAGAGAGAGAGAGAGAGAGAGAGAGAGGTCACAAAGGAGATCTTTAGATCTAGAAGAAGAAAAGGGAGCGTTCTAGTTTTCAAGATCAGCAATGGAGAAAGCCTCTCAAAGCTATGGATTTGCGCAAGAGCTTTGATTTAGGACTTGAAGAACACGAATCCAAACCGGTATTTCTAGATTTAGTTTTCTTTTTAGTTAACTATCAATTACCATTAGTAGTTAGAAATAGGCTTAGAATCATGCATATATTGTAGATCTGATATCTAATATTCATTCATTAGTAACATGCTTAGGATCATTCTTAGTCTGTGGATCTGCATCATTCTCATCATCCCAAACTCGTGATTAGAATAGATCTTGCATCCATCTCCTTTTCAATGGGAAAAATTCGAATCTAAAAGAGGAAAAGTGCAAAAAAGCACTTGGGCACCACTAGGTGTGTGCCCAAGTCTCTGGAATAGGGTTCTGGCCCCGGTTGACATCTTGCTTGCATTTTGTCTTTTGAATCCGGATTTCCCTTCATATAAGTTGATATCCGGACTCCGGATCTTTAACTTTATATTCAAAATCACGCGAAAAGCATTAAAAAAAAAAAGGCAAAAGAGAAAGAAAGCACAGAAAAGCATTTGAGTGGCCCTACAGGTGCGCCTAAGTCCGAAGTTAGGGTTTCGACCCTGATTTTCCATTTCGCGTGCATTTTGCTTCTTAGATCCGAATCCATCTTCATATAAGTTAATATCAAGGCTCTCGGATTTGTAAAGAGGAATGAAAGAATCAGAAGAGGACCAAACATATTGCTGGAAAAGAGAGAAAAAGTGCATAAAAGCACTTGGACGCCACTACAGGTGCGTCCAAATCTTTAAAGTAAGCTTTTGGCCCCAGTTTCCATTTTGTGTGTATTTTGCTTCTTAGATCCGAGTCCATCCTCCTATGAATTAAGATCAAAGCTTTCGGATCTATGAGGAGCATTGCAAGAATCGAAGAGGGACAAATATTATTACTAGAAAGGAAGAAAAGAAAGGAAGAAAAACAGAGGTACTTGGGCACCATTGTGGGTGCGCCCAAGTCCCTGCAAAAGGGATCCATCCCCCGAATCCTAGTCCTCGCACTATTATTTTTAAATCCGGAAATTTTGATGTTAATAATTCATAGTAGGACCCTGTATTTATTCGCAAATTATTAGAAATCACGCTGGAATATCACTAGAAATCTGAAATACATCACAACCAGCAGAGGAAATACTTGGACGCTGCAGAGACACTTGGGCACCCCTATAGGTGTGCCCAAGTTCCCAGTTCATCTTCCGGCCCACATTTTCCGTAATTTGCATATTATTTAACTTGTTGTAAATGTTTGTGATGATTTTGATTGATTGCTGAACTTCTAGACTTCGAACTATTGAATCATCAATATTTTAGGTTAGGTTATAGCGCATAAAAATACCAAAAAAAAATCATAAAACCATAAAACTCTTCCCTTCTCATCTTGCTCTTTAGTAATTAAAGAAGAGAACCCAAAAAAAAAAAAAAAAAAGAGATTAAAAGAATATAAACATCCAAAAAACAAGAGAGTAGATACCAAGTAGATGAGCCTAGGTTAATTGCATTTGCGCCTAAGCAAATTAGTACACTAAAAAAAATATAATACTTAATTAAAACACCTAATCCAACTTAAATTAAAAACACCAAAGTAAAACATCTAATTCAACCTTAATTAAAACCATTGACCTAAGTCCTAATTTCCAAACCCTAATTAAAATTATCTTTTGAACCTTAATTCAAACCTTCATTAAAATCCCTAATTCCAACCCTTAATCAAAAACCTTTAGGCAAACCCTAATTAATAAACCTTTAATTTAAAACCCTAATTAACGAAACTTTAATGCTAATTAATAAACGTAAATAAATCAAAACCACTAATTAATCCAAATCCTAATTAATAAGCTTGCTCAAGAAATCTTTAATTGAAACCTTAATCAAACTATAGTAACCCTAATCACCAATCCCTAATTAAGACTAGTCAAAATTTAGTTAAAACAATAGACAAGTTGTAACTAGGAGATTAAAAACATCCCTCAACCATGAAACGAGTTAGAATACCCGAATTCGACTTAGAAATATCTTAGAATCGGACGAACTTGAAACCACCCAACAGACAGGCACTTGGGCGCCACCACAGGTGCGCCCAAGTCACTCAATATACTTGGGCGCCCATACAAGTGTGCCCAACTCCCTGGTCCAATCCCGGGACGTGTTTCGGTTATGTTTCGACTCCCAAGCTCAAACCCCAGTCTTATTTAAGGTCCAGAGACTCAAAGCCAATTCCAGATTCTGAACTTATTAACATAGACCACCTGAAACTTCTAAATTCAAGCAGACAAATCCCATAAATAACCAAAACTAGTCAATCAGCCACCCATACACTTGGGCGCCTATACAAGTGCGCCCAACCCCTCTAATCCAACCTCGGAACACGCTTGGGTCACGTTTTGTCTTATGAACTCCAATTACAATCACACTTAAGGTTTATAGACCCAGAACCAATTCGGGGTACAGGGTTATTGGCATAGATCACCTGAAACGCCATATTCAAGTGAGTGAATCCCGGGAATAAACGAAACATGCGAACCGAGCACTTGTAAGGTCCCCGCCTTAATAGGGAGTTTAATTTCTTAATATTAGCAATTAGCCTAAGTAATTGTGATTCTAGCAAATTAGGCGGGTTTAGTGGCTAAGCGAGTTTCTTTTATCATTAGAAAGTGATTTGTGAAGTTTAGTTTGATTTCGAGTGCGATTAGTCCTAATAGGGGTTAGGTTGTGATTAATAGGAAAATTGGGTATTTTTCCGAAAAAAATCCGTTTTCCCCAAATTTGGGTCCATTAGAAAGATCTCATTGCGCTCGTCGTTTTTTGTTCTTGACTCGTCGCGGTTCGACGCCTCGAAGTCCCTCAAATAATCACTTTTCTCTTAATTCACTCAAAGAGGGCATTTTGGTCATTTTCTCTCCCATCTTCATTTTTAAGTCCCAACCCAGCAATTCCATTCATTCCTTCTTCCATTTCAGCTGCCGGGGCTTCTTCTTCTCTTCCTCCTTTGCATCTCTCTTCTTGCATGTGCTACCTAAGGGAGAGATTTCAAGAATCCAAGCTCACCATCTTTTTCCTCTCTTCCTCCTCTAGTCCTAGACACAAATTTGGTAAGTTTCCCTCAACCACTTCTTCCCTAATTTCCTTCCTCATTGTTGTAGAGATGTTATATGTTGATAGATTTCATTTCTTTCTCTTCCATTGTACTCTTTGGGTGTAGGAGAAGGGTCTTTGGAAGGTTTGTTTGGCTAGGTGTGAATAGAGAGCTCTCCTCCATTTCTCTCTCAATTTTCATCTATTTTACTCTCTTGGGGAAAATGAAAACAAAGCATGTTTGGCTTGGTGTGCTTCATCGGTTGTCCTGGAATTTTCGTATATCAATGTATCTTGGCCGAATGCATATGGAATTGAGTTAATTGGTGCCCAGTAACTCCCGTACACCATGGGCTCGCCAAAGTAGGACACCATTGACTCATCCTCCATACGTACTCCTTGGGGATACATTCGGTACACGATGGACAACTCTTGACCTAGGATTGGCTTGTTCTTTACTCTTGACTCTTGAATCATGTATCCATAGCTTGTCGTATCTTATGCACTTTATCTTGTACACTTGTATAACTTTTAACTTAACTTGTAGAATTAGAATGTGACCAGACTTAGAGTGTATCCTTAGGTACCTTGACTTATATCTTTGCTTGACTTAGAGTAGCCCTCAATTTGTTATCTTGTACTCGGGAACCTATCCACGTGTATTTGTCTTAGTAGTTGTGTCATATGCAAACCATCATCATCATCTTGCATTTATGACCAACTGCAGACTGATGATTATAAAGTGGGCCGGATACCGGACACAACGATGGGCAGTCGGCTTTGGACGGCGTCCATGGCACAAGTAGCTGGGAGCGGGCTAGGACCATGCTGCTATTTCTAGGACTGGGAGCTAGGATCCCCCTAAAGCCGGACTTTGGGTATTCGTAGTCGGCTTGGACGTCACTTATACCCCCTTGAGATGGCTAGGACATCCTCGGAGTCTCCTATTGCTTAACATTGCATTTCATGGATTGTTATTCTTATTTGTCTTGTTAGGATTTATATTGTTACTTGACTCTCATATTATTCATGCTTATGCATAGCTTGTACTTTGCTATCTTATAATCATGTACTTGTCTTTATTCTCTTTTGAAACATGTTATGAATAATGTATATTGCTTATCTTCTTGCCAACATATTGTTGTTCCTTTATTCTTGGTGTGCAGAGGACACCTTCTTCTATTACACCGACCCCGATGCCGAGGCAATCCCAAAGGATCCTCAACCGGGGGAGGAGGACGAGCTACGAGAGTGGGGTGCCGATGACGTAGTTTACCATCATCACTTCGGACACTAGTGCTCGTTACACGGGGATATCTTTTATCGTACCACCTCATTTCATCTTTTGGGTGTTAGATCTTATGGACTTGTCTATTCTAGTACTGTTTATCTTTTGTACCAGGACGTAAGTTTTTTGGGGATGGTCCTGATGTTTATAACCTTTATATGTCTGATCTTTTGAAACTTGAATATATATAATGGGATGAATACCGTACTTACTTTGATATTTCTACAGGTTAATGTTGTGTTTACCGGGTAAGTCCCGTTGATTAATTTGTTAATGAGGCTTAACTACACAATCCTCACAGCAAACTTCGATCCTTAGGCATTAAGGGCAAATTTTTTTATTTAGCCATAAATTTCACACCACGGATCCGGTTTAATCTGTAATCGGGTTCGGGGACGTGACAGAGTGGTATTAGAGCATTGGTTGGTTTCTCAGGGTAAAAATTGTAGAAACCATAGGACGTGTGAGGATTACCGTTAGCCTAGTGTTCGTAGTACATTCTATGTTCTTATAGCCTTGTGTTGCTGGTTTTGGGTTGCCTAGGGCCTAACTTGCATTTTCTTGCAGTGACATGGCTGGTGGAGCATCAGGATCAGGTTCCACACCTCCGATGCCAGACAGACAATTCTAGCAGTTCCTCAATGCTTATATACAATCACAGACTGCGAAGACATAACGTGATAGGAAACAGAGAGAGGACCAAGTCGCCTTCCAAGCTCAGATGGTGGAGGTAATGCAAAAAGTGACTGAGCCCCGGGCCAAAGAACGAGATCTGAATGACTTAGTTAAGAAGTTTATGAAGAGATTCCCCCAGAGTTCTATGGGGTAGAGGATCCTGTAGAGGCAGATGAATGGACCGTACAGATTGAGAAGATCTTCGAAGTGTTCCAGTGCACCGGTAAGCAGCAAGTTCAGTTGGCAGCTCACATGTTTTGTGGGACAGCAGAAGGATGGTGGAAAACCATCAAGAGTGCTTATGACACTGTTGAGGACGACAAGGCATGGGAGACTTTTGTCAAGCAGTTTTAGGAAAAATTCATCCCTGAGCACTACACAAAGAAGAAGATAGTAGAATTTGAGACGTTTACACAGGATACTCTCACGGTTCAGGAGTACGAGATCCAGTTCACCCGTTTGTCCAGATTTGCAGCGGCTTTGATCAATCCGGATTTTGAGAAGGGTCGAAGGTTTGTCAGGGGGCTGAGGCCCGATATTAAGTTGCAAGTTCAGTAAAGCAAGTTGATAGAGTATGATGCATTGGTCAAGATGGCATATTGGACGGAGGAGTCACTCAAGGATGTCATAGTGTTGGAGCAGCAAAGGATTATGGCTATGTTGCCACAACTCATTGGACAGTATATACCTACTCCTGCTCCTCTTCCTCCTCTCCAGCAGCCCAAGCGACTGAGAATGGAACCTAGGTTCAAACAGCCGCAGCATAGATTAGAGTGCACGCATTGTGGTGGAGGTCATTACTCCCGAGATTGCTGGAAGCAATCTAGTGCATGCTAGTTGAAGTTTGGCCTATCAGTGAGCACGTGATGATTGCTAGCATGGCAGCATGGGAACCAAAGATAATGAACAGAATCAAAGAATGTCAAAAGGATGATCCAGGGTTACAGCGCATCATTGATCACATCAATGACAGGCCTGAGTTTAGACTGATTGAGGGAGTTTTGTATTACAAAGACCGGTTGTGCGTGCTAGATGTACAGGACATAAAGACAAAGTTGATGATAGATGCACATCATACGAGATATTCTATTCATTCGGGCAGCACTAAGATGTACCAGAATTTGAAGAACCACTATTGGTTGATGAGTATGAAGAAAGAAATTCCAAAATTCGTTTCCAAGTGTTACACGTGTCAGGTGATCAAGACTGAACACAAGAAGCCTCCTGGTTTACTTCATCAGTTAGATATTTCCCAGTGGAAATGGGAGCACATCACAATGGATTTTGTGTCAGGATTGCCAAATACCAGGAAAGGGAATGACGCTATATGGGTGATCGTGGACCGATTGACTAAGTCAGCCCATTTCATACCATTCAAGGCCTGTCAGTTTATGGATAAGATGGCTAAATTGTACAATTATGAGATTGTCAGATTGCATGGAGTGCCTAAATCTATAGTATCCGATCGAGACACCAAGTTTGTCTTTCAGTTTTGGACTACACTTCAATCATCCATGGGCACACAGTTGAGATTCAGCATAGCTTACCACCCTCAGATGGATGGACAGTCAGAGTACACTATTCAAACTCTAGAGTATATGCTCTGGGCATGTGTGTTGGACTTCAAGAAAGATTGGGATGAGAGTTTGCCCCTCTTTGAGTTCTCCTACAACAACAGTTATCATTCTAGCATTGGCATGGCACCGTTCGAGGCATTGTATGGACATAGATGTAGGACTCCGGTGTGTTGGGAAGAGGTAGGAGTAAGAAGTTTCCATGGACTATCAGTGGTTGGTGATTCCAGCGAGAAAGTCAAGGTCGTATAGATGCGTTTGAAGGAATGTTGTGACCGTTAGAAGAGCAATAAGATAAGAGACGAAGACCACTAGAGTTTCAGGTTGGTGATAAGGTGTTCCTCAAGGTTTCTTCCATGCGTGGTGTAGTCAGATTCGGTCAGAAAGGGAAGCTTTCCAAGAGATATGTGGGACCGTTTGAGATTCATAACCGGATTGGTGACGTTGCGTGTCGTCTTGCCTTGCCGCCAGAGTTGTCAGGTGTACACAACATGTTCCACGTGTCGATGTTGTGCAAATATGTCACGACCCCAAACCCGGGGTCCGTGAATTGGGAGTTAAGTAATAATTATATTTCTCCCAATATCCGCGTGTGTGAGGATTACAAATTCCAACACACTTTGAATATTTAGCGGAAGCTTTCATGGTGTTGCGACTCGGAGTCCGTGGCCATTGGATTCCGCACCGCACTCAACCCAAGCATATAGTCATCTTATCAATGATCCATCTCAGACTGTAATAAACTATCACAATAAAATACAGAGCTGACAGTAACAGGGTATTACATTCCCATATATGTTCAAGTTACAAATAACAATGTGTATTAATTACAAATCCAAAGAAAAGGCTAATAGAAGCCATACAAGAAAACAAGCTAATGATCACTACCCCATATGTGACGTAATACCGATGTCAAGCACAATGTCTACATGACATAGCCGACAACCAACCTGTAAGCTCATGGCTCCACAGCCAACACGTGCACTCGTCTCGGGTGAAGAAGTCTGAGCCTGAGTACCAAAGTAGTGGGTCAGACACGACGGTCTAGCAGGTGGGTGAAAAGATATAACAATATACTGAACGATAAAACATGTAATAAATCATGCTGTCTGATCAAAATTGTACATAATTACAAATGTATAGGAAATCATGAATATCTGACAAAATCCTGTATTCATATAAAACGGATATGAAACATAAATATTTGACAAAACATGTATTCCTTTAAAGCATGTATAAAACATGAACGTTTCACAAATCGGGAACTTATTTAAAGCATGTATAAATAATGAATGTTTCACAAATTGGGAACTTATTTAAAGCGTGTATAAACAATAACATTTCACAAATCTGGAACTCATTTAAAGCGTATATAAACAATAACATTTCACAAATCTGGAACTCATTTAAAACGTGTATAAACAATAAACATTTGACAAATCTGGTATGCCTCACGTTGTAAACTTGTTTAAACAATAATCTTCATGAAAGAAATCAATCTTTTACTGAAAACATGGATGCAGTATAAAGCATGTAAAGGTAACCAAGGAATTCGAGAAACAAGCAAGATGGCAACCACAAGAAGCTAAATCCTCTATCACCTAAGTGATAAGAGCAAGCATGTCAAGGCGTTGACCTCAGTCACCGAAGTGAGGAGGAACAACGAAATTTACATATACATACACTATATACGGGACATGACCACGGTAGCGAGCCACGGTAGCGAGCCGGGCATCAGGAACCACAGTAGCAATCTGCGGTATCGGGACAAGACCACGGTTAATAAACCGGGTAACGGGATCCAAACTACAGCTGGCGGGACAAGAAGGGGATCTCCAAGTCGGTAGATCAGACCGACAAGGTTATCCAAGCTTAGTGGTGCCGACTCATAGGTTATATGCAAGTAAACAAGACCAATACACGTATGCATGTTCTCTTTTTGGCTCATGGGCTCGCACTACAAAGCTCTGGCCCTTTATTGCCTCAAGGTTTTATTCTCATGGGTCATATACAAGAAATCAAATCAAATAAATACATATGACGGGATGGGGTGCTCATAAGCACAAAAGCATTTCTATATCGGTCGGGCATGTACGGGCTAGCAACAATGCTAAAAACATGAATTTCAATACTGTCGGGTAAGTCTAGTCATAAAACACGAGATTTAAAGTGTACAAGTGAAATTCAGGTTGAAATAAAGCATGAATGGATTTCTCATATTCTCCGGGCCAAGTGTTGAAAGTCCAAGATTTGAATCAATGTAAATAGGGTCCCGTATGTTAGGTTTGATATACATTTGGTACTCTTTTAAGAATTGAAAACATTCCGGGGCCTTATATACATTAACAAATGTAAAAGACTTAAACAACAAAGTCATAATGATGGAATTTCTTCTTCAATATTGTTCCACGAATTCTTTAAAAGAAATCTTTCAAAATTGGCATTTCGGTCAACCCTCGGTTGGCTTGTCGGTTAACCGACAGTGTAATGTCGGTCGACCGATAGGCTGACCGACGGCTAGTCGAGATCAGAAATGGGGAGAAACAGCTCTTTAGAATTGGGACCGAGAGGTTGTCGGTTGACCGACACTTTGACATCAGGATTTTCAGGAAATGGTAGCTCTCTGGAATTGGGACCGACAGATCTGTCGGTTGGTTCTCGGTCGACCGAACGAGGGCGTTCGGTCAGCCGACAGCTGACCGACAGATTTCTTGATAGAAAACTGCTCTCTGGAATTAGAACCGAGAGATGTCGGTCCATCTCGGTTGGATGTCGGTTAGCCAACAGGCTGACCGACAGCTGACCGACGTTACTGCGGACACAGAATTCTGAAGCTGTTTTCAGTCCCTTCTTTCTTCCAACACTCCTCATTCTCAAGGGTCAGATCCCTGTTGTCACAGCCCCGCCCAACTCAGCATGAAATTGTCCGCTTTGGCCCACGTGCACGCGCGGGGACTTCCCAGGAGGTCACCCATCCTAGTACTGCTCCCGCCCGGGCACGCTTAACTACGGAGTTCTTACGGTTTCCGGGGCCGCACGGTTTTAAAAGGCCTCATGCTAAGTTAATACGGGGTTTGACTTATAAGCCCAGGGTCAGGACTTGGATATTTCTGATGCGGGCTAACGGAGACTCACCGTTTGAAGCCCGTGGTTGACACGCTCCGCCCCGTGGTTAAGGGTGCCGCCCGGACCAAGTTCTCACATTCTCCCCCACCGGAAATAGAGCCGTCCTCGGCTCTGATACCAATTGTCACAGCCCCGCCCAACTCAGCATGAAATTGTCCGCTTTGGCCCACGTGCACGCGCGGGGACTTCCCAGGAGGTCACCCATCCTAGTACTGCTCCCGCCCGGGCACGCTTAACTACGGAGTTCTTACGGTTTCCGGGGCCGCACGGTTTTAAAAGGCCTCATGCTAAGTTAATACGGGGTTTGACTTATAAGCCCAGGGTCAGGACTTGGATATTTCTGATGCGGGCTAACGGAGACTCACCGTTTGAAGCCCGTGGTTGACACGCTCCGCCCCGTGGTTAAGGGTGCCGCCCGGACCAAGTTCTCACACCTGTAATAAAGTGAGCTCAAGATCCTCCATTTCAAGCAATCAAAACTTCATTCTCAACACTTCAAATTCACCATCCAACTACATCCATTCTTCTATCAAATCATCCATTCCATTTACATTCAACCACAAGAAATCCATCACATGAAACAAGTCAAAACTTAATATCATCAAGATACCATTTCAAAGAAAGCAATATACTAGAAAGATACTCTAAAGAGTGTACTTCAAATCTCAATAAAAACATGTCATGAAGTAAAGCATAAGTAATGAAAATCATTAATGAGAGCTACACATTTGTATAAAACATGATCAATAAAAATAAATCATTTCATCCACTTGCCGTAGGTCCAAGCTAATGCAAATCAACCACTAATCACCTCTCCAAGCCAAAATCACAAATCTACACAAAAACCCCAAATACAACTCCAAAAATCAAAAACCAATTCAAAACAAAACGAAAGCTTTCAATAATCGAAATGGAGCTCCTCTAAGACAAGAAGAACACAAATCTAGGAGATGGGGAGAATCACTTACATGGAAGACCTTCAAATAAGCGAGGAGAACACAAGGGAAATCTTGGAATGGGCGGTTTTCTTCAAAAATAGTGTCAATGGAGAGCCTCCAAGGTGGAGAAGAAGATTGCAAGGTCCGCTCTTGATTTAGCAAGGGTTTTGAGGTGATTCGAGAAGGAAGAAAGCAAGATGAAAGTGGAAGAACCATGGCTGCTAGGGCTGCTCCTCTCTTAGAAATTAGGTTAAGAAGGGAAGAAGAAGAAGAGAAGGGTTCCTTTTATAACAAAGGGGAGATGGGTCCCACAACTTAAAACATTTGTCTGGCTAAAAACATGAGTTTCGAGGCCTCAAATGAATTTTGACGAAGAAGACAAAGTTGATCAACAAAATTTCTAGTTTCCAAAATGTATAATTTTGGCATGGTTCTGAAATCTCGAAATTTGGGTCCAGATTTTGTGAAAAAGACCGATTTTGCCTCCATGGCTGGAAAAATTGATTTTCGGAGCTTCGAATGGGCACGGAGTGAACACGAAAGTTGTAGGGAATGGCGAGATTAGTCAAACAAAGCTAAAATGGGAATTTTTGGGAATCACCAAGAATCTATCCACGCTGACCACGCAAAACAAATGGGACCCTATGGTCACTGTCTAGGTTCACTGGCTCTCAAAACTCCCCAAAGCTAATGAAGGGTCCTTCTAACTCAAAAACTCAACCAAACAACCACTAAACCCATAGAGAAAACCAAATCACGAATAAAACCACACTAAACCAAGAAATTAGGGGTCGGGTTCTCACAAAATATATTTCAGATCCCACCCACGTGTTGCCACATGAGCCACTGAAAATTCAACCCGATGCATCTTACGCGGAGCAGCCAGCGCGGATTATAGACACCAAGGAGATAGTTCTGCGAAAGAAGACCATGCCATGGGTCAAAGTTCAGTGGGAGCACCACCATCCAGAGGAAGCTATGTGGGAACTCAAGGACCAGATCAGAAAGGCCTATCCTCATCTTCTTCCTGAGGAGGTATTTTAGGCATTTGGAGGACCAAATATTCTTTTTAGAGGGAATGAATGTAAGGTCCCCGACCTTAATAGGGTGTTTAATTTCTTAATATTGGCAATTAGCCTAATTAATTGTGATTCTAGCTAATTAGGCTGGTTTAGTGGCTAAGCAAGTTTCTTTTATCATTAGAAAGTGATTTGTGAAGTTTAGTTTGATTCTGAGTACGATTAGTTCTAATAAGGGTTAGGTTGTGATTAATAGGAAAATTGGGTATTTTTCCGAAAAAATTCTGTTTTTGGCAAATTTGGGTTCGTTAAAAAGATCTCATCGTGCTCGACATTTTTCGTTCTTGACTCGTCGCGATTCGACGCTTCGAAGTCCCTCAAATAATCACTTTTCTTTTAATTCACTCAAAGAGGGCATTTTGGTCATTTTCTCTCCCTTCTTCATTTTTAAGCCCCAACCCAGCACTTCCATTCGTTCTTTCTTCCATTTCAGCTGCCGGGGCTTCTTCTTCTCTTCCTCCTTTGCATCTCTCTTCTTGCATGTGCTACCTAAGGGAGAGATTTCAAGAATCCAAGCTCACCATCTTTTTTCTCTCTTCCTCCTCTACTTCTAGATACAAATTTGGTAAATTTCCCTCAACCACTTCTTCCCTAATTTCCTTCCTCATTGTTGTAGAGATGTTGTATGTTGATAGATTTCATTTCTTTCTCTTCCATTGTACTCTTTGGGTGTAGGAGAAGGGTCTTTGGAAGGTTGGTTTGGCTCGGGTGTGAGTAGAGAGCTCTCCTCCTCCATTTCTCTCTCAATTTTCATCTATTTTACTCTCTTGGTGAAGGCAAGTAGATTAGCTTTATCTATTGCTCATTCATGTATATTATCTTCACTCTTGACAATGCAATTGTTTAGCAACCCATAATGCCAAGCTTGTCTATGTTTATTTGTATTTCACATGCTAGATTAGGTCATTAATGGAATTGGACCCTAATTAAATGGTTGGGTTTGTTGATGGAAGGAATGGAATGGATGTGGAGAGAGTAGGAGGCTTTTTTTCTTGCAGGGATGGTCTTGGAGGAGATGGGATTTGATTCCCCAAGTTTTAAACAAAAAAATGAGTCATTTTCTGCATATTCTGGACACTTGGCTTGAGCCAACCTTCAGTTCGCTCGAGCCAAGTGGCCCCTGGGAAGTTTGGCTTGAGTGGACCTTCGTTCGCTTGAGCCAAAGAGGTTATGTGACCAGTTCGCTCGAGCGAAATATCCAGGCTCAGGATGACCATCTTCCGAAAGCTATAACTTTTGACCCGTTCGTCGGAATTTGGAGTTCTATATACCGTTGGAAAGATCTTGAGACGTAGAATCCAATGGTATACAAATTTTATTATCAGATATTAGGAAAGGAAGTTGGTATTCGATCAATGAACCAACCCTTTATCACTTTGGAAAGGGATTGTAAACCAAGTTTGGACCCTGGCTTGGAACCCATTGACCCTACCCTTGCATGACCAATTGAGGAAAATAAAAACAAAGCATGTTTGGCTTGGTATGCTTCGTCGGTTGTCCGGGAATTTCCGTATATCAATGTAACTTGGCCGAATGCATGTGGAATTGAGTTAATTGGTGCCCAATAACTCCAGTACACCATGAGCCCGGCAAAGTATGACACCAATGACATCATCCATACATACTCCGTTAGGGATATGTTCGGTACACAATGGACAACTCTTGACCTAGGATTGGCTTGTTCTTCACTCTTGACTCTTGAATCATGTATCCATAGCTTGTCGTATCTTATGCACTCTATCTTGTACACTTGTATAACTTTTAACTTAACTTGTAGAATTAGAATGTGACCAGACTTAGAGTGTATCCTTAGGTACCTTGACTTGTATCTTGGCTTGACTTGGAGTAGCCCTTAATTTGTTATCTTGTACTCGGGAACCTATCTACATGTATTTGTCTTGGAACTAATGTCATATGCAAACCATCATCGTCATCTTGCATTCAAGACCAGCTGCAGACTGAAGATTATAAAGTGGGCCGGATACCGGATACCGGACACTGAGGTGGGCAGTCGGCTTTGGACGGCGTCCATGGCGCGAATAGCTGGGGACGGGCTAAGACCGTGCTGCTATTCCTAGGACTGGGAGCTAGGATCCCCCTAGAGCCGGACTTTGGGTATTCGTAGTCGGCTTGTACATCATTTATATCCCCGTGGGATGGCTAGGACATCCTCGGAGTCTCCTCTTGCTTGACATTGCATATCATGGATGGTTATTCGTATTTATCTTGTTAGGATTTATATTGTTAATTGACTCTGGTACTATTCATGCTTATGCATAGCTTGTACTTTGTTATCTTATAATCATGTACTTGTCTTTATTCTCTTTTGAAATATGTTATGAATAATGTATATTGCTTATCTTCTTGCCAACATATTGTTAATCCTTTATTCCTGGTGTGCAGAGGGCACCTTCTTCTATTACACCGACCCGGATGCCGAGGCAATCCCAAAGGATCCTTAACCGGGGGAGGAGGACGAGGTACGAGAGTGGGGTGCTGATGACGTAGTTTTGCGTCATCACTTCCGGCACTAGTGCGTGTTCCCCGGGGATATCTTCTATCATACCATCTCATTTCATCTTTTGGGTCTTAGATCTTGTGGACTTGTCTATTCTAGTACTGTATATCTTTTGTACCAGGGCCTAAGTTTTTGGGGATGGTCCTGATGTTTATAAACTTTATATGTCTTATCTTTTGAAACTTGAATATGCATAATGGGATGAATACCGTACTTGCTTTAATATTTCTACAGCTTAATGTTGTGTTTACCGAACAAGTCCCGTTGATTAATTTGTTAATGAGGCTCAACTACACAATCCTCATAGCAGACTTCGATCCTTGGGCATTAAGAGCAAAATTTTTTAATTAGCCCTAAATTTCACACCCCAGATTCGGTTTAATCTCTAATCAGGTTCGGGGACGTGACAGTCTGTGTTTCCAAGTCACCAGAGTGACCTAGGCGCCACCATAAGTGCGCCCAAGTCCTTCGTACCCCCCCCCCCCCCCCCCCCCCGTTTTGTTGGTTTCAACATCTTTTCATCATTTTAAGCAAAACCCGAAACTCCAGAACCTTCCCCCCCCCCCCGGTTTTGCTGGTTTCGACATCTTTTCATCATTTTAAGCAAAACCCGAAACTCCAGAACCTTCCCCCCCCCCGTTTTGCTGGTTTCGACATCTTTTCATCATTTTAAGCAAAACCCGAAACTCCAGAACCTTCAATAATTAAAACAAAACCTTAAAACACTCTTAATCCATCCCTAAACAGCTCATAACCAAACCACAACTTAAAACGAATCAAAACAAACCGAACAAATTAAAACCTTACTCCAACAAACTGCTTAGGCGCGGGAATTATCGAACTTAGGTTGTCCACACCCTAGGATTAGGTCGGATTTCTCTATTAGATAGATTAGAGCATTAGGCTTCGTCCCATCACTTGGGACCGGGAGAGCTGATGTGAGCGGTCTAGGACCTTAGGTTAGGGTTAATCTGATGATCAGTAATAAAACATTAATTACGTAAATTCAAGTAAAATCCCCTAGTTAGGCCCTTCTAGCCTAATATAAAAAAATCCATAAAAACTATAAAACCAAGAAAATGATCGCAAAATGAATTTTCCTTTATTTTTTCCTCCACCTCAGGTTCCAGATATTTAATCGAACTTAATGATAAAAGGGAGTGAAGAAATGATTTCTAAAATTAAATAAATGAGAATGAAGAGATGAGATGAGTGATTTCGCACACACTTTTGAAACAATCACGGCCCATCAGCCCCCCTAAAACAAACAACGGCCCATCGACCACCTCCAAATCAATTACATTATCACTCGTGTATCGCACACAAAAAATACAGAAATCACAAGTCAAAGTCTCATTTGCATCATTATTCTGATTTGCAAAATCAACCTTTAAACCCTATTTTGCCAAGGGATTTGAAGGGGGTACCTGGGAATGGGGCCGATCCTCTTCTTAAATATTTGGCACCCCCCATTTCTTTTCTTTATTTTAATAATTTTTATTTCACTCGGATACACTATGATTTTACTATGTGAGGATTAACCTTATTTGGACTTTAACTCATAACCGTGAAATGACCCTATTTTACAGAGACCCAAAGAGACACAAATTAATGTGACAAGACAACCGTCGTGTGTTGCCGGCAGCACATTAGACGAGAGGAAGAACCCACCCATTTAGTTTCTCCCATTTTTCTTTGGCTTTCGTCGAAAAACGGTGTTACGGCCGTTACTATAGCTGGCAATCGTGATCCGTTGATTTTGTGGGTAGTCAGAATCCTCATTTTCGATGTAAAATTTAAATAGCACATATAGACGAATGGCGATTTCCCTCCCCTGGGGGATCAAAATTCACATCTGACAATTGTGTCTACCTTCTTGTACTGTGTGATTGGTAGATAACTAGTTCTATATTGTCTGATTATTTATTTCCACTACATTAATTGGTTAAATTAGAACTAGTGATCCATTCTAGTAGCCTAATATGCTTTCACAATACCACCAAAAAAATAACTATCGAATAATCGAAACCATTAGCAAAATAAAAAGTCTGCCAACAATGACCAAGGGGATGGTCATTGTAATGTACATGCAGATTAAAATCATTCTTAAAGCCTCAAAATCTCCCTAACAGCAGTGTTCTTTCTTTCAATTCACTCGAAGGAAATAACCAAAAATCTACATGGGAAACCATGACCAAAAAAAAAAAAAATTGTTTATATAACACACAATAAATCTACCCATGTGGAAGAGAGAGAGAGAGAGAGAGAGAGAAGAAAAGCCAGATATGTTGTGATCGAACCGGCCATTTCACATATCCGAAGGTCTAATAATGAATTTCCCATCAACCGAACCAGGTAGCCCAATATCATCAAAGGAGAGCTCATCCATGTCTTCAAAAGAGAGATTCAAATCCAAAGAAGCACATGGGCTAATTTCTTCGTCATGCTCCACCTCTTCCTCTTCTTGGATCTCCAATTTTTGCTTGACAGGAGGAGAAGAAGCCCTTGATGAAGTTTTTGATCTTGCTTCAAGGCTTTCACAACTTAAAATGATAATAGCATCCCGGAAACAGACTTCATCACCATTTGAATTTCTTATCCTTCCTCTTTCAATAGCACTCTTGATACCCAAATGATAATAGTAGTCAATTTGTTCTATATCTTCCAAGAAGAAGACGCAATGCTGGCTGCTACCAATAGCATCAGCAAATCGCTCAAGGTAGCTGCAACTTGATTCCTCTCTTGACCTCTTATTCCTGAAATCATCCGGTGAATCACTCCTCGATGAGAAGTTGCTCATTCCAATTGAAATGAAGTTGGTTTCGGAGCCGAAAATAAGGAAAGCTAATTCCCTAGCAATTTTCTCTTTTGCTCCAGTATCATCACCTAGGAAGAGCAACCATGTGTCTTCTTTGGTCTCACTCAGAGCCAAGTTCCCTTTTCTTCTGACCATTCCTGATCTGCACTGAAGAATAGTGCTTGCAATTTGAGGAATTATTTCCTTCTGTAATGGAGCCTTTTCCTCCAGTGATTTGCATAGTATTTTAAGGTTCTCAGCAGTTAGCTCCTTGAACCTATGATGATATTCGATTTCCAGTGTATCACTAGAAGAAGCTGAATTGGGGTTAGAAGAAGGGTAAGCTAGATGGGCTAGTGTCGTCTCTCTGCGTTCAGGGAAGTACATTCTCAAATTGGGTTCATGACGTTCATCCTTGTTGTCTGATAAAAAAAAATGGTGTTCCCTCAATGGCTGTTTGTCATCAATGACAGCCCTCCATACTTGATGGTGCAAGCTGGAACAATGTAGGTCATATGTAGAGATGGAAGTAGATTGAGATATTGAAGGGAAGTTCAAGGTTTTCTCAGATGGCTGGAGGAGTTTGTGAACTGAATTGCATATAGAGTTCCATTTCTTGCACAGTTCTTTGACATGAGCTTCCTAAAGAGATAAAACAATGAAATCAATATGAGTGAGTAATAGTTCTTGGGGCATAAATTTTCAATAGAATAATTCATTTTGCTATTTGTTCTAACTAGAATAAATTCAGGTAAGATAGTTAACCTTCTCATTTCTAGTCAGTCTTCGGTTCTCTTCCTTGCACTGTTGAAGCCATGACGGCAAGCTTGAAGTGATGGTGGGGTTGGAATTATGATGGCTGGTACTGTTCGCCAGCAATCGAGCTTCGCTCTCAAATTTCGATGCGCAGTCCGTGCAACAAGTTAGCTGTTTCTCTAAACCATCTTGAAGGAAAGACCAGCCAAACTCATCTCTAGTTTTGTTGTTTTGTAATTGGCATCTTTGATCACTGGGAGAAAATAAGAAAAAAAAAGGGCAAGAAAGTTAGTTTGTCAGGTTTTCTATTTAGTGATTTAATTAATAATTCAGTACTGTTTATAATTTTGGCTTTCATGTTTGTTATAATTAAGGTAGCCATCTTTTCATTAATTTACAAAAAAAGACATTACAAAAGGAAAAGAAAAGTATATATCAACACACTAGTGAAAAACATGAGACTATATTGTGAAAACTTCCACTGCCAACTTTGGCGATTCAACAGAAACAGCATATATACCTTGAATTCCAGCTTTTAGCAATTTTTTTAGGAAAAAAAATTTGCTGAAGTCATTGCTTCCTACTACGAGGTGATTCAAGAAGAAAACCCCTATTGTAAATTAGCTTGGGACTATTCAATTGGATAGAAAAATTAAAATTTCAAGAATAGACACGAAAAAGAAAGAACAATATTGAAGGGACAAAAGACCAAAAAAAAAAAAAAACAAAAAGAAAGAAAAAAAAAAAAACGATTGACATTTTTAACAAGATGTGGATAAATTTACCTGTCAGGAGTGAGGCTCAATCCCAAACTGTTGTCAGGAATTGTAAGAGGATGGAGACCCCAAACTGTTTCCAATGAAGGATGACCTATTCTGCATCTCATGTAAGTCTGGTATGTTGCAATACCCATGAGCCACAGCCTCCCACTTTCTCCAATTCCAAACACAATCCTTCCAAGCTCCATGATCATATGCTCCACTGGACAAAAATAGTTCCTTCCTTGTTCACTAGGATTGACCCTATACTCAGCAACCCACTTAAGATCGCCCAAATACAAAATGACTCCTCTCCCTGCACAACTCTTCACATGGAACCTAATCTCTCCCAGCTTCTGTTCAACCTCTGCCTTTGAGAGATGCCCAAAATAGAAGGGAGGAAGACTTATAAACTGCACATTCCTCAAGGCTTCAGGTACTTCTACCTTGTCAACCTTTTCCATCAGCCCTCTAACGACACTCTCAGAACTAGCTAAGCATTCTCCTACAATCACAATACTTCTGCTCCTCCTATGAACCAAATTCTCCACGACACTAATCACATCCTCATTCCTGAATTGATCCAAAGACTTAGGCTTACTAACTTTCACTCCAAACAGACCCAAAGGACAAGGAGATGGAGAGACAGTACTACCAAGCAGTAGATGATTACCTTCCTTGGGCTTATTATTATTAGAAGGATTTGATGCGCGTATCTCCAAAGTGACTGCTTGCTCTACATTGCTTTTCACTTGGGTACTTGAGAAGCCGGCTTCCCTCATGACCCTACTCACACTAGGGTCATCTAGGATGGAAATTATAAGCTGTTCAATCTCTATCTTCACAGCCAAGAGGGGCTGCTGCTGGTTCTCAATGGATCCACGTCGCTGGTGGGCTTGCGCTCGCTTGAAGGCCGCCAGCAAGGCATTAGAGAGGGAAGGGTGATGTGAGTGGGAGGTTAACATGGGACTCGAAGAAGATGTGGGGAGGCGATTGAGAGCGACATTGAAGCAGAGCTCAAGGGCCTTGCACTGGAGTGGGTGGGAGTGGGACTGAAGGCAAGCTGTTCTAAGGAGGCCTGTAGAAGAGGCAAGCATGGTGTTGGCAACATGGAGAGGGGTCACTTGGGCATGGCCCCGCCGCCTTGCTAGGGTTACTGCTTGCTTCACTATGCTTGCTGCCTCTGCAGTTAGAGCTTGTTGCACTGTGCATCCTCCTGCCCTCATCTTCCACTATGCTGTAATTGTTCTACTACAGCTAATAGTAGCAGTAATAATGGAGGTGTGGAAAACTAATAAAATCAAGTGAGAAGCTGTTAGGTTTCTGGGTTGATAGATTCCATTTGATATAGGAAGGTTGGGAGGAACTGGGTTGCTTTGGGCAATGGAAGTGGGAAGGAGGTAGTTGGGTTTTCTATTCCTGGATTTGAGTGGGAGTGCAGTTGATATATGTAGGTAGCTTGTCAATGTAGCTATCTGTTATGTACTATCTGGCTTCCAGTCTAGCTATCCATTCTGTGTAATTGTGTGTGGATTTTTTTTATCTGCTATTGCATGTGTTTTAGCTGTGGAGTGAGTGAAAATATATAGATATGTGGGCTATTCCTTACTTGTAAGGGAGGGTAAATTTGGTCCAAAGTGTATTTTGTAGGGAAAGTGGATGCATGTGCTGACAAGCAGGGCGAATGAGGCAGAATGAAAAGCAAATCTCTCTCTCTCTCTCTCTCTCTCTCTCTCTCTCTCTCTCTCCCTCCCTCCTGCCCTGGATTTTTATTTATTATTATTATTTTGCATCTATTTTTTTTTTCTGGTGCAACTCACATACCCACTCGCACATTTTATGCAAGTCCCTTCCATCGTCTCATATAGGGGATCCAACCGTGGTCATTTCTGTAGACATTGAGGTGCCTCACTCAACCCTTGAAATTATATACCAGTACTGCAGTTTTTCTTCTCTAATACTTTTTTTTGGGACTTTGAGGGAAATGTATATTGAAAATAAGAATAGGCTCAGAAAAACTAACATCCGAAAAGAACAGAATATCAAACTACTGTTTAATACAAATCTCAAATTCTCATGTTTATTGGAGATTCTTTCCCATTCGTCTCTAAAAGTAGCATTATTAAATAAAGACATACTGCATATGGACCTTCAAACTTACAAGTATGTCAGAAGTTAACTAGATCGAAAATACAACACTCTCTCTCTCTCTCTCTCTCTCTCTCTCTCTCTCTCTCTCTCTCTCTCTCTCTCTCTCTCTCTCTCTCTCTCAAATCATGTATTTATCTAGCAGTATGGCATCCGGATACTTGTATAGGCCTAATGTACTCCATGAAAATGGATTATCACTTCTATGGATAATCTAATTATTTTTTAGTATCGATTGTACAAAATGAAATATTTGGAAAAGTTCAAACCTTCTTTTTCTTTTCAAGATAAAAGAATGTTAGAAAATTTAATACAATTGTATGAGATATTCTTTGTATTATGATATTTCATGCCAAAGATAGGATAGCCTTGTCTGTTTTAGATTTTAAAAGGGGAACAGACATAGCTCCATTTCGTTCCCTAAACATCTTACTTCACAAAAATATGAGAAAAAACATTTTTATCCTTGAAAGTTGACGTGGGCTTCTCTATCTCTGTTGCCCTGAACATTTGGAATAATCTTTGTTTACTTTTTATTCTATATAAATGTTCAAGTAACTATAAAGAAGGAATAAAACCATTCTTTTCAAAAAAGAAAATAAAAAAGAGAAAGATAAAGATAAAGAGGGAGAGAGAGAGAGAGAGAGAGAGAGAGAGAGAGAGAAGTGAAAAAAGAAGACCAGCTAATCTCTCTTCTCTCTTTCTCCTTCACTGATTTCAAGGCACTGAAAAGAGGAGCGGTCTGTCCGAAAGAATCGAGAGGTACGTTTCTCTTCTGGACTTAAGAGACAAGGAATAAAGTGACGATTGTTTTCATGGATCCGATAGTTTTTGAATGCATGAGAACAATCTGCCTCACTATAATTCTCTAAAGTTGGCTTTCGCAGACCCCTTTATTTTAAATGCTCTTGGAAAAATGAAAAAAAAAAAAAATCCAACTGAGTTAGGTGAAGGACCTGAATTCTTTTGGTCCTCTGGACAGTTTGTATAGTGGGCCAACTGAATTTCTGAATTTTGTTTTTAGCTTCTCTTGCATGACATGAAAAGGGGTGTGGCATTTGGAGTCATTTGGGTAGTATTATTCCAAATCTATAAGTGGCTGGAATCTCAATCCATTCCATTGAGGGAATTAAGGGATCTATGATAAGATCAGGGCTCATGTACAGCTCTGGACACAATTTTAGCCCCGTACAGAGCACCTCCATTATTGGATATCAATCAAGTCTTTAAATATATATATATACATATATATGGGAATATTCATGTGCATCCTCTCTCACCATACCATGAGGAACAAACTTAATGGGGCCCACATAAGGCCTCATTGATCATCGGACTTGGAGGGGATGGAAAGAGATATCTTGGATGGGCCTATATATCAAGTTTGGGGTCAATCCCATGCCTCTAACCCCTTCATCCGTGGTCCACAAATTGAATGAATTTATATTAAAGAAAATATTTTGACCTTCAACCAAACTATCCAATCCATCTAGATAGGTGAAAAATTGATAGATCCAGTGTGCTTAAGGAGGTCCCATGTATGTAGATGATTCAGGTGCATCATAAAGTTGGCCCCACTTATGATGAGGGATGGATGCGCATGAATATTTTCCTATGTGTGTGTGTCTATATATATGGATACTATGAGGTCTAGTACATCATGGACTCAACCTATTTATGGACCTAAACAAGTAGGGTTACATAAGTTGTACACTCACTCTAATGGAAGCAGTTATAAGAAATCTCAACTTTGCTTTATCCGATCCATTCATATCACAAAACGCCAGATGAAAAGGGACTAACCCAATAATTTGAGTGATATATATGCACCATTTGTTTGATCAGTTATGTTAAAATGAGATTATTCTTTAGCTAAGCAATTGTTTGTTACATATTGATGAAGCCAAGATTTTATATCATGTCATTGTAATAAAATTTAGCCACGGTAATGTAATTTGGAAGGATTGGATCATGCGAGGGTAGGGCCCTTGTGGACCAAAAGAAGTCTTCTAGAAATCTACTGGGAACATTCATAAAACATCAATTCTGATATCTTGGGTGAGGGGGACTGTAAGACCCCTAACCTAATTGCCCTGATTAGATGCTAAGTGTGTTTAATGGCTAATTAATTAGGTCTTAGTGTTTGAGTGTGGTTCGAATATTTTTTACTTATATTTCGACTGTGTTTCGACTTAGAAAGGGTAGTTTTATACTTTTGTCCAAGATCAAGGGTAGTTTGGATATTTCATAAAATTACCAAGTAAGGTTCGTTAGATAGCTCAAATTGACCGAAAAACTTTTGCGTTTAACCCATGGCCATTGGACATTCGGAAACCCCTCTTTTGTAGAATGCCCTCTTACCTGGGACATAGTAATCATTTCTAAAACGTTAACTTTACATTCTAAACCTCAAGTCATTTCGTGCTCAAATGCCTCAGAAAGAAAATTTATTTTAGAGAAATTTTCTTGAAGACACCTCACCCTTTCGATGTCCGGAAGACTCGTTTAAGCCAAATTTGTCGTGTCCACTCATTTAGTGGAAAACTTGCAATCTCAATGAAATCTCTTTTATATAAGCAAAGCAAGAGTAATCAACTCAACTCATGTACTCTCTTTCGTCTCTAGCATCGGACCTAAGCTATTGCACAACCACATTTCAATGGAATCCATCTCTATTTGTCACACAAACCCAATTTCTGATTTTGTCACACAAATTGAATTTCTGATCTTCTAGAAGTATTTACCCCACCTGCGTGCACATCAACATACTCTTTATTTGAATTCCGTGTTGGATCACTCCCTACCGCAATGAACTCCTCAATTTCGGAGCACTTGTAGGTAATGGATCAATTTGAATTTTTAGTATGTTGTAGAGGGTAGAATGTGAGTCATGTACCCCTATTTTCGTGGCCTAATTCCAATCACTTACCCATTTTCCATTTTTTGTTCTTTTATAAGGTGATTGGCTGTTTGATTTGGTACACGGGTACCACGGTTGATTGAGGTGTTTCCCCACTATTTCTGAGTGTTGTAGAACCCAAGTCAAGTGACCAATTTCAAATTTCATCATATATTTGCAAGTTTATTTATTTTTATTTACATTTCAATGTATTAAGCTTAGAAAACTCGATTTCTACCTCATTGTGTAATTAGAAATTTTAATTATATTTTGTTAGTGATAAAGGGCTTAATTTGATGAATAAGTTACCCCTAATAGGTACCCAAGATTCCCCGATGGGCTAAGGAACAAAAGGAAAAAAATTGAAAATCGGCTAGCAATCGAACCTTCGACTACTTTATTGAAGCTCTACGGCTATAACTGTGCAACGTCTACGGCTAGCCGAGAGCACAGTTACAGCTAGCCAAGAGGCTAACCGTTATGCATTTGGTAGTGCATCGTGTATATAATCAACATTCACCCTGTGGTCACTTGCTGATTCACCTGTTACACTCAACAGACCTCTATTTGAGAAATGTTTTGACATTATTTTCTTGGAGATTTGATTTTTATCTTTTCCCAATGAATTGTGGACCTTAGAAACATGTCAGGTGGGGCCCAAACATGGCCACACCTTTGTACATAAGTCATGACACTTGGCTATTGGACCCTTTCAATAGTTGATCGTGTGTCAGGTTGTAAATCCCTTTCTCCATTGCACTATTTACCGTATGCCCAAGTTGTGGATACTCTTTGGACCTCGTTGGAGGACTTTTAGCTGCTAGATTCATGGCGAACACTTTTAACCGATCTCCCTTGGTTTGGGGGACTTGGAACATAGAATTTAGGTGGATTGTTGTGCCTTATACATTGCCTAACATTGTTTGTATTTGAGACTTGGTGAAAGTGATGTATTGAGCTGACATTCACTCCTCGGATTGTTCGGAGGCATGTGGTGCAAAGTAATGAGTTAAAAGTATTCGAAATTAAGATTTATGACCTCTATCACCTTCAAAAGTACCAAGGGTATAAAAACCCAACATCTTAATCCTAAGGGTTTATAGAGTTGAATGTTGTTGTGCTTGCATGTCAAAGACAATCAGTGACCGTAGATGGTGTTGATAATGATTTTTCTTGAATGCTATCTAATTTGATTTATGTCGGTCACCATGGGACGTAGCACGCAGCATATTTCCCTTTTTCTCCCCAAGATTGTTAGACCCCGACCTAGGTTTAGCATTTTTTAATTATTATTCTAACTGTGATTAGTTTCTAAGCGGGATTAGAGGACTATTGGCTTGGGTTTTTAGTTATATTGCAATTTTGAATAGCATTGGGGAATTTCGAGTGCATTGAGTCTTATTTGACTGGGCCCGGGGTGGCCCGTCTGACACATGTTACTGTTGGAATTTGATTTTTTGAATTTTTTTGATTTTTTGAAAATATCGATTTCGATATTTTTGAATTTGTTATTTTGATCCCGACAACTTTCATGTTCACCCTGTTTGTGCTTGAACCCCAAGAAACCGTGTTTTTCGAGAAAAAGGGGCAAATTTGTCTTTTTACACTAAATCTGTGCATAAATTTTGAAATTTGAAAATCATTAGGAAAATATACTTTCGACGATCAACTTTCTCTTCTTCGCCGATCTCGTCCAAGACCCGCAAGGTGGTGATTTAGCCACTTGAAGTTTTGGGGCCGATAGGGCCCACAACCCACTTAAACTCCAAAACTCACCCATGTTTTCTTCTTCTTTATTACTTTGTTTTCGGAACTCCCTAGCTGAACTGAAGAAAACTTTTCCTCTTTTCTCCTCACCTTCTCTCCTCTTGCATGCTTATGCAACCCAACCCAAAGGAAAGATCTGATTTTTCCATCCTCTTCCTCATCCCTCAAGCTTTCCATTGATACCATTCTCAAGAGCTTTCAGCTGGGATTACCTTATTCTTGGGACCTATCTCCATTGTTAGAGCCTCTCAAGGTTAGCAATGGCTTCCCTCTTTTGAAATTGGATGTGTTTGGTCCCTTAGGGTCTTTTCATCATGCATGCAAATAGGTTCTTAGAGAACCCCTTCTTTTGCAAAATGTTGGGTTTCTTTTGAGATGTTTCTATGGGTTTTTGTAGCTTGGGGGTTTGCTGGGTTAGAGGAGTTCTTGGAGTGATTTAGAACCCATTTTGATTCAAGGCAAGTGAATAATTAGATCTGAGTATGCATGCTGGAAAAATTTATCTTTTCTTCAAATTTCTGGCTTGAAACTTTAAAATCCTGTAATGGGTGTGGGTTGTGAAGTTGGATTTATTTTTTGTATTGATTTCATTACAGATTGACATCAATTCCATTCAGGTCATGTATTTAAATGTATGAAATTTTAGTTTTCCTGCATTAGCTCAAAGACTGGAAGCTCAGTTGGAAATCCTTGAGTTTATTTGATTTGAATTCTGAATTTCTGTTTGCTTCTTTCTTATCATGTGATTTAGTTGTGTTTTATAGTCTTAATAGATAGTTGGAATGAATGAGATGTTGGAGGTTGAATGGAGATAATTGGAGAAGTTTTGCACTCAGTTTTGTGTCATTGGGAGGTGAATGAATTCTGAATACAAGAAGGAGGAATGGAAGAGTCAACATATAGCTGCCTATTTCGGGCTAGGCAGAAGCCAAGCCCGCTCGAGCAAGACTCCTGGGACCTGGCCCAGATTGCTTCTTGTTACAAAATTGAGGCCCTGTTGGGTAATTTTTTAGTCTAGTTCGAGTATGAAAATTCTCTAATGACCCGGATTGATTGGGGATTGAAATTTGAGGTCTGAAACACACTGTAGATGGAGAAGTGGAAAGAAAGTTTAAAAATTTATTACCGGGGATTTTCTTAAGTCTCCATATACACTTTGTACCCTCAAATGTTGGAAACCTTCAGAGAACACCAACTTCTTCACTCATAAAGCAACATGGAGACACTAAGTGTGTATCGAGACGGCCCTGGTAAGCTCATCAAACACTACTAATCATCTCATTTCAAGTTAGAATAATTCCATGTTTTCTCATAAATTGATTTGAAATGAAGTTGATTGAATTGCTACGCTTGAAATAATCGATAAGACTACTCGTCTGATTTGTCCATATTTGTTCGTTTGTGCTTTGCTAAGAGTAGTCCTTTTTATCGATTGAAATGTACTTTGATAGCTTGATTATATCGTTCCGGATTTTTAATCGACACCACTAAGCTTAGGTCACTTTGTCGGACTAATCATCCGGCTTAGGATCTTCAATATATTTGCCAACTGCAGTTTGGACTCTATCTGTTTGCTCCGGCCGTGGCGACGATTTATGTCTGTTCCGACCATCTCATATGGCAAAGGTTATATGTTCCAGCCATCTCGTATGGTAATGGTTATCTGTTCCGGTCATTTTGTATGGCAACGGTTTCTGTCTGTGTGCTCTTATTACTTCGGTAATAGAAGAATATAGTTAAATGTAATTTTCCAATATTTTGATTATTTGTTAGTCAGTTTGAAGTATTTTAAATATGAAATTCTTTTATTTGTACAGAAATGATTTATCTGATTTATTCTTTACATATGTTTCATTTCAATTGCATTTTATGATTTTAAATATAGCGTTTATAAAACTTGTACATCTTATCTGTTTTATTCACCTTCCAGACGTTGTGTCTGATACTCTTTTGTTTGGTGTCAGATGTCGGACCCGCAGATTTTGAGGCGGAGCGCTCGATTGAGGCGGTAGACCCGCCAGTGGAACGCGAGTGGCAGCCCAACAATGTCATGTAGACGTCATATTAGAAATTGGGCTGGGATAACATTTTGGGAAATGATGTTTATTTTGGGAACTTAGTTTATGGCCTTGTCGGTCTTCTTTTGGGATGTAAAACTTAATACACTTTCTTGATCCTCACAACTCTAACTTTAACTTTGGGCTATGCTCTTATATATATATATATATATATATATATATTTCTCTTTTGATACAAAGCTTGTGCAATTATCTTATGTTTCATTTGATTTTTATTTTGCTACATGTTTCCGTACATTACTATTTGTTATGTAATTGATTAATTGGTTGTGATGGATCGTCATCGCAGAATCCTGTGGGAAAATGATTAGCGCGTGTGGGCGAGATTTTCTGGCCCGTCGCGCCACGGCCCCGGATGAAGGACTTGGTTATCAGATCCTCGGTCCAGGGGCGTGACAAAGATAGACCAGATCTTTACTGGGCTCCTTCGGTTAGTTAAAGTGCATTTGTTGCATGACTGCCTTCCGAGTTACCTGGACCCAAATCCACTTCTCTTTTTGTGCTAAAATGTTGTCCAAATTAGGTTAGTCTTCGGTGTTGGTAAATTAACAATCTTAAAGAGTTAGTTTCCTCTTTGTTAGCATTGTTTAGTTTGTTTAATCCCGTTGTGGCGTTAGGTCACTAGTTATCTATTAGTATTCCATTTATTCCGTATTTAGTCAGTCTTGAACAGTTGGGTGTCATTTCATTGGATAGCTCGCGGGAGAGGTTCTTTCATGGACTATTGGAGAGCCTTTTCTCTAAGATTCAATCTATACTTCGAATTGTTCCCTTTCGTCATACTATGTCATCATGGCTATTAAAGTCAGCACCACACAGCTTTGACCCCTCAAGGCTAGGCAAGCTAAGTGTGGATCTAAAGAAATGATTGTAGTGTAGTTTTATATTTTGAGGTCTCCCGGAACTCACCTTAGTACTAGTGTACCCACTATTGACTTCCCCAGTCATATTGAAGTAGCGGTTGGATGAATATAGCGACTTGGTCTGCCATTTAGTTTAGATTTATGTGAGAAGCCCCCTACCATAGTCACATTGTAGTCGATGTAATGTCGGGAGCAAATTACTAAGATTCGTTTTGTAGTTTTGTCTATTATGAATCTGTTCGATTATCGTTATTCATGCATGATTTGCTTAGTTCAGTCTCTTTTTTTCTCTATGGTCTATTGTCATTATTATTCTATCTTGATGCAGTTGCTGATGTTATTTGTTTTTATCTTTAGGCTAACTCTATATTTGGTGTTGTAGGTGGCGATGCTACTTCTTTAAGTATGAAGATCTGGCAGTCCAAGAGGAACTGCAAGTGTGTGTCAAGTGGGGCGTAGACGATGTAGAGTGAAGCATCGTTCTAGTTCCGAGAGCATGTCGCACTATTTTAGGATTTTGATATTTTGGGAAAACACAGTCATTTCTTCTTTTGTTCCTTTCGTTCTAGGCTGTGTCTTTGTTGGCCTATATATGCTTATTTGGGAAATGTAATTAACTATAAATGTTTCTTTTGTATTATCAACTTTAGTGTATAATGCTTATTTCGAAATGCTGCATATTCTCTCATAATGTTTTATGATATTGTCTCGCCTATTGATTGGTTTATACAAGCTTCTGCAATTTGAAAGTGGGTTAGTCCGCCTCGATGTCTATCGAATCTCACATCGCGAAATTCTGTGGGAAACAACTGGCTTCGGTGGAAAGTTTTAAATTGGCCCCTACTTTCGGTAGCTCTCACGGCCTTTGATTGTGGTTATCGAGATAACCAGGGATTATCTCGGCAATTAGTTTTGGCGTTGTGATATAGGCAGTGCACACTTGGCTATGGGGCCCACCAGGGCTAAGATCGGGAGGTTGTGAAGATCTGGGTAGGCACTATCTACCTACTAAGTTTGTATCCCATTCAATCATTCTACCATCTTCATGCATAACTGATCTGTGGGCCCAATCCCATTTTTTGGTCCATTTCGATGGATCAATACCGGGCCTCACAGCTAGAAGCACAACTGGCCTGTGGTAGTGTTTTTCATTCTTATTCCTTATGTTTTCTTTTATTTTATCTAATTAAGAACCAAATTGTAGATATCACTGCATGAAAATAAGCTTATAGGGCCCAAGTGGATACATGCCGGCAACTTGGATTTAGGGAGTGGGATGAATTTGGGATGACAAGAAAATGGACATGACCAGATGTTTATGAATTAGGATTTTGACAACCAAAAACCCAACCTGAAAGCACATGAAATGAGCGTTCCAATCAAGGCCAAGTACTAGGAAAATAAGTGTCAAATTGTGCTTGAGTGTCAATTCACAAACCAATAGTGAGTGTCAACATAGAGTGAGCAGAGGTGGGTATAGGGACCCCACCAAGTGATCCGCGGATGTGTGTGATTTGGTTTTCAGGCAAAACTATTGCAAACATGACACATAAATATATACATATTCATATTTCATAGAGTTTTACTCAAAGCAACCCACTTTTATGCAGGTATTTTTTTGTCGTTGTTTATTCTTTATAGTGGGCCTCACCTTAGACAAACCAAGCCATTCACACTCATTGAGCCCCACATGAATTGGCACCCACTACAATTAATAGTGATCCAACCATTGGCTTAAATTGCCAAAATACATGCACTTGAAGAACTAATAAATTTGAGGATTCAAAATTGAGTTAGGATTATCTTGCTTTGATAATTCATTTGTTTGGTGAAGTGAATGGTCAATTTAAGAGGAAAAAAAAATAGATAAAATTAAAAATTATCAAATTTCAAAAATCACCTTTTCTTTTTAAAAAAGGTAAAAAAATATATAATTTCACGCCACTAAATAACAAAAAACCCTCTTCTTTTAGGAAAAAAATATAAAGTAAAAAAAAATACCTTCTCATACCACTTTGTCGTTTAGCACCTTTTTATTTTTTTTCTTTTACCCTAAAGAGTGATAATATTTGTTCCAATCTCTGGTGCTAATCCTCCAAACAATACAACCTGCCTTCATAATTTGTATAAATCCCAAGTGGACTCCACCGGAAAAAAGCGCTATCAAGTGCTTTGATGGAACTACAGATCAAAGGTAGGCCATTGTCCTATGTCATCACAACAGATCATTCTTTGTGCACATATAACCATAAACACAACATATGAATAAATAAATAGATAAATTTCATGTCTGTGTTGGTGGGGTCATATAGGCTGGCGACTGGTCTTTCTGGACATGCCCATAGAAAGGAGCGTTCCACCAATAGGGTGTTCTTGGAAAACACTAATCAATTCCATCAGTACACGATAAACGAGAGATTTCCCTTCCTTCCTCAATCATCTTCGACTGCTTGTTATTTTACAGTTTCGTTCATTATATATCAGTTTCCACTCCCCATCAAGGGGTACTCCTGCACTCATCATTTTCCATGCCTCGTTAGGCAAACAAGCGAGAAGAAATGCCTTGAACCGCTCACCAACAGAGGAAGGAAATAATGGAAGACGAGTTTTGATATGTTCCTTGGGCTTGTCATCTTACATGACTGGACTCTAGGCTTGTCGTACATGAAATGCTTTAAATAATTTTCCAATAGGGACAAAAAGAATTTTATGATTAGACTATGAAAAGAGTCCTCATATTTGTTAGAATGGGTGATGGTGTGATGATTATTGCCTTTTTATAAGATCAAATTAAGTCAATACATATTGATTTCACAGTTGGTTGATGATGGAAAACCATTCAACTTGTGGTTATACCTTGAGAATACATTGCAAGCTCGAGTTCATCTTCGAAGAAAATGACATTTATCTATTGGGTAAAAGAGAAAAATGACTACAATAGCAATGGTGTATATATAAATTATTTTTATGAACAATGACTGGTATAGATCATTACATTGGTCAAAAGCCTTAGCTTTACCGATCATTAACTCAGCAAGGATCATTCTCCATGAATAATTAAAGATAAAGCAGTCAAGAAAATAAAAAATCCTAACTATACTCCTTGAGAAAAGAATGATTAGTTTCTTAAAATTAACATACTTGACCAGAACAATGATAAAGAATGATAAGTTTCTTAAAATTAACATACTTGACCAGGACCTCATATCCTATACTAGAACTTAGAACTAAGTAGTGATGCCATGTACGAAGAAGACAATCATTAACCTACGATTGGATTGTATTTCTCCATTGACTATGACGGAATTGAAAATTGACTTGTATTCATTCGGTATTGATGTCCACATGCCTCGGGCATGTTCTATACCTTTGTAATTATATTTTATTGTAGTGATCACATTGAGAACATATATGATTGGACCTAGGATCCCTTCTTGTGGGATTGTGTATACGCATTGCTTGGTATTGATTTAGGTGTTGAGGTTATGTGGCTTTGATCGTAAAGGCTTTGGGAGGACTACTCATATTGGGAATGGCATCATATTGGAAACTGATTGATTGATTGATTTAAATCTAGTTCATGAAGATAAGCTTAGCCCCTCACCGATTGTAGTATAGGATTCTTTGAGTTAGGCACCGGTCAGCTTTTATTGCCCGACATAGTTGGGGCACCAACGTGGGAGGACCTTTGATTAATTAATTCCGATTGTAGATCAACATTGAGATAGATGTATACGGTTGAGTACCAAGAAAAGGCGATGTTTTGATTGTAGCCACCTCAGGTACCATTTTGACTGATTGATTGGTTGGGCTATTCCCCTGTTGCATTTATCACACTCGATTCGAGACAGTAGAACAGTGATAATATCCCATAACAATTAGCCTACGTGAACTTCCTATTTTGTTAAGACATTGCTATTAGAACATCGTCTTATATAATTCATTGTTATTGATATTCAAGCACTTATGCTCAGACTTCTGTTATGGAACTTCACATGATCATACTGTGTCTACATCGCTTTGATATTGTATCTCTATTGTTAATATGTATATCAACCTGCCGGTTATTCGTAGTTTGATGATGATATGCTTGATGTATAGGTACCGAGATCATCTACCTTAAGAAGGATAAGATGGAGGAGGCATTGCAAGCGGGTTAGCTTGATGACCACGATTGGTGTCACGACCCGGGCCCGAGATCGGACTAATCGGGGCCTAACCCGGATCGCGATGTCATCATACTTACTCCCGTAAATCTTGAATTAACCGAAGTTAAGATAAGACTCACAAGGGATCTATCTTACATACCTGTCAAATTACATTTTTGTGGAAATATATATACACATTGACAATAATTGGCTTTACATTACAAGTAAAGTTCACATATACAAAAGTACAGTCCAATAAAGTCTATCACTGCATATTCAAAATACAATATAGGTGGCATTTATTTACACCTCAAAATGATTTACTACGAAAATATTTATCCAAATAATTCTCAAACATTTCCAAAATATTATATTCACTCTCCCTCCGATTAGACCTCCTGGAGGTATCGGATGGGCCTCCTCCGCTGGCGGGATGGCCTCTGCAAGGCCGGGACGGGTAACTGGGCCTGTAATGCTATCAATAACACTATGAACACGACGGTTCAACAATATATAAACAATCTATGATAGTTCATGCTAAATCTGTCCATTTCTTACGTAACAATTCTAGACAATTAATTCTAGAACAGTACCATATCATGTACAGTGTAGTCAATTAATAATTAATGGCTAAATTATAAATACAATAGTATTATTATCATTCAATTCAGTTTCTTCCCAAGGGAAGTGTTAGTCAATTCATTTCATTCATTTCATGTCATTCGGATTACATTGAGCATTTATTAGATAGCTTATGGGACTCTTCAGTCCAATATATATTACTTTTCATTACATGACTTATCAATTCATTGACTTTGCAGTCTAATATGTGGGATCTACCAGCGTCTTGATCAGAGATCACTAGCATCACCACGGAGCTCCGGAACACCCCAATCATCTGCTGCAGCAGGATTATTCGTTAGTTCATTGCATTTATTCATTGTTCAATGGTTCATCGCATTTAGTCATTATAGTTCCAATTGAGCTAGAAGAATCATTAGTCATTTATGGTCTTACTTGTCTCTATCTCAAATCTAGACAACTACTAGGTGTAATCATTGGTTGCTAAATGCACGTGTTATTCTCGATGGACATCACATTTATATATTTAATGTGTGCATTTAGTTTCCAAAATTTCCACCCGTGATTTCAAAGTCCACTGCGGTCCGATCGATTGGTCAAATTTCTACTCACAATAATTATTTGGCTTGTATTCAGGTTCGCTCGAGCGGACTCCCAATTCGCTCGAGCAACGTCTCACAAAACATTGGTCGCGCGAGCGACCAACATATCTCTCTCTAGCAAAGACAGGGGCTCCCAGACAGAACCTCGATTGCTCGAGCGCACATATGTTCGCTCGAGCGGATACTTACAAATGCTATTTCGCATCAAACAACAGCTAGTTCGCTCGAGCGAGCTCCCAGTTAGTTCGCTCGAGTGAACTGTCCAGAACTCCCATTCCGGAACTCTGAACATTCACTCTTTCAGTCCCATTTCAACTCCAATCCAATCCAAACTTGCAATAAAGACTTGGAACCTCCCGTTCCCTTCATTAACCACATTCTAATACAACCACAACATTTCTATTCCCTCATTCCACCAAATCACAAAAATCACCATTCCACAATAAAGAAGGGTTTGAGAACCCAACTCTTACAATTCAAGAAAAGCTTGTAAAATAGCATTCAAATCATAGATGTGCATTTACACTTGCCTCTTGAAGTCTATTAGCAAGAAATCCTTACTTAACTTGATTTTGAGATAAGAAACCCACAATCCAAACCCTAATTCCACAAAAACATGAAAAACACAATCCTATGAGCTATTTGTGCTAGAAACCATATCTAATCACTCACTATAACTTGAAAATCCTTTAAAAGCTCTAAGTACTTACTTGTAGTGTGAGTAGGGAACTCTTGAGCTTTTCTTTCAAGTTTTAACACTCCAAGGAAAGAAGACAAGTTGAGGAAGATGATGGGGAAGAAGAAACCTCTTCAAAAATCCACTTGAATCTCTCTAAAAATCCACTCTTGATGAAGAAGAAGGAAGAAGAGATGAAGAAAGGAGGAGCCTAGGGCTTCTATTGCAATGGATTTGGCTTGAATGAACTCAAAGGGTTCATTTCAATGCCTTATAAGGGGTATTTTGCAACTAAACCCTCTCTTTCTTTCATATTCTCCATTCAAGTCAAATGAAGGCCCACTTGGTCAATTTCTTGTCAAATGACTTCGAGCCTATTACAAAAGTTAACGTACTCGTCGAGATACGCACATTGGTATCAAGAGTTTTCATATTCGATAAAATACGTATAAATCCGTATTTATGAAAAAATCCTTGTTATCTTAATTTAGGCTTAAAACTCATTCAATTCATTTAATCTATTTCATCAATACTCCCTTAAGTTCATTTGGGACTAATCTCATTGAGCTTAGTCATTGACCATCATTAGTCTTCTTAAATATGATTAATTAGCTTTAATTTCGATTAATTAGAGTTTATCTTGATTAACTCAGGACGAGGCCTTACAATTGGTCTGTCGATGACATGTCTGAGTCATACTCATGACTTGCATACGAGTGCCTCTACATGTTATTCTGGACAGTTCTTGTCTTTATCATTTTGTTGGCCTAGGTTTTTTTTATAGAGGCCATGTAATTAAACTACTTTTGTTATATTTTGTGACAGCTAGCTTTGTTCTTAAATATTCGTTATATTACCTTATGGTTAATAGGAAGCTTCCCTTATTGTTCCAGTAAACCGAGGAAAATGTTCATAGCTCGTCGCAGACTTCGATCTTGGGACCATGATTGGGGGCCACGTGTACGTTAGTTATGAGGAAAGTTTTAATTGGCCCTTAATCTGATGCATAATCATCGTGCTCATCAGCATGAGCGTGACATGGCCACTAGCAAGCATGTAGGGTTCTGACTATTTGGTTTGTTGGAAATCAAAAGTATGTAGCTAAGCTTTAAACTCATACATTTACTTTGTGTTACTTGTAAATTCATTTTGAATCCAAAAACAACTATCCCCCGACAAGGAGAACCACAAAAACCCTTGTAAATTATCATTATTATAAAATGTACGTGCCTAAAAATTACGGACTTATTTTAGGTGGTGATGAGAGTTTACAGAGAGGCTGTTTAAGCTGAACAGGAACGTCTCTGATGATCCGAAATCTGAAAGGGAAGAGAAAATAGAGGTCAGGGCCCGAGGCTGCTGTCAGCCAAAGGCACTCCGACGCCTGAGTTAGTGCAGTCACTGAACTAGGGTGAAGTGAGGAAGAAGATGTGAGCAGTAATCACCGGATATAGACTGTATTCTTGCGTACCTTTTTTGGGGTTACCATGCAGGTATATGTAGGAGGGAGTAGAAGGTTCCATAGTGGAGGTAGGTGGGGATACTTGTCCCATCAGCCCACTCCTAGGACCCTTGGTAGGTGAGGATACTTGTCCCATCGGACGTCCCCTCAAGTCCCTCACATAAATGTGAACGTGATAGGGAAGGTCCCTTATCAGTATTCGGCGGCCACCCTATCTATCAGGGTGCTATGCACTGCTGCCGTCCCATCCCATGATGGAGATTAGACGCCCGGTATTCACCTCGGCGTGTGGCCGAACTAGAGAGGATCCGGGGTCGAGAGTTCTATGCTGGAATATGAGATGTCGACCTCCAAGGGAGTGTGTTCGGTTCTTTTTACCGATGTAGATCGGGTCTCGGTACTTGCTGGTACTAACGCCAAACTGACTGAGACCGAACTTAGAACAAGCCCCCCAATTGGTACTGCTACCGAACTGGAAGACGATTTCTGGATTATGGAAATACCCTACACAATAGCCCCCCAGCCCCCGACTTCGGTATCTCTTAAGTTTCCGAGGTCGAGGGCGGAATGACGGGGGATTTCTTGGTGCCGAGCTCATAGCTCTAGAGATTGTTGCTGTCTATTCTTTATTATATCGCTCCGCTGGCCGAAAGCGTCAATGTCGCTTCGTCTGCCCGAAGTAATTAATTGCAAGGGCTGCATAGGAGTGGTAGGTGTACCGTTGCGCCACGCGTCATAATTTGGCAGGTGGCGTGGCTGAACTGAAGCGACGCATACGTCTCCCAAAGCGACATTTATGACGGCGTGACCTAGGGATTCGAACGGACGCCTGCCTCACTTTATAAAAACACGGTGTCTTCTTCGTCCCTTCATTTTGGCATTTGAAGAAAAACTCCTGCTGTTAGAGCTCTTCCTGTCTGGATTCCTTTTTCCGTCTTCGCCACGCCAACTAACCTTCGTGAGTCTCTCCCTCCTTTTCTGTTTTTTGCTCTTCTTCTGGCCCCGTTAGGGTTTAGAGTTCCAGCAATCATGCCTCGTGACTCGAAGCCAAAGGTGGGAGCCTATAGACATTGGGCAGATACCCCTCAGGCCCTGGCAAAGTTCAGGAGGCTGTATAACATACCCAAGGAAGTCCTTGTTAGGTTAGATGACCCGGATGATCCTTTCGACAGTCTGGCCGGGCGGACTAGCTGGATGGCGTTCCCGCTGGTCTCCATTATAGAAGGCGGGGTACGGTTCCCAATCCACCCGCTTTTAAGGGAGTGTCTTCGGACGTGGATGCTCTGCCCTTGCCAGTTAATGCCCAATAGTTTCAAAATAATAATGGGGGCGGCCGAACTGAACAGGATCCTAGGGATCAACCTCGGTGTGCATGACATCGAGGATTTATACGATTTGTGTAAAGCCGCGAAGTCCGAAGTCCATTACTACCTTCGTGTGAAGCCGAGAACAGAGCCCCTTGTGCATGACTTGGAGGATTCGAGTCGGTATGCCGGGGAAGACCGCCTATTTGTTTCTGGGGATTGGGAGTTCGAGGCCTCCGCCACTACTTCGGTCAAATTCTACAAGATCCCCCGTCGTCTCGGAACACCTCCAAGTAAATGCCGAGCTCAGATGTCTTGCTCTGCACTTATCTGTTTTACCGAACTCATACCTTATTCTATTTTTTGGCAGATCTCAGTGAAAGGAAGAGGGAAGCTCACAGGGTCGGGTGGAAAAGGAACGTTGAGTGGCTGAAGGCAGTGAAGAAATACACGGGCCACCATACTCGCGCAGCCTGGGATCTTCTTGGTTACAAGCCGATCTACAATTCCTTTATTCCTCGAAGGTCGGGGGGCCTTCCCGCTGCTGAAGAGTCCGAAGGGAGCCCCAGACATCCTCCTGGTGAGGATTTGTGGGAGGAGAAGCCGGAGATCAAGCCCGAACTTGATCCAGGAGTTGGTGCTTCCACCTCGGCACCCTTTCATCCAACCGTACAGGTGAAAACAGAGCCTGACCTTGGAGCCGGAACCTCCACCTCGGTGCCATCACAACAATCCTCGGATCCTCGACAGGCGAACGCTTCTACTTCGAATTTGGAGGAAGAGGAAGAGATGCCACTGCAGAGATGTCGCCCCCCCCCCCCCCCCCGTCCAGTTCATAGATCTAGAGTTTGAGGCTTTCGGGGAGCCGACCCCACTGGCTACTATTCCCCCGGCCTCTGACGGGAAGGGGCCTTCTCCTGCGCCGATCATACCTCCGGGGATGCCGGTAAAGCGCTCAGCAGAGGGCCCCCAAAAACGCCCTGCTGAGAAGAAGGGAGGCCCGCCCAAGAAGAGGTCTCGGCAAGAAGGGCCAGTGGAGGAGCCCGGGAAAGGGGGCGCCCCCGCGGAGAAGAGCGCCGCTTTGGAAGAGGGAATTATCCCTCTGAAGGAGGGGGATGCCCCATCATGGAGGGATGCCGTTCCCCCGTTCCCAGGGAATATGGAGCGGCGGGACGAGACTGTCGCAAAGAAGGCTGCCGAGGAGGACCCGACCAAGCGGACTATCTGCATCCCTTTTCAGCCGAACATAATGGTGCGGCCAAGGAGGCCTTTGTCGATCAACGACCGGCTTTGTAGCGATTCCCTTGTGGCCGCTGCGATCACCAGAGCCTGTTGCCTTCCGAAGGACATGGAGAAATTCGAGAAGCAGGAGGATGCGGCTCTGGTGATGTCAGCAATGCAAGCATCAATTGCTGTAAGTTGTCTTCTTTCCTGTGGCTTCATAGTTGTCATCATCTCGGTAATCTTCCTGACTTGAATTTTTCTGACGCAGAATGTCCAGAAGCTCGAAGTGGTACTGGAGAGGGCTCTGGCCAGGTCTTCCAAGGCTTCTCAGCTAGAGGGCGAGAAGAAGAAGATTGCAGCCACCCTCGAAGTAAGTACGGGGCGGATAAAGGAGCTGGAAGAGAAGAACCAGAAGCTTGCTTCGGAGATGGACTCAGCTGGAGTCGAGATTATCAGGCTGAGGACCGAGACGAGTGACCTAAAAGGGGCGGTGGATGTAAAGGCCAAGAGGGCCGCCGAGCTGGAGGCTAAAGTACGTAAACTTCAGGCCGAGAAGGCAGCTTTGGCAAAAGCAAAGACTGAAGCTGAGACCAGTCTGTAGAGAGAGGTGGCCGAAAAGGAGAATATGAGCAAGGAGATGGCCGAACTCAGAAAGTCTTTGCAGGATGAGGTCGATGAAGCATATAGAGATGGAGTGAGGCTCGCGACAAAGACCTATGAGGGCAAGCTCGACGGCGTTTGTCGGAAAGCATACGAACTTGGGGGCAGGGCTGCCTTGAAAGAGGCGGGCATCTCGGAAGATCATCCCGTCTATCGTGACCCGACCAAATTTGTTCGTCGTACCTCGGCTCCGGTCCCTCCTCCCGAAGGTCCCGGCTCTGATGCTCCGCCTTCTTCAGATCCCTCTCCTGCTTCGACATCCGTGGATCTTGACGCCAAGGCTGGTGAAAGGGGTAATAAGGAACACTGATGTTGTACCTTTTACTTTTCTGTAATTTGGGGAGAGTACTTTTATTTTCTTTTCATGTGTAAGTATATTCATGATAAATGAAAAAGACTTTCTTCAATCCCTTCGTTTATCTCTTGCAATCAAGAATAACTAAACAGGTTAGTGAGACCAAGCTCGGTTTCTATGACCGAACTTGAAGTATCAAGTTCGTTACCCGAGGTATGTCCGTTAGGTTTCATAACCATAACAAAGCACCGATCTCGGTAGAACTGGCTGTGTGGCGTAAGCTGGTCCTATGACCGAGCCTTTCTACTAATGCCGAGCTCTATCACTTGGCCAGATTTTTGAAAAATAAAATACTCTGAAAAAAGAATCGATTTTATTGACTTTCGATATCTGAATACATATCAAAAGTAATATTTCTTGAGGTGCGTGGCATTCCATGGACGTGGCAGTTCCCTACTCTTCATGTCCTCAAGCTTGTATGCAGACTGCCCTGCTACCAAAGTCACTTTGAACGGCCCATGCCAGTTCGGTGCGAGCTTTCCTTGGTTGGGATTTTTGTCTGCTGGAAGTGTCTTTTTTAAGACCAGCTCTCCAAGTGAGAACTTTCTTTCTTTGACCTTCAGATTGTAACCCCTGGCCAACTGTTGCTGATAAGAGGTGAGGCGAATGGCTACTGATTCCCTCCGCTCTTCAGCCAAGTCGAGCTCCGTGGCGAGGTTCATGTCGTTCCGGCCTTGATCAAATAACTCCGACCTGAGGGTCGGTAGGCCGACCTCAAGCGGAATCACGGCTTCCATCCCGTAGGCTAGGGAGAAGGGCGTAGCCGAGGTCGAGCACCTCGGAGTGGTCCGGTATGCCCAGAGGACACTTGGAAGTTCCTCGACCCATCTCCCTTTGGCTCGATCTAGTCTCTTTTTGAGTCCGTCAAGCATTACCTTGTTAGAGATTAGAGATTTCAGCCTGTCCGTTGCTCTGTGGGTATGCTGGGGTAGAAAAGTAGTTTCTGATGCCAAATTCTTGACAGAAGTTTTTGAAGAAGTTGGGGTCGAACTGGGTCCCGTTATCCGTGACCAAGGCTCGAGGCGCTCCAAACCTTGTTACGATGTTCCTCCATACGAAGTTTTTGGTGTCTTTCTCGGTGATGGAGGACAACGCTTCAGCTTCTATTCATTTGGTAAAGTAGTCAGTAGCTACTATCAACCATCTTTTATTCCCAGGAGCTCGGTGGAGAGGTCCCACCAGGTCCAATCCCCACTGGGCAAAGGGCCAGGGGCTGGAAAGAGGACTTAGGTCATGTGCTGGTTGATGGAGAGAGTGAGAGAACTTTTGACACTTCTCACATTTCCTGGCATAGACCTCTGCGTCCTTCTGCATATAGGGCCACCAGTAACCCTGGCTGATAGCTCGGTAAGCCAGTGACCGACCTCCGATGTGGCTACCGCAGATCCCTTCATGGATTTCATAAAGGAAGTCCTCGACTTTGCTTGGATGGACGCACTGGAGGTAAGGGCCATTGTAGGACTTTTTGTAGAGCTTGCCGTCCGGAGAGAGCCAGAATCGGGCTGCTTTTAGCCTGACTTTGTAGGCCTGGTTCTTGTCTTCGGGAAGCTGATCATTTTTTAGATAGGAGATGAGTTCGTCCATCCAGCTCGGGCCGAGATCGATACATGTTATCTGCCGAGGTGCGTGGAGTTCTATACTTGGTCTGTCTAGTGCTTCTATTTCGACAGTTCTTTTTCTTCCTGCCTCGACAGCAAAGGCCAGGTTTGCAAGTGCGTCGGCGTGAGAGTTGAAATCTCGGCTGATCTGCCTGACTTCAGCCTTTTTGAACTGAGATAGAAGTTACTTGGTATGGGTTAGGTAGGCTGCCATCCTGTCATCACGGGCCTGGTAATCTCCATTGAGTTGGCTTGTTACCAGCTGTGAATCGCTGAAGATCACCAGTTGTTGTGCCCCTACGATTTTTGCGCTGCTCAGCCCTGCAATTAGTGCTTCAAACTCGGCTTCATTGTTAGATGCTTTGAAGTCAAGAGTCAGGGCTTGCTCAATGACGAGGCCCTCTGGAGACTGGAGGACGACTCCAGCGCCAGCCCTTTTGGAGGTCGAGGATCCATCCACGAAGATTTTCCAGGATGAGTCGAGGAACCGTTTCCAGGACCACTCCTGTTCGGTCTCAGTAGTAGTGGTTGCCTCTACCTCCTGGCCCCCCAGTTCGGTGTCGAGGTGGCTCGGTGCCGAACTAGGAGATGTGAACTCCACGATGAAGTCGGCCAGCACTTGAGCTTTGATGGCCGTCCTGGGTTGATATTGAATATCATATTGCCCCAGCTCAACAGCCTATTTAGACACTCTTCCGGAAAAGTCTGCCTTTCTGAGAAGGGACTTGAGTGGGTGTTCGGTTACAACTACGATGGAATATGTCAGGAAGTAGTGGGAGAGCTTGCGGGACGCACTGACGAGTGCAAATGCGAGCTTCTCTAATGGTAGATATCTCGTCTCGGCATCCAGCAGGATTTTGCTTGTGTAGTAGATGGGCTTTTGCTGCCTGTCATTCTCTTGTACGAGTACAGAGCTTACGGCATGGTCCGAAACTGCCAGATAAAGATATAAAACCTCACCCCGTTCCGGGGTGGAAAGCAGGGGAGGGGAAGAGAGGTATACTTTGGCACTCTCGCACTCCGGGGTCCATTTGAATCCTGAGCTCTTTTTCAAGAGCTGGAAAAAGGGACGACACTTATCTAAAGCTCGGCTGATGAAGCGGTTCAGCGCTGCTGCCATTCCGGTAAGTCTCTGAACCTGTTTTGCCGAGGTCGGACTCTGTAGAGCCCTGATCACCGAAATTTGATCGGGTTTGGCCTCGATTCCTCGTCTAGTAACCAGGCTGCCCAGGAATTTGCCCGAGCCGACGCCAAAGGCACATTTGGAGGCGTTTAGCTTGAGCCTGTACTGCTTGAGGACGGAGAAGATTTGATGTAAGTCAGTTAAGTGGTCCTGTGACCTTTTAGACTTAACGACCATGTCATCGATATAGACCTCGACCGTCTGGCCGAGCTGGTCCTGAAACATTGTGGTCACCAGCCTCTGGTAAGTCGCCCCGGCGTTTTTTAACCCGAAGGGCATTACTTTGTAACAGTAGGTGCCTCTGGGTGTTATGAACGCAGTTTTCTCTTGATCAGGCTCATACATGGGAATTTGATGGTAACCTCGGTAGGCATCAAGGAAACTCATCCTATCGTGCCCGGCAGTGGCGTCGATCAGCTGGTCTATCTTCGGGAGGGGAAAGCTGTCTTTGGGACAGGCTTTGTTAAGATCAGTGAAGTCTACGCAGACTCTCCAGCTTCCATTCTTCTTTCTCACCACAACCGTGTTGGCTAACCACACGGGGTAGTGGACTTCTCTGATAGCTTTGGCTTCTAGCAATTTTTTGACTTCCTCGGTCACAGCCTCTGTTTGTTCGGCGCCCGTCCTGCGAGTCTTTTGGACAACGGGTTTATGCTTGGGATCTACATTCAGCTTGTGGCTCATGACCTCGAAGGAGATGCCAGGCATTTCATATGGGGTCCAGGCGAAGACCTCTCTATTCTTTAACAGGAAATCGAGCATTTCGGCCCTTTCCTCCTCCGTAAGCTGGCTACCGAGCATGAAGAATCTTTCCGAATCGTTGGGATCGATCCTGACTTCGGTAAGGTCTTCAATGCTGCTCTGCTCGGGAGTTCGGCCCACAGCGTCGAGCTCGGCCTCGAGCTCGGTCATGTGGACTCGCTGCGGCTCTGCATCTCCGGGGACCACGGCCATGAGACATTCCTTGGCCATTTCTTGGTCACCACAGACTATGATAACTTCGAAACCTCCGTTCTCGTTCTGTAACGGGAACTTGAGTTTCTGGTGATGGGTGGAGGGGACAGCCTCCATGTTATGGAGCCAGGTTCTTCCCATGATGGCATTGTAGGGAGATTGAGCATCTACCACCAGGAAGTCTGCTGTCATGGGGGCCCCTCCAACCTCGACCTTGAGGGAGATCTTCCCTTTCGGGTACACTGTCTTGGAGCTGAAACCCACCAATGGGGTGCGAGCTTCCTGAAGGTCTTCCTCCTTCAGACCCATCCTTTTGAAGCAGTCTAAATAGAGGATTTCTGAGGAGCTCCCGGGGTCCACTAGGATCCTCTTGACATTGAAGTTCTGTAACCTCATAGTTAGAAGAAGAGGATCATTGTGGGGTAGCTGGACCCCGGCCAAGTCTTTGTCAGAGAACCAAATTTTTGGCCTCTCTATACGTGCCTTTTTTGCAGAGGGACCAAGCTCGGCCATCATCACTTGTTTGCCGTGCTGGGCCCTCCTGGCTTCGGCGCGGGCCTGGTCATTGCCTCTAGGGACGGGGGCCAAGTGAATGACGTCAATGGTCCCTAGAGGCCCATCGCTATCTCGATCGTCGGAGTGGTGCTGCTGAGCATGGTTCACTCTGCTTTCTTCTTTGACGTGGTCTCTGAGATGCCCGTCTTTCACGAGTTTTTCGAGGTGCGCCTTGAAGGCATAGCAATCCTCGGTTCTGTGCCCTCTATCTTTGTGGTAGGCACAGAACTTGCTCTGATCTCGGGAGGCGGCGTCACTTTTCATAGGTTGGGGCCATTTGAAGAAGGGCTAGGCTTGGATCTTGCCGAGGAGCTTGTAGATAGGCTCCTTGAAAACGGTATTGATTGCTCTGTAAGAAGTGCCACTCGGTTTCGGTCTCATGCTGCCTCTCGGGGTGGGGACAGAACATGCTGCCGAGCTAGATGGCTCTTTATTTCGATCCGCCTCTTTCTTAGCAAGCCTCCTTTCTTTCCTCGAAGGACGGCCCTCCGGACGGCCCTCCTGCCAAACATTATGGCTTTCCCGGGCTCGGATTTCGTCCTCCTCTTGCTCAACATACTGGTTGACCCGGGCCATGAGTGCCTTCACCGAAACTGCGGGGTGACGCACCAACTTCTTCCAAAGCTCATTGCCTTGGAGCAAAGCTTATTAGAAGGCCGTGACGGCTACCTCATCGTTGGAATTTTCGATTATGCTGTAGATGGTCCAGAACCGTTTGGCGAATCGAGTGATATTCTCGGTCGGCCTCATCTTGATGGAGATCAGGTCGGCGTCGGTCTTCGGGATGACCCGGTGTGCTTGAAACTTCTCGACGAAGGAGTTTCGGAGCTGTCGCCAGCTCGAAATCGATCCCTCGGAGAGTGCACAGAACCACCGAAGCGGGAGGTCACCTAAGCTGGAGGAGAAAACCTTGCAATCGAGGTTACCGTCGCCGCTGAATACCGACATCTTCTGGGTGAAGTGTCGGAGATGAGCTTCGGGGTCTGACATTCCGTCATAAAGATTGAAGCGTGGGACGCTGAATTTATCAGGGAGAGGATGGTCTCTGATTTCCCGAGTAAATGGGGAGGTGCCGTGGATGTCACTATATCTGGTAGCCAACCGACCTCGAGCGAGGCCGACATGCTCTAGGTTCTGCTGTACGGCCAGCTTAATCTGCTGGTCGATGTAAGCAGCCATGTCGGGGTTGGCCCCGGTCTCCCGCCTTTGCCTCCGGCACTACTGCTGGTCGGAGATGGCTTGAGTGTTACTCGAGCCCTCTTCCCGAGCTCGGGCACGCCTCTCGTTTAGTTGCTCCCTTAGATCTGGCTGACCATCGGGGCCCCGCCGAGGTGGAGGCGTGTGAGAGGCTTCGGGCAGGGTTCCGTCCTTTACCTCCAGCTGTCGCTGGAGCTGGAGGATCTGCTCCTTTTGTTCCTCAATGACGAGGTTCTGAGCATTGATTGCTTCAGCTTGGGCTTCAACATCTTCCTCTAGGGCCGTGTCGTCGTCACTTTTGTCACCAAGGTGGATATGGTCCTCTTCCATGTGGTCTTCGTGATGAGACCGAAGAGGTTGAGACTGCTCAAGAGTCCTACCTCGTTGGGACTGTTCCTGAGGAGGAACGTCCTTGCGGGGTGCTTGGGTGAAAACAACCTCCAGAGGTGGACGCTCTGCCTGGGAGGACGTTGTCCGGGCCCGTATTGCTACAGGACCGCTCCGAGGAGACGCTGGTACACCTCTTGACGATGAGTGTCTCACCGTGACGGGTGACCCTACGCTTCGAATACCAGGCTCCCCTTCCGCTATTTTCGACTGAGGGTTGGGTGGTGTTTGCCTGGCATACTTTTGCTGGCTTGTTACTAATGCCCCTGCCTGGTTCGTCACCAGTGGAGGCGGCATGAGAGGCAAGAATGTCTCTGGCTGGCTGGACCTAGATGGTCCAACAACGCTCTTTCCCTTCTTAGCCTTAGGAGGCATGGCTGTTAGGATGAAAGTATGGATTTTTCAGATCGTTTCCCACAGACGGCGCCAAATTGTACGTGCCTAAAAATTAAGGACTTGTTTTAGGTGGTGATGAGAGTTTACAGAGTGGCTGTTTAAGCTGAACAGGAACGTCTCTGATGATCCAAAATCTGAAAGGGAAGAGAAAACAGAGGTGAGGGCCCGAGGCTGCTGTCAGCCAAAGGCACTCCGACGCCTGAGTTAGTGCAGTCACTGAACTAAGGTGAAGTGAGGAAGAAGATGTGATCAGTAATCACCGGATATAGACTGTATTCTTGCGTACCTTTATGGGGTTACCATGCAGGTATATGTAGGAGGGAGTAGAAGGTTCCATAGTGGAGGTAGGTGGGGATACTTGTCCCATCAGCCCACTCCTAGGACCCTTGGTAGGTGAGGATACTTGTCCCATTGGACGTCCCCTCAAATCCCTCACATAAATGTGGACGTGATAGGGAAGGTCCCTTATCAGTATTCGGCGGCCACCCTATCTGTCAGGGTGCTATGCACTGCTGCTGTCCCATCCCATGATAGAGATTAGACGCCCAGTATTCACCTCGGCATGTGGCCGAACTGGAGAGGATCCGGGGTCGAGAGTTAGATGCTGGAATATGAGATGCCGACCTCCAAGGGAGTGTGTTCGGTTCTTTTTACCGATGTAGATCGGGTCTCGGTACTTGCTGGTACTAACGCCGAACTGACTGAGACCGAACTCGGAGCAAGCCCCCCAATTGGTACTGCTACCGAACTGGAAGACGATTTCTGGATTATGGAAATACCCTACACATAAAATATGTAAGAGATCATAGGAGAAGTTAAGATTAGAGATACGATGAATAATTAGGACATTTTTCTTTAGAGATAAGGCCAGTTTGAATTTGAAATTATTCTCTACTGATCCTTTTCCTTTCTTGCATAAATTGAGAAGTTTATGTATTAATAAAGCTACTAGAAAAATGTGCCAGTGCACTTACCTTTCTTTACGAATTAGGATTCAAGAATAAATGAGAAATATAAAAATGAAACTTTCTTCATGAGAAAGCTTTTTATCTAAGGGAGAAATTAAATAAAACATAAAATGAACTGCATAATAAAAATCGCTCTGCTAAATAATAATGTTTTTAGTAATACAAATAAAATTGACATTTAAGTTCATAATTACTATAAAAAGCCTCTTTGAGGAAAGTAGGTCTTTCTTGATAATCATAACTATCAGATCATTGTAAGATATTTGTAAGATCTTTACTATTTTATATAAAAATAATAGCACTTTTTAGATGATTAGATTTCTATTACAAAAGTCTTAATAATAAGAAAACCTATTTGTGAAATGTTAACTAAAATTAAAAAAAAATTTAGTTGATATATGAAAATACGTAGCTTTTCTAATCATAATATGAATCTAGAAAAAAATTATATTCATCAGATTGGAATATTATATTTTATATCTGAAATTGAAACACGAATGTTTTATTATTCAAATCTTAATCCAGATACATTAGCTTATTATGAACGTTGTATTTTTCTAAATGAATAAAATGATTTTGAAAATGAAAATATTCCAAAACATAATTATATGTAATCACGATATAAATCCAATGTACGAAGAAAATCACAATCTCAAATTTTGTTTGGTGTCTCATCTTATCGCAAAGGATATAACTAAAATATTTTTTCATACCCAAAAAAAAAAAAAAAAAAAATATTCACTATCCCTAACCAGCGTTACCTGTTACGAGAACATGAACTGCACAAAAGAAAAAAGAAAAAGAAAAGAAAACGTTCGGGTTAGGATCAACCTGCATAACCTACGTAACTAATTTAAAGGATTGGTTCAGGGAAACCATTCATACATAAATTGAAGAAAATAAACTTGAGGTATGAGTTATAAATTGATGGGATAAAGTTAAGAAGTTGATGATGATTTCTCAATAAATAAGAAAAATTATCGTGCATGCTATTCAGCCAAATGCTAATAATTGTACTTAGTATCATGACAATGAAAAAAGGCTCAAAGAAAAGAAAATCAACGAAAAACATACATAAGCTTCTTGTCCCTTTACCAACCTTAAAAAAGTCTAACACACCATAAAAACTAACAGAACCTCTCAATCAAACAAACTAAATCCCATATCCTAAAAAAAAGAGAAGATACTACACCTAAGGTATTCAAATAGCGCATATATATATATATTTAAAAGAGAAAAAGAAAAAGTATTGTTGATTCCAAGAAGTAATACCTCATCAGTCTCTTTCAACTTTCTCTATGAAAGTGAGAACCCATGAAATAATCTTTTCTACCGGTTAACGCAGAAGTCATACTTAGCATTGTGTGAAATATTGGAAGAAGATCCAATTTGTTTCCTAATTTGCAGGGAAAACGTGATAATAATCTCATTAGCATTTATCCTTTCCTCTTTTTTTTTTCTTCACCTACTGCCACAGGCTCGTTGCTTCGAAAATAAAGGTACAAAATAAGATCTACATAGACCGACATGATTTCAAATTTCTATCATGATTTGAACATGTAAGGATAATTTACAAAGATCTAAATCAATTCAACTAATAAAATAAATTATCAAAAGCACATGAGACCATCAATAACATCACATTATTTATAATTCTCAAAATTCTAATATCAGAATTTATTCAAAAAGCACGACACAAATCTGCCTAAGTTTGAAGTTCTTTTTTAATATGAGATTCCAAGGAAATAAGATCAAATGATGAATAAATAAAGAAAAATGCTAGAGTTTAATATAAATAAATAAAAATAATAATATTCAGTGAAAGAAGAGAGATGAGAGAGCAAGTCTTGAAGAGACTGACAAATAGGCAGTAATGCACATGCATGGTTGGAATGTATGGAAAGTACTTACCCAGTTTCTATGGGGTCGCTCTCCCAAGTTGGAAACTGTAAAATGAATGCAAACTGCACCAAAAAAGAAAGAAAGAAAATAGAACATAATTGAAGAAACAACCAAAACTCCGTAAAAGAAAAAAGATCATGCGTTACATTTTAGATTGCAACGTCCAATGTGTCCAATGTGTGATTGCAAAAGAGACTCTCGTCAAGAAAACTTACTTCTACATGTGAATTGAGACAATCTATTGATCTTAAGTGGTCCTCCTAAAACAAATATGCATCTATCCCTAATTCATATGTTTAAATGGTGCAGATATAAAATATGTACGCACAATAGATACCTCCAGCCAATGGAAAAAATCCAGGTTGACGTGAAGCATTTGAGAATATTTAAATAATAATTTTGATAAGTGTTAGATAAGAGAGAGTCACTGGACTTTACATTCTATGGTAAGAAGATGAAATAGCCAACCAAGGGGCTTAGATAGAAAAAAATTCGGCTATAACAATTTATTGCATTGGCTTCAAACAATAAAAACCTCAAGATACATTTGCATTTGCTTTTGTATATGAGCATGCATAAATCCAAATGGTGTTAAATAAATAAATAAGGCTATTGATTGATTATTAGGTTATTCAAATGAATATATATATATAAGTGTGAATTTTGCAGACATATTTGGTTATGTTTTGTTTCATTATCTTGTTTACTATTTTCACAAATCAAGATTTCATTTTAGAACCCTAATTCCACATTCCATATAACACAGTATACGAGGAAAAATAAATTAATAGTAAAATTAAATATATGAGTGCAAATTTTTACAACTGCCACGACACTAACAAATCAAGATCAAGAAAGGATGTAGATTAAACAAATATTATAAAGTAAGATACATAATAAGGGTAAAACATGACGAATGAGAAAAAAAGTAAAGAGAAAGGAAAAGAGTAGGAATAAAAATAGATCTGGATTAAGTGAAGACTTCTGGCTGGTGGTGAACAATTTTGACGCACTTAAAGTTAAAATTCTCGGTAAAGAATCTAAGATCCTATTGCAGACAAAAGCACTTTCTCCTCACCTTTTATTTGGTTTTGCTGACATTCATTAATATTTTTTTATTAAGTGCTAACTAAAAAAACGCAACTGTAAAGATGAAAATTGACTGACATGAAACAATTAAAACTTAGAACAATCAACTTGAGCAGGAAGAAGGAAATGAGAGTTTACCGAAGAGCAAAGGAGGGTCCTTCTTGTTAAATGTGATTATACATTCATTGATGCATTCTAGAATTGAGATCGGAAAGTTGATGCGATTAAAGGCCTAGGGCACATTTTTGTGAAGTGCACTAAATACACTCATCATTTAAATCATTCTCCCAGGGTGTATGTAAGACCCCGACCCGAGTGACTCAATTAGTGCTAATTAAGTTATGTGTTAGTGCTAAGCTTGATTAGTGGTTTTGACTAAGCTTGGATTAGTATAGTTCTTGATAGCTTTGGGGAACTTTTAGTGTCTTGTATTTAGTGGGACCCTTTGAGGTTTTCCTTTTGATAGTCTTGCTCGCTTTTGGAGGTTACTTGATATTCCCCTAATTCTTGTCTTGATCCCGTTTTACTTATTTTGTCGATCCTTACAACTTTCATGTTGAGCCCGTAACCGTGCGGAACCCCGAAACCCGATCTTCTTGCTTTGAGGGCAAAACAGTCCTTGTATATGAAATCTGTACCCAAAACTTGATATTCCCGAAACCCGCGAAACATATACTTTTTGGAAACTAGATATTTCGACGTTCACTTTTCTCTTCTTCGTCGATTTCGTCCGAGGTCCCGAGATTAGTGCTTTCAGCCTCCAAAGATTTCCTAGAGATGGGACCCACACCCCACTTGTATATAAGGAGATCCTTCTCCTTCATTTCCCCTTTTTCCTGCCTTAGAGCAACAAGAGTCTAGGGTTTCCTTCCCTTCCCTCTCTCCTTGCTTCTTCACCACCAAATCCCTATCAAACCTTGCACCAATCAAGAAATGAACTTCATCTTCTTCTTCCTCATTACTAGAGCTATACATTGATGCCATTTTTGGAGGAATCCATCCACCTCAAGGCCCTCATTGAACTAGTTTGGTGATTTTGGAAAGCTTCCTAGTAAGTCCTCCTTCCAATCTCTTTGTTTTGTGTTTTTCCTATCTTTAGAGAAGCTCCATTTCCTTTATTGTGAGCTCTCTCTTCTTGTTTCATGGTTGACCCATTTTAGGGTTTGGATTTGGGGGTTTTGTGTAGATATCATTCTTGGCTTGGAGGAAGAGATTAATAGCTTGATTTCTTGCATAGAGAACCTTGAGGCAAGTGGATGGAATGGATAGTTTAGCTTTCAATGATTTTATGATAAATGTGTTTGAATCACTACCTCATTAATGCCTTGTTTTATTACATTCAATGATGTTAAATGCTTTGAATGGGTTGGTAAGCCTCTTTATTGTCTTAAAACATGATTTCTAGCTTTTGGTTTCATCTATTGTCTTTAAATCATGGATTGTAGTTTTGAGTTCATCTTTGGTACAATGCCTAAGTGAATCCTTGTGATGATGGATGTCTTTCTTCTCTTGATGATTGTATGAATGTAAAGATGGAGAAATTGGTTGATGGTTGAGTAGTGATTGAAGGGAGTTGAGAGTCTCCCATTATGTTGTACAAAAGAGGCTAAAAAGGGGTTTTGAAAGAAGGGAAGAATGGAAGAGCAGAACCGTCCCGAACTCAGTTCTGGACAGTTCGCTCGAGCGAACTTGACATTTCGCTCGAGCGAACTGCCCAGGAAAGGGGTCGTGCCATTCCAAAGATTTGTTCGCTCGTGCGAACCCAGTGTCCGCTCGAGCGAACTCTTCCAGCAACCATCCAGTGAGTGGTTGGGTCGAGCGCACAATTCGTTCGCTCGTGCCATCCTGAACTGGGCAGGTCCGCTCGACCGAACATATGTCCGCTCGAGCGAACCCTCCCAGAAACCATTCCAGAGGCTCATCCGCTCGAGCGAACTGCAATGTCCGCTCGAGCGATGGTTGCCGTTGCACAAGGGATGTGTTTGGAATTGAAGTGGAACATTTTCATGATTGTGAAAGGTTTATTGGGAGCCTTATTGTGTCAAGAGAACTATAGGGTGATGTATGGAGCCCGGATGAGAACAAAACCATTATCACAAGCATTCATTGGAGTCCTGGAAACTTTCAAGTGTATAAGGAGCCGGAATGCCCTCAAACCCAAGGAGTACCAAGTTTTATTAAATAGACATTCGGGATCCCTGTGCACTTGAATCCACTTCGAACCTTGATACTCATCCCGATATTTCGAAAGCTTATTTCACTCCTTTATTTCCGAAATTTACGAGTTAGGATTTATGAACCCCGAAAGCACGGAATTGTATTTGTAGCCTTGTGCTATCCCCGATGCGCATGACCCGATACTGAAATGATGATTGTGCCTTGAGCACCCCGTCTTGCCCGCTTATAGCCTTGCACTGGATTTGTTTTATACTCGTCTCGATTTATGTGATTTGTCCTATGAGTCGGCACCACTAAGCTTGGATGACCTTGTCGGTCTGATCTACCGACTTGGAGATCCCTTCCCGTTCCGCCAGCTGCAGCTTGGATCCCGATACCCGGTTTATTAACCGTGGTCCCGTCCCGATACCCGGCTCGTTTCCGCGGTTCCCGACATCCGGTTCGCTACCGTGATTCCCGATACCCGGTTTGCTACCGCGGTCCCGTCCCGTATTATTGTATATGTATATGTAACTCGGTTGTACCTCTTCACTTCGGTGACTGAGGTCAACACCCATTACTCACGTCACTTCGGTGATAGAGGATTTAGCTTTTTGTAGTTGCCATCTTGATTGTTTCCCGATTTCCTTGGTTACCATACATGTTCTATTACCGCTTATGTATTTTAATGAAATGATTCATTTACTTTTGAAAGTCGTTGTTTAAACAGGTTTACATGTTTTCCAAGGTAAAGGTTTCATTATTAAATATTTATATCTTTTCATCTACCTGCCAGACCGTCGCGTCTGACCCTTTGCTTTGGTACTCAGGTCCCGTTGTTGGTTTCCCCGAGGAGGAGCTAGAGGAGGTGGTCGAAGAACCGCAACCGCTAGTTGAGTGGCGTGCCGACGATGTTATGTAAACATCCGGTTGTTGAGCTGCGAAATATTTTGGGGGATTGTTAGAAACTATATTTTGGGGGTTATTGTTTTGTTTATATTGGCCTTTGTTGGCCTCTATTTATGGGAATTGTAATTAACTGATCTTCTGATTAAACTTGAATATGTACTTTTGGGCTATGCTTTAGGACATTGCTCATTCTGATACTCGTATTCAAATGTAATCAGCCTTATTATTTTGGAAATGAAATACATGCATGATTTACTACACGCTTCCGCAATTATACTAAATGGTTATGTGTGTTGGAACATCCTCATCGCGGACACCTGTGGGAAATCACGTGCACTGGTAATGATTGTTCTTTTGTTAACCCGTGTACGCTTGATCATAAACATACCTTTAATCATTGTCATCACTCCATATGATCACATTATTGGCTTCACTCAATTAGTCCTGATCCCGAATTTGGTTCCCGAACCCGGTCCGGGGTCGCGACAGACTGGTATCAGAGCAAGACGTGTTTCAGGCAATTAAAAGAAACTAGAAATCCTAAGGACGTGGCGAGGATTCGTTAGATCTTCCGTTAGTTAGAATCGCGTGAGCAATGTGTGACCCTATTCTTGATTGTTATGTACTAACAACTTGTTTTGCAGCATCATGCCACCACGTAAGCGCCCGGTAAATGGCAACCCCACAGCGAGTAACAGTGATTATACAGGACCAGTTGAGAATACAGGGCCAGTTGGGGAAGATGGAGTGGGAAGTGTTATGCCAAATCAGTTCCAACAGATGATGCAAGCCATGCTCGATCAACAGCGTCAAGTTAATGAGAATCACACTAGACTTCAAGAACAAATGCTAAAGAAGGATGAGGATCATGCCAGAGAGTTGGCAGAGATGCAGAGGCAGTTGTTGGAGGTGTTACAGAGAAGGCCAGAGCCAGTCCAGCCTCAACCTGCAATTGTCATCAATCAGAGAGAGCATGACCCCAATGCTTTATTTGAGAGATTTAGAAAGAGAGCACCCAAAGATTTTGTGGGCTCAGAAGATCCCTTGACTGCAGATGATTGGCTGGATCATACGGAGAACGTCTTTGAAGTCTTCAGATGCACAGGGGGTGAGAGAGTAAAGCTGGCAACGTCCCTCTTCACCGGGTTGGCAGATATCTGGTGGAAAACTGTAAGGGAAGAGTATAGGACAATGGCTGATGCAGTTGCATGGCAGAATTTCAAGATACAGTTTCGTGACAAGTATGTACCCACGCACATCAGGAGGCAGAAGGCAGTAGAGTTTCAACAGCTTGTCCAAGGCAATACGACCGTTCAAGAATACCTCACTAAGTTTGAGAAGTTGTCAAGATATGCACCCGAATTAGTGGACACAGTGGAGAAGAAGATAACCAAGTTCCTTGAAGGACTTCATCCCATCATCGAGAGAGATGCTACGGGAGTCATACCACCGGTCACTTTTGAAGAGGCGATCAAAAGGGCCTACAAGTTCGAAAACTTCCACCACAAGGTCCTTAGATCTCAAGGCAAAGGACAAGGGCAGCCCCAGCAGCAGCAGCATCATCAGCAAAGGAACCAGCAGAACAAGAGGCAGAGGCAATACCAGAATGTACAACTCGTTTGTATCCACTGTGGCAAAAACCATGAGAGTGCCCAATGTCGTACCATCACCGGAGCGTGCTTTAGATGTGGCTCCATGGATCACCAGATGAGAAATTGCCCAAGACCGAATAGGCAGAATCAGCAGCCTCACGGAGCACCGCGTCCAGTACCACCACAGAATGCACTGGTAGTGCAGAATCAAGCCAGACCACTTCAGCAACAGGCACCACTGCAGCAGTATAGGCCCCAGCAGCAGCAGCAACAACAGGCCCGTCAGCAAGGGCAGCAGCATATTCAGCGTCCACCGCAACAGAACAGAAATGCCCCTCAAGGCAGGCCACAGCAGGCACCTATCAGGCCATAACAGCGAGGACAAGTTTATGCAATCAACAGAGCTGATGCAGAGGCGGCAGGCAATGTTGTGGAAGGTACACTTCTTGTTAGTGGAATAGAAGCTAAGATATTATTTGACCCTGGCTCTACACATTCTTTTATATCCCATGCATTTTCTAGACTGATTGATGTGCATGGTAGAGATCTTGAGTACATTTTGACTGTGGCAACCCCGGTAGGAAAACAAGTTGTGTGTACTAGCTATTACCCTACTTGTACAGTCCGGATAGGAGAAGTTGTGTTACCCGCAGATCTTATTCTGTTGGAGATGAAGGATTTTGATGTCATCCTAGGGATGGATTGGCTGGCAGGGTACCATGCCACAATGGATTATTTCCATAAGACCCTCACATTCAAGTTGGATGAGACACCGGCAGGGGTGTTATTCCAGGGAGAGAGGAGGAATCCTCGTACAGGGTTTGTCTCAGCGTTGAAGGCTGATAGACTATTGAGAAGTGGATGTGAAGCCTGTTTGGCGTTTATCACGGAGGATAAACGGTCCCAAGGGGTGGAGGAGATTCCTTTTTTTTTGGGAGTTCCTGGATGTATTTCCAGAGGAGATTCCAGGATTACCACCCATGAGAGAAATTGATTTCACCATTGAGTTGTTACCGGGGACCGCTCCGATATCTATTGCACCATATAGAATGGCTCCGGCGGAATTGGGAGAGTTGAAGATACAGTTACAAGAGTTGTTGGACAAAGGTTTTGTGAGGCCAAGCATCTCACCGTGGGGAGCTCCAGTTTTGTTTGTGAAGAAGAAGGATGGTTCGATGAGAATGTGTATTGACTACCGGAGATTGAACCAAGTGACCATCAAGAACAAGTATCCATTGCCAAGGATAGATAAACTGTTTGATCAGTTACAAGGTGCCTCGTACTTTTCGAAGATTGATTTGAGATCTGGTTACCATTAGCTGAGAGTTAGAGAAGCAGATGTGTTGAAAACAGCTTTCCGGACAAGATATACCCACTATGAGTTTCTAGTGATGCCATTTGGATTGACTAATGCACCGGCAGTGTTCATGGCTTTGATGAATAAGATCTTTGCGCAATATCTGGATCAGTTTGTAGTGGTGTTCATAGACGGTATTTTGGTGTACTCCAAGACCTAAGAAGAGCATAAAGAGCATCTAAGGATTTCATTGCAGCTTTTGAGAGAGAACCAGTTGTATTCGAAGCTCAACAAGTGTGAATTTTGGCTTGAACAAGTCGCATTTTTGGGACATTATCTCCAAGGAAGGTTTATCAGTAGACCCATCCAAAATTGAGGCAGTAGTGAAGTGGGAAAGACCGAAGAATATGTCAGAAATTAGGAGTTTTCTTGGATTGGCAGGGTATTACCGGAGGTTTGTGCAAGGATTTTCGTCGATCACAGCACCGTTGACGAAGTTGACAAGGAAGAATGTACCATATGTGTGGACAGATCAATGTGAAGCTAGTTTCCAAGAGCTGAAGAAGAGATTAACTACCGCACTAGTCCTTACTTTGCCTTCCGGAAGCGGCGGTTTTACCATCTTTACCGATGCTTCGAACCTTGGACTTGGTTGTGTGTTGATGCAAGAAGGAAAAGTTGTTGCATATGGGTCCCGGCAGTTGAAAGATCACGAGAAGAATTATGCGACCCATGACCTTGAGTTGGCAGCGGTAGTCTTTGCATTGAAGATGTGGAGACATTACCTCTATGGAGAGAAGTTTGAGGTCCATTCGTATCACCGCAACCTACAGTACCTATTTTCTCAGAAGGAGTTGAACATGAGGCAGAGGAGATGGATGGAATATATCAAAGACTATGATTTTCCAATTAAGTATCACCCGGGGAAAGCGAATGTAGTTGTCGATGCTTTAAGTAGAAAATCAGTGGGCATGGCAAATCTAAGTGGTACTTGTATTTTTGACCAATTTGAGGAATTGAGAATGGACCTCCAGCCACTAAGGAAGGGTGTCATTATGGCTAACATGTCAGTGTCAAAGCCTTCGTTCATCCAGAAGATTAAGGACGGCCAGTTGCAGGATCCAGAGTTGGCCAAGATTGCAGAACATATAGCAGAACGTCCTGATTTTCGTTTTGTTGAGGGAGTTCTTTATTATCGGGATCGCCTGTGTGTGCCTAATATCGAAGATTTAAGGAATGACATCATGGCAGAAGCTCACAGTGCGAAGTATTCCATGCACCCGGGCAGCACAAAGATGTATCAGAATTTGAAGGGCAGATTTTGGTGGAACAACATGAAGAGGGAGATTGCAGCATTTGTATCTCGTTGCATGACGTGTCAGTTGATAAAGGCAGAACATCAGAAGCCTCCAGGTTTGTTGCAGCCATTAGAGATCCCGGAGTGGAAGTGGGAGCACATTACCATGGACTTTATTTCGGGACTACCGAGGGCTAACAGAGGCAATGATGCGATATGGGTGATTGTGGACAGACTCACCAAGTCAGCTCACTTTATACCCATGAAGACAGGGAAGAGGATGCACATGTTACCCCTGGCAGGGTTGTTCGTTAATGAGATCGTCAATAGACATGGACAGCCAGTTTCCATCACTTCAGACAGAGACAGCAGATTTGTTTCGAGATTTTGGAAGACCCTACATGAGTCTATGGGTACGAAGTTGCAGTTTAGTACAGCTTATCACCCTCAGACAGATGGTCAGTCAGAGAGGACAATTCAGACTCTTGAGGATATGCTCCGTGCTTGTGTGTTAGACTTCAAGACTCAATGGGATGAGACTCTACCGTTGTATGAGTTTGCTTACAACAACAGCTACCACTCGAGCATTGGGATGGCTCCTTTTGAGGCTTTGTATGGCAGAAGGTGTAGGACACCTGTTTGTTGGGAAGAAGTTGGCACCCGCAGTTTCCATGGGCCGTCTATAGTGAGTGAGACTACTGATAAAGTGAGACAGATCCAAGAATGTTTGAAAGTAGCCCGGAGTAGACAAAAGAGCTACGCAGACTCTCACCGCAGGGATCTACAGTTTAAAGAAGGAGACAAGGTTTTCTTGAAGGTATCACCTACTAGAGGAACATTGAGGTTTGGGCAGAAAGGCAAGTTGTCAAGGAGATACATTGGACCGTACGATATCATAAGCAAGATTGGTGATGTGGCTTATAGATTAGCCTTACCACTCGAGTTATCCGGTGTACACAATGTCTTCCATGTGTCGATGTTGAAGAAGTACGTTCCCGATCCATCGCATGTACTCCGGCATGAACCGTTGGAAATCAGATAAGATGCTACCTATGTAGAGAAGCCCATTCAGATCATTGATACAAAAGAGCAGGAGTTGAGGACATGGACCATTCAATGGGTTAAGGTACTTTGGGAGAATCATGGGCCGGAAGAGGCAACGTGGGAATTGCGAGATCAAGTACAGAAAAAGTATCCACATCTCCTACCCGAGGTGAGTTTTATATTTCATTTGGAGGACCAAATGCCCTAAGGGGTGGAGGATGTAAGACCCCGACCCGAGTGACTCAATTAGTGCTAATTAAGTTATGTGTTAGTGCTAAGCTTGATTAGTGGTTTTGACTAAGCTTGGATTAGTATAGTTCTTGATAGCTTTGGGGAAGTTTTAGTGTCTTGTATTTAGTGGGACCCTTTGGGGCTTTCCTTTTGATAGTCTTGCTCGCTTTTGGAGGTTACTTGATATTCCCCTAATTCTTGTCTTGATCCCGTTTTACTTATTTTGTCGATCCTTACAACTTTCATGTTGAGCCCGTAACCGTCCGGAACCCCGAAACCCGATCTTCTTGCTTTGAGGGCAAAACAGTCCTTGTATATGAAATCTGTACCCAAAACTTGATATTCCCGAAACCCGCGAAACATATACTTTTTGGAGACTAGATATTTCGACGATCACTTTTCTCTTCTTCGTCGATTTCGTCCGAGGTCCCGAGATTAGTGCTTTTAACCTCCAAAGATTTCCTAGAGATGGGACCCACACCCCACTTGTATATAAGGAGATCCTTCTCCTTCATTTCCCCTTTTTCCTACCTTAGAGCAACAAGAGTCTAGGGTTTCCTTCCCTTCCCTTTCTCCTTGCCTTTTCACCACCAAATCCCTATCAAACCTTGCACCAATCAAGAAATGAACTTCATCTTCTTCTTCCTCATTACTAGAGCTATACATTGATGCCATTTTTGGAGGAATCCATCCACCTCAAGGCCCTCATTGAACTAGTTTGGTGATTTTGGAAAGCTTCCTAGTAAGTCCTCTTTCCAATCTCTTTGTTTTGTGTTTTTCCTATCTTTAGAGAAGCTCCATTTCCTTTATTGTGAGCTCTCTCTTCTTGTTTCATGGTTGACCCATTTTAGGGTTTGGATTTGGGGGTTTTGTGTAGATATCATTATTGGCTTGGAGGAAGAGATTAATAGCTTGATTTCTTGCATAGAGAACCTTGAGGCAAGTGGATGGAATGGATAGTTTAGCTTTCAATGATTTTATGATAAATGTGTTTGAATCACTACCTCATTAATGCCTTGTTTTATTGCATTCAATGATGTTAAATGCTTTGAATGGGGTTGGTAAGCCTCTTTATTGTCTTGAAACATGATTTCTAGCTTTTGGTTTCATCTATTGTCTTTAAATCATGGATTGTAGTTTTGAGTTCATCTTTGGTACAATGCCTAAGTGAATCCTTGTGATGATGGATGTCTTTCTTCTCTTGATGATTGTATGAATGTAAAGATGGAGAAATTGGTTGATAGTTGAGTAGTGATTGAAGGGAGTTGAGAGTCTCCCATTATGTTTTACAAAAGAGGCTAAAAAGGGGTTTTGAAAGAAGGGAAGAATGGAAGAGCAGAACCATCCTGAACTCAGTTCTGGACAGTTCGCTCAAGCGAACTTGACATTTCGCTCGAGCGAACTGCCCAGGAAAGGGGTCGTGCCATTCCAGAGAGCTGTTCGCTCGTGCGAACCCAGTGTCCGCTCGAGCGAACTCTTCCAGCAGCCATCCAGTGAGTGGTTGGGTCGAGCGCACAATTCGTTCGCTCGTGCCATCCTGAACTGGGCAGGTCCGCTCGACCGAACATATGTCCGCTCGAGCGAACCCTCCCAGAAACCATTCCAGAGGCTCATCCGCTCGAGCGAACTGCAATGTCCGCTCGAGCGATGGTTGCCGTTGCACAAGGGATGTGTTTGGAATTGAAGTGGAACATTTTCATGATTGTGAAAGGTTTATTGGGAGCCTTATTGTGTCAAGAGAACTATAGGGTGATGTATGGAGCCCGGATGAGAACAAAACCATTATCACAAGCATTCATTGGAGTCCTGGAGACTTTCAAGTGTATATGGAGCCGGAATGCCCTTAGACCCAAGGAGTACCAAGTTTTATTAAATAGACATTCGGGATCCCTGTGCACTTGAATCCACTTCGAACCTTGATACTCATCCCGATATTTCGAAAGCTTATTTCACTCCTTTATTTTCGAAATTTACGAGTTAGGATTTATGAACCCCGAAAGCACGGAATTGTATTTGTAGCCTTGTGCTATCCCCGATGCGCATGACCCGATACTGAAATGATGATTGTGCCTTGAGCACCCCGTCTTGCCCGCTTATAGCCTTGCACTGGATTTGTTTTATACTCGTCTCGATTTATGTGATTTGTCCTATGAGTCGGCACCACTAAGCTTGGATGACCTTGTCGGTCTGATCTACCGACTTGGAGATCCCTTCCCGTTCCGCCAGCTGCAGCTTGGATCTCGATACCCGGTTTATTAACCGTGGTCCCGTCCCGATACCCGGCTCGCTTCCGCGGTTCCCGACATCCGGTTCGCTACCGTGATTCCCGATACCCGGTTTGCTACCGCGGTCCCGTCCCGTATTATTGTATATGTATATGTAACTCGGTTGCACCTCTTCACTTCGATGACTGAGGTCAACACCCATTACTCACGTCACTTCGGTGATAGAGGATTTAGCTTTTTGTGGTTGCCATCTTGATTGTTTCCCGATTTCCTTGGTTACCATACATGTTCTATTACCGCTTATGTATTTCAATGAAATGATTCATTTACTTTTGAAAGTCGTTGTTTAAACAGGTTTACATGTTTTCCAAGGTAAAGGTTTCATTATTAAATGTTTATATCTTTTCATCTACCTGCCAGACCGTCGCGTCTGACCCTTTGCTTTGGTACTCAGGTCCCGTTGTTGGTTTCCCCGAGGAGGAGCCAGAGGAGGCAGTCGGAGAACCGTAACCGCTAGTTGAGTGGCGTGCCGACGATGTTATGTAAACATTCGGTTGTTGAGCTGCGAAATATTTTGGGGGATTGTTAGAAACTATATTTTGGGGGTTATTGTTTTGTTTATATTGGCCTTTGTTGGCCTCTATTTATGGGAATTGTAATTAACTGATCTTCTGATTAAACTTGAATATGTACTTTTGGGTTATGCTTTAGGACATTGCTCATTCTGATACTCGTATTCAAATGTAATCAGCCTTATTATTTTGAAAATGAAATACATGCATGATTTACTACACGCTTCCGTAATTATACTAAATGGTTATGTGTGTTGGAATATCCTCATCGCGGACACCTGTGGGAAATCACGTGCACGGGTAATGATTGTTCTTTTGTTAACCCATGTACGCTTGATCATAAACATACCCTTAATCATTGTCATCACTCCATATGATCACATTATTGGCTTCACTCAATTAGTCCCGATCCCGGATTTGGTTCCCGAACCCGGTCCGGGGTCGCGACAGTGTAAATATCTTCAAATCACATTGAAAACTGGGAATCTAATTTTGAAATCAAATCCTATATATCCCTTTCATTATAGCCTCTTTTAGACTTTTCCCGTCAGCCCGATATTGATCTTGTGATTAGCTGGCCATAATCTTGTGTCTTACACTTGTACATGATCTCATTGTCATTTTTTCTTCTCTTAGATAAATTGAAATACCCACTGTTGTACAGACACTCATTCAAATCTCACCACCTCATACTCTATGTAAAGTTGCATGATGAATGATTTTGGAAAACTAATGAATTATCTAATCTAGTGGCCACCAGCAACGACAGTCTCAAAAAGAGTATTTTGAAATAGTGATGGAATCTACAAGATAGATGGTAATCACCAACAGAAGATGACGACCATGCAGAGACCATGCAGACATTAAGAGATGAAGGGTTTGTATTTCTTTTTCTAATTTTAACAATCACACAAACATTTCCCTAAAACAACAATGTGATAGAGGGAGAGACTTGTTTATATTTGGATTCATTTCTTAGAGATATTAGAAATAGAATTGTTTATTGGGATTTTAAACTATAAATTCTCCTATGTTTCTTCTCTCTCTCTCTTTTTTTTTTTTTTTTTTTTTTCTTATTTAAATGGAGAAGTTTGTGTGTGTTGATAAAAACTGTGAAACTTCATGAAAATGTAGCCTCTTTTAGACTTTACACGAATCATAGTATCAGAACATTGATAGTTTTGCCATCAATCAAATATTTGTTTTGAAGGTAGAAGTTCTGTACCACTATAATTAACTGTCCAACATCAACAGTGATAATATACTTAATTTCTAGTGCATTTAAGAAACAAGTGTGGTGTAAATCTTCATTCATTACAGATATGAAATACGTCACGAATTCCAGGCATGTAGTATTTAATTACTCGTTAGTTACCAAAGGGGCTGGTGTTCCTTTTCAAGGAAGTGTGTCCAAGTCCCAGTCAAAAAGGACACCAAACCATATGAAAGGCAAAGCAGCCTGCAATGCTAGAAAAGAAGAGTTTGAATGAACAAATACAGTTACTCGTTCCAAAAGACCCTCTTGCAACTTTCTCAGCACAAACGGTTTCCTACCCCTTGGAAGTTTGCGTGCATGGGAATGTGTGTTCAAGAGAAAAGATTCTCTTTTCCTCTCAGCTAATGATCATGTACTTGTTTTCCCATTTGTTTCACTGGTGGCAACTTGCCCATCGTGTACTTTACATATGTTCAAGTTCAAGACTATAAATGGGGTGGCCCAAATGTGAAACAAGATGACAGTCCACTGAAACCTATGAATTTGAACCATGGAGTCATTTTCCCCACCAGCGCCCACTCATGGCCACTAATTTTGATGGGGAGGAATTAGAATAATAGATGTGGGCCCACAACTGGACTGTCAGGATTGACCCTATGTATGTAATCATTAGTTTTATGAAGCACTGGCCCAACCTGCCAACTCAACCTGAGCCAAACTTGCCAACCAAGCCCAATAACACTTATTAACTTTGGAGTGGCATCCATATTTAGACATTTTAATCCAATTAATAAATACATTAGTGTAGGTTTAGCCTTATATATTTCCCACAGCAGAAAAGATTTTCACCCTATTAGAAGATTGTATATACAAAATCTGTTTTGGCTCCTCCTGGTGCCCACTTTGGATGCTTTGCTATCATTGGAGATTGGTCAACGGAGAGATCTGTTTATGAATGAGTCATGAAAGGGAAAAACAAAGCCCCATCAAACAATCCTAGATGTTGATTAATAGTCTTTAAAGTTAATGGCTTTTTAGCTGTAGAATTTTTTATAGACGATCAATGCAGCATAAGTACAATCTTAATAAGCATAAAATTGGGCATGTCGCCAAATCATTGAGAGATAAGACTTAGAAAAGAGTTGCAGTTATCAAAGGTGAGCTCACTTGGATCCCATAGAGTGTAACAGTTAGCACATGCAATTCTCTTGTTTCAGAAATTCTCCCTCAAAGTGCTTACCCAACCCAAGCCATTGCCCAAAAAGTGATAAATTCAAGCTCTAATTTTCCTTGGTTACTGTTGTTTTTAGGCCCTCCATCTAAACTAGAACTTTACACTGATTTACATCCCATCTCCTTCTACCAAAAAGAAAAGAAATATTATCTCCCCTCATCTCTTTAAAGTTTAAAGTAAAGCAACCCCAAAGCAGCATTAAAAAGCAAAATATGGTATTATCTGCTCAAAAGCTCCCTACATTTAATTGCTACCTCCAGTAAGCATCTTCAGGCTGTATAGCGTGGCCATGTGAGCAAAAGCAGCAGGTGCCTTTGGGAACACCATCAGAGAATAACAGCGTTTCTCTGTCTCAACTTTGAAGAAAAGTTCCCGCTTTGAAATGACAGGCTTGCTATTGTAAAGGTGATGGAATTACGTACGACACACTCCTTTCTCCAAAAGCATTGTATTTTCTTCATTCTTTTTCTCCATTGTATTTTCTTCTTTCTTTTTCTCCATTAAAGCAAATTCCTCTTCGCCCTATTTGTGTTTCCAAGAAGCCCAGGTGATTAGAATGTGATGGGTATGCTCTTGCATCGGTGTCCTTGTATGATTAAATAGGGAATAAAAGGACCATAGGGATTTGGGCCATGTATTGAATGTTCTTAATTTGACTGAAATCTTTCTCATGTGTCCATACTACAAGGGCCTAATGTGAAAGCTCATAGACCTTTCTCAGTTATAGCCTATGGCCCTCCAGGATTAATTCATATGCCGATCAGTACTCAAAATTGATGGTTGAAACCTTTTGTTAGAATCCACTAGTTTTTACCGTGGTCCTTGGCCCGGATATCGGAGAAGAGTTGCATAGGGTAGGTTAATAGGCAGCATAAATTTTTTTATCCGTTCTAAGCCCTAACTTTTACACTAATGAGTTAACTGTTAATATTCAAAGGAGACACCTTAGTGTGTTGTTTGCAAATTATATAGTATTAGTGAATGAATTAAGAGGCTATGTGAATTCAAAACGTAAGAAATGATGAAAGGCTTTAGAATCCTAGGGCTTTAAAATAAAGTATACAAATAAAAAATATATAGATTGCAACTCCAGTGAGAGTATAAATAAAGAGCTAAAACTATGATGAAATTTGAAGTTGACAAGATACCACAAAAAGATTCATTTCATTACTTTGGCTTGATAATTTATAAGGCTTGAGAGATTAATTAAGATGTGAAACAAAAGATAAAAGCGAGATAGTTAAAATGGAGACTTTTGAAGTGCTTTTGTAACCGACAATTGCTAGCTACCAAGATTAAATGAAAGATTTTATGGGATAATGATTAGACCGGGTATGACTTATAGAACAAAATGTTCACCAATCAAGAAGAAACATATGCGAAAAATTTAGATGTAGCAAATATGAGAATGTTGATATGGATGTGTGGTAAAACAAGGAAAGTTAAAATTAGAATCACTACTTTCTAAAGCATTTAGGGGGTAGCTTCAACTGGGGGGATAAAATTTAAAAAGCCCTTTTTAGATGGTTTGGGCATGTCTAACAAAAGCCGACGTAGGCTCCGATAAGGAAAGGTTTGGCTATACTGGTTAATGGCCTACAAAAGAAAAGTGGCAAGCCAAAGAAGTCGTGGATGAAAATAGTAAAAATAAATATGAATAAGTGGAGCCAACTTATATAAGGGTTTGGCTTAGGATAGATCGGAAAGATAAAATTCATTAGCCGACCCAACGAGGGTTTGATGATGATAAAACCTTTGGTTAAAATCATTAGGTCTTGGGTTCGAGATATGGTGCCAAACCAAAAGAAAAAAGAAGAAAGCATATAGGATAAGCATATTATATAGAATTTAATAGGCTAAAGGGAAGGTAAACTACGAAAGAAAAGTGGCAAACCGTTTGGCTCGGTCCAAGTTAGGTCTACGCTTGACCCTTATCTGACTTGATTGTAGGGGTGTAAAATGGGCTGAGTCAGCCGTTTACTAGCCTGCCCATAAAGATTCACATGACATGCTGTGCTGTGCACAACTTGGCAAGGAGTCATACCAGCATGGCCCATGGCACAATTTATGTCGTGCCGTGAGGGGACATGCCCCAACTTGGCTAGGACATGCCTGCCACGGCTGGCCCACCTTTTTTTGTCCCTTTTATACATATATTGAAAGAGACTTCATGGACATTTAGGATTTTCAACTAGAAATAAAGTTAAAATTATTAAAAAAAACACACAAACATTGATGATAATTTATAAATGAAGGATGAGACTTTAATTATTTGGACTTTTATTTTTCATTTATATAAACAATTAGCATTTGTTTTATATAAAGGCCGGGCCAGGTCTTGGCCCAAGCACTCTAGCCCATCACGGCACGGCCAACTCACTGGACTGTTGCACAGTATAGGCCTCCCTTGCCCAACACGGCCCAGACGTTGACTATTTTGGATCGGTCAATGCCGGTCAATGTGTCGGGCCAGGCCACGACACACTGACCGTCGTCCTAGCGCAGCCTAGCCCAATTTACATCCAATTTACATCCATAGTTGATTGACACATCTGCCCCATACTTGACCTAACTCATACAAATTTTAGAACTTGGGACAACAAACCCACCCCGCACTGGTATGCGTCGGTTCATGTTTGGTAGTGGTTTATTTGGTTTATAAATAAGTCGGGTCGTATTTAATACTAGTTAAATTTACTTTAATGATTTTAGAGCATTGAACTTTAATGTTTTTGAAAGTGTCTCTTTTCTTTTTTTATTTTATTTTTTTCTTTTTTTCACTGGGAAGAAGTGCTACTTTTGTTTGTGACCCCCGACACCGTATATGAGACCAAAGAATGTCATTATTGATCACAAGCGCTGATCACATGCGCCTGAGCGTTCATCCAAATAGGCCGGGCATAGGGACCTCTAAATTATTTTGGATCCATGAGGTTTGCAACAATGTGAATCATCTGTGCCCGATACATTGAAACTTGTGAGGCCTTGATAAAGGTGCCTGAGGCTCAAGTGGGCCCCAAACTTGGTAGGGCCCCGTCACATTTTCCAATCTCCCTAGCTCCCATCATCAGCTAAGGGCCCCACATTGAGGTGCACATTTAGCCCACTTGCTCAAATGCCCAAATGGTATAAAAGCGAAGAATCCTAAGACCCTAAACCAAGAAGTGAAACCCATTCAATCCACATTTCATGCATGAATGAAGCAATTTACTTCGACATTAACCTATGAAGGAGTACTCCCTCTCTTGCGATGAAGTGAAGTAGCCACATCAAGAGCACTTAAGACCCAAAAACTACATCCATCCGATAGTGTTATCATGATATCATCGGTCAGAAATAAGATGTGATGAAAGAGAGATGGCATCATTTAAAATTTTGTCATTAGCCCGTGGAAAACAATTTACAACGTATTTCTTCATAAAATTTCCAATATTCTTTAGGGCCCGTTTTGAACTTTACTAATACAATTAACGTCAAGTAAAGCCTCAATTTTCCAGACAAGATGTCACATCAAATGCACTTTATTCAAAACTCCCCCCATCTTTTTCATACAAAAAGTCAAAAAGCAACTACCTTTATCTACTAAAATACAAAAAACTTCACTTTTCCATACAAAAAGTCAAAAAGATTCCATAACAAACAACTAAAAACAAAATACCATCATAACCCACTTATATTTTATTCTTTCATCAAAATCAACTTTACTTGATTTGACTATATTAGTAGAGTTACCAAACTGGCCCTTAAGGATCAATCCAATGATGAGCTCAACTCTTACTACAGTATAAAGACAGTTCTATGTAAATAGTTTTGTAAAAGAAGACTTTATCTTTTCTTCGTCGATAGTCTTGTGTTTGTTCTCATTCATATATATATATATATAGTAACGCTACAAAACTCTCCGGGCATTTTTCACAAAAAATGCTCATTTTTTAGCCAATAAAAATGCGACACGTGTCGTCAATGGTACACTTATCTATTCTCTCTCCTAAATATTCTCCTAAAACTGTGGATATTTTATAGATTATCTTAAATCATTTGCCAATAGATAGGGGTAGAAACTCCCCCTTTTGAGATAGGGGAGTTTTTGAGAATTTCTCATATATATATATAAATATAGTGCTAAATGATACACAGACTGTTACAAAGGATACAGCACAGCAGAAGCTGTTTACATGAGATTAAGATAAGAGCCAATAGTTGAGATATATATATATATATATATATATATATATAATCTCAAGTGCTATTGCAACCAGATATTTCTGGTTTATACTGATCTTCTATATACCCCTCAAACTGGGCGTAGGTGTAGGTCAAAGCCCCAATTTGGCTTGCAATCAGAGCCGGCTTTACCATAAGGCCAACAAAGCCATTGCTTTAGGCCCCAAAAATTAAGGCCCCTAGAAAAGGCCCCATAATAGCAGTTAATATATTTTGAAATTCCAAAAAAGTAAACTTGCCAACGGTCATCTTTTTTTCTCTCCCCAAAATATAAGGCCCCATAAAAACTCTCTCTTGAGAAGATGCAACCAAGATTTCATGGGGCCTTAAAGTGTCATTTATGGCCTATTATATTTCCAAATCTGCTATTTATATTTCCATTGCTAGGAGTCCAATTGATTTTAGCACACCATTATATATATCTAGCAATATCAAATTTCAACCATACATTTAGTCATGAACTTGCTTTACAAGCTTTTTCATTATTTTTGTGTATCCTATTTCAATAAGGGCCCATTCAGATTTGATCTATCACGCCCCAAAAAACTCGATTGGATCGTAACTGCATCATTAGGGCATGAGAATCGGGGCCAATTAAAATCTTTCCCTTAAATACATTTGCCGCCTCAATTCTGTGTGGATTGAAGTCCATAGTGAGGTTATGCGTGATGATTAGTCACCATAAACAAATATGGAAGCAACGATTCATACAATCTATGCAAATGGTCATCAATACAATATACAATAACATTAGAGCAGATACAAATAGCAAAAAGGCATTTACTTATATTTCAATTACAATATGGATTAGAGTTTTAACGAATCTCTAAAACACCATAATGACTTGTGCAAGAGGCACCTATGCTCAAGCTGGAATGTAAAGTGAGGCTCTCAAGTACCAATCCACCAACACCACACTGCTGCTACACTCCACTAGGGGTAATCCCTCAACTAGTGAATCTCGTAAAACTGCCACAACCACTTACACAATGGGTCCAACTACCTAAGCACCAAATGTAGTAGCATCAGATATACTGACAAGTAAATAGATATGAGTAGCAGTGTAACATGTGCCAACCAAAACCAATATGTCAAAGAGTACCAAAATAATGGATAAACGAATAACTAACCAACAAAATAATCAGATCAACATATGCTATCAAAATGAAAGCACCCAGGCGAACCCGGTACCTAGACAGGCTGGTCAAACAAATGCAACCCAGGCAAACCCGGTCAAACCCATACAAGCTGTTGGAAGTAGGTGGGCATTGTGGATAGGTTTTCAAAACTTTTGACCCATTTGACTCAGGGATCGAGTACTCATAAGGCCATAAACCACATTCAGGATGTAATCCCTCAATCTCATCAATCATGTACAGCAATAAACTCAGTCTAGAAGATAGAAATCAGCAACAAACAAGCAACCGAAATCTACAACATCTAATGAAATAGATTATATCTTTGGAGCTTGGTTGTACTTTAATGGAGAAGAAAACTTGTTAGATGAAGAAACTCTTTCTTTGTAAGCAATTTAGGATCTCCAAGACCTCTTACTCTTCCACGGTATATCCCGTATCAAATCTTTTCTCTAAAGGAAATGAGTGGGATCTCTTAAAGAAAATAACTAGAAGCTCTAAGGAACTAGAAGAGAACTAGAACAGAGAGAGAGGAGAAATCCGTACAACACTTGCACTTATGGGGAGCTGGGAGTGGATACCAAGATTGGATGTCCAGGGTCCTCTCTCCTCCTTTTTATAGCTTAAAGCAACTCCTCTTACTAATAATTAATTAGAAGCCCTACTTCCATTAAGAATTAGTAACTTTCTCCTTTCTAATTATTATAGATGTCTCACTTCCACAACAATTAGTAACTTACTATTACCACTATTAGAAGCCTTACTTCAAATAGTAACTTTCTAATTCCTTCCTTTTAGAGTTCAAGTAGAATTAGTATCTTTTTGATAACTTGGGCTAGCGTGAGGACCACTAGGGATTCTATAGAAAGCTGGCTCCAAATGCGACACCACAACCTCACATCTCATGTGCAATCTGAGCCCACAGTTAATTACAAATAACACCACTATATAAATACAATTACACTCCAATCTTAGGAATAAATTACAAAGACGACCATAAACTTCTCAATTACCACAAGTAGGCCCCTCTATCAATATCCATAGATAAATTGGATTAAACGTGTCCCTTCCAATCTTAGATCCACATCTTATTATCCTTGAGCCCCAATTAATCACAGTGATCACCAGTACTGTTATACCCCAACCCAGACCAACTCGATTAGTGCTAATTAAGTGAGCGTTTAGTCTTAAGTAAGTCTTAGTACTAGTTGGGTTAGAATGTGATTAGACTTAGTCTGGATTATAGTTTTGGGGATTTTGAGGACGTTTAGTATGAGTCAGGCACGCTCAGGGACGCCCTGAGTACACGAGTAAGAATGGGTTCTTGTTCTAGATCTTTGTTATGGTAGTGGTTTTTATTTCTCTTGAATGGTTCTACTACTTGTGAAAATTTCTGTTTTTAGTCTGCATGCATTTGAGGCCCAGAAACCCAAGTTTTGGCCCAAAAAGGGTAAATCTGTCTTTTCATGCTAAATCTGGGCACACCTTTCGAAGTCGTGAAACTATGTCAAAAGTATACTTTTCCGAAACTAGATTTTTCAACGATCGTTTTGTCCTTCTTCATCGATTCCATCCGAGGTCCACAAGACCATGTTATAAGCGTTTCAAGTTACACTGCTTAGGGGACCCACTTCCAGACACTATTTATACTCTCCTACTCTCTCTCCTCCATTCTTCTCTCTTTTCCTGCAACGGTGCTTCCCCTAGAGTGAAGAAGAGAAGAAAGCTTCTCCTTGGTTTTTCTCCCTTAGACATCATCTAGCAAGAGAGCTTCAATCCACGATCCAAGACCACCATTCTCTTCCTCTCTTCTCAAGCTCCAGCTGGACACATTTTTGGAGCCAACCTTCACCACTATTCATCATCTTCAAACTCCTTTCTCCTTGCTTAGCTAACTCAAGGTTGGTGTTTTCCTCCATTCTTTCCATTTGATGTTCTTTAGCTCACCTAGAGCTTGTTTTTCACGGTTTCAAACCCATTTTCGAAATGGGGGTTTGTAGTGGCCAAAATGATGATTTTTGTGTGCTCCATTTTGGGGGCTTTGTGTAGATTTCGTGGAGCACCTCTTCTTGTTGATTTTTGTGAAGCTTTCTTTGGCTTTGGTTAGAGGCAAGTAAACCTTTTAGTTATTCCTAGTGCATTTCAAGTTTTAGGGCATTTTACATTGGAAATGTTATTCATCATGAAGCTTGTCTTTTCTTGCATGTTATTAATCTCTTCTAGCTTGTTTTAATCTTGATAAGCATGGTTGCTAATTACTCCTTTTAATTTAGAAGTTTTGTCTTGAATGGAAGCATGTTTTCAATTGAATGCTTTATAAGTTATTAGATATAAGCTTTGAATGTAAGTGGGTTTGTGTTTTTGAAGTTTTGATTGAAATGGGAGTGGACTTTTATGTGGAAATCATCCCTTGGAAAGCATGTAGGCTTGGGGAGTGCAGGTGGTAAAAAAAAAATGAGGAAGTGAAGAAGGGAAAGAAGTGTAAAAAAATTGAACTGCCTAAGTTCTACCGGAAGTTCTACCAGTATAGGTGTTTAAACCGGAAGTTCTACCGGTAGAAGTGGCTTGAATTTTGACAGAGAGTTGAGGAAATGCAAACCCCTATTTCTACAGGAAGTTCTACCCGTAGAGGTGGCAAAACCGGAAGTTCTACCGGTAGAAACGGCTCAAATTTTGGCAGAGAGTTGAGGAAATTGAAAAACCTCAGTTCTACCGGAAGTTCTATCGGTAGAAGTGCTTCAACCGGATGTTCTACCGGTAGAAGAGCTTCAACCGGAAGTTCTACCGGTAGAGATGCTGAACCCAGACCCACATTTACAAAAAGTACTATTTTTGAAGGATTTTTGCGGGAATGAAAACTAGACTAGGTTTAGACCTTTTTATTGACCTTGTGCACTTGGAATTCCAAAATGTAATATACCTTCGGGGGCACCAAGCTTTATTGAATTCCGACATTTGGTTTTCAATTCCACAAGGGTCAAAGATTGGTCTTAGCCTATGCTTGATAGAATTATGTTTGAACTCTTGTTTTGATGCTTCATGCATCATCGTGTTCTCGCTTGATTTCCGAGTACAAGTTCGTTTTCAAGATGTGTTTCAAGAATCAAAAGGGAATCATTTCTTAAGTTTGTTAAGCATTTATAAGATGCTATTTTGCTAGTCTTGCCGTGTTATGTTTGGTAAATGATTTCCCACTTGTTTTGTCGTGTTCTCGAACGTATATCGTTGTGTTTTTGTGCATTCATGATATAAGTGAATACCACTGAGCTTGGACTGCCCTTTTAGCTTGATCCACTACCTGGGGGTCCTTAAACATGTGGACTGTCTGCAGACTAGTTGTGTATTATATTACACATCGTGCGTGTTCGTGGTCCGGTTCCGCGGCCGAATACCCCGTCTACCTTGTGTGGCGTGGGATCGTGTTTTCGTGTCGTGCTTGTCGTGCGTGCTTGCTCTTGTCATCATGTAAGACAGAGAAAGGATGAGCTCAATGTGGATTTATCTTTTCATGATATTATAAGTATTCATACTAGTTTTATAAACTTGAAACGTGTATTTAAATATTGAACTGTTTTAGCATTATTCTCTCATATTCTTGCCTAAAATGTTTATTTACCAAACCGTCGTGTTTGATGCTTGTATTTTGGTGTCCAGGTGCCGGCGGTTTCACGCGTGACGAGGAGTGCCTGGTGTCGCGACCCCGGACCGGGTTCGGGGACCAAATCCGGGATCGGGACTAATTGTGATGTGATGGGCATGTGATCACATGGAGTGATGACAATAATTAAAAATATGTTTAATGCCTAAGCGTACACGGGTAGATAAAACACACATCTCCGTGCACGTGATTTCCCACAGGTGTCCGCGGTGAGGATTTCCTAACACACATAACCATTTAGTATAATTGCGGAAGCGTATGGTAAATCAAGCATATAAATCATTTCCATAGTAACAAGACTGTTTGCATTGAAATAACAAGTATCAGAATAAGCAATGCTCTAAAGCGTAACCCAAAATGCTGTTAAGGTTAGAACATATAACATTTAATTACAATTCCCAAAAAGAATAAAGGCCAACAAAGGCCAATTGGACAAAACAATAACCACCAGAAAACTATCCGACCACCCCCAAAATGTTCCGCATCTCGGTAGCCCGATGTTTACATAACATCGTCGGCACGCCACTCAACTAGCGGTTGCGGTTCTCCGACCTCCTCCTCTGGCTCCTCCTCGGGATAACCGACAACGGGACCTGAGTACCAAAGCAAGGGTCAGACACGACGGTCTGGCAGGTAGATGGAAAGATATAAACATTTAATAATAAAAACCTTTGCCTTGGAAAACAAGTAAACTTGTTTAAACAATGACTTTCAAAGGTAAATGAATCATTTCATTGAAAACGCATATGCAGTAATAAAACATGTAAGGTAACCAAGGAAATCTGGAAACAATCAAGATGGCATCCACAAGAAGTTAAATCCTCTATCACCGAAGTGACGTGAGTATCGGGTGTTGACCTCAGTCACCGAAGTGAGGAGGTGCAACCAAGTTACATATATATATACAATAATATGGGACGGGACAGCAGTGGCAAACCGGGTATCGGGAATCACGGTAGCGAACCGGATATCGGGAACCACGGGAGCGATCCGGGTATCGGGACGGGACCACGGTTAATAAACCGTGTATCGGGATCCAAGCTGCAGCTGGCAGGACGGGAAGGGATCTCCAAGTCGGTAGATCAGACCGACAAGGTTATCCAAGCTTAGTGGTGCCGACTCATAGGTCAAATCACATAAATCGAGATAGGTATAAAACAAATCCAGTGCAAGGCTATAAGCGGGCGAGACGGGGTGCTCAAGGCACAATCATCATTTCAGTATCGGGTCATGCGCATCGAGGCTAGCACAAGGCTACAAATACAGTTCCGTGCTTTCGGGATTGATAAATCGTAACTCGTAAATTTCGGAAATAAAAGAGTGAAATAAACTTTCGAAATATCAGGATGAGTACCAAGGTTCGAAGTTGATTCAAGTGCATAGGGATCCCGAATGTCTATTTAATAAAACTTGGTACTCCTTGGATTTGGGGACATTCCGGCTCCTTATACACTAGAAAGTCTCCAAAACCCCAATGAATGCTTGTGATAATGGTTTCGTTCTCATCCGGGCTCCATACATCACCCTATAGTTCTCTTGTCACAACAAGGCTCCCAATAAACCTTTCACAATCATGAAAATGTTCCACTTCAGCTCCAAACACATCCCTTGTGCAACAGCAACCATCGCTCGAGCGGACATTACAGTTCGCTCGAGCGGATGAGCTTCTGGAATGGTTTCTGGGAGGGTTCGCTCGAGCGGACATGCCCAGTTCAGGATGGCACGAGCGAACAATTTGTGCGCTCGACCCAACCACTCACTGGATGGCTGCTGGAAGGGTTCGCTCGAGCGGACACTGGGTTCGCACGAGCGAACAGCTCTCTGGAATGGCACGAACCCTTTCCTGGGCAGTTCGCTCGAGCGAAGTGTCAAGTTCGCTTGAGCGAACTGTCCAGAACTGAGTTCGGGACGGTTCTGCTCTTCGATTCTTCCCTTCTTTCAAAACCCATATTGAGCCTCTTTCCTACAACATAATGGGAGGCTCTCAACTCCCTTCAATCTCTACTCAACCATCAACCAATTTCTCCATCTTTAAATTCATACAATCATCAAGAAAAGAAAGACATCCATCATCACAAGGATTCACTTAGGCATTGTACAAAAGATGGACTCAAAACTACAATCCATGATTTAAAGACAATAGATGAAACCAAAGGCTAGAAGTCATGTTTCAAGACAATAAAGAGGCTTACCAACCCCATTCAAAGCATTTAACATCATTGAATGCAAATAAAACAAGGCATTAATGAAGTAACAATTCAAACACATTTATCATAAAAATCAATGCAAGCTAAACTATCCATTCAATCCACTTGCCTCAAGGTTCTCTATGCAAGAAATCAAGCTATTAATCTCTTCCTCCAAGCCAAGAATGTTATCTACACAAAACCCTAAAATCCAAACCCTAAAATGGGTCAAACCAAGAAACAAGAAGAGATGACTCTCAACAAAGAAGATAGAGCTCTCCTAAGACTAGAAGAACATGAATCTAAGAGAATAGGGAGGAAGCTTACTTGTAGGTTCTTCAAATGGATAAGGTGAGCTCAAAGAGGGTCTTGAGTTGAGTAGATCCTTCCACAAATGGTATTAAAGAGAAGCTTGCAAGGAGGGGAAGAGGGTTGTGATCTCCATTAGTGCCTTAGGTGCAAGCTTGGTGGAGATTTGGTGGTGAAGAAGCAAGGAGAAGAAGAAGAGAAAATGAAACCCTAGGTCTCTTGTGCTTGTGCTGGAAAAAGGGAAATGGAAGAGGAGGGTTCTCTATTTAAAGACCATGGGTGTGGGCTCCACCACTAACAAACCCCTTTGGGCTGAAATCACTACTATCGAGACCTCGGACGAAAACGACGAAGAAGAGAAAAGTAATCACCGAAATATCTAGTTTCCAAAAAGTATACGTTTCGTGGGTTTTGGGGATATCGACTTTTGGGTACAGATTTCATGTATAATGACTGTTTTGCCCTCAAAGCAAGAAGATCGGGTTTCGGGGTTCTGAACGGGTACGAGATCAACACGAAAGTTGTAGGGATTAACAAAACGAGTAAAACGGGATAGAAATGCAAATCACCGGAATACGAATAATCCCCCAACACTAGTAAAACTATCCAAAAAGGGAACCCTCAAAGGGCCCCACCAACACAAAGCGTTAAAACTCTCTCAAAACAATAAAAGAGCTATTCTAGTCCAAGCTTAGCCAAAAATCGCTAATCAAGCTTAGCACTAACACGCGACGTAATTAGCACTAATCGAGGTCACTCGGGTTGGGGTCTTACATCCTCCACCCCTTAGGGCATTTGGTCCTCTAAATGAAATACAAAACTCACCTCGGGTAGGAGATGTGGATACTTCTTCTGCACTTGATCTCGCAATTCCCATGTTGCCTCTTCCGGCCCGTGATTCTCCCAGAGTACTTTCACCCACTAAATAGTCCGATTCCTCAATTCCTGTTCTTTCGAGTCTATGATCTGAATGGGCTTCTCAACATAGGTAGCATCTTCTCTAATTTCTAGCGGCTCATGTAGGAGTACATGTGAAGGATCGGGGACGTACTTCTTCAACATCGACACATGGAAGACGTTGTGTACACCGGATAACTCGGGTGGTAAGGCTAATCTGTAAGCCACATCACCAATCTTGCTCACAATGTCATACGGCCCGATATATCTCCGTGACAACTTGCCCTTCTGCCCAAACCTCAGTGTTCCTCTGGTAGGTGACACCTTCAAGAAAACCTTGTCCCCTTCTTTAAACTGTAGATCCCTTCGGTGAGAGTCTGCATAACTCTTCTGTCTACTCCGGGCTACTTTCAAATATTCTTGGATCTGTCTCACTTTGTCAGTGGTCTCACTCACTATAGTCGGTCCATGAAAACTGCGGGTGCCAACTTCTTCCTAACACACAGGTGTCCTACACCTTCTGCCATACAAAGCCTCAAAAGGCGCCATCCTAATGCTCGAGTGGTAGCTGTTGTTGTAAGCAAACTCACACAACGGTAGAGTCTCATCCCACTGAGTCTTGAAGTCCAATACACAAGCACGTAGCATGTCCTCGAGGGTCTGAATTGTCCTCTCTAACTGGCCATCTGTCTGAGGGTGATAAGCTGTACTAAACTGTAACTTCGTACCCATAGACTCATGTAGGGTCTTCCAAAACCTCGAGATGAATCTGCTGTCTCTGTCTGATGTGATGGAAACTGGCTGTCCATGTCTACTGACGATCTCATTGACGAACAACTCCGCTAGGGGTAACATGTGCATCTTCTTCCTTGTCCTCAAGGGGATAAAATGGGCTGACTTGGTGAGTCTGTCTACAATCACCCATATCGCATCATTGCCTCTGCTAGTCCTCGGTAGTCCCGAGATAAAGTCCATGGTAATGTGCTCCCACTTCCACTCCGGGATCACTAATGGCTGCAACAATCCTGGAGGCTTCTGATGTTCTGCCTTTATCAACTGACACGTCATACATCGAGATACAAACGCTGCAATCTCTCTCTCTTCATATTGTTCCACCAAAATCTACCCTTCAAATTCTGATACATCTTTGTGCTGCCTGGGTGCATGGAATACTTCGCACCGTGAGCTTCTGTCATGATGTCATTCCTCAAATCTTCGATGTTAGGCACACACAAACGATCCCGATAATAAAGAACTCCCTCAACAAAACGAAAATCAGGACGTTCTGCTATGTGACCTACAATCTTGGCTAACTCTGGATCCTGCAACTGACTGTCCTTAATCTTCTGGATGAACGAAGGCGCTGACACTGACATATTGGCAATTATAGCACCCTTCCTCAGTGGCTGCATGTCTATCTTCAACTCCTCAAACTGATCAAAAATACAAGTACCACTCAAATTTGCCATGCCCACTGACTTTCTACTCAAAGCATCGGCAACTACATTCGCTTTCCCCGGGTGATACTTGATCGGAAAATCATAGTCCTTGATATATTCCATCCATCTCCTCTGCCTCATGTTCAACTCCTTCTGAGAAAATAGGTACTGTAGGCTGCGGTGTCCGAATGGACCTCAAACTTCTCTCCATAGAGGTAATGTCTCCACATCTTCAATGCAAAGACGACCGCTGCCAACTCAAGGTCATGGGTCGTATAATTCTTCTCGTGATCTTTCAACTGCCGGGACCCATATGCAACAACTTTTCCTTCTTGCATCAACACACAACCAAGTCCAATGTTCGAAGCATCGGTAAAGATGGTAAAACCGCCGCTTCCGGAAGGCAAAGTAAGGACTGGTGCGGTAGTTAATCTCTTCTTCAGCTCTTGGAAACTAGCTTCACACTGATCTGTCCACACATAGGGTACATTCTTCCTTGTCAACTTCGTCAACGGTGCTGCGATCGACGAAAACCCTTGTACGAACCTCCGGTAATATCCTGCCAAACCAAGAAAACTTCTAATTTCTGACACATTCTTCGGTCTTTCCCACTCCACTACTGCCTCAATCTTGGACGGGTCTACTGACAAACCTTCCTTAGAGATTATGTGTCCCAAAAATGTCACTTGCTCAAGCCAAAATTCACACTTGTTGAGCTTCGCATACAACTGGTTTTCCCTCAAGAGTTGCAATGCTATCCTCAGATGTTCTTCATGCTCTTCTCTGGTCTTGGAGTACACCAAAATATCATCAATAAATACCACAACAAAATGGTCCAGATACTGCGCAAAGATCTTGTTCATCAAAGCCATGAACACTGCCGGTGCATTAGTCAATCCAAATGGCATCACTAGAAACTCATAGTGGCCATATCTTGTCCGGAAAGTTGTTTTCAACACATCTGACTCTCTAACTCTCAGCTGATGGTAACCGGATCTCAAATCAATCTTCGAAAAGTACGAGGCACCTTGTAACTGATCAAATAGTTCATCTATCCTTGGCAATGGATATTTGTTCTTAATGGTCACTTGGTTCAATCTCCGGTAGTCGATACACATTCTCATCGAACCATCCTTCTTCTTCACAAACAACACTGGAGCTCCCCACGGTGAGATGCTAGGCCTCACAAAACCTTTGTCCAACAACTCTTGCAATTGTATCTTCAATTCTCCTAATTCCGCCGGAGCCATTCTATATGGTGCAATAGATATCGGAGCGGTCCCCGGTAACAACTCAATGGTGAAGTCAATTTCTCTCATGGGTGGTAAACTTGGAATCTCCTCTGGAAATACATCCGGGAACCCCCAAACAATAGGGATCTCCTTGTGAGAACTTGGTCCGGGCAGCACCCTTAACCACGGGGCGGAGCGTGTCAACCACGGGCTTCAAACGGTGAGTCTCCGTTAGCCCGCATTAGAAATATCCAAGTCCTAACCCTGGGCTTATAAGTCAAACCCCGTATTAACTTAGCATGAGGCCTTTTAAAACCGTGCGGCCCCGGAAACCGTAAGAACTCCGTAGTTAAGCTTCTCGGGCGGGAGCAGTACTAGGATGGGTGACCTCCTGGGAAGTCCCCGCACGTGCACGTGGGCCAAAGCAGACAATTTCATGCTGAGTTGGGCGGGGCTGTGACAATTGGTATCAGAGCCGAGGACGGCTCTATTTCCGGTGGGGGAGAATGTGAGAACTTGGTCCGGGCAGCACCCTTAACCACGGGGCGGAGCGTGTCAACCACGGGCTTCAAACGGTGAGTCTCCATTAGCCCGCATTAGAAATATCCAAGTCCTAACCCTAGGCTTATAAGTCAAACCCCGTATTAACTTAGCATGAGGCCTTTTAAAACCGTGCGGCCCCGGAAACCGTAAGAACTCCGTAGTTAAGCGTGCTCGGGCGGGAGCAGTACTAGGATGGGTGACCTCCTGGGAAGTCCCCGCGCGTGCACTTGGGCCAAAGCGGACAATTTCATGCTGAGTTGGGCGGGGCTGTGACAATCCTCCACCCCTTGAGACCGTTTATCCTCCGTGATAAATGCCAAATAGGCTTCACAACCACTTCTCAAAAGTCTATCAGCCTTCAACGCTAAGGCAAACCCTGCCCGAGGATTTCTCCTCTCTCCCTGGAATAACACCCCTGCTGGTGTCTCATCCAACTTGAAGGTGAGGGTCTTATGGAAACAATCCATTGTGGCATGGTACCCTGCCAGCCAATCCATCCCTAGGATGACATCAAAATCCTTCATCTCCAACAGAATAAGATCTGCGGGTAGCACAACTTCTCCTATCCGGACTGTACAACTTGGGTAATAACTAGTACACACAACTTGTTTTCCTACTGGGGTAGCTACAGTCAAAATGTACTCAAGATCTCTACCATGCACATTAATCAATCTAGAAAATGCAAGGGATATGAATGAATGCGTAGACCCAGGGTCAAATAATATTCTAGCTTCTATCCCACTGACAAGAAGTGTACCTTCCACAACATTGCCTGCTGCTTCTGCATCAGCTCTGTTGACCACATACACTTGTCCTCGCTACTGTGGCCTTATAGGTGCCTGTTGTTGCCTGCCTTGAGGGACATTTCTATTCTGTTGCGGGGGACGCTGATTCTGCTCCTGTCCTTGTTGACGGGCCTGCTGCTGCTGTTGTTGGGGTCTGTACTGTTGCGGTGGTGCCTGCTGCTGAAGTGGCCTTGCCTGATCTGCACTACCAGTGCATTCTGTGGCGGTGCTGGACGGGGTGCTCCTTGAGGCTGCTGATTCTACCTATTCGGTCTTGGGCAATTTCTCATCTGATGATCCATGGAGCCACATCTAAAGCACGCTCCGGTGATGGTACGACATTGGGCACTCTCATGGTTTTTGCCACAGTGGATACAAACAAGTTGCACATTCTGGTATTGCCTCTGCCTCTGCCTCTTATTCTGCTGATTCCTTTGCTGGTGATTTTGCTGCTGGGGATGCCCTTGTCCTTTGCCTTGAGATCTAAGGACCTTGTGGTGGAAGTTCTCGAACTTGTAGGCCCTCTTGATCGCCTCTTCAAAAGTGACCGGTGGTATCACTCCCGTAGCATCTCTCTCGATGATGGGATGAAGTCCTTCAAGGAACTTGGTTATTTTCTTCTCCACCGTGTCCACTAATTCAGGGGCATATCTTGACAACCTCTCAAACTTAGTGAGGTATTCTTGAACGGTCGTATTGCCTTGGACAAGCTGTTGAAACTCTACTGCCTTCTGCCTCCTGATGTGCGTGGGTACATACTTGTCACGAAACTGTATCTTGAAATTCTGCCATGCAACTGCGACAGCCATTGTCCTATACTCTTCCCTTACAGTTTTCCACCAGATATCTGCCAACCCAGTGAATAGGGACGTAACCAGCTTCACTCTCTCACCCCCTGTGCATCTGAAGACTTCGAAGATATTCTCCGTATGGTCCATCCAATCATCTGCAGTCAAAGGATCTTCTGAGCCAACAAAATCCTTGGGTGCCCTCTTTCTAAATCTCTCAAATAAGGCATTGGGGTCATGTTCCCTCTGGTTGATGACAATAACAGGTTGAGGTTGAACTGGTTCGGGTCTCCTCTGTAGCACCTTCAATAACTGCCTCTGCATCTCTGCCAACTCTCTGGCATGATCCTCATCCTTCTTTAGCATTTGTTCTTGCAATTTGGTTTGGTTCTCATTAGCCTAACGCTGCTGGTCAAGCATGGCTTGCATCATCTGTTGGAACTGATTTGGCATAGTATTTTCAATTCCATCTTCCCTAAGTGGCCCTGTATTCTCAACTGGCCCTGTATAATCACTGTTGCTTGCGGTGGGATTGCCATTTACAGGTCGCTTACGAGGTGGCATGATGCTGCAAAACAAGTTGTTAGCACATAATAATCAAGGATAGGGTCACACATTGTTCACGCGATTCTAACTAACGGAAGATCTAACGAATCCTCGCCACGTCCTCAGGATTTCTAGTTTCTTTTAATTGCCTGAAACACGTCTCGCTCTGATACTAGTCTGTCGCGACCCCGGACCGGGGTTCGGGGACCAAATCCGGGATCGGGACTAATTGTGATGTGATGGGCATGTGATCACATGGAGTGATGACAATAATTAAAAATATGTTTAATGCCCAAGCGTACACGGGTAGATAAAACACACATCTCCGTGCACGTGATTTCCCACAGGTGTCCGCGGTGAGGATTTCCCAACACACATAACCATTTAGTATAATTGCGGAAGCGTATGGTAAATCAAGCATATAAATCATTTCCATAGTAACAAGACTGTTTGCATTGAAATAACAAGTATCAGAATGAGCAATGCTCTAAAGCGTAACCCAAAATGCTGTTAAGGTTAGAACATATAACATTTAATTACAATTCCCAAAAAGAATAAAGGCCAACAAAGGCCAATATGGACAAAACAATAACCACCGGAAAACTATCCGACCACCCCCAAAATGTTCCGCATCTCGGTAGCCCGATGTTTACATAACATCGCCGGCACGCCACTCAACTAGCGGTTGCGGTTCTCCGACCGCCTCCTCTGGCTCCTCCTCGGGATAACCGACAACGGGACCTGAGTACCAAAGCAAGGGTCAGACACGACGGTCTGGCAGGTAGATGAAAAGATGTAAACATTTAATAATAAAAACCTTTGCCTTGGAAAACAAGTAAACTTGTTTAAACAATGACTTTCAAAGGTAAATGAATCATTTCATTGAAAACGCATATGCAGTAATAAAACATGTAAGGTAACCAAGGAAATCTGGAAACAATCAAGATGGCATCCACAAGAAGTTAAATCCTCTATCACCGAAGTGACGTGAGTATCGGGTGTTGACCTCAGTCACCGAAGTGAGGAGGTGCAACCAAGTTACATATATATATACAATACTACGGGACGGGACCGCGGTGGCAAACCGGGTATCGGGAATCACGGTAGCGAACCGGATTTCGGGAACCACTGGAGCGAGCCGGGTATCGGGACGGGACCACGGTTAATAAACCGGGTATCGGGATCCAAGCTGCAGCTGGCGGGACGGGAAGGGATCTCCAAGTCGGTAGATCAGACCGACAAGGTTATCCAAGCTTAGTGGTGCCGACTCATAGGTCAAATCACATAAATCGAGATAGGTATAAAACAAATCCAGTGCAAGGCTATAAGCGGGCGAGACGGGGTGCTCAAGGCACAATCATCATTTCAGTATCGGGTCATGCGCATCGGGGCTAGCACAAGGCTACAAATACAGTTCCGTGCTTTCGGGATTGATAAATCGTAACTCGTAAATTTCGGAAATAAAAGAGTGAAATAAACTTTCGAAATATCAGGATGAGTACCAAGGTTCGAAGTTGATTCAAGTGCATAGGGATCCTGAATGTCTATTTAATAAAACTTGGTACTCCTTGGATTTGGGGACATTCCTGCTCCTTATACACACTAGAAAGTCTCCAAAACCCCAATGAATGCTTGTGATAATGGTTTCGTTCTCATCCGGGCTCCATACATCACCCTATAGTTCTCTTGTCACAACAAGGCTCCCAATAAACCTTTCACAATCATGAAAATGTTCCACTTCAGCTCCAAACACATCCCTGTCGGATGTGAATTTTCGACCCCCCCGCGCCAACCAATGGGCTTGGGAAGATCTTCATTCATCTATACATGTGCTATTTAAATTTTTACATCGAAAATGAGGATTCCGACTACCCTCAAAATCGACGGATCACGATCGCCAGCTACGGTAACGGCTGTAACACCGTCCTTCGATGAAAGTCGAAGAAAAATGGGAGAAAATAAATAGGTGGGTCCTTCCTCTTGTCTAATGTGCTGCCGGCAACACACAACGGTTGTCTTGTCACATTAATTTGGGTCTTTTTGGGTCTCTTTAATACAGGGTCAATTCAGGGTTACACGTTAAAGTCCAAATAAAGATTAATCCTCACATAGCAAAATCATAGTATATCCAAGTAAAGTAACATAATTAAGATAAAGAAAATAAAAGGGGGGAGGTGCCAAATATTTAAGAAGAGGATCGGCCCCGTTCCCGGGTACCCCCTTCAAATCCCTTGGCAAAATAGGGTTTAAAGGCTAACTTTGTAAACCAAAACAATGATGCAAATGAGACTTTGACTTGTGATTTCTGTGTTTTTCGTGTGCTATACACGAGTGATAAAGGTGAAAGGCCGATGGGCCGTAATTGACTAAAGGTGGCCGATGGGCCGATATTTGTTTTAGAGTGGCCGATGGGCCGTGATTGTTTTAAAAGTGTGTGCGAAATCATTCATCTCATCTCGTCACTCTCATTTATTCAATTTTAGAAATCAGTTCTTTCCCTTTTATCATTGAGTTCAATTAAATATCTGGCACCTGAGGTGGAGGAAGAAATAAAGGAAAAATCTTTTTGGGTTTATTTTATTGGTTTTATAGTGTTTATGGATTTTTGATATTGGGGCTAGAACGGCCTAACTAGGGGATTTCTATTGGGGCTAGAACGGCCTAACTAGGGGATTTCTACTTGGATTTACTTGATTAATGCTTTATTACTGATCATCGGATTAACCCTAACCTAAGGTCCTAAACCGCCCACATCAGCTCTCCCGGTCCCTTAACGGAACAGGAAAAGAGATGGGACGAAGCCTAATGCTCTAATCTATCTAATGGGGAAATCTGATTTAATGCTAGGGTGTAAATTATCTAAGTTTGATAGCTCCTAAGCTAAACAGCTCATTAATTTGATTTAGTTTGGTTCAAGTTGTGGTTTGATTAAGAATCATTTAGGGATGAGTTAAGAGTGTTTTAAGATTCTGTTCTAGTGTGCTAAAGGTTCTGGAGCCTCGGGTTTTACTTTAAGGGGGATTCGGCGAAAGGTCCCTCAAAGTGTGACTTTATTGAAAACAGTCCACAAAAAAAAGTCATACAGTCAAAAGTCCTCTAACAGATTCCTATACCTGATATGTCTAATTTACCCTTTCTTTAAATCATATCCCATGATTGGTGGAATATCCCCTTAATAATAGTCAACCACCATTCAATGGGCCATGATTAATGGAATCTCATTAATGAGATTTTCAAATAAATTCTAAAAACACTCAAATAAATTTAAAAATAACACAAATAAATTTCAAAATACGCAAATAAATTTCAAAAAACACAAATAAATTTCAAAAGAACGTAGATAAATTTAAAAAGGCACAAATAAATTTCAAAAATACAAATAAATTTCAAAAGATGAAAATCTATTTTAAAAGATCCAAAATAAATTTCAAAAGATCCAAAATAAATTTCAAAAGATTAAAATAAACTTTAAAAAAATACAAATAAATTTCAAAAGAATCAAATAAATTTCAAAAGACGTAAATAAAATTTAAAAATGCAAATAAAATTACAAAAACGCAATACATTTGCCAAAACTAAGATAACCCAATTCTCTAAATTAGCGAACAATGTGGCAAAAAACTCAAGTCTTTTTGTCAAAAACTCAGATAGATTTGTTCCAAAACTCAGATAAATAACAAAAAACTTAGACAGATTTGTCCATAATTCAGATAAATTTGTCCAGAACTCAGATAAATTTGTTCAGGAAGTCATATAAATAGCCAAAAACTCAAATAAATTTGTAAGAACTCAGATAAATTTGTCCAGAACTCAGATAAATTTGTTCAAGAAGTCAGATAAATAATCAAAAACTCAGATAGATTTGTCCAAAACTCAAATAAATTTGACAAAAAATACAAAACTCAAATAAATTTGATTTTGAGTGGAGTAGAGATGGACTTCTGAAACGGGTCAGGCTTAACTTAGATTTGATTTTCCTTTTCGACAGCAGCCTTGTCAATGCCCAGTCGAGCGAGCTGCATCAGAGCCAAAGTGTGGAGAACCTATTTAAATGCCCTTCTTCTTCTCTCAATTTGCTACTCCTCGGAACTAGGTTTCAGATCCTAGTCTTCACTTCCTCTCCAAAACGGCATCTTTTAGTCGGCCATAGACAAAAAACGTGGCGGCTTCGAAATCGTGAAACAGATGAGTAATAATCCCACATGGGTCTTTGGACTTTGCAACTGTCAGATCGTTGGGAGCTTTTAAAGTTCAATCTAAACATAATGGTTCTCCACATGGGTAAGAAGATGACCGGCCATCCAAGCTAGTTACAATAGAAGAAAAACTGAAGAACGAAACAGCTGATGATTTAAAAAGAATTTCAGGAAATGCAGCCCCTCTTCACCATTTCTCTACAACATGAAGATCTTCTTTCGCTTGACGAGAGAACCGTGGCTCACCAACAGATCTATCAATCTTCGGCTCTCTTCTTCTTCTCCGATCAACCCTCTGATACGAGTCTCCGGTCGTGTGCAGCCTTCAAAACCGATCCCAGACTTGCCTACCGATCGACTGCAACTTCGGATTTTTGCACAAATCCGATCAGTGTGGCCCTCTTGAGATCAAAACCACCATCTCTCCTATTCCTGCAACGAAGATCCACTTGCAGAAGTCCGGATAAAAGAAGAAAAAAAGGGAAAATGGAAGATTTAAAATTTCAAATTTTAAAATTTTATGCCTAATCAGTTAAAAGGGCAAATTAGTTATTAAAATGTATGAAGTGGCGTGTCTACGGACCTCTCTCTATAAGGTGACGTGTCTAGGGACCTCTCACCGAAATATGTCCAAGATGCATGGACTACAGGCCTTAGAGAAAAAGTTGGTGGACTGGAGGCCTTACAAGTCCTATACGAGGGACCTTTCGCTAATTATCTCTTACTTTAAATGATGAAAGAAAGTTGAAACCAGTGAAGTGATGGACGGGAGGACTTGGGTGCACCTGTGGTGGCGCCTAGGTCCTCTTAGTGACTTGGGTGCACCTGTAGTGGCGCCCAAGTGGCTGCACTTTGTGATTCGGTTGTTTGCGATGGTGTTGGCTTGATTTTGGAATTTCGTGGGGTTCTAATCAATGTAGGCTTCTGTTATGATGTTGTCTTTAACTTTGGGTCAATTAATTTTAATAGTCTTAAGTCCGGGATTTGAAACGAAACCAAGGTTCTCAACTTGGATGTGACAGAGGACTTGGGCGCACCTGTGCGTGCGCCTAGGTATTCCTGTGCACTTGGGCGCACCAGTAGTGGCGCCCAAGTTGGAATTTGAAATCTTTTGGTCACTCTGGCTTGATTTGAAGTTCCGGACGGGTCCAAGTTGATCAAGGTTCTGATATAAAGATTGTTATTGGTTCTGTAAAGGTTCTAAGATATTGATTTTGGCCGAAATTCGAAGTGAGTTAGGATGTGGTGGCCTTGGGACTAGGATGGGACTTGGGCGCACCTGTGGTGGCGCCTAAGTGTTTGGGTCACGTGTTTCTTTTCTTCTTTATGGGTTAATTTGAGATTAAGTGTTTATCGTTTGATGTTCTTTAAATTAACTGTGTTTTTATTGTGTCGTGTCAATTGGAATTAAATTAGGTTTCAATTAATTAGATTTCTTAATGATTATGGGAGGCTAAGTGTCAAGGGATTGGTACTTATGTGGATATTTTTGTGGCTTAAGTCGGTTTAATCTTTTATGTTAATCTAGGCTACTGGCTATAGTTGTTTCAAATCGTAAGGGTGTTCTAGTGTGTTGATATGGGTCAAAGTTTGAAATTAATAGGGATTCGGTGATTCCCAAACTAAATATGGCTTGGGCGCACTTGTGGTTGCTCCTAAGTGTCTGGGATGACTTGGGCGCACCTATCGTTGCTCCTAAGTGTCTGGGATGACTTGGGCGCACCTGTGGTTGCTCCTAAGTGTCTGAGATGACTTGGGCGCACTTCTGGTTGCTCCTAAGTGTCGAGGGTGACTTGGGCGCACCTGTGGTTGCTCCTAAGTGTCTGGGGTGACTTGGGCGCACCTGTGGTTGCTCCTAAGTGTCTGGGGTGACTTGGGAGCACTTGTGTTTGCTCCTAAGTGTCAAGGGTGACTTGGGCGCACCTGTGGTTGCTCCTAAGTGTCTGGGGTGACTTGGACGCACTTGTGTTTGCTCCTAAGTGTCAAGGGTGACTTGGGACCACCTGTGGTTCCTCCTAAGTGTCTGGGGTGACTTGGACGCACTTGTGTTTGCTCCTAAGTGTCAAGGGTGACTTGGGAGCACTTGTGGTTGCTCCTAAGTGTCAAGGGTGACTTGGGCGCACCTGTGGTTGCTCCTAAGTGTCTAGGGTGACTTGGGCGCACTTGTGGTTGCTCCCAAGGGTCGGTCTAGTAGTTTGTTATCTTCTAGGATGTTTTTAAGTTAATTTCTTTTAATAAATTAAAGCTTATTGATTAGGTTTGTTAATCGAGATTTTAATTGGGACTTGTTGATTAAAGTTTTATTTAATTAGGGGTTTCATTAGGAGTTGTTAATAAGTTTTAGGGATTTAATTAATTAATTAAGTATGTGGATTTTAATTGAGTGTTTTAATTAATTGCTTCGAATTAATTGATAAGGGTTGGTTAAGTTTATTAATTCACTCAAGCATTAATGGACTAACCTAGGATTACCTAGTTAATGTCTAACTCTATAATTCTACTACTTCTTTTTGTTCTCTTCTCTAATTACTAGAGAGCAAGATGAGAGGAGAAGTGTTTTATGATTTTGTGATTTTTGGTGTTTGGTTTTTTATGCAAAAACAATGCGAGCTATCCTAAAGAACAATCTAGGGTTTTTCTACTTAATTAATGTCTACTTTTTTTCTTTTTATGTATTTTTCTATTTCTTTTAATTTTTTTGTTCTCTTCTCTAATTACTAAAGAGCAAGATGAGAAGGGAAGAGTTTTATGACTTTATGATTTTTTTGGTATTTTATGCAAACGATGCAACCTAAGTATGATAATTTGAAGATTCGAAGTCTAGAAGTTCAGCAATCAATTGAAATCATCATAAATGTGGAATGGCATGTTAAACGAGACGCAAAATGCAGCAAATGCCGGCCGGAAAATAAACCAAGGACTTGGGCGCACCTACAAGGGCGCCCAAGTGTCTCTGCGGGACTTGGGCGCACACACAGTGGCGCCCAAGTGTTCCCCCTGCGGGTTGTGATGTATTTCAGACTTCTGTCGATGTCCCGATATGATTTCTATCAATTCGAGACTAAGTGTAAGGTAATACTATGAATTATTAATGTCAAAGCTTCCGGACTTGAAAATAATAATGCAAGCACAAGGATTCGAGGGTGAATCCCTTTGTAGGGACTTGGGCGCACCTACGGTTGCTCCCAAGTACCTTCCTGTACTTTTTCTTCTTTTCAATGATATGTTTGGTCTCTTTTCGATTCTTTCAATACTCTTAATAAATCCAAATGCCTTGATATCAACTTATATGAGGATTGACTCGAATTCAAGAAGCAAAATGCACATGAATCGAACAAATAGGGACCAAAAGCCTACTTTTGGACTTGGGCGCACCTACGGTTGCTCCAAGTACCTTCCTGTACTTTTTCTTCCTTTCAATGATATGTTTGGTCCCTTTTCGATTCTTCCAATATTTTTAACAAGTCCGAATGCTTTGATATCAACTTATAAGAAGATGGACTCGGATTTCCGAAGCAAAATGCACGCGAAATGGAAAACGGGAGTCAAATCTCCAATCTTGGACTTGGGCGCACCTGTATGGGCGCCCAAGTGCTTTTCTGTGTTTTCTTCCTCTTTTGTTTCTTTTTCAATGCTTTTCACGCGATTTTGAATACAAAGTCACAGGTCCTAAGGTACTAATACTAACTTATATGAATTGAAATCCAGATTTGAGAGAGAAATTGCAAGCGGGATGAAACTAGGGTCAAAATCCCACTCTTGGGACTTGGGCGCACACACAGTGGCGCCCAAGTACTCTTTTCTTGTTTTTTAACACTTTTCTTTTCAGATTCGGATTTTCCTAATGAAAACGATATGGATGCAAGGTCTATTCTAATCACGGGTTTAGAATGATGAAAATAATGCAGATCTACGAACTATGGATGATCATAAGCATGTTCCTAATGAGTAATGAATACTGAATATTAGATCTACTATAACATAGTACTATTAATGCAGATCTACAATGTGTGCATGATCCTAAGCATGTTTCTAAACAAAAATGATGGTGGAATGCAAATAAGCAAAAGAAATCTAGAAATACCGGTTCGAATCGTGCTCTTAAGTCCTATGTTGAAGTTCTTGCGCATGTCCATGGCTTTGGGAGGCTTTCTCCATTACTGGTCTTGGAGAACCAAAGCAATCTTCTTTCTCCTTTCTTCTAGATCTAGAGATCTCCTTTGTGACCTCTCTCTTTTTCTCTCTTTTTTTACTCTACTTTTTCTCTCTTTTTTTGGTAGCCTCCTTTGCAAACGTAGTATGTGAGGTCTCTTTATAGTGATTTTGACGTGGAGGAAGAGTTAGGGCTACTTCTTACACGAGTTTCCAAGGGTTTCACGCAAACCAAGGTGAGATTAGGGCTCTCGGAGACTTGGGCGCACATGGAGGTGCGCCCAAGTGGGTCCCATGACTTGGGCGCCCACATGGTGGCGCCCATGTCTAACTTTGAAGCCTATTGGGTCTAGGGTCCGGTTCCGGGTTGTTTTCGGGTCTAAACCGAGTCGAAACTGCGAAGGGTAGAGTCAATCGTACCTAAGTATGCATCAAAGTGCATTTTTAAGGCATCTTGGGACTTGGGCGCACATGGGGTGGCGCCCAAGTTGGTTCCAGGACTTGGGTCATGTCTTGGTCAAGCGGGCTTGAGGTTTGGTTCCGGTTCATTTCTTAGATTGAGATCGGGTCAAAACTATGAAAGGTAAAGTGGGATGCGATTAAATGTGCACCTAAGTGCTTCCCTAAGGCAACTAGGGACCTGGGCGCACCTGTGTGGGCGCCCAAGTACAAGTCTGGGACATGGGCACACCTACATGGGCGCCCAGGTATGTGCCTGGTGGGGTGTTCGCAGGGTAATCTTCCGACGACCATATCTTTTGATTCGTTCATCGGATTTGGACGTTCTATATATCAACGGAAAGCTCTCGGAACGTAGAATCTTTTGGCCCATACATTCTAGCGATTAGGGTTCAGGAAATGGTAGGGATCTGTGGGTCAAAGATTCTGATTGTTTAAATCATACTAGTCGCATCATACTTAGGTAAACTAAGTGTAATCTCTTCGGAATCAATCTAAGTGTGTTCTATGTAGTCTAGAAGGGACTTGGATAGTGTTGTAGCCTATCCTTTGTATGAGTAGTGGGTTGGACTTGAAGTCTCAATGCGGTTCAGCCTTTTCTCTCACAAATTTCTAAGGATTGTCGAACTAAGCATAAAATTTTCAACAAGCATCTTCATCATCATTAATTAATCTTAATTATGCCAGTAACTATTCAATTATGGGTGAAATGGGGGCACCATTATATATGACAGGTGTTTAAGGCTATCATAGGGGGCGAAATGAGGTGTCTACAGTATGCCCCTCTTTGGAGAACAACACGTGGAGAGTTGTACTCCAAAGAAAGTAGACACAACACTCATGACTCACGGGAGCCTTTGAGCTCACACGAGTGGCCACCTACGGATGTATGCAATTGCAAACTCGTTCTAATGGTGAGGTTCACTTTTCTAAGATCAATTATGATTCAGGGGAAAAAGAAAAAAAAACAAGAAGTTATGTGCCTACTGATTTGATTGGAAATCCGAGATCTGTGCCTCGGTGCCCGTGGTATTGCCACGTGGCGGGTTGGGAACTATGCCCCGGTTGCTTAATTTAAAGTGATGGTGGGAACTGTGCCCCGGTGGTCTGAATCAGAAGTTGGTCTTTCGATTGGCTAGGTCACTATTAGAGTTTCATTTGTTCTTGTAATAGAGTTCAATTCAATTTTGTCATACATAATGTCTTTTAACTTTCATCCACAGTTGAATACTCAAGGCATAGTTAAAATTAACTAGCAATAATGGGGATCTTGAAAGCAATCATAAACATAGTTCAAGCAATGGCGTGAAGTGTATGTGAGGATGAGATGCATATTTATATTTTACAAAGAGATTTTATTTTCAAAACTCAGGTATGCATAGAAAAAGCTAAATCAATGGAAGATGTTCACCGGAATAACTGTCACACTCTAGGGGTCTTGGTCTTCACCCAGCTTAGATGAGAACCCGAGATAGATTCAATCATCATTTCATGCTTATCATGGAGAGTTTCAAGTTACACGGATTCCATCTTCCAACGTCAAGACTTGAGTCAGCAAACACCACAATTCGTGATAACACAGTATTATGGTCGCCATGCCGATCATAAGCGCTTAAGGGAGGCCTACGGTGACTCAATTTCTAGACGTGAGGTAAAATCATGAAAATCATGGTTAGGGATACTTACCTCAAGAGCTTTTTGTAAATCCGTTGATAGAGGTCATTACTGCTTTCTTTCAGTGTTCATTTGCTGAAAGTTCATGCCATTCATCTCTAATAGTCTGCTTAAATCACCTTTGGTGCTCTCATTTCTGCTTTGGAAACCTGCATTGAACAAACACTAAAAGATTCTGCATTTTTTGTTAGTGCTCAGTTTCATAACTTGTAAAGGTAACACTTCTAGTTTCATTGATGGAGATGACATGGGATGCAATGCATAATGTATGCGTGATGGGATTAAAGTGTATGATGATTTTCCCTGCGAAGCGGTGATGTTCGGTGCGCGGGTTTTCGCCGCTTAGTTCCTTTTATTACTCTCTTTTAATCATTGTTTGTTAAATGTAATTTTTGCTTGTTTTAGTCACCAATCATTAGAGAGTCATTATGGCCTCAAATCCTTGCATCACACGGCTCCCCGGGTTAAAAAAAATAGTTGGGCGCACATGGAGGGGCGCCCATGTGTTTCTGGGTACTTGGGCACACCTCTATGTGCGCCCAAGTGGTCTCTCCTACTTGGTTTAGGATTCTACGATACGGTTACGCGAGGTATTGATTGTGTAGTGAAATTGGGAAGTGAAGGGACTTGGGCGCCACTAGGAGTGCGCCCAAGTGGCACTCTAACAAAGTTTGGGAGGTAGAAGGACTTGGGCGCCACTAGGAGTGCGCCCAAGTGCCATTCCGTCTTCTTTTCAAATTAAGACACTAATCTATATAAGGAATGGCTGCCTTTGGGTTTTATCACACTTCCTACTCTTCTAAATTCCGAATTCAAGGGTCTTTGATCTCTCTCTTGCTCCCAAGTAAGCACTCTTTCATCTTTGTTGGTTCTAGTTCATGCAACGTATGTTCTAGTTTATTTTGTTCTCTCTTTTGGCATGATGCAAACTTAAAATTCAGATTTGTTTATATATATATATATATTTTTTTTTTGGGTTGTATCGTCTTTAATTTTCCTTCTCTTCTTCTCTCTCTCTCTTTTTTTCAAAAGAAACAAAGATGTTGCTTTGCAAGAGTGTTTAATTTAGAGTTACTTTGACAAGGAGGCATGTTTTTTTTGGTTTTTTCTAATGGTCTGAAAGTGACCGAACAGTACCAATGGTGATTTACCCCATGGATTTCAGGGGTTGTGATGGATAATTTTAGGTTGAACCGGGCCCATTTGCGATAAAGTCCCTGAAGTGGACTTGGGCGCCACCCTAGGTGCGCCCAAGTATGTGTGTTTTTTTTTTTTTTTTTTTTTGTATATTTGTTTAGTCCTCATCCTCTGTTTTAGTTCATCACTCTTTCATTGTTCTTCTTTTGATCTTATGATGTTTCCTTTGTTATCATTGTGTCACCCCCTTTCTTTTTTTCTTATTTGTGTTTAGATGTTGTATGCAATTTGGACTCTTGGCTCTTAAAACGGGTTAGAATAATCCCACAGTACTTCTAAGAGTATTTAGCATGGATTTGGGAAAGCTTGATATAATTTCCATTACTGAACCTCGACCCTTTGGGAGAAGTTCCTTGGGACAGACCTGGGCGCCACCCTTGGTGTGCCCAAGTGGGGTTTTATTTTATTTTATTTTATTTATTTATTTATTTAGGGTTCCTTCAATCTAAGCCTCTTTGGGTTATTTTTGATTCAGCGAAAGGTCTTTAATGCCTTGTGCATGTGTTTATAGGTCTCATTCTATTCCAATGGCTGGCGCTCCAATGTTCTCGTTCGTGATTGATGGTGCCGGAGGTACTCCCCCCTGCAAGCCCTACTCACCAGGGGACGAGTATTGGTCCTCGGGGGATGGAAGGATAGGTTACTATGACTCCGAGGAACGAATTGAGTTCTATCTCCAGCACGGGTCATCCATGCCTGCCACCTACGATTGCGTGTTCCAGTTTGAGGAGGTGATGAATCAACAACTCATCGAAGCCAAGCGTGGGAAGTACGATTTGCTGGTGATGAAATACAAGAAGATATGCGGATTGTACAGAGATTTGTGCGTTGTAGGGAGGACCGCTCTTAACAGGTTGTGTGGCTACGATGGACTTCTGGGAGACTTGCCAGCTTTCATTAATGACGTACTCTAGTCCCTTTTGTGGAGTATGATGGACCTTCAGGCGATGTTTGAAATCTGGGAGGGTATGAAGACTACCAGTGAAAGAGCTCCTATCGAGGAATTTAATGCAATACATAGGCGGATGGATCAGTTAGAGCTCATGACAATGTCCTGCCCACATGAAGCCGAATCTGCTGTCCCAAGGCGCTATAGAAAGTATTTCGAAATGCAAAACACCACTCTTTCAGCGCTTATCCCTCCAGTGTACACCGTTCATCTGGACGATTTTAGGTTGCTTCGGGAGATTGGTGATGCTCTTCGGGACCCTTTAAACACTTTCGAGGAAGTGAAGGGGCGGCTTGAGACTCACATCTTAGGAATGGTGGCGCGGTTGGCTCGTTTTCCTATTTTTAATGGCATGGTTCACCCCCTATAGAAGACGGAAATCATTACCCTAGTCTAGGTTTTTTTTTTTTTTTTTTTTTTTTTATACGAGAGGTCAGGTCATTAGGACCATCTCAGTTAGTGATAGACCCATCTAGGGTATCAGGAGCACGGGTCGTGACCTCTATTTTAGTCAATGTTTAGGATTCAATTGATGTAGTTCATTGCTATAGTTATTATTTAATGACTCTTATCGGAGTTCAATAAAAGTTGATTTAGATTTATTTATTTATTTATTTATTTTATTTTATTTTTTTTGTTTTATGCGTGTGTGCATTTTAGCTGGGATATGATGATGTGGAATACGTGGATGAATGCAGGGATTTGGATGCATGAACTATTAATATATGATACCTATGGTGAATCCATAATGTATTTCGAGTCAACCGACCTTTGCATATTGTTTGCACTGTTGTTCTTCGTAGGTAGAGATGGGCCATCGATGCGCCACCGATAATCATGAGCTTCGTCTAGCGTAGAGGTTGGTACTCAAGTTAAGTCAATTTTTGTCAAGGTTGGATTGTTATTATTAATAAAATTTGACTTGAATTTAATATGTGGGTGAGTTATGTTTTAATTTTCATTCCTCTTGATGTTTAATTTAATGTTAGGTTTCATCTCTGAACCCTCTTTTTTTTTCAGTTTTCTTTTTTTTTATTATTGTTATTGGGGGAGAGAGATGGGCCATTTAGAGGTGGGTCACCCTTAGAGAGGCCCCCCCATCTGATGATGATGCTGGGCCATTCAATGCCCAGCCTTGGGCGCTGCTGGCTACACGTGTTGGGGGGCTTTCCCCCTCTTTTCTTTTCTTTTTCATTCACTCTTTCCCTCTCTTCCTTTCTTTAGTTTCTTTCTTGCTTTTACTGTTCCAGGTGAGGCAGGGACAAGTGGGTGAAATAGGGGGACGGAGCAGTAGGGCGCAGGCTCGCCGGCGTTCAGGTAAGTGGTTCTCAACCTTCCTTTCCAATTTTCTGTTTTCTCTTTCTTTCTCTTCTTCTCTTCCTTTTTTTTTTACTTCCTGCCATTGTTGCAGGTGGAAATCTTGGATACAGCAAGGAGATTGAGGGGAGGAGGAAGAGGAGTTCAAGGTATGTAGATTTTTCTTTTCCTTTCTTCTATTCTCTCCTCTCTCTTCTTTTTCTATTTTTTTCTTTTGAACCCTGTTGTTGCTGCCATTGTTACAGGTGAGAAACGAATAAAAGAGGGGTGCAGCATAGGTGAGGAGGAAGAATAGGGAGGAGAGAAAGAGGAAGTTCGCCCCTGGCCCAGGTATTTTTTTTTTACTTTGTTTCTTTCTTCCTCTTTCTCTATTCTATCCTTTCTATTTCCTTTGCTAGTCTTCTTCTTCTTTTTTTTTTTTTTTTGAATGCTACTGTGGTTTCAGGTGAAGACTGAGTGGGCTGAGGAAGAACAGGGAAAAGAGAAAAAGGGGGAGTTTGTCCTTGAATGGCCCAGGTACGTGGGTCCCATCTTCTTCTTCTTCTTTTCCATTTTTCATACGCCTGCTGCTGCTGTTTGTAGGTGAAAACCGAGAGTGAAGGAGCGGGTAGAGTGAAGAGAGGAAGAGAGAACGAAGGGAGAGAAGGGAGGAGAGGAAGGGGAGCTCAGCCCCTGGCCCAGGTATGTTGTTTATTATTATTATTTTTTCTTTTTTTTTTTAATGTGTTGCTGCTGCCATTGTTGCAGGTGGGGGAAGAGAAAGGGAGCTGGTAGCAATGGTGAAGTGAAGAGAGAGAACCGCAGGGAGAAAAGGCCAGGTATGTGGGTCTCATCTTCTTAACTGTCTTCTCCTCCCTTTTTTTTTTTTTTACTGGCTGCAGAATGGAGTTTTGGACTTGGTCATGGCCATGGGTGTTCTGTAGAAGTAGTAAATGTGGAGTTCAGTGGAGTTTTGAATTTGAATGGTAGATGGAGCTCATCATAGCTGTGGAATGAAAATCCTGATTCTTAGTCCCCCCACAGGTGGTCTCTTAGTAACCAACCTGGGCAATGATTTTGGGTACTGTACGAGCAAGGTTTTGGGGTTTTACGTGATTCGGTGAGGTCTGAGAAGATCCATTGGTGGGGCCGAACCCATTGGTTGTTTCGGTTAATCGGGACGAAGTGAGGTGATTTTAGTGATTGATGCATGTGTAGGGGTGATACGATGATAATGAATAGAGTGGTGGTTCTGATCATGATGGGACAAGGGTCATGGTGGTGGTGTTTTGGTCTGAGTGGGGATTTACTTCGTTTGTTATATTATATTTATTATTATCATTATTATTATTAGTCTTGGCCATCGGTTTCACTTTTGTTCTTGGATTGGTTTACCTTGGGATCGTTTGGTTAATGCTTCCCTATTTTAATCTCTCTCTTGGGTTCAGCTTGGTTGCTTTGCATAGTATCCACTGTGAGATCTTTCAAATTTTACCTCGCCACTTGTGCGTTTCTTACTTGCCACTTCTCATATGCGCTTTCTTTTCTCTCCAAATATGCAGGATGATGAAGACAAGGCTTGCTTGCAAGAGGGATGCTTTCGAGGCACAGGTATGAGGTTTTCCCATGTGACATTTCAATCTTGATTCCTCGTATCCATTGTTGATGTGATTTGTAATCTGGTGATATGCAGGTTGACGAGCTATGTGCCAAGCTTAGGAGCTACGAGGCCTCTACGCAGGTGAAGGTCTTTCCTCCTCTTTTAAGTTCTGCGTTCACTGCTGTAAGGTTTGTTGAATATAATGTTTTCTTAAAAGGTCGTCTTGCAGAGTGGTGCCATTGTCGCCTTTGTTCCTCCGCCTCTCAGCGTGGGCGAGGAGAGAGCCCTTATTCATGATCAGTATATTGAGCTCATGGATCGTATGGCGCGAGGTCATGAGGAGGTGGTTGCTGATTTACGGAGGCGCCTCGATCGATATCGCCGGAGGGCGGAAGAGAGAGGTTATGCGTTTTCGGACTTGACCCGAGCTCCTTCTCAGCGTGCCCCTGGTCCGCCTTCATTTGCTTCGTTGGCTCGTCATAATGGAGCTGGTCCATAGGGCTATTGTCCTTTGATTGATCTCCTAGGGATGCATCCCTTATGTATCCTTGTTCTATATTGTATTCATATGTCCTAGTCCTGTATTTATGGTGTTACACCCTTTCTTTGGCTCGTGGTGGGGGCTCATATGTATGTGTATGTTGTGCGTATGTATACTATGTATGTATAGTTGAGATAGTGTGTTTGATGCTATAAGAAGTGCTATAGGATTGTCGTTGATCGATGAGGGGTCATTGTGGGGTGCCGGGGGAATATACGAAGTGTTCTTCTCACAGGTAACAGATCCTTATGTATTCTGAAATTTTCCAGGGTCCAAAAAACAAAGGGAAGTGCTGCCGAAAATTTTCTAGAATATCTCGAAATTTGTGTTCTGAGCATGGATCTCATAGGAAGGATCACTAGTAGTTTAGAGTTAATGAAGCGAGATTTCATATAACAAAAAGAGAATAAGCACAATCTCTCATCAATCTAGACTTAGTAAGTAACATAGAATTAGGTTATCAAACAACAAGGAGTGCCTGAGTATGTGACATTTGTGACCTAAACAATTCCATGTTTTAAGGCATTCACATCGTTAACTATAAGTATAAAGGCAGAGGTTTAAGATAATTGCACTTTCAATATTACAATCATATGCGATGTCATAAAGGGCGTGCATAGCATACATTTATAATCAAATTCATCATTGGATATCATAACAGATATAATTCATATTTTCCCAGTTTGTTTATCGTAACTTTGATCTTTTTGAGTCATGAGGAATTGTGCGCAAAATAGTACCCGTAAATGATAAATAAATGCCCCAGCTTGTGGGATGTTATGAATGTAGTCGGGGTTGGTTTCCCTGCAAGGTCTCAAAACAAACTTGTTAGTTTAACATTTTTTAGGCCCCCTGCATAGTTTGGTTAAGGTGGCATTTCCTTTCTCGGTAAAAATGTCAGGGGGCCATTTTGGCACTCAAGCTTTGAGGATAACAAGGTTGAATTCATACCTTAGGGGATATATTGTTTCCTGCATCCGACTAAGAGTCATTAGTAGTAAAAACATGTATGAGGTGAGTGTGTGTGCAACCTAGTGAGTGCTCGTGGCAACTGTGTATGCGATGAGGACCCAAGTTGGGAAGCCGTGTAGACATTTATTCATGTGTATATATAAACCAAAAAAATGCCCCAGCATAAGACTAGTATCTATTCTGGCCGTGGGTGAGAGTGCGAAAGGAAATTAGCTTCTCGATCCATGATTGTCACCTAAGTGGCAACGTGGTCTTCCCTAACCGTCCTTTGGAGGTCGAGCCCTCACGGGCCCCTTTTGTAGCTGCTTAGTCTTTTCGGTCGGACTTCGGAGAGCATCTGACCGCATCTAGGGCTCATTTGTGAGTAATGTTTGTGTGTAGGGTGGTGAGTCACCGTGCTACCTTAGTGTTGTGGTTTTCAACTACCTTCTGCTTAGTTCACCTGATGAGTGCCCATGTCAGTCTAGCAAGCCTAAGATATATATATATATATATATTTTGGTTCCATTGTGACTGTGCAATGCTCGGGTCCTTTAAGCTTTCTAAGTAACCAATGTAACGAGCATTCGGCCAATGACTCCCAAACCAGGTGGCTTTAGGGCACTAGATATGTACATACCCCTACGGGCTTACTGACTCGAGCTAAAAAGGCTACAAACCGAGCTAGTCACAAAACCTTTATTGTTTCCAAGACCCCTAACTAGACTTTTTCTTTTCTTCATTTTTTTTTTTTATATATATATATAACCATATGACTGTGCAATGTCTGGATCCATTAAGCTTTCTAATTAACCCATGTAATGAGCATTCAGCCAGTGACTCCCAAACCAGGTGGCTTTAGGGCACTAGGTATTTAAATACCCCTACGAGCTTACTGGCTCGAGTTAAAAAGGCTACGGACCCAGACTAGTCACAAAGCTCTTTTTTTTTTTTTTTTTTTTTTTTTTTTTTTGCAAACGGTGAAGAAGCTTTCATGACATGGGCAATTCACCTATAAACCTTCACATTGGGTGGCCTTAACCGTGCTGAATCTGTGTGGGGTAGACTCGCCATTTTGTGTATTTTCAAGTGCTGGTGTGTGTTCGAGTTCCAAGTTTGATTAGAGTGCATCTCTTCTGTCTTCCTACGGGATTTCTACAACTATGCTAAGGAGCAAGGAGGGTCATACTCCGTGAGAAGTAGGGGAGGGTCATACTGTGTACCTTTTCAGGTACATAGCGTTCCATGGATCGGGGAGCTCTTCCCCTTCTGCATTTACTAGTCTATATGCATTACCAGAATATGCTTCTTTAAATACATAAGGGCCTTCCCAATTGGGTCGTAACTTACCTCTAGGATGCGGAAGCTGTGATGGAGCGATGCGCTTCAAGACGGAGTCGCCAACTTTGAATTTCCATTCTTTGACATGTTTGTCGTAGGCTCTGGCGATTCTTTTCCGGTATACTTGTGCATGTTCTGCTGCCTTCATTCTTTTCTCGTCGAGTAGGTCTAGCTGAAGTAGCAATGCTTCTCTCCTCTGGTCTTCTGTCATATCTTCATCTAGCTGGATGCGTAGTGACGGGTGAAGGACTTCGAGGGGAAGGACTGCTTCCATTCCGTAGGTCAACGAGTATGGGGTTTCTCCTGTAGGAGTCCTTATGGAAGTCCGGTATGCCCACAACGCTTAAACCAAACGGTCTGGCCAATCACTACCTTCGGTGGTTTGCACAGTCTTTTTGATGATCTTCAATAAAGTCTTGTTGGTTGCTTCGGCTTGACCATTTGCTTGGGGGTAATATGGGGTGGAATGATGCAATTCAATGTCATATTTTGTGCACAACTCATTCATTTGTTGGGATATAAACTGGGGTCCATTGTCTGTTATGAATACTTTAGGGATGCCAAACATGGCTATTATATTCGTTTTAATGAATTTGACCACAGAAGTAGCCTTAATATTAACATATGCTTCTTCTTCTGCCCATTTAGTGTAATATTCTGTGGCTGTTAATATGAATGCCTTATTTTGTGTGTTTTCTAGAGTAGGGGCCAAGGGTCCTATGATATCAAAAGCCCAGGTCGAGAAAGGCCATGGAGCTGTGGTAGGGTGAAGGGATGATGCAGGGGCATGAATTAGGTCGGCATGTAACTGACACTCTTTGCATCTCCTAACGTAATGAACCGAATCCGACTCTAAGGATGGCCAATAATAACCTAAACGGATGATCTTCTTAGCTAACATTTGGCCATTGACGTGTCCTCCACACTCTCCTGAATGTGCCTCTTCGATTATTTCTTGCCCTTCTTATGTAGTTACACATCGTAGGAGAATTCCACTTAAAGATCTGCGGTACAGTAGTCCCGCGACTATGACATATCTTTGAACCATTTCTTTCAATGCTTTTTTATCCGATCGACTGGCGTATTCAGGGATGTAGCCATCATGTAAGTAATTCCAGATATCGTAGTACCACGGGTGATCGTCTACTAGGTCATCATCATGTTGTATGCGAGCTAGGACTCCTTCTACTGGCTTGGCGTTCTCTTCTTGATCGGACTCTTTGGCCTTGACTTTTTTACCCTTTTCCTTCGAAATTTTCTACAGAGCTTCAGCAAGGTTCCCTTTGGTTAGATCTATCGATTTGACGGACGGTGAAGCTAGCCTTCTAATCAAGAATTCTTCGGAATCTTTGTTGTCGGGGATTTCTATAATGGAAGCTAAAATTGCTAATGAATCGGCCAAGTGGTTCAAGGCTCGAGGAATGTAGAGGAAGGAAACTTCCTTGAAACCAGACATCAATTCTTTTGCCTTTGCGTGGTAATGTGCAAGCTTAGGGGCATTGACTTTCCATTCTCCGGCTATTTGGGAAATAACAACTTTGGAATCACCGAAGACTCTCAGCTTCATGACAGCTAGAGCCTGGGCCTCTCTTAGCCCTGCTAGCAAACCTTCATATTCCATCACATTGTTGGTTGCTGGAAATCCGATCTTGTAGGCCTTTGGTATGACGACCCCTTCCGGGGATAATAGCACTATCCCGACTCCTTTTCCATTTCGGTTCAAAGCTCCATCAAAGTACAGAGTCCATGAATCATCATCTTTAACCTCTTCAACATATGTAAACAAAATGCTCTCGTCAGGGAAATCAGTTCTAACTGGCTCGTACTGAGGCAGGGGGAGGTGTGCTAGATGGTCAGCGATCGCCTGTCCTTTTATGGATTTTTGTGCAATGTAGGTTATGTCAAATTCGACCAGGAGCATTTGCCATCGCGCGACTCTTCCCGAAGTGACTGGCATCTCGAAAATGTATTTTAAAGGATCCATCCTTGCTAGGAGTTTGATCTGATGGGCCAGAAAGTAGTGTCTCAATTTTTGAGCCGCCCAAACTACGGCTAAGCAAGTCCTTTCCATTGGGGAGTATTTCCTTTCGTAGGGTAATAGAGATTTGCTCAAGTAATAAATAGCGTTCTCCTTTCGACTGGTTTCATCATGTTGCCCCAGGACGACACCTATCGCAGATTCTGTCGCTGACACATATAAAATGAGAGGCTTGTTTTTTATATGGGGTTTCAGGACGGGAGGACTCAACAAATATTTCTTCTGATCTTCGAACGCCTTCTGGCAGTCGTCATCCCAGTGGTACCTCACGCCTCCTTTTAGCAATTTGTAAAACGGCTCGCATTTTTGGGAGTGCTGTGAAATGAATCTCTTGATGAACTGTAGTCGTCCTATGAGGCCTCTCAATTCTTTGAGATTCTTTGGGAGCGGCATTTCAAGGATGGCCTTTATCTTAGAAGGATCAACTTCGATTCCCCGGTTACTTACCATGAAGCCCAGGAGTTTGCCAGAGGATACTCCTAAAACACATTTCTTCGAATTCATCTTCAGTTGGGTGTTCTTAGATCGTTGAAGGACTCTCCTAAGGGCTACGATATGATCCTCACGGGTTTCAGATTTGATTAGAATGTCATCTACGTAAACCTCTACACAATCGTGTATCATGTCATGGAATATCGCCATCATGGCTCTCTGATAAGTGGCACCGGCATTTTTCAAGCCAAAAAGCATCACAACGTAGCAGTAGGTCCCCCAGGGTGTAGTAAATGATGTCTTCTCCTGATCTTCTGGCGACAGCTTGATTTGATTGTACCCTGAGTAACCATCCATGAATGATAGCATGGCGTGCCCTGCAGTATTATCAACAAACAAGTCAATGTGAGGCAAAGGGAAACCGTCTTTGGGAGATGCCTTGTTCAAATTTCGAAAGTCAATACAAACTCGGACGCGTCCGTCTTTCTTCTTTACTGAAACTATGTTGGCGACCCATTGAGGGAATAATATGACCTTGATGAATTTAGCTTGGTGGAGCTTGTCAACCTCCTCCTTCACTTTCAGGGCAGCGTCGGGAAGCATCTTTCTCAACTTTTGTTTGACGGGTTTAGCATTTTCCTCTAGCGGAATTCGGTGCTCCACCAGATCGGGTGCAAGACCGGGCATATCATTATAATCTGACGCGAACACGTCCTGATACTCTCTTAGGATCTCAAGGATTTTACTTTCTTCATCAGGTTCTAGGCATGCACTAATTTGGACTTGTTTGGGTCTCTCATCCGTCCCTAGGTTTATTTCCTTTGTCTTTTCAGCAGCCGCTTGCATCTCTTCATCAAATTTCTTGATTACTCTCCCAAATTCTTCAGAAATTTCGTCATCCCCTTCTTCGGCGTCCACTAGTTCGTAAACACCCATTCCATCATTGGCGTTTGTAGGTTGCACTAAGGGTTCGGGCTCTGGAATGATCGGCAGAGACTCACAGCCTAACTTATCGATGTTGGTCATAATCTCCTCTAGTCGGGACTGCTCTACCGGAGGCAACTTCCATCTCCTTGGATTGCCCATGTTTTGATGAGGACTAAAGTCTTCTACTCCTACGGTTCCTATGTTTTTGGGTTTTCTAATTTCTAATTTTTTGGGGTTTTTGGGGTTTTCTAATTTTTTTGGATTTTTGAAATGATATGGTACAGGTGAGTTTGAAGATGGGCTATCTACCAAGGAGGATCCTCCCCGCTGGCGTAGCCAGGTAGTGGGGAGGTATACCACTTCATGGTCGTTTTGGTCATCTGCTTCCCAAACTTCATGGTCTTCTTGAGAGGGGTCTTTTCGCTAATGGTGCCAGGCAACGGGCCAATATACCACTTCCTCGCGGGTAGGGTCTTTAATTTCCCATGTTTCGCGACTTTCTCTGAGTTCGGCAATCGGCGTTTTTTTTTGGGTAAACGAGTTGATTTGTTTATAGTCAACATGTTACATGATAGGGTCTGGAATCTTAGATTGACGGTGCAATCTGCATCATCCACTTCTTCTGGTGAATGGAACTCTCTCCGAGTATCAAAGATTTGCTCGTAAATCTCACTTTCGGACGACACGGAGTCTTCCCAATCTTCTACTAGAATGGTCTTACCTTTATCGTTCGGATCCAAATTGTCACGTCCCTCTCTAGTTGGTGATGCATTGGGATCTAGAGTTTTATCGTGTCTTACAAAGTGTTCATCTAAAGTCCAATCCTCTTGCTTACCTCTCATATTACTATGCGCGTCATATCCTAATCCTTCTGCTTTTACTCTAGGATCTGGTGTGTAGGGGTTGATAGCACCTTCCCCGTCTTTTCCCAGTCCAAATCCGGGTTGATATCCCATCTTCCTCATCAGAGTCCATCCTGGCGCTTGATTCCGATTGTCTGTTATTGGATTTTGAAGGGGGGAAAATTCATGAAACATATTTTGCATGGGGTCCATATCCATTAAGGAGATGAGCGGGTCAACTTTGTATCCATGAATCTTGACCTCTGGCGTCATGGGAGCAGGTTGTAAGGTCGGGAGTATTTGGAGTTCTTCCGATTCGATCACAGGTGGGTCCCCCATCATTTTTATGATCTTGCCTAAATGGGGGAATTTGACACATTGATGCCTGCTTGACATGACGGCTTTCATATGATTCAACCATCGGCGTCCTAAAATTAAATTGAAAGTGGCGGGGATGTCCATGATATAAAATTCTTCTGGCATCGAAATCGGACCCGCTTGTACTAATAACATAACTTTTCCACATACTGTTTTCTTATTCCCATCATAACCGGTCACCACCATGGGGGCCGGGTCAAGTCTTTTGTCGTGAGCCCTAAAGCTTTGTAGGTTTTCAATGGGCATATGTTTAATGATGCGCCAGTGTCGACCAAAGCTCCTGATATTTCCTTCCCTGCTATCTTGATCGTTAGGTGTAGGGGAGACGTCCTCGCTTCAGGCGGTATCTCTTTTAGTTCTTCTTCGGTAAACGTAAGGGCAGGAAAATGGGTTCCCGGGGCTACGGTTGCGATGGTAGTTCTTAACTCTTCGGGAGTTATGTTTACCGGGACTTGCAAGCGCGTAATAGCCTCAAGTAATTGTTGCTGATGTTTGGGTGAGGTTTTAATTAAGTCGAGGACGGATACCTTAGCTGGGATCTTCGTGAGGTGTCCTAAGAGGTCATATTCTATTCCCGTTTCTATCGAAATATGGGCTCTTTCATCGACTATTTCCTCAACTTAAGTGTTGAGGTTCTGCGAGTCTAGATCTCGAGCGACCGGATGAGGGGGTAATCGAAAAGGACGAATTCGCCCGGATCGGAGATGGGCTTGAGGTGCATTTGCATCCGGGTGAGGATCTAATCCAGAGTTCGCAAGGATCGGTGGTCCTTGGTCATTTGGTTCATCAAAATTTACTTTGTAAAGGTCAGGAGAATCGACAATCGCGTCTATTCCGGATGTATAGATTTTGAACTTCGTCTTTCCGTCCCATGGCGTGATGTATTTTCTATAGTCTTCTTCTTCAAAGAAATCATCATGGCATGGTTGACTATGATTTATGCTCCCTTGGGCCGCGATATCAATGTATTGATGTTCTATCATGGCGATGTTTATCAATTGAGTTTGCGAGGTTTGTCCAGAGGTTGATGGCCCATGTTGAGGTAGCGGGTTTGTATAAATCTGCATGTTTGGAATATTCTGTGTTGGATTAGCGGTAGCGTTTTGATTAGGAGGTGTATACCATGGGTCGCTTGTGCCTATCGGCCTAATATTGTTCCAATCAATCCTACCTTCATCATTAAGGTCGTAAATCAGATCTCTAACTGTATAGCATTGGGTGAGGTCATGCCCCGGCATCCTATGGTAGGCACAAAACTTGGCTTTGTCCAGGTGTTTTGACCACGCCTGCGGTCGTTCTGGTGGGAGTCGGAGGGCGTTCTGGTTTAGAAGAGACTAGAAGACAGCAGTCCAAGGTTGTGGCAGGGATGGGTAGCTTGTCCTCTTGGGTCCGAATCTCCTTCTATTTCCATTGTTTGCATTATTTTGGTTGCCATTGTTGTCTCTATTGTAATTGAAGGGAACCGTACCGTAGTTGGGTTGAGGATTCGCATTCTGGTTTGGTGGCAGAACAGTTGAATTCGGAACCGATTGCGTGTGGTCAGGGTTCTGATTTTGATTCACCGGGGGTCCTTGGTTCCTTGGAAGTGGGTCATAACCTTGATTGTTTCTAGGAGGGTTTCGGAAGTTTTGATTGTTCCGCTGATAATTCTGGTTGTTCCTTTGAAAATTCGGGTTACCACCCTGGAAATTGGGATTGCCATTTTGCCCTTGATTTTGGTGTTGGTTAAAGCTGACACTATTATGTTCTTGGTACGGTCGGTAAACCTCTTCTTGATTTGAGCTTACCTCAGGGGTTGCGCGGCTTTCTGGTTGGGTGGTTGTGCCTATCCTACGCGTGTTTTTCTTATGGTCAATAATGGTGTTTAACACTCCTTCGTCCAAGTTTTGTTTCATCCTAGACAGTCTACAGTACAAGCCACTCCAGCTAACTACTTCCCCGATCGTCATTAAAGCCCTCATTGGATCTTTCATGTTTGATGTGGCCATTCTCACTTGCTTCTTGCATATTGCAATCTGATCGCGCAAATTGATTTTGCCATCTCACCGCGAATTCCTCGTAATCCTCGTTATTCTTTTGTTTGAGGTTTGCTAAGTCATGCCAAAGGGGTTTGTTCTTAGTCAAGTGCTGGTATCGTGCTAGGAACTTCTCTATTACATCCTCGAATGTATTAATTTCGTGGGAAGGTACAAACGTATACCAAGTTAATGCATCCCCTGTTAGAGATTCTTGAAAATAGTTTATGAGCATAGAGTCATTGTCAGCGATGGCACGACACTTGTTGCAGAATGAAACCAAATGGTGTTGAGGGTCGGTTGCCCCATCATAGGGTATGAATTTAGGTACTGTGATAGGGAAGGGTGACCTCTCCTTTTCTTCTTTTTTGGTAAAATCATAGAAACCTAGCTTTCTTCCAGTCGAGCTCGAGGACTTCTTCTTAATTTCACTTCTAAGTTCTTCTACGTTTTTCTGCAATTCTTTAAATGCTAAAGGATCTAGGTATTGGATTGTCTGTGGTTGGTATCCTCCTTGAGGTCCTAGTGGGGTCGGGGCATAGGCCGGCTCTTGGAATCGCTCTCGGGGATATGGTTGTTGAATAGGATGATAGTTTTGGTTCAATTGAGTTCCTCCATAACCAACTGATTGTCCTTTGTGTTGATCAATCATCGGACTTAATACGAACGGTTGATATGCCTGCTGATAGCGTGGCTCGTTTCCTGGGTATGTTTGATAAGAATTTCTAATGCCTGCGGGATTGATAACTTGACTGTTTTGGATTGGGGGACCCTGATCTGAATTAGGCACTTGGTAGGTTAAGGGGGTCTGATTTTGATAAACAGGAGAGGTCCTCTCATATTGAATCGGCTGGGGATATAATATATCGTTGCTAGCCGTCACAGGGTTATAATTTATTTGATTGATTGGCGGAGGAGTCATTACCTGAAATTGAGGTCGAGCCGCCTCACGTTGCTGGTAGACATCTGGCGTTCCCATATGAGTCAAAGGGTTTTGGTGCGAGGTGTTGGATGTCGCCGACAGACCCGGGTTTACTAAACCATGACTCGGCTGTCGATATAGATTCTCGTTTATCGTGAGAGTCTTGGATGGTGAGATAGCTCTAGCCGGGGTAGTGATAGGTGCATCAGTAGGCATCCCATACTGTGGGATAGAAGACGTGATTGGCTCGGTCTGACTGATTAGGGAAGAGTAGGGTATAACCTGTGAGACAACAGGGTTGTTCGCGCGGAGAGAGTGATCTCTTGACGAGACATTGTCGTGGACCCTATATCTTATAACTTGGCCGGTGGGGCTGACTAGGTCCGTGTAAGTTACTCTTGAATGTGAGGAGAATTGGTTCTCCCCTGACGAATGAGATGGGGTAGATATGTTAAAATGATTCCTGCCCATTGTAATGGTATTGACCGGGATGGGGCCTCCTTCAGAAAGAGACCGTCTTATCTGTTGTGGGTCATGACTTGAAGACGCTAAGGACCCATCTAGTATCCCTGATGATTCTATATTTTGTGGTGTTTGGTGTGATCCGCCGGTAGTGCGAGTCAACAGTGGGGGAGAGAGGGGTTGTAGATCGGACATTCCGAATGTGTAACCCTCCATTTGTGAAGAAATATTTAGATGAGAGTAGAGAGAAGGGGGGATGAGAAAAGCACGTTTTATGTTCTTTGGTAGTGAGTGTTGGTGTAGGTTTGTTTCTTATGATGTAATGGGGGAAAGCTTAGTGGACGGTTCATTCGAACCTTAGGTTTAATTTGGGACTAAACTTATAATAACCCTAAACTGAATGGGACACGAACATCTGATCATTGATTGGATGTTCGTGTCCTACAATAGAACTGCAGAAAGACCCAAATTCGTGACAAGACAACAAAAGAGGTCCCATCACGATCGCCAGGCTGTCGGATGTGAATTTTCGACCCCCCCGCGCCAACCAATGGGCTTGGGAAGATCTTCATTCATCTATACATGTGCTATTTAAATTTTTACATCGAAAATGAGGATTTCGACTACCCTCAAAATCGACGGATCACGATCGCCAGCTACGGTAACGGCCGTAACACCGTCCTTCGACGAAAGCCGAAGAAAAATGGGAGAAAATAAATAGGTGGGTCCTTCCTCTTGTCTAATGTGCTGCCGGCAACACACGACGGTTGTCTTGTCACATTAATTTGTGTCTTTTTGGGTCTCTTTAATACAGGGTCAATTCAGGGTTACACGTTAAAGTCCAAATAAAGATTAATCCTCACATAGCAAAATCATAGTATATCCAAGTAAAGTAAAATAATTAAGATAAAGAAAACAAAAGGGGGGAGGTGCCAAATATTTAAGAAGAGGATCGGCCCCGTTCCCGGGTACCCCCTTCAAATCCCTTGGCAAAATAGGGTTTAAAGGCTGACTTTGCAAACCACAACAATGATGCAAATGAGACTTTGACTTGTGATTTCTGTGTTTTTCGTGTGCGATACACGAGTGATAAAGGTGAAAGGCCGATGGGCCGTAATTGACTAAAGGTGGCCGATGGGCCGATATTTGTTTTAGAGTGGCCGATGGGCCGTGATTGTTTTAAAAGTGTGTGCGAAATCATTCATCTCATCTCGTCACTCTCATTTATTCAATTTTAGAAATCAGTTCTTCTTTCCCTTTTATCATTGAGTTCAATTAAATATCTGGCACCTGAGGTGGAGGAAGAAATAAAGGAAAAATCTTTTTGGGTTTATTTTATTGGCTTTATAGTTTTTATGGATTTTTTATATTGGGGCTAGAACGGCCTAACTAGGGGATTTCTACTTGGATTTACTTGATTAATGCTTTATTACTGATCATCGGATTAACCCTAACCTAAGGTCCTAAACCGCCCACACCAGCTCTCTCGGTCCCTTAACGGAACAGGAAAAGAGATGGGACGAAGCCTAATGCTCTAATCTATCTAATGGGGAAATCTGATTTAATGCTAGGGTGTAAATTATCTAAGTTTGATAGCTCCTAAGCTAAACAGCTCATTAATTTGATTTAGTTTGGTTCAAGTTGTGGTTTGATTAAGAATCATTTAGGGATGAGTTAAGAGTATTTTAAGATTCTGTTCTAGTGTGCTAAAGGTTCTGGAGCCTCGGGTTTTACTTTAAATGATGAAAGGAAGTTGAAACCAGTGAAGTGATGGACGGGAGGACTTGGGCGCACTTGTGGTGGCGCCTAGGTCCTCTTAGTGACTTGGGTGCACCTGTAGTGGCGCCCAAGTGGCTGCTCTTTGTGATTCGGTTGTTTGCGATGGTGTTGGCTTGATTTTGAAATTTCGTGGGGTTCTAATCAATGTAGGCTTCTGTTATGATGTTGTCTTTAACTTTGGGTCAATTAATTTTAATAGTCTTAAGTCCGGGATTTGAAACGAAACCAAGGTTCTCAACTTGGATGTGACAGAGGACTTGGGCGTACCTGTGCGTGCGCCTAGGTATTCGTGTGCACTTGGGCGCACCAGTAGTGGCGCCCAAGTTGGAATTTGAAATCTTTTGGTCACTCTGGCTTGATTTGAAGTTCCGGACAGGTCCAAGTTGATCAAGGTTCCGATATAAAGATTGTTATTGGTTCTGTAAAGGTTCTAAGATATTGATTTTGGCCGAAATTCGAAGTGAGTTAGGATGTGGTGGCCTTGGGACTAGGATGGGACTTGGGCGCACCTGTGGTGGCGCCTAAGTGTTTGGGTCACGTGTTTCTTTTCTTCTTTATGGGTTAATTTGAGATTAAGTGTTTATCGTTTGATGTTCTTTAAATTAACTATGTTTTTATTGTGTTGTGTCAATTGGAATTAAATTAGGTTTCAATTAATTAGATTTCTTAATGATTATGGGAGGCTAAGTGTCAAGGGATTGGTACTTATGTGGATGTTTTTGTGGCTTAAGTCGGTTTAATCTTTTAGGTTAATCTAGGCTACTGGCTATAGTTGTTTCAAATCGTAAGGGTGTTCTAGTGTGTTGATATGGGTCAAAGTTTGAAATTAATAGGGATTCGGTGATTCCCAAACTAAATATGGCTTAGGCGCACTTGTGGTTGCTCCTAAGTGTCTGGGATGACTTGGGCGCACCGGTCGTTGCTCCTAAGTGTCTGGGATGACTTGGGCGCACCTGTGGTTGCTCCTAAGTGTCTAAGATGACTTGGGCGTACTTCTGGTTGCTCCTAAGTGTCGAGGGTGACTTGGGCGCACCTGTGGTTGCTCCTAAGTGTCTGGGGTGACTTGGGCGCACCTGTGGTTGCTCCTAAGTGTCTGGGGTGACTTGGGAGCACTTGTGCTTGCTCCTAAGTGTCAAGGGTGACTTGGGCGCACCTGCGGTTGCTCCTAAGTGTCTGGGGTGACTTGGACGCACTTGTGTTTGCTCCTAAGTGTCAAGGGTGACTTGGGAGCACCTGTGGTTGCTCCTAAGTGTCTGGGGTGACTTGGACGCACTTGTGTTTGCTCTTAAGTGTCAAGGGTGACTTGGGAGCACTTGTGGTTGCTCCTAAGTGTCAAGGGTGACTTGGGCGCACCTGTGGTTGCTCCTAAGTGTCTAGGGTGACTTGGGCGCACTTGTGGTTGCTCCCAAGTGTCGGTCTAGTGGTTTATTATCTTCTAGGGTGTCTTTAAGTTAATTTCTTTTAATAAATTAAAGCTTATTGATTAGGTTTGTTAATCGAGATTTTAATTGGGACTTGTTGATTAACGTTTTATTTAATTAGGGGTTTCATTAGGAGTTGTTAATAAGTTTTAGGGATTTAATTAATTAATTAAGTATGTGGATTTTAATTGAGTGTTTTAATTAATTACTTCGAATTAATTGATAAGGGTTGATTAAGTTTATTAATTCACTCAAGCATTAATGGACTAACCTAGGATTACCTAGTTAATGTCTAACTCTATAATTCTACTACTTCTTTTTGTTCTCTTCTCTAATTACTAGAAAGCAAGATGAGAGGAGAAGTGTTTTATGATTTTGTGATTTTTGGTGTTTGGTTTTTTATGCAAAAACAATGCGACCTATCCTAAAGAACAATCTAGGGTTTTTCTACTTAATTAATGTCTACTTTTTTTCTTTTTATGTATTTTTCTATTTCTTTTAATTTTTTTGTTCTCTTCTCTAATTACTAAAGAGCAAGATGAGAAGGGAAGAGTTTTATGACTTTATGATTTTTTTGGTATTTTATGCAAACGATGCAACCTAAGTATGATAATTTGAAGATTCGAAGTCTAGAAGTTCAGCAATCAATTGAAATCATCACAAATGTGGAATGGCATGTTAAACGAGACGCAAAATGCAGCAAATGCGGGCCGGAAAATAAACCAAGGACTTGGGCGCACCTACAGGGGCACCCAAGTGTCTCTGCGGGACTTGGGCGCACACACAGTGGCGCCCAAGTGTTCCCCCTGCGGGTTGTGATGTATTTCAGACTTCTGTCGATGTCCCGATATGATTTCTAACAATTCGAGACTAAGTGTAAGGTAATACTATGAATTATTAATGTCAAAGCTTCCGGACTTGAAAATAATAATGCAAGCACAAGGATTCGAGGGTGAATCCCTTTGCAGGGACTTGGGCGCACCTACGGTTGCTCCCAAGTACCTTCCTGTACTTTTTCTTCTTTTCAATGATATGTTTGGTCCCTTTTCGATTCTTTCAATACTCTTAATAAATCCAAATGCCTTGATATCAACTTATATGAGGATTAACTCGAATTCAAGAAGCAAAATGCACATGAATCGAACAAATAGGGACCAAAAGCCTACTTTTGGACTTGGGCGCACCTACGGTTGCTCCAAGTACCTTCCTGTACTTTTTCTTCTTTTCTATGATATGTTTGGTCCTTTTTCGATTCTTCCAATATTTTTAACAAGTCCGAATGCTTTGATATCAACTTATAAGAAGATGGACTCGGATTTCCGAAGCAAAATGCACGCGAAATGGAAAACGGGAGTCAAATCTCCAATCTTGGACTTGGGCGCACCTGTATGGGCGCCCAAGTGCTTTTCTGTGTTTTCTTCCTCTTTTGTTTCTTTTTCAATGCTTTTCACGCGATTTTGAATACAAAGTCACAGGTCCTAAGGTACTAATACTAACTTATATGAATTGAAATCCGGATTTGAGAGAGAAATTGCAAGCGGGATGAAACTAGGGTCAAAATCCCACTCTTGGGACTTGGGCGCACACACAGTGGCGCCCAAGTATTCTTTTCTTGTTTTTTAACACTTTTCTTTTCAGATTCGGATTTTCCTAATGAAAACGATATGGATGCAAGGTCTATTCTAATCACGGGTTCAGAATGATGAAAATAATGCAGATCTACGAACTATGGATGATCCTAAGCATGTTCCTAATGAGGAATGAATATTGAATATTAGATCTACTGTAACATAGTACTATTAATGCAGATCTACAATGTGTGCATGATCCTAAGGATGTTTCTAAACAAAAATGATGGTGGAATGCAAATAAACAAAAGAAATCTAGAAATACCGGTTCGAATCGTGCTCTTAAGTCCTATGTTGAAGTTCTTGCGCAAGTCCATGGCTTTGGGAGGCTTTCTCCATTACTGATCTTGGAGAACCAAAGCAATCTTCTTTCTCCTTTCTTCTAGATCTAGAGATCTCCTTTGTGACCTCTCTCTTTTTCTCTCTTTTTTTACTCTACTTTTTCTCTCTTTTTTTGGTAGCCTCCTTTGCAAAAGTAGTATGTGAGGTCTCTTTATAGTGATTTTGACGTGGAGGAAGAGTTAGGGCTACTTCTTGCACGAGTTTCCAAGGGTTTCACGCAAACCAAGGTGAGAGTAGGGCTCTCGGAGACTTGGGCGCACATGGAGGTGCGCCCAAGTGGGTCCCATGACTTGGGCGCCCACATGGTGGCGCCCATGTCTAACTTTGAAGCCTATTGGGTCTAGGGTCCGGTTCTGGGTTGTTTTCGGGTCTAAACCGAGTCGAAACTGTGAAGGGTAGAGTCAATCGTACCTAAGTATGCATCAAAGTGCATTTTTAAGGCATCTTGGGACTTGGGCGCACATGGGGTGGCGCCCAAGTTGGTTCCAGGACTTGGGTGCGCCCATGTCATGTCTTGGTCAAGCGGGCTTGAGGTTTGGTTCCGGTTCATTTCTTAGATTGAGATCGGGTCAAAACTATGAAAGGTAAAGTGGGATGCGATTAAATGTGCACCTAAGTGCTTCCTTAAGGCAACTAGGGACCTGGGCGCACCTGTGTGGGTGCCCAAGTACAAGTCTGGGACATGGGCACACCTACATGGGCGCCCAGGTATGTGCCTGGTGGGGTGTTCGCAGGGTAATCTTCCGACGACCATATCTTTTGATTCGTTCATCGGATTTGGACGTTCTATATATCAACGGAAAGCTCTCGGAACGTAGAATCTTTTGGTCCATACATTCTAGTGATTAGAGTTCAGGAAATGGTAGGGATCTGTGGGTCAAAGATTCTGATTGTTTAAATCATACTAGTCGCATCATACTTAGGTAAACTAAGTGTAATCTCTTCGGAATCAATCTAAGTGCGTTCTATGTAGTCTAGAAGGGACTTGGATAGTGTTGTAGCCTATCCTTTGTATGAGTAGTGGGTTGGACTTGAAGTCTCAATGCGGTTCAGCCTTTTCTCTCACAAATTTCTAAGGATTGTCGAACTAAGCATAAAATTTTCAACAAGCATCTTCATCGTCATTAATTAATCTTAATTATGCCAGTAACTATTCAATTATGGGTGAAATGGGGGCACCGTTATATATGACAGGTGTTTAAGGCTATCATAGGGGGCGAAATGAGGTGTCTACAATCCCTTGTGCAACAGCAACCATCGCTCGAGCGGACATTACAGTTCGCTCGAGCGGATGAGCTTCTGGATTGGTTTCTGGGAGGGTTCGCTCGAGCGGACATATGTTCGCTCGAGCGGACATGCCCAGTTCAGGATGGCACGAGCGAACGATTTGTGCGCTCAACCTAGCCACTCACTGGATGGCTGCTGGAAGGGTTCGCTCGAGCGGACACTGGGTTCGCACTAGCAAACAGCTCTCTGGAATGGCACGAACCCTTTCTTGGGCAGTTCGCTCGAGCGAAGTGTCAAGTTCACTCGAGCGAACTGTCCAGAACTGAGTTCGGGACGGTTCTGCTCTTCGATTCTTCCCTTCTTTCAAAACCCATATTGAGCCTCTTTCCTACAACATAATGGGAGCCTCTCAACTCCCTTCAATCTCTACTCAACCATCAACCAATTTCTCCATCTTTAAATTCATACAATCATCAAGAAAAGAAAGACATCCATCATCACAAGGATTCACTTAGGCATTGTACAAAAGATGGACTCAAAACTACAATCCATGATTTAAAGACAATAGATGAAACCAAAGGCTAGAAGTCATGTTTCAAGACAATAAAGAGGCTTACCAACCCCATTCAAAGCATTTAACACCATTGAATGCAAATAAAACAAGGCATTAATGAAGTAACAATTCAAACACATTTATCATAAAAATCAATGCAAGCTAAACTATCCATTCAATCCACTTGCCTCAAGGTTCTCTATGCAAGAAATCAAGCTATTAATCTCTTCCTCCAAGCCAAGAATGCTATCTACACAAAACCCCCAAATCCAAACCCTAAAATGGGTCAAACCAAGAAACAAGAAGAGATGACTCTCAACAAAGAAGATAGAGCTCTCCTAAGACTAGAAGAACATGAATCTAAGAGAATAGGGAGGAAGCTTACTTGTAGGTTCTTCAAATGGATAAGGTAAGCTCAAAGAGGGTCTTGAGTTGAGTAGATCCTTCCACAAATGGTATTAAAGAGAAGCTTGCAAGGAGGGGAAGAGGGTTGTGATCTCCATTAGTGCCTTAGGTGCAAGCTTGGTGGAGATTTGGTGGTGAAGAAGCAAGGAGAAGAAGAAGAGAAAATGAAACCCTAGGTCTCTTGTGCTTGTGCTGGAAAAAGGGAAATGGAAGAGGAGGGTTCTCTATTTAAAGACCATGGGTGTGGGCTCCACCACTAACAAACCCCTTTGGGCTGAAATCACTACTATCGAGACCTCGGACGAAAACGACGAAGAAGAGAAAAGTGATCACCGAAATATCTAGTTTCCAAAAAGTATACTTTTCGCTGGTTTTGGGGATATCGACTTTTGGGTACAGATTTCATGTATAATGACTGTTTTGCCCTCAAAGCAAGAAGATCGGGTTTCGGGGTTCCGAACGGGTACGGGATCAACACGAAAGTTGTAGGGATTAACAAGACGAGTAAAACGGGATAGAAATGCAAATCACCGGAATACGAATAATCCCCCAACACTAGTAAAACTATCCAAAAAGGGAACCCTCAAAGGGTCCCACCAACACAAAGCGTTAAAACTCTCTCAAAACAATAAAAGAGCTATTCTAGTCCAAGCTTAGTAAAAAATCGCTAATCAAGCTTAGCACTAACACGCGACGTAATTAGCACTAATCGAGGTCACTCGGGTCGGGGTCTTACACCCGGAGGAGGCTGTTGAGCCACCCCCAGCACACGAGTGGCAGCCCAACGACGTCATCTAGACGCCGGTCGGGATATTGATTCTCGTTTCGCCTAGTTGGGTTATTTTTGTGGGATTGTAATTGTTGTATTGGCCTTTGTTGGCCTCTCAGGGTTTTGTAACTTGAATTAATATACTTTTGTTAAACATTGAAACGTTAATCATATTAGGAGTGCTTTGATGACATTCTCTTTAGATACCTTGTCTCGATTTTATAGTGTCCCTTATATCTCCTTGTTTAAGATTGATGTGACACGTTTTGCTACACGCTTCCGCATATCTAATCGTGTGAGCTCGACCCGTGTCTTGGGATCCTCACCGCGGAAACATGTGGGAAATATAAAAGCGGCGGTGTGTTTTGTGTTGGTTAATCACATCGCCGCGCAGTCGCGGGCCCGGATCCCGGTCCGGGGTCGCGACAGGACTGGTATCAGAGCAGGACTTGTTTCAGGCACTTAAAAAAAACTAGAAAATCTTTGGAATGTGGCGAGGATTCGTGAGTTCCCTAGAACGTTTTTGTCTAGACCAAGTTGACCTACCTAATTACGCTTATATATGTGCTAACAGATTGTCTTACAGCATCATGCATCCGAGAAAAGCTCCCAACCATCATGCTTCGGGTAGTAATCAGAATGAGACAGAACCGTCTAAGAACCCTACTGCTACTCAATTCCAAGCACTGATGCAAGCCATGATAGATCAACAAAAATAAGCCAATGAAACACAAGCAAAGTTCCAAGAACAAATGGCGAAGAAAGACGAGGAAATGGCTCAAGTACAGAGGCAACTTCTGGAAGTCCTCCAAAACAGGCCTCAACATCAAGCTCCACCAGATGTTGTGTACCAAAATAGAGTTGATGATCCTAATGCTCTCTTTGAGAGATTCAGAAAGAAGGGACCTAAGGAGTTCTCGGGTCAAGAGGACCCTTTGACTGCAGACGATTGGCTCACCAACACAGCAAAGATCTTTGACGTTTTTGCTTGCACAGGCAGGGAGAGGGTTAACCTCACAGCTTCCTTGTTCTCTGGGCTTGCTGACTCTTGGTGGCAAACGGTTAGAGAGCCATACCAGGTCATGCCAGACGATGTAGCTTGGACAACCTTTAAGACACACTTCATGGACAAGTATGTCCCTTCTCATGTTAAGAGACAGAAGGCAATTGAATTCCAACAGTTGAAACAAGGAAGTATGTCAGTTCTAGAGTATGTCACGAAGTTTGAGAGGCTTGCTCGCTATGCTACCGAGCTGATAGATACGGAGCATAAGAAGATCATCAAGTTTTTGGAAGGGCTGAATCCCATTCTCAAGAGGGATGTCTTGGGAGTGATTCCACCGGTTACCTTTGATGAGGCACTTAGTCGGGCATATAAGTTTGAAGAGTTTAACAATGAGGTAATCCAGGATAGGAAGCAGCACTACCAGCAACAGAACCAAAGGCAGCAAAGTGGCAAGAAGCCAAGGCAAGAACCGAATCAAGTTAGACAGAGTGGTTGCAATCACTGTGGCAAGAATCACCCTACCCACGAATGCCGCAAGGCAACGGGTGCTTGCTTCAAGTGTGGAGGAATGGACCATGCAATCAAGGATTGCCCACATCTTCAGAGTCAAGCCAACAGATACCAGCAAGCATGGCAGATGGCACCACATAATCGAGCAGTACTAGTTCAGAACCAAATGAGACCACCCCAGCAACAGCAGCAGCAAGGCAGATGTCACGCCCCCAAAACCGGGATCCGATCTCGGGGACGCGAGTTTGGGGAATTTATATTTCCCCTCCCAGGATACGCGTGTGTGAGGATGACAAAATTCACAACACATCAAAATATTTCGCGGAACCTCTACAAGACGTTACGACCCGGAATCCGTATCCATCGGGTTCCGTGTCGTACTCGATCTGTCAACATAAAATTATCATAAACATATTTAAACTCAGACTGGAACAATTCATAATATCAAAATATGCAGAGCTGACAGTAACAGGCTAGTCATTACCCAAACATATTCAAGTTACAAATTAACGAGTACATTAATTACAATTCCCAAGAAAAAGGCTAACAAAAGCCATACACAAAAGCAAGCTAGAACAGATACTACCCAAGTGTGTAACGTAACTCCAGAGTCAGGCATGACGTCTACATGACATCGCTGACACAACAAGCCTGCAAAACCCGTGGCTCAACAGCCCTCTTCATACGAACTAGCTCAAAACGAGGACCTGCTATTTAGAGCACCAAAGCAGAAGAATATCAGACACGACGGTCTGGCAGGTGATCAATATAGGCAAGAGCATAAACAATTTTGAAGTTTAAAGGAAACAAGAACTAAAAACAATCTATTAAACTTGAAACAGATTTACAAGATTTAAAAACAATGCATGAACAAGATACTTATCAAGAAATCACGAGTGTATGAGCAATATACGAAACAAGGCATGAATACATATAATATCATGATTAGTAAATCCACAAAGAGCCCATCCTTTCTCCATCATACATGATGACAAGAGTAAGCACAACAAGATCCCACATATACTGGGAATTTCCGGCCGCGGAACCGAAACTCGAACTCGCACGTTGTGTCATTCAAGACACGACTAGTCTGCAGACAGTCCACATGTTTAAGGACCCCCAGGTAGTGGATCAAGCTAAAAGGGCAGTCCAAGCTCAGTGGTACTCACTTATATCATGAATGCACAAAACACGACAATACTTATTCGAGAACACGTCAAAACAAGAGGAAAATCATTTAACAAGCACGACACGATGAGACTAGCAAAATAGCATAGTATTAATGCTTACAAACTTAAGAAATGATTCCCTTTTCTTATTCTTAAAACACGTCTTGGAACACGTCTTAAAACAAGCTTATTCTTGAAATTCGAACGAATGCACGATGATGCACGAAGCATCAAAACAAGAGCTTTGGTTCTTGAAACAATTCTTCAAACAAACTTGTACTTGTAAATCAAACGAGAACACGGTGATGCATGAAGCATCAAAACAAGAGTCTTGGTTCTTGAAACAAATCTTCAACCAAACTTGTATTTGAAAATCAAACGAGAACACGGTGATGCATGAAGCATCAAAACAAGAGTCTTGGTTCTTGAAACAAATCTTCAAACAAACTTGTACATGAAAATCAAACGAGGACACGATGATGCATGAAGCATCAAAACAAGAGTTCAAACATGAAATCTATCAAGTTTAGGCTAACACCATTCATTGACCCTTGTGGAGTTGAAACGCAAATGTCGGAGTTTTAACAAGATTTGGTGCCCCAAAAGTTATAGTACATTTTGGAATTTCAAGTGCACAAAGTCAATAAAAAGGTCTAAAACCTAGTCTAGTTTTCATTCCTGCAAAAATCCTTCAAAAACAGTACTTTTGTAACTGTCGGCCTGGGTTCAGCATCTCTACCGGTAGAAATTCCGGTTTAAGCTTCTCTACCGGTAGAACTTTCGGTAGAACCATCTCTACCGGTAGAACTTCCGGTTTAAGCTTCTCTACCGGTAGAACTTCCGGTAGAACCATCTCTACCAGTAGAACTACCGGTTGGAGTGTTTCTACCGGTAGAACTTCCGGTAGAACTAAGGGTTCACAGCTTTTCACACTTCTCTGCCAAAATTCGAGCCACTTCTACCGGTACTACTTCCGGTTTAAGCGCTTCTACCAGTAGAAATTCCGGTAGAACTAAGGGTTCACAGTTTTTCACACTTCTCTGCCAAAATTCGAGCCACTTCTACCGGTAGTACTTCCGGTTTAAGCGCTTCTACCGGTAGAAATTCCGGTAGAACTTATGACGTGTAACTTTTTTCATACTTGTCTCCCTTCTTCACTTCCACATTTGAACCACATGCACTCCCCAAGCCTTCATGCTTTCCATATCCCTTATGGATGGACTTGGTTCCGTTCCCTGTAAAATTTAAACAACCTACTCTCCAAACATATACGGGGAAAGGTTCAGCCAGACAACATATCATCCACTTCAAGATCCTGATGGGAGCTATCGCGGATCAAGATTCCCTCAAGATCCGTCTCTTCACAAGTAATCTAAAAGGTACGGCCTTTGATTGGTACTCCACTCTGCCGGAGAACTCCATTCAAAATTGGGCCATGCTGGAGACACGCTTCCTGACCCACTTCAAAGGTGAGGATCATCATGTTACTATGGATCAGATCTGCAGCCTAAAACAGGGAGAGAATGAGTCAACATACGACTTCATTCACAAGTGGAAGGCGATGGCGTACAAGTGCTCAGATGTACTGCCACAAAAATCGCTAGTCGACATCTGTCGTAACAACATGAATACAAGGATCTGCTCCATGATCATCGGCAACAAATCAAAGAACCTAGGAGAACTCCTAGAAGCATCCATGGAGGCTGAAATGGTGATCAAATACCTCAACAGTCAGAAATCATCAAAGAAAGAGCCGATTGCCCTTACAACCTCAAAACAAAAGAAAAAGGAGGTTCTTAATGTGCAAATCAAGTCAGCTCCTCAGGAACCAAAGAAAGTTGAAAACAAAGCTACAGGTAAAAGACCTGAACTCTCTGATGCCTTTAACGAACGAGTAGAGAAGAAATACCCGTTCGATGAAGATGTTGAAGAAATCTTTGAGGCTCTCCTAGCAAACGGCAAACTCACCTTGCCTGAGTGAGCCCAAAAGACCGGCAGATGTTGGCAAAACCAACGATCCTTGGTATTGTCCATACCACCAGATGGTCTCGCATCCTTTCAATCAATGCTTCGTTGTGAGAGAGAAGATTAACGAGATGTTGAAGAACGGAGTCATCACCTTTGACAAAAACTATGGGTCTACTTCCGTTAACATGGTGTCATGTGGGCAAACTTCAAAATCACCGAAGGAGAAAATCACTACTTCATTCATAGTGATAAAAATGACTCAAACGTCCCAAGAGTTTGTTCCCTATCCAACACCAAATGGACAACCCATATGGGTGCATCCCGATCTCCTAGAAGATGAAAATTGGGAGATCTTCAAAATAAAGCCGACCGCTCAACAACGAAGGCAAGCCAAGAGACAACTCTGTAAGCTCAAACAGTAGCAGAAGTCTCAACCAAAACAAGAAGTCCCTGAAAAGGTAGAAACCTCCTCCACTGCTTCACTAGAGGCGACGAAAGAATCCCTTCCCAAGGCTTCAAAGGCGGTAAGAAAATTCACCCTTGGTGATTTCATGCCACCTCATTATAGAAATGAAACTACGCAGGGGGCATCATACACTTGCAACTCGGTAATTGGATTCTCCATGGATGGATATGAGTCCAGTGATACTGCCGTGATATTGCTAAGTGGGAGGAATCCCTTGAAATAAGAGAATACCTCTCCGATGAGGAATGGATTCCCGAATCTCATCTTATGCCAGTAATCTGGCATAACCCATTACAGCCACAAGGATCCTGGTCTGATCATGAAGAAGATCAAGAGGCTGTTCAAGAAAATCTTGTTGACCCAACACAAGCCAATGCTCCAGTGGAACCCAACTATGTTGAGCCACAAGGAGCAGACGAAGAAGAAGATTTGGCTCCTATGCTTGATCTTAAAGAATATGCAAGAATCTTGCAACATCTTGTCATAGAGCGGGAATAAGTTCGCATCGACAATCTTCGTCATGATCAAAATCCAGAACCAAAAATCCCTCAAAATCAACAGGAACTTCCTCTTTCAACTCCTGAAAATGGAGAAAACTGCTGGATCAATGATCCTCTTACATCTGAGGATGAATCTGACTCCCAATCGTCTATACTGGGGGCATCTCCTATCGGGACAACCTACAATGCGATAGCTCAGTGTCGCGACCTCGGACAGGTTTTAGCGGCCTAATCCGGGATAGGGACTAAATGAGTGATAATGGAAAGATAAGATAATGATATTGTTAGGGCCAATGCGTACACGGGTTAATAAATAATGCATATTACCCGTGCACTTGATTTCCCACAGGTGTCCGCGGTGAGGATATCTCAACAACAATAAATATTTTGTATAAGTGCGGAAGTGTGTAGCGAATCAAGTATGTAATTCATTTCCATAATAATAAGACCGATTACATTTAAATAACAAGTATCAGAATGAGCAATGATCATTAGCGTTTCCCAAAAGTATAGTTATAGTTTAGACAAAAGATCATTTAATTACATTCCCCAAAAATAGAGGCCAACAAAGGCCAATATAAACAAAACAATAACCACCAAAAAAATAGTTAGCCACAACCCAAAATGTAACATCTCTAGAGGCAACCGGATGTTTAAACAATATCATCGGCGCGCCACTCAACTAACTGTTGCGGTTCTCCGACCGCCTCCTCGAGCTCCTCCTCGGGGTAACCAACAACTGGACCTGAGTACCAAAGAAATTGATCAGACACGACGGTCTGGCATGAGGGTGAAAAGACATAATCATTCGATAATAAATGCATTTACCTTTGAAAACATTTAAATCTGTTTGAACAATAACTTTCAAAAAGGGAATGAATCATTTACTGGAAACATATATGCAATAATAAAACATGTATTGGTATCCAAGGAATCAGGAAAAGAAGCAAGGTGGCAACCACACGAAGCTAAATCCTCTATCACCGAAGTGACAAGAGCAAGCATATCAAGGCGTTGACCTCAGTCACCGAAGTGAGGAGGTTCAACGAAATTTACATATACATATATAATATATGAGACATGATCACGGCAGCGAGCCGTGCATCAGGAACCACGGTAGCAATCCAAGGTATCAGAACAAGACCACAGTTAATGAATCGGGTAGCAGGATCCAAACTGCAGCTGGCGGGACAAGAGGGGGATCTCCAAGTCAGTGGATCAGACTGACAAGGTTATTTAAGCTTAGTGGTGCCGACTCATAGGTTAAATCATCGAAATCAAGTCAAGTGTAAAATAAATCCAGTGCAAGGATATAACTGGGCAAGACGGGGGTGCTCAAAGGCACAACTATCATATCATGTCGGGCTTGCATTTCGGGACTAGCAATTATCGCAAGTATCTTTTTGAATGCTTTCAGGGATTGATAAATCATAAATCATAAATTTCGGGACTGCATGTTGAATTTCGGGAATAATGGGGTGCAATAGACTTTCAAATTATCGGGACAATTATTGGGGTTCGAGACTAATTCAAGGTGAATAGGGATCCCGTATGTCAACTTAAATAAAAACTTTGTACTCTTTGAGTTTTAAGACATTCCGGGTTCCTTATACACTTTGGACTTTTCAAAACTTTAAATGAGTATTCGTGATGCGGTTCCTTTCTCAATTGGGTTACTTATATCGTCAGTACATTTCCTATTAAATTAAGGTTCTCAACGAACCTCTCTCAATCACACAGACATTTTATTTTTGCTCTAAACTTGTCCCCAAGTGAACGGTACCCATCGTTCGAGTAGACATTACAGTTTGCTCGAGCAGAGTGGTCTTTGGAATTGTTAGTGGAAGGGTTCGCTCGAGCGAGTCGATGGTCGCTCGAGCGAACTCGTCCAGTTCAGGTTGGCTCGAGCGAACAATCCGTGCGCTCGGGCTAACCATTCTCTGGAATGAGTTCTTCGAGGGTTTACTCGAGCGATCTGAGGCTCGCTCGAGTGAACTGTCCACTGGAATGGTTTGGACCTTTTTCTGGACACTTTGCTTGCGCGATCTGTCCAGAAACTGGTTCCGGGACAGCTCTGCTCTCCCATTTCTTTCTTCTTCCTACAAATCCCATTGAGACTCATTTTCTACAACAACATGGGAGGCTCAAACTCCCTCTAGACATCATCCAACCATCAACAAACTCCCATCAATATAGACCCAAATCTCCTCTTTTCCATATTCATTCAACCATCAAAGAAAAGACAAGGAACCCCATTCACAAACATTCATTTGTGCTACAATCAAGAAATAAGTAAGGGCTATAAAACAACCTTTCCAAGACATTAAATGAACGAACCAAATCCCTTAATGAGCATTCATTTCAAATTCAATGCAGGTCAATAAAAGCATGAAAATCATGGTCAAATCATCAATATCCTCATAAATCCATTCAAAACACAAAAATATCCATTCATTCCACTTACCTTGGGTCTCTAAACAAGAAGTCAGGCCTCTAATCACCACTTCCAAGCCAAGAACACAATCTACACAAAAAAACCCCCAAAACAAAACCTAAATGGGTCAAACAAGAAATGAAGAAGAAGGAACTCTCAAAAAGGAAGATGGGGCTTGTTAATAGCTAGGAGAACACAACATTAAAGGATTGGAAGGATTACTTACTTGGAGACTCTACAAAAGGCAAGATGAGCTTCAAGAAGACTCTAAGATGGGTGGCTTCCTTCTAAAAATGGTATCCAAAGCAAGCTCCCAATGAGACGAAGAAGAAGACAACCTCCACTAGCCTATTGGTGCAAGATTTGGTGGTGATTTGGTGATGGATGAGAAAGAAGAAGAGAAGAGAGAAAAGCCCTAGCTTTTTGTTGTGTTTGTGCTGGAAAAGGAAGAATAGAAGAGAAGGGTCTCTTTTATACAAGTTGAGTGTGGGCTCCACCATTGGAATGGGCTGAAATCAAGACTTTCGGTGCTTCAAACGAGTTCAACGAAGAAGGGAAAAATGATCACCGAAATATCTAGTTTCCAAAAAGTATATTTTTCACTAGTTTCGGGGATATCAAATTTTGGGTACAGATTTGGTGTAAAATGACTGTTTTGCCCTCAATGCTAGGAAAGTCAAGTTTCGGGGTTCCGAATGGGGACGAGATCAACATGAAAGTTGCAGGGATTAACGGGACAAGTAAAACGGGATCGAAACACTAATCAGTGGAATCTCGGATAATCCCCCACATGAACGCAAGACTAATAAAAAAGAACCCCCAAAGGGTCTCACTGAACACAAAACACTTAAAATTCCCCAAATCTATATCAAAAGCTATTCTAATCCAAACCTAGTCAAATTCCACTAATCACACTTAGCACTAACACGCAACTTAATTAGTACTAATTGTGGTCACTCGGGTCGGGGTCTTACACTCAGGATGATAGTGCCTCTGAAACTTCATCTGCCGAAGACAGGAACTCCCCAACTGATAGTATATCTTCCGGAGCTACATCCTCTCAGGTGACTTCCACTGAGATATCATCTTCTCAGCCTTCGTCTCCTGAAACTGCGACATCAGAGCTCATGCCTCTTCTGACTGATCATCTTGAAGAAGCTCCTGCCAATGAAGTCTTCTTCAATGAAAAGCCAGTAATTGGTCCCAGATACCCGACCTCATAGACGATGTCTGGACCGATAAATTACTCAGCAAATAAGAGAAGTTGCTGGATACTGTTTAGGACTCGTTCCCGGAAAATGCTCCATGTAACCTGATCACTGAAGACGGCAATACTGCTATAAAGATGTCTTCAGCAAACGACAAGGATCAACCCCTTGATTCCGAGAGTGATCTTCCAAAAGAAGACCCTTTTCTAGAAGCTCTTGAAGTTTGTAGAGGTACCCGCTCTGGCCGGGATTACCACAAAAATTACAACCAACCTTCTTCTTCTTATGTAAATCGTTCAGGAAAGCAAGTTGTAAACGCCCCAAGTGGCAACAATAATAAAAATACAGGCCCGAAGGAGGCTTTCAAGTACGACTTGATTGAGTACTTCAAACACATACCTGTACGACTGCTCATCCTTGACTTATTATGAATGTCTCCACAAACTCGTGATAGTCTTATTTCAGAACTGCAAAGGTTGAATGCGGATGTCGACAAACATGTCCCACTAGTCCAATAAATTGAAATGGACTATAGGGTCAAAAAATCAAGTACTTCCTCAAAGGGAGAAAAGCAGAAAGCTGAGGGATCAAGCATTGAATTGCTTTCGGTTTAAAAAGCAGCAAGTACAACAATTGCCTTCAATAAGGATGACCTCCTGTTAGGCGAACTAAAGCACGACCAACCCTTGTACTTCACGGGGTACGTCAAAGAGATGCCAGTACACAAAGTCCAGATCAACCCGGATTCTTCACTCAACCTCATCTCTACTTTGGCACTCGAAGAGCTGGGCATCCCACCTAGCAAGTTGAGTCACGTGTCTGTATCCATCTTTGGATATGACGAGAGCGCTCAAAGGCCTATCGGCAAAATCAGGTTCAAATTGCAAATTGGTGATGGACCCGAAAAAGGGGGGATCTTCCGTCCTCTCCCTCCGCACCCCGGGGGCTGACCTGGGTCTCGGCGGAGGAGGGAAGATCTCGGGCATCAACATTTTTGTACGGGTATGCCAGATTTACTTTCTACTTGGAATTTGGAGTGGTGATGATCTGGGGATTCACCTTCACAAGTGAAAAGGAAATCAATCCTTTTTTCTAACTTTTCAAATTGCATAAATATTAAGAAAAGAGACAAGTTTGTTTTTTGAGAATCCCGTAGGAGGCGTTTTTGTTTGTTTGCCGTAAAAGGCGATTTTGCCGTGAAATGCAATTTTACAAAACTCATCAAATGTGAAAGACAAGAATTGTGATTTCTTTTTGTGTCTTTAATAAATACAAACTACAATAGAAAAGTGAGAAAAGGGATCTAACTTCTCAGGAGATTGTGGGGACACGTTGAGATCGACGGTCGCAAGTCATGTATGGGCTTCGCCATCGTCCTTCAAATGAGAACATGTGATGCTTTGATTCTTTGGCTTGGCTCCTAACCTCGGTTTTTTAAAGGACAAGGACAAAGAGGATGTCCTATATCCAATGAAAATCCGAGTAAACGGGCTGAAAAGCCACGTTTAGGCCATGTTGGAGAAGGAGGTGACCTTGGGTGGGTGGCCCCCCAAGGGACGTTGATCACCTTATGGTGCTTCCGGGAGCGAAGTAGCAGGACTTCGTCTTGATTTCTTTGGGAGAAGTGCAGAACTTTAAGTCGATAGATGTCGATCTGATCCCCTCTCTCTTGGAAATGGATCTCCTTTTATAGGCTTTTGGTAGCCATGGGGTGGTTATGGGCATTGATAGCCATGATGAGAGCATTGATGAGGAGTTACAAGTTGATTTTGTAACTCCCTTTTCATGGCTTGTGATTGGCCGATGAAGGTAGTGGGCTTTTAATTGCCTTTATGCTTCATGATGATGAGAGTTTCATGGGTTTAATGCCATGATTACTTGGATTTGTAACTCCCAAATGCTTGAATCTGATTGGGCCGTCCAAAACAATGAGTTAATGACTGCATTAAGTTGTCATAAACGGGTCAATTAATGTCATTAGGTGGTCGCCAAGGCATGTGAAGAGTCGCGGGCCGCGCTGTGCCTTTTGAGATTCTTCTTCCGATCATCACAGGTGGATCCACGCATTGTTTGATGTCGGATTGCAGTGCAATTTCAGACATTGATAGACATTGGTGGGCCGGTGACATCTGTCATGTTGATTTCACGATCGGTCGGACAGAAAGTGCACTTTCTTGGTCAGCAGGTTGGCGATCTTGAGGCGATCGGTGAAGATTTCATGCTTTTGATGGCGGATCCGAGATGTCGACGAAGATCAGTGGTTTTCAAGCATCAAAATTTGAATTTTCTGAAAATCATAGAGGCCGGAACCCCGAAACGCGAAAACCATCGAAAAATGGTCGCTTTGGTACAAAATTCGGCGACCCGGATTTGCAGGGTCGCCGGGCAACCATGCACCCAGGGTCGCCGGCAATCGGGCGACCCTGGCCTAGGGTCACCGGCGACCATAGGGCTTTGGCCCGTTTGGTCACCGAGCGTCGTTTTCGGCCGTTTTTTTCGTCTTTTTCATTGCTTTTTTCTTCTGTATTTTTATTGACATTTTTCCTCAATTATTGACTTCATTTTCTTGGAGAAAACTTGACGAGAACCCGCACGAAATCTGAGCACAAAGTTTCCCATTTTTCGGGAAAGCCAAAGACTTTGTAGCCGATTTTCCGTCAAGAGTCGAAACTAGGTCAAACGATGTCGGAATGGCCTGAAAATTGAGGTGAAGCTTCTTGAGCAGTGGATAGGACTAACCATGCTTTTCTTTGAGTTTTGAAGCCGTTTGGGGTCCCATCGATGCTTCACTTGATTTTGCTGCGGGGAAAATGCCGAGCTTTGATATGTGGTCAAACGATGTCCGATTGACCTGAAATTTGACGGGGAGCCTATTGGAGTCATTTTGAGACGTTCCATGGCCTCCGTTTTGGATTTCATGGTCCCGGGTTGCTCCGCCGCCGGTAGGCTTGATTTTCTCTCGGAGCATCAAAACCTGGTCAAACTTTGCCGGAATGACCTGAAATTTGACGTGCAGCCCTTTGCAGGCATGTTGAAGCCACTGATGTACTTTGTTTGATGAGTGATGGCTTTGGTGGTTCCCGCCTCCGGGAGGCTTGATTTTGCTGCTCGAGCATTGATGGAGGGTCAAACGTTGTCGGTTTAACTTGAAATTTGGCATGGAGCCCTTTGAAGACATTCTGGAGTCATTTGTAGGCTTTGATCGAAGTTTTGGTGTCCTCGACGATGTCGCCGCCGGGAGCGCTTGTTTAGCTATTGGAGAAGTGAAGTTGGGCCAAACGATGTTGGAATGGCCCGAAACCTCAGGTGTACCCCTCTTTTGGCTGTCTTGAAGGATCTTTCAGTTTCTGTCTGATTCTGACAAAATCTGACGCTTGAAGTAGCTTTGCCTGTTTTGTAGCAGGATGCAGCTTGACGAGGCTTCTTGATGTGGAGGAGACATATTGACTTTTTTGGTGTCAACAATTGGTGATCTCATTTCTGAAGTCACTGTATATGCAATAAGGACTCCTTCATGCTACAATATCCTTCTTGGACGTCCCTGGATACATGAGAATGGTGTCGTCCCTTTAACTCTACATCAGTGCATCAAATTCGTTGGCAATGACGGTTTGATACATCGAGTGTTTGCAGACAAAAAGTTTTTCAATGGCAAGGATGTCCATTTTGCAGATGCTCAAATGTATAAAGATGGAAGAGAAGAAAAGGAGGAAGAAACACCACCCTTTACAGAAAATCTCCAGAAAGATAAAGGCAAGGCTCCTCAGCAATCATCGGAAGAAAACAAACCTTCCAGCAAATCAGAAAAGAGCAGTCATTCTCCCTTCGTTGTTTCTTTGAAATCTTCAAAGCCATTGGTGATCACCACCAAAGCAAAGAAGACAAAACAAAAGGCTGGGGGCAAGTTCGCTGTCTCCTTTGTGTCTATTATGCACTACACAGATTCGGATTCAGAGACAGAAGATGACACAGCATCTAGCCAAGCTGATACTCACCGAGTTCAGCCCGTTCTCACTCCATTGGAGACACTTGCTAACGTAGAAGATCCTACGTCTGCTTCCTTCGTTCTTCCGGCGACTTTGGCAAAAGAAAAAACAATCTTCTTCCACAGGTCGGGAATCTCTTCATCAAATTCTCCGCTTGAACCTTTCCAAAACGAAGGTATGCCTCAACTATTCCTATAAAGTCAAATGGCACAAGCTATCATTTAGAAAATGGGCTATGATGCTCAGAATCCGACCGGTTCGGGAGGTGGCCATGGTATTCTCACACTATTGGAACCCACTCTGACCAAAAGTCAACCGGAAAACTGGAGACTCCACTGTCATAAGGACAAGTCTTCATACGGGTTGGGGTATGATCCTACCACTCCCATGAGACAGTTGATACAAAGGTTGCAAAGTCATTTTGCTGACCAAGCCTCAACATCTCCTGTCCATGAAGACATTGATCTCCCTGGATATCTCTTTGAAGAGTCACCCGTCAAGGATTCAGGAAACTCCTCCAATTGGTATAATTTCTCTGAGAATATAGAAGAGTTGTCCGATGACATAGACGTGCGGTTTTCTGACCCGGAAGAACCATCGTCTCCAAAAGAAGTACATTACTTCGACCCAGTTCCAACAGGGGATTGGGATCATCTCATTGCAAGTCTTGAAAAAAATACCAATCAAGAAGACCTATGGACAGAAGCAGAGCCTTGGTCTGTAAATGCTTTCAGAAATTCAGAAGGTCTTATTGAGTTGGAAGCCTTCGAAAACATTGTGGAGGAACCACCTTCAAACCCTCCAACAAAAGATGCTGTTCAAAAGATAGACTTTGGAACACCTGATAACCCACGTCCTGTATTCATAAGCAAGAATATAAAGGATGATGAGTTACTCGAGTATATCTCTTTTCTTCGCAAGTTCGTTGATTGTTTTGCATGGTCTTATGTTGAAATGCCTGGCTTAGACCCTAAAGTAGCGGTCCACAAATTCAACTTGTAAAAAGAAATCAAGCCTGTCAAACAAGGCCAAAGAAGATTCCGTCCTGACGTAATAGACAAAATTGAACAAGAAGTTTGGAAATTCAAAATCGTTGGCTTCATCCTCGAGGAACAGCATCCTGAATGGTTGGCCAACATTGTCCCCGTGACAAAGAAAAATGGGCAGATAAGGGTCTGTATCGACTACAGGGACCTGAATAATGCATGCCCTAAAGATGAATTCCCGCTCCCCATACCAGAGGTGATGATTGATAACACCTGTGGGTTTGAGCGAATGACATTCATGGATGGATTCTCTGGATACAATCACATAAAGATGCATCCTGAAGATGAAAAACATACATCATTTCGGACTCCATTTGGCGTGTATTACTACACTGTCATGCCATTTGGTCTGAAAAATGCAGGTGCAACATATCAAAGGGCCATGATGAAAATATTCCAAGATATGCAGCACAAGATGGTCAAATGCTATGTCGACGACCTCGCCGTCAAATGCAGAAAAAAAGAAAACCATCTCGACAATCTTCGAGAAGTCTTCCTCCGACTTTGCAAACACAAATTGCTGATGAATCCACTAAAATGCTTCTTCGGTGTCTCATCGGGTAAATTTCTCAGATTCATAGTTTGGAAAGCCGGAATAAAACTTGACCCCATCAAAGTCAAGGCTATCCTGGAAATGCCATCTCCAACGACCCTAAGAGAACTAAAAGGGCTTCAAGGAAGGTTGGCATACATCCGACGCTTCATCTCCTATCTGTCAGGGAAGTGCCGTCCATTCTCTCGTTTGATGAAGAAAGGTGTAGATTTTGTTTGGGATACTGAATATGAAATTGTATTTCAAGACATCAAGACATACCTGACCAAACCTCTAGTGTTGGCTGCCCCCACTACTGAAAGACCATTCATCTTGTACACAAGAGCTCTCGACTACTCTTTGGGTGCTCTACTCGCACAAGAAAACGACGAGGGAAAAGAAGCTGCTCTATATGACCTTAGCCACATGTTTGTAGGTGCAGAGCATCGCTACTCCCTAGTAACAAAAGAATGCCTTGCAGTGATGTTTGCAGTACAAAAGCCACGTCACTGCTTGTTGTCCAACACAGTCTACTTGGTTTCGAGGAACAACCTCTTAAAGGTCCTTGTCACAAAAGCAGGTTCTCTCAATGCCCGACTGGCAAAATGGTCCATCCTTCTATCGTAGTTTGATATTAGGTATGTACCACAAAAGGCAATCAAAGACCAAGCTCTAGCAAACTTTCTCGTAGAGAACCTATTGCTAAAGATTCTCCACTCAGAGATGATCTCCCAGACGAACCTGTCTACAACGTGGAAACTTCCTTATCAAATGCTTCTTGGGACATGTACTTTGACGGCGTAACTAGGACAGATGAAAAAGGAAAGTAGATATCGGGAATTGGCATCCTCTTTGTTAGCCCCGACAAATACATGATTCCACCCGCTTTCTCGTTACTGGAACCATGCTCAAACAAATGCAGCTGAGTACCAAGCCCTGATTATAGGATTGGAACTCGCCTTCGAATTCGGCATCACCATGCTGGAAGCTTTTTGGGGACTCTCAACTGATCGTCAACCAGATGAATCAGGAATTTGAGGTCAGGAAGCCCGATTTGCTGCCTTACTACAACAAGGAGCAATCTCTTCGACAAAAGTTTAATATCTGTCACATCACCCACATCCTTAGAGGTGAAATTATCCGTGCAGATACCCTGGTCAGACTTGCTGTATCTATGGCAATCCAAGAAGGGGAAAACATGCAAATTACAATGTGTCCAAAAAGGATTCTCCTTCCTCTTAACACACACCGAGCAGTTGCTGAATGCCACCAAGTGGTTGGAAGTCGGATGTCCATCCTCAAACCTCCGATCGGTGACTGGAGGGATCCGTTCATTGATTACATTATATTCGGAGTCCTACCTGAAGATCCAAAAGAACGGGTAAGCGTCCGAAGACGAGCCCCAAACTTTCATTTGGATATTCCTTCAAAAACACTTTATAGAAAATCCTTCAACGGAGTATTTCTACGCTGCTTGTCACAACAAGAGCCTGAGGAAACTCTCAAAGAAGTGCATTCTGGTCTTTGTGGAGCCCATCAGGCTGGTCCTAAGCTCTATAATCAGATAAAAAGGCTAGGTTATTATTGGCCTACAATGGTAGCTGACGCAATGCGATTTGCTAAACGCTGCCAAAAATGCCAAATTCATGGAGATTATGTCCACAGGCCTCCAGAATGGCTACATCCTACAGCAATATCATGGCCTTTTGAAGGCTGGGATATGGACATCATAGGTCCTATCTCTCCCCCATCAAGCAAGGGTCATCGCTTCATCTTCGCCGTTACAGATTATTTCTCTAAGTGGTCGGAAGTATTTGCGCTCAATAAAATGAAGACCTCATCAGTCCATCAATTCTTGCGCACCAACATTATTTGTCGCTTCGGCATACCTAAAAAATTCGTCCATGGTAACGGACTGCAATTCCGGGATCACAGATTCTACAGGTTTTGCGACAAGTACAAAATCCAAAGTTGTCCTTCGACTCCATATAATCCTGTAGCGAACGGACTAGCAGAAGCCTTCAATAAGACACTGCAAAATTCTCAAGAAAATGGTCTCTAGTCACAAAAGAGACTGGGGCGACAAACTACCAGAAGCTTTGTGGCCCTATCGAACCACCGTTCGAGGACCAACCCATAGCACGCCATTCTCCTTGGTCTATGGATGCGAAGCTATTGTCCCTTTGGAAGTACAAATTCCTTCCTTAAGGATATCTCTGCAAAATGACATGACGCAAGAAAGCAATGTCAAATTGAGACTCCAAGAACTGGATAATCTCGACAAGAGACGGCTTGAAGCTCTACAAAGCATTGAGCTGTACCAAGCACGTATGGCAGGATCTTTCGACAAGAAGGGCATGCAAAGAGACTACAAAAAGGGTGACTTGGTTCTTGCGGTAAAAAGACCCATATTCTTTACCCACAATTCCAAAGGCAAATTCGAAACAAAATGGGAGGGACCCTTCGTCATTAACAAAGTCTTCTCCAACGGCGCATGTGCTCTTCTAAACATGGAAGGTAACAGATGTATGCTACCCATCAATGACAAGTTCTTGAAGCGGTAGTACCCTTGAAGACTTCTTCAAACGGGTCAGAGTGACGCCTACACGGCCAAAGCCTATTCCCAGGTACTTGCTCGTCAAACCCACCCCATTTGAAATTTTGATCTTTATGTTGAAATTTCTAAAAAATTCTCAAAACAATGCTTACTTTCATCGTTTCATTGTTCAAAAAAAAATTCAAAACCAAAAAACCAAGTCTAGGAACCTCTTCCCGGACTTGACAAAAATTTTCGATCCTTGAACCCAAAATTCATGGTTTGAAATAAAAATCAGGACTCAAGAATTCCCACCCTAGTCCGCCGCCACTTTTACAACCAAAAATGGTTTTAAGTCAAAGTTTACGACCCTCGTGTCTTTAAACAAAAATGGTTTTTAGAAATCGAAAGGATGCGAACCCCATTCGATACTTCCAAAACCCAAAAACCGGAAGGATGTGAACCCCATTCGATACTTCCAAAACCTCAAAATCGCATGGAAGCGACACCTCATCGATGTTTGCAAAATCTCAAATTTCAAAACAAAATCGTGGAGACGCAACATTCCAGTTGGTATCCACAACCCAAATTTCCAAAAAAAAAAAAAAAAACCTCAAATTTCAAAAATCGTGGGGAAGCGACATTTAGTCGATACCCGCAAAACCAAAATTTTTGAAAAAAGCAAGGAAGTGACTCTTAGTCGATACTTGCACCCCAATCCGCGAGGATGCGACATTCCATCGATACTCGCAACCAAATGAGCAAGGAAGCGACATTCCATTGATACTTGTTAGACCATTCAGCAGGGAGGCGACCTTTGGTCGATACCTGCATTTTAAAAACCAAAATCGGCTAAAAACGCCAAAATCAGCTAAAAACGCCAAACCTGGCTAAAAACGCCAAAATCGGTTATAAACGCCAAATCCGGCTTTAACGCCAAACTTGGCTATAAATGCCAAGATCGGCTATAAACGCCAAATCCGGCTCTAACGCCAAACCTGGCTATAAACGCCAAAACCAGGCTATAAATGCCAAATAATCAACTATAAACGCCAAAAACGGTTATAAATGCCAAAAATCCAGCTATAAACACCAAAATCTGCTATAAATGCCAAAAAAATCGGCTTTCATGCCAACAAAACAAAACCTGGTTTTCAAAAAATCTAGCTCCCATGCCAAAAACAACAAACAAAATTCCGCTTCCATGCCATCTCAAAAACTTTGGCTTCCATGCCACAAAAAAAAAAAAAAAAAAAAAAACTTTGGCTCTCATGCCATTCCAAAATTTTGGCTTCCATGCCACAAACAAAATCGGCTCCTATGCCACAAAACTTGGCTCTCATGCTAATTAAAAATTTGGCTTCCATGCCATTTCAAAAACTTTGGCTTCCATGCTACAAACAAATTTTGGCTCTCATGCAAAATTTTTTTGGCTCTTACGCCACAAAACTCGGCTTCCATGCCATCACAAAATCCGGCTTTCAAGCCATCAAAAACCAAGCTTTCGCCACAAAATCTGGCTTTCATGCCCAAAACAACCCTTTGACAAAAGATTTTCATAAAATGAGAACCTTTTGATCAATTTCTCAAACAAACAGTCCCATTTAACTGTTGCTTAAATTTGTTTTCATCAAAAAATAATTTAAGTGAAAAGAGGGAATACAAAAAATATAGTACCAAAAATGTTTATACATGGAGGTACCAAAAAGAGAAGAAAAGGAGTTTGTTACAACTCAAGAGCTCAATCTAACATGGTCTTCAATCAAAGATTCAACTCCTCAAGCAGACTCTTGGCCTTAGCCTCCAAAGCTTTCAGGCCACGCTTCTTCAAAACATTTCCATAAAATGCGGCAGAATGCCGCGACCCATTTGCAGCACGAGGAAGTTCTTCCTAGAGAATCTGCCATTGCTCATATTCCTGAGTCTTCCTCCGGAGATTGCTATCAGCCTCCTCAACCTGGCGAATGAGAACCCCCTCCTTAGCACAAGCTTCCGCAATGGCGGTCCATTTGGCAGCAGCGTTTTCCTCCAAAAGCTCAAGATGCTGCCTAGCCTCGACAACCTCCTTATCAAGGCAGTTCAGGTCTTGTGATAGCTCGATGATGGCCAACTCGATAACGTTCCTCTCCCAAACGAACTGCTTCCGAGTCCGCAAGATCTCAGTCAGCTCAGATTTGACCTCGCCGGAAGGTTTCACAAACATCTCATTAAAGAAGTCACCATCTGGGAAACTCTTGGTCTCAATCCACTTGTTGCCCAACACAATGACTTCATCAACAAAATCATTGGCACTTGCAATGTCCAGACTGACTTATTCGCTATCAGCAAGAATGTTCTGCACATGCTTGATGATGCAGAAACCAGCTTCCAAGTGACTTGAAGAGAGAGTCTCAACCCATGAGCTCAAAACGCTCTTCAATACCTTCTTTGCATACTGAAGGTGCGGTCCAGATGAGGATTCGCCATGCTCTGGTGCCCGACTGCCCATGTCATGCCCCATTGGAGGAGTAATCAATCAACGCTTTCCGATTGAAGAAGCTGACTCATCACAAGGTTTCACACCTGCCGCTTTAAAACTAGTAGGAGAAGTCCTTACTTCTGGATTGGATGCAGGTATCTCCTGTTCTGGTCCTGAGGAAGATGGAGGAACTTCTCCTGCTGCTTCACAATCTGTCAATAAAAGGCAAAAAGGTATGAATATGATCTAGTCAAAAATCAATATCAAAATTATTACTACAAAATACCTTCTTCGACGACCGGCGGAGTACTTTATGGTTCCATGAGCTCATCCGAAGCATCGTCAAAGGTTGCATCCATGGATGGCTCGAAGTCGACAGAATCCTTTGGCAATTGAGCTAACAAGAAAACAAAACAAAATATTAACAAATGGCAGCACAAAAAAAGGGGGGGAGGGAGGAAAAAAAAAAGAAATCATACTAGGTGAAGATTCTGGAACCACTCAGAGTCCCTTGGTTCTTCCTCAGATGCCACAAATGGATCCGTCATCGCCTCATCGACTGGAACCTCGGGCATCACCAAATCATCGCCACCTGCCAAAAGAAAATAAAGCAGCGGATCAAAACAAAAATCTCTCATATGAGAAAAGAAGCGTAAATAGAAACAAAAATAATCATACCAGCCGTCTCCTCTTCTCTGGAGGTCGTCAGCATCCCCAGACACCTCCTCAGTAATGGTGAGAGGAACTTCCAAATCAGAAGGACTTTCATGCCGTCTCATATTACGGCTTTATCCTCTCTTCCTCTTACTTTTGTGGGACAGTCTGCTCGAAGAACTTGCCCCACTATCAAAATCAGGTCTCTTACTAGAGTCCTCACTGGATGGTCTGCTTTTCCCAATAGACTCCAAGGAAGCCTTTGTGCGCTCCGCTTGCATCCAAGTGTCGATCTCGGCCTCCTCCTCCTCCAGTTGTTTCAAGACCTCACCAGGAATCCCTTGTGCAGCTCCTGATCTGATGACATCCTGTTCACCAAGAAATACTATCTTATGCTTTGAGAGCTTGGTCGGGGCGGCACCCTTAACCACGGGGCGGAGCGTGTCAACCACGAGCTTCAAACGGTGAGTCTCCGTTAGCCCTCATTAGAAATATCCAAGTCCTAACCCTGGGCTTATAAGTCAAACCCCGTATTAACTTAGCATGAGGCCTTTTAAAACCGTGCGGCCCCGGAAACTGTAAGAACTTCGTAATTAAGTGTGCTCGAGCGGGAGCAGTACTAGGATGGGTGACCTCATGGGAAGTCCCCGCTCGTGCACGTAGGCCAAAGCGGACAATTTCATGCTGAGTTGGGCGGGGCTGTGACAATGCTTCTCTCCAGAAGGGAAAGCCAAAACTTCCTCTCTACGGACACCATCTGATCTGCCAAGACCCTTCCCAGGAGATGGCTTGACATCAAGCTCCTTCTTGGAAAGTCCCCGGTACACTAAAAAGCTCTCCACTAACCATTTCGTGAAGCCAATAGTCCGAAAAGTGGGCAACTCAGGATAGGAAATCATGGCAGTAGTGTCCTCAGCACTGTAAAAAGCCCATGCATTCCTCCCATCCTACAAACCTCCAAAACGCTTCACTATGCTTGAAGGCGCTCCAACAACGCCTTGACAGAAGCCAAGCTGCAGTGCAAAACGCGAGGCGACATACGGCTGGATATCAACAAGAAGATGTCTACGATACACCATCGTACCAACCTGTATGTTGAAAAGCCATCTCTTTTCTGCGTTTGTCAAAGCATAGTGTCTTCCTGACCCTGCCCTGGTGGAATCACGGGAGACACCAAAATCAAAAGCCTTCTTCCGCAGACCCGGAAAAAGCTTCACTGAAGACTGCCCAATCTTGACTTCCCTGAACCGTCGGATTCTCAAACGGGCAGACAAAAGAGATTCAGAAACGGCTGACCCTCTAGCCAATTGAATCATTAAAGGGTCATTGTCTTATGCAACTCCCAACTGATGGAAGCTAGGGCAGTGGTGTACGTACCACGAATAGAAGATATGGGCCGAAAATACCATGTTCATAGGGAGCCCAAGCCGAACCAGAAAAGCAACAGCCTGCAGTTCGGTACACAAACAGGAGTAAAGAGCGGGCACCAAAGCCAGCCGCTCACTGAATGCAATCCGACAAGCCTGAAAAATACAATGTGGCCTGATGTGCGTTCCATCTCCTCCAGCAAAAAACGGCCTCACCCAGCTAATAAGTGAGGTGAACAGCGAGATCTCTCCGCAATGCAATATCATGATAAATGGCGTCTGTACTTGCGAAGAATTTCCTCAAATCTTCTCGCATGGCAGAGATCTTCTTCAAATCTGGGTTTTTAGCCCTAGCATCCTGGGCCATGCTATCAGAAGACTCCCTGCTGTCAAAAAAGTTGGAGCTACAACTCTTTCAACTGCTGCACCTGACTTTCGAGCCCTCCTTCTCCTTCAAAAAATCATAGAAGGCGATGAGCTAAAAGTACAAAAGCCTGAACTCCTCAGACTGTTCCTTAAGGACGCTGTCGATAGGCATGAGCTCCTCATAGAGTTTACCGAGGATAGGCAACCCGGTGATGGCGCTCAATTCCTTCAAAGAAAAACCAATCTCACCATTCGTAACAATGAAGGTGTTGGTTTGTGGAAGGAATGACTCTAGCATGGCCATGAAAGCCTCATCAGAGAAAACCACGGTTTGCCGAAAAGAGTGAACGGCGACAAAAATCTCGGGCTCCTGCAGAATGGCCCCACCAACCTTTAGGGTGTGATCAGTTCATGATTCCCAGCTTGAGTCAGCACTGAAATGGCCACGAAGTCGGAAAGGCTTCACCCAATTGCTGCCGTCACCCCGAAAAATGCTAAGGCCCACCGGTCTCAAATCGACCGATGGATAATCAGAACCTTGGTAGCCACTGGCTTGCATCAACATGTCCATACAGACAGGTGACTTCTCCGTATAACCGGAAGGGCCGCCAACAAAAACCCCAGTCTTGATCACATTGGTCCTCTTCACCCAGCTCGGAGGATCCTCCTTCTTAGGGCATGTGGGAGAAAGGCTCATGATCGAAATAGTATGATCGAAGGTCGACATGATCGAGATAGTACGATCGAAGGTCGACCGGGTGGAAATAGCTCTCTCCTCTGTATCTGCTGTGTAAGAGAACTGAAAACATCTCCTTTGGTATGTCAAGTCGTCAGGGACTGCATCATCGAAGAAGAAGGTAGGCTTGGGGACAATGATTTGATCGTCCGTAACCCAAGGACGGCTGCTTACCCAATCTTGTAGAATTCCTCATCTTTGAGAGCGATCAATCGCTGTCTCATCTCATCACGATTGAGAGAGTCACACTCTTCTAAGTTCTTCTTAACAAATTAGACCTTCTCCCAGGCCTGGTAAATGGCCGACGAGGTGCGTAAGTAACAAGCCCCTTACCCTTGTTCGTTCTGGAAGAACTACATGTGAAGGATGGAAAGGAAAACAAAAATCAATCACGAAAATGACAGAATTTTGCTAAAAACTTATAGCGAAATTTTGAAATGGTTCCAAAGCAATTCCGAAGAAAAGGGAAACACCCCGAAAAAGATTGCCTGAAGATGGGCTCAACATCACTGCAGGCTCATAGTCAACAGAAGATTCTCGAAGAAGGTTCAAAGTCAAACATTACTGTGAGATCAAGCCAGTCTTATCAAATTCCCGTAAAATTGGAAAAGAGCTCAACATTGCTGCGAGCTCCAAACTCCAAAACTTGTAAAGCTCCTCAAAATCCCGTAAGACTAAGGAAGGGCTCAACATCGCTACGAGCTCCAAATCCCAAGACTTACAAAAGATTTTCAGGTATGCATCATGATGTTTCCACGTCAATTTACTAAAAATCATGCATCAAAGAAAACCATCATGCATTAGATGCTAGGAAAACCTTAACCAAAGTTTGACCAATTCCAACCCAACTTGGTCAAAATCAATCAAACTATGTCTAAGTCAAAAATCACGTTGGCTTGACCTAGTGACTCTAGCCTTCTATCTTGATGCATAAAAAAAATGCATGAACATCTTTAAATTGCATTACCTCATTATCATGATGATCAAAAAAAAAAAAAAAAAAGAAAGACAGAAAAGAGAGAAAACCTCTTCCAAAAGATAAAAAAATTTCTGGGCTGGCCCACAAGCCGTGGCCCACTGCCACGTGGCAGTACGACCAAGTTCGTACGGACCTGTCCGTACAGCAAAAAAAAAAGGGTAAAAAAAGGAACATCGTTGAAAGAAAAAAAGAAAAGAAAGAGAAAGAAAGAAGAAAAACCAAGCACGAAAAAAAAAAAAAAAGAAAAAACGTGCTTAACAAGAGAGAGAGAGAGAGAGAGAGAGAGAGAGAGAAAAGAGAAAAAGAAAAGAAAAAGCAAAGAAAAGAAAGAAGAACCTTTTTACCATCTACATGGAGTTTCTTGTTAAGGAAGGAAACTTACTTGAAGCCATGGAGAAGAAGAAAAGCTTGAAAATCCTTGAAGAAGAAGAAGAGTTCTTGATCTTGCAGCACTCTTGAAGATTCTTGCAAAAAGAAAGCAATGGAGCAAGGGATCCAACCTCCCCTTGCTTTTATAGAAGAGAGCAAACCAAAAGAGGAAACAAGGAGAAAAGAAAGGAGCCAAGTGCTAAAAAATTAGCAACTTTTCCAAAAGAAAGATACTTTGAGAAAATCTCTCCCAAAAACAAGGAAACTTGAGAGATTCTCTCTAAGTAAGGATATTTTTAGATATTCTCTACCCAAAAGAGATATTTTTAGATATTCTCTACAAAAATGACACCATATGATATCTAAGCCATCTTCAGAGCTTAAGGTCCCATAGGTTAGCCCACATAAGCCAGGTTTGACCACCTAGGTACTAAAAGTGACTTTTAGTAAAAAAAAAATCCCTCTTACCAATAGCATACAAAATATGGTTCCATCCTCGTTTTGAGTTAATTGGATCATTCAAAAAAAAAATGCCTCATGAGTTTCCAAACCATCCAACCTCATGAACCAAATTAAGCCAAAATCTTGAAATTAACATTCCACAAAAAACCAAACCCTGGTCCCCTAGCTCGCCACATACAGCTTGTTAGGTCACAAGACCAAAACTAAAACCAAAAAGCAAAAACCAAATCTGGCCACCCAACTTGCCACATACAGCTTGTTGGGTCACAAGATCAAAATCAAAACCCAAACCCCGACCCCCTGACTTGCCACATACAGCTTGTTAAGTCACAAGGTCAAAAACCAAAAAGCCTTTCTTGACCGCCTAACGTGCCACATAAAGCCTTTAGGTTCACAAGGTCAAAAGGGAAAAACCAAAATCCAAAACCCAAAAATCCAAATCCCCTGTCATTTTCAAAACTTTGCCTTGAGATGGTACGTGATCCCTCTCACTACCATAAAATTTCTCTGGAAATTCAAATGGCTATTAAGAAAAATGCTCAAGACTCTTGGTCAAGTCAGAAGCTCTCCTTCAAGTTTCTCTTCGAGGCACATCGACTCTAAAAGCTACGCAACTCGTCGCTGTACCTCAAGGGGGCATTTGTTGACACCATAAAAGTCACTTTGCCTCCTCAACATCAAGAAGCCATATGAAGTTGCATCCTACTACAAATAGGCAATGCTACTTCAAGCATCAGATCTTGTTAGAATCAAATAAAAACTGCAAGATCCTAACTTCACTCCTCCAACATGAAGTTTCAGGCCATTCTGACATCATTTGGTCTAACTTCACTCATCCGACAACTAAACAGGCGCTCCTGGCGGCAACGGTGTCGAAGACATCAAAACTTTGATCAGAGCCCACAGATGGTTCCAAAATACCTCCAAAAGGCTTCTTGTCAAAATCCAAGTCAAACCGACAACATTTGACCCTCCATCAACCCTCGAGCAGCAAAATCAAGCCTCTCAGTGGCGAGGACCACCGAGGCCATTACTCAACAAACAGAGCACATAAGTGGCTTCAACGTGATCCCAAAGGGCTACACGTCGAATTTCAGGTCATTTCGACAATGCTTGACCAGACTTTGATGCTCCGAAACAAAATCAAGCCTACCGGCGGCGGAGCACCCCGGGACCATGACATCCAAATCGGAGATAATAGATCATCTCAAAATGACTCCAATAGGCTCCTTGTCAAATTTCAGGACAATCGGACATTGGTTGACCGCACATCAAAGCGCGACATTTTCCTCTTGACAAAATCAAGTCTAGCAGCGACGGGACCCCAAATGGCTTCAAAACTCAAATAAAAGCCCATGGTTGGTCGTATCTACTACTAAGGAGGCTTCACCTCAAATTTCGAGTCATTCCGACGTCGTTTGACTTAGTTTCGACTCTTGATGAAGATTTGGCTACAAAGTCTTCGGCTTTTCCAAAAAATGGGAAACTTTGTACTTCGGTTTGCGCGGTTTCTCGTCGAGTTTTCTCCAAGAAAATCAAGTCAATAAATGAAGAAAAATGTCAAGAAAAATATAGGAGAAAAAAGGAACGAAAACAACCAAGAAACAGCCGAAAAACGACGAGCAAAAGGGGACAAAAGACCCTGGGTGCATGGTCCCCAGCGACCCTGGAAATCCGGGTTGCTGGATATCTGTCGGGTGGCCCGTTTTCCGATCCTCCTCGCGTTTTGGGAGTTCCAGCTCCTGTGATTTTCCGAAAATCCAATTCTTGATGCTTGAAAATGACTGATCTTCATGAACATCTCGGATCCGCCATCAAGAGCATGAAATAATTATTGATCGCTCCAAGATCGCCAGCCGGCTGACCAAGAAAGTACACTTTCTGTCTGACATCCGACATCCGACATCAAACAACATGTGGATCCATCGGCGATCGTCACAAGAAGAATTCCAAAAGACGCGGCACGGCCCGCGACTCTTCAAATGCCCAAGCAGTCACTTAATGCTGTTAATTGACCCGTTTTATGACAACTTAATGCGGTCATTAACCCATTATTTTGGACGGCCCAATCAAAAGAAAGCAAATGGGACTTAAGAGTCCAAGTAATCATGGCAATAAAGCCATGAAACTCCCCTCATCATGGAGATTAAAGGCGACTGAATGCCCATAATTCTCCATTGGCCAATCACAAGCCAAGAAAAAGGAGTTACAAAATCAAGAAATAAAAACTTGTAACTCCTCCCAACATGGAGCATCAATGCCATCAATCCTCTCATCATGGCCATTAATGCTCATAAACCACCGTATGGTTACCAAAAGCCTATAAAAGGGGGTTCATTCCAAGAGAGGGACACCTACCAAGACACCTAGAGAGAGACCAAGATACACATACACACATCCACAACAAGAAGCCCGGAGTCTGGAAAATCCCAGAGAAATTCTGAAGAGGTCCTGCTACTCTACTGCAAGAAACACCATAAGGTGATCGAAGTCCCTTGGGGCGCCACCCCCCAAGGTCCTCTTCTTTTATCCAACATGGCCTAGATGCGACTTTTCATCCCGTTTACTCGGTTTTTTATTGGATATAAGACCTCCCTTTGGTCTTTGTCCTCTAAAAACCTCAGGTTATAGCCAAGCCAAAAGAGTCAAAGCATCATGCGTTCTCATCTGAAGGACGATGGCGAAGTCCATACATGACTTGCGACCATTGATCTGAACGAGTCCCCACAATCTACTGAGAAGTTAGATCCATTTTCTTTCTTTTCTATTGTATCTGGTATTTCCTAAAGAGACAAAAAATCAAAATTCTTGTCTTTCATTATTGATGAGATTTGTAAATCGCCTTTCATGGAAAAATCGCATTTCACGGCACCAAAATCGCCTTTCAAGGCAAACAAATAAAAAATCGCCTCCTACGACATTCAAAGAAAAACTTGTCTCTTTTCCTAAATATTTATGAAATTTGAAAAGTTATAAAAAAGGATTGATTTCCTTTCTACTTGTAAAGGTGAATCTCCGGATCCCCACTTCAAATTCCGAGTAGAATTTAAAATATGGCATATCCGTACAAAAAAATGTTGATACCCGCTTTTCTCCTCCGCCAGACCCCGGCAAGCCCCCTGGGCGGAAGGAGAGGACGAAAGCCGGGTCCATCACTGTTGAGGCATTCTAGGAGCAGACAACTGGGATAAAATCTCATTCTCTGATAAGTATCCCATAAAATCAGCAGAGAGATATTCCCCTCTTCGATCTGATCGAAGAGTCTTGATACTCTTACTTAATTGCTTTTTGGCTTCCGCTCGAAACTCTTTGAACTTTTCAAAAGCATCGGACTTGCGGTGCATAAGGTATATGTATCCATATCTTGAATAATCATTTGTGAAAGTGATGAAGTACTCATATCCTCTTCTGGCTCTGACATTAATGGGTTCACGCACATCAGTATGCACCAATTCCAAATAAATCTTTGGCCCTATTGCCCTTAGATGAAAAGGGTCTTTTGGTCATTTTGCCTTCCAGACAAGACTCGCAGACAGGCATTAGTTCTACCACCAAAGAACGCAAGATATCATCTTTTACTAGCCTGTCAATCCTATTTAGGTTTATATCACCTAGCCTCAAGTGCCAAAGCTTTGTTGGATTAGATGAAGGTGACTTCCTCTTTAATGATGGTCTATTAGTTATTTCAGTATCATGTATCTCATACATCGTTGTAGTCAACAAATAAAGCTTATTGGTTACCTTCTCAGAATATATAAAAGTACCGTTCCTCTTTATGACAACTTCAGTACCAAAAGTAATAGAATAACTTTTAATCACCAAACTGGAAACTGAAATTAAATTCCACCGTAAAGACGGTACATATAATGTGTCTGACAAAACAAATTTATTATCTGAAAAATATAAAGTAGTAACTCCCATTGAAATAGCCTCCTCTTTAGCATCAGATCCTAGGTTAACAATGATTTTTCCATCACTATGTCTCCTGATTTCCTTGAACCCCTACAACGTATTATATATGTGATTAGTTGCACCGGAGTCAACACACAGGATTCTGAAGTACCAGTTGCAAAGCTAACTTTAGAAATAAATGACTCAATCATACCTGAGTTCTTTTTCTTAGACAGATAATCTGGATAATTCATTTTCCAATATCCTGTCATACCACAATGGAAAACTTTCCTTTTGTCTTCGAACCCTTAGCCTTGGCCACACCACCATTAGGACCATTTTCTACCTTAGGACCCTTCAGAACTGATTTCCTCTTGCCTTTCTGCCCTTTGCCTTTCGGCTTAGGCTTGGCAAGTGACTTTTCTGTCATCAGGACAGTTGTCTTCTTCTTTATAATCCCTTCAGCCAGAGTCAGATTCATTTTATTCATACTATAATTGACCTTGAAATTGTTGAATGACTTTGGCAGTGACTCAAGGATTATGTCAATCTGCGATTCTACATCAATTGCAGGCCTCAATACATCTAACTCATTCAATGAGTCCATCATCTTTAGCATGTGTTCCTATATTGGTGTGCCTTCAGCCATCTTGGTGCTAATGAGCACCCTCATAGCAGCCTGCCTAGCAGGCTTGTCCTGTTCCGCAAACATCTCCTTTAAGTTTGATATAATATCATATGCAGTCTTATAAGATTGATGTTGGTGTTACAAAACACTTGACATGGATGATTGTATGTCACAACTGGCTATCTCATCGTCTTTGGCCCATTTGATGTAAAGTTCATTTTCTTCTTCTGATGCATTGGGCGTAGGCTCATCAAGGGTGGGTTTGGTAATGACATATTTATATCATGAAGCAATAAGGACAATATATAGGTTCCGTTTCCAGTCTACATAGTTGGATCCCACCAACTTATTCTGGTTGAGGATGGTCACAAGTGGATTGAGAATTTATACTAAAAACATACTTTTATGTATTTGTCTTTAACTGCTTCACTTTTTAGTATATTTTTTCTTATCATCTAACTGAGATTTTGTATGGGCAAATGGTTGCATTGTTAAATTATTATACATGTGAGTGTCTTTTATTTTATAAAGTAGACAAGTTGGTGTGTAGAGTTCTACTTACACACGGAAGACTTGTTTGTTGGTTCTTATAGAATATAAGTTGTCATTGACAATCTAGATGGATTTGGATACACCATCGGTACGATTGTAGCATGATGTTTCAGCTGGCTTGTCTTGGCCGTGGGAAACGGTATAGTTTCGACTCATTACACTAGTACGCTTTGTGTCTATTGAACAAGGCCGTTTTTTGGGTTTATTGTCTTTATACTTACTATATAAGATGGTTAACATCCAAATGGTTATTATGAGTGCTTGTACTCTGAATCTCTACATAAATAATAGATACGTATATTTAGGGTTTGGCATTTTGATTTACGAAGGAGTGAGATCTTTTATGGTCAACAATCTCAGTAAATTGGATTACTATACTACGTGTATGGTGCATATTCGTTTATTGACGGAATCCACGTTCCGTAATAGGAATTGATGATATCCCTTGATGAAGCTTTTAAGTTTTAATTATGTCAAACCCTGTAGGTGGACTTTGTGTCCGATATATCAAATAAGTTAAGTGTAAGGTCTCAAGGAATTATAAAGATATCGATTAAATATAGATGTTAGTAATTATTTAATCGATGGATATCTGAAATCTTAACATGGGGAGATTAATAAGCATTTAATAACAAGAAGCTCGAAATATTATTTTGAGAATAAGGACAGGCGTGCAATTATAATTCTTTAGTGGACTGAATTGTAATTTATTTAATTAGGATTCTAATTTGGGTCGAATTAGGGTTTCCTATTTCCATAAGAAGCACATCCTTATTTCCTTCTTAAGGTCCCTATTGTAGCCTATAAATATGCGCTACTGATCTCTAGGTTAAATATACAAGAAAACAAGAGAAATCTCATTTTGGAGAGCAAAGGAGAATTCGCATAAGAGGCCCACACCTTGGTGCGAGTTCAAGCATATAGAAATACAGTAGAAGATCTTGAGATTTTCGGGTTACTGTAAGACCGAGATCAAATCAGGGAGATCTCCCAGGTATGGTTTTTAATCATATTCGTCTATAGTTATTTCTGCAGTGATCCATACGCAATATCGAGAGTTCCTGGTTTATGCTCTTCTCTAACAATTGGTATCAGAGCCAATCTTGATACTGAGTATGGATTGAAGAAAACATAGTAAGATTATAGGTTGCTATAAGAAAATATGATCTGCTTTTGCTGTAAGTAACCCATGTTTCGCAGCAGACTATCTAATCATTGTTTTGCAGTAATTGATTTGGCTATCATGGTCACCATGTGTGTATGTTATGTGAATGAATCCCATGAATCAAATTCGTGGTTTCTGTTTTACGTATTTTACAATTTTCATGGAGATGTAATTATATTGATATAGCATGTGAACTCCATTCGTAAGGAGGCTTAGGCTTCATGTGAACTCCGTCCTTCCAGTCTGTGAATCTTGTTTAGAAGGGACAATGACTAAGCGTCCTTTTTCGTCAAAAGGCTATAAGGCCAAAGAACCATTGGAATTGGTTCACTTTGACTTGTGTGGGCCCATGAATGTCCAGGCTAGAGGTGGTTTTGAGTATTTCATTATTTTTATTGATGACTACTCAAGGTATGGGTACATTTACTTAATGCGCCGTAAGTCCGAATCCTTTGAAAAATTCAAAGAGTATAGGGTGGAAACGGAGAAGCGTTTAAGTAAGAGTATCATAACACTACGATCAGATCGTGGTGGCGAGTACCTCTTTGGAGAATTTAGGGACTACTTAGCACAGGAGGGGATTACATCCCAGCTGTCTGCACTAGGTACACCTCAACAAAATGGTGTAGCAGAAAGAAGGAATATGACACTTATGGATATAGTAAGGTCAAAGATGAGTTATTCTGATTTACCTAATTCGTTCTGGGGGCATGCACTAGAAACGGCTGCATATATTCTAAACTTAGTTCCATCTAAGTTGATACCTACTATACCCACAGAATTACGGGCTGCGTGTAAACTCAGTTTAAAGCATGTTCGGATTTGGGGTAGTCCCCACATGTGCTGAAAAGGAATGCAAATAAGTTGGAACCAAGAATGGAAGTTTGCATTTTCGTTGGATATCCCAGAGAAACAAAATGGGGTTGTTCTATAATCCTAAAGATCGAAAGGTCATTGTTAGCATCAATGCTCGGTTCTTAGAAGAGGACTATGTAATGAAACACATGCCCAAAAGCAGAATTGTTTTAGAGGAATTGAGAGAAGAAAGTGTTGGAAGTAGGAGGGCTTCGTGGATAGGTTTTCAAAACTTTTGACCCACTTGACTCAGGGATCATGTACCCATAAGGCCATAAACCACATCCACGATGCAATTCCTCAATCTCATCAATCATGTATAGCAATAAACTCTATCAAGAAGATAGAAACCAACAACAAACTAGCAACCAAAATTCTACAACATACAATGAAATAGATTATACCTTTGGAGCTCGATTGTGCTCTATTGGAGAAGAAGCCTTGCTTGATGAAGAAACTCTTTCTTTGTAAGCAACTTAGGATCTCCAAAAATTCTTAGTCTTTTGCGCTATGACATGCTATCAGATCTCTTCTCTAAAGGAGATGGGTTGGATCTCCGAAAGAAAACAACTAGAAGTTGTAAGGAACTAGAACATAAACTAGAAGAGAGAGAGAGAGGAGAATTTGTGCAACACTTGCAGAATGCGCAAGCCTGGGCGTGAATCCTATGTTGGACGTCCAAGGGAGGGATCCCTATTTATAGCTTTGGCAACTTCTCCATACTAATTGAAATAGAAATCTCACTTCCACACAAATTAGTAGCTTTCTCCTTTCTAATTATTATAGAAGTCTCACTTCCATAACAATTAGTAACTTACTAATACCACTATTAGAAGTCTCACTTAAAAAAGAAACAGTAACTTTCTAATTCCTTTTCTTTAGAGCTCAAGTATGATTAGTTACTTTCTAATAACTTGGGCTAGCGTGGGGACCAATAGGGATTCCATAGAAAGCTGGCTCCAACAAGGACATCGTGATCCCACATCTCATGTGCAATCTAGGGCCACAGTTAATTGTAAATAACACCACTATATAAGTGCAATTGCACTCCAGTCTTAGGCATAAATTAGAAAGAAGACCCTAAACTTCTCAATTACCACAAGTAGGCCCCTCTATCAATATCCATGGATCAATTGGATTTAACATGTCCCTTCCAATCTTAGATCCACATCTTATTATCCTTGAGCCCCAATTAATCATAGTGATCATTAGTACCATCCAATTAACTCTTAATTGAGATGAGTGCGCACTTACTAATGATAAATCCATTAATTGGCACAAGGGGATAATATAGATAGACTCCATCTTCACCATTCAATGTTCCCACAGTTCTACTACCACGTACCCAAGACATCGAGGTGTTGACCTACAGTTAGCCTCACTCATTGGTGAATCAAAGCAAATGAATAGATAGAAACTTGAGTTAATCAATGTCTTAGGATTAAGAGCCTATTACTAGAGAATTATGAGAGCAGACCTTAAAATCGAGATAGTATTCCGTAAGGTGCTTCTCATGGTCCTTCAATACATCCAATGTACCAACACCATGATCCAGAATCTTACATTTTAATGATCGAGACAAATCACACTATCTCATAGTGATCAAAGTGCTGCAACCTTATCATATGAGATGCCCAGTCTCATTGCTGGTTGTGAAGATATTTAAATTTAAGATTGTGAAGATATGTGGATCTCATCCATACACATATATCACATCTAATATACTAATGGGACCCAGTTCATCTCATGAACCATCATGTCACATGTATTGGTTATGGGCATCAAGTAATAAAACAGCATTCATCTCAGAAAGGAAAGCATGATTTTATTGATAAATAAAGAAATTAATCAATTTATTAGATCATCTGATGGATTAAGACCATACAATCTAACAGAAAGACCTACCCAAACATTTCCATCGCTAATAGCATAGGAAGAAACACCTCAAGATGGAGAACTCAGCGTTCCACTACCTCGTCGTAGTGGGAGGATTGCCAAGTCTCAAGCTGATGATACTCAATGTGAAACAACCAACAAGATGGGTGACAAGCCAGATCAGCATGTTGATGGTATTTGTCACGCCCCCAAAACCGGGATTCGATCTCGGGGACGCGAATTTGGGGAATTTGTATTTCCCCTCAAAGGATCCGCGTGTGTGACGATGACAAAATTCACAACACATCAAAATATTTCGCGGAAGCTCTACAAGACGTTACGACCCAGAATCCATATCCGTCAGGTTCCGTGTCGTACTCGATCTGTCAGCATAAGATTATCATAAACATATTTAAACTCAGACTGGAACAATTCATAATATCAAAATATACAGAACTGACAGTAACAGGCTTATCATTACCCAAACATATTCAAGTTACAAATTAACGAGTGCATTAATTACAATTCCCAAGAAACAGGCTAACAAAAGCCGTGCAAAATAGCAAGCTAGAACAAATACTACCCAATGGTGTAACGTAACTCCGGAGTCAAGCATGACGTCTACATGACATCGCTGATACAACAAACCTGCAAACTGGTGGCTCAACAGCCCTCTGCACACGAACTAGCTCAAAACAAGGACCTGCTATCTAGAGCACCAAAGCAGAAGAATATCAGACACGACGATCTGGCAGGTGATCAATATAGGCAAGAGCATAAACAAATTTGAAGTTTGAAGGAAACAAGAACTAAAAACAATCTATTAAACTTGAAACAAATTTACAAGATTTAAAAACAATGCATGAACAAGATACTTATCAAGAAATCACGAGTGCATGAATAATATACGAAATAAGACATGAATACATATAATATCATGATTAGTAAATCCACAAAGAGCCCATCCTTTCTCCATCATACATGATGACAAGAGTAAGCACGCATGACAAGCACGACACGATCCCACATATACGGGGAATTTCCGGCCGCGGAACCGGAACACGAACATGCACGATGTGTCATTTAAGACACGACTAGTCTGCAGACAGTCCACATGTTTAAGGACCCCCAGGTAGTGGATCAAGCTAAAAGGGCAGTCCAAGCTCAGTGGTACTCACTTATATCATGAATGCACAAAACATGGCGATACATGTTCGAGAACACGACAAAACAAGAGGGAAATCATTTAACAAGCACGACACGACGAGACTAGCAAAATAGCATAATATAAATGCTTATCAAACTTAAGAAATGATTCCCTTTTCTTATTCTTGAACCACGTCTTAAAACAAGCTTATTCTTGAAATTCGAACGAATACATGATGATGCACGAAGCATCAAAACAAGAGCTTTGGTTCTTGAAACAATTCTTCAAACAAACTTGTACTTGTAAATCAAACGAGAACACGGTGTTGCATGAAGCATCAAAACAAGAGCTTTGGTTCTTGAAACAATTCTTCAAACAAACTTATACTTGAAAATCAAACGAGAACACGATGATGCATGAAGCATCAAAACAAGAGTTCAAACACGAAATCTATCAAGTTTAGGCTAAGACCATTCATTGACCCTTGTGGAATTGAAACCCAAATGTCGGAGTTTTGACAAGGTTTGGTGCCCCAAAAGTTATAGTACATTTTTGAAATTCCAAATGCACAAAGTCAATAAAAAGGTCTAAAACCTAGTCTAGTTTTCCTTCTCGCAAAAATCCTTCAAAAACAGTACTTTTTGTAACTGTCGGCCTGGGTTCAGCATCTCTACCGGTAGAAATTCCGGTTTAAGCTTCTCTACCGGTAGAACTTCCGGTAGAACCATCTCTACCGGTAGAATTACCGGTTGGAGCGCTTCTACAGGTAGAACTTCCGGTAGAACTAAGGGTTCACAGCTTTTCACACTTCTCTGCCAAAATTCGAGTCACTTCTACCAGTAGTACTTCCGGTTTAAGCGCTTCTACCGGTAGAACTAAGGGTTCACAGTTTTTCACACTTCTCTGCCAAAATTCGAGCCACTTCTACCGGTAGTACTTCCGATTTAAGCGCTTCTACCGGTAGAGATTCTGGTAGAACTTAGGGTTCACAGTTTTTCACACTTCTCCGCCAAAATTCGAGCCACTTCTACCGGTAGTACTTCCGGTTTAAGCGCTTCTACCGGTAGAAATTCCGGTAGAACTTATGACGTTCAACTTTTTTCACACTTCTCTCCCTTCTTCACTTCCACATTTGAACCACATGCACTCCCCAAGCCTTCATGCTTTCCTAGGGATACATTTCACACATTTTTAAAGCATTCCATCCACAATTAAACCATTCATTCTATAAAAAGACATCAAGACATTTTCAAGTATAAAATCATAAAAACTAACAAGATCAAACATGATTCTAAGAGCTTGCAAAATCATGGCTAACAAGACAAATGAAGAAGCCAAAACTCATGACTTGAAAGAATATAACATAACTTGCATTATGAAAATTAACATAGAAAACATGTCTTAATGAAATATTGAAACCATAATGAAACATAAAGCAATAAACATGAAAGATCCTATAAAGATCACTTGCCTCAATCCAATGCCAAGGAAAACTCCACAAAAACCAATAAGGAAGGGAGATCCACAAACTCTACACAAAAGCCCCAAAATAGAACACATAAAAATCACATTTTTGATCATCACAAACCCCCATTTCGAAAATGGGTTTGAAAACATAGAAAACAAGTTCTAAATGAACTACAAGAACACCAATGAAAGAATGGAGGAAAGTACCAACCTCGAGCTAGCTGAACAAGAAGAAGGGATGTTGAAGATGATGAATAGTGAAAGGGTTTGGCTCCAAAACGTGTCCAGCTGAAGCTTAAGAAAAGAGGAAGAGATTGACGAAGTCGGATCGGGGATTGGAGCTCTCTAGATGGATGTTTCAAGGGGAACAAGATCAAAGAGGAAAGCTTCTCCTCTCCTTGGCTCTAGGTCAAGACCGGTTGCAGGATTTGGAATGGGAAAAGAATGGAGGAGAGAGAATAAGAGGATATTTATAGTGTCTGGAAGGTCGGTCCCAATGCAGTAGAACTTGAAACGATTAAAACATGGTCTTGCGGACCCCGGATGGAAACGACGAAGAAGAACAAAACGATCGTCGAAAAATCTAGTTTTCAAAAAGTATATTTTCCCCAATTTCTGGAAGTTTCGAAATTTATGGACAGATTTAGTGAAAATTGTCATTTTTGCTCTTTTTTCTCGAAAAACGCGATTTCTGAGTATTAAATCAAGATGGTCAAAACATGAAAGTTGTTTATAATAATAAAATGAGTCAAAAGGAATAAAAATTGGAATTTTTAGAAACCAAGAATAAATTCTCATAGAAATACAATTTACAAGGGTCGGGTCAAAACAAAGTCAACGGTCTTTTAAAACTCTCCAAAGTTATGAAAAATCTATTCAAACTCAAAAACAAAGTCAAATCAACTCTAATCTTGTTTAAAAAGCTAAATCATGATTAAAACAACGCTAAGCCCGAAAATTGAGGGTTGGGGTCTTACAGTAGCACACCGGGATTAGTTTTAGCACAGCGTGACACTACTCATACACAGACACAGGATGTGCCTCGTCATAGGTGGGAGGGTTATTCATCGACCCGAACGGTATATGTTCTTGGGAGAGTCATACGACAGAGTCCCTGATGAGCTAGATACCGAACCCTGTAACTATAATGAAGCACTCCAAGACAAATATGCAGAACTATGGCAACAAGCTATGAAATCAGAAATGGAGTCTATGTACCATAATCAAGTCTGGGATCTTGTAGAACCACTAAAGGGGATAAAACCTATCGGTTGTAAGTGGGTCTACAAGAAGAAAAGAGGGGTGGATGGAAAGGTTGAAACCTTCAAAGCTAGGATTGTTGCGAAAGGGTTTACTCAGAAAGAAGGTATTGATTATGAGGAGACTTTCTCGACAGTGGCCTTGCTGAAATCCATCCGGATTCATTTATCCATTGCGGCTTATTTTGATTACGAAATTTGGCAAATGGATGTCAAGACATCTTTCCTTAATGGAAATCTTGATGAATGTATCTATATGGTATAACCAGATGGATCGTAGCTGAAGGCCGTGAGCACATGTTGTGCAAGCTTAAGAAGTCCATTTATGGGCTTAAACAAGCTTCTAAATCTTGGAACATTCGTTTTGATCAAGCCATTAAATCTTATGGTTTCAGCAAAACCCTGATAAACCCTGTGTGTATAAGAGGTACAACGGCAATGTGGTGATTTTCTTAATACTTTATGTATATGACATACTACTCATTGGAAACGATGTCGAGGTGTTGTCTTCGGTCAAAGTATGGTTGAGCAGTCAGTTCGATATGAAGGACTTAGGAGAAGCTAGTCACATTCTAGGGATCAAGCTCTTGCGAGATCGGAAACAAAGAATATTGGGCTTATCTCAAGCGGTTTATATTGATGTAATTCTTGCCTGTTTTAGCATGTAAGATTCCAAGAATGGATTTCTTCCTTTCAGGCATAGAATTACTTTATCCAAGGATCAGTGTCCTAAGACACCTGATGAGATATAAAAAATGAAGGAAGTACCTTATGCTTCGGCGGTGGGAAGCCTCATGTATGCAATGCTAAGTACTAGACCTCATATTTGTTTTGTCATTGACATGGTTAGCAGATACCGGTCTAATTCAGGGAGAGAACATTGGACTGCGGTAAAGCATATACTTAAGTACCTTAAGAGGACTAGAAATTATATGCTGATTTACCATGCCGAGAATTTGATACCCAATGAGTAAACAGACTCGGACTTCCAGTCAGATAATGATGCCAGAAAGTCAACGTCAGGATTTGTATTTACCTTGGGAGGTGGAGCTATAAGTTGGAGGAGTGTCAAGCAGTCATGTATTGCCGACTCTACCATGGAAGCCGAATATGTGGTAGCTTCTGATGCTGCCAAGGAGGCGGTTTGGCTCAGAAACTTCTTGAGGGATCTAGAAGTGGTATATTCGGTAAAATCACTTATAATACTTTATTGTGATAATACCGGTGCGGTTGCTAATGCAAGGGAACCCAGGATAAATAAGAAGGGAAAGCACATCTAGCATAAGTATCATCTTATACGAGAAATCGTACAGAGGGGTGACATAATTGTGACCAGGATTGGATCAGCAGACAACCTGGCAGATCCTTTTACAAAGAGCTTACCAGCAAAGAGTTTTGATAGTTATGTAGAAAGCATGGGGTGAAAATACATGTCACCATGGTTTTGAGTCTAAGTGGGAGATTGTTGGGAATTTATACTAAAAACGTACTTTTATGTATTTTTCTTTGACTGATTCACTTTTTAGTATATTTTCTCTTCTTATCTAACTGAGATTTTGTATGGGCAAATTGTTGCATTGTTAATTATTATGCATGTGAGTATCTTTTATTCTATAAAGTAGACAAGTTGGTGTGTAGAGTTCTACTTACACATGAAAGACTTCTTTGTCGGTTCTTATAGAATATAAGTTGTCATTGACAATCTAGATGGATTTGGACACACCATCAGTACGATTGTAGCATGATGTTTTAGCAGGCTTGTCTTGGCTGTGGGAAACGGTATAGTTTCGACTCATTATGCTAGTATGCTTTGTGTGTATTGAACAGGGTCGTTTTTTGGGTTTATTGTCCTTATACTGACTATATATGATGATAAACATCCAAATGGTTATTATGAGTGCTTGTACTCTTAATTCCGACATAGGTAATAGACACATACATTTGGTGTTTGGCATTTTGCTTTTTCGATGGAGTGAGATCTTTTATGGGTGAACAATCTCAGTAAATTGGATGACTAAACTACGTGTATGGTGCACATTAGTTTATTGATGGAATTCACGTCCCGTAATAGGGATTGATGATATCCCCTTGATTATTAAGTTTTGATCATGTCAAACCCTGCAGGTGGACTTTGTGTCCGACATATCAAATAAGTTAAGTGTAAGATCTCAAGGAATTATAAAGATATCAATTAAATATAGATGTCAGTAGTTATTTAATCGATGGATATCTGAAATCTTAACGTGTGGAGATTAATAAGCATTTAATAACAGGAAGCTTGAAATATTATTTTGAGAATAAGGACATGAGTGCAATTATAATTCTTTAGTGAACTGAATTATAATTTATGGAACTAGGATTCTAATTTGGGTCGAATTAGAGTTTCTTATTTCCATAAGAAGCCTATCCTTATTTCCTTCTTAAGGTCCTTATTGTAGCCTATAAATATGCGCTACTGCTCTCTAGGTTAAATATATAAGAAAACAAGAGACATCTCATTTTGGAGAGCAAAATAGAATTCGAAGAAAAGGCCCACACCCTGGTGCGAGTTCAAACAATTAGGAATATAGTAGAAGATCTTGAGATTTTAGGGTTGTTGTACGACCGAGATCAAATCAGAGAGATCTCACAGGTATGGTTTTTACTCAAATTCGTCTATAGTTATTTCCGCAATGATCCATACGCAATATCGAGAGTTCCTTGTTTATGCTCTTCTCTAACAACTACCTCATTATTTTAGTTAAGTGTGACCCACCAACTAGCATTGCATGATAACCGTTGTGAGCAGCTCCTCCTTGGGGAGTGGGACCCCGCCCCGTCTAACCAACACTATCCATAGGAGACCCATATCTAATAACCAGACATTTAGAAGCCCTCCGTGGGAACGGCCATTCTCAAGATGGCGCGAGGCTAATACTTTCCTTAGAATAGACCTATGGTGGAAAACCATGGGGATTTCTAAATTTAAATGCCCCGCTCCCATTTAATACTTTATAATTGAGGATTTCCTTATAGGTATATGGGCAGATACATATAGACATCAAATCATTTCATGATATGACCAATGATTAGTTCCAAGTCAAGTTATTTTAAGGAAATCCAGTTTCAAAGACTAGTGTAACCAATGGATCCATCTCATGGGTCCACCAACACTAATTAGAATCCTTTTCAAAAATTAATTTGATTTGACCAATTTTGGAAATTGCTATGTTTGGATCAAATTTGGAAACATTCTATGAAAGTAAACATCCACAAATAGAAAGTACAAAAATAAAAGCTAGTCCTCTCCTCCACATGGCCCAAGCGGAATAGACTTCTTGGACTTCTAGACTTTCCAAAACTTTGGGATTCCTCAAACTCTTTGGGCATCTCCCAAACGATTTTGGTAATCTTCAAACTCTTTAATTAGGAGTCCAACTTCACTTTCCTTTTTCGTCTTAGACATCACTAGAATTTATAAATTTGGAAAAATTACATAAATTCCTATGCCTCGATAATGAGACTTACATGGTAATCTAAACATGGAAATAAAAGGGCTCTAGGGAAATTCACCATGCCTTGCCCTTTCACGGGAAACCAAGGAAACCATGATGCCCTTTACACTTAGCCTCGAATAAACCAACAACCATAAAAGGAAAGTAAAAGACTTGTAGGCCATATGGAGAGGATATGAATCTGCAAAGTTAGTATCAAGAATATAGTAGGAACTAGGTCTAAAAGGATACCATTCATCATCTCATGAAGAAAATCCCGGACTGCCAAAAAGAAGAATTATGTATTTAGTTCGCTTGAGCGGACTGGGATCCGCTTGAGCGGACTCTTCTAGAACCTAGTCTTCCAGAACCTAGTCCACTCGAGCGGATGGAGGTCCGTTCGAGCGACCTACTTGGGAAACCTGTAGAAAAAACTTTTTCTTGTCCGAACCAGTCCCTTCTATTTCATTCATACCAGGTACAATATGCATACAAACATCAAATCTGATCCTCACAAAGCCCTAGGTCTATCCTCTTCACATCTCATGCAAAGATTAGATCGAGGCTTCTAATCTAACATGATTAGAGATGAGTTATAGCTCTGATACCAATTGTTGGAAGTAGGTGGGTCTTGTGGATAGGTTTTCAGAACTTTTGACCCGCTTGACTCAGGGATCAAGACCCATAAGGTCATTAGCTACATCCAGGATGCAATCCCTCAATCTCATCAATCATGTACAACAACAAACTTTCTCTAAAAAATAGAAATCAGCAACCAAAATCTACACAATCCAATGAAATAGATTATAACTTTGAAGCTCGGTTGTGCTCTAATGGAGAAAAAGACTTGCTAGATGAAGAAACACTTTCTTTGTAAGTAATTTAGGATCTCCAAGACCTCTTAGTTTTCCACTCTATATCCCATATCAGATCTGTTCTCTAAAAGAGATGGGTAGGATCTCCTAAAGAAAACAACTAGAAGCTCTAAGGAACTAGAACATAACTAGAAGAGAGAGAGAGGAGAAATCCATGCAACACTTGCACTTATGGGGACCTAGGCGTGGATACGAAGATTGAACGTCCAAGGCCCTCTATCCTCCTTTTAAATAGCTTAAGGCAACTCATCTTACTAAAAATTAATTAGAAGCCCTACTTCCATTAAGAATTAGTAACTTTCTCCTTTCTAATTATATAGAAGTCTCACTTCCATAACAATTAATAACCTACTATTACCACTATTAGAAGTCTTACTTTAAATATTAACTTTATAATTCCTTCCTTTTAGAGTTCAAGTATGATTAGCTACTTTCTAATAACTTGGGCTAGCGTGGGGACCACTAGGGATTCCATAGAAAGCTGACTCCAACAAGGACATCGCGATCCCACATCTCATGTGCAATCCGGGCCCACAGTTAATTGTAAATAACACCACTATATAAGTGCAATTGTACTCCAGTCTTAGGAATAAATTAAAAAGAAGTCCCTAAACTTCTCAATTACCACAAGTAAGCCCCTCTATCAATATCCATGGATCAATTGGATTTAACATGTCCCTTCAATCTTCGATCCACATCTTATTATCCTTGAGCTCCAATTAATCATAGTGATTATTAGTACCATCCAATTAACTCTTAATCGAGATGAGTGTGCACTTACTAATGATAAATCCATTAATTGGCACAAGGGGATAATATAGATAGATTCCATCTTCACCATTCAATGTTCCCACAGTTCTACTACCATGTACCTAAGACATCGAGATGTTGACCTATAGTTGGCATCACTCATTGGTGAATCAAAGCAAATGAATAGATAGAAACTTGAGTTCATCAATGTCGTCGGATTGAGAGCCTATTGCTAGAGAATTATGAGAGCAGACCTTAAAATCGAGACAGTATTCCATAAGGTACTTCTCATGGTCCTTCAATACATCAAATGTACCAGCACCATGATCCAGAATCTTACATTCTGATGATCGAGACAAATCACACTATCTCATAGTGATCAAAGTGACGCAACCTTATCATATGAGGTGCCCAGTCTCATCATTGGTTGTGAAGATATTTAATTATAAGATTTGTGACACGTCTCCTGTATGTGAATCTCATCCATATGCATATATCACATCTAATATACTAATGGGACCCGACTCATCTCATGAACCATCATGTCATATGTATTGGTTATGTGCATAACATATTAAAACACCAATCATCTCATGAAAGGAAAGCATGTTTTTATTGATAAATAAAGAATTTAATCAATTTATTACATCATCTGTTGGATTGAGTCCATACAATCTAACACAAGCTGGTACGGTGGCATACGTCCACCTCCCGATCTGCAAACAGTAAGTATAAAACCATATGTAGGTACACACATACAAACCCACATGTACACACACTTATTCAAACCCACACACACACAAACCCAACTGTACACATACACACAAACACACATGTACACACACATATTCAAACCCCCCCACACACAATTCCAAATGTACACATACACAAAACCCGACATGTTCACACACATATTCAAACCCCCACACACAAACCCATACCTACACATACACACACAAACTCACTCACACACACACACACACACACACACACACACACACACACACACACACACACTCCTAAACAAGAGGTCCGGTTAATCCTACATAGGGTGCTCCCATCACATTGTCAATAGAGCCACATGGGAGCCCACCCTGCGAGCATATTAAAAGAGGGTATTAGAGCGAGTAACGGAATGGGTATATGCTCTTGTCTCGTAATATAGGGAGGTCATAAGATAACCATAACTTATACGAATCCTATTGTCAAGGCCAAGGGGAGCGGGCACTAGCCAACCCAAGGCTATGGTCATCCATCACATGTAGGGTCCATACCGTCTAACACGGTGGTTATCCGGGTCCAATGTGCCTCTCATATTCATTTGGTGCTTCTGAAGTTGTTGGCACCTCGGAGTTCCACTACGCCACCCACTTAGCCCAATATGAGTCCCACATACACTACCTCACAACCCCACAAGGAGATGCTAGCCTACACACCCCTTACTAGAGGTCCAATTCTTATTCATAGGTCAAGTGGGGCCAAGGTCCAAGTTTCAAGGGTAAATGGGTCCCAAATCCATTTAATTTAACACCATTTTAATGCCCAATAAAAACTCCACTATTAATGCATTTTAAATCCACATACACTAACCCAAATAATCCAATTTAACACCATTTTAACACCCATTAATAGCTCCACCCTTAATGTGTTTCAAGTCCATACCCACTAATCCAAATAAACCAATTAAAGACCATTTTAATACTCATTAATAGCTCCACCATTAGTGTATTTTAAATCCATACCCACCAATCCAATTATCATAAATGCATATATTAGAGATATGTAACACATTTAGAGATATTCAACACATTTATAGCATTAGTAGATAAATTTAACACATTTCAAGCATTAGTAGATATATTTAACATATTTAAACTATTAATAGAGATATTTAACACATTTTAAGCATCTAGTAGAGATATTGAACACATTTAAAGCATCTAGTAAAGATATTGAACATGTTTAAAGCATCAAAACCAACAAATGTAACATGTCCACACTATTATTCATGTCTATGTACTTGCCATGGCTTGATTGCACAAAACCCCTCTTTCTTGGTACCTAGGGTTTTTGTCGCGACTCGGACCGGGACCGTGACTTGGTTGAGAATAAATTTGGAATTTCCCACGGGTTCCCACGGTGAGGATCCCGAGACACGGGGACTAACTAACATTTTTAAGTTTGCAAAAGCGTGTAGCAAATCACATCACGATGAAACATGAATAAAATTATTCAAGTGCATGAGTAAAAATAGCATCGAGACTAAGAAATCAGGGAAGGAAATATAACAAACATTCCCATTATGATTCAAGTTAATAAGTTAGCCAAAAGTAAGTTAAGTTAGATACATCCCAAATAAGAGGCCAACAAAGTCCAATACACTTCCCAAAATGAAAGAAGGAAACCCAAAACACGTGAAATGAAACTCAACATCCCACCTGACGTCTAGTTGACGTCGCCACACTGCCACTCTCTAACTGGGAGTGGCTCAACAGCTCCTCTTGACGCTCCTCCTTAAACACAGCGTCGCCTGCACCTGGGCACCAAAATAAACAAGAATCAAACACGACGGTTTGGCAGGTAATCAATTTAGGCAAGAGCATATAACCAAACGAAGTTTTAAGAAACATATTGAAACAACTTGCTAAATTTGAAACAATTACTTGACTGAGGTACATTTCGAATATACAATGAAACTAGTGTCGCGACCCCAGACTGAGACCCGGGTCCGCGATGCATAGAATTGCATTAAAGAAACATACCGCCTGTCTTCCCATAGGTTTCCACGGTGAGGATCCCAAGACACGGGTCGAGCTCACACGAATAGGTATGCGGAAGCGTGTAGCAAAACATATCACACTAATCTTAAATAATAAGATTCAAGAGAAATTATAATACTGAGACTTGGTATCGAAAGAGAAATGTCAACATAGCATTCCTATCATGATTAAAGTTTCACCATTTAACAAAAGTATATTAATTCAAAATACATATCCATGAAAGGCCAATAAAGGCCAATACAACAAAATAAGATCCCAAAAGATATCCCAAAACTAGGTGAATGAGAAATCAAGATCCCGCCCGACGTCTAGATGACGTCGTCAGGCTGCCACTCATGTGCTGGGGGTGGCTCAATAGCCTCCTCCGGGCACTCCTCATCAAACGCGATACAGAGGAAAAGATGAAAAGATGACCTATTGGGTGCAAGTGGATCTACAAGAGGAAAAGATGACCAGATGGAAGGCTTGTTGCGAAGGGTATACTTAGAAAGAGGGTATCAATTATGAGGAAACCTTCTCGCTGGTAGCCATGCTCTAATCCATTCGGATACTTTTATACATTGCGGCTTATCTAGATTACGAGATTTGGCAAATGGATGTCAAGACGGCGTTTCTCAACGGCTATCTTGAGGAAGACATCTATATGGTGTAGCCAGACGATTTTGTAGCTAAAAACCAAGAGAAAAAAGTTTGCAAGCTGCAGAAGTCCATTTATGGACTGTGATGGAACGCGCTCCGAGGCGCCTTGGGGCGGCTACCGGGGTCGGCGGAACGTGGGAGTCCGTCGGGTCCGGCCCTTTCGCGCCCTGGCGGGCCCTGAAGCGTGCATCAACATTTCTTTGTGTGGGTGTGCCAGATTTTCTATTTTACTTGGAATTGCAAGTGGTAATCCGGAGATCAACCTTCGCAAGTAAAAAGGAAATCAACTTCTTTCAAGTTTTCCATTGCACAAATATTTAAGAAAAGAGACATTTTCTTAATTTGCCGTGAAAGGCGATTTTGTTTGGCATTTATAGCCGATTTTGGCGTTTATAGCCGATTTACAATTCTTATCAATAATGAAAGACAAGAGTTGTGATTTTTGTCTCTTTAGAAAAATACAAACTACAATGAAAAGCAAGAAAAGGAAGATCTAACTTTTCAGGAGATTGTGGGGGACTCGTTCAGATTGACGGTCGCAAGCCATGTATGGGCTTCGCCATCATCCATGCAGATGAGAACAGAAGATGCTCTTGATTCGCTTGGCTTGGCTATAACCTCAAGTTTTTAGAGGACAAAGACCAAGAGAAGGTCCTATGTCCAATAAAAAGCTAAGTAGACGGGCTGAAAAGCCACGTCTAAGCCATTGGAGGCAGCAGGAGAAGGCAAGGACCTTGGGGGGGGTGCCCCCCAAGGGACTTTTGTCACCTTGTAGTGGTGGCCGGTGCAGAACTTCAGCAGAGTTTTTCTCTCTTTTTTTCTTTCTCTCAGATCTCTTTCTGATCTTTTTTCTGATTTTCTCCCTTTTTTTCTGATCCCGATTTCAATGGAATGCTCTCCTATTTATAGGCTTTTGGTAGCCATTTAGGAGGGTTTATGAGCCTTAATGGCTTTAATGGGAGGGGTTACAAGATTTATTTCTTGATTTTGTAACTCCTTTTTCCTTGAATCTGATTGGCCGATGGAGATTAAGGGCTTTTAATCACCTTAATTACCATAATGGGAGGAGTTTCATGGTTTAAATGCCATGAATCAATTGACTTGTAACTCCCAAATGCTTGCTTCTGATTGGGCCGTCCAAAGAAATGAATTAATGACCATAATAAAGTTAGTCAATTAACCACATTAATTGGTCGCCGAGCAGTCGAAGAGTCGCGGGCCGTGCCGTGTCTTCTGGAATTCTTCTGGCGATGATCATCGATGGATCTACATGCTGATCGACATCGGATGAACATGTAACTTCAGACATTGATAGCTAAGAGCGGGCCGGTGACATCTGTCTTGTCGATTTCACGATCGGTCGGACAGAAAGTGCACTTTCTTGGTCGACCGGTTGGCGATCTTGGAGCGATCAATGATGATTTTATGCTTTTGGAGGTTGACCCGTGATTTTGACGGATGTCGGAGGATATGAGTCAATTTCAAGCACTAAAAATCACATTTTCAGGAAACCACAGGGGCCAAAGTGCGCGAAACGCGAAAAAAGACGGAAAAAACGGGTCACCGGCGGAAAATCCGGTGACCCGGACCTCCATGGTCGCCGGCGACCATGGACCGGCGACCATGGGCCATGGTCGCAGGGGCCTGCGACCATGGGCCATGGTCGCAGGGGTCTGCGACCCTGGGGGATTTTTCCCCTTCGGAGCCCGTTTTGCGGTCGTTTTGAGGTCTTTTTCGTCGCCGTTTTCTTCTGTATTTTTCTTGACATTTCTTCTCATTTATTGGCTTGATTTCCCTGTAGAAAACTTGATGAGAATCCTTGCATTTTTAGAGTGCAAAGTTTCCAATTTTCCGGGAAAGCCGAAGACTTTGTCGCGTAGAGCTGCTGATTTTCCGCCAGAAGCTGAAACTTGGTCAAACGATGTCGGAATGACCTGAAATTTGAGGTGAAGCCTCCTGAGCAATAAATAAGACCAACCATAGGCTTTTGTTTGAGTTTTGAAGCCGTTTGGGGTCCCGTCGATGCTTCACTTGATTTTGCTGCGGGGAAAATGCCGAGCTTTGATATGTGGCCAAACGATGTCCGATTGACCTGAAATTTGACGGGGAGCCTATTGGAGTCATTTTGAGACGTTCCATGGGCTCTGTCTTGGATGTCATGGTACCGGGTTGCTCCGCCGCCGGTAGGCTTGATTTTCTCTCGGAGCATCGAAACCTGGTCAAACGTTGTCGGAATGACCTGAAATTCGACGTGCAGCCTTTTGGAAGCATGTAGAAGCCACTCATGCACTTGGTTTGATGAGCGAAGGCTTCGGTGGTTCCCGCCGCCGGGAGGCTTGATTTTGCTGCTCGAGCATTGATGGAGGGTCAAACGTTGTCGGTTTGACTTGAAATTTGGCATGGAGCCCTTTTGGGACATGCTGGAGTCATCTGTAGGCTCTGATCGAAGTTTTGACGTCTCCGATGATGTCGCCGCCGGGAGCTCCCGTTTAGCTGTCGGAGAAGTGAAGTTAGGCCAAATGTTGTCGAAATGGCCCGAAACTTCATGTGTACTCTTCTCTTGGCTATCTTGAAGGATCTTGCAGTTTTTGTTTGATTCTGACAAGATTTGAATTTTTGGAGAAGTTGCATTGCCTATTTATGGCAGGTTGCGACTTCATGCAGCTTTCTTGATTTGAAGAGGCAAAGTGACATTTTTGGTGTCAACAAATGCCCCCTCGAGGTACAGCGACGAGTTGCTTGACTTTTGTAGTCGATGTGCCTCGAAGATATTTTTGAAGGAGAGCTTGTGTCTTGACCAAGAGTCTTTGAGCAATCCTTCCTTTGGTAGAGTAGCCTTTGAGCTTCCAGGGGAATTTTATGGTAGTGAAAGGAATCACACACCATCTCGAGGCAAAGTTTTGAAGATGACATCAGGGATGTGGATTTGGGCTTTTGTTTTTGACCTTGTGACCTAACAAGCTGTATGTGGCAGGTTAGGGGGTCGGGTTTTGGTTTTGACCTTGTGACCCAACAAGCTGTATGTGGCAAGTTGGGGGATCATGATTTGGTTTTTGGTTTTGGTCTTGTAACCTAACAAGCTGTATGTGGCAAGTTAGGGGACCAGGATTTGGTTTTTGGTCACTCTTTGGGACTGTGTGGGTCCATTGGAGTGGTTTCGATTTTTGTGGAATGTCAATTTCAAGATTTTGGCTCAATTTGGTATATGAGGCTGGATGGTTTGATTTTTGGAAGCTCATGGGGCTTGGGATTTTTTTTTTGTATGGTTCAATCAACTCAAAAGAGGCATGGAACCATTATTGTATGCTCTTGGTAAGAGGGATTTTTTCCTGACTAAAAGCCCAATTTTTTTTTTTAGTGCCTAGGTGGTCAAACCTGGCTCATATGGGCTAGCCCATGGGACCTTAAGCTTTTTAGGATGGCTTAGATCTCATGTGGGGCCATTTTTGTAAAGAATATCTAAAGATATCTCATTTGGATAGAGAATATCTAAAAATATCTTTATGGGAGAGAATCTCTCATCTTCCCTTAATTTGGGAGAGAATATCTCAAGGTATCTTTCTTTTTGGGAAAGAATCTCCAATCTCCTATTTTGTTGGAGAGAATCTCTCATTGATTGATTTTGGGAGGAAATCTCTCAAAGACATCTTTCTTTTTGGGAAAGAATCTTTCTAATTCCTTCTCTTTTGGTAAGGTTACTAATTAGTAACACTTACCTTTCTTTTTTGTTTCCTTCTTTGATTTGCTCTCTTCTATAAAAGCAAGGAGGGTAGGATCTCTTGCTCTTATTGCTTTCTTTTGCAACAATCTCAAGAGAGCTCCAAGGCCAAGAGTTTTTCTTCTTCAAGGATCTTCAAGCTTTTTCCTTCTTCTTCTCCATCAATGGCTTCAAGTAAGTTTTCTCTCTTTTTCTTTCAAGAAAACTTTATGTAGGGAATAGGATGGTAAAAAAAGAAAGTTTCTCTTCTTTTTTTTTCTTTCTTCTTTTTTTTCTTTCTTTCTTTTCTTTCTATTCTTCTTCTTTTTTTTTCTCTTTTCCACGTGATTTCTTCTTTTGTTTTTTTTTTTTTCTTTTTTTTTCACACGTTTTTTTTCTTCTCTTTTTTTTTTGTGTGGGCCGTACGAACAGATCCGTACGGCCACGTGGCCTGATTTTTTTTTTTTTTTTTTTTTTTTGAGAAAGTTTCTTTTTTTTTCTTTTCTTTCTCCCTCCTTTCTTTGAGAAAGTTTCTTTTTTTTTTTTCTTTCTCCCTCCTTTTTTTTTTTTTTTTTTTTTTTTTGCTCATCATGATAATGCATTTTTATGCAAATCTAGATGTTCATGCATGTACTTTTTGTAAATTGAATTGAGTAGCATGATGTGATAGCATACCTGAAAATCTTTGCAATTTTGGGAATTTGGAGCTCGCAGCGATGTTGAGCCCTTCTTGATTTTGCGGAGATTTTGAGGTTTCGAAAGTTTGGAGTTTCGAAGCCCGCAGCAATGTTGAGCCCATCTTCAAACTTTCTATTTCTGTCGGGGTATTTCCTTTTTCTTTGGAATTGCCCCGGAGTCATGCCAAAATTTCGCCAGATTTTTGGTGGGACAAAGTGACCCCTTTTTTTTTTAGCGAAATCCTGTCATTTTGATGACGATCTTTTTCTTTTCCAACCTTTGCAGGTGGTTCCTCCAGAGCGAACAAGGGTAAAGAGCCTGCTACAAGCGTACCTCGTCGATCTGCTAGATCTTCCAATGTGGCCGTTCAGCAGGCCTGGGAGAAGGTCCAGTTTGTTGAGAAGAACTTGGAAGAGTGCGATTCCCTCAATCGCGATGAGATGAGACAGCGATTGATCGCTCTCAAGAATGAGGAATTCTATAAGATCATGGTAAGCAACCGTCCTTGGGTTATGGACGATCTGAGGGTTTTACCCAAGCCTACCTTCTTCTTTGGAGATGCAGTCCCTGACGACTTGACATACCAAAGGAGATGTTTTCAGTTCTCTTACACAGCAGATGGTGAAGAGAAGACTGTTTCTACCCGGTCGTCTTTTGATCGTACCATCTCGATCATGAGCCTTGCTCCCACGTGCTCTAAGAGGGAAGATCCTCCGAGCTGGGTGAAGAGGACCAGTGTGATCAAGACCGGGGTTTTTGTTGGTGGACCCTCCGGATATGCGGAGAAGCCACCTGTCCGTATGGACATGTTGATGCCAGCCAGCGGCTACCAGGGCTCTGATTATCCGTCGGTCGATTTGAGACCGGTGGGCCTTGGCGTTTTCAGCGGTGACGACAGTACTTGGGTGAAGCCTTTTCGACTTCGTGGCCGTTTCAATGTTGAATCCGATTGGAAGTCATGGACTGACCACACCTTGCTGATTGGGGGCGCCGTTTTGAAGGAAGCCGGGATTTTTGACGCGGTCCGCGCTTTTAGGGAGACCGTGACTTTTTCCGATGATGCCTTCATGGCTATGTTGGAGTCTTTCCTCCCTCAGACCAATACCTTCGTTGTCACGAACGGTGAGATTGGTTTTTCTCTGAAGGAGTTGAGTGCTATTACTGGATTACCCATCCTTGGCAAACTCTACGAGGAGTTCATGCCGATTGACAGCGTCCTTGAGGAGCAGTCAGAGGAGTTCAGGCTCCTATACTTTCAGCTCGTCGCCTTCTATGATTTTTTGAAGGAGGGCTCGAAAGTCAGATCCAGCAGTTGGAAGAGTTATGGCTCTTCATTCTTCAACTTCTTTGACAGCAAAGAGTCTCCTGATAGCATGACCCGGGAAGACAGGAAGAAGACTTTGGCCATGCAGGAAGAGTTGAAGGGTTTCTTCGTAAGCACAGATGCCCTTTATTCTGACATTGCACTGCGGAGAGATCTTGCTGTTTACCTCACTTTTTGGCTAGGTGAGGCTATTTTTGCTGGTGGAGATGGGACGCACATCAGGCCGCATTGTATTTTTCCGGCTTCTCAGATGGCGTTTGGAGAGCGGCTTGCTTTGGTGCCCGCTCTTTACTCCTACCTGTGTACCGAACTGCAGGCTGCTGCTTTCTTGGTTCGGCTTGGGCTCCCTATGAATAGGGTATTTTCAGCCCATATCTTTTATTCGTGGTTTGTATACCACTGTCCTGGCTTCCACCAGCTGGGTACTGCACAGGATGATGATCCTCTGATGATTCGATTGGCTAAGGGAAAAGCCGTATCTGAATCACTTTTGTTTGCCCGCATGAGGATCCGACGGTTCAGGGACGTCGAGATGGGGCAGTCTTCAGTTAAGCTTTCTCCGGAGTTGCGGAAGAAGGCTTTTGATTTTGGTGCCTCCCGAGACTCTACCAGAGCAGGGTCGGGAAGGCATTACTCTTTGACCAATGCAGAGAAGGAGTGGCTTTTCAGCATACGGGTCGGCACGATGGTGTACCGCAGACATCTTTTCGTCGACATCCAGCCGTATGTACCTTCTCGCTTTGCGCTTCAGTTGGGCTTCTCTCAAGGCGTTGTTGGAGCGCCTTCGAGTATGGTGAAGCGTTTTGGGGGTTTGCAGGATGGCAGAAATGCATGGGCTTTCTATAGTACTGAAGACACTACTGCCACGATTTCTTATCCTGAGCTGTCGACTTTCCGAACAGCCGGCTTCACGAAGTGGTTCGCGGAGAGCTTTTTGGCATATAGGGGGCTTTCCAAGAAGGAGCTTGATGTAAAGCTGTCTTCTGGAAAAGGCATTGGGAAGTCGGATGGCGTCCGGCGAGAGGAAGTTTGGGCCTTTCTTTCTGGAGAGAAGCACAAGATAGGCTTTCTCGGTGACCAGGGCGTCATTGGTTCTGAAGCTGTTCGGGAAGTACCTGATGAGGCTTTGGAGCAGCTAGAACAGGAGGAAGCTGAGCTCGACGCTTGGATGCAAGCGGCACAGAAACGAGCTTCCGTGGAGTCTACTGGCGAAAGCAGACCATCCAGTGAGGAGTCAAGTGAGAAACCTGACTCTGATAGTGAGGCGGGTTCTTCTAGGAAGCGAACCCGTAGAGGTAAGAAGAGGAGGAGTCATCATCGCAGCGAGGGGCCACATGAGGACTCTCCTGACATGGAAATCCCTCTTACCATCAACGAGGAGGTGCCAGAGGCTGTCGACGAGCCTCCAGAGAAGAGGAGTCGTGGGGAAGAGACCATTGGTGAAGGTATGATTCTTCCTTTTTCTTTTTCTACTTCTTTCATGGGGCTTTCCATGTTCTGATTTGTTTTCTCACCCTGCTGCTGCTCTTTTTTTTTTTAGCAGAGGATGAAGACTTGCCGATGCCTGAGGTTCCGACCGATGAGGCGGTGATGGAGCCGGTTATGGCATCTGAAGAAGAACCGAGGGACTCTGGAATGACTCCGGAATCTCCAATTGGTATAACTTCTTTCGTTTTCTCTTTTTTTTTTGCCTGCGACTTGATTTGCTAACAGTTTTTTCTTGTCAGCTGACTTGCCACAGGATTCCGATGACTTTGAGCCATCAATGGACGCAAATGTCGATGATGCTTCTGATGAGTTCATGGAGGAAGAGAGTGTTCCGCCAGTCGTCGAAGAAGGTACTTTGTAGTGATGACCCTGATGATTTTTTTTTTTTTTTTTTGAACAGGATCATATTCATACCTTTTTGTGTTTCATTTGCAGGTTTTGAAGTGACAGAAGAGAGTCCATCGCCTCCTTCAGAACCAGAGCAAGGGATGCCAGAGGTCGATCCGGAGGTAGAGACCAGTTCAGACATGATTGAGGAGATGCCTCGTGTTGAGATTCCCTCTCCAGTGGCTCCAAGTGAAAAGAGTTATTTTGTTACTCTTCCAATGGGACATGACATGAGCAGCCGATCAGCGAAGAAGGGTGAATCTTCATCCAGTTCGTCCCTTCAATTTGCGAAGAAGGTGCTGGCTCGGGTTTTGAGTTCTTGGGTCAAGACTCTCCTTTCTGGACACTTGGAAGCAGGATTTGGCATGATCCCACATGTACAGGAGATTCTGACCGACACCGAAGAGGTTGGTCTGGATGTCACAGGTGCCAGGGCGATCGTTGATAGGATCATTGCACTGAGTGACAAGTGGTTTGAGACCATGGGTTTCCTTGATGACCAATTCTTCAAGGAGATGTTCTTGGACCCTGCTGATAAGGCTAAGTCTGACCTGAATGAGGCTACACAAAGCAAGAAGCAGCTGGTTCGGGAGAAGAACAAGGAAGAGCTAGCCATCATCGGATTGAGGCATGACCTTAACGTCCTTGATAGGGAAGTTGAGGAGGCCAGGAAACGTCTTGAGCATTTGAAGGCACAAGTCGATGCTAAGTGGGCTGCTATAACAGAGGCTCGTGACAGGGAGAGTACTCTGATTCGCAGGGTTGCAGATGCCGGTCAAGTTCTCGAGAGGAGGACTCTAGAAAACGAACGATGGCAAACTGCTGGGGAAGAGCTTCCCGGTGTAAAAGAAGGGTTACGGCATTCGCCAGCATCTCATGGCAAGTTCCTGAAGAAGCGTGCCTTGGAAACTCTGACGGCTGAGGCCAAAAGTTTGCTTGAGGAGCTGAAGCTTTGGCTGGAGACCATTTTTGGCTGAGCTCCTGATTTTTTATAGCAGAAACCATTCTTCTTTTTTTTGGTACCACATGTATTTTTTGGTACTCTTTTTTGTAGTGATTGTGAACACTTTCTTTTTTTTTTGGTACCACATGTATTTTTTTTTGGTACTTTTCTTTTTTTTTGTTTTGTAGTGCTTGTGAACACTTTCTATTTTTTTTTTTTTGCTTTGGTACCACATGTATTTTTTGGTACCTTTTTTTTTGTTGTTCCCTACGCTCACTCAAATCTTTTTGTGATGAAAGCAATTGCTAAATGGGATTTGATTAAAAGCTTTGTCATTTTGTGAAAATCTTTTGTCAAATAATTGTTTTGGCATGGGAGCCTGATTTTGGTTGTGGCGTGAAAGCCGCTTTTGAGATGGCATGGAAGCCGAAATTTTATGGCGTAAAAGCCAAAATTTGGGTTGGCATGGAAGCCGGTGTTTTTGTGGCATTTACAGCCAGTTTGGTGGCATTGATAGCCAATTTGTGGCATTTATAGCCGGTTTTGACATGAGAGTCAGGTCTTTTTTTTGTGTGGCATTTGTAGCCGAGTTTTTTGAAAACCGGGTTTTGTTTTATTGGCATGAAAGCCGATTTTGGCGTTTATAGCCGGAAATTTTTGTTTTGGCATTTATAGCCGGATTTTGGCATTTATAGCCGAGTTTTGGTTTTCAAAATGCAGGTATCGACTAAATGTCGCCTCCCCGCTGAATGGTCTTGCAAGTATCGATGGAATGTCGCTTCCTTGCTCATTCGGTTTTGCGAGTATTGATGGAATGTCACTTCCTCGCGGGTTAGGTTTTGCAAGTATCGATGGAATGTCGCTTCCTCGCGAATTGGGGTGCAAATATCGACTAAGCGTCGCTTCCCTGCTTTTCCCAAGACTTTTGGTTTTGCGGGTACTGACTTGATGTCGTTTCTCCGCGATTTTTGAAATTTGAGGTTTTCTCGAACCATTTGTAATTTTGGGTTGTGGATAGCAACTGGTATGTTGCATCTCCATGATTTTTGAAATTGGGTTGTGGATATCAACTGGTTTGTTGCTTCTCCACGGTTTTTGGATTTTGCAAGTATCGACGAAATGTCGCTTCCCTGCGATTTTGGGTGCAAGTATCGATGGAATGTCGCATCCTTGCTTTTTTTCAAAATTTTTGTTTTGTGGGTACTGACTTTGATGTCGTTTCCCCACGATTTTTGAAAACCATTTTTTTTTTTGTTTAAAGACACGAGGGTCGTAAATTTTGACCTAGAACCATTTGGCGGTAAAAGGTAAGGTGGACTATGGTAGAAATCCCTGAATCCGGATTTTTGTTTCAAACCATGAATTTTGGTTCAAGGATCGAAAGTTTTGGTCAAGTCAGGGAGAGGCTCCTAAACTTGGATTTTTTTTGTTTTTGAACAATGAAACAATGAAAGTAAGCATTGTTTTTGAATCTCTAGAAATTTTGACATTTGATATGAAAATTCTAAAGAGAGTGGGTTTGACGAGCGAGTACCTGAGAACAGGTTTTGGCCATACAGGCATTGCTCTTACCCAGTTGGGTAAGTCTTCAAGGGTAGTACCGCTTCAAGAACTTGCCGTTGATAGGCAGCATACATCTGTCGCCTTCCATGTTTAGGAGGGCATATGTGCCGTTGGAGAAGACTTTGTCGATGACGTAGGGTCCCTCCCATTTTGGTTCAAACTTGCCTTTGGACTTGTGAGCGAAGACCATTGGTCTTTTTACTGCAAGAACCAAGTCACCCTTTTTGTAGGCGCGTTGCCTGACCTTTTTGTCAAAAGATCCTGCCATGCGTGCTTGGTAAAGTTCAATGCTTTGTCGAGCTTCGAGCCGTCTCTCGTCGAGATTGTCCAGCTCATGGAGTCGCAATTTGACATTGCTTTCTTGAGTCATGTCATTTTGTAGAGATACCCTCAGAGAAGGAATTTGTACCTCTAGGGGCACGACAGCTTCGCATCCATAGACCAGCGAGAATGGTGTGCTATGGGTTGGTCCTCGAATGGTGGTTCGATAGGCCCACAAAGCTTCAGACAGTTTGTCGCTCCAGTCTCTTTTGTGACTAGAGACCATTTTCTTGAGGATTTTGCAGAGTGTCTTGTTGAAGGCTTCTGCTAATCCGTTTGCTGCCGGATTGTATGGAGTCGAAGGACAGCTTTGGATTTTGTATTTGTCGCAAAACCTGTAGAATCGATGATCTCGGAATTGTGGTCCGTTATCATGGACGAATCTCTTGGGTATGCCGAAACGACAAATGATGTTGGTGCGCAGGAACTGAAGAACTGATGAGGTCTTCATTTCGTTGAACGCAAATGCTTCTGACCACTTGGAGAAATAATCCGTTGCGGCGAAGATGAAGCGATGACCTTTGCTTGAAGGGGGAGAGATAGGACCTATGATGTCCATGCCCCATGCTTCAAAAGGCCATGAGATTGCTGTAGGATGCAGCCATTCCGGAGGCATGTGAATGTAATCTCCGTGAACTTGGCATAGCTGGCAGCGTTTGGCAAATTGCATTGCATCAGCAACCATGGTAGGCCAATAGTAACCTAACCTTTTTATCTGATCATAGAGCTTAGGACCTGCCTGATGGGCTCCACAAAGACCAGCATGAACTTCTTTAAGTGTTTCTTCGGCCTCTTGTTGTGACAAGCAGCGTAGAAGTACTCCGTTGAAGGATTTCCTGTAGAGGATTTTTGAAGGAATATCCAAATGAAAGTTTGGGGCTCGCCTTTGTATGCTTACCCGTTCTTTTGGATCTTCAGGTAGGATTCCGAACATAGTGTAATCAATGAACGGATCCCTCCAATCGTCGATTGAAGTTTGAAGGATAGAGATCCGACTTCCAACCACTCGGTGGCATTCAGCAACTGCTTGGTGTGTGTTAAGAGGAGGGAGGATCCTTCTCTCACACACTGTAATTTGCATGTTTTCCCCTTCCTGGATCGCCATTGATGCGGCAAGCCCGGCCAGGGCATCTGCACGGATATTTTCACCTCTACGAATGTGGGTGATGTTGCAGATGTCAAACTTTTGCAGAAGCGATTGTGCCTTGTTGTAATAAGGCAGCAGATCGGGCTTCCTGACTTCATATTTCTGATTCATCTGGTTGACGATCAGTTGAGAGTCTCCAAAGACTTCTAGCATAGTGATACCGGATTCGATGGCGAGTTCCAATCCTAGGATCAGAGCTTGGTATTCAGCTGCATTGTTTGTGCATGGTTCCAGTAGCGAGAAAGCGTGTGGAATCATGCATTTGTCGGGGCTAACAAAGAGGATGCCAACTCCCGAGATCAGCTTTCTGTTTTCATTTGTCCTGGTTGCACCGTCAAAGTACATGTCCCAGGAGGCATTTGGTGAGGAAGTCTCCACGTTGTAGACAGGTTCGTCTGGGAGATCATCTCTGAGTGGTGAATCTTTAGGCAATGGATGCTCTGCGAGGAAATCTGCTAGAGCTTGGCCTTTGATTGCTTTTTGTGGCACATACCTAATATCAAATTGTGACAAGAGGATGGACCATTTTGCCAGTCGGGCATTAAGAGAACCTGCCTTTGTGACAAGGACCTTCAAGAGGTTGATCCTTGAGACGAGGTAGACTGTGTTGGAAAGCAAGTAGTGACGTAGCTTTTGTACGGCAAACATCACTGCAAGGCATTCTTTTTCGACTGGAGAGTACCGATGCTCTGGACCTACTAGCATGCGGCTGAGGTAGTATAGAGCAGCTTCTTTTCTTTCATCATTTTCTTGTGCAAGCAGAGCGCCTACAGAATGATCAAGAGCTCTTGTGTACAAGATGAATGGTTTTCCAGTGGCAGGGGCAGCTAACACTGGAGGTTTGGTCAGGTATGACTTGATATCTTGAAATGCGGCTTCGCAGTCGGCATCCCAGACAAAGTCTACACCTTTTTTCATCAATCGAGAGAATGGACGGCATTTCCCCGAAAGATTGGAGATGAACCGTCTGATGTAGGCCAATCTCCCTTGGAGCCCTTTTAGTTCTCTCAAGGTTCTTGGAGAGGGCATTTCTAGAATAGCCTTGACTTTTATGGGGTCAAGTTCTATTCCAACTTTCCGAACAAGGAATCCGAGAAACTTACTCGACGAGACGCCGAAGAAGCATTTTAAAGGATTCATCCGCAGTTTGTGTTTGCGGAGTCGGAGGAAGACTTCCCGAAGATCTTTGAGATGGTCTTCTTTTCTTCTGCTTTTGACGGCGAGGTCATCAACGTAACATTCGACCGTCTTGTGCTGCATATCTTGGAATATTTTCATCATAGCCCTCTGATATGTGGCACCAGCATTTTTCAGACCAAACGGCATGACAGTGTAGCAATACACGCCAAATGGAGTCCGAAATGAAGTGTGTTTTTCATCCTCGGGATGCATCTTTATCTGATTGTAACCAAAGAAGCCATCCATGAATGTCATTCGCTCGAATCCGCAGGTATTGTCAATCATCACCTCCGGTATAGGGAGCGGGAATTCATCTTTAGGGCAAGCGCCATTCAGGTCTCTATAGTCAATACAGACCCTGATCTGCCCATTTTTCTTTGTCACGGGGACAATGTTGGCCAACCATTCTGGATGTTGTTCCTCACGGATGAAGCCGACACTTTTGAGTTTTTGAACTTCTTGTTCAATTTTATCCATCACATCTGGACGGAATCTTCTTTGGCCTTGTTTGACAGGCTTGACGTCTTCTTGAAGATTGAGTTTGTGGACTACTACTTTGGGGTCTAAACCAGGCATTTCAGCATAGGACCATGCAAAGCAATCAACGAACTCACGAAGAAAAACGATATACTCTGGTAACTCATCATCCTTTATATTCTTACTTATGAATACAGGACGTGGGTTATCAGGTGTTCCCAAGTTTATCTTTTGAACAGGATCTTCTGTCGGAAGGTTCGAAGGTGGTTCCTCCACAATATTTTCGGAGGCTTCCAACTCAACGAAACCTTCTGGAGTTTCAACTGCATTACCAGACCAAGGCTCTGTTCCTTTCCATGGATTTTCTTGATTGGTGATCTCCTCAAGGCTTGCTATGAGATAATCCCAATCGCCTGTTGAGTCTGGTATTTCTTTTGGAGACGATGGTTCTTCTGGGTCAGAATAGCACAAGTCTGCATTATCGGACGATTCCTCTTTATCATCAGAGAAATCATACCAATTGGATGAGCTTCCTGGATTTTTGTCAGGTAACTCTTTAAAGAGATTTCCAGGGAGATCGATGTCATCGTGGACTTTAGATGTTGAGGCTTGGTCGGTAAAACGACTTTTAAGCCTTTGTGTCAACTGTCTCAGAGGAGTGTCGGGATCATACCCTAACCCATATGAAGACTTTTCTACATGACCGTAGAGTCTCCAATCTTCCAGCTGGCTTTTGGTCAAGGCGGGCTCCAATGGCGTGAGAATACCGCGTCTTTCTCCCAAACCGACTGGGTTTTGAGCGTCATAGCCCATTTTCTTCATAATTGCTTGTGCCACAGGACTATATAGAGATAGCTGAGGCATACCTTCATTTTGGAAAGGTTCCAGCTTGGAATTTGATGAAGAAGCGTCCGATCTATGGAAGAAGATCGGCCTTTGCTTTGGTAATGTTGCCGGAACAACAAAGGTAGCAGACGTAGGATCTTCTACATCTGCAGGTGTCTCCATCGGAGTGAGAGCAGGCTGAACTTGCTGAGTGTCAGCTTGGCTTGACGATGCATCGTCTTCTGGCTCTGAGTCCGAGTCTGTGTCTTGCATGATAGACACGAGAGAGACAACAAATTTGCCCCCAGGCTTTTGTTTCGCCTTCTTCACTTTAGTCGTGATGACCAAAGGTCTTGAATTCTTGAGGGAGATGACGAAGGGAGATTGACTACTCTCTTCTAATTTGCCGGCGGGTTTGTTTTCTTCCGGTGATTTTTGAGGAGCCTTGCCTTTATCTTTCTGGAGATTTTCAGCAGGGGGTGCTATTTCCTCTTCTTCTTCTTTTTCGCCTTCATACATTTGGGAGTCTGCGAAGTGGACTTCTTTACCTTTGAAGGGTTTCCTGTCCGCAAAGACTCGATGTACCATGCCGTCGTCGCCGACAAACTTGATGCATTGATGTAGAGTTGAAGGAACAACACCATTCTCGTGTATCCAAGGACGTCCGAGAAGGATGTTGTAGCATGAGGGGGTTTTTATTGCATACACAGTGACCTCAGAGATAAGATCACCGATTTGCAATTTGAACCTGATTTTGCCGATAGGCCTTTGAGTGCTCCCATCGTATCCAAAGATAGATACAGATGTGTGGCTTAGCTTGCTGGGTGGGATGCCCAACTCTTCAAGAGCCGAAGTGGAGATAAGGTTGAGTGCAGAACCTGGGTCGATCTGAACTATATGTATCGGTAATTCTTTGATGTACCCTGTGAAGTACAGGGGTCGGTTGTGCCTTGCTTCGCCAAGTAGGAGGTCTTCCTTAGTGAAGGCGATGGTTGCACTGGCTGCCTTTTGAACCGAGAGGCATTGGATGCATGATCCCTCGGTTTTCTCTTTTTCTCCTTTTAAGGAGGTTTCTGAGTTTTTGACCCGGTAGTCCATTTCAATTTGGAGGACTTGTGGGGCATGTTTGTCGACATCCTCATTCAGTTTTTGTAATTCTGAGATGAGATTATCACGAGTGCGTGGAGACATTCGTAATAAATCCAGGATGTGAAGACGTGCAGGTATGTGTTTGAAGTGCTCAACCAAGTCATACTTGAAAGCCTCCTTAGGGCCTGCATGTTCATCATTGTTGCCACTGGGGGCGTTTACAACATCTTTTCCCGAAGGATTTACATAAGTAAAGGAAGATTGGTTGTAATTCTTGTGGTAGTCCCTGCCCGAGCGGGTGCCTCTACCAACTTCGAGAGCTTCTTGAGAAGGATCTTCGTTTGGAAGATTGTCTTCAGGATCAAGAGGCTGTCGTTTTTCATCTACTGGGGATGTATCTGCAGCAGAGTTGCCATCCTCAGTGATTGTGTTGCACGGAGCATTTTCCGGGAGCAAGTCCTTAACAGCATCCAGCAGCTTTTCTTCTGTGTTGACCCATCCATCATCCCAAGTTGGGTTTTCTTCGTGATGATGAGTCGGGAAGAATGTGTATCCTGAAGTCACAGTCTCAGGAGAAGAAACCTGAGAGGGTGCCATCTCTGTGAAAGTCACGTGAGACGAGGTAGCTCCAGAAGATACATTGCTAGGCGTCGTCGGAGTATAGGTAATCTCATCAGACGACGCTTCAGAAGAGCTATAGTCCTGATATATTACATTACAGGAAGCTCTGATAGGAGATGTTGCCTGCTCGGAGTCAGACTCATCCTCGGATGTAAGAGGATCGTCAATCCAGCAATGTTCTCCATTTTCAGGAGTTGAGGGAGGAGGTACCTGATGGGCTTCAGGGACTTCCGGCTCTGGATTGTGAGGAATCTCGTTGACGCGGTCTTGCTCTTGTTCTAGAGCGAGACGCTGCAAGATCCTTGCATATTCTTCAAGATCAGGCATGGGAGCCAGATCCTCTTCTTCGTCTTCTCCGTGTGGCTCAACATAGTTGATTTCCACTGGAGCAATGACAGGTGCTGGGTTAACAGCATCTTCTTGTGCAGCCTCTTGGTCTTCTTCATCATCAGACCAGGATCCTTGTGGTTGCAAGGGGTTATACCAGATTACTGGCATAAGGTGAGTTTCAGGAACCCATTCTTCATCGGAGAGATATTCTCCTGTTTCAAGAGATTCCTCCCACTCATCGGTGTAGTTGGGCTCGAATCCATCGTCGGTGTCGCTAGACTCGTATCCATCAATGGAGAATCCAACTACCGAGTTGTAAGAGTATGATGCCTCCTGCATGGCTTCTTTTTTGAATTGAGGTGGCATGAAATCACTGAGAGTGAAGTTTCTTACCGCCTTTGAAGTCTCTGGAAGGGACGTTTCTGTTGCCCCGAGTGAAGTGGTAGAGGAGGCCTCTGCCTTTTCATGGACTTCTTGTTTTGGCTGGGTCTTCTCTTGCCGTTTGAGCTTGAGGAGATGTTTCTTGGCTTGCCTTCGCTGCTGAGCGGTCGGCTTTGTTTTGACGATCTCCCAATTTTCATCTTCCAGGAGATCGGGATGTACCCATATGGGTTGTCCATCTGGTGTCGGGCAAGGAACCAACACTTCGGACGTTTGAATTCTTTTTATCACCTTGAAGGAAGTAGTGATCTTCTTCTTCGGTGATTTTGGTGTTTGTCCACATGACACCATGTTGACGGAGGCAGTCCCATAGTTTTTGTCAAAGGTGATAACTCCGTTTTTCCACATCTCGTTTATCTTCTCTCTCACAACAAAGCATTGATTGAGAGGATGCGAGACCATCTGGTGGTATGGACAGTACCGAGGATCATTGGTTTTGCCAACGTCTCCAGGTCTTTTGGGCTCTGGCAAAATGAGTTTGCCATTTGCTAGGAGAGCCTCAAAGATTTCTTCGACGTCTTCATCGAACGGATATTTCTTTTCTACTCGCTCTTTGAAGGCATCAGAGAGTTCAGGTCTCTTACCTGCAGCTCTATTTTCAGCTTTCTTTGGTTGCTGAGGAGCTGACTTAGTCTGCACATTGAGAACCTCCTTCTTCTTTGGTTTAGAGGTTGCAACAGCAGTCGGCTCTTTCTTTGATGATTTCTGACTGTTGAGGTCTTTGATCACCGTTTCAGCTTCCATGGAAGCTTCCAGGAGTTCCCCCAGGTTCTTTGATTTATTGCCGATGATCATGGAGCGGATTTTAGCTCTCATGTTGTTTCGGCAGATGTCGACTAGCGACGCTTGTGGCAGTACATCTGAGCATTTGTACGCCATTGCTTTCCACTTGTGAATGAAGTCATAAGTTGACTCATTCTCTCCCTGTTTTAGGCTGCAGAGCTGAGCCATAGTAACAGGATGATCCTCACCTTGGAAGTGGGTCAGGAAGCGTGTCTCCAGCATAGCCCAGTTCTGAATGGAGTTCTCCGGCAGAGTGGAGTACCAATCGAAGGCCGTACCTTTTAGGGTACTTGCAAAGAGGCGGATCTTGAGTGCATCTTGATCCGCGATAGCACCCGTCAAGATCTTGAAGTGGATGACGTGTTGTCTGGCTGATCCTTTCCCCGTATATGTTTGGAGAGTAGGATGTTTGAATTTTGTGGGGAATGGGACCGAGTCCATCCATAAAGGATATGGTGGCTTGATCCCATGCTCCTTGAGTATATCCTCTTCTTTTGCTTTGGCGAGGATACTGTCTACGTCCTTTTTGGTAAGGGCGCGTGACTCATTTTCTTCTCCATTTCCCTCGTTATTGCTATGATTCGGAGGAGGCTCATTGTTCACCTGATTTTGGACGACAAGGAGAAGGTTTTCCATCAGAGTTTCAATCCTCTGCTGGCCTTGTTCCAACTGCTGGATGCGTGTGAGCGCATCATCTCGAGGTGGATTCTGAGGTGGCGGCTCAAAACTTGTAGCCAAGACGTTCATCCCTCGGGATTCGAACGAAGAAATCGTCCTGGTGACCGAACTGGGGCTCATTCTTTTTGATGAAGAGCTTGATGAAGGATTACTCTCCCGTCCTTGGCTGGAAGGGTCAGGAGATTCTTCGGGATGTCTTTGTGTCCTGGTGATGCTACGGGTCACCGGACGTCGGACATGGATTTTTTATGCTGACCTTTGGCGTCTTCTGGTTTTTCCAACCATATGGACGGCAGCAACTTGGTCGGGTCTTTCTTTTTCGACCCATTTGCGGGAGACTTGAAGTGTAGGAGGCTGGGTCCTTTGCTTCTCTAGTCTCTTTTGTCGGTATGACGCACGGCGGCGTGCTCGACGAGCGATTTGAGCTTTGGTCAGCTCTGGCTGGGCTCTGACGATGAAGGATGTGCTCCCTCGGGCGCAGCAGCCGAGCTTGTCTTCTTTGTGGTTGGGCAAGGACAGGATGCGGACCCGGTCCTTTGCCTGTTGCAGCGAAGCTTTGAACCTTTCGAGTTCGGCCCCTGTAGAGATGAAGGGTCGAACTGAAGGAGTGTAGGCCTTAGCAGGTGCTTGGAGAGGCCTGGTGATGCATGATCTGATTTTGGGCCTGTAGGAACAAGCCGGCTCATGCTGGGTTGACTTGGGAGTCAGGTTGGAGATGGGTCTCTCCTCTTTCATGTAGGCAAGAGGGTAGAACTGGTTCTCCTTAAGTGGGGCCAGGTATGCTGGCTTGGTGGAGGTTTGAGACCTCCTTTGTTTTGGGGAAGGTCTTGGAGACCAAGTCTTGGGATAGACCTGGTTGTTTGTGGGTCGAGGCTTCGCGGGGGTGCCGCGGGCTTCGGGCTTTTGGGCTTTCGCCTTTGGTGTCACGAGAGTGACACGTTGAGAGGCGATCTTCTGCTTTTTGGCAGGAGCAGCTTGTTCTTCGGGAAGTGGGAATGGTCCCAGTGTCCCGAAGACGATGGTCCGGGGAGTCGAGGTCGACCCTGAGTTCAGAGAGTTGCCGAGGGAGTTGACGCTTCGGCAGCTAGCAGGGCGCTTGTAAGTGCGCTCGGTTTGCTTCTGTTGAAGCATGAGTTGGTGCTTGTTCTCATCGAAGATAATGGTTAAGGCTGCCATTGTTAGTTTCGAAAAAGTTCTGAAACAAGACCACATCCATTAGTAATCACAAGAATATAATGATCATAAATGGGAATTTCTATGGTTGTCTTTTCAAATCGCTCAAGGGATATGACCCAAGCGACATGAAGAAGGCAAAAAGCCATAGATGGTACAATTGTTCTGACAGCAAGTATGGTGAGCCCAGAATGAGCGTTCCAGTGACTGCTAGAAGCAATTGTAAACCTAAATTCGACTTATCGAGAAGCAGGGCTTGCTCGAGATAAGAAGAATAAGAGGTAGGAGTTACAAATGTGCCGGTCACAGATACAGTAGACCCTGAAAGGGCGTACCAGTACTGCTATGCACAAATGTCGGAGATCGCATCCATGAGATGGGATTTTTTGTTTTGAAATGTCAGAAATGGATTCGTCAAAGAGAGCAGGTGGCATTCCGATTCAAATACGGGCTCAACGATTTCCGCGAGCGCCAGTACTCAGAAGGGAAGAGACCACAATTTCTCGAATCTGAATCCAAAAAGTGACGAGTTTTTGGAGATTTTTTTTTTGAAATGATTTTATTTTATTTTATTTTTATTTTATTTTTTTTATTTTTTATTTTTTTTTAAAATATTTTTTTTATTTATTTATTTTTTTATTTTATTTTTTTTTGAAAATTTTTGTTTTTTTTTTTTTAAGATTTTTTTTTTTGAAAATCTTTTATTTTTATTTTTATTTTTATTTTTTTAATTTTTTAAGATTTAAAGACGAGAGAGTACACATAGGCCTCCTAACCTGGTCTTATGAAACCTCAATTGATAGAATTGCCCCCAGGTAAGGGTAGGATTATTTAATGAACCCGTTTGGAGGACCCTTGCCTAGAACAGTCAAGCTGTCTCCACACTCTGGACAAGGCTTTTCTTGAATCAATCGTGATCAAAGAACGCAATTGGTTTAACCTTAGTGGTCTATGTCCCTTTTTTTATAAAAATCCCAAATAGACTCATCGAAGAGAAACGATGGCCCAAAACCTTAGTCGAACGGGCTCAACATTTCTGCAAGCACCAAAGAACGATAGGATAGGAACAAAGTTTCTCAATTTTGAATCCAAACTAAGAAAACTAATTTTTTTTTATTTTTATTTTTTTTTTAATATATTTTTTTTGAAATCTCTAATGAACTCATCGAAGAGAAACGATGGTCCAAAACCTTAGTCGAACGGGCTCAACATTTCTGCAAGCACCAAAGAACGATAGGATAGGATCAAGGTTTCTCAATTTTGAATCCAAACTAAGAAAACTGATTTTTTTTTATTTTTTTTTTGAAATCTCTAATGAACTCATCGAAGGGAACCGATGGCCCAAAACCTTAGTCGAACGGGCTCAACATTTCTGCAAGCACCAAAGAACGATAGGATAGTGTCGCGACCCCGGACCGGGACCCGGGCCCGCGACTGCGCCGCGGCGGCATGATTATTCAAAACACACCGCCGCCGCTGTTGTGATATAATTTCATTTATTTTCCCACAGGTTTCCGCGGTGAGGATCCCAAGACACGGGTCGAGCTCACACGAATGGGTATGCGGAAGCGTGTAGCAAAACAATTCATACAATCTTGAACGATAAGATACAAGAAACATATATAATATGGAGACAAGGTATCAAAAGAGAATGTCTTCAAAGCATTCTTAGCATGAATAAAGTTTAACATTTAGACAAAGTGTTTTACTTCCAGTTACACAACCCCCAAGAGGCCAACAAAGGCCAATACAACATATGGAATCCCAAAAAGAACAACCCGACAAAACCCAAGCTAGGTGAAACGAGAATCACGATCCCGACCGGCGTCTAGATGACGTCGTTGGGCTGCCACTCGAGTGCTGGGGGTGGCTCAACAGCCTCCTCCGGGCACTCCTCGTCACGCGCGAAACCACCGGCACCTGGACACCAAAATACAAGCATCAAACACGACGGTTTGGCAAATAAACAATTTAGGCATGAATAATTGAAATAATGCTAAAACAGTTCAAAGTTTAAATACACGTTTCAATGCTTACGAAACTAGCACGAATACATATAATATCATGAAAAGATAAATCCACATGAGCTCATCCTTTCTCCGTCATACATGATGACAAGAGCAAGCACGCAAGACAAGCACGACAAGAAACACGATCCCACGCCACACAAGGTAGACGGGGTATCCGGCCGCGGAACCGGACCAAGAACACGCACGATGTGCCATTCAAGACACGACTAGTCTGCAGACAGTCCACGAGTTTAAGGACCCCCAGGTAGTGGATCAAGCTAAAAGGGCGGTCCAAGCTCAGTGAAATTCACTTATATCATGAATGCACAAAACACGGCAATACGCGATCGAAACACGACAAAACAAGAGGGAAATCATTTGACGAGCACGACGTAACAAGACTAGCAAAATAGCATAGCATTAATGCTTACAAACTTAATAAATGATTCCCTTTTTGATTCTTGAAACACATCCTGAAAACGACTTGCACTTGGAAATCAGACGAGAACATGATGGTGCATAAAGCATCATAAACAAAGGTTCAAACATAACTTTATCAAGCATGGGCTAAGACCACATCTTTGACCCTTGTGGAATTGAAAACCAAATGTTGAAATTCAATAAAACTTGGTGTCCCCGAAGGTATATTACATTTTGGAAATTTCAAGTGCACAAGGTCAACAAAAAGGGTCTAAGACCAAGTCTAGTTTTCATTCCTGCAAAATCCTTCAAAACAGTACTTTTTGTAACTGTCGGTCAACGCTCGGTTAACCGAGGTCGATATGTCGGTCGACCGAAGGTGTGACCGACAGATCCCAGCCCAGAATTGCTGCTCTCTGGAAATTGAACCGACAGATCCTCGGTTGACCGAATGTGAACCGACAGATGACCAGACAGGAAAAGTTGCTCTCTGGAAATTGAACCGACAGATCCTCGGTTGGTTGTCGGTCGACCTGTCGGTTGACCGACAGCGAACCGAGGGATGTCCTGACAGAAATGCTGCTCTCTGGAATTCGAACCGACAGATTTCGGTTGGTGTCGGTCGACCTGTCGGTCGACCGAAGTCGGACCGACAGCTGACCGACAGGCACGGGCAGTGCATTCTGTTCAGAATTTTTACAACTTTTTCTCCCTTCTTCACTTCCACATTTTTACCACCTGCACTCCCCAAGCCTCCATGCTTTCCAAGGGATTCATTACACACATTAAAGAGCATTCCATCCACAAATTTGTCCATTTATTCCAAAGAGAAACATCAAGGCATTCTTATAACAATTCCATGTAACTTTCAAAACCGACATGATTCTAAGAACTTAAATGAATCATCAATAATAACACAAGTAGAGGAAGCTTACTAATGACTTAAGAAAACATAAACACAACATACATTAATAGGTTCAAGCAAAGGAAAATCATGTCTTAATGAAAGAAATGAAACCAAAAATGCAATGTACATGAAAAACCTATAAGGTTTACTTGCCTCTAACCAAAGCCAATCCAAACTCCACTAAATCCAACAAGGATGGGAGCTCCACGAAATCTACACCAAAAAACCCCAAAATGGAGCATACAAAAATCAACATTTTGGCCAACATAAACCCCCATTTCGAAAATGGGTTTGAAATCATGACAAACAAGCTCTTGGTGAGCCTAAGAACATCAAATAAAAAGATGGGTCCAAGCTCTAACCTTTTGCTAGCCAAACAAGAAGAATGGAGGTTGAAGATGATGAATAGTGGAAGGGGTTTGGCTCCAAAACGTGTCCAATCGAAGCTCGCGAAGAGAGGAAGAGAATAGCGGAAACGAATCGAAGATCGGAGCCTTCTTGCTAGATGATCCAAGGAAGAAAAGGTCAAGAAGGAAGCTCTCTTCTCATCTCCACTCTAGGGCAACCGTTGCAGGATTTTTGGAAGAAGAAAATGGAGGAGAGAGAGTAAGAGACTTTTTATATGGGTTGAGAGGTGGGTCCCTCTCTAGCTGAACTAGAAACGCTTAAAACATGGTCTTGTGGACCCCGGATGAAGTCGACGAAGAAGAACAAAACGATCGTCGAAAAATCTAGTTTCAGAAAAGTATACTTTTGACATGGTTTCACGACTTCGAAAAGTGTGCCCAGATTTTGCATGAAAAGACAGATTTGCCCTTATTGGGCCAAAACTTGGGTTTCTGGGCCTCAAATGCATGCAGCTTAAAAACGAAAGTTGCCATAAATAATAAGGCCATTCAAGAGAAATAAAAATCACATCCACATCAAAAATCTAGAACAAAAACCCATTCTTACACGTGCACTCAGGGCGTCCCTGAGCGTGTCTGCCTCATACTAAACGTCCTCAGAATCCCCAAAACTATAATCCAGACTAAGTCTAATCACATTCTAACCCAACTAGTACTAAGACTCACTTAAGACTAAACGTTCACTTAATTAGCAGTAATCGCGTTGGTCTGGGTCGGGGTCTAACATCCTCCACCCCTTAGGATATTTGGTCCACCAAATATAAACAATCTTACCTCTGGTAACAGGTGTGGATACTTCTTTTGGACTTGATCTCTCAATTCCCATGTGGCTTCTTCTGGCTCGTGGTTCTCCCAAAGCACTTTGACCCAATGGATAGTCCGATTTCTCAACTCATGCTCTCGGGTATCGATGATTCTAACCGGTCTCTCCACATACGACGCATCTTCTCGAATCTCAAGGGGCTCGTGTGGAATAATGTGAGAAGGACTGTGAACATACTTCTTGAGCATAGAGACGTGAAAGACATTATGTACCACTGAGAGTTCTGGCGGTAACGCAAGCCTGTAAGCGACATTTCCAATCTTGCTCAAAATCTCATATGGGCCAATGTATCTGCTGGACAATTTTCCTTTCTTTCCAAATCTTAGAGTACCTCTGACCGGTGAGACTTTCAAGAACACTTTGTCACCCACTTCAAATTGCAATTCTCTCCGGCGAGTGTCAGCATAACTTTTCTGTCTGCTTCGAGCGATCTTCAATCTGTCCTGAATCTGTTTAACCTTGTCGCTTGTCTCTCCAACTATAGTCGGTCCATGAAAACTACGCACACCGACTTCTTCCCAACAGACTGGAGTTCTGCACCTCCTACCATAGAGTGCCTCGAACGGTGCCATTCCAATGCTAGAATGGTAGCTATTGTTGTACGCAAACTCGCAAAGAGGTAGGTTCTCATCCCACTGGACCTTGAAATCCAACACACAAGCACGTAGCATATCTTCAAGAGTCTGTATCGTCCGCTCTGACTGACCATCTGTCTGAGGATGATACGCTGTGCTGAACTGAAGTTTGGAACCCATGGATTCAAGAAGGGATTTCCAAAACCTCGAAACAAATCTACTGTCTCTGTCGGAAGTAATGGAGACGGGCTGGCCATGCTTACTAACAATCTCATCGATGAATAGTCTAGCGAGTGGTGCCATATGCATCATGTTCCCAGTCTTCATCGGAAGGAAGTGCGCAGACTTCGTAAGACGATCAACTATAACCCAAATTGCATTGTTTCCTCTCTTGGTATTAGGCAAACCGGAGACAAAATCCATAGTGATGTGCTCCCATTTCCACTCCGGAATCTCCAACGGCTGTAACAACCCAGGAGGCTTCTGATGTTCTGCCTTGATCATCTGACAAGTCAAGCAGCGAGACACAAAAGCTGCTATCTCTCTCTTCATATTATTCCACCAAAATCTATTCTTCAGGTTATGGTACATCTTCGTGCTACCCGGATGTATAGAGTATCTAGTATGGTGAGCTTCAATCATAATTTCATTCTTCAAATCATCAACATTCGGTACACACAACCGGTCACGAAAATACAACACTCCATCCGAAATCCTAAAATCTGGACGTTCTGCAATCTGATCTACAATCTTGGCCAATTCCGGGTCTTGCAACTGACTATCTTTGATTCTCTGGATGAAGGTAGGTTCAGTCACGGTCATATTTGCCAACAAAACTCCTCTCCTCAAGTGTTGTACCTCCACTCCAAATTCTTCAAGCTGTTGGAGAACACTAACTCCTCTCAAACTCGCCATCACTGCTGACTTTCTACTCAATGCATCTGCTACCACATTCACTTTGCCTGGATGATACTTGATTGGGAAGTCATAATCCTTAATATACTCCATCCACCGTCTCTGCCTCATATTCAATTCCTTCTGTGAAAACAAATATTGCAAACTTCGGTGGTCTGAATGGACTTCAAATTTCGCTCCATAGAGGTAGTGTCGCCACATTTTCAAAGCAAAAACTACTGCCGCTAACTCCAAGTCATGAGTTGCATAGTTTACCTCATGATTCTTCAACTGTCTCGAGCCATAGGCAATCACCTTGCCGTCTTGCATCAAAACACATCCTAATCCCACGTTGGAAGCATCCGTAAACACAACAAATCCACTACTGCCCGATGGTAAAGTGAGGATTGGGGCTGTGGTTAATCTCTTCTTCAACTCCTGAAAGCTGCCTTCACACTGATCAGTCCAAACAAAAGGGACATTTTTCCGGGTCAACTTCGTCAATGGAGCTGCAATGGACGAAAATCCTTGGACAAATCTCCGATAATATCCTGCTAACCCCAAAAAGCTTCTAATTTCTGTCACACTGCTAGGCCTCTTCCATTCAATGACTGCTTCTATCTTGGCTGGATCTACTGCTAATCCTTCTCTCGAAATGATGTGACCCAAAAAGGAAACTTGCTCTAGCCAGAATTCACACTTGTTCAACTTAGCATAGAGCTGGTGGTCTCTCAAAAGCTGCAATGACATCCTCAAGTGCTCTTCATGCTCCTCCTTACTCTTAGAATACACGAGGACATCATCAATGAACACCACGGTAGAGTGATCTAGGTACTCTGCAAAGACCTTGTTCATGAGAGCCATGAAGACTGCGGGCGCATTTGTCAAGCCAAAGGGCATCACTAAGAACTCATAATGCCCATATCTCGTTCGGAAAGCTGTCTTCGCCACATCAGACTCTCTAACCCGCAACTGATGATACCCTGACCTCAAGTCTATCTTGGAAAAGTGTGTTGCTCCTTGTAATTGGTCAAACAACTCATCTATCCTTGGCAAAGGGTATTTGTTCTTGACGGTCACATGGTTCAATCTTCTATAGTCGATGCACATTCTAAGGCTTCCATCCTTCTTCTTCACAAAAAGAACTGGCGCTCCCCACGGTGAAACACTTGGCCTAATAAAGCCCTTGCTCAACATTTCTTGCAACTGAAGTTTCAATTCTCCTAACTCTGCAGGAGCCATCCTATAAGGTGCAATTGAGATCGGTGCAGTCCCTGGAAGGAGTTCAATAGTAAACTCAACTTCTCTAACTGGTGGTAAACCCGGGATTTCATCTGGAAAAACATCCGGAAATTCACACACTACGGGGATATCCTCCACCCCTTGGGACTGTTTATCCTCCGCGATAAACGCTATAAATGCCTCACACCCACTGCTCACCAATCTATTGGCTTTCAAAGCTGAAATGAAACCACTAGAAGACTTCTTCCTATTTCCCTGAAACATCAACTCTGTCTGTGGCCCTTGCAATCTGAAGGTAATGGTCTTACCAAAACAATCCATGGTAGCATGGTAGGTCTCTAACCAATCCATGCCTAAGATAATGTCAAAATCATGCATGTCTAGAATTATGAGGTTGGCCGGTAATTTGATATCTCCTAACAAAACCTGACAACTAGGGTAAAAGGTCGTGCAAACAACATGTCTACCTACGGGTGTAGTGACAGTCAAATTATAATCCAATTCTGCATGCTGTGCATCAATCTTCTTTGCAAACAAAGGTGATAGAAAGGAGTGTGTGGATCCTGGATCAAATAAGATCTGTGCTTCTACTCCACAAACAAGAAGTTTACCTTCTATTACGTCACCTGCTGCTTCAGCGTCAGTACGGTTGATATTGTATACACGTCCCTGCTGGTGTGGCCTGTTCTGCTGCTGAATCTGTCTGCCCTGATTGTTCCTATTCTGCGGTGGACGAGCATTCTGGTTTGGTACTTGCCTGCCTTGTTGCTGTTGTTGCTGTGGTGGTCTCATCTGAACTGGTACTGCTGGATTCTGTGGTGGCATCTGCCTTGGCTGCTGATATCTGTTGGCTTGACTCTGGAGGTGTGGGCAATCCTTGATTGCATGGTCCATTCCTCCACACCTGAAGCAAGCACCCGTTGCCTTGCGGCATTCGTGGGTAGGGTGATTCTTGCCACAATGATTACAACCAGATTGTCTAACTTGAGTCTGTTCCTGTCTTGGCTTCTTGCCACCTTGCTGTCTTTGGTTTTGCTGATGGTAGTGCTGCTTTCTATCCTGGATTATCTCATTGTTAAACTCTTCAAATTTGTATGCCCGACTGACTGCTTCATCAAAGGTGACTGGTGGGATTATTCCCGAGACATCCCTCTTGAGAATGGGATTCAGTCCTTCCAAAAACTTAGTTATCTTTTTCTGTTCAGTGTCAATAAGCTCGGTAGCATATCTGGCAAGCCTCTCAAACTTCGTGACATACTCCAAAACGGACATACTCCCTTGCTTCAACTGTTGGAACTCAATTGCCTTCTGTCTCTTAACATGGGAGGGGACGTACTTATCCGTGAAGTGTGCCTTAAAGGTCGTCCAAGCAACCTCATCTGCCATGACCTGGTATGGCTCTTTGACTGTTTGCCACCAATCGTCTGCAAGCCCATAAAATAGAGAAGCGGTGAGGTTCACCCTCTCCCTGCCAGTGCAAACAAAAACGTCAAAAATCTTAGCCGTGTTCGCGAGCCAATCATCAGCAGTCAAAGGATCCTCTTGGCCCGAGAATTCCTTGGGTCCCCTCTTCCGGAATCTCTCGAAGAGAACATTGACATCATCAGCCCTATTCTGGTACACCACATTTGGTGGGGCTTGATGCTGAGGTCTATTTTGGAGGGCTTCTAGAAGCTGCCTCTGTACTTGAGCCATTTCCTCGTCTTTCTTAGCCATTTGCTCTTGAAATTTTGCTTGCGTTTCATTGGCTTGCCTCTGTTGCTCCAACATGGCCTGCATCAATTGTTGGAACTGAGTAGCAGTAGGATTTTCAGTCGGTTCTGTCTCATTCTGATTGCTGCCTGAAGCATTGTGATTCGGGGCTTTACGTGGAGGCATGATGCTGCAAGACAATTTGTTAGCACATATATAGACATATTTGGGTTGGTCATGTTGTCTAGACAAACATTCTATCGAACTCACGAATCCTCGCCACGTTCCTAAGACTTTCTAGTTTCTTTTAACTGCCTGAAACATGTCCCGCTCTGATACCAGTCCTGTCGCGACCCCGGACCGGGACCCGGGCCCGCGACTGCGCCGCGGCGGCATGATTATTCAAAACACACCGCCGCCGCTGTTGTGATATAATTTCATTTATTTTCCCACAGGTTTCCGCGGTGAGGATCCCAAGACACGGGTCGAGCTCACACGAATGGGTATGCGGAAGCGTGTAGCAAAACAATTCATACAATCTTGAACGATAAGATACAAGAAACATATATAATATGGAGACAAGGTATCAAAAGAGAATGTCTTCAAAGCATTCTTAGCATGAATAAAGTTTAACATTTAGACAAAGTGTTTTACTTCCAGTTACACAACCCCCAAGAGGCCAACAAAGGCCAATACAACATATGGAATCCCAAAAAGAACAACCCGACAAAACCCAAGCTAGGTGAAACGAGAATCACGATCCCGACCGGCGTCTAGATGACGTCGTTGGGCTGCCACTCGAGTGCTGGGGGTGGCTCAACAGCCTCCTCCGGGCACTCCTCGTCACGCGCGAAACCACCGGCACCTGGACACCAAAATACAAGCATCAAACACGACGGTTTGGCAAATAAACAATTTAGGCATGAATAATTGAAATAATGCTAAAACAGTTCAAAGTTTAAATACACGTTTCAATGCTTACGAAACTAGCACGAATACATATAATATCATGAAAAGATAAATCCACATGAGCTCATCCTTTCTCCGTCATACATGATGACAAGAGCAAGCACGCAAGACAAGCACGACAAGAAACACGATCCCACGCCACACAAGGTAGACGGGGTATCCGGCCGCGGAACCGGACCAAGAACACGCACGATGTGCCATTCAAGACACGACTAGTCTGCAGACAGTCCACGAGTTTAAGGACCCCCAGGTAGTGGATCAAGCTAAAAGGGCGGTCCAAGCTCAGTGAAATTCACTTATATCATGAATGCACAAAACACGGCAATACGCGATCGAAACACGACAAAACAAGAGGGAAATCATTTGACGAGCACGACGTAACAAGACTAGCAAAATAGCATAGCATTAATGCTTACAAACTTAATAAATGATTCCCTTTTTGATTCTTGAAACACATCCTGAAAACGACTTGCACTTGGAAATCAGACGAGAACATGATGGTGCATAAAGCATCATAAACAAAGGTTCAAACATAACTTTATCAAGCATGGGCTAAGACCACATCTTTGACCCTTGTGGAATTGAAAACCAAATGTTGAAATTCAATAAAACTTGGTGTCCCCGAAGGTATATTACATTTTGGAAATTTCAAGTGCACAAGGTCAACAAAAAGGGTCTAAGACCAAGTCTAGTTTTCATTCCTGCAAAATCCTTCAAAACAGTACTTTTTGTAACTGTCGGTCAACGCTCGGTTAACCTTCGGTTAACCGAGGTCGATATGTCGGTCGACCGAAGGTTTGACCGACAGATCCCAGCCCAGAATTGGTGCTCTCTGGAAATTGAACCGACAGATCCTCGGTTGACCGAATGTGAACCGACAGATGACCAGACAGGAAAAGTTGCTCTCTGGAAATTGAACCGACAGATCCTCGGTTGGTTGTCGGTCGACCTGTCGGTTGACCGACAGCGAACCGAGGGATGTCCTGACAGAAATGCTGCTCTCTGGAATTCGAACCGACAGATTTCGGTTGGTGTCGGTCGACCTGTCGGTCGACCGAAGTCGGACCGACAGCTGACCGACAGGCACGGGCAGTGCATTCTGTTCAGAATTTTTACAACTTTTTCTCCCTTCTTCACTTCCACATTTTTACCACCTGCACTCCCCAAGCCTCCATGCTTTCCAAGGGATTCATTACACACATTAAAGAGCATTCCATCCACAAATTTGTCCATTTATTCCAAAGAGAAACATCAAGGCATTCTTATAACAATTCCATGTAACTTTCAAAACCGACATGATTCTAAGAACTTAAATGAATCATCAATAATAACACAAGTAGAGGAAGCTTACTAATGACTTAAGAAAACATAAACACAACATACATTAATAGGTTCAAGCAAAGGAAAATCATGTCTTAATGAAAGAAATGAAACCAAAAATGCAATGTACATGAAAAACCTATAAGGTTTACTTGCCTCTAACCAAAGCCAATCCAAACTCCACTAAATCCAACAAGGATGGGAGCTCCACGAAATCTACACCAAAAACCCCCAAAATGGAGCATACAAAAATCAACATTTTGGCCAACATAAACCCCCATTTCGAAAATGGGTTTGAAATCATGACAAACAAGCTCTTGGTGAGCCTAAGAACATCAAATAAAAAGATGGGTCCAAGCTCTAACCTTTTGCTAGCCAAACAAGAAGAATGGAGGTTGAAGATGATGAATAGTGGAAGGGGTTTGGCTCCAAAACGTGTCCAATCGAAGCTCGCGAAGAGAGGAAGAGAATGGCGGAAACGAATCGAAGATCGGAGCCTTCTTGCTAGATGATCCAAGGAAGAAAAGGTCAAGAAGGAAGCTCTCTTCTCATCTCCACTCTAGGGCAACCGTTGCAGGATTTTTGGAAGAAGAAAATGGAGGAGAGAGAGTAAGAGACTTTTTATATGGGTTGAGAGGTGGGTCCCTCTCTAGCTGAACTAGAAACGCTTAAAACATGGTCTTGTGGACCCCGGATGAAGTCGACGAAGAAGAACAAAACGATCGTCGAAAAATCTAGTTTCAGAAAAGTATACTTTTGACATGGTTTCACGACTTCGAAAAGTGTGCCCAGATTTTGCATGAAAAGACAGATTTGCCCTTATTGGGCCAAAACTTGGGTTTCTGGGCCTCAAATGCATGCAGCTTAAAAACGAAAGTTGCCATAAATAATAAGGCCATTCAAGAGAAATAAAAATCACATCCACATCAAAAATCTAGAACAAAAACCCATTCTTACACGTGCACTCAGGGCGTCCCTGAGCGTGTCTGCCTCATACTAAACGTCCTCAGAATCCCCAAAACTATAATCCAGACTAAGTCTAATCACATTCTAACCCAACTAGTACTAAGACTCACTTAAGACTAAACGTTCACTTAATTAGCAGTAATCGCGTTGGTCTGGGTCGGGGTCTAACAGATAGGATCAAGGTTTCTCAATTTTGAATCCAAACTAAGAAAACTGATTTTTTTTTTTATTTTTTTTTGAAATCTCTAATGAACTCATCGAAGAGAAACGATGGCCCAAAACCTTAGTCGAACGGGCTCAACATTTCTGCAAGAACCAAAGAACGATAGGATAGGATCAAAGTTTCTCAATTTTGAATTCAAACTAAGAAAACTGATTTTTTTTTTTGAAAAGAGAAAGAATGGAAACAAACTCAAAGAAATAGAAATTTCCAAAAAATCCCATCTCATGTTTTTTTAGGATGCAAAATCCAACATAGGCTACCAGCTAGAAAGTAGCCAAGGAATCCGGAAAAGAAGTATAAGCATAGAGCAAAAAGTATGATATGCAAATATTTCATTTCCAAGCACCGTGTTCTCAAATGAACGAGTCCCACCGGGTGTGCCAGCTTGATGGAACGCGCTCCGAGGCGCCGTTGGGGCGGCTACCGGGGTCGGCGGAACGTGGGAGTCCGTCGGGTCCGGCCCTTTCGCGCCCTGGCGGGCCCTGAAGCGTGCATCAACATTTCTTTGTGTGGGTGTGCCAGATTTTCTATTTTACTTGGAATTGCAAGTGGTAATCCGGAGATCAACCTTCGCAAGTAAAAAGGAAATCAACTTCTTTCAAGTTTTCCATTGCACAAATATTTAAGAAAAGAGACATTTTCTTAATTTGCCGTGAAAGGCGATTTTGTTTGGCATTTATAGCCGATTTTGGCGTTTATAGCCGATTTACAATTCTTATCAATAATGAAAGACAAGAGTTGTGATTTTTGTCTCTTTAGAAAAATACAAACTACAATGAAAAGCAAGAAAAGGAAGATCTAACTTTTCAGGAGATTGTGGGGGACTCGTTCAGATTGACGGTCGCAAGCCATGTATGGGCTTCGCCATCATCCATGTAGATGAGAACAGAAGATGCTCTTGATTCGCTTGGCTTGGCTATAACCTCAGGTTTTTAGAGGACAAAGACCAAGAGAAGGTCCTATGTCCAATAAAAAGCTAAGTAGACGGGCTGAAAAGCCACGTCTAAGCCATTGGAGGCAGCAGGAGAAGGCAAGGACCTTGGGGGGGGTGCCCCCCAAGGGACTTTTGTCACCTTGTAGTGGTGGCCGGTGTAGAACTTCAGCAGAGTTTTTCTCTCTTTTTTTCTTTCTCTCAGATCTCTTTCTGATCTTTTTTCTGATTTTCTCTGATTTTCTCCCTTTTTTTCTGATCCCGATTTCAATGGAATGCTCTCCTATTTATAGGCTTTTGGTAGCCATTTAGGAGGGTTTATGAGCCTTAATGGCTTTAATGGGAGGGGTTACAAGATTTATTTCTTGATTTTGTAACTCCTTTTTCCTTGAATCTGATTGGCCGATGGAGATTAAGGGCTTTTAATCACCTTAATTACCATAATGGGAGGAGTTTCATGGTTTAAATGCCATGAATCAATTGACTTGTAACTCCCAAATGCTTGCTTCTGATTGGGCCGTCCAAAGAAATGAATTAATGACCATAATAAAGTTAGTCAATTAACCACATTAATTGGTCGCCGAGCAGTCGAAGAGTCGCGGGCCGTGCCGTGTCTTCTGGAATTCTTCTGGCGATGATCATCGATGGATCTACATGCTGATCGACATCGGATGAACATGTAACTTCAGACATTGATAGCTAAGAGCGGGCCGGTGACATCTGTCTTGTCGATTTCACGATCGGTCGGACAGAAAGTGCACTTTCTTGGTCGACCGGTTGGCGATCTTGGAGCGATCAATGATGATTTTATGCTTTTGGAGGTTGACCCGTGATTTTGACGGATGTCGGAGGATATGAGTCAATTTCAAGCACTAAAAATCACATTTTCAGGAAACCAAAGGGGCCAAAGTGCGCGAAACGCGAAAAAAGACGGAAAAACGGGTCACCGGCGGAAAATCCGGTGACCCGGACCTCCATGGTCGCCGGCGACCATGGAGGTCCGGGTCACCGGATTTTCCGCCGGTCGCCATGGTCGCCGGCGACCATGGACCGGCGACCATGGGCCATGGTCGCAGGGGCCTGCGACCATGGGCCATGGTCGCAGGGGTCTGCGACCCTGGGGGATTTTTCCCCTTCCGAGCCCGTTTTGCGGTCGTTTTGAGGTCTTTTTCGTCGCCGTTTTCTTCTATATTTTTCTTGACATTTCTTCTCATTTATTGGCTTGATTTCCCTGTAGAAAACTTGATGAGAATCCTTGCATTTTTAGAGTGCAAAGTTTCCAATTTTCCGGGAAAGCCGAAGACTTTGTCGCGTAGAGCTGCTGATTTTCCGCCAGAAGCTGAAACTTGGTCAAACGATGTCGGAATGACCTGAAATTTGAGGTGAAGCCTCCTGAGCAATAAATAAGACCAACCATAGGCTTTTGTTGGAGTTTTGAAGCCGTTTGGGGTCCCGTCGATGCTTCACTTGATTTTGCTGCGGGGAAAATGCCGAGCTTTGATATGTGGCCAAACGATGTCCGATTGACCTGAAATTTGACGGGGAGCCTATTGGAGTCATTTTGAGACGTTCCATGGGCTCTATCTTGGATGTCATGGTCCCGGGTTGCTCCGCCGCCGGTAGGCTTGATTTTCTCTCGGAGCATCGAAACCTGGTCAAACGTTGTCGGAATGACCTGAAATTCGACGTGCAGCCTTTTGGAAGCATGTAGAAGCCACTCATGCACTTGGTTTGATGAGCGAAGGCTTCGGTGGTTCCCGCCGCCGGGAGGCTTGATTTTGCTGTTCGAGCATTGATGGAGGGTCAAACGTTGTCGGTTTGACTTGAAATTTGGCATGGAGCCCTTTTGGGACATGCTGGAGTCATCTGTAGGCTCTGATCGAAGTTTTGACGTCTCCGATGATGTCGCCGCCGGGAGCTCCCGTTTAGCTGTCGGAGAAGTGAAGTTAGGCCAAATGTTGTCGAAATGGCCCGAAACTTCATGTGTACTCTTCTCTTGGCTATCTTGAAGGATCTTGCAGTTTTTGTTTGATTCTGACAAGATTTGAATTTTTGGAGAAGTTGCATTGCCTATTTATGGCAGGTTGCGACTTCATGCAGCTTTCTTGATTTGAAGAGGCAAAGTGACATTTTTGGTGTCAACAGACTGAAGCAGGCATCCCGAAGCTGGAATATCCGTTTTGACCAGGCAATAAAGTCATTTGGTTTTTGTCAAAATCCGGATGAGTCATGTGTGTACATGAAAAGTGAAGGTGACAGGGTAGTTTTTCTAGTTTTATATGTTGACGACATCCTTTTCCTCGGAAAAGACATAGGAATGTTGTCAACAATGAAAGTTTGGTTGGCCAAGACTTTTGATCTGAAGCACTTGGGAGAAGCTAGCTACATCCTAGGGATCAAAATCCATCGAGACCGGAAAAATAGGATGATTGGCTTATCTAAGCTGCATACATAGATAAGGTACTAGTACGATTTGCTATGCAAGACTGCAAGAAGGGTATTACACCTCTCAGGCATGGAGTGCACCTTTCCAAGGATCAGTGTCCCAAGACACCATCAGATGAGGTCGATACCATACGCTTCAGCCATTGGTAGCCTCATATATGCTATGTTATGTACTAGACCGGATATCTGCCATGCAGTGGGCCTAGTCATTAGATATCAGTCTAATCCAGGACCTGAACATTGGACTACTGTAAAGTGTATTCTCAAATACTTGAGAAGGACTAGAGATTACATGTTAATTTATAGCAGTGATGAGCTGATTCTAGTCTGATACACAGATTCTGACTTCATGTTAGATAAGGATTCCAGGAAATCCACCTCTGGTTTTGTGCTTATGCTTGGTGGCGGAGCCATCAGCTGGAGGAGTATAAAATAGGAATGTATCGTTGATTCCACCTCGGAGGCTGAATATGTAGCGGCTTGTGAAGCAGCTAAGGAAGCAGTATGGCTCAAAAGATCCCTTACGGAACTTGGGGTGGTACCTTTGTCACGACAGCCGCTCACAGTTTATTATGACAGCAGCGGGGTAGTCGCTCAGTCAAAGGAGCCCAGAAGCCATAAAAGCCAAAAGCATGTACAGAGGAAGTATCACTTAGTCAGAGAGATTGTGCAGAGAGATGATATTGCTATTACCAAGATAGCCTTTGCAGACAATCTGGCAGATCCCTTTACTAAGCCTTTGACTACCAAAGTCTTTGAACAACATGTAGACGGGATGGGCATGAGATGCAACCCTGACTGGCATTAAGCCCAAGTTGGAGATTGTTGGATTGTATGGACTCAATCCATCAGTTGATGTAATAAATTGATTAATTTCTTTATTTATCAATAAAATCATGCTTTACTTTCATGAGATGAATGGTATTTTATTACTTAATGCCATGACCAATACACTTGACATGACAGTTCATGAGTTGAACCGGGTTCCATTAGTATATTAGATGTGATATCTGTGAATGGATGAGATCCACACACGGGAGAGAAATGTCACAAATCTTATACTTAAATATCTTCACAACCAGTGATGAGACTGGGCATCTCATCTGTTAAGGTTGTAGTACTTTGATCACTATGAGATAGTGTGATTTGTGTCGATCATCAGAACGAAAGATTCTGGATCACGATGCTGGTACTTTGGATGTATTGAAGGACTATGAGAAACACCTTATGGAATACAATCTCGAGTTTAAGGTCTGTTCTCATAATTCCCTAGTAATAGGCTTTTAATCCTGAGACATTGATGAACTCAATTTCTATCTATTCATTTGATTTGAGTCACCAATGAGTGAGGCTAACTATAGGTCAACACCTCGGTGTCTTGGGTACGTGGTAGTAGAACTGTGGGAACATTAAATGGTGAAGACGGAATCTATTTATATTATCCCCTAGTGCCAATTAATGGATTTATCATTAGTAAGTGCGCACTCATCTCGATTAAGAGTTAATTGGATGGTACTAATGATCACTGTAATTAATTGGGGCTCAAGGATAATAAGATGTGGATCTAAGATTAGAAGGGACATGTTAAATCCAATTGATTCATGGATAATGATAGAGGGGCCTACTTGTGGTAATTGAGAAGTTTAGAGTCTTCTTTGTAATTTATTCCTAAGACTGGAGTGCAATTGCACTTATATAGTGGTGTTATTTACAATTAACTGTGGGCCTGGATTGCACATGAGATGTGGGATCGCGATGTCCTTGTTGGAGCCAGCTTTCTATGGAATCCCTAGTGGTCCCCATGCTAGCCCAAGTTATTAGAAAGATACTAATCCTGCTTGAACTCTAAGAAGAAGGAATTAGAAAGTTACTATTTCTATTTGAAGTAGGACTTCTAATAGTAGTAATAGTATACTTACTAATTACTGTGGAAGTGAAACTTCTATAGCAATAGTTACTAATTGTTTTGGAAGTAGGACTTCCAATTAATTAGTAACAAGAAGAGTTACAAAAGGCTATAAATAGGGAAAACAAAAGGGGTTGGACGTCCAACCCTATTGGAGAGCACTCGCAGCCCCTCTTGTACAATTTGTTGCACAATCACTTCTCCTCTCTCTCTCTCCTCCAGTTTCTTAGAGTTTTGTCGCGCCCCCAAAACCGGGATCCGATCTCGGGGACGCGAGCATGGGGAGAATTTGTAGTATTTCCCCTCCCAGGATCCGCGTGTGTGAGGATAACAAATTCACAACACATCAAAATATTTCGCCGAAGCTATACGAGACGTTACGACCCGGAATCCGTATCCATCGGGTTCCGTGTCGTACTCAATCTGTCAGCACAAAATTGTCATAGACATATTTAAATTCAGACTGGAACAATTCATAATATCAAGATATACAAAGCTGACAGTAACAGGCTTATCATTACCCAACATATTCAAGTTTCAAATTAACAAGTGCATTGATTACAATTCCCAAGAAGCAGGCTAACAAAAGCCATACACAAAAACAAGCTAGAACAAATACTACCCAATGGTGTAACGTAACTCCGGAGTCGAGCATGACGTCAACATGACATCGCTGACACTACAAGACTGCAAAACTCGTGGCTCAACAGCCCTCCGCACGCGAACTAGCTCAAAACAAGGACCTGCTATCTAGAGCACCAAAGCAGAAGTATATCAGACACGACGGTCTGGCAGGTAATCAATATAGGCAAGAGCATAAACAAAACCGAAGTTTAAAGGAAACAAGAACTAAAAACACTTCATTGAACTTGAAACAAGTTTACAAGATTTAAAAACAATGCATGTACAAGATACTTATCGAGAAATCACTAGTGCATGCACGATATACGAAACAAGGTATGAATACATATAATATCATGAAAAGATAAATCCACATGAGCTCATCCTTTCTCCGTTCATACATGATGACAAGAGCAAGCACGCAAGACAAGCACGACAAGAAACACGATCCCACGCCACACAAGGTAGACGGGGTATCCGGCCGCGGAACCGGACCACGAACACGCACGATGTGCCATTCAAGACACGACTAGTCTGCAGACAGTCCACGAGTTTAAGGACCCCTAGGTAGTGGATCAAGCTAAAAGGGCGGTCCAAGCTCAGTGAAATCACTTATATCATGAATGCATAAAACATGGCGATACACGTTCGAGAGCACAACAAAACAAGAGGGAAATCATTTGTCAAACACGTCACGACAAGGCTAGCACGATAGCATAATATAAATGCTTAACAACTGAAGAAATGATCCCCTTTTTCTTTCTTGAAACACGATTCTTGAAACACGTCTTAAAACAAGCTTATACTTGAAATTCAAACGAATGCACGATGATGCACAAAGCATCAAAACAATGGTCTTGGTTCTTGAAACAAATCTTCAAACAAACTTATACTTAGAAATCAAACGAGGACACGATGATGCATGAAGCATCAAAACAAGAATTCAAACACGAAATCTATCAAGTTTAGGCTAAGACCAATCATTGACCCTTGTGGAGTTGAAACCCAAATGTCGGAGTTTTTAACAAGATTTGGTGCCCCAGAAGTTATAGTACATTTTGGAATTTCAAGTGCACAAAGTCAATAAAAAGGTCTAAAACCTAGTCTAGTTTTCATTCCCGCAAAAATCTTCAAAAACAGTACTTCTGGTTGTGGTTCACGCCTCTCTACCGGTAGAAATACCGGTTGAAGCGTCTCTACCGGTAGTACTACAGGTAGAACCACCTCTACCGGTAGAACTTCCGGTTGGAGCACTTCTACCGGTAGAACTTCCGGTAGAACTCATGCTCCTTAACTTTTCTCACTCTCTGCCGAAATCTGGGCTATTTCTACCGGTAGAACTTCCGGTAGAACTTGGGGTTTTTCAATTTCCCCACTCTCTGTCAGATTTTGGGCCCTTTCTACCGGTAGAACTTCCGGTTGAAATACCTCTACCGGTAGAAATTCCGGTAGAACTCAGGGTTCACGGTTTTCTCAACTCTTTGTCAAATTTTGAACCATTTCTACCGGTAGAACTTCCGGTAGGGTTCTGAAGCTCATTTCTTTCACACTTCTCTCCCTTCTTCACTTCCACATTTGAACCACATGCACTCCCCAAGCCTTCATGCTTTCCACGGGATACATTTTCAACATTTGACATCATTCCATCCACAATTAAACCCATTCATTCTATAACAAAGACATCAAAGCATTTTCATGTACAAAATCATAAAACTTACAAGACTAAACATGATTCAAGAGCTTGAAAAATCAATGCTAACAAGACAAATGAAGAAGCCCAAAACTCATGACTTGAAAGAGCATGAACATGACTTGCATTAATTAAACATGGAAGACATGTCTTAATGAAATGTTAAAACCCAAAATGAAAGCATAAGACAATAAACATAAGAAGTCCTATGAAGATCACTTGCCTTTGTCCAAATGCCAAGCAAATCTTTCACAAATCCAAATCAAAGAGTTGATCCACGAAATCTACACAAAAGCCCCAAAATAGAACACACAAAAATCACATTTTGGCCACTACAAACCCCCATTTCGAAAATGGGTTTGAAAACATAGAAAACAAGTTCTAAATGAACTAAAAGAACATCAAATGAAAAGAGGAACAAGAGCCCTAACCTTTAGCTAGCTGAACAAGAAGAAAGGAGGTTGAAGATGATGAATAGTGTTGGGGATTTGGCTCAACAACGGGTCCAATCGAAGCTTGAGAAGAGAGGAAGAAAATGGCGGAGTCGGATTTGAGATTGGAGCTCTCTTGATGGAAGATCCAAGGGAAAAGACCAAGAGGAAAAAGCTTTCTCTCCTCTCCACTCTAGGGCAAACCGGTTGCAGGAAAATGGGAAGAAGAAGAATGGAGGAGAGAGAGAAGAAGGGTATTTATAGTGTCTGGAGGGTGGGTCCCAATGCAGTAGAACTTGAAACGCTTAAAACTTGGTCTTGTGGACCCCGGGTGAAATCGACGAAGAAGAACAAAATGATCGTCGAAAAATCTAGTTTCCAAAAAGTATATTTTCCCCAATTTCTGAAATTTTCGAAATTCATGGACAGATTTAGTGAAAATTGTCATTTTTGCCATTTTTCTTGAAAAACGCGATTTCTGAGTATTAAATCAAGATGGTCAAAACATGAAAGTTGTTTATAACAATAAAATGAGTCAAAAGGACTAGAAATTGGAATTTTTAGAAACCAAGAATGAATTCTCACAAAATACAATTTACAAGGGTCGGGTCTAAACAAAGTCAATGGTCTTCTAAAACTCTCCAAAGTTATGAAAAATCTATTCAAACTCAAAAACAAAGTCAAATCATCTCTAATCTTGTTTAAAAAGCTAAATCATGGTTAAAACAATGCTAAACCCAAAAATTGAGGGTCGGGGTCTTACAAGTTTCTAGTTGGGTTTTCTCTTAAAGTTTCCACCAATCTTCTTGAGAAGAGAGATCTGATAGCGGGACATAGCGTGGAAGACAACAAGGTCTTGGATATCCGAAATTGCTTCAAGAAGAGTTCTTGATCAAGATAATTGTCTTCTTCCCCATTAGAGCACTACCGGGCTCTAAAGGTATAATATGATTCTCCTTTTGTTATTGATTATTTGGTTGCATGGTGTTGTTAATTTCTATCTTTAAGATAGTATTTATTACCGTACTTGATTAATGAGATAGAGGGATTGCATCTTGGATAGGGTTTTTGGCGTTATGGGTTCTTGATCTCTGAATCAAGTGTGTCAAAAGTTTTGAAAATCGGTCCATAAGGCCCACCTAATTCTAACACTCTCAGTTTTCTTCTTTTCTCCATTTGAGGAAATATTTGATTTTTTGATCTTATAGTCCATTTCAATTTGTAGGACTTGTGGGGCATGTTTGTTGACATCCGTATACAGTCTTTGCAGTTCAGAAATAAGATTATCACGAGTGTGTAGAGACATTCGTAATAAGTCAAGGATGTGCTGTTGTGCAGGTATGTGTTTGAAGTGCTTAATCTAGTCGTACTTGAAAGGCTTTCTGGAGACTGTATTTTCATTATTTTTGCCACTTGGGGCATTTACAACTTGCTTTCCCGAAGGATTTACATAAGAAGAAGAAGGTTGATTGTAATTTTTGTGGTAATCCCGGCCAGAGCGGATACCTCTACCAACTTCAAGAGCTTCGGGAGAAGGTTCTTCATTTTGAAGATCGCCCTCGGAATCAGGAGGATGATTCTTCTCATTTGTTGAAGAAGTCTCTGTAGCAGCATTGCCGTCCTCAGTGATTGCATTGCACGGAGCATTTTCCGGGAACAAGTCTTGAGCAGCATCCAACAACTTTTCTTCCTTGTTGAGTAATTTATCGGTCCAGACATCACCTATGAGGTCGTGTATCTAGGACTAGTTAACCTGGTTTTCATTGAAGAGGACTTCATTGACTGGAGTTTCTTCAAGATGGTCGGTCGGAAGAGGTGTGAGTTCTGATGTCACAGTTTCAGGGGATGAAGGCCAAGAAGGTGATATCTCAGTGAAAGTCACTTGAGAAGATGTAGCTCCAGAAGATATACTACCAGATGTAGTCTGAGAGTATGTGTCTTCGGCAAATGAAGCTTCAAAGGCACTATCATCTTGAGCTATCGCATTGCAGGTTGCCCCGATAGGAGATGCCCCCAGAATAGACTGTTGGGAATTGGACTAATCCTCGGATGAAAGAGGATCATCGATCCAACAGTAGCTTCATTTCTTAGCTGTGGCGGCATGAAATCACCAAGGGTGAATTTTCTTGGTGCCCTTGAAGTCTTGGGAAAAAGACTCTTCTATTGCCCCCAGTGAAGCAGTAGAGGAGGTCTTTGTCTCTTTACGAACTTCTTGTTTTGGTTGAGCTATCTCTTGTTATTTGAGCTTGCGGAGATTCCTCTTAGCTTGCCTTCGCTGCTGAGCAGTTGGCTTTGTTTTGACGATCTCCCAATTTTCATCTTCAAGGATATCGGGATGCACCCATATAGGTTGTCCGTCCGATGTTGGATAAGGAACCAACTCTTGGGACGTTTGAGTCATTTTTATCACCTTGAAGGAAGTAGTGATTTTCCCCTTTGGTGACTTTGAAGTTTGTCCACATGACACCATGTTGATGGAGGCAGACCCATAGTTTTTGTCGAAGGTGATGACTTCGTTTTTCCACATTTTGCTGATCTTCTCTCTCACAACGAAGCATTGATTGAGAGGATGCAAGACCATTTGGTGGTATGGATAATACTGAGGATCGTTGGTTTTGCCAACATCTCCCGGTCTTTCGGGGTCAGGCAAGGTGAGTTTGTCATTTGCTAAAAGAGCCCCAAAGATTTCTTTAATATCTTCATCGAACGGGTATATTTTCTCTACTCGTTCTTTGAAGGCCTCAGAGAGTTCAGGTTTCTTACCCGTAGCTTTGTTTTCAGCTTTCTTTGGCTGCTGAGGAGCTGACTTGGTTTGCACATTAAGAACCTCATTTTTCTTCGGTTTAGAGGTCGTAATGGTAGTCGGCTCTTTCTTCGATGATTTCTGACTGTTGAGGTCTTTGATCACAGTTTCAGCTTCCATGGAAGCTTCTAGGAGTTCTCCCAGGTTTTTTGATTTATCGCCGATAATCATGGAGCAGATCCTTGCTCTCATGTTGTTACGGCAGATGTCTACCAGCGACGCTTGTGGCAATACATCTGAGCACTTGTATGCCAACGCCTTCCACTTGTGAATGAAGTCGTATGTGTTGACACCAAAAAAGTCAATATGTCTCCTCAACATCAAGAAGCCTCCTGAAGCTGCATCCTGCTAAAAATAGGCAAGGCTACTTCAAGAATCAGATTTTGTCAGAATCAGATAGAAACTGAGAGGTCCTTCAAGACAGCTAAAAGAGGGGTACACCTGAGGTTTCGTGCCATTCCGACAGCGTTTGGCCTAACTTCACTGCTCCGACAGCTAAACAAGCGCTCCCGGCGGCGACATCATCAAAGACACCAAAACTTTGATCAGAGCCTACGGATGATTCCAGAATGTCCCCAAAGGGCTCCATGCCAAATTTCAAGTCAAACCGACAACGTTTGACCCCCCATCAATGCTCGAGCAGCAAAATCAAGCCTCCCGGCGGCGGGAACCACCAAAGCCATCACTCATCAAACAAAATACATAAGTGGCTTCAACATGCTTCCAAAAGGCTGCACGTCAAATTTCAGGTCATTCCGACAACGTTTGACCAGGTTTCGATGCTCCGAGAGAAAATCAAGCCTACCAGCGGCGGAGCAACCCGGGACCATGACATCCAAAACAGAGCCCATGGAACGTCTCAAAATGACTCCAATAGGCTCCCCGTCAAATTTCAGGTCAATCGGACATCGTTTGACCACATATCAAAGCTCGGCATTTTCCCCGCAGCAAAATCAAGTGAAGCATCGATGGGACCCCAAACGCCTTCAAAACTCAAATAAAAGCCCATGGTTGGTCCTATCCACTACTCAAGAAGCTTCACCTCAATTTTCAGGTCATTCCGACATCGTTTGACCTAGTTTCGACGCTTGACGGAAAATCGGCTACAAAGTCTTCGGCTTTCCCGAAAAATAGGAAACTTTGTGCTCCGATTTCGTGAGGGTTCTCGTCAAGATTTCTCATAGAAAATCAAGTCAATAATTGAGGAAAAATGTCAAGAAAAATACAGAAGAAAAAAGGAACGAAAAAGACGAAAAAACGGCCGAAAACGATGCTCGGCGACCAAACGGGCCGGGGCCAAGGTCGCCGGCGACCCTGGAAATCGGGGTCGCCGGATTTTGCGCCAAATCGTCCGTTTTCCGATTCTTTTCACGTTTCGGGTGTTCTGGCCTCTGTGATTTTCTGAAAATCCAATGTTTGGTGCTTCAAAACCACTGATCTTCGTCGACATCTCGGATCCGCCGTCAAAAGCATGAAATCATCACCGATTGCCTCAAGATCGACAACCGGCTGACCAAGAAAATGCACTTTCTGTCCGACTGATCGTCAAAATCGACAAAACAGACGTCACCGGCCCGCCAACATCAATCAATGTCTGAAATTGCATCGCAATCCGATATCAAATAATGGGTGGATCCACCCGTGATGATCGCAAGAAGAATCTCAAAAGGCGCAGCACGGCCCGCTACTCTTCACATGCCTTGGCAACCACTTAATGTCGTTAATTGACCCATTAAAGCAGTCATTAACTCATTATTTTGGACGGCCCAATCAGATCCAAGCATTTAGGAGTTACAAATCCAAGCAATCATGGCATTAAACCCATGAAACTCCCATCATCATGAAGCATAAAGGTGATTAAATGCCCACTACCTTCATCGGCCAATCACAAGCCTTGAAAAAGGAGTTACAAAATCGATTTGTAACTCCTCATCAATTCTTTCATCATGGCCATCAATGCCAATAAACACCTCATGGCTACCAAAAGCCTATTAAAGGAGGTCCATTCCAAGAAGAAAGCATGATGAAAGGAGATCCCAAGTGCAAGCTCTGAAAAATCAGAAAATCCAAGAGAGAGACGAAGTCCTGCTACTTTGCTCCCGAAAGCACCACAAGGTGATCAACGTCCCTTGGGGGGCCACCCCCCCAAGGTCACCTCCTTCTCCAATATGGCCTAAACGCGGCTTTTCAGCCCGTTTACTTGGTTTTTCATTGGATATAGGACCTTCTCTTGGTCCTTGTCCTTTAAAAAACTGAGGTTAGGAGCCAAGCCAAAGAATCAAAGCATCACATGTTCTCATTTAAAGGACGATGGCGAAGCCCATACATGACTTGCGACCGTCGATCTCAACGTGTCCCCACAATCTCCTGAGAAGTTAGATCCCTTTTCTTCCTTTTCGATTGTAGTTTGTATTTCTTAAAGAGACAAAAAGAAATCACAATTCTTGTCTTTCATATTTGATGAGTTTTGTAAAAACGGCTTTCATGGCAAAATCGCCTTTCACGTCAAACAAACAAAAACGCCTCTTACGACATTTTAAAAACTTGTCTCTTTTCTTAATATTTATGCAATTTGAAAAGTTAGAAAAAAGGATTGATTTCCTTTCCGCTTGTGAAGTTGAATCTCCGGATTATCACCATTCCAAATTCCAAGTAGAAAGTAAATCTGGCATACCCGTACAAAAATGTTGATGCCCGAGATTTTCCCTCCTCCGCCGAGACCCAGGTCAGCCCCCGGGGTGCGGAAGGAGAGGATGGAAGATTTCTTTCGGGTCCATCAAGTTGGCACACCCGGTGGGACTCGTTGACTTGAGAACGTGGTGCTTTGATCACTTGGCTCCTTTCTAGTTGGTGGCCTATGTTGCATTTTGCATCTAAAAAAAAAAAATATGAGATGGGATTTCAATTGTTCTTTCTCACTTCAAAAAAAAAAAAAACAAATCTGATCTCTTTTTCTTAAAAACTCAACTTTGAGAAATTTTGATCCTTCCCTCTTCGAACTTGATAGCTCACAGAAATGTTCGCAGCTATCATTCATATCGGGGATTGGGCCATCTTTTCTCTTTGATAAGTCCAATTGGGATTTTTTAAAAAAAAAAAAAAAAAAAAAAACACCTTCGTTTCAAACTCTTTCAAAAAAAAAAATGATCTCTCTTTCTCAAGATTAAACTTTGAGAAATTTTGATCCTTTCCTCCTTGAACTCGATAGCTCACAGAAATGTCCCCAGCTATCGTTCATATCGGGGATTGGGCCATCTTTTCTCTTTGATGAGTCCAAATAGGGATTTCAAAAAAAATTATAAATTCAAAAAAAATTTAGCTTTCTCTCTTCTGCATTTAAATTTGAGAAACCTTGGTTCGTTCCCTTCGAATTTAGCGCTCGCAGAAATGTTGAGCCTTTGTTCGGATTGGAACACCATTCGCTCTCTTTGATGAGTTAATTAAAAAAAACCTTTCAAAAAAAAAAAAGGATTTCAAAAAAAAAACACTAAGGTTCCACCAGTTGCGTTCTTCGACCAAAGTGGATGTAAGAAAAGCCTTGTCCAGAGTGTGGAGACAACTAGACTGTTCCAGGCAAGGGTCCTCCAAACGGGTTCATTAAGTAATCCTACCCTTACCTGGGGGCTGATCTATCTACTAAGGTTTCATAAGATCGAATTGGAAATCTATGTGCACCTTTAAAAAAAAAAATTCTAAAAAAAAAAATTCTAAAAAAAATCCTGAAAAAAAAAAAAAAACTTCTGTCACTTTGAATTAGAGTTGAGAAATCTTGGTTCTTTCCCTTTCGGATTTAGCGCTCGCAGAAATGTTGAGCCTTGTTCAGAATGGAAGACCATTTGCTCTCTTCGATGAATTCAATCTTGACCTTTCAAAAAAAAAAAACTTTTGTCACTTTTGAATTCAGAGTTGAGAAATCTTGGTTCTTTCCCTTTCGGATTTAGCGCTCGCAGAAATGTTGAGCCTTGTTCGGAATGGAACACCATTTGCTCTATTCGATGAATTCAATCTTGACCTTTCAAAAAAAACTTCCGTTACGTCTGGATTCACATCCGAGAAATTATGGTTCCTTCCCTTCTGAATTTAGCGCTCGCAGAAATGTTGAGCCTTTGTTCGGATTGGAATACCATTTGCTCTCCCCTATGAATCCAAATTTGACCTTTCAAAAAAATCCCATCTTGTGTCCTTCCCAAGGATGCGATTTGCAACATTTGTGCCTAGCGGTGCTAGTACGCCCTTTCGGGTCTACTGTATTCGCGACCGACACATTTGTATCTCCAACCTTATATCATTTTACCTCGAGTGAGCCTTGCTTCTCGGTAATTTGAATTAAGGTCTACAATTGCTTCTAGCAGTCACTGGAACGCTCACTCTGAGCCTACCATACTTATATTTTAGAACAATTGCATCCTCTATGGCTTTTTGCCTTCTTCATCGTCCTTGGGTTGGGCCATGTCCCCTCAAATGATTTGAAAAGACAAAACCATAGTTGTTCTCCATTTACGATCACCATATTACTGTGATTACTAATGGATTTGGTCTTGTTTCAAAAGTTTTCCAAAACTAACAATGGCAGCTTCATTGACCATCACTGAGAACAAGTACCAGCTTATGCTTCAAGATAAGCAAAACAAGCATAAGCGCCTTGCTAGTTGCCGAAGCGTCATCTCTCTCGACAACTCCCCAAACACCGGGTCAACTTCAACTCCCCGAACCATGGTCTTCAGATCACTGGGACCATTCCCACTTCCCGCAGAAGACACTGTACCTGCCAAGAAGTAGAAAACCACCCTGCAACGTGTCACTAAAATGGCACCAAGGGCGAACACCAAGAAGCTTGAAGCCCGTGGCGTTCCCACGAAGCCTCAACCCACAAGAAACCAGGTTTACCCCAAAACTTGGTCCCCGAGATCTTCGCCAAAGCAACGGAGGTCCAGAACATCTGCAAAGCCAGCATACCTGGCCCCTCTCAAGGAGAATCAGTTCTACCCTCTCTCTTACATGAAAGAGGAGAAACCTACCCTCCACCAAAAAAATAGACAAAATCATCATGAGCCGGCTTGCTCCTACAAGCCCAAAATCAAATCCTGCATCGTTAGGCCTATGCAAAAACATGTTGAAGCCTGCACTCCCGCGAGTCGACCCTTCATCTCAACAGGGGCCGAGCTCGCAAAATTCAAGTCTTCATTGCGACAGACAAAGGACCGCATCCAGATTCTGTCCTTGACAAACTTTAAAGAAGACAAACTCGGCTGCTGCGCACAAGGGACTACGTCCTTCATCGCCAGAGCCCAGCCAGAGTTGACTGAAGCTCAAATTGCTCGTTGTATGCGTCGCCGCACTGCATATCGACAAAAGAGACTCGAGAAACAAAGAACCCAGCATTCTACTCTCCACGTCTCAAACAAATGGGTCGAAAAAGAAAGACCCGACCAATTCGTTGCTGTTCATATGGTTGGCAAAACCAGAAAACACCGGAAGTCAGCAACCAAAATCAGTGTTAGACGTCCAGTGACTCGCAGCGTCTGTCGGACACGAACACATCTGGAGGAATCTTCCACTCCTCCAAGCCAAGGACATCGGAGTAACCACTCTTCAGATTCTTCATCCAGAAGAATGAGCCCCAGCTCAGTCACCGAGACGATTTCTTCATTCGAATCCCGAGGGATGAACGTCTTGGCTACAAGTTCTGAGCATTCTCCACCGCATGATGACGTAACTGCACACATCCAGCAGTTGGAGCAAGGACAGCAGAGAATTGAGACTCTGATGGAAAATTTGATTCTCACTCTACAGCGTCCACCACCTAACAATGAAACCCCTCCGAATCATGAAGATGACGAAGGCAATGCAGAAAACAATGAGTTCGCACCCTTACCAGAAAAGACGTGGACGATATCCTCGCAAAAGCAAAAGAAGAGGATATATTGAAAGAGCATGGGATCAAGCCACCCTACCCTCTATGGATGGACTCGGTTCCGTTCCCTGCAAAATTCAAACAACCTACTCTCCCGACATATACTGGGAAAGGTTCAGCCAGACAACATGTCATCCATTTCAAGATCCTAACGGGAACTATTGTGGATCAAGATGCCCTCAAGATTCGCCTCTTTGCAAGTACCCTAAAAGGTACAGCCTTTGATTGGTACTCCACTCTGCCAGAGAACTCCATCCAGAACTGGGCTATGCTAGAGACACCCTTCCTGACCCACTTCCAAGGTGAGGATCATCCTGTTACTATGGCTCAACTCTGCAGCCTAAAACAGGGAGAGAATGAGTCAACATACGACTTCATTCACAAATGGAAGGCAATGACGTACAAATGCTCAGACGTACTGCCACAAGCGTCGCTGGTGGACATCTGCCGTAACAATATGAGAGCAAAAATCCGCTCCATGATTATCGGCAATAAATCAAAGAACCTGGGGGAACTCCTCGAAGCCTCCATGGAAGCTGAAATGGTAATCAAAGACCTCAACAGTCAGAAATCATCAAAGAAAGAGCCGCCTGCTGTTACAACCTCAAAACCAAAGAAAAAGGAGGTTCTCAATGTGCAGACTAAGTCAACTCCTCAGTAGCCAAAGAAACCTGAAAATAAAACTGCAGGTAAAAGGACTGAACTCTCTAATGCCTTCAAAGAACGTGTAGAAAAGAAATATCCGTTCGATGAAGATGTTGAAGAAATCTTTGAAGCTCTCCTAGCAAATGGCAAACTCATTTTGCCAGAGCCCAAAAGACCGGGAGATGTTGGCAAAACCAATGATCCCTGATACTGTCCATACCATCAGATGATCTCACATCCTCTCAATCAATGCTTCGTTGTGAGAGAGAAGATCAATGAGATGTGGAAAAACGAAGTCATAACCTTTGATAAAAACTATGGCCCCGCCTCTGTCAGCATGGTGTCATGTCGGCAAACTTCAAAGTCACCGAAGGAGAAGATCACTACTTCATTCAAGGTGATAAAAATGGCTCAAGCGTCCCAAGAATTGGTTCCCTATCCAACACCAGATGGACAACCTATATGGGTACATCCCGATCTCCTAGATGATGAAAATTGGGAGATCGTCAAAATAAAGCCGACCGCTCAGCAGTGAAGGCAAGCCAAGAGACAGCTCTGCAAGCTCAAACAGCAGCAGAAGTCTCAACCAAAATAAGAAGTCTTTGAAAGAGCAGAAACTTCTTCCACTGCTTCACTAGGGACGACGAAAGAATCTTTTCCCAAAACCTCCAAGGCGGTAAGAAAAATCACTCTTGATGATTTCATGCCACCTCTATACAAAAATCTAAATGTGTAGGGGGCATCATACTCTTGCAACTTGGTAGTTGGATTCTCCATGAATGGATATGAGTCCAGTGATACTGCCAGTGATATAGATGAGTGGGAAGAATCCTTTGAAACAGGAGAATACCTCTCCGACGAGGAATGGATTCCCGAGTCTCATCTTATGCCAGTAATCTGGTATAACCCATTGCAGCCACAAGGATCTTGGTCTGACGACGAAGAAGACCAAGACCCTGTTCAAGAAAACGCTGTCGATCCAGCACCAAACAATGCTCCGGTGGAACCCAACATTGGCGAACCACAAGGAGCAAATGACGAAGAAGATTTGGCTCCCATGCCTGATCTCGAAGAATATGCAAAAATCTTGCAACATCTTGCCATAGAGCAGGAGCAGGATCGCATCAATCTTTGTCATGACCAAAAACCGAAAGTCCCTGAAAATCAGCGGGAACTTTCTCCCTTAACTCCTGAAAATGGAGAAAACTGTTGGATCGATGATCCTCTCACACTCGAGGATGAATCTGATTCCCAACAGTCTACACTGGGGGCATCTCCTGTCAGGATAACCTGCAATGCAATAGCTCAGGACGACAGTGCCTCTAAAGCTTCCGAAGACACGTACTCCCCAACCGGTAGCGTATCTTCCGGAGCAACATCCTCTCAGGTGACTTCCACTGAGATAACATCCTCTCAACCTTCGTCTCCTGAAGCTGTGACATCAGAACTCAAGCCTCTCCCGATTGATCATCTTGAAGAAACTTCTGCCAATGAAATCCTCTTCAATGAAAACTCAGTCAATTGGTCCCAGATGCCCTATCTCACGGGCGATGTCTGGGCTAATAAAGAAAAGTTGCCGGCTGCTGTTCAGGACTTGTTCCCGGAAATTGCTCCGTGCAACGCAATCACTGAAGACGCCAATGTTGTTACAGAGATGTCCTCAGCAAAGGATCAACCTCTTGATCTTGAGAACGATCTTCCAAAAGAAGTACCCTACCTTCAACCCAGTTCCAGCAAATGATTGGGACCATCTCATTGCAAGCCTTGAGAGGGACACGGATCAAGAAGATCCATGGACAGAAACAAAGCCTCAGTCTGAAAATGTCTCTGGCACTCCAGAAGGTCTTGTTGAGTTGGAAGCCTCCGAAAACATTGTGGAGGAACCACCTTCAAACCTTCCGACAGAAGATCCTGTCCAAAAGATAGACTTGGGAACATCTGATAACCTACGTCCTGTATTCATAAGCAAGAATATAAAGGATGATGAGTTACCCGAGTATATCTCTTTTCTTCGTGAGCTCGTTGAGTGCTTTGCATGGTCTTATGCCGAAATACCTGGCTTGGATCCCAAAGTAGCAGTCCACAAGCTCAACTTGCAAAAAGAAATCAAGCCTATCAAACAAGGCCAAAGAAGATTCCGTCCCGACGTGATGGACAAAATTGAACAAGAAGTTCAGAAACTCAAAAACGTTGGCTTCATCCGCGAGGAACAGCATCCTGAATGGTTGGCCGACATCGTCCCCGTGACAAAGAAAAATGGGTAGATAAGGGTCTGTATTGACTACAGAGACCTGAATAATGCATGTCCTAAAGATGAATTCCCGCTCCCCAAAGCAGAGGTAATGATTGACAACACCTATGGATTCGAGCGAATGACATTCATGGATGGATTCTCTGGCTACAATCAGATAAAGATGCATCCTGAAGATGAAAGGCATACATCATTTCGGACACCATTCGGCGTGTATTGCTACACTGTTATGCCGTTTGGCCTGAAAAATGTAGGTGCTACATATCAGAGGGCTATGATGAAAATATTCCAAGATATGCAGCACAAGACGGTCGAATGCTATGTTGACGACCTCGCCATAAAAAGCAGAAGAAAAGAAGACCATCTCAATGATCTTCGAGAAGTCTTCCTCTGACTTTGCAAATACAAATTGCGGATGAATCCACTAAAGTGCTTCTTCGGTGTCTCATCGGGTAAGTTTCTCGGATTCATAGTACGGAAAGCTGGAATAGAACTTAACCCCACCAAAGTCAAGGCTATCCTGGAAATGCCATCTCCCAGAACCCTAAGAGAATTAAAAGGGCTTCAAGGAAGGCTGGCCTACATTCGACGGTTCATCTCTAATCTATCAGGGAAATGCCGTCCATTCTCTCGCCCGATGAAGATAGGCGTGGACTTTGTCTGGGATGCTGAATGTGAAAGTGCATTTCAAGACATCAAAGCATACCTCATCAAACCTCCAGTGCTGGCTGCCCCCACAACTGGAAAACCATTTATCTTGTACACAAGAGCTCTCGACCACTCTTTGGGTGCTCTGCTCGCACAAGAAAACGACGATGGAAAAGAAGCTGCTCTATATTACCTTAGCCGCATGATGGTAGGTGCAGAGCATCGCTACTCCCCAGTCGAAAATGAATGCCTTGCAGTAATGTTCGCTGTACAAAAGCTGCGTCACTATCTGTTGTCGAACACAGTCTACCTGATTTCGAGGATCAACCTCCTAAAGGTCCTTGTCACAAAAGCAGGTTCTCTCAATGCCCGACTGGCAAAATGGTCCATCCTTCTATCACAGTTTGATATTAGGTATGTACCACAAAAAGCAATCAAAGGCCAAGCCCTAGCAGACTTCCTCGCAGAGCATCCATTGCCTAAAGATTCTCCACTCAGGGATGATCTCCCAGACGAATTTGTCTACAATGTAGAAACTTCTTTATCAAATGCTTCCTGCGACATGTACTTTGACGGTGCAACCAGGACAAATGAAAAGGGAAAGCAAATATCTGGAATTGGCATCCTCTTTGTCGGTCCTGACAAATACATGATTCCACACGCCTTCTCGCTACTGGAACCATGTTCAAACAATGCAGCTGAGTACCAAGCCCTGATTATTGGATTGGAACTCGCCCTCGAAACCGGCATCACCACGCTGGAAGCTTTTGGAGACTCTCAACTGGTTGTCAACCAGATGAATAAAAAATATGAAGTCAGGAAGCCTGATTTGCTACCTTACTACAATAAGACACAGTCGCTTCAACAAAAATTCAACATCTGCCATATCACCCACATCCTCAGAGGTGAAAACATCCGTGCAGATGCCCTGGCTGGACTTGCCGCATCCATGGCAATCCAAGAAGGGGAAAATATGCAAGTCACAGTGTGTCAAAGAAGGATTCTCCCTCCTCTCAATACACACCAAGCAGTTGCTGAATGCCACTAAGTGGTTGGAAGTCGGATGTCCATCCTCAAACCTCCGATTGGCGACTGGAGAGATCCGTTCATTGATTATATCATGTTCGGAATACTACCTGAAGATCCAAAAGAGCGGGTAAGCATCCAAAGACGAGCCCCAAACTTTCATTTGGATATACCTTCAAAAGTACTTTACAGAAAATCCTTCAACGGAGTACTCCTACGCTGCTTATCCCAACAAGAGGCTGAGGAAACTCTCGAAGAAGTATATGCTGGTCTTTGTGGAGCCCATCAGGCTGGCCCTAAGCTCTACAACCAGATAAAAAGGCTAGGTTACTATTGGCCTACCATGGTAGCTGATGTAATGCAATTTGCCAAGTGCTGCCAAAAATGCCAGATTGACGGAGATTATGTCCACATGCCTCCAGAATGGCTACATCCAACAGCAATCTCATGGCCTTTCGAAGCCTAGGGAATGGACATCATAAGTCCTATTTCTCCCCCATCAAGCAAAGGTCATCGCTTCATCTTCGCCGCTACGGATTATTTCTCCAAGTGGTCAGAAGCATTTGCGCTCAGCGAAATGAAGACTTCATCAGTCCTTCAGTTCTTGCGCACCAACATTATTTGTCGCTTCGGCATACCTAAAAGATTCGTCCATGATAACGGACCACAATTCCGGGATCACAGATTCTATAGGTTCTGCAACAAGTATAAAATCCAAAGTTGTCCTTCGACTCCATATAATCCAGCAGCGAACGGACTAGCAGAAGCCTTCAACAAGACACTCTGCAAAATTCTCAAGAAAATGGTCTCTTATCACAGAAGAGACTGGGGCGACAAACTACTAGAAGCTTTGTGGGCCTATCGAACCACCGTTCGAGGACCAACCCATAGCACACCATTCTCTTTGTTCTATGGATGCGAAGCGGTTGTCCCTTTGGAAATACAAATTCCTTCCTTAAGGGTATCTTTGGAAAATGACATGACGCAAGAAAGCAATGTCGAATTGAGACTCCAAGAGCTGGATAATCTCGATGAAAGACGACTCGAAGCTTTACAAAGCATTGAGTTGTACCAAGCACGCATGGCAGGATCTTTTGACAAAAAGGTCAGGCAATGCGCCTACAAAAACGGTGACTTGGTTCTTGCAGTAAAAAGACCCATAGTCTTTGCCCACAAATCCAAAGGCAAATTCGAACCAAAATGGGAGGGACCTTTCGTCATCGACAAAGTCTTCTCCAACGGTGCATACGCTCTTCTAAACATGGAAGGAGACAGATGTATGCTACCCATCAACGGCAAGTTCTTGAAGCGGTACTACCCTTGAAGACTTCCTCAAACGGGTCAGAGCAATATCTACACGGCTAAAGCGTATTTCCAAGGTACTTGCTCGTCAAACCCACCCCTTTTGAAATTTTCATCTTTATGTTGAAATTTCCAAAAAAAAAAAAAAACAATCTCTCAAAACAATGCTTACTTTCATCGTTTCATTGTTCAAAAAAAAAAAATCATCAAATCCAAAAAACCAAGTTTAGGAGCCTCTTCCCATACTTGACTAAAATTTTCGATCCTTGAACCCAAAATTCATGGTTTAAAACAAAAATCGGGACTTAGGAATTTTCACCCTAGACCGCCTCGGCTTTTACAACCAAAATGGTTTTAAGTCAAAATTTATGACCTTCGTGTCTTTAAACAAAAATTTTGGTCTTTAGAAACCGCGGGGAAGCGAATTCAGTCGATACTCGCAAAACCCAAAAAACCGGAAGGATGCGAACCCCATTCGATACTTCCAAAACCCAAAAATCGCAAGGAAGCGAACCCCATTCGATACTTGCAAATTTTAAAAATCGTGGAGAAGCAACAAACCGGTTGATATCCACAACCCAAATTTCAAAAATCGTGGAGAAGCAACAAACCAGTTGATATCCACAACCCAAATTTCAAAAATTTTGGAGATGCAACATACCAGTTGCTATCCACAGCCCAAATTTCAAATGGTTCGAGAAAACCTCAAATTTAAAAAATCACAGAGAAACGACATCAAGTCAGTACCCGCAAAACCAAAAGTTTTGGGAAAAGCAGGGTAGCGACGGTTAGTCGATATTTGCACCCCAATTCGCGAGGAGGCGACATTCCATCGATACTTCCAAGACCATTCAGCGGGGAGGCGACATTTAGTCGATACCTGCATTTTGAAAACCAAAACTCGGCTATAAACGCCAAAATCCGGCTATAAATGCCAAAATTCGGCTATAAATGCCAAAAACAAAATTTTTTCGGCTATAAACGCCAAAATCGGCTTTCATGCCAATAAAACAAAACTTGGTTTTAAAAAAAAAAACTTGGCTATAAACGCCAAAACTCGGCTATAAACGGCAAATCCGGCTATAAAAGCCAAAATTCGGCTATAAATGCCAAAAACAAAATTTTTCGGCTATAAACGCCAAAATCGGCTTTCATGCCATCTCAAAATCGGCTCTCATGCCACAACCAAAATTTTTGGCTCTCATGCCATCTCAAAATTCGGCTATAAATGCCAAAACAAAAAAAAAATATCGGCTATAAACGCCAAAATCTGGCTATAAATGCCAAAATTCGGCTATAAATGCCAAGACAAATAAAACAAAATTCGGCTTCTATGCCATTCTAAAATTCGGCTTTCACGCCATCCAAAAATTTTGGCTCCCATGCCACAAAACAAATTTTGGCTCTTACGCCACAAAATTAGGCTTTCTCGCCATCCAAATTTTGGTTTTCAAACCATCAAAAACAAGGCTTTCCACCACAAAATTGGCTTTCATGCCCAAAACAACCCTTTGACAAAAGATTTTCACAAAATGACAACCTTTTGATCAAATCCTTAAACAAACATTCCCATCAAACTTTTGCTCAAAATTGTTTTCAAAAAAAAAATGAATGTTTATACATGGAGGTACCCAAAAAACAAAAAAAAAAAAAAAAAAAAAAACAAAAGAAAAAGGAAAAAGAGTTTGTTACAACTCAGGAGCTCAACCCTACATGGTCTTCAACCAAAGGTTCAACTCCTCAAGCAGACCCTTGGCCTTAACTTCCAAAGTTTTTAGGCCACGTTCCTTCAAAATGTCCCCATAAAACGCGGCCGAATGCCGTGACCCATCTGCAGCACGAGGAAGTTCTTCCCAGAGGACCTGCCACTGCTCATGCTCCTGAGTCTTCCTCCGGACATTACCTTCACCTTCCTCAACTTGGCGAATGAGAGTTCCCTCCTTCTCGCTAGCCTGCTGAACGGCAGCATTGGAAGATCTAGCAGACCGACGAGGTGCGTCAGTAATAGGACCTTTACCCTTGTTCGTTCTAGAAGAACTACCTGTAAAAGATGGAAGAGAAAAGACCAATCAACATCAAAATGACAGAATTCTGCTACAAAAATTCTAGCAAAATTTTGACATGGTTCCGGGGCAATTCCAATGAAAAGGAAAATACTCCGAAAAAGACAGGAAGCCTGAAGATGAGCTCAACATCACTGCGAGCTCATAGTCAGTTGAGAATTCTCAAAGAAGGCTTGAACTCAACATCGATGCGAGAACAAGCCAATCTCATCAAACTTCCGCAAAATCTGGAAAAGAGCTCAACATTGCTACGAGCTTCAGAATCCAAAAGTTGCAAACTTCCTCAAAATCCAATAAGACCGAAAAAGAGCTCAACATCGCTGCGAGCTCAAAATCCCAACACTTACAAAAGATTTTCAGGTATGCATCATCATACTTCCAAATCTATTTACCAAAACTCATGCATCAAAAATATATCATCATGCATTAAATGATAGGAAAACCTTGACCAAAGTTTGACCAATTCCAACCCAATTTGGTCAAAACCAATCAAACTTTGTCCAAGTCAAAAATCATGTTGGCTTGATCTAGAGACTCTAGCCTTCTATCTTGATGCATCAAAAAGAAAAAAAAGAAACAAAAAAATGCATACATATTGAAATTGCATAGCCTCATTATCATAGTGAGCAAACAAGGAAAAAGAAAAAGAAAGAGAGAGAGAAAAAAAAATCTCAGCACAAAAAAAAAAAAAAAAATTATTTGGCCCATAGGCCGTGGCCCACTGCCACGTGGCAGTACGGTCAGGTCTGTACGGACATGTCCGTACAGCCAGAGAAAAAAAAAAAAAACAAAAAAAAAAAGAGAAAAGAAAGACACTGAAAAAAAAAAGAGAAATCAGCGTGGAAAATAAAAACAGAAAAAAAAGAGAGTACACGGTTTTAAAAAAAAAAAAAAGAAGAGAAAACCGTGAAAAGAAAAAAAAAACAGAGAAAAAAAGAAAGAAAGAAAAAAGAGAAGCACGAAAAAAAAAAAAAACGTGCATGAAAAGAAAAGAAAAGAAAAAAAAAAGAGAAGAAGAAAGAAAAGAAAAGAAAAAAAAAAGAGAAGAAGAAAGAAAAGAAAAGAAAAAGAAGAAAAAATTGATGAAGAAACTACTTCTACAATGGAGATTCTTGACGAGGAAGAAAACTTACTTGAAGCCATTGATGGAGAAGAAGAAGAAAAAAGCTTGGAGATCCTTGAAGAAGAGAAAGCACTTCTTGCCTTAGGGAGCACTCTTGAAGTTTTCTTGCAAAAAGAAAGTAATGGAGCAAAAGCACCAACCCTCTTTGCTTTTATAGAAGAGAGCAAGCCAAAAGAGGAAACAAAGAGAAAGAAAGGAGGTAAGTGCTAAAATTTAGCTACTTTCCCAAAGAGAAAGATATTTTGAGAGAATCTTTCCACAAAAAGAAAACTTGAGAAATTCTCTCCAAGTAAAGATATTTTTAGATATTCTCTACACAAAAGAGATATTTTTGGATATTCTTTACAAATATGACACTATATGAGATCTAGGCCATCTCCAAAGCCTAAGGTCCCATGGGTTAGCCCATATGAGCCAGGTTTGACCACCTAGGCACTAAAAGTGGCTTTTAGTCAAAATATTCCTCTTACCAAGAGCAAAAAAAAAAAGAAAAGAGTAAAAAAAAAAAAGAGTCCCATGCCTCTTTTGAGTTGATGGGACCATTCAAAAAAAAAAGAGAAAAAAAAAAAGGAAAGTCTCATGAGTTTCCAAAAACCAAATCATTCAACCTCATGAACCAAATTGAGCCAAAATCTTGAAATTGACATTTCACAAAACCAAATTCCGGTCCCCTAGCTCGCCACATACAACTTGTTAGGTCACAAGACCAAAAGCAAAAATCAAAATCCAAACCAAACCAAACCTAGCCCCCCAACCTGCCACATACAGCTTGTTGGGTCACAAGGTCGAAACCAAAATCAAACCCCGACCCCCTAACCTGCCACATACAGCTTGTTAGGTCACAAGGTCAAAAACCAAAATCCAAAACCCAAAATCCAAATACCCCATGTCATTTTCAAAACTTTGCCTTGAGATGGTACGTGATCCCTCTCACTACCATAAAATTCCCCCGGAAACTCAGAAGGCTATTCAAAAAAAAAAAAAAAAAAAAAAAAAAAAAGCTCAAGACTCTTGGTCAAGTTGGAATCTCTCCTCCAAGTTTCTCTTCGAGGCACATCGACTCCAAAAAGCTACTCGTCGCTGTACCTAGAGGGGGCATTTGTTGACACAAAAAAAGTCAATATGTCTCCTCAACATCAAGAAGCCTCCTGAAGCTGCATCTTGCTAAAAATAGGCAAGGCTACTTCAAGCATCAAATTTTGTCAGAATAAGACAGAAACTGAGAGGTCCTTCAAGACAGCTAAAAGAGGGGTACACCTGAGGTTTCGGGCCATTCCGACAGCATTTGGCCTAACTTCACTGCTCCGACAGCTAAACAAGCACTCCCGGCGGTGACATCATCAAAGACACCAAAACTTTGATCAGAGCCTACGGATGACTCCAGAATGTCTCCAAAGGGCTCCATGCCAAATTTCAAGTCAAACCGGCAATGTTTGACCCCCCATCAATGCTCGAACAGCAAAATCAAGCCTCCCGGCGGCGGGAACCACCAAAGCCATCACTCATCAAACAAAATACATGAGTGGCTTCAACATACTTCCAAAAGGCTGCACGTCAAATTTCAGGTCATTCCGACAACGTTTGACCAGGTTTCGATGCTCCGAGAGAAAATCAAGCCTACCGGCGGCGGAGCAACCCGGGACCATGACATCCAAAACATAGCCCATGGAACGTCTCAAAATGACTCCAATAGGCTCCCCGTCAAATTTCAGGTCAATCGGACATCGTTTGACCACATATCAAAGCTCGGTATTTTCCCCGCAGCAAAATCAAGTGAAGCATCAATGGGACCCCAAACGATTTCAAAACTCAAATAAAAGCCCATGGTTGGTCCTATCCACTACTCAAGAAGCTTTACCTCAATTTTCAGGTCATTCCGACATCGTTTGACCTAGTTTCGACGCTTGACGGAAAATCGGCTACAAAGTCTTCGGCTTTCCCGAAAAATAAGAAACTTTGTGCTCCAATTTCGTGAGGGTTCTCATCAAGATTTCTCCAAGAAAATCAAGTCAATAATTGAGGAAAAATGTGAAGAAAAATACAGAAGAAAAAAGGAACGAAAAAGACGAAAAAACGGCCGAAAACGACGCTCGGCGACCAAACGGGCCGAAGCCCTATGGTCGCCGGCGACCAAAGGGTGCATGGTAGCCCGACGACCCTGGAAATCCGGGTCACCGGATTTTGCGCCAAATCGTCCGTTTTCCGATTCTTTTCGCGTTTCGGGTGTTCTGGCCTCTGTGATTTTCTGAAAATCCAATGTTTGGTGCTTCAAAACCACTGATCTTCGTCGACATCTCGGATCCGCAGTCAAAAGCATGAAATCATCACCGATTGCCTCAAGATCGCCAACCGGCTGACCAAGAAAGTGCACTTTCTGTCCGACTGATCGTGAAATCGACAAAACAGACGTCACCGGCCCGCCAACATCAATCAATGTCTGAAATTGCATCGCAATCCGACATCAAATAATGGGTGGATCCACCCGTGATGATCGCAAGAAGAATCTCAAAAGGCGCAGCACGGCCCGCGACTCTTCACATGCCTTGGCAACCACTTAATGTCGTTAATTGACCCATTAAAGCAGTCATTAACTCATTATTTTGGACGGCCCAATCAGAACCAAGCATTTAGGAGTTACAAATCCAAGCAATCATGGCATTAAACCCATGAAACTCCCATCATCATGAAGCATAAAGGTGATTAAATGCCCACTACCTTCATCGGCCAATCACAAGCCTTGAAAAAGTAGTTACAAAATCGATTTGTAACTCCTCATCAATTCTTTCATCATGGCCATCAATGCCAATAAACACCTCATGGCTACCAAAAGCCTATAAAAGGAGGTCCATTCCAAGAAGAAAGCATGATGAAAGGAGATCCCAAGTGCAAGCTCTGAAAAATCAGAAAATCCAAGTGAGAGACGAAGTCCTGCTACTTTGCTCCCGAAAGCACCACAAGGTGATCAACGTCCCTTGGGGGCCCACCCCCCCAAGGTCACCTCCTTCTCCAATATGGCCTAAACGCGGCTTTTCAGCCCGTTTACTTGGTTTTTCATTGGATATAGGACCTTCTCTTGGTCCTTGTCCTTTAAAAAACTGAGGTTAAGAGGCAAGCCAAAGAATCAAAGCATCACATGTTCTCATTTGAAGGACGATGGCGAAGCCCATACATGACTTGCGACCGTCGATCTCAACGTGTCCCCACAATCTCCTGAGAAGTTAGATCCCTTTTCTTCCTTTTCTATTGTAGTTTATATTTCTTAAAGAGACAAAAAGAAATCACAATTCTTGTCTTTCTTATTTGATGAGTTTTGTAAAAACGCCTTTCACGGCAAACAAACAAAAACCCCTCTTACAGCATTTTAAAAACTTGTCTCTTTTCTTAATATTTATGCAATTTGAAAAGTTAGAAAAAAGGATTGATTTCCTTTCCACTTGTGAAGGTGAATCTCCGGATTATCACCATTCCAAATTCCAAGTAGAAAGTAAATCTGGCATACCCGTACAAAAATGTTGATGCCCGAGATTTTCCCTCCTCCGCCGAGACCCAGGTCAGCCCCAAGGGTGCGGAAGGAGAGGACGGAAGATTTCTTTCGGGTCCATCAGTATGTTGACTCATTCTCTCCTTGTTTTAGGCTGCAAAACTGTGCCATAGTAAAAGGATGATCCTCACCTTTGAAGTGGGTCAGGAAGAGTGTCTCCAGCATGTTCCAGTTTTCTCAAGCAGAGTGTACCAATCAAAAGCAGTCCCTTATAGGGTACTTGCAAAGAGACGGATCTTGAGGGCATCTTAATCCGCAATAGCTCTTGTTAGGATTTTGAAATGGATGACGTGCTGTCTGGCTGAACCTTTCCCCGTATATGTTTAGAGAGTGGGTTGTTTAAATTTTGTAGGAAACGGGACCGAGTCCATCCATAAGGGATAAGGTAGCTTGATCCCATGTTCCTTTAGTGTATCCTCTTATTTTGCTTCGACGAGGATATCGTCCACGTCCTTTTTGGTGAGAATACGTGACTCATTATCTTCTTCGTTTATATTATCATCTTGATGATTCAGATGAGGTTGATTATTTTCTTGACGCTGAAAAGCGGGAAGAAGATTTTCCATCAGCGTCTCAATCCTCTGTTGACCTTGCTCCAATTGTTGGATGCGTGCGGTCGTTTCATCAAGAGGTGGATTGCGAGGTGGCTCAGAATTTGTAGCCATGACGTTCATCCTTCGAGATTCGAACGAAGAAATCGTCCTGGTGATTGAACTGGGGCTTATTCTTTTGGTTGAAGAGCTTGAGGAAGGATTACCCTGCTGTCCTTGGCTTAAAGGAGTAGAGGATTCTTCCAGATGTCTCCGTGTCTGGGAGACACTGCGAGTCACCGGTTGGCGGATATGAAGTTTGGTTACCGACTTTTGTCGGAATTTTTTTTTTTTTTGAAAGATCTCTAATGGACCCATCAAAGAGAGCGAATGGTCCCTCCCAATCCAAACGTTGGCTACAAACGATTTCCGCAAGCCATTGTCCGGAAAGGAAGAAACCAAAGTTTCTCTAATTTGAATCCAAAAGAGAGAAAACTGATATTTTTAAGAGTTTGAAATTAAACTTTTTTTTTGTTTGTTTTTTTTTTAAATCCCTTATCAGACTCATCAAAGAGAAAAAATGACCCATTCCTCGATAAGAACAATAGCTACAAACATTTCTGCGAGTTATCCAGTTCGGAGAGGAAAGGATCGAAGTTTCTCAAAATTGAATCCAAGAAAGAGAAATCAATTTTTTTTTTTTTGTGAAATGACAAAGAGTGGAAATAAATAGAGATTTCCAAAAAAAAATCTCATCTCATGTTTTTTTTTTTTTAGATATGCAAGATCCAACATAGGCCACCAACTAGAAAGAAGCCAAAGAATCAAAGCATCACATTCTCAAATGAACATGTCCCACCGGGTATGCCAACTTGATGGACCCGGCTTTTTTGGTTTCCACTCTCACCTCCGCCTGTCTCGGGGCTACTGAGAGGCCGTCTAAGTGGAAAGAAAGTGAGCATCAACATTTTTGTACGGGTACGCCAAATTTTCTACTCTACTTAGAATTTAGAGATGGTGATCCGGAGATCCACCTTCACAAGTAGAAAAGAAGTCAATCTTTTTTCTAACTTTCCAAATTGCACATATATTTAAGAAAAGAGACAAGATTTTGAATGCTGTAAGAGATGATTTTTCTTTGTTTGTTGTGAAAGGCGGTTTTTTGCCGTGAAAGGCGATTTTTACCGTGAAAGGCGGTTTTTTTTGCTGTGGAAGGCGATTTACAAAACTCATCAATAATGAAAGATAAGAGTCGTGATTTTTTGTCTCTTTGGAAAAATACAAAATACAATAATAGAAAAGAAAGAAAATGAATTCTGACTTCTCAGGAGATTGCAGGGACTCATTCATATTGACGGTCGCAAGTCATGTATGGACTTCACTATCGTCCTTCAAATGAGAACGTATTATGCTTTGATTTTCTTGGCTTGGCTTGGACTTCAAATTTTTAGAGGGTAAAACTGAAGAGAGGTCTTATAACTAATAAAAAACCAAGTAGACGGGCTGAAAAGTTGCGTCTAGGCCATGTTGGATAGAATGAGAGGGACCTTGGGGGTGGCCCCCTAAGGGACTTCCATCACCTTGTAGTGTTGCGGCAGAGTTTCTTCAGGATTTTTTGGCTTTCTTTGTGTTTGTGCAGCCCTCTCTGTGTGTGTGAATCACTCTTGGATTTCTCATATTGATCCTGAATTTCTTGAATGACCTCCCTTTTATAGGCTTTTGGTAGCCATGGGGTGGTTTATGAGTGTTGACACCAAAAATGTCACTTTGCCTCTTCAACATCAAGAAAGCTGCATGAAGTCGCAACCTGCCATAAATAGGCAATGCAATTTCTCCAAAAAATCAAATCCTGTCAGAATCAAACAAAAACAGCAAGATCCTTCAAGATAGCCAAGAGAAGAGTACACATGAAGTTTCGGGCCATTTCGACAACATTTGGCCTAACTTCACTTCTCCGACAGCTAAAATGGCGCTCCCGGCGGCGACATCATCGGAGACGTCAAAACTTCGATCAGAGCCTACGGATGACTCCAGCATGTCCCAAAAAGGCTCCATTCCAAATTTCAAGTCAAACCGACAACGTTTGACCCTCCATCAATGCTCGAGCAGCAAAATCAAGCCTCCCGGCGGTGGGAACCACCGAATCCTTCGCTCATCAAACCAAGTGCATGAGTGGCTTCAACATGCTTCCAAAAGGCTGCACGTCAAATTTCAGGTCATTCCGAAAACGTTTGACCAGGTTTCGATGCTCCGAGAGAAAATCAAGCCTACCGGCGGCGGAGCAACCCGGGACCATGACATCCAAAACGGAGCCCATGGAACGTCTCAAAATGACTCCAATAGGCTCCCCGTCAAATTTCAGGTCAATCGGACATCGTTTGACCGCACATCAAAGCTCGGCATTTTCCCCGCAGCAAAATCAAGTGAAGCATCGACGGGACCCCAAACGGCTTCAAAACTCAAACAAAAGCCTATGGTTGGTCTTATTTATTGCTCAGGAGGCTTCACCTCAAATTTCAGGTCATTCCGACATCGTTTGACCAAGTTTCGACTTCTGGCGGAAAATCAGCAGCTCTACGCGACAAAGTCTTCGGCTTTCCCGGAAAATTAGAAACTTTGCACTCTAAAAATGCAAGGATTCTCATCAAGTTTTCTACAGGGAAATCAAGCCAATAAATGAGAAGAAATGTCAAGAAAAATACAGAAGAAAACGGCGACGAAAAACACCTCAAAACGACCGCAAAACGGGCTCCGAAGGGGAAAAATCCCCCAGGGTCGCAGACCCCTGCGACCATGGCCCATGGTCGCAGGCCCCTGCGACCATGGCCCATGGTCGCCGGTCCATGGTCGCCGGCGACCATGGAGGTCCGGGTCACCGGATTTTCTGCCGGTGACCCGTTTTTTCCGTCTTTTTTCGCGTTTCGCGCACTTTGGCCCCTGTGGTTCCCTGAAAATGTGATTTTTAGTGCTTGAAATTGACTCATATCCGACGACATCCGTCAAAATCACGGGTCAACCTCCAAAAGCATAAAATCATCAGTGATCGCTCCAAGATCGCCAACCGGCTGACCAAGAAAGTGCACTTTCTGTCCGACCGATCGTGAAATCGACAAGACAGATGTCACCGGCCCGCTCTTAGCTATCAATGTCTGAAGCTACATGTTCATCCGATGTCGATCAGCATGTAGATCCATCGATGATCGTCGCCAGAAGAATTCCAGAAGACACGGCATGGCCCGCGACTCTTCGACTGCTCGGCGACCAATTAATGTGGTTAATTGACTAGCTTTATTGCAGTCATTAATTCATTTCTTTGGACGGCCCAATCAGAAGCAAGCATTTGGGAGTTACAAGTCAATTGATTCATGGCATTTAAACCATGAAACTCCTCCCATTATGGTAATTAAGGTGATTAAAAGTCCTTAATCTCCATCGGCCAATCAGATTCAAGGAAAAAGGAGTTACAAAATCAAGAAATAAATCTTGTAACTCCTCCCATTAAAGCCATTAAGGCTCATAAACCCTCCTAAATGGCTACCAAAAGCCTATAAATAGGAGAGCATTCCATTGAAATGGAGATCGGAAGAAAATCGGAAGAAGATCGAAAAAATCGGAAAAAAGAGGAGAAAATCAGAAGATCAGAAAAAAAAAGAGATCAGAGATCGAAAAGAATCCAGAGATCACTTCCCCAGACTTCGGAAAAAGCACCACAGATCCAGAAATCTGAGAGAAAGAAAAAGAGAGAAAACTCTGCTGAAGTTCTGCACCGGCCACCACTACAAGGTGACAAAAGTCCCTTGGGGGGCACCCCCCCCCAAGGTCCTTGCCTTCTCCTGCTGCCTCCAATGGCTTAGACGTGGCTTTTCAGCCCGTCTACTTAGCTTTTTATTGGACATAGGACCTTCTCTTGGTCTTTGTCCTCTAAAAACCTGAGGTTATAGCCAAGCCAAGCAAATCAAGAGCATCTTCTGTTCTCATCTGCATGGATGATGGCGAAGCCCATACATGGCTTGCGACCGTCAATCTGAACGAGTCCCCCACAATCTCCTGAAAAGTTAGATCTTCCTTTTCTTGCTTTTCATTGTAGTTTGTATTTTTCTAAAAGAGACAAAAATCACAACTCTTGTCTTTCATTATTGATGAGAATTGTAAATCGGCTATAAACGCCAAAATCGGCTATAAATGCCAAACAAAATCGCCTTTCACGGCAAACCAAGAAAATGTCTCTTTTCTTAAATATTTGTGCAATGGAAAACTTGAAAGAAGTTGATTTCCTTTTTACTTGCGAAGGTTGATCTCCGGATTACCACTTACAATTCCAAGTAAAATAGAAAATCTGGCACACCCACACAAAAGAAATGTTGATGCACGCTTCAGGGCCCGTCAGGGCGCGAAAGGGTCGGACCCGACGGACTCCCACGTTCCGCCGACCCCGGTAGCCGCCCCAGCAGGCGCCTCGGAGCGCGTTCCATCAAGCCGGCACACCCGGTGGGACTCGTTCATTTGAGAACATGGTGCTTGGAAATGAAATATTTGCATATCATACTTTTTGCTCTATGCTTATACTTCTTTTCCGGATTCCTTGGCTACTTTCTAGCTAGTGGCCTATGTTGGATTTTGCACCCAAAAAAAATGAGATGGGATTTTTTGGAAATTTCTATTTCTTTGAGTTTGTTTCCATTCTTTCTCTTTTCAAAAAAAAAAAAATCAGTTTTCTTAGTTTGAATTCAAAATTGAGAAACTTTGATCCTATCCTATCGTTCTTTGGTGCTTGCAGAAATGTTGAGCCCGTTCGACTAAGGTTTTGGGCCATCGTTTCTCTTCGATGAGTTCATTAGAGATTTCAAAGAAAAAAAAATCAAAAAATCAGTTTTCTTAGTTTGAATTCAAAATTGAGAAACTTTGATCCTATCCTATCGTTCTTTGGTGCTTGCAGAAATGTTGAGCCCGTTCGACTAAGGTTTTGGGCCATCGTTTCTCTTCGATGAGTTCATTAGAGATTTCAAAGAAAAAAAAATCAAAAAATCAGTTTTCTTAGTTCTGAATTCAAAATTGAGAAACTTTGATCCTATCCTATCGTTCTTTGGTGCTTGCAGAAATGTTGAGCCCGTTCGACTAAGGTTTTGGGCCATCGTTTCTCTTCGATGAGTTCATTAGAGATTTCAAAGAAAAAAAAATCAAAAAATCAGTTTTCTTAGTTCTGAATTCAAAATTGAGAAACTTTGATCCTATCCTATCGTTCTTTGGTGCTTGCAGAAATGTTGAGCCCGTTCGACTAAGGTTTTGGGCCATCGTTTCTCTTCGATGAGTTCATTAGAGATTTCAAAGAAAAAAAAATCAAAAAATCAGTTTTCTTAGTTTGAATTCAAAATTGAGAAACTTTGATCCTATCCTATCGTTCTTTGGTGCTTGCAGAAATGTTGAGCCCGTTCGACTAAGGTTTTGGGCCATCGTTTCTCTTCGATGAGTTCATTAGAGATTTCAAAGAAAAAAAAATCAAAAAATCAGTTTTCTTAGTTCTGAATTCAAAATTGAGAAACTTTGATCCTATCCTATCGTTCTTTGGTGCTTGCAGAAATGTTGAGCCCGTTCGACTAAGGTTTTGGGCCATCGTTTCTCTTCGATGAGTTCATTAGAGATTTCAAAGAAAAAAAAATCAAAAAATCAGTTTTCTTAGTTCTGAATTCAAAATTGAGAAACTTTGATCCTATCCTATCGTTCTTTGGTGCTTGCAGAAATGTTGAGCCCGTTCGACTAAGGTTTTGGGCCATCGTTTCTCTTCGATGAGTCTATTTGGGATTTGAAAAAAAAAGACATAGACCACTAAGGTTAAACCAATTGCGTTCTTTGATCACGATTGATTCAAGAAAAGCCTTGTCCAGAGTGTGGAGACAGCTTGACTGTTCTAGGCAAGGGTCCTCCAAACGGGTTCATTAAGTAATCCTACCCTTACCTGGGGGCAATTCTATCAATTGAGGTTTCATAAGACCGGGTTAGGAGGCCTATGTGTACTCTCTCGTCTTTAAATCTTAAAAATTTTAAAAAAAAAATCAAAAATAAAAAAAAAGATTTTCAAAAAAAAAATCTTAAAAAAATAAAAAAATCAAAATAAAAAAAAATAAAAAAATAAAAAATAAAAAAAAAAGATTTTCAAAAAAAAAATCTTAAACAAAAAAAAAAGATTTTTTTAAAATAAAAAAAAATGAAAATCTAAAAAAAAAATCTTCAAAAAAAAAAAACTCTCGTCATTTTAGATTCAGATCCGAGAAATTGTGGTTCCTTCCCTTCTGGGTACTGGCGCTCGCGGAAATCGTTGAGCCCGTATTCGGATCGGAATATCATCTGCTCTCTTTGATGAATCCAATCTTGACATTTCAAAAAAACAAAGAATCCCATCTCATGGATGCGATCTCCAACATTTGTGCATAGCAATACTGGTACGCCCTTTCAGGGTCTACTGTATCTGTGACCGGCACATTTGTAACTCCTACCTTATATTCTTCTTATCTCGAGCAAGCCCTGCTTCTCGATAAGTCGAATTTAGGTTTACAATTGCTTCTAGCAGTCACTGGAACGCTCATTCTGGGCTCACCATACTTGCTGTCAGAACAATTGTACCATCTATGGCTTTTTGCCTTCTTCATGTCGCTTGGGTCATATCCCTTAAGCGATTTGAAAAGACAACCATAGAAATTCCCATTTATGATCATTATATTCTTGTGATTACTAATGGATGTGGTCTTGTTTTCAGAACTTTTTCGAAACTAACAATGGCAGCCTTAACCATTATCTTCGATGAGAACAAGCACCAACTCATGCTTCAACAGAAGCAAACCGAGCGCACTTACAAGCGCCCCGCCAGCTGCCGAAGCGTCAACTCCCTCGGCAACTCTCTGAACTCCGGGTCGACCTCGACTCCCCGGACCATCGTCTTCGGGACACTGGGACCATTCCCACTTCCCGAAGAACAAACTGCGCCTGCCAAAAGGCAGAAGATCGCCTCTCAACGTGTCACTCCCGTGACACCAAAGGCGAGCGCCCAAAAGCCTGAAGCCCGCGGCACCCCCGCGAAGCCTCGACCCACAAACAACCAGGTCTATCCCAAGACTTGGTCTCCAAGACCTTCCCCAAAACAAAGGAGGTCTCAAATTTCCACCAAGCCAGCATACCTGGCCCCACTCAAAGAAAACCAGTTCTACCCTCTTGCCTACATGAAAGAGGAGAGACCCATCTCCAACCTGACTCCCAAGTCAACCCAGCATGAGCCGGCTTGTTCCTACAGGCCCAAAATCAGATCATGCATCACCAGGCCTCTCCAAGCACCTGCTAAGGCCTACACTCCTTCAGTTCGACCCTTCATCTCTACAGGGGCCGAACTCGAAAGGTTCAAAGCTTCGCTGCAACAGGCAAAGGACCGGGTCCGCATCCTGTCCTTGCCCAACCACAAAGAAGACAAGCTCGGCTGCTGCGCCCGAGGGAGCACATCCTTCATCGTCAGAGCCCAGCCGGAGCTGACCAAAGCTCAAATCGCTCGTCGAGCACGCCGCCGTGCGTCATATCGACAAAAGAGACTAGAGAAGCAAAGGACCCAGCCTCCTACACTTCAAGTCTCCCACAAATGGGTCGAAAAAGAAAGACCCGACCAAGTTGCCGCCGTCCATATGGTTGGAAAAACCAGAAGACGCCAAAAGTCAGCATCAAAAATCCATGTCCGACGTCCGGTGACCCGTAGCATCACCAGGACACAAAGACATCCCGAAGAATCTCCTGCCCCTTCCAGCCAAGGACGGGAGAGTAATCCTTCATCAAGCTCTTCATCAAAAAGAATGAGCCCCAGCTCGGTCACCAGGACGATTTCTTCGTTCGAATCCCGAGGGATGAACGTCTTGGCTACAAGTTCTGAGCCGCCACCTCAGAATCCACCTCGAGATGATGCGCTCACACGCATCCAGCAGTTGGAACAAGGCCAGCAGAGGATTGAAACTCTGATGGAAAACCTTCTCCTTGTCGTCCAAAATCAGGTGAACAATGAGCCTCCTCCAAATCATAGCAATAACGAGGGAAATGGAGAAGAAAATGAGTCACGCGCCCTTACCAAAAAGGACGTAGACAGTATCCTCGCCAAAGCAAAAGAAGAGGATATACTCAAAGAGCATGGGATCAAGCCACCATATCCTTTATGGATGGACTCGGTCCCGTTCCCCACAAAATTCAAACATCCTACTCTCCAAACATATACGGGGAAAGGATCGGCCAGACAACACGTCATCCACTTCAAGATCTTGACGGGAGCTATCGCGGATCAAGATGCACTCAAGATTCGCCTCTTTGCAAGTACCCTAAAAGGTACGGCCTTCGATTGGTACTCCACTCTGCCGGAGAACTCCATTCAGAACTGGGCTATGCTGGAGACACGCTTCCTGACCCACTTCCAAGGTGAGGATCATCCTGTTACTATGGCTCAGCTCTGCAGCCTAAAACAGGGAGAGAATGAGTCAACTTATGACTTCATTCACAAGTGGAAAGCAATGGCGTACAAATGCTCAGATGTACTGCCACAAGCGTCGCTAGTCGACATCTGCCGAAACAACATGAGAGCTAAAATCCGCTCCATGATCATCGGCAACAAATCAAAAAACCTGGGAGAACTCCTGGAAGCTTCCATGGAAGCTGAAACGGTGATCAAAGACCTCAACAGTCAGAAATCATCAAAGAAAGAGCCGACTGCTGTTGCAACCTCTAAACCAAAGAAGAAAGAGGTTCTTAATGTACAGACTAAGTCAGCTCCTCAGCAACCAAAGAAAGCTGAAAATAGAGCTGCAGGTAAGAGACCTGAACTCTCTGATGCCTTCAAAGAGCGAGTAGAAAAGAAATATCCGTTCGATGAAGACGTCGAAGAAATCTTTGAGGCTCTCCTAGCAAATGGCAAACTCATTTTTCCAGAGCCCAAAAGACCTGGAGACGTTGGCAAAACCAATGATCCTCGGTACTGTCCATACCACCAGATGGTTTCGCATCCTCTCAATCAATGCTTTATTGTGAGAGAGAAGATAAACGAGATGTGGAAAAACGGAGTCATCACCTTTGACAAAAACTATGGGACTGCCTCCGTCAACATGGTGTCATGTGGACAAACACCAAAATCACCGAAGAAGAAGATCACTACTTCCTTCATGGTGATAAACAAAATTCAAGTGTCCGAGAAGCTGGTTCCTTTCCCGACACCAGACGGACAACCCATATGGGTACATCCCGATCTCCTGGAAGATGAAAATTGGGAGATCGTCAAAACAAAGCCGACCGCTCAACAGCGAAGGCAGGCTAGGAAACATCTCCTCAGGCTCAAACGGCAAGAGAAGACCCAGCCAAAACAAGAAGTTCATGAAAAGGCAGAGGCCTCCTCTACCACCTCACTTGGGGCAACAGAAACGTCCCTTCCAGGGACTTCAAAGGCGGTAAGAAACTTCACTCTCAGTGATTTCATGCCACCTCAATTCAAAAAAGAAGCCATGCAGGGGGCATTATACTCTTGCAACTCGGTAGTTGGATTCTCCATTGATGGATACGAGTCCAGCGACACCGACGATGGATTCGAGCCCAACTACACCGATGAGTGGGAGGAATCTCTTGAAACAGGAGAATATCTCTCCGATGAAGAATGGGTTCCTGAAACTCACCTTATGCCAGTAATCTGGTATAACCCCTTGCAACCACAAGGATCCTGGTCTGATGATGAAGAAGACCAAGAGGCTGCACAAGAAGATGCTGTTAACCCAGCACCTGTCATTGCTCCAGTGGAAATCAACTATGTTGAGCCACATGGAGAAGACGAAGAAGAGGATCTGGCTCCCATGCCTGATCTTGAAGAATATGCAAGGATCTTGCAGCGTCTCGCTCTAGAACAAGAGCAAGACCGCGTCAACGAGATTCCTCACAATCCAGAGCCGGAAGTCCCTGAAGCCCATCAGGTACCTCCTCCCTCAACTCCTGAAAATGGAGAATATTGCTGGATAGATGATCCTCTTACATCCGAGGATGAGTCTGACTCCGAGCAGGCAACATCTCCTATCAGAGCTTCCTGTAATGTAATATATCAGGACTATAGCTCTTCTGAAGCGTCGTCTGATGAGATTACCTATACTCCGACGACGCCTAGCAATGTATCCTCTGGAGCTACCTTGTCTCAAGTGACTTTCACAGAGATGACACCCTCTCAGGTTTCTTCTCCTGAGACTGTGACTTCAGGATACACATTCTTCCCGACTCATCATCATGAAGAAAACCCAACTTGGGGTGATGGATGGGTCAACGAAGAAGAAAAGCTGCTGGATGCTGTTCAGGACTTGCTCCCGGAAAATGCTCCGTGCAACACAATCACTGAGGATGGCAACTCTGCTGCAGATACATCCCCAGTAGATGAAAAACGACAGCCTCTTGATCCTGAAGACAATCTTCCAAACGAAGATCCTTCTCAAGAAGCTCTCGAAGTTGGTAGAGGCACCCGCTCTGGCCGGGACTACCACAAAAATTACAACCAATCTTCCTTTACTTATGTAAATCCTTCGGGAAAAGATGTTGTAAGCGCCCCCAGTGGCAACAATGATGAACATGCAGGCCCCAAGGAGGCTTTCAAGTATGACTTGGTTGAGCACTTCAAACACATACCTGCACGTCTTCACATCCTGGATTTATTACGAATGTCTCCACGCACTCGTGATAATCTCATCTCAGAATTACAAAAACTGAATGAGGATGTCGACAAACATGCCCCGCAAGTCCTCCAAATTGAAATGGACTACCGGATCAAAAACTCTGAAACTTCCTCAAAGGGAGAAAAGAAAACTGAGGGATCATGCATCCAATGCCTCTCGGTTCAAAGGGCAGCCAGTGCAACCATCGCCTTCACTAAGGAAGACCTCCTACTTGGCGAAGCAAGGCACAATCGACCCCTGTACTTCACAGGGTACATCAAAGAAATGCCGATACGTAGAGTTCAGATCGACCCAGGTTCTGCACTCAACCTCATCTCCACTTCGGCTCTCGAAGAGTTGGGCATCCCACCCAGCAAGCTAAGCCACACATCTGTATCTATCTTTGGATACGATGGGAGCACTCAAAGGCCTATCGGCAAAATCAGGTTCAAATTGCAAATCGGTGATCTTATCTCTGAGGTCACTGTGTATGCAATAAAAACCCCCTCATGCTACAACATCCTTCTCGGACGTCCTTGGATACACGAGAATGGTGTTGTTCCTTCAACTCTACATCAATGCATCAAGTTTGTCGGCGACGACGGCATGGTACATCGAGTCTTTGCGGACAGGAAACCCTTCAAAGGTAAAGAAGTCCACTTCGCAGACTCCCAAATGTATGAAGGAGAAAAAGAAGAAGAGGAAACAGCACCCCCTGCTGAAAATCTCCAGAAAGATAAAGGCAAGGCTCCTCAAAAATCACCGGAAGAAAACAACCCCTCCGGCAAATTAGAAGAGAGTAGTCAATCTCCCTTCGTCATCTCCCTCAAATCTTCAAAACCTTTGGTCATCACGACTAAAGTGAAGAAGGCGAAACAAAGGCCTGGGGGCAAATTTGTTGTCTCTCTCGTGTCTATCGTGCAAGACACAGACTCGGACTCAGAGCCAGAAGACGATGCATCGTCAAGCCAAGCTGACACTCAGCAAGTTCAGCCTGCTCTCACTCTGATGGAGACACCTGCTGATGTAGAAGATCCTACGTCTGCTACCTTTGTTGTTCCGGCAACATCACCAAAGCAAAGGCCGATCTTCTTCCATAGATCGGACGCTTCTTCATCAAACTCCATGCTGGAACCTTTCCAAAACGAAGGTATGCCTCAACTATCTCTATATAGTCCTGTGGCACAAGCTATCATGAAGAAAATGGGCTTTGACGCTCAAAACCCAGTCGGTTTGGGAGAAAGACGCGGTATTCTCACGCCATTGGAGCCCGCCTTGACCAAAAGCCAGCTGGAAGATTGGAGACTCTACGGTCATGTAGAAAAGTCTTCATATGGGTTAGGGTATGATCCTGATACTCCTCTGAGACAGTTGACACAAAGGCTTAAAAGTCGTTTTACCGACCAAGCCTCAACATCTCAAGTCCATGAAGACATCGATCTCCCTGGATATCTCTTTAAAGAGTTACCTGACAAAGATCCAGGAAGCTCATCCAATTGGTACGATTTCTCTGATCATAAAGAGGAATCATCCGATAATACAGACTTGTGCTATTCTGACCCAGAAGAACCCTCGTCTCCAAAAGAAATACCAGACTCAACAGGTGATTGGGACTATCTCATAGCAAGCCTTGAGGAGATCACCAATCAAGAAAATCCATGGAAAGGAACAGAGCCTTGGTCTGGTAATGCAGTTGAAACTCCAGAAGGTTTCGTTGAGTTGGAAGCCTCCGAAAATATTGTGGAGGAACCACCTTCGAACCTTCCGACAGAAGATCCTGTTCAAAAGATAAACTTGGGAACACCTGATAACCCACGTCCTGTATTCATAAGCAAGAATATAAAGGATGATGAGTTACCCGAGTATATCGCTTTTCTTCGTGAGTTCGTTGATTGCTTTGCATGGTCCTATGCTGAAATGCTTGGTTTAGACCCTAAAGTAGCAGTCCACAAACTCAATCTTCAAGAAGACGTCAAGCCTGTCAAACAAGGCCAAAGAAGATTCCGTCCAGATGTGATGGATAAAATTGAACAAGAAGTTCAAAAACTCAAAAGCGTTGGCTTCATCCGTGAGGAACAACATCCAGAGTGGTTGGCCAATATTGTCCCCGTGACAAAGAAAACTGGGCAGATCAGAGTCTGTATTGACTATAGAGACCTGAATGGCGCTTGCCCTAAAGATGAATTCCCGCTCCCCATACCGGAGGTGATGATTGACAATACCTGCGGATTCGAGCGAATGACATTCATGGATGGCTTCTCTGGTTACAATCAGATAAAGATGCATCCCGAGGATGAAAAACACACTTCATTTCGGACCCCATTTGGCGTGTATTGCTACACTGTCATGCCATTTGGTCTGAAAAATGCTGGTGCCACATATCAGAGGGCTATGATGAAAATATTCCAAGATATGCAGCACAAGACGGTCGAATGTTACGTTGATGACCTCGCCGTCAAAAGCAGAAGAAAAGAAGACCATCTCAAAGATCTTCGGGAAGTCTTCCTCCGACTCCGCAAACACAAACTGCGGATGAATCCTCTAAAATGCTTCTTCGGCGTCTCGTCGGGTAAGTTTCTCGGATTCCTTGTTCGGAAAGCTGGAATAGAACTTGACCCCATAAAAGTCAAGGCTATTCTAGAAATGCCCTCTCCAAGAACCTTGAGAGAACTAAAAGGGCTCCAAGGGAGATTGGCCTACATCAGACGGTTCATCTCCAATCTTTCGGGGAAATGCCGTCCATTCTCTCGATTGATGAAAAAAGGTGTAGACTTTGTCTGGGATGCCGACTGCGAAGCCGCATTTCAAGATATCAAGTCATACCTGACCAAACCTCCAGTGTTAGCTGCCCCTGCCACTGGAAAACCATTCATCTTGTACACAAGAGCTCTTGATCATTCTGTAAGCGCTCTGCTTGCACAAGAGAATGGTGAGGGAAAAGAAGCTGCTCTATACTACCTCAGCCGCATGCTAGTAGGTGCAGAGCATCGCTACTCTCCAGTCGAAAAAGAATGCCTTGCAGTGATGTTCGCCGTACAAAAGCTACGTCACTACTTGCTTTCCAACACAGTCTACCTGATCTCAAGGATCAATCTCTTGAAGGTTCTTGTCACCAAGGCAGGTTCTCTTAATGCCCGACTGGCAAAATGGTCCATCCTTCTATCACAATTTGATATTAGGTATGTGCCACAAAAAGCAATCAAAGGCCAAGCTCTAGCAGATTTCCTCGCAGAGCATCCATTGCCTAAAGATTCTCCACTCAGAGAAGATCTCCCAGACGAACCTGTCTACAACGTGGAGACTTCCTCACCCAATGCCTCCTGGGACATGTACTTTGACGGTGCAACCAGGACAAATGAAAACAGAAAGCTGATCTCGGGAGTTGGCATCCTCTTTGTTAGCCCCGACAAATGCATGATTCCACACGCTTTCTCGCTACTGGAACCATGCACAAACAATGCAGCTGAATACCAAGCTCTGATCCTAGGATTGGAACTCGCCATCGAATCCGGTATCACTATGCTGGAAGTCTTTGGAGACTCTCAACTGATCGTCAACCAGATGAATCAGAAATATGAAGTCAGGAAGCCCGATCTGCTGCCTTATTACAACAAGGCACAATCGCTTCCGCAAAAGTTTGACATCTGCAACATCACCCACATTCGTAGAGGTGAAAATATCCGTGCAGATGCCCTGGCCGGACTTGCCGCATCAATGGCGATCCAGGAAGGGGAAAACATGCAAATTACAGAGTGCGAGAGAAGGATCCTCCCTCCTCTTAACACACACCAAGCAGTTGCCGAATGCCACCGAGTGGTTGGAAGTCGGATCTCTATCCTTCAACCTTCAATCGTCACTGGAGGGATCCGTTCATTGATTACACTATGTTCGGAATCCTACCTGAAGATCCAAAAGAACGGGTAAGCATACAAAGGCGAGCCCCAAACTTTCATTTTGATATTCCTTCAAAAATCCTCTACAGGAAATCCTTCAACGGAGTACTTCTACGCTGCTTGTCACAACAAGAGGCCGAAGAAACACTTAAAGAAGTTCATGCTGGTCTTTGTGGAGCCCATCAGGCAGGTCCTAAGCTCTATGATCAGATAAAAAGGTTAGGTTACTATTGGCCTACCATGGTTGCTGATGCAATGCAATTTGCTAAGCGCTGCCAACAATGCCAAGTTCATGGAGACTACATTCACATGCCTCCGGAATGGCTACATCCTACAGCAATCTCATGGCCTTTCGAAGCATGGGGTATGGACATCATAGGTCCTATCTCCCCCCCTTCAAGCAAAGGTCATCGCTTCATCTTCGCTGCTACGGATTATTTCTCCAAGTGGTCAGAAGCATTTGCGTTCAACGAAATGAAGACCTCATCAGTTCTTCAATTCATGCGCACCAACATCATTTGTCACTTCGGCATACCCAAGAGATTCGTCCATGATAACGGACCACAATTCCGGGATCATCGATTCTACAGGTTTTGCGACAAATACAAAATCCAAAGCTGTCCTTCGACTCCATACAATCCGGCAGCAAACGGATTAGCAGAAGCCTTCAACAAGACACTCTGCAAAATCCTCAAGAAAATGGTCTCTAGTCACAAAAGAGACTGGAGCGATAAACTGTCTGAAGCTTTGTGGGCCTATCGAACCACCGTTCGAGGACCAACCCATAGCACACCATTCTCCTTGGTCTATGGATGCGAAGCTGTCGTGCCCCTAGAGGTACAAATTCCTTCTCTGAGGGTATCTCTACAAAATGACATGACTCAAGAAAGCAATGTCAAATTGCGACTCCATGAGCTGGACAATCTCGACGAGAGACGGCTCGAAGCTCGACAAAGCATTGAACTTTACCAAGCACGCATGGCAAGATCTTTTGACAAAAGGGTCCGGCAACGCGCCTACAAAAAGGGTGACTTGGTTCTTGCGGTAAAAATGACCCATTCCTCGATATGAACAATAGCTACAAACATTTCTGCGAGTTATCCAGTTCGGAGAGGAAAGGATCGAAGTTTCTCAAAATTGAATCCAAGAAAGAGAAATCAATTTTTTTTTTTTTTGTGAAATGAGAAAGAGTGGAAATAAATAGAGATTTCCAAAAAAAAAAATCTCATCTCATGTTTTTTTTTTTTTAGATATGCAAGATCCAACATAGGCCACCAACTAGAAAGAAGCCAAAGAATCAAAGCATCACATTCTCAAATGAACATGTCCCACCGGGTATGCCAACTTGATGGACCCGGCTTTTTTGGTTTCCACTCTCACCTCCGCCTGTCTCGGGGCTACTGAGAGGCCGTCTAAGTGGAAAGAAAGTGAGCATCAACATTTTTGTACGGGTACGCCAAATTTTCTACTCTACTTAGAATTTAGAGATGGTGATCCGGAGATCCACCTTCACAAGTAGAAAAGAAGTCAATCTTTTTTCTAACTTTCCAAATTGCACATATATTTAAGAAAAGAGACAAGATTTTGAATGCTGTAAGAGATGATTTTTCTTTGTTTGTTGTGAAAGGCGGTTTTTTGCCGTGAAAGGCGATTTTTACCGTGAAAGGCGGTTTTTTTTGCTGTGGAAGGCGATTTACAAAACTCATCAATAATGAAAGATAAGAGTCGTGATTTTTTGTCTCTTTGGAAAAATACAAAATACAATAATAGAAAAGAAAGAAAATGAATTCTGACTTCTCAGGAGATTGCAGGGACTCATTCATATTGACGGTCGCAAGTCATGTATGGACTTCACTATCGTCCTTCAAATGAGAACGTATTATGCTTTGATTTTCTTGGCTTGGCTTGGACTTCAAATTTTTAGAGGGTAAAACGGAAGAGAGGTCTTATAACTAATAAAAAACCAAGTAGACGGGCTGAAAAGTTGCGTCTAGGCCATGTTGGATAGAATGAGAGGGACCTTGGGGGTGGCCCCCTAAGGGACTTCCATCACCTTGTAGTGTTGCGGCAGAGTTTCTTCAGGATTTTTTGGCTTTCTTTGTGTTTGTGCAGCCCTCTCTGTGTGTGTGAATCACTCTTGGATTTCTCATATTGATCCTGAATTTCTTGAATGACCTCCCTTTTATAGGCTTTTGGTAGCCATGGGGTGGTTTATGAGTGTTGACACCAAAAATGTCACTTTGCCTCTTCAACATCAAGAAAGCTGCATGAAGTCGCAACCTGCCATAAATAGGCAATGCAATTTCTCCAAAAAATCAAATCCTGTCAGAATCAAACAAAAACAGCAAGATCCTTCAAGATAGCCAAGAGAAGAGTACACATGAAGTTTCGGGCCATTTCGACAAAATTTGGCCTAACTTCACTTCTCCGACAGCTAAAATGGCGCTCCCGGCGGCGACATCATCGGAGACGTCAAAACTTCGATCAGAGCCTACGGATGACTCCAGCATGTCCCAAAAAGGCTCCATTCCAAATTTCAAGTCAAACCGACAACGTTTGACCCTCCATCAATGCTCGAGCAGCAAAATCAAGCCTCCCGGCGGCGGGAACCACCGAATCCTTCGCTCATCAAACCAAGTGCATGAGTGGCTTCAACATGCTTCCAAAAGGCTGCACGTCAAATTTCAGGTCATTTCGAAAACGTTTGACCAGGTTTCGATGCTCCGAGAGAAAATCAAGCCTACCGGCGGCGGAGCAACCCGGGACCATGACATCCAAAACGGAGCCCATGGAACGTCTCAAAATGACTCCAATAGGCTCCCCGTCAAATTTCAGGTCAATCGGACATCGTTTGACCGCACATCAAAGCTCGGCATTTTCCCCGCAGCAAAATCAAGTGAAGCATCGACGGGACCCCAAACGGCTTCAAAACTCAAACAAAAGCCTATGGTTGGTCTTATTTATTGCTCAGGAGGCTTCACCTCAAATTTCAGGTCATTCCGACATCGTTTGACCAAGTTTCGACTTCTGGCGGAAAATCAGCAGCTCTACGCGACAAAGTCTTCGGCTTTCCCGGAAAATTAGAAACTTTGCACTCTAAAAATGCAAGGATTCTCATCAAGTTTTCTACAGGGAAATCAAGCCAATAAATGAGAAGAAATGTCAAGAAAAATACAGAAGAAAACGGCGACGAAAAAGACCTCAAAACGACCGCAAAACGGGCTCCGAAAGGGAAAAATCCCCCAGGGTCGCAGACCCCTGCGACCATGGCCCATGGTCGCAGGCCCCTGCGACCATGGCCCATGGTCGCCGGTCCATGGTCGCCGGCGACCATGGAGGTCCGGGTCACCGGATTTTCCGCCGGTGACCCGTTTTTCCGTCTTTTTTCGCGTTTCGCGCACTTTGGCCCCTGTGGTTCCCTGAAAATGTGATTTTTAGTGCTTGAAATTGACTCATATCCGACGACATCCGTCAAAATCACGGGTCAACCTCCAAAAGCATAAAATCATCAGTGATCGCTCCAAGATCGCCAACCGGCTGACCAAGAAAGTGCACTTTCTGTCCGACCGATCGTGAAATCGACAAGACAGATGTCACCGGCCCGCTCTTAGCTATCAATGTCTGAAGCTACATGTTCATCCGATGTCGATCAGCATGTAGATCCATCGATGATCGTCGCCAGAAGAATTCCAGAAGACACGGCATGGCCCGCGACTCTTCGACTGCTCGGCGACCAATTAATGTGGTTAATTGACTAGCTTTATTGCAGTCATTAATTCATTTCTTTGGACGGCCCAATCAGAAGCAAGCATTTGGGAGTTACAAGTCAATTGATTCATGGCATTTAAACCATGAAACTCCTCCCATTATGGTAATTAAGGTGATTAAAAGCCCTTAATCTCCATCGGCCAATCAGATTCAAGGAAAAAGGAGTTACAAAATCAAGAAATAAATCTTGTAACTCCTCCCATTAAAGCCATTAAGGCTCATAAACCCTCCTAAATGGCTACCAAAAGCCTATAAATAGGAGAGCATTCCATTGAAATGGAGATCGGAAGAAAATCGGAAGAAGATCGAAAAAATCGGAAAAAAGAGGAGAAAATCAGAAGATCAGAAAAAAAAAAGAGATCAGAGATCGAAAAGAATCCAGAGATCACTTCCCCAGACTTCGGAAAAAGCACCACAGATCCAGAAATCTGAGAGAAAGAAAAAGAGAGAAAACTCTGCTGAAGTTCTGCACCGGCCACCACTACAAGGTGACAAAAGTCCCTTGGGGGGCACCCCCCCCCAAGGTCCTTGCCTTCTCCTGCTGCCTCCAATGGCTTAGACGTGGCTTTTCAGCCCGTCTACTTAGCTTTTTATTGGACATAGGACCTTCTCTTGGTCTTTGTCCTCTAAAAACCTGAGGTTATAGCCAAGCCAAGCAAATCAAGAGCATCTTCTGTTCTCATCTGCATGGATGATGGCGAAGCCCATACATGGCTTGCGACCGTCAATCTGAACGAGTCCCCCACAATCTCCTGAAAAGTTAGATCTTCCTTTTCTTGCTTTTCATTGTAGTTTGTATTTTTCTAAAAGAGACAAAAATCACAACTCTTGTCTTTCATTATTGATGAGAATTGTAAATCGGCTATAAACGCCAAAATCGGCTATAAATGCCAAACAAAATCGCCTTTCACGGCAAACCAAGAAAATGTCTCTTTTCTTAAATATTTGTGCAATGGAAAACTTGAAAGAAGTTGATTTCCTTTTTACTTGCGAAGGTTGATCTCCGGATTACCACTTGCAATTCCAAGTAAAATAGAAAATCTGGCACACCCACACAAAAGAAATGTTGATGCACGCTTCAGGGCCCGCCAGGGCGCGAAAGGGTCGGACCCGACGGACTCCCACGTTCCGCCGACCCCGGTAGCCGCCCCAGCAGGCGCCTCGGAGCGCGTTCCATCAAGCTGGCACACCCGGTGGGACTCGTTCATTTGAGAACACGGTGCTTGGAAATGAAATATTTGCATATCATACTTTTTGCTCTATGCTTATACTTCTTTTCCGGATTCCTTGGCTACTTTCTAGCTAGTGGCCTATGTTGGATTTTGCACCCAAAAAAAATGAGATGGGATTTTTTGGAAATTTCTATTTCTTTGAGTTTGTTTCCATTCTTTCTCTTTTCAAAAAAAAAAAAATCAGTTTTCTTAGTTTGAATTCAAAATTGAGAAACTTTGATCCTATCCTATCGTTCTTTGGTGCTTGCAGAAATGTTGAGCCCGTTCGACTAAGGTTTTGGGCCATCGTTTCTCTTCGATGAGTTCATTAGAGATTTCAAAGAAAAAAAAATCAAAAAATCAGTTTTCTTAGTTTGAATTCAAAATTGAGAAACTTTGATCCTATCCTATCGTTCTTTGGTGCTTGCAGAAATGTTGAGCCCGTTCGACTAAGGTTTTGGGCCATCGTTTCTCTTCGATGAGTTCATTAGAGATTTCAAAGAAAAAAAAATCAAAAAATCAGTTTTCTTAGTTCTGAATTCAAAATTGAGAAACTTTGATCCTATCCTATCGTTCTTTCGTGCTTGCAGAAATGTTGAGCCCGTTCGACTAAGGTTTTGGGCCATCGTTTCTCTTCGATGAGTTCATTAGAGATTTCAAAAAAAAATATATATTAAAAAAAATAAAAATAAAAAAAAAATCAGTTTTCTTAGTTTGGATTCAAAATTGAGAAACTTTGATCCTATCCTATCGTTCTTTGGTGCTTGCAGAAATGTTGAGCCCGTTCGACTAAGGTTTTGGGCCATCGTTTCTCTTCGATGAGTTCATTAGAGATTTCAAAGAAAAAAAAATCAAAAAATCAGTTTTCTTAGTTTGAATTCAAAATTGAGAAACTTTGATCCTATCCTATCGTTCTTTGGTGCTTGCAGAAATGTTGAGCCCGTTCGACTAAGGTTTTGGGCCATCGTTTCTCTTCGATGAGTTCATTAGAGATTTCAAAGAAAAAAAAAATCAAAAAATCAGTTTTCTTAGTTCTGAATTCAAAATTGAGAAACTTTGATCCTATCCTATCGTTCTTTGGTGCTTGCAGAAATGTTGAGCCCGTTCGACTAAGGTTTTGGGCCATCGTTTCTCTTCGATGAGTTCATTAGAGATTTCAAAAAAAAAATATATTAAAAAAAAAAAAAAAAAAAATCAGTTTTCTTAGTTTGGATTCAAAATTGAGAAACTTTGATCCTATCCTATCGTTCTTTGGTGCTTGCAGAAATGTTGAGCCCGTTCGACTAAGGTTTTGGGCCATCGTTTCTCTTCGATGAGTTCATTAGAGATTTCAAAGAAAAAAAATCAAAAAATCAATTTTCTCAGTTCTGATTCAAAATTGAGAAGCTTTGATCCTATCCTATCGTTCTTTGGTGCTTGCAGAAATGTTGAGCCCGTTCGACTAAGGTTTTGGGCCATCGTTTCTCTTCGATGAGTCTATTTGGGATTTGAAAAAAAAAGACATAGACCACTAAGGTTAAACCAATTGCGTTCTTTGATCACGATTGATTCAAGAAAAGCCTTGTCCAGAGTGTGGAGACAGCTTGACTGTTCTAGGCAAGGGTCCTCCAAACGGGTTCATTAAGTAATCCTACCCTTACCTGGGGGCAATTCTATCAATTGAGGTTTCATAAGACCGGGTTAGGAGGCCTATGTGTACTCTCTCGTCTTTAAATCTTAAAAATTTTAAAAAAAAAATCAAAAATAAAAAAAAAGATTTTCAAAAAAAAAAATCTTAAAAAAATAAAAAAATCAAAATAAAAAAAAAATAAAAAAAAAATAAAAAAAAAAAGATTTTCAAAAAAAAAAATCTTAAACAAAAAAAAAAAGATTTTTTTTAAAAAAAAAATGAAAATCTAAAAAAAAATCTTCAAAAAAAAAAACTCTCGTCATTTTAGATTCAGATCCGAGAAATTGTGGTTCCTTCCCTTCTGGGTACTGGCGCTCGCGGAAATCGTTGAGCCCGTATTCGGATCGGAATATCATCTGCTCTCTTTGATGAATCCAATCTTGACATTTCAAAAAAACAAAGAATCCCATCTCATGGATGCGATCTCCAACATTTGTGCATAGCAATACTGGTACGTCCTTTCAGGGTCTACTGTATCTGTGACCGGCACATTTGTAACTCCTACCTTATATTCTTCTTATCTCGAGCAAGCCCTGCTTCTCGATAAGTCGAATTTAGGTTTACAATTGCTTCTAGCAGTCACTGGAACGCTCATTCTGGGCTCACCATACTTGCTGTCAGAACAATTGTACCATCTATGGCTTTTTGCCTTCTTCATGTCGCTTGGGTCATATCCCTTAAGCGATTTGAAAAGACAACCATAGAAATTCCCATTTATGATCATTATATTCTTGTGATTACTAATGGATGTGGTCTTGTTTTCAGAACTTTTTCGAAACTAACAATGGCAGCCTTAACCATTATCTTCGATGAGAACAAGCACCAACTCATGCTTCAACAGAAGCAAACCGAGCGCACTTACAAGCGCCCCGCCAGCTGCCGAAGCGTCAACTCCCTCGGCAACTCTCTGAACTCCGGGTCGACCTCGACTCCCCGGACCATCGTCTTCGGGACACTGGGACCATTCCCACTTCCCGAAGAACAAACTGCGCCTGCCAAAAGGCAGAAGATCGCCTCTCAACGTGTCACTCCCGTGACACCAAAGGCGAGCGCCCAAAAGCCTGAAGCCCGCGGCACCCCCGCGAAGCCTCGACCCACAAACAACCAGGTCTATCCCAAGACTTGGTCTCCAAGACCTTCCCCAAAACAAAGGAGGTCTCAAATTTCCACCAAGCCAGCATACCTGGCCCCACTCAAAGAAAACCAGTTCTACCCTCTTGCCTACATGAAAGAGGAGAGACCCATCTCCAACCTGACTCCCAAGTCAACCCAGCATGAGCCGGCTTGTTCCTACAGGCCCAAAATCAGATCATGCATCACCAGGCCTCTCCAAGCACCTGCTAAGGCCTACACTCCTTCAGTTCGACCCTTCATCTCTACAGGGGCCGAACTCGAAAGGTTCAAAGCTTCGCTGCAACAGGCAAAGGACCGGGTCCGCATCCTGTCCTTGCCCAACCACAAAGAAGACAAGCTCGGCTGCTGCGCCCGAGGGAGCACATCCTTCATCGTCAGAGCCCAGCCGGAGCTGACCAAAGCTCAAATCGCTCGTCGAGCACGCCGCCGTGCGTCATATCGACAAAAGAGACTAGAGAAGCAAAGGACCCAGCCTCCTACACTTCAAGTCTCCCACAAATGGGTCGAAAAAGAAAGACCCGACCAAGTTGCTGCCGTCCATATGGTTGGAAAAACCAGAAGACGCCAAAAGTCAGCATCAAAAATCCATGTCCGACGTCCGGTGACCCGTAGCATCACCAGGACACAAAGACATCCCGAAGAATCTCCTGCCCCTTCCAGCCAAGGACGGGAGAGTAATCCTTCATCAAGCTCTTCATCAAAAAGAATGAGCCCCAGCTCGGTCACCAGGACGATTTCTTCGTTCGAATCCCGAGGGATGAACGTCTTGGCTACAAGTTCTGAGCCGCCACCTCAGAATCCACCTCGAGATGATGCGCTCACACGCATCCAGCAGTTGGAACAAGGCCAGCAGAGGATTGAAACTCTGATGGAAAACCTTCTCCTTGTCGTCCAAAATCAGGTGAACAATGAGCCTCCTCCAAATCATAGCAATAACGAGGGAAATGGAGAAGAAAATGAGTCACGCGCCCTTACCAAAAAGGACGTAGACAGTATCCTCGCCAAAGCAAAAGAAGAGGATATACTCAAAGAGCATGGGATCAAGCCACCATATCCTTTATGGATGGACTCGGTCCCGTTCCCCACAAAATTCAAACATCCTACTCTCCAAACATATACGGGGAAAGGATCGGCCAGACAACACGTCATCCACTTCAAGATCTTGACGGGAGATATCGCGGATCAAGATGCACTCAAGATTCGCCTCTTTGCAAGTACCCTAAAAGGTACGGCCTTCGATTGGTACTCCACTCTGCCGGAGAACTCCATTCAGAACTGGGCTATGCTGGAGACACGCTTCCTGACCCACTTCCAAGGTGAGGATCATCCTGTTACTATGGCTCAGCTCTGCAGCCTAAAACAGGGAGAGAATGAGTCAACTTATGACTTCATTCACAAGTGGAAAGCAATGGCGTACAAATGCTCAGATGTACTGCCACAAGCGTCGCTAGTCGACATCTGCCGAAACAACATGAGAGCTAAAATCCGCTCCATGATCATCGGCAACAAATCAAAAAACCTGGGAGAACTCCTGGAAGCTTCCATGGAAGCTGAAACGGTGATCAAAGACCTCAACAGTCAGAAATCATCAAAGAAAGAGCCGACTGCTGTTGCAACCTCTAAACCAAAGAAGAAAGAGGTTCTTAATGTGCAGACTAAGTCAGCTCCTCAGCAACCAAAGAAAGCTGAAAATAGAGCTGCAGGTAAGAGACCTGAACTCTCTGATGCCTTCAAAGAGCGAGTAGAAAAGAAATATCCGTTCGATGAAGACGTCGAAGAAATCTTTGAGGCTCTCCTAGCAAATGGCAAACTCATTTTTCCAGAGCCCAAAAGACCTGGAGACGTTGGCAAAACCAATGATCCTCGGTACTGTCCATACCACCAGATGGTTTCGCATCCTCTCAATCAATGCTTTATTGTGAGAGAGAAGATAAACGAGATGTGGAAAAACGGAGTCATCACCTTTGACAAAAACTATGGGACTGCCTCCGTCAACATGGTGTCATGTGGACAAACACCAAAATCACCGAAGAAGAAGATCACTACTTCCTTCATGGTGATAAACAAAATTCAAGTGTCCGAGAAGCTGGTTCCTTTCCCGACACCAGACGGACAACCCATATGGGTACATCCCGATCTCCTGGAAGATGAAAATTGGGAGATCGTCAAAACAAAGCCGACCGCTCAACAGCGAAGGCAGGCTAGGAAACATCTCCTCAGGCTCAAACGGCAAGAGAAGACCCAGCCAAAACAAGAAGTTCATGAAAAGGCAGAGGCCTCCTCTACCACCTCACTTGGGGCAACAGAAACGTCCCTTCCAGGGACTTCAAAGGCGGTAAGAAACTTCACTCTCAGTGATTTCATGCCACCTCAATTCAAAAAAGAAGCCATGCAGGGGGCATTATACTCTTGCAACTCGGTAGTTGGATTCTCCATTGATGGATACGAGTCCAGCGACACCGACGATGGATTCGAGCCCAACTACACCGATGAGTGGGAGGAATCTCTTGAAACAGGAGAATATCTCTCCGATGAAGAATGGGTTCCTGAAACTCACCTTATGCCAGTAATCTGGTATAACCCCTTGCAACCACAAGGATCCTGGTCTGATGATGAAGAAGACCAAGAGGCTGCACAAGAAGATGCTGTTAACCCAGCACCTGTCATTGCTCCAGTGGAAATCAACTATGTTGAGCCACATGGAGAAGACGAAGAAGAGGATCTGGCTCCCATGCCTGATCTTGAAGAATATGCAAGGATCTTGCAGCGTCTCGCTCTAGAACAAGAGCAAGACCGCGTCAACGAGATTCCTCACAATCCAGAGCCGGAAGTCCCTGAAGCCCATCAGGTACCTCCTCCCTCAACTCCTGAAAATGGAGAATATTGCTGGATAGATGATCCTCTTACATCCGAGGATGAGTCTGACTCCGAGCAGGCAACATCTCCTATCAGAGCTTCCTGTAATGTAATATATCAGGACTATAGCTCTTCTGAAGCGTCGTCTGATGAGATTACCTATACTCCGACGACGCCTAGCAATGTATCCTCTGGAGCTACCTTGTCTCACGTGACTTTCACAGAGATGACACCCTCTCAGGTTTCTTCTCCTGAGACTGTGACTTCAGGATACACATTCTTCCCGACTCATCATCATGAAGAAAACCCAACTTGGGGTGATGGATGGGTCAACGAAGAAGAAAAGCTGCTGGATACTGTTCAGGACTTGCTCCCGGAAAATGCTCCGTGCAACACAATCACTGAGGATGGCAACTCTGCTGCAGATACATCCCCAGTAGATGAAAAACGACAGCCTCTTGATCCTGAAGACAATCTTCCAAACGAAGATCCTTCTCAAGAAGCTCTCGAAGTTGGTAGAGGCACCCGCTCTGGCCGGGACTACCACAAAAATTACAACCAATCTTCCTTTACTTATGTAAATCCTTCGGGAAAAGATGTTGTAAGTGCCCCCAGTGGCAACAATGATGAACATGCAGGCCCCAAGGAGGCTTTCAAGTATGACTTGGTTGAGCACTTCAAACACATACCTGCACGTCTTCACATCCTGGATTTATTACGAATGTCTCCACGCACTCGTGATAATCTCATCTCAGAATTACAAAAACTGAATGAGGATGTCGACAAACATGCCCCGCAAGTCCTCCAAATTGAAATGGACTACCGGATCAAAAACTCTGAAACTTCCTCAAAGGGAGAAAAGAAAACTGAGGGATCATGCATCCAATGCCTCTCGGTTCAAAGGGCAGCCAGTGCAACCATCGCCTTCACTAAGGAAGACCTCCTACTTGGCGAAGCAAGGCACAATCGACCCCTGTACTTCACAGGGTACATCAAAGAAATGCCGATACGTAGAGTTCAGATCGACCCAGGTTCTGCACTCAACCTCATCTCCACTTCGGCTCTCGAAGAGTTGGGCATCCCACCCAGCAAGCTAAGCCACACATCTGTATCTATCTTTGGATACGATGGGAGCACTCAAAGGCCTATCGGCAAAATCAGGTTCAAATTGCAAATCGGTGATCTTATCTCTGAGGTCACTGTGTATGCAATAAAAACCCCCTCATGCTACAACATCCTTCTCGGACGTCCTTGGATACACGAGAATGGTGTTGTTCCTTCAACTCTACATCAATGCATCAAGTTTGTCGGCGACGACGGCATGGTACATCGAGTCTTTGCGGACAGGAAACCCTTCAAAGGTAAAGAAGTCCACTTCGCAGACTCCCAAATGTATGAAGGAGAAAAAGAAGAAGAGGAAACAGCACCCCCTGCTGAAAATCTCCAGAAAGATAAAGGCAAGGCTCCTCAAAAATCACTGGAAGAAAACAACCCCTCCGGCAAATTAGAAGAGAGTAGTCAATCTCCCTTCGTCATCTCCCTCAAATCTTCAAAACCTTTGGTCATCACGACTAAAGTGAAGAAGGCGAAACAAAGGCCTGGGGGCAAATTTGTTGTCTCTCTCGTGTCTATCGTGCAAGACACAGACTCGGACTCAGAGCCAGAAGACGATGCATCGTCAAGCCAAGCTGACACTCAGCAAGTTCAGCCTGCTCTCACTCTGATGGAGACACCTGCTGATGTAGAAGATCCTACGTCTGCTACCTTTGTTGTTCCGGCAACATCACCAAAGCAAAGGCCGATCTTCTTCCATAGATCGGACGCTTCTTCATCAAACTCCATGCTGGAACCTTTCCAAAACGAAGGTATGCCTCAACTATCTCTATATAGTCCTGTGGCACAAGCTATCATGAAGAAAATGGGCTTTGACGCTCAAAACCCAGTCGGTTTGGGAGAAAGACGCGGTATTCTCACGCCATTGGAGCCCGCCTTGACCAAAAGCCAGCTGGAAGATTGGAGACTCTACGGTCATGTAGAAAAGTCTTCATATGGGTTAGGGTATGATCCTGATACTCCTCTGAGACAGTTGACACAAAGGCTTAAAAGTCGTTTTACCGACCAAGCCTCAACATCTCAAGTCCATGAAGACATCGATCTCCCTGGATATCTCTTTAAAGAGTTACCTGACAAAGATCCAGGAAGCTCATCCAATTGGTACGATTTCTCTGATCATAAAGAGGAATCATCCGATAATACAGACTTGTGCTATTCTGACCCAGAAGAACCCTCGTCTCCAAAAGAAATACCAGACTCAACAGGCGATTGGGACTATCTCATAGCAAGCCTTGAGGAGATCACCAATCAAGAAAATCCATGGAAAGGAACAGAGCCTTGGTCTGGTAATGCAGTTGAAACTCCAGAAGGTTTCGTTGAGTTGGAAGCCTCCGAAAATATTGTGGAGGAACCACCTTCGAACCTTCCGACAGAAGATCCTGTTCAAAAGATAAACTTGGGAACACCTGATAACCCACGTCCTGTATTCATAAGCAAGAATATAAAGGATGATGAGTTACCCGAGTATATCGCTTTTCTTCGTGAGTTCGTTGATTGCTTTGCATGGTCCTATGCTGAAATGCCTGGTTTAGACCCTAAAGTAGCAGTCCACAAACTCAATCTTCAAGAAGACGTCAAGCCTGTCAAACAAGGCCAAAGAAGATTCCGTCCAGATGTGATGGATAAAATTGAACAAGAAGTTCAAAAACTCAAAAGCGTTGGCTTCATCCGTGAGGAACAACATCCAGAGTGGTTGGCCAATATTGTCCCCGTGACAAAGAAAACTGGGCAGATCAGAGTCTGTATTGACTATAGAGACCTGAATGGCGCTTGCCCTAAAGATGAATTCCCGCTCCCCATACCGGAGGTGATGATTGACAATACCTGCGGATTCGAGCGAATGACATTCATGGATGGCTTCTCTGGTTACAATCAGATAAAGATGCATCCCGAGGATGAAAAACACACTTCATTTCGGACCCCATTTGGCGTGTATTGCTACACTGTCATGCCATTTGGTCTGAAAAATGCTGGTGCCACATATCAGAGGGCTATGATGAAAATATTCCAAGATATGCAGCACAAGACGGTCGAATGTTACGTTGATGACCTCGCCGTCAAAAGCAGAAGAAAAGAAGACCATCTCAAAGATCTTCGGGAAGTCTTCCTCCGACTCCGCAAACACAAACTGCGGATGAATCCTCTAAAATGCTTCTTCGGCGTCTCGTCGGGTAAGTTTCTCGGATTCCTTGTTCGGAAAGCTGGAATAGAACTTGACCCCATAAAAGTCAAGGCTATTCTAGAAATGCCCTCTCCAAGAACCTTGAGAGAACTAAAAGGGCTCCAAGGGAGATTGGCCTACATCAGACGGTTCATCTCCAATCTTTCGGGGAAATGCCGTCCATTCTCTCGATTGATGAAAAAAGGTGTAGACTTTGTCTGGGATGCCGACTGCGAAGCCGCATTTCAAGATATCAAGTCATACCTGACCAAACCTCCAGTGTTAGCTGCCCCTGCCACTGGAAAACCATTCATCTTGTACACAAGAGCTCTTGATCATTCTGTAAGCGCTCTGCTTGCACAAGAGAATGGTGAGGGAAAAGAAGCTGCTCTATACTACCTCAGCCGCATGCTAGTAGGTGCAGAGCATCGCTACTCTCCAGTCGAAAAAGAATGCCTTGCAGTGATGTTCGCCGTACAAAAGCTACGTCACTACTTGCTTTCCAACACAGTCTACCTGATCTCAAGGATCAATCTCTTGAAGGTTCTTGTCACCAAGGCAGGTTCTCTTAATGCCCGACTGGCAAAATGGTCCATCCTTCTATCACAATTTGATATTAGGTATGTGCCACAAAAAGCAATCAAAGGCCAAGCTCTAGCAGATTTCCTCGCAGAGCATCCATTGCCTAAAGATTCTCCACTCAGAGAAGATCTCCCAGACGAACCTGTCTACAACGTGGAGACTTCCTCACCCAATGCCTCCTGGGACATGTACTTTGACGGTGCAACCAGGACAAATGAAAACAGAAAGCTGATCTCGGGAGTTGGCATCCTCTTTGTTAGCCCCGACAAATGCATGATTCCACACGCTTTCTCGCTACTGGAACCATGCACAAACAATGCAGCTGAATACCAAGCTCTGATCCTAGGATTGGAACTCGCCATCGAATCCGGTATCACTATGCTGGAAGTCTTTGGAGACTCTCAACTGATCGTCAACCAGATGAATCAGAAATATGAAGTCAGGAAGCCCGATCTGCTGCCTTATTACAACAAGGCACAATCGCTTCCGCAAAAGTTTGACATCTGCAACATCACCCACATTCGTAGAGGTGAAAATATCCGTGCAGATGCCCTGGCCGGACTTGCCGCATCAATGGCGATCCAGGAAGGGGAAAACATGCAAATTACAGAGTGCGAGAGAAGGATCCTCCCTCCTCTTAACACACACCAAGCAGTTGCCGAATGCCACCGAGTGGTTGGAAGTCGGATCTCTATCCTTCAACCTTCAATCGTCACTGGAGGGATCCGTTCATTGATTACACTATGTTCGGAATCCTACCTGAAGATCCAAAAGAACGGGTAAGCATACAAAGGCGAGCCCCAAACTTTCATTTTGATATTCCTTCAAAAATCCTCTACAGGAAATCCTTCAACGGAGTACTTCTACGCTGCTTGTCACAACAAGAGGCCGAAGAAACACTTAAAGAAGTTCATGCTGGTCTTTGTGGAGCCCATCAGGCAGGTCCTAAGCTCTATGATCAGATAAAAAGGTTAGGTTACTATTGGCCTACCATGGTTGCTGATGCAATGCAATTTGCTAAGCGCTGCCAACAATGCCAAGTTCATGGAGACTACATTCACATGCCTCCGGAATGGCTACATCCTACAGCAATCTCATGGCCTTTCGAAGCATGGGGTATGGACATCATAGGTCCTATCTCCCCCCCTTCAAGCAAAGGTCATCGCTTCATCTTCGCTGCTACGGATTATTTCTCCAAGTGGTCAGAAGCATTTGCGTTCAACGAAATGAAGACCTCATCAGTTCTTCAATTCCTGCGCACCAACATCATTTGTCGCTTCGGCATACCCAAGAGATTCGTCCATGATAACGGACCACAATTCCGGGATCATCGATTCTACAGGTTTTGCGACAAATACAAAATCCAAAGCTGTCCTTCGACTCCATACAATCCGGCAGCAAACGGATTAGCAGAAGCCTTCAACAAGACACTCTGCAAAATCCTCAAGAAAATGGTCTCTAGTCACAAAAGAGACTGGAGCGATAAACTGTCTGAAGCTTTGTGAGCCTATCGAACCACCGTTCGAGGACCAACCCATAGCACACCATTCTCCTTGGTCTATGGATGCGAAGCTGTCGTGCCCCTAGAGGTACAAATTCCTTCTCTGAGGGTATCTCTACAAAATGACATGACTCAAGAAAGCAATGTCAAATTGCGACTCCATGAGCTGGACAATCTCGACGAGAGACGGCTCGAAGCTCGACAAAGCATTGAACTTTACCAAGCACGCATGGCAGGATCTTTTGACAAAAGGGTCCGGCAACGCGCCTACAAAAAGGGTGACTTGGTTCTTGCGGTAAAAAGACCAATGGTCTTCGCACACAAATCCAAAGGCAAATTTGAACCAAAATGGGAGGGACCCTACGTCATCGACAAGGTCTTCTCCAACGGCGCATATGCCCTCCTAAACATGGAAGGCGACAGATGTATGCTGCCTATCAACGGCAAGTTCTTGAAGCGGTACTACCCTTGAAGACTTACCCAACTGGGTAAGAGCAATGCCTGTATGGCCAAAACCTGTTCTCAGGTACTCGCTCGTCAAACCCACTCTCTTTAGAATTTTCATATCAAATGTCAAAATTTCTAGAGATTCAAAAACAATGCTTACTTTCATTGTTTCTTTGTTCAAAAACAAAAAAAAAAATCCAAGTTTAGGAGCCTCTCCCTGACATGACCAAAACTTTCGATCCTTGAACCAAAATTCATGGTTTGAAACAAAAATCCGGATTCAGGGATTTCTACCCTAGTCCACCTTACCTTTTACCGCCAAATGGTTCCAGGTCAAAATTTACGACCCTCGTGTCTTTAAACAAAAAAAAAATGGTTTTTCAAAAATCGTAGGGAAACGACATCAAAGTCAGTACCCGCAAAACAAAAATTTTGAAAAAAAAGCAAGGATACGACATTCCATCGATACTTGCACCCAAAATCGCAGGGAAGCGACATTTCGTCGATACTTGCAAAATCCAAAAATCGTGGAGAAGCAACAAACCAGTTGATATCCACAACCCAATTTCAAAAATCGTGGAGATGCAACATACCAGTTGCTATCCACAACCAAAATTACAAATGGTTCGAGAAAACCTCAAATTTCAAAAATCGCGGAGAAACGACATCAAGTCAGTACCCGCAAAACCAAAAGTCTTGGGAAAAGCAGGGAAGCGACGCTTAGTCGATATTTGCACCCCAATTCGCGAGGAAGCGACATTCCATCGATACTTGCAAAGCCTAACCCGCGAGGAAGTGACATTCCATCAATACTCGCAAAACCGAATGAGCAAGGAAGCGACATTCCATCGATACTTGCAAGACCATTCAGCGGGGAGGCGACATTTAGTCGATACCTGCATTTTGAAAACCAAAACTCGGCTATAAATGCCAAAATCCGGCTATAAATGCCAAAACAAAAAAATTTCCGGCTATAAACGCCAAAATCGGCTTTCATGCCAATAAAACAAAACTTGGTTTTAAAAAAACTCGGCTATAAATGCCACAAATTGGCTATCAATGCCACCAAACCGGCTATAAATGCCACCAATTGGCTATCAATGCCACCAAACTGGCTGTAAATGCCACAAAAATCCGGCTTTCATGCCAAATTCGTTTCCCCTACCAAAACAACCATTTGACAAAAGATTTTCACAAAATGACAAAGCTTTTGATCAAATCCCATTTAGCAATTGCTTTCATCACAAAAAGATTTGAGTGAGCGTAGGGAACAAAAAAAAAGGGTACCAAAAAAATACATGTGGTACCAAAGCAAAAAAAAAAAAAAATAGAAAGTGTTCACAAGCACTACAAAAAAAAAAGGGTACCAAAAAAATACATGTGGTACCAAAGCAAAAAAAATAAATATAGAAAGTGTTCACAAGCACTACAAAAAAAAAAAGAAAGAAAAGTACCAAAAAAATACATGTGGTACCAAAAAAAAAAAAAGAAAGTGTTCACAAGCACTACAAAAAAAAAAAAGAGTACCAAAAAAAATACATGTGGTACTAAAAAAAAAAAAAAGAAGAATGGTTTCTGCTATAAAAAAATCAGGAGCTTAGCCAAAAATGGTCTCCAGCCAAAGCTTCAGCTCCTCAAGCAAACTTTTGGCCTCAGCCGTCAGAGTTTCCAAGGCACGCTTCTTCAGGAACTTGCCATGAGATGCTGGCGAATGCCGTAACCCTTCTTTTACACCGGGAAGCTCTTCCCCAGCAGTTTGCCATCGTTCGTTTTCTAGAGTCCTCCTCTCGAGAACTTGACCGGCATCTGCAACCCTGCGAATCAGAGTACTCTCCCTGTCACGAGCCTCTGTTATAGCAGCCCACTTAGCATCGACTTGTGCCTTCAAATGCTCAAGACGTTTCCTGGCCTCCTCAACTTCCCTATCAAGGACGTTAAGGTCATGCCTCAATCCGATGATGGCTAGCTCTTCCTTGTTCCTCTCCCGAACTAGCTGCTTCTTGCTTTGTGTAGCCTCATTCAGGTCAGACTTAGCCTTATCAGCAGGGTCCAAGAACATCTCCTTGAAGAATTGGTCGTCAGGGAAACCCATGGTCTCAAACCACTTGTCACCCAGTGCAATGATCCTATCAACGATCGCCCTGGCACCTGTGACATCCAGACCAACCTCTTCGGTGTCGGTCAGAATCTCCTGTACATGTGGGATCATGCCAAATCCTGCCTCCAAGTGTCCAGAAAGGAGAGTCTTGACCCAAGAACTCAAAACCCGAGCCAGCACCTTCTTCGCAAATTGAAGAGACGAACTGGATGAAGATTCAACCTTCTCCGCTGATCGGCTGCTCATGTCATGTCCCATTGGAAGAGTAACAAAAGAACTCTTTCCACTTGGAGCCACTGGAGAGGGAATCTCAACACGAGGCATCTCCTCAATCATGTCAGAACTGGTCTCTACCTCCGGATTGACCTCTGGCATCCCTTGCTCTGGTTCTGAAGAAAGCGATGGACTCTCTTCTGTCACTTCGAAACCTGCAAATGAAACACAAAAAGGTATGAATATGATCCTGTTAAAAAAAAAATCATCAGGGTCATCACTACAAAGTACCTTCTTCGACGACTGGCGGAACACTCTCTTCCTCCACGAACTCATCGGAAGCATCATCAACATTTGCGTCCATTGATGGTTCAAAGTCATCGGAATCCTGTGGCAAGTCAGCTGACAAGAGAAATGTTAGCAAATCAAGTCGCAGGCAAAAAAAAAAAAAAAAAAAAAGAGAAAGCGAAAGAAGTTATACCAATTGGAGATTCTGGAATCATTCCAGAGTCCCTCGGTTCTTCTTCAGATGCCATAACCGGCTCCATCACCGCCTCATCGGTCGGAACCTCAGGCATCGCCAAGTCTTCATCCTCTGCTAAAAAAAAAAAAGAGCAGCAGCAGGGTGAGAAAACAAATCAGAACATGGAAAGCCCCATGAAAGAAGCAGAAAAAGAAAAAGGAAGAATCATACCTTCTCCCAGGCCTGCTGAACGGCCACATTAGAAGATCTGGCGGATCGACGAGGTACGCTTGTAGCAGGCTCTTTACCCTTGTTCGTTCTGGAGGAACCACCTGCAAAGGTTGGAAAAAAAAAAAAAAAAAAAAAAAAAAAAAAAAAAAGAGAAAGATCATCATCAAAATGACAGAATTTCGCTAAAAGCAAATCTGGCGAAATTTTGGCATAGTTCCGGGGCAATTCCGAAGAAAAGGGAAATACCCCGAAAGAAACAGAAAGTTTTGAAGATGGGCTCAACATCGCTGCGAGCTCCGAAACTACAAACTTTCGAAACCTCAAAATCTCCGCAAAATCAAGAAGGGCTCAACATCACTGCAAGCTCCAAATTCCCAAATTTGCAAAGATTTTCAGGTATGCTATCATGCTCAATCTACAAAAAGTACATGCATGAACATCTAGATTTGCATAAAAAACGCATTATCATGATGAGCACAAAAAAAAAGAAACTTTCTCAAAAAAAAAAAAAGGAGAAAGAAAAGAAAAAGAAAAGAAACTTTCTGAAAAAAAAAAAGAAAAAGAAAAAAAAAAAAAAGAGACACACGTGAAAAAAAAGAGAAATCACGTGGAAAAAAAAAAAGAGAAGAAGAATAGAAAGAAAAGAAAAAGAAAAGAAAAAAAAAAGAAGAAAAAAAAAGAGAGAAACTTTCTTCTTTTTACCATCCTATTCTCTACATGGAGTTTTCTTGAAAGAAAAAGAGAGAAAACTTACTCGAAGCCATTGATGGAGAAGAAGAAGGAAAAAGCTTGAAGATCCTTGAAGAAGAAGCACTCTTGGTCTTGGAGCTCTCTTGAGATTGTTCCAAAAGAAAGCAATAAGAGCAAGAGATCCTACCTTCCTTTGCTTTTATAGGAGAGAGCAAATCAAAGAAGGAAACAAAAAAGAAAGGTAAGTGTTACTAATTAAGTAACCTTACCAAAAGAGAAGGAATTAGAAAGATTCTTTCCCAAAAAGAAAGATGTCTTTGAGAGATTTCCTCCCAAAATCAATCAAATGAGAGATTCTCTCCAACAAAAAAGGATATTGAAGATTCTTTCCCAAAAAGAAAGATACCTTGAGATATTCTCTCCCAAATTAAGGGAATATGAGAGATTCTCTCCCATAAAGATATTTTTAGATATTCTCTATCCAAATGAGATATCTTTAGATATTCTTTACAAAAATGGCCCCACATGAGATCTAAGCCATCCTAAAAAGCTTAAGGTCCCATGGGCTAGCCCATATGAGCCAGGTTTGACCACCTAGGCACTAAAAAAAAAAAAAAAAAAAAAAAGAAAAAATGGGCTTTTAGTCAGAAAAAATCCCTCTTACCAAGAGCATACAATAATGGTTCCATGCCTCTTTTGAGTTGATTGGACCATACAAAAAAAATCCCAAGCCCCATGAGCTTCCAAAAATCAAACCATCCAGCCTCATATACCAAATTGAGCCAAAATCTTGAAATTGACATTCCACAAAAATCCAAACCACTCCAATGGACCCACACAGTCCCGAAGAGTGACCAAAAACCAAATCCTGGTCCCCTAACTTGCCACATACAGCTTGTTAGGTCACCAGACCAAAACAAAAAACCAAACCCTGATCCCCCAACTTGCCACATACAGCTTGTTGGGTCACAAGATCAAAACCAAAACCCGATCCCCTAACCTGCCATATATAGCTGGTTAGGTCACAAGATCAAAAACAAAAACCCAAATCCATATCCCTGATGTCATCTTCAAAACTTTGCCTCGAGATGGTGTGTGATTCCCCTCACTACCATAAAATTCCCCTGGAAGCTCAAAGGCTACTCTACCAAAGGAAAGATTGCTCAAAGACTCTTGGTCAAGACACAAGCTCTCCTTCAAAAATCTCTTCGAGGCACATCGACTACAAAAGTCAAGCAACTCGTCGCTGTACCTCGAGGGGGCATTTGTTGACACCAAAAATGTCACTTTGCCTCTTCAACATCAAGAAAGCTGCATGAAGTCGCAACCTGCCATAAATAGGCAATGCAATTTCTCCAAAAAATCAAATCTTGTCAGAATCAAACAAAAACTGCAAGATCCTTCAAGATAGCCAAGAGAAGAGTACACATGAAGTTTCGGGCCATTTCGACAACATTTGGCCTAACTTCACTTCTCCGACAGCTAAAATGGCGCTCCCGGCGGCGACATCATCGGAGACGTCAAAACTTCGATCAGAGCCTACGGATGACTCCAGTATGTCCCAAAAAGGCTCCATTCCAAATTTCAAGTCAAACCGACAACGTTTGACCCTCCATCAATGCTCGAGCAGCAAAATCAAGCCTCCCGGCGGCGGGAACCACCGAATCCTTCGCTCATCAAACCAAGTGCATGAGTGGCTTCAACATGCTTCCAAAAGGCTGCACGTCAAATTTCAGGTCATTCCGAAAACGTTTGACCAGGTTTCGATGCTCCGAGAGAAAATCAAGCCTACCGGCGGCGGAGCAACCCGGGACCATGACATCCAAAACGGAGCCCATGGAACGTCTCAAAATGACTCCAATAGGCTCCCCGTCAAATTTCAGGTCAATCGGACATCGTTTGACCGCACATCAAAGCTCGGCATTTTCCCCGCAGCAAAATCAAGTGAAGCATCGACGGGACCCCAAACGGCTTCAAAACTCAAACAAAAGCCTATGGTTGGTCTTATTTATTGCTCAGGAGGCTTCACCTCAAATTTCAGGTCATTCCGACATCGTTTGACCAAGTTTCGACTTCTGGCGGAAAATCAGCAGCTCTACGCGACAAAGTCTTCGGCTTTCCCGGAAAATTAGAAACTTTGCACTCTAAAAATGCAAGGATTCTCATCAAGTTTTCTACAGGGAAATCAAGCCAATAAATGAGAAGAAATGTCAAGAAAAATACAGAAGAAAACGGCGACGAAAAAGACCTCAAAACGACCGCAAAACGGGCTCCGAAGGGGAAAAATCCCCCAGGGTCGCAGACCCCTGCGACCATGGCCCATGGTCGCAGGCCCCTGCGACCATGGCCCATGGTCGCCGGTCCATGGTCGCGGCGACCATGGAGGTCCGGGTCACCGGATTTTCCGCCGGTGACCCGTTTTTTCCGTCTTTTTTCGCGTTTCGCGCACTTTGGCCCCTGTGGTTCCCTGAAAATGTGATTTTTAGTGCTTGAAATTGACTCATATCCGACGACATCCGTCAAAATCACGGGTCAACCTCCAAAAGCATAAAATCATCAGTGATCGCTCCAAGATCGCCAACCGGCTGACCAAGAAAGTGCACTTTCTGTCCGACCGATCGTGAAATCGACAAGACAGATGTCACCGGCCCGCTCTTAGCTATCAATGTCTGAAGCTACATGTTCATCCGATGTCGATCAGCATGTAGATCCATCGATGATCGTCGCCAGAAGAATTCCAGAAGACACGGCATGGCCCGCGACTCTTCGACTGCTCGGCGACCAATTAATGTGGTTAATTGACTAGCTTTATTGCAGTCATTAATTCATTTCTTTGGACGGCCCAATCAGAAGCAAGCATTTGGGAGTTACAAGTCAATTGATTCATGGCATTTAAACCATGAAACTCCTCCCATTATGGTAATTAAGGTGATTAAAAGCCCTTAATCTCCATCGGCCAATCAGATTCAAGGAAAAAGGAGTTACAAAATCAAGAAATAAATCTTGTAACTCCTCCCATTAAAGCCATTAAGGCTCATAAACCCTCCTAAATGGCTACCAAAAGCCTATAAATAGGAGAGCATTCCATTGAAATGGAGATCGGAAGAAAATCGGAAGAAGATCGAAAAAATCGGAAAAAAGAGGAGAAAATCAGAAGATCAGAAAAAAAAAGAGATCAGAGATCGAAAAGAATCCAGAGATCACTTCCCCAGACTTCGGAAAAAGCACCACAGATCCAGAAATCTGAGAGAAAGAAAAAGAGAGAAAACTCTGCTGAAGTTCTGCACCGGCCACCACTACAAGGTGACAAAAGTCCCTTGGGGGGCACCCCCCCCCAAGGTCCTTGCCTTCTCCTGCTGCCTCCAATGGCTTAGACGTGGCTTTTCAGCCCGTCTACTTAGCTTTTTATTGGACATAGGACCTTCTCTTGGTCTTTGTCCTCTAAAAACCTGAGGTTATAGCCAAGCCAAGCAAATCAAGAGCATCTTCTGTTCTCATCTGCATGGATGATGGCGAAGCCCATACATGGCTTGCGACCGTCAATCTGAACGAGTCCCCCACAATCTCCTGAAAAGTTAGATCTTCCTTTTCTTGCTTTTCATTGTAGTTTGTATTTTTCTAAAAGAGACAAAAATCACAACTCTTGTCTTTCATTATTGATGAGAATTGTAAATCGGCTATAAACGCCAAAATCGGCTATAAATGCCAAACAAAATCGCCTTTCACGGCAAACCAAGAAAATGTCTCTTTTCTTAAATATTTGTGCAATGGAAAACTTGAAAGAAGTTGATTTCCTTTTTACTTGCGAAGGTTGATCTCCGGATTACCACTTGCAATTCCAAGTAAAATAGAAAATCTGGCACACCCACACAAAAGAAATGTTGATGCACGCTTCAGGGCCCGCCAGGGCACGAAAGGGTCGGACCCGACGGACTCCCACGTTCCGCCGACCCCGGTAGCCGCCCCAGCAGGCGCCTCGGAGCGCGTTCCATCAATGAGCATTGATGGCATTGATGCTCCATGATGGAGAAGAGTTACAAGTTTTCATTCATTTGTTTTGTAACTTCTTTTTCTTGGCTATTGATTGGCCGATGGAGAATGATGGATAATCGCCTTTAATCTCCATGATGAGAGGAGTTTCATGGTTTTAATGCCATGATTGTTTTGATTTGTAACTCTCGTTTCCTTGCTTCTGATTGGGCCTTCCAAATAATTAGTTAATGACCGCATTAAGTTGTCATAAAACGAGTCAATTAACAGCATTAAGTGGTCGCTAGGGCGCTTGAAGAGTCGCGGGCCGTACCGCATCTTTTGGAATTCTTCTTGTGATGATCGCTGATGGATCCACATGTTGTTTCATGTCGGATGGCGATGCAACTTTAGTCATTGATTGATACCAGTGGGCAGGTATCATCTATCCTGTCGATTTCTCAATCGATCGGGCAGAAAGTGTGCTTTCTTGGTCAACCGGTTGGCGATCTTGGAGAAATCAATGATAACTTTATGCTTTTGACGGCGGATCCGAGATTTTGATGAAGATCGGTTGATTTCGAGCATCAAAAATCAGATTTTTGGAAAACCACAGGGGTAGGAATTATCGAAACACGAAAATATTTAGAAAACGGCCCTTTCTGCGGAAATCCGGCGACCCGGATTTCTAGGGTCGCCGGCGACCATGGGGATTTTCCCCTTTTTGGTTGCCGTTTTTTGGCCATTTTTCGATCCTTTTTTATCCTTTTTTATCCTATATTTTTCTTGACATTTTTCCTCAATTATTGACTTGATTCTCCTAAAGAAAACCTGATGAGAAGCCGTGTAAATCGGAGTACAAAGTTTCCTATTTTCTGGAAAGGCCGAAGACTTTGTTGCCGATTTTTCGCCAGAAGTCAAAACTAGGTCAAACAATGTCGGAATGACCTAAAATTTGAGGTGAAGCCTCCTGAACAATAGATAGGACCAACTATAGGCTTTTCCTTGAGTTTTGAATTCGTGTGGGGTCCTGCCGCCAGTAGACTTTGTTTTGCGACAAGGGAGATGTCGTGCTTTGATGTGTGGTCAACGGATGTCTGATTGACTTGAAATTTGACAGGGAGCCTATTGGAGTCTTTTTAAGATGATCCATTAACTCCGATTTGGATGTCATGGTCCCAGGAAGCTTTTCTGCCGGGTTGCTTAATTTTGTTTTGGAGCGTCAAAGTCAGGTCAAACGTCATCAGAATGACCTGAAATTTGACGTGTAGCCCTTTGGAAGCATGTTGAAGTCACCCATGTGCTCTGTTTGATGAGTGATGGCCTCAGTGGTTCTCGCCGCCGAGAGGCTTGATTTTACTACTCAAGAATTTATGGAGGGTCAAACGTTGTCAGTTTGACTTAACATTTGACATGGAGGCTTTTGGAGGTATTTTGGGACCAACCATGGGCTCTTATCGAAGATCTAATGTCTTCGACGCTGTCGCCACAGGGGCGCCTGTTCAGCTGCCGGAGAAGTGAAGTTAGGCTAAATCATGTTGGAATGGCCTGAAACTTCATGTGTACTTTTCTTTTGGTTGTTTTGAAGGATCTTACAGTTTTTGTCTGATTTTGACAAGATTTGATGCTTGAAGTTGCATTGCCTGTGTGTGGTAGGATGCGGCTTCATGTAGCTTCTTGATGTTGAGGAGGCAAAGTGACATTTTTTATGTCAACAAAAGAAGACCCTAAACTTCACTACTACCATAAGTAGACCCCTCTATCAATATCCATAGATCAATTGGATTAAACCTGTCCCTTCGAATCTTATATCCACATCTTATTATCCTTGAGACCCAATTAATCACAGTGATCATCAATACCATCCAATTAACTTTTAATCGAGATGGGTGTGCACTTACTAATGATAAATCCATTAATTGACACAAGGGGATAAAATAGAAAGATTCCATCTTGACCATTGAATCTTCCCATAGTTCTACTACCACGTACCCAAGACACCGAGGTGTTGACCTACAGTTGGCCTCACTCATTGTGACTCAAAGCAAATGAATAGATAGAAACTTGAGTCCATCATTATCTCAAGATTGAGAGCCTATTGCTATGGAATTATGAGTGCAGACCTTAAAATAAAGACAGTATTTCATAAGGTGCTTCTCATGGTCCTTCAATACATCCAACGTACTAGCACTGTGATCCAGAATCTTACATTTTGATGATAGAGACAAATCACTCTATCTCATAGTGATCAAAGTGTTGCAACCTTATCAGATGAGATGCCCAGTCTCATCGCTGGTTGTGAAGATATTCCAGCATAAGATTTATGACACATGTGTCCCATATGTGGATCTCATCCATACACATATATCACATCTAATATACTAATGGGATCTGGTTCATCTCATGAACCATCATGTCATATGTATTGGTTATGTGGATAAAGTAATAAAACACCATTCATCTCATGAAAGGAAAACATGAATTTATTGATAAATAAAGAAATTAATCAATTTTTTACATCATTTGATGGATTGAGACCGTACAAACTAACAGGAAGGGGATGGAGGAAGAAGAGAGAATGGGAAGGGAGTTGTGAGAGTAGAGAATAGAAGATGAAGTGTTGTGAATGAAACGAAATGAAGAGAAATGGAGGGGAAATGAAATGAAATGAAATGTAAATGAAAGAGAAGTGAAATGAAATGAAATGTAAATGAAAGAGAAGTTTATATTTGTAGAGATAGTTTGTGGGGTTTTACTAATAAGGGCCTAGTCCATTTGTTAATTTGGTTTTATGAGATTAGAAGGGCTTAGGTTCTTTTTGAGGTGAGTTTCTAAATGGGTTCTAGGTGGGTTTTGAGCCAATAGTATGATGTGTCTAACACATGAATGCCTTGTATGATGAAAGCTACTCAATGCATTTAATTATGCTATAAAACTAGACTAACCAACACTAATCTTAATTAATAATGCTAACCCCTTAATTAAGGCCAAGCGCCTTACATGATCCATGATGTGATTGTAAGAGATCCATAGCTTGGAATTTCAACTCTAATAATAGATCTTTAAATTTAAGATAAACAGTTGGCCCTCACTGGAATTTATTCACTTGCTCACAATGCATATGAACACCATACATTTGGAACATCTAATACGTGGGGCACACCTCTGAAGTCCATCTTGGATGGTCCTGATTTATGGTGCAAATGCGCATGGTGCGTGTCGCAACCCCGGACCGAGACCCGGGCCCGCGACGCATAGAATTGCATTAATGGAACATACTGCCTGTCTTCCCACAGGTTTCCGCGGTGAGGATCCCAAGACACGGGTCGAGCTCACACGAATAGGTATGCGGAAGCGTGTAGCAAAACGAATCATACAGACTTAACACAATAAGACGTACATAAATAAGGTGTCAAGACATGGTATCGTAGAGGAATGTCAACAAAGCAATCCTATCTTGATATCAAGTTTCATAATTAGAAAAAAGTATGTTAATTCAAAATACATATCCATGAGAGGCCAACAAAGGTCAATGCAACAAAAAAAATAAGATCCCAAAAGATATCCCAAAACTAGGTGAGCGAGAATCAAGATCCCGCCCGGTGTCTAGTTGACGTCGTCGGGCTGCCACTCATGTGCTGGGGGTGGCTCAATAGCCTCCTCCGGGCACTCCTCATCAAACGCGATACCTCCTGCACCTAGACACCAAAATAAAATGCATCAAACATGACGGTTTGGCAAATAAAATATTTAGGCATGAATATGAAAAATAGTGCTAAAACAGTTCAAGATTAAAGTACACGTTTCAAGTTTACGAAACAAGCATGAATACTTAATATATCATGAAAAGATAAATCCACGTTGAGCTCATCCTTTCTCTATCATGTAAAATGACAAGAGTAAGCACGCATGAAACACGACACGCAAGACACGATCTCACGCTACACAAGGTAACGGGGAGGCCGGCCGCAGAACCGGAACACGAACACGCACGATGTGTAATATAATACACGACTAGTCTACAGACAGTCCACATGTTTAAGGACCCCCAGGTAGTGGATCAAGCTAAAATGGCAATACAAGTTCAGTGGTAGTCACTTATATCATGAATGCACAAAACACGGTGATACACGTTCGAGAACACGACAAAACAAGAGGGAAATCATTTATCAAGCACGACACGATAAGACTAGCAAAATAGCATAGTATAAATGCTTAATGAACTTAAGAAATGATTCCCCTTTTTATTCTTGAAACACATCTTGAAACACGTCTTAAATACAAGCTTATACTTGAAATTCAAACGAAAACACGATGATGCATGAAGCATCAAAACAAGAGTTCAAATATAAATCTATCAAGCATAGGCAAAGACTAATCTTTGACCCTTGTGAAGTTGAAACCCAAATGTCGGAATTTACATAGTTGATGTCCCCGAAGGTAAGGTACATATTGGAATTCCAATCTACACAACGTCAATTAAAAGTCTAAAGCATAGTCTCGTTTTCAATTTCCAAGAAATTCAGAAAAGGATTAAAAATCCAAAACTGGGTCAGGTTCGCTCGAGCGCACCCCAGACAAATGCTTGTTCACTTCAGTGGACCAAAGGGTTCGCTCGAGCGGACAAATTTCTGTCCGAAACCATTCAAATAGAGGCATGTTCGCTCGAGCGGACCCAGTGGTCGCTCTAGCGAACAGGATTCTGCCTGAACGCGACTGGGTGCAGAAACTGCACTTCCATTCATTCATTTTCATACATTTTTCTTCCTTCTTCTTCTCACCTCTGAACCCAACAAAACCCCTGAGCCACCATGCTCACCAAGGGTAAAAAACAACATTCAATCATTCATTCCCAACCAAAACCATGCATAGATTACAAATCTATCATTTAACATAAAATTTAGGGTTAAAAACCCAAATGTCATAAACATGCACAAAAAGCCTAGAAAGGTTACTTGCCTCAAGTCCAAAAGCCAAGCAAAACTCAACAAGAGGGGAGATCCACGAAATCTACACAAAAGCCCCAAAATAAAGCACACAAAAATCACCATTTGGTCCTCACAGACCCCCATTTCGAAAATGGGTTTGAAAACATGGAAAACAAGCTCTAAATGAGCTAAAAGAACATCAAATGAAAAGAGGAACAAGAGCCGTAACCTTGAGCTAGCTGAACAAGAAGAAGAGAGCTAGAAGATGATGAATAGTGTCGGGGATTTGGCTCAAAACGTGTCCAGCTGTAGCTTGAGAAGAGAGGAAGAGATTGATAGTCTTGGATCCGGAATTGGAGCTCTCTTGCTTGATGATTCAAGGAGAAAAGATCAAAGAGAAAGCTTTCTTCTCTTCTTCACACTAGGTCAAGAACTATTGCAGGGATTTGGAAATGGGAAAAGAAGAAGAAGAGAGCTTATATAGTGTCTGGAAAGTGGGTCCCTAGCAGCTGAGCTTTGAAATGATTAAAACATGGTCTTGTGGACCCCGGATGAAGTCGACGAAGAAGAACAAAACGATCGTCGAAAAATCTAGTTTCGAAAAAGTATAATTTTGACATGGTTTCACGACTTCAAAATTTGTGCCCAGATTTAGCATGAAAAGACAGATTTACCCCTTGTGGGCCAAAACTTGGGTTTCTGGGCCTCAAATACATGCAGGCTAAAAACGAAAGTTGTCACAAATACTAAAACCATTCAAGAGAATTAAAAATCATGATCAAACAAAAGATCTAGAACAAAAACCCATTCTTACACGTGTACTTAGGGCGTCCTTGAGCGTGTCTGACTCATACTAAACGTCCTCAAAATTCCCAAAGCTATAATCCAGACTAAGTCTAATCACATTCTAACCTAGCTAGTACTAAGACTCACTTAAGACTAAACACTCACTTAATTATTACTAATCGAGTTGGTCTGGGTCGGGGCCTAACATCCTCCACCCCTTAGGATATTTGGTCCACCAAATATAAATAATTATACCTCTGGTAACAGGTGTGGATACTTCCTCTGGACTTGATCTCTCAATTCCCATGTGGCTTCTTCTGGCTCGTGATTCTCCCAAAGTACCTTGACCCAATGGATAGTCCGATTCCTCAATTCCTGTTCTTTGGTGTCGATGATTCCAACCGGTTTCTCCACATATGAAGCGTCCTCTCGAATCTCCAAAGGCTCGTGTGGAATAATGTGAGAAGGACTGTGAACACATTTCTTGAGCATGGAGACGTGAAAAACATTATGTACCCCAGAGAGTTTCGGCAGTAACGCAAGTCTGTATGCAACATTTCCAATCTTGCTCAAAATCTCATATGGACCAATGTATCTGCTAGACAATTTTCCTTTCTTTCCAAATCTTAGAGTGCCTCTAACCGGTGAGACCTTTAAGAATACCTTGTCACCCACTTCAAACTGTAATTCTCTCCGGCGAGTGTCAGCATAACTCTTCTGTCTGCTTCGAGCAATCTTCAACTTGTCCTGAATCTGTTTAACCATATCTCTTGTCTCTCCAACTATCGTCGGTCCATGAAAACTACGCACACCGACTTCCTCCCAGCAAACTGGAGTTCTGCATCTCCTGCCATAGAGTGCCTCAAAGGGTGCCATCCCAATGCTAGAATGGTAGCTATTGTTGTACGCGAACTCACAAAGAGGTAGGCTCTCATCCCACTGAGCTTTGAAATCCAATACACAAGCACGTAGCATATCTGAGTCTGTATCGTCCACTCCGACTGACCATCTGTCTGAGGATGATACGCCGTGCTGAACTGAAGTTTGGTACCCATGGATTCAAGAAGAGATTCCCAAAATCTCGAAACAAATCTACTGTCTCTGTCGGAAGTGATGGAGACCGGTTGGCCATGCTTACTAACGATCTCATCGATGAATAGTCTTGCAAGTGGTGCCATATGCATCATATTCCCAGTTTTCATCGGAATGAAGTGAGCAGACTTCGTAAGACGGTCTACTATAACCCAAATCGCATTGTTCCCTCTCTTGGTATTAGGCAATCCGGAGTCAAAATCCATAGTGATGTGCTCCTATTTCCACTCCGAAATCTCTAAAGGCTGTAACAAACCAGGAGGCTTCTGATGTTCTGCTTTGATCATCTAACAAGTCAAGTAACGAGATACAAAAGCTGCTATCTCTCGCTTCATGTTATTCCACCAAAATCTGTTCTTCAAGTTATGGTACATCTTCGTGCTACCCGGATGTATAGAGTATCTAGGATGGTGGGCTTCAGTCATAATTTCATTCTTCAAATCATCTACATTTGGTACACACAACCGGTCACGAAAATACAACACTCCATCTGAAATCCTGAAATCTGGACGTTCTGAAATCTTATCTACAATCTTGGCCAATTCCGGGTCTTGCAACTGACTATCTTTGATCCTCTGGATGAAGGTAGGCTCAGACACTGTCATATTTGCCAATAACCCACCTCTCCTCAAGTGTTGTACTTCCACTCCAAGTTCTTCGAACTGTTGGAAAACACTGACTCCTCTCAAACTAGCCATAACTGTCGACTTTCTGCTCAATGCATCTGCTACAACATTCACTTTGCCCGGATGATACTTGATTGGGAAGTCATAATCTTTTATATACTCCATCCACCGTCTCTGCCTCATATTCAATTCCTTCTGTGAAAACAAATATTGAAAACTCTGGTGGTCTAAATGAACTTCGAACTTCTCTCCATAAAGGTAGTGCCTCCACATCTTCAAAGCAAAAACTGCTGCTGCCAACTCCAAGTCGTGAGTTGGATAATTTTTCTCATGATTCTTCAACTGTCTTGAGACAAAGGCAATCACTTTGCCATCTTGCATCAATACACATCCTAATCCCACGTTTGAAGCATCTGTAAAAACAACAAATCCACCGCTGCCCGATGGTAATGTGAGGATTGGGGCTGTGGTTAACCTTTTCTTCAACTCTTGAAAACTACCTTCACATTGATCGGTCCAAACAAAAGGTACATTCTTCCGGGTCAACTTCGTCAATGGTGCTGCAATAGACGAGAAACCTTGGACAAATCTCCGATAGTATCCTGCTAACCCCAAAAAGCTTATGATTTCTATCACACTGCTAGGCCTCTTCCACTCAATAACTGCTTCTATCTTGGCTGGATCAACTGCTAATCCTTCTCTTGAGATGATGTGACCTAAAAAGGCAACTTGCTCTAGCCAGAATTCACATTTGTTTAACTTCGCATAGAGCTGGTGGTCTCTTAAAAGCTGTAATGACGTCCTCAAGTGTTCTTCATGCTCCTCCTTACTCTTAGAATACACAAGGACATCATCAATAAACACCACTGTAGAATGATCTAAGAACTCTGTAAAAACCTGGTTCATGAGAGCCATGAAGACTGCGGGTGCATTTGTCAAGCCAAAGGGCATCACTAAGAACTCATAATGCCCATATCTCGTTCAGAAAGCTGTTTTCGACACATCAGACTCCCTAACCCGCAACTGATGATACCCTGACCTCAAGTCTATCTTGGAAAAGTGTGCTGCTCCTTGCAATTGGTCAAATAATTCATCTATCCTTGGCAAGTGGTATTTGTTCTTGATGGTCACATGATTCAATCTTCTATAGTCAATGCACATTCTTAGACTTCCATCCTTCTTCTTCACGAAAAGAACTGGCGCTCCCCAAGGTGAAACACTTGGCCTAATGAAGCCTTTGCTCAACAATTCTTGTAACTGAAGTTTCAATTCACCTAACTCTGCAGGAGCCATCCTATAAGGTGCAATTGAGATCAGTACAGTCCCTGGAAGGAGTTCAATAGTAAACTCAACTTCTCTAACTGGTGGTAAACCCGAGATTTCTTCTGGAAAAACATTCGGAAATTCACACACTACAGGGATATCCTCCACCCCTTGGGATTGTTTATCCTCCGTGATAAACGTTATAAATGCCTCACAACCACTGCCCACCAATCTATTAGCTTTCAAAGCTGAAATGAAACTGCTGGAAGATTTCTTCCTGTTGCCCTGAAACATCAACTCTGTCTGTGGTCCTTGTAATCTGAATGTGATGGTCTTACCAAAACAATCCATAGTAGCATGGTAGGTCTCTAACCAATCCATGCCTAATATAATATCAAAATCATGCATGTCTAAAATGATGAGATTGGCTAGTAAACTGATATCTCCTAACAAAATCGAACAACTAGGGTAATAGGTGGTACAAACAACGTGTTTACGTACTGGTGTAGTAACAGTTAAAATGTAGTCCAATTTTGCATGCTGTGCATCAATCTTCTTTGCAAATAAAGGAGATAGAAAGGAGTGTGTGGATCCTGGATCAAATAAGATCTGTGCTTCTACTCCATAAATAAGAAGTTTACCTTCGATGACATCACCTGCGGTTTCTGCATCAGCACGGTTGATATTATACGCGCGTCCCTGCTGGTTTGGCCTATTCTGCTGCTGATTTCGCCTGCCCTGATTGTTTCTGTTCTGAGGTGGACAAGCATTCTGATTCTGTACTTGTCTGCCTTGCTGCTGCTATTGGTGTGGTGGCCTCACTTGATTCTGAACTGGTGCCTGATTCTATGGTGCTGTCTGTCTCTGCTGCTGATATATGTTGCCCTGATTCTGAAGCTGTGGGCAATCCTTGATTGCATGGTCCATTCCTCCACATTTGAAGCGAGCACCCATTGCCTTGCGGCATTCATGTGTAGGGTGATTCTTGCCACAATGATTGCAACCACTTTGCCTAACTTGGTTCTGTTCTTCTCTTGGCTTCTTGCCACTTTGTTGCCTTTGGTTATGCTGCTGGTGTTGCTGCTTCCTATCCTGAATGATCTCATTGTTGAATTCTTCAAATTTATACGCCCGCCTAACCGCTTCATCAAATGTGGCTGGTGGAATCACTCTCGTGACGTCCCTCTTGAGAATGGGATTTAACCCTTCAAAAAATTTGGTGATCTTCTTATGCTCCGTATCAATCAACTTGGTAGCATAGCGAGCAAGCCTCTCAAATTTGGTAACATACTCCAGAATTGTCATGCTTCCTTGTTTCAGCTGTTGAAATTCCACTGCCTTCTGCCTCTTGACATGAGAAGGGACATACTTGTCGGTGAAGTGTGTCTTGAAGGTCGTCCAAGCTACCTCATCTGCCATGGCTTGATACGGTTCTTTAACTGTCTGCCACCAAGAGTCAGCAAGCCCATAGAATAGAGAAGCTGTGAGTTTCACCGTCTCCCTACCCGTGCAAGTGAAAACATCAAAGATCTTCGCGGTGTTCGTGAGCCAGTCATCTGCAGTTAAAGGGTCCTCTTGACCTGAGAACTCCTTGGGTCCCCTCTTTCGGAATCTTTCGAAGAGAGCATTAGGGTCATCAACCCTATTGTTGATTATAAAATTCGGGCCAGGTGGTTACATAAATGGAACTTATTGACTTGGGCCATCTCCTCATCTTTTTTTGCCATCTGTTCCTGAAATTTTGCTTGGGTTTCATTTGCTTGTTTCTGCTGATCTACCATGGCTTGCATTAGTCCCTGGAATTGGGTAGCGGTAGGATTCTCAGACGGATCTGTCTCATTATGATTACTACCCGAAGCATTGTGATTTGGAGCTTTTCTTGGAGGCATGAGGCTGCAGAACAAAACGTTAGTACACAATAATATGGTCGGGGTTGGTTTCTAAATCCATACGAAAAGATCTAACGAGCTCACAGATCCTCGCCACGACCCTAAGATTTTCTAGTTTCTTTTAAGTGCCTGAAACATGTCCCACTCTGATACCAGTCCTGTCGCAACCCCGGGCCGAGACCCGGGCCCGCGACGCGTAGAATTGCATTAATGGAACATACTGCCTGTCTTCCCACAGGTTTCTGCGGTGAGGATCCCAAGACACGGGTCGAGCTCACACGAATAGGTATGCGGAAGCGTGTAGCAAAACGAATCATACAGACTTAACACAATAAGACGTACATAAATAAGGTGTCAAGACATGGTATCGTAGAGGAATGTCAACAAAGCAATCCTATCTTGATATCAAGTTTCATAATTAGACAAAAGTATGTTAATTCAAAATACATATCCATGAGAGGCCAACAAAGGCCAATGCAACAAAAAAAAAAATAATATCCCAAAAGATATCCCAAAACTAGGTGAGCGAGAATGAAGATCCCGCCCGGCGTCTAGTTGACGTCGTCGGGCTGCCACTCAAGTGCTGGGGGTGGCTCAATAGCCTCCTCCGGGCACTTCTCGTCAAACGCGATACCTCCTGCACCTGGAGACCAAAATAAAATGCATCAAACACGATGGTTTGGCAAATAAACAATTTAGGAATGAATATAAAAAATAGTGCTAAAATAGTTCAAGATTAAAGTACACGTTTCAAGTTTACGAAACTAGCATGAATACTTAATATATCATGAAAAAATAAATCCACATTGAGCTCATCCTTTCTCTATCATGTAAAATGACAAGAGTAAGCACGCACGAAACACGACACGCAAGACACGATCCCACGCTAGACAAGGTAACGGGGAGGCCGGCCACGGAACCGGAACACGAACACGCACGATGTGTAATATAATACACGACTAGTCTACAGACAGTCCACATGTTTAAGGACCCTTAGGTAGTGGATCAAGCTAAAAGGGCAGTCCAAACTCAGTGGTAGTCACTTATATCATGAATGCACAAAACACGGCGATACACGTTTGAGAACACGACAAAACAAGTGGGAAATCATTTATCAAGCACGACACGACAAGACTAGGAAAATAGCATAGTATAAATGCTTAATGAACTTAAGAAATGATTCCCTTTTTTATTCTTGAAACACATCTTGAAAGACGTCTTAAATACAAGCTTATACTTGAAATTCAAACGAAAACACGATGATGCATGAAGCATCAAAACAAGAGTTCAAACATAAATCTATCAAGCATAGGCTAAGACTAATCTTTGACCCTTGTGAAGTTGAAACCCAAATGTTGGAATTTACATAGTTGATGTCCCCGAATGTAAGGTACATATTGGAATTCCAATCTACACAACGTCAATTAAAAGTCTAATGCATAGTCTCGTTTTCAATTTCCAAGAAATTCAGAAAAGGATTAAAAATCCAAAACTGGGTTAGGTTCGCTTGAGCGGACCCCAGACAGAAGCTTGTTCGCTCGAGCGGACCAAAGGGTTCGCTCGAGCGGACAGGTTTCTGTCCGAAACCATTCAAACAGAGGCATGTTCGCTCGAGCGGACCCAGTGGTCGCTCGAGCGAACAGGCTTCTGCCTGAACGCGACTGGGTGCAGAAACTGCACTTCCATTCATTCATTTTCATACATTTTTCTTCATTCTTCTTCTCACCTCTGAAGCCAACAAAACCCCTAAGCCACCATGCTCACCAAGGGTAAAAAACAACATTCAATCATTCATTCCCAACCAAAACCATGCATAGATTACAAATCTATCATTTAACATAAAATTTAGGGTTAAAAACCCAAATGTCATAAACATGCACAAAAAGCCTAGAAAGGTTACTTGCCTAAAGTCCAAAAGCCAAGCAAAACTCAACAAGAGGGGAGATCCACGAAATCTACACAAAAGCCCCAAAATAGAGCACACAAAAATCACCATTTGGTCCTCACAAACCCCCATTTCGAAAATGGGTTTGAAAACATGGAAAACAAGCTCTAAATGAGCTAAAAGAACATCAAATGAAAAGAGGAACAAGAGCCCTAACCTTGAGCTAGCTGAACAAGAAGAAGAGAGCTAGAAGATGATGAATAGTGTCGGGGATTTGGCTCAAAACGTGTCCAGCTGTAGCTTGAGAAGAGAGGAAGAGATTAATAGTCTTGGATCGGAATTGGAGCTCTCTTGCTTGATGATTCAAGGAGAAAAGATCAAAGAGAAAGCTTTCTTCTCTTCTTCACTCTAGGTCAAGAACTATTGCAGGGATTTGGAAATGGGAAAAGAAGAAGAAGAGATCTTATATAGTGTCTGGAAAGTGGGTCTCTAGCAGCTGAGCTTTGAAATGATTAAAACATGGTCTTGTGGACCCCGGCTGAAGTTGACGAAGAGGAACAAAACGATGGTCGAAAAATCTAGTTTCGAAAAAGTATAATTTTGACATGGTTTCACGACTTTAAAATTTGTGCCCAGATTTAGCATGAAAAGACACATTTACCCCTTGTGGGCCAAAACTTGGGTTTCTGGGCCTCAAATACAAGCAGGCTAAAAACGAAAGTTGTCACAAATAATAAAACCATTCAAGAGAATTAAAAATCACGATCGAACAAAAGATCTAGAACAAAAACCCATTCTTACACGTGTACTCAGGGCGTCCCTGAGCGTGTCTGACTCATACTAAACGTCCTCAAAATTTCCAAAGCTATAATCCAAACTAAGTCTAATCACATTCTAACCCAGCTAGTACTAAGACTCACTTAAGACTAAACACTCACTTAATTATTACTAATCGAGTTGGTCTGGGTCGGGGTCTAACAGTGCATAGGTGAAAATGCTTCGAGCCCACCAGCGGCAGACTCAAGATTTTTATTTGTGGGAGTGGGGTCAAATAGGTTGCTGGATTTTGTTACCCAAGATTTCCATGTGAGTTTTGGAGATGGGCCCAAAGTTTTCATGTAGGTTTTGAGGGTGGACTTAAGATAGATTAGCAAAACTTGAATAAAAAAAATTAATTAGTAATTTTGCATCACAAAAAAGAAAGAAAAATAAATTTTAAATAAAATACTAATAGTATTAAAACATAGAAATGGCCTCATTTATTATTGTCGCTTTAGGCCTAAAATTGTTTGAGCCGGCCCTACTCGTAGTGGCTCAAAGGAAGGACGACATGATGGTTTTGTAAAGATGTCGGCGACTTGATCATCCGTAGGCGAAACAAAGCGAGTCTCTAATGAACCAAGTGCGGCCTTCTCCTGAACAAAGTGGTAGTCAGGTTCTATGTGCTTTGTAGGGGCATGGAATGCAGGATTAACAATCATAAGAAGAGCGTAGACATTGTCACCAAACAAAAATGTAGACACCTCATTTGGCCCCCTACGATAGCCTTAAACACATGTCATATATAACGGTGCCCCCATTTCACCCATAATTGAATGGTTAATGGCATAATTCAGATTAATTAATGACGATAAAGATGCTTGTTGATAATTTTCGACATAGTTCAACAATCTTTAGGAATTCGTGAAAGAAAAGTCCGAATCGCATCGAGATCTCGAGGTCATCCCACTACTCATACAAAGAATAGGCTACACCACTATCCAAGTCCCTTCCAGACTACATAGAACACACCCAGGTTGATCCCAGAGAGATTACACTTAGTTTGCCTAAGTACGATGTGATTAGCATGATTTAAAGGGCTAGAATCTTTGACCCAGATATCCCTACTATTTCCCTACCTCCAATCATTAGGATGTATGGACGAAAAGATTCTATGTTCCGAGAGCTTTCCGACGATATGTAGAACAACCAAATCCGACGAACGAATCAAAAGATATGGCCGTCGGAATGTTACCCCGTCGACCCCCACTAAACTTGGACCCATGTCCCAAGGATGAACTTGGGTGCACACACAGGTGCGCCCAGGTCCCTTGTTGCCCTAGAAAAATACTTAAGTGCATATTTAAGTGCATCCCGCTCTACCTTTCATAGTTCCGACCTAATCTCAGCCTAAAAAACGAACTGGAACCAAACTCCAAACCCATTTGACCCAAAGCATGACATGGGTGCACTTGTGTGTGCGCCCAAGTCCTGAAATGCACTTGGACGCACACACAGGTGTGCCCAGGTCCCCAGTCATGTCAAAAACGTGCTTCGGTGTATACTTAGTTATGTTTCACTCTACTCTTCGCAGTTCCGACTCTGTTTAGACCTAAAAATAATCCAAAACAGAACACTAGACCCATTTAGCCTTGTAGTTGGACATGGGCACCACCATATGGGCGCCCAACTCATGGGACCCACTTGGGCGTCCCTCCGTGTGCGCCCAAGTCCCCAAAAACCCTATCTCACCTAAGTTTGGGTGAAGACTCTAGAAACTCGTGCAAGCAGCAGCCCTAGCACCTTCTCCTTGATAAAAAACCCCTGTAAATAGACCTCTTATACTACTTTTGCAAGGGAGGCTACCAGAAAGAGAGAAAAAGTAGAGTAAAAAAGAGAGAAAAAGATAGAGGTCATAAAGGAGATCTTTAGATCTAAAAGAAAGGAAAAGGAGGAGCACTCTGGTTCTCCAAGATCAGCAATGGAAAAAAGCCTCCCAAGGTTATCGATTAGCACAAGAGCTTTGATTTAGGACTTGAAGAACGCGATTCGAACCGGTATTTGTAGATCTCTTTTGTTTCATTGAGTTTCATCATCATTCTTGTTTAAGAAACGTGCTTAGGATCATTTAAGCATCATAGGTCTATATTAGTTATGAAAAATCTGATGTTAGCATCCCATCATATTAGCAATATGCCTAGGGTCATTCTCAGTCTGTGGATCTGCATCATCTTTGTCATCCTAAACTCGTGATTATGATAGATTTCATATCTATTTCATTCTCATTAGGAAAAATCCGAATCTGAAAGGAAAAGTAAAAAAAAAGAAGAGAGCACTTGGGCGCCACAGTGTGTGCACCCAAGTCCCAGGAGTTGGGTTTTAACCCCGGTTTTTCATCTTGCCTACATTTTGTCTTCCAAATCAGGATTTATCTTCATATAGGTTGTTATCAGGACCTTCAGATCTGTGACTTTACATTCTAAATCGTACAAAAAACATTGAAAGAATATCAAATATATTACAAAAAATAAATAAATAAAAAGAAGAGACAGCACTTGGGCGCCACTGAGGGTGCGCCTAAGTCTCTGCCAAAGGGATTCGCCCATTAAGTTTTGATCCTCGTCTCATTACTTTCAAATCCAAAGCTTCTTACATCCGTAATTCAATTTCTAACCCTACATCTAATCACAAAGTGTCGGAAATTGAGTTAGAATATCATTAAAAATTGCAAATAACATCACAACCAACAGGGAGTGACTTAGGTGCCATTGTGTGCGCGCCCAAGTAGTGCAGAGGGACTTGGGTGCCCCTGTGTGTGCGCCCAAGTCCCCAGTTTGACTTCTGGCTCGCATTCTCCACATTTTGCATTGCATTTAACTTGTTATTGGATCTTTGTGATAACTTTGATTGATTTCTGAACTATTGGACTTTGAAATACTGAATCATCATACTTAGGTTAAGTAGCATTTACATTGCAAAAAATACCAAAAAAAAAAAAAAAAAAATCATAAAAGCGTAAAACTCCTTCCTTCTCATCTTGCTCTTTAGTAATTAGAGAAGAGAACAAAAAATAAAGAGTAAAAGAAATAGAAAGTCCATAAGAAAAAAGGAGCAGACATTAAGTAAAGGATCCTACGTTATTCTTTAGGTTAGACTGCATTGCTTTTCCATAAAAACACCAAAAAAAGAAACATCACAAAATCATAAAACGCCTCTCCTCTTGTCTTGCTCTCTAGTAATTTGAGAAGAAAAAAAAAAGAAAAGAAAAAGGTGATTAAAAGAAATAGTAGAATTATAAAAGTAGACATTAAATAGATGACCCTAGGTTATTCCATTCGTGCCTAAGTAAATTAACAAACTTGATCAATCCTAATCTAAAACACTCAATTAATTCAAAACACCTAACTAAAATATCCAACTAAAATCCATAGACTTAATTATTTGAAACCCTAAAACTGATCAACAACTCTTAATAAAACCCCTAATTGAATAAAACCTTAATCAACAAGTCCCTATTAAAAATCTTGATTAACAAATCTAATCAATAAGCTCTAATCCATTAAGACCCTAATCAACGAAATCAATTAACAACTCCGAATTCAAACCTTAACCAAACTTCAATCAAACCTTGATCACCAACTCCTAATTTAAACCCTCATCAAAATGATATACCAATCAAATCCTAAAAATAAAAACATCTCCCAACAAAAACCAAAGTCAAATACCTGAAACTGACTTAAAAACGTCCTAGAAGACAACAAACTAGTAGGCTGACACTTGGGAGCAACCACAGGTGCGCCCAAGTCACATAGTACACCTAGGCACCCCCACAGTGTGCCCATTTCCCGGGTCCAATCCTGGGATGCATTTCAGTTACGTTTCAACTCCTAAGCTCAAACCCTAGTCGTATTTAAGGTCCAGAGACTCAAAGCCAATTCTAGATTCAGAGCTTATGAACATAGACCACCTGAAACTTCCAAATTCAAGTAGATAAATCCCAGAAATAACCAAAACCTGTCAATAAGCCACTGTGGTGCGCCCAAGTCATCCCAGACACTTGGGCTCCCATACAGGTGCACCCGACCTTTCTAATCTAACCCCGGAGCGCGCTTGGGTCACGATTCGTCTTACGAATTCCGATTACAATTGCTTTCAAGGTCTAGAGGTTCAAACCAGTTCCGAATTCGAAATTTACTAACATATATCACCTAAAACTCCAAATTCAAGTGGACGAATCTCGGAAATAAACAAAACACACGAACCGAACACTTGGGAGCAACCACAGGTACGCCCAAGTACACCAGAGGGACATAGGCGCCACCACAGGTGCGCCTCAGTCACATTTAGCTTGGGACCACCGAATCCCTATTCACTTCCAATCTCGATCCAAATCATTATCCCAGAACTATCACAGAAGCAATAACAACCTTGAAATAAAAAATTAATCAGCCTAAATTTCATTCGGAACCTCGAATCAAGCCAGAGAACCAAAAGAAAGTAAAATCATTACTTGGGCGCCACTTTTGTTGTGCCCACGTACACAAGATCACTTGGGCGCCCACACAGGTGCGCCCAAGTCCCCTGCTTGGCCCAAATTGTGAACTCTAGTAACGTTTTGAGTTCCGGACTTAAGGTTATTAAAATTAACCAATCCAAAACATAAGACAACATCAAAATAGAAATTTACACTTAACAAAACTCCTCGAATTCCAAAATTGACATCGATACCATCGTCATTAGGCAAACCATACGCAAGCTGGTACTTGGTCGCCACTGTATGTGCTCCAAAGTCACCAGAGTGATCTAGGTGCCACCATAGGTGCGCCCAAGTCCTCCATATCCCCATTTCATTGGTTTTGACTTCTTTTAATCATTTAAATTAAAACCCAAAACTCCAGAACCTTTAGCACATTAAAACAAAACCTTAAGGTACCTCTAATTCACCCCTAAACACCTCTTAACCGAACCAATAAAAACCTTATTCACAAAATTGCTTAGGCGCAAGAATTATCAAACTTAGGTTGTCCACACCCTAGGATTAGATTGGATTTCTCCATTAGATAGATTAGAGCATTATGCTTCGACCTATCACTTTTCTTGTTCCGTTAGGGGACCGGGAGAGTTGATGTGGGTGGTCTAGGACCTTAGGTTAGGGTTAATCCGATGATCAGTAATAAAGCATTAATCACGTAAATCCAAGTAAAATCCCCTAGTTAAGCCCTTCTAGCCAATATCAAAAATCCATAAAAACTATAAAACCAATAAAATAAACCCCAAAAGATTCTTCCTTTATTTCTCCCTCACCTCATGTGCCAGATATTTAATTGAATTTAATGATAAAAAGGGAATGAAGAACTGATTTCTAAAATTGAATAAATGAGAATGGTGAGATGAGATAAGTGATTTCACACACATTTTTTAAACAATCACGGCCCATCGGCCACCTTTAGTCAATTACGGTCAATCGGCCTTTCACTTTTATCACTCGTGTATCGCACACGAAAAACACAGAAATCACAAGTCAAAGTCTCACTTGCATCATGATTTTGGTTTGCAAAGTCAGCCTTTAAAACCTATTTTGCTAATGGATTTGAAGGGAGTACTCGGGAACGGGGCCAATCCTCTCCTTAAATATTTGGCACCTCCCCCTTTTTATTTTCTTTATTTTAATTATTTTATTTTACTTGGATACACTATGATTTTGCTAAGTGAGGATTAACCTTATTTGGACTGTAGCTCATAACCCTGAATTGACCCTATATTAAAGAGACCCAAAGATACCCAAATCAATGTGACAAGACAACTGTCGTGTGTTGCCAGCAGCACATTAGATGAGAGGAAGAACCCACCCATTTATTTTCTCCCATTTTTCTTCGGCTTTCGTTAAAGAACGGTGTTACGGTCGTTACCGTAGCTGGCGATCGTGATCCATCGATTTTGAGGGTAGTCAGAATCCTCATCTTCGATGTAAAATTTAAATAGCATATATAGATGAATGAAGATTTCCCAAGCCATGGGGGCGCAGGAGGGGGGGGTGTCGAAATTCACATCTGACAGCCTGACGATCGTGATGGGACCTCTTTTGTTTTCCTGTCACTTATTTGGGTCTTTCTGCAGTTGTATTATAGGACACGAACATCCAATCAATCATCTACAACAAATGGGTTTTTCAGCGACGAAAATATTTGCGACGCAACCTAAAGCGTCGCAAAAAATAAATTTTTTGCAACGTAAAATTAGACCCATCGCAACAAGTTAAGTATTTGCGACACAAAACTCCATGCGTCGCAAATTGATACTTTCAGCAATGAATGTAGTGCGTCGCAAACAAATGCGTCAAAAAATCATTGGCGCCAAATGGTGGTAAAATTATTCGCGACGCCAGATACACATTTGCGACAAAATCATCTATCGTAAATAAGGGCCTCTATCTGCAACGCCATCCCCGTGTTACAAATAATTTTTAGTCTGAGCTATGTCGTAGAAAACTTAAGATTTTTTGCAACAGTTGCCTTTTTTACGTCGCACATAATATCTTATTCGTGATGCTAATGTCTTTACATTGCAAATAATTATTATTAGCGACGGATGAAATTTTAACGTCACAAAAAATATTTAGTTGCGACAGTATACCTGCTGCATCGCAAATATTGAGTTTTTTTGCAACGTAGATGATGGAACGCGCTCCTACCGAGGGTGCTACCGGGGTCGGCGGACGTGGGAGTCCGTCGGGTCCGGCCCTTTCGCGCCCGGGGGGCTGAAGCGTGCATCAACATTTCTTTGTGTGGGTGTGCCAGATTTTCTATTTTACTTGGAATTGCAAGTGGTAATCCGGAGATCAACCTTCGCAAGTAAAAAGGAAATCAACTTCTCTCAAGTTTTCCATTGCACAAATATTTAAGAAAAGAGACATTTTCTTGGTTTGCCGTGAAAGGCGATTTTGTTTGGCATTTATAGCCGATTTTGGCGTTTATAGCCGATTTACAATTCTCATCAATAATGAAAGACAAGAGTTGTGATTTTTGTCTCTTTTAGAAAAATACAAACTACAATGAAAAGCAAGAAAAGGAGGATCTAACTTTTCAGGAGATTGTGGGGGACTCGTTCAGATTGACGGTCGCAAGCCATGTATGGGCTTCGCCATCATCCATGCAGATGAGAACAGAGGATGCTCTTGATTCGCTTGGCTTGGCTATAACCTCAGGTTTTTAGAGGACAAAGACCAAGAGAAGGTCCTATGTCCAATAAAAAGCTAAGTAGACGGGTTGAAAAGTCACGTCTAAGCCATTGGAGGCAGCGGGAGAAGGCAAGGACCTTGGGGGGGAGTACCCCCCAAGGGACTTTTTGCCACCTTGTAGTGGTGCTTGATGTAGAATTTCTGCAGAATTTTCTCTCTTTCTCTAGACTCTGTCTGTCTGGAATTCGGGATTCTTTGCACCTTTTGATTTTCGATCTTCGGTTTTCCGTTCGTCCTTTTCCCCTCCCTTTCTTCTTGGAAAGCTCTCCTATTTATAGGCTCTTGGTAGCCATTAGGAGAGTTTATGGGCTTTAATGGCTTTAATGGGAGGAGTTACAAGATTTATTTCTTGATTTTGTAACTCCTTTTTCCTTGAATCTGATTGGCCGATAGAGATTAAGGGCTTTTAATCACCTTAATTACCATAATGGGAGGAGTTTCATGGCTTGAATGCCATGACTTAATTGATTTGTAACTCCTGGATGCTTGCTTCTGATTGGGCCGTCCAAAGAAATGAATTAATGACTGCAATAAAGCTAGTCAATTAACTGCATTAAATGGTCGCCGAGCAGTTGAAGAGTCGCGGGCCGCGCCGCGTCTTTTGGGATTCTTTTGGAGATGATCACCGATGGATCTACATGCTGATCGACATTGGATGACCGTGTAATTTCAGACATTGATAGCTAGCAGCGGGCCGGTGACATCTGTCCTGTCGATTTTTCGATCGATCGGGCAGAAATCACACTTTTTTGGTCGACCGGTTGGTGATCAATGTTGATTTTGATACTTTTGGAGGTTGACCCGTGATTTTGATGGATGTCGGAGGATTTGGCACCTCAAAAGTATGAATTTTGGAAAGTCCCAGGGGTTGGAAGCTTCGAATCGCGAAAAACGACGGAAAACAAAGCTCCCGGGGCGAAACCGGAGATTCCGGGCTTCCAGGGTCGCGGGGGTCTGCGACCCTGGGGGAATTTTCCCTTTCGGAGCCCGTTTTGCGGTCGTTTTGAGGTCTTTTTCCTTCGTTTTTTCTTCTGTATTTTTCTTTGACATTTTTGCTCATTTATTGGCCTTATTCCCTTGTAGAAAAATTGATGAGAATACTTGCAATTTGGGTTGCAAAGTTTCCAATTTTCCAGGAAAGCCGAAGACTTTGTCCCACAGGGTTGCCGATTTTCCGTCAGAAGTTGAAACTGGGTCAAACGATGTCCGAATGACCTGAAATTTGAGGTGGAGCCTCCTGAACAATAAATAAGACCAACTATAGGCTTTTTTTTTAGTTTTGAAGCCGTATGGGGTCCCGTCGCCAGTAGGCTTGATTCTGCCGCGAGGTAGATGTCGCGCTTTGATGTGCGGTCAACCGATGTCCGATTGACTTGAAATTTGACAGGGAACCTATTGAAGTCATTTTGAGATGATCCACAGGCTCTGTCTTGGAAACCATGGTCCCGGGGAGCTCCGCCGGCGAGAGGCCTGATTTGGCTTCCGAGAGTCAAAGTCTGGTCAAGTGTTGTCGAAATGACCTGAAACTTGACGTGTAGCCCTTTGTAAGCATTTTGAAGCTGCCCATGTGCTCTGTTTGATGAGTAATGGTTTCGGTGGTTTTCGCCGCCTAGAGGCTTGATCTAGCTGCTTGAGGGTTGATGTAGGGTCAAACGTTGTCGGTTTGACTTGGAACTTGACGTGGAGCCTTTTGGATGCATTTTGAGATTATCCACAGGCTCTGATCGGGAATTTGATGTCTCCGATGCTGTCGCCGTGGAGAGCTCCTGTTTAGCTGTCGGAGAAGTGAAGTTAGGCCAAATGTTGTCGAAATGGCCCAAAACTTCATGTGTACTCTTCTCTTGGCTATCTTGAAGGATCTTGCAGTTTTTGTTTGATTCTGACAAGATTTGGTTTTTTGGAAGCAACATTGCCTATTTGGTAGGCTGCGGCTTCATGTGGCTTGAAGAGGCAAAGTGACATTTTTAGTGCCAACAAATGCCCCCTCGAGGTACAACGACGAGTTGCTTAACCTTTGTAGTCGATGTGCCTCGAAGAGAATCTTGAAGGAGAGTCTCTGTCTTGACCAAGAGTCTTCGAGCATTTTTATTTATTTTTTATTTATTTATTTTTTTTGTAGAGTGGCCTTTTGAGCTTCCGGGGGAATTTTATGGTAGTGAAAGGAATCACACACCATCTCGAGGCAAAGTTTTGAAGATGACATCAGGGATGTGGATTTGGGTTTTTGTTTTTGACCTTGTGACTTAACAAGCTGGATGTGGCAGGTTAGGGGGTCGGGTTTTGGTTTTGACCTTGTGACCCAACAAGCTGTATGTGGCAAGTTGGGGGATCATGCTTTGGTTTTTGGTTTTGGTCTTGTGACCTAACAAGTTGTATGTGGCAGGTTAGGGGACCAGGATTTGATTTTTGGTTTTGGTCTTATGACCTAACAAGCTGTATGTGGCAGGTTAGGGGACCAGGATTTGATTTTTGGTGAAATGTCAATTTCAAGATTTTTGCTCAATTTGGTATATGAGGCTGGATGGTTTGATTTTTGGAAGCTCATGGGGCTCGTAATTCTTCTTCTTCCTTTTTTTTTTTTTTCAAAATTAATAAAGGAGGAGAGCTTTTTAGCATACGAGTCGGCACGATGGTGTACCGTAGACATCTTTTCGTCGACATCCAGCCGTATGTACCTTCTCGCTTTGCACTTCAGTTGGGCTTCTCCCAAGGCGTTGTTGGAGCGCCTTCGAGTATGGTGAAGCGTTTTGGAGGTTTGCAGGATGGCAGAAATGCATGGGCTTTTTATAGTGCTGAAGACACTACTGCCACGATTTCTTATCCTGAGCTGTCGACTTTCCGAACTGCCGGCTTCACGAAGTGGTTTGCGGAGAGCTTTTTGGCATATCGGGGGCTTTTCAAGAAGGAGCTTGATGTAAAGCTGTCTTCGAGGAAAGGTACTGGAAAGTCGGATGGCGTCCGGCGAGAGGAAGTTTGGGCCTTCCTTTCTGGAGAGAAGCACAAGATAGGCTTTCTCGGTGACCAGGGCGTCATTGGTTCTGAAGCTGTTCGGGAAGTACCTGATGAGGCTTTGGAGCAGCTAGAACAGGAGGAAGCTGAGCTCGACGCTTGGATGCAAGCGGCACAGAGGCAAGCTTCCGTGCAGTCTACTGGCAAGAGCAGACCATCCAATGAGGAGTCAAGTGGGAGACCTGACTCTGACAGTGGGGCAGGATCTTCTAGGAAACGAGCCCACAGAAGTAAGAGGAAGAGGAGTCAGCGTCACACGAGGCAGGACGAAGACTCTCCTGATGTGGAAGTCCCTCTCACTGTCAATGAGGAGGTGCCAGGGGAAGCTGACGAACCTCCGGAGAAGAGGATTCGGGCAGAAGAGACCATCGGTGAAGGTATGATTCTTCCTTTTTCGTTTTCTACTTCTTTCATGGGGCTTTCCATGTTCTGATTTGTTTTCTCACCCTGCTGCTGCTTTTTTTTTAGCAGAGGATGAAGACTTGGCAATGCCTGAGGTTCCGACCGATGAGGCGATGATGGAGCCGGTTATGGCATCTGAAGAAGAAATGAGGGACTCTGGAATGATTCCAGAATCTCCAATTGGTATAACTTCTTTCGCTTTCTCTTATTTTTTTTTTCCGCCTGCGACTTGATTTGCTAACATTTTTCTTATCAGCTGACTTGCCACAGGATTCCGATGACTTTGAACCATCAATGGACGCAAATGTTGATGATGCTTCCGATGAGTTCATGGAGGAAGAGAGTGTTCCGCCAGTCGTCGAAAGAAGGTACTTTGTAGTGATGACCCTGATGATTTTTTTTAACAGGATCATATTCATACCTTTTTGTGTTTCATTTGCAGGTTTTGAAGTGACAGAAGAGAGTCCATCGCTTTCTTCAGAACCAGAGCAAGGGATGCCAGAGGTCGATCCGGAGGTAGAGACTCCTACAACCAGTTCTGACGCGATAGAGGAGATACCTCGTGCTGAGATTCCTTCTCTAGTGGCTCCAAGTGGAAAGAGTTCTTTTGTTACTCTTCCAATGGGACATGACATGAGCAGCCGATCAACGGAGAAGGGTGAATCTTCATCCAGTTCGTCTCTTCAATTTGCGAAGAAGGTGCTGGCTCGGGTTTTGAGTTCTTGGATCGAGACTCTCTTTTCTGGACACCTGGATGCCGGATTTGGCATGATCCCACATGTACAGGAGATTCTCACTGATACCGAAGAGGTTGGTCTGGATGTCACAGGTGATAGGGCGATCGTTGATAGGATCATTGCACTGGGTGACAAGTGGTTTAAGACCATGGATTTCCCTGACGACCAATTCTTCAAGGAGATGTTCTTGGACCCTGCTGATAAGGCTAAGTCTGACCTGAATGAGGCTACACAAAGCAAGAAGCAGCTAGTTCGGGAGAAGAACATGGAAGAGCTAGCCATCATCGGATTGAGGCATGACCTTAACGTCCTTGATAGGGAAGTTGAGGAGGCCAGGAAACGTCTTGAGCATTTGAAGGTGCAAGTCGCTGCCAAGTGGGCTGCTATAACAGAGGCTCGTGACAGGGAGAGTGCTCTGATTCGCAGGGTTGCAGATGCCGGTCAAGTTCTCGAGAGGAGGACTCTAGAAAACGAACAATGGCAAACTGCTGGGGAAAAGCTTCCCGGTGTAAAAGAAGGGTTACGGCATTCGCCAGCATCTCATGGCAAGTTCCTGAAGAAGCGTGCCTTGGAAACTCTGACGGCCGAGGCCAAAAGTTTGCTTGAGGAGCTGAAGCTTTGGCTGGAGACCATTTTTGGCTGAGCTCCTGATTTTTTTTTTGTAGCAGAAACTACTCTTCTTTCTTTTGGTACCACATGTATATATATATATATATATTTTTTGGTACTCTTTTTTTTTTTTGCAGTGCTTGTGAACACTTTTTTTTGGTATCACATGTATTTTTGGTACTCTTTGCAAGTACTCATTCTACAAAAGTTACTTTTTTTTTTTTGTTTTCCCTACGCTCACTTAAATCTTTTTGTGATGAAAGTAATTCCTAAATGGGATTTGATCAAAAGCTTTGTCATTTTGTGAAAATCTTTTGTCAAATGATTGTTTTGGTAGGGGAAACGAATTTGGCATGAAAGCCGGATTTTTGTGGCATTTACAGCTAGTTTGGTGGCATTGATAGCCAATTTGTGGCGTTTATAGCCGGTTTGGTGGCATTGATAACCGGGTTTTTTGAAAGCCAAGTTTTGGTTTGTCGGTGTGAAAGCCAATTTTTTGTGGCATTGATAGCCGGTTTGTGGCATTTATAGCCGGTTTTGACATGAGAGTCAGGTTTTTTTTTTGTGTGGCATTTATAGCCGATTTGGTGGCATTGATAGCCGGTTTTGGCAAAAGAGCCAGGTTTTTGGTTTTCAAAAATGCAAGTATCGACTAAGAGTCGCCTCCCTGCTGAATGGTCTTGCAAGTATCGATGGAATGTCGCATCCTTGTTCATTCGGTTGCGAGTATCGATGGAATTTCGCCTCCTCACGGATTTGGGTGCAAGTATCGATGGAATGTCGCATCCTTGCTTTTCAAAAATTTTGTTTTGCGGGTACTGACTTGATGTCGTTTTCCCATTGATTTTTGAAATTTGCGGTTTTTTCGAACCTTTGGGTTGTGGATATCAACTGATATGTTGCGTCTCCACGGTTTTAGGTTTTTGCAAGTATCGACAAAATGTCGCTTCCCTGCGATTTTGGGTGCAAGTATCGATGGAATGTCGCATCCTTGCTTTTTTTCAAAAATTTTGTTTTGCGGGTACTGACTTTGATGTCGTTTCCCCACGATTTTTGAAATTTGCGGTTTTCTTGAACCTTTGGGTTGTGGATATCAACTGATATGTTGCGTCTCCACGGTTTTAGGTTTTTTCGAACCCCTTTTTTTTTTTGAAATTTGGGTTGTGGATATCAACCGATATGTTGCGTCTCCACAGTTTTTTTTTTTGTTTGGGTTTGCAAGTATCGACGAAATGTCGCTTCCCTGCGATTTTGGAAGTGTTGAACGTGGTTCGTATTCTTCCGATGGGTGCGAGTATCGACTAAGCGTCGCTTCCTCGTGGTTTTTTTTTGAAAAACCATTTTTTTTGTTTAAAGACACGAGGGTTGTAAATTTTGACCTAAAACCATTTGGCGGTAAAAGGCAGGATGGACTAGGGTGGAAATCCCTGAATCCGGATTTTCATTTCAAACCATGAATTTTGGGTTCAAGGATCGAAAATTTTGGTCAAGTCAGGGAGGGGCTCCTAAACTTGGATTTTTTCTCTTTAACAATGAAACGATGAAAGTAAGCATTGTTTTTTGAGTTTCTTTAGAAATTTCGACATTTTGATATGAAAATTCTAAAGGAGTGGGTTTGATGAGCAAGTACCTGAAAATAGGCTTTTGCCGTGCAGGCATTGCTCTTACCCAGTTGGGTAAGTCTTCAAGGGTAGTACCGCTTTAAGAACTTGCCATTGATGGGCAGCATACACCTGTTGCCTTCCATGTTTAGGAGGGCATATGCGCCGTTGGAGAAGACCTTGTCGATGACGTAGGGTCCCTCCCATTTTGGCTCAAACTTGCCTTTGGACTTGTGAGCGAAGATCATTGGTCTTTTTACCGCAAGAACCAAGTCACCCTTTTTGTAGGCGCGTTGCCTGACCTTTTTGTCAAAAGATCCTGCCATGCGTGCTTGGTAAAGTTCAATGCTTTGTCGAGCTTCGAGCCGTCTCTCGTCGAGATTGTCCAGCTCATGGAGTCGCAATTTGACATTGCTTTCTTGAGTCATGTCATTTTGTAGGGATACCCTCAGAGAAGGAATCTGTACATCTAGGGGCACGACAGCTTCGCATCCATAGACCAAGGAGAATGGTGTGCTATGGGTTGGTCCTCGAACGGTGGTTCGATAGGCCCACAAGGCTTCAGACATCTTGTCGCTCCAGTCTCTTTTGTGACTAGAGACCATTTTCTTGAGGATTTTGCAAAGTGTCTTGTTGAAGGCTTCTGCTAATCCGTTTGCTGCCGGATTGTATGGAGTCGAAGGACAGCTTTGAATTTTGTATTTGTTGCAGAACCTGTAGAATCGATGATCCCGGAATTGTGGTCCGTTATCATGGACGAATCTTTTAGGTATGCCGAAACGACAAATGATGCTGGTGCGTAGGAATTGAAGGACTGATGAGGTCTTCATTTCGTTGAACGCAAATGCTTCTGACCACTTGGAAAAATAATCCGTTGCGGCGAAGATGAAGCGATGACCTTTGCTTGAAGGGGGAGAAATAGGGCCTATGATGTCCATACCCCAGGCTTCGAAAGGCCACGAGATTGCTGTAGGGTGTAGCCATTCCGGAGGCATGTGAATGTAATCTCCGTGAACTTGGCATAGCTGGCAACGTTTGGCGAATTGCATTGCATCAGCTACCATGGTAGGCCAATAGTAACCTAACCTTTTTATCTGATCATAGAGCTTAGGACCTGCCTGATGGGCTCCACAAAGACCAGCATGAACTTCTTTAAGTGTTTCTTCGGCCTCTTGTTGTGACAAGCAGCGTAGAAGTACTCCGTTGAAGGATTTCCTGTAGAGGATTTTTGAAGGAATATCCAAATGAAAGTTTGGGGCTCGCCTTTGAATGCTTACCCGTTCTTTTGGATCTTCAGGTAGGATTCCGAACATAGTCTAATCAATGAACGGATCCCTCCAGTCGCCGATTGAAGGTTGAAGGATAGAGATCCGACTTCCAACCACTCGGTGGCATTCAGCAACTGCTTGGTGTGTGTTAAGAGGAGGGAGGATCATTCTCTCGCACACTATGATTTGCATGTTTTCCCCTTCCTGGATCGCCATTGATGAGGCAATTCCGGCCAGGGCATCTGCACGGATGTTTTCACCTCTACGAATGTGGGTGAGGTGACAGATGTCAAACTTTTGCAGAAGCGATTGTGCCTTGTTGTAATAAGGCAGCTGATCGGGCTTCCTGACTTCATATATCTGATTCATCTGGTTGACGATCAGTTGAGAGTCTCCAAAGACTTCCAGTATAGTGATACCGGATTCGATGGCGAGTTCCAATCCTAGGATCAGAGCTTGGTATTCAGCTGCATTGTTTGTGTATGGTTCCAGTAGCGAGAAAGCGTGTGGAATCATGTATTTGTCGGGGCTAACAAAGAGGATGCCAACTCCCGATATCAGCTTTCTTTTTTCATTTGTCCTGGTTGCACCGTCAAAGTACATGTCCCAGGAGGCATTTGGTGAGGAAGTCTCCACGTTGTAGACAGGTTCGTCTGGGAGATCATCTCTGAGTGGAGAATCTTTAGGCAATGGATGCTCTGCGAGAAAGTCTGCTAGAGCTTGGCCTTTGATTGCTTTTTGTGGTACATACCTAATATCAAATTGTGACAAGAGGATGGACCATTTTGCCAGTCGGGCATTGAGAGAACCTGCCTTTGTGACAAGGACCTTCAAGAGGTTGATCCTCGAGACTAGGTAGACTGTGTTGGAAAGCAGATAGTGACGTAGCTTTTGTACGGCGAACATCACTGCAAGGCATTCCTTTTCGACTGGAGAGTAACGATGCTCTGCACCTACTAGCATGCGGCTGAGGTAATATAGAGCAGCTTCCTTTCCCTCACCATTCTCTTGTGCAAGCAGAGCGCCTACAGAATGATCAAGAGCTCTTGTGTACAAGATGAATGGTTTTCCAGTGGCAGGGGCAGCTAACACTGGAGGTTTGGTCAGGTATGACTTGATATCTTGAAATGCGGCTTCACAGTCGGCATCCCAGACAAAGTCTATACCCTTTTTCATCAATCGAGAGAATGGACGGCATTTCCCCGAAAGATTGGAGATGAACCGTCTGATGTAGGCCAATCTCCCTTGGAGCCCTTTTAATTCTCTCAAGGTTCTTGGAGAGGGCATTTCTAGAATAGCCTTGACTTTTATGGGGTCAAGTTCTATCCCAGCTTTCCGAACAAGGAATCCGAGAAACTTACCCGACGAGACGCCGAAGAAGCATTTTAGAGGATTCATCCGCAGTTTGTGTTTACGAAGTCAGAGGAAGACTTCCCGAAGATCTTTGAGATGGTCTTCTTTTCTTCTGCTTTTGACGGCGAGGTCATCAACGTAACATTCGACCGTCTTGTGCTGCATATCTTGGAATATTTTCATCATAGCCCTCTGATATGTGGCACCAGCATTTTTCAGACCAAATGGCATGACAGTGTAGCAATACACGCCAAATGGAGTCCGAAATGAAGTGTGCTTTTCATCTTCAAGATGCATCTTTATCTGATTGTAGCCAGAGAAACCATCCATGAATGTCATTCGCTCGAATCCACAGGTATTGTCAATCATTACCTCTGGTATGGGGAGCGGGAATTCATCTTTAGGGCAAGCGCCATTCAAGTCTCTATAGTCAATACAGACCCTGATCTGCCCAGTTTTCTTTGTCACGGGGACAATGTTGGCCAACCATTCTGGATGTTGTTCCTCACGGATGAAGCCGATGCTTTTGAGCTTTTGAACTTCTTGTTCAATTTTATCCATCACATCTGGACGGAATCTTCTTTTGCCTTGTTTGACAGGCTTGATTTCTTCTTGAAGATTGAGTTTGTGGACTGCTACTTTGGGGTCTAAACCAGGCGTTTCAGCGTAGGACCATGCAAAGCAATCAACGAACTCACGAAGAAAAGCGATATACTCGGGTAACTCATCATCCTTTATATTCTTGCTTATGAATACAGGACGTGGGTTATCTGGTGTTCCCAAGTCTATCTTTTCAATAGGATCTTCTGTTAGAAGGTTCGAAGGTGGTTCCTCCACAATATTTTCGGAGGCTTCCAGCTCAACAAAACCTTCTGGGATTCCAAGGGCATTTGTAGACCGAGGGTTTGTTGCTTTCCACGGGTCTTCTTGATTGGTGATCTTCTCAAGGCTTGCTATGAGATGGTCCCAATCGCCTGTTGAAACTGGGTCGAAGTAAGGTACTTCTTTTGGAGACGAGGGCTCTTCTGGGTCAGAATAGCACAAGTCTGTATTATCGGACGATTCCTCTTTATCATCAGAGAAATCATACCAATTGGATGAGCTTCCTGGATCTTTGTCAGGTAACTCTTTAAAGAGATATCCAGGGAGATCGATGTCTTCATGGACTTGAGATGTTGAGGCTTGGTCGGTAAAACGACTTTTAAGTTTTTGTGTCAACTGTCTCAGAGGAGTGTCGGGATCATACCCTAACCCAAATGAAGACTTTTCTACATGACCGTAGAGTCTCCAATCTTCCAGCTGGCTTTTGGTCAAGGCGGGCCCCAATGGCGTGAGAATACCGCGTCTTTCTCCCAAACCGACTGGGTTTTGAGCGTCATAGCCCATTTTCTTCATAATTGCTTGTGCCACAGGACTATATAAAGATAGCTGAGGCATACCTTCATTTTGGAAAGGTTCCAGCATGGAGTTTGATGAAGAAGCGTCCGATCTATGGAAGAAGATCGGCCTTTTCTTTGGTGATGTTGCCGGAACAACAAAGGAAGCATACGTAGGATCTTCTACGTCAGCAGGTGTCTTCATCGGAGTGAGAGCAGGCTGAACTTGTTGAGCGTCAGCTTGGCTTGACGAGGTGTCGTCTTCTGGCTCTGAGTCCGAATCCGTGTCTTGCTTGATAGACACGAAAGAGACAACAAATTTGCCCCCAGGCTTTTGCTTTGCCTTCTTCACTCTGGTTGTGATGACCAAAGGTTTTGAAGATTTGAGGGAGATGACGAAGGGAGGTTGACTGCTCTCTTCGGATTTACCGGAGTGTTTGTTTTCTTCCTGTGATTTTTGAGGAGCCTTGCCTTTATCTTTCTGGAGATTTTTAGCAAAGGGTGCTATTACCTCTTTTTCTTCTTTTTCGCCTTCATACATTTGGGAGTCTGCGAAGTGGACTTCTTTACCTTTGAAGGGTCTTCTATCCGCAAACACTCGATGTACCACGCCGTCGTCGCCGACGAACTTGATGCATTGATGTAGAGTTGAAGGGAAAATACCGTTCTCGTGTACCCAAGGACGTCCGAGAAGGATGTTGTAACATGAAGGGGTTTTTATTGCATACACAGTGACTTCAGAGATAAGATCACCGATCTGCAATTTGAACCTGATTTTGCCGATAGGCCTTTGAGTACTCCCATCGTATCCAAAGATAGATACGGATGTGTGGCTCAGCTTGTTGGGTGGGATGCCCAACTCTTCAAGAGCCGAAGTGGAGATGAGGTTGAGTGCAGAACCTGGGTCGACCTGAACTCTATGTATAGGCATTTCCTTGATGTACCCTGTGAAGTACAGGGGTCGGTTGTGCCTTGCTTCGCCAAGTAGGAGGTTGTCCTTTGTGAAGGCGATGGTTGCACTGGCTGCTTTTTGCACCAAGAGGTATTCAATGCATGATCCCTCAGTTTTCTTTTCTCCCTTTGAGGAAGTTTCAGAGTTTTTGACCCGGTAGTCCATTTCAATTTGGAGGACTTGCGGGGCATGTTTGTCGACATCCTCATTCAGTTTTTGTAATTCTGAGATGAGATTATCACGAGTGCGTGGAGACATTCGTAATAAATCCAGGATGTGCAGTCGTGCAGGTATGTGTTTGAAGTGCTCGATCAAATCATACTTGAAATCCTCCTTAGGGCCTGCATGTTCATCATTGTTGCCACTGGGGGCGCTTACAACATCTTTTCCCTAAGGATTTACATAAGTAAAGGATGATTGGTTGTAATTTTTGTGGTAGTCCCGGCCCGAGCGGGTGCCTCTACCAACTTCGAGAGCTTCTTGAGAAGGGTCTTCGCTTGGAAGATTGTCCTCAGGATCAAGAGGCTATCGTTTCTCATTTACTGAGGATGCGTCTGCAGCAGAATTGCCATCCTCAGTGATTGTGTTGCATGGAGCATTTTCCGGGAGCGAGTCCTGAACAGCATTCAGCAGCTTTTTTTCTTCGTTGACCCATCCATCATCCCAAGTTGGGTTTTCTTCATGATGATGAGTCGGGAAGAGCGTGAGTTCTAAAGTCACAGTCTCAGGGGACGAAGCCTGAGAGGGTGTCATCTCTGTGAAAGTCACGCGAGACGAGGTAGCCCCAGAAGATATGGTGCTAGGTGTCGCCGGTGTGTAAGTGATCTCATCAGATGATGCATCGGAAGAGCTATAATCCCGAATTATCACATTACAGGCAGCTCTTAAAGGAGACGTTGTCTGCTCGGAGTCAGACTCATCCTCAGATGTAAGAGGATCGTCTACCCAGCAATTTTCTCCATTTTTAGGAGTTGAGGGAGGAGGTACCTGGTGGGCTTCAGGGACTTCCAGCTCTGGATTGTGAGGAATCTCGTTGACGCGGTCTTGCTCTTGTTCTAGAGCGAGATGATGTAAGATCCTCGCATATTCTTCAAGATCAGGCATGGGAGCCAAATCTTCTTCTTCGTCTGCTCTTTGTGGCTCAACATGGTTGATTTCCACTGGAGCAACGACGGGTGCTGGCTCAACAGCATTTTCTTGTACAGCCTCTTGGTCTTCCTCATCATCAGACCAGGATCCTTGTGGCTGTAAGGGGTTATACCAGATTACTGGCATAAGGTGAGTTCCAGGAACCCATTCTTCGTCGGAGAGATACTCTCCTGTTTCAAGAGATTCCTCCCACTCGCCGGTGTAGTTAGGCTCGAATCCATCGTCGGTGTCGCTGGACTCGTATCCATCAATGGAGAATCCAACTACCGAGTTGCAAGAGTATGATGCCCCCTGCATAGCTTCTTTTTTGAATCGAGGTGGCATGAAATCACTGAGAGTGAAGTTTCTTACCGCCTTTGAAGTCTCTGGAAGGGACGTTTCTGTTGCCCCGAGTGAAGTAGTAGAGGAGGCCTCTGCCTTTTCATTGACTTCTTGTTTTGGCTGGGTCTTCTCTTACCGTTTGAGCCTGAGGAGATGTTTTTTAGCCTGCCTTCGCTGTTGAGCTGTCGACTTTGTTTTTACGATCTCCCAGTTTTCATCTTCCAGGAGATCGGGATGTACCCATATGGGTTGTCCGTCTGGTGTCAGGTAAGGAACCAACACTTCGGACGTTTGAATTCTTTTTATCACCTTGAAGGAAGTAGTGATCTTCTCTTCTGGTGATTTTGGTGTTTTTCCACGTGACACCATGTTGACGGAGGCAGACCCATAGTTTTTGTCAAAGGTGATGACTCCATTTTTCCACATCTCGTTTATCTTCTCTCTCACAACAAAGCATTGATTGAGAGGATGCGAGACCATCTGGTGGTATGGACAGTACCGAGGATCGTCGGTTTTGCCAACATCGCCCGGTCTTTTGGGTTCAGGCAAGGTGAGCTTGCCGTTTGCCACGAGAGCCCCGAAGATTTCGTCAACATCTTCATCGAACGGGTATTTCTTTTCTACTCGCTCTTTGAAGGCATCAGAGAGTTCAGGTCTCTTACCTGCAGCTCTGTTTTCAGTTTTCTTTGGTTGCTGAGGAGCTGACTTGGTTTGCACATTGAGGACCTCTTTTTTCTTTGGTTTAGAGGTTACAATGGCGGTTGGCTCTTTTCTTGATGACTTCTGACTGTTGAGGTCTTTAATCACCGTTTCAGCTTCCATAGAAGCTTCCAGGAGTTCTCCCAGGTTTTTTGATTTGTTGCCGATGATCATGGAGCGGATTCTAGCTCTCATGTTGTTTCGGCAGATGTCGACTAGCGACGCTTGTGGCAGTACATCTGAGCATTTGTACGCCATTGCTTTCCACTTGTGAATGAAGTCGTATGTTGACTCATTCTCCCCCTGCTTCAGGCTACAAAGCTGAGCCATAGTAGCGGGATGATCCTCACCTTTGAAGTGAGTCAGGAAGCATGTCTCTAGCATGGCCCAATTTTGGATGGAGTCCTCCGGAAGAGTGGAGTACCAATCGAAGGCCGTACCTTTTAGGGTACTTGCAAAGAGGCGAATCTTGAGTGCATCTTGATCCGCGATAGCTCCGGTCAAAATCTTGAAGTGGATGACGTGCTGTCTGGCTGATCCTTTCCCCGTATATGTTTGGAGAGTGGGATGTTTGAATTTTGTTGGGAATGGGACTGAGTCCATCCATAAGGGATATGGTGGCTTGATCCCATGCTCTTTGAGTATATCCTCTTCTTTAGCTTTGGCGAGGATACTGTCTACGTCCTTTTTGGTAAGGGCGCGTGACTCATTTTCTTCACAATTTTCCTCGTTATTGCGATGATTCGGAGGAGGCTCATTGTTCACCTGATTTTGGACAACAAGGAGAAGGTTTTCCATCAGAGTTTCAATCCTCTGCTGGCCTTGTTCCAACTGCTGGATGCGTGTGAGCGCATCATCTTGAGGTGGATTCTGAGGTGGTGGCTCAGAATTTGTAACCAGGACGTTCATTCCTTGGGATTCAAACGAAGAAACCGTCCTGGTGACTGAGCTGGGGCTCATTCTTTTTGATGAAGAGCTTGATGAAGGATTACTCTCCCGTCCTTGGCTTGAAGGGGCAGGAGATTCTTCGGGATGTCTTCGTGTCCTGGTGACGCTATGGGTCACCGGACGTCGGACATGGATTTTTGATGCTGACTTTTGGCGTCTTCTAGTTTTTCCAACCATATGGACGGCAGCAACTTGGTCGGGTCTTTCTTTTTCGACCCATTTGTGGGAGACTTGAAGTGTAGGAGGCTGGGTCCGTTGCTTCTCTAATCTCTTTTGTCGATATGACACACGGCGGCGTGCTCGACGAGCGATTTGAGCTTCAGTCAGCTCTGGCTGGGCTTTAACAATGAAGGATGTACTCCCTCGGGCGCAGCAGCCGAGCTTGTCTTCTTTGTAATTGGGCAAGGACAGGATGCGGACCCGGTCCTTTGCCTGTTGCAGTGAAGCTTTGAACCTTTCGATTTCGGCCCCTGTAGAGATGAAGGGTCGAACTGAAGGAGTGTAGGCCTTGGTAGGTGCTTGTAGAGGCCTAGTGATGCATGATCGGATTTTGGGCTTGTGGGAGCAAGCCGGTTCATGCTGGGTTGACTTGGGAGTCAAGTTGGAGATGGGTCTCTCCTCTTTCATGTAGGCAAGAGGGTAGAACTGGTTTTCTTTGAGTGGGGCCAGGTATGCTGGCTTGGTGGAGGTTTGAGACCTTCTTTGTTTTGGGGAAGGTCTTGGAGACCAAGTCTTAGGGTAGACCTGGTTGGTTGTTGGTTGAGGTTTCGCGGGGATGCCGCGGGTTTTAGTATTCTTGGGGTTCGCCCTTGGTGTCACAGAAGTGACACGTTGAGGGGCGATCTTCTGCTTCTCGGCAGTTGCCTTTGGTGTCACAGTAGTGACACGTTGCGAGGCGACCTTCTGCCTTTTGGCAGGAGCAGTTTCTTCTTCGGGAAGTGGGAATGGTCCCAGTGTCCCGAAGACGATGGTCCGGGGAGTCGAGGTCGACCCGGAGTTCAGAGAGTTGCTGAGGGAGTTGGTGCTTCGGCAGCTAGCAGGGCGCTTGTAAGTGCGCTCGGTTTGCTTCTGTTGAAGCATGAGCTGGTGCTTGTTTTCATCGAAGGTGATGATCAGTGAAGCTGCCATTGTTAGTTTCAAAATTTCTGAAACAAGACCACATCCATTAGTAATCACAAGAATATGATGATCATAAATGGGGAATTCTATGATTTTGTCTTTTCAAATCGCTCAAGGGACATGACCCAAGCAATATGAAGAAGGCAAAAAGCCATAGAGGGTACAATTGTTCTGGTTGCAGGCATGGTAGGCTTGAAATGAGTGCTCCAATGACTGCTAGAAGCAATTGTATACCTAAATTTGACTTATCGAGAAGCGGAGCTTGCTCGAGATAAGAAGAATATAAGGTAGGAGTTACAAATGTGCCGGTCACAGATACAGTAGACCCTGAAAGGGCGTACTAGTACCGCTTTGCACAAATGTTGGAGATCGCATCCATGAGATGGGATTCTCTGTTTTGAAAGGTCAGAAATGGATTCGTCAAAGAGAGCAGGTGGCATTCCGATTCAAATACGGGCTCAACGATTTCCGCGAGCGCCAGTACTCAGAAGGAAAGAGACCACAATTTCTCGAATCTGAATCCAAAAGTGACGAGTGTTTTTTTTTTTTGAAATGTCAAGATTGGTTCCATCAAGGAGAGCAAATGGTATTCCAATCTGAACACGGTCTCGGCGATTTCCGCGAGCGCCAGTGCTCAGAAAAGAAGAAACCAAAATTTCTCAGATCTGAAATCAAAAGTGACGAGTTTTTGAAGATTTTTTTTTAAATGATTTTTTTTATTTTATTATTTTTATTTTTTTATTTTTTTTTAGATTATTTATTTTTATTTTTTTGAAGATTTTTTTTTATTTTTATATATTTTTTTTGAAGGTTTTTAAAGACGAGAGAGTACACATAGGCCTCCTAACCCGGTCTTATGAAACCTCAATTGATAGAATTGCCCCCAGGTAAGGGTAGGATTACTTAATGAACCCGTTTGGAGGACCCTTGCCTAGACCAGTCAAGCTGTCTCCACACTCTGGACAAGGCTTTTCTTGAATCAATCGTAATCAAAGAACGCAATTGGTTTAACCTCAGTGGTCTATGTCTTTTTATTTATTTATTTAATTTTTTTTTTAGATCCCTGACAGACTCATCGAAGAGAAACAATGGCCCAATCCCCGATCCGAACACGGGCTCAACGATTTCCGCGAGCACACATGCCCAGAAGAGAAAGGATCAAAGTTTCTCAATTTTGAATCCAAAACGAGAAATTTGATTTTTTTTTTATTTTTTATTTATCCCTGACAGATTCATCGAAGAGAAACGATGGCCCAAATCCCATTTCGAACAGGCTCAATGATTTCCGCGAGCACACGAACCATAGGAGAGGATCAAACTTTCTCAATTTTGAATCCAAAATGAGAAATTTGATTTTTTTTTATTTTTATTTTTTTTTAAAAGAGAAAGAGTGGAAATAAATTCGAAGAATTAGAAATTTCCAAAAAATCCCATCTCGTTTTTTTTAGATGCGAAATCCAACATAGGCCACCAACTAGAAAGTAGCCAAGGAATCTGGAAAAGAAGTATAAGCAAAGAGCAAAAATATGGTATGCAAATATTTCATTTCCAAAGCATCGTGTTCTCAAATGAACGAGTCCCACTGGGTGTGCCAGCTTGATGGAACGCGCTCCTGCCGAGGGTGCTACCGGGGTCGGCAGACGTGGGAGTCCGTCGGGTCCGGCCCTTTCGCGCCCGGGGGGCTGAAGCGTGCATCAACATTTCTTTGTGTGGGTGTGCCAGATTTTCTATTTTACTTGGAATTGCAAGTGGTAATCCGGAGATCAACCTTCGCAAGTAAAAAGGAAATCAACTTCTTTCAAGTTTTCCATTGCACAAGTATTTAAGAAAAGAGACATTTTCTTGGTTTGCCGTGAAAGGCGATTTTGTTTGGCATATATAGCCGATTTTGGCGTTTATAGCCGATTTACAATTCTCATCAATAATGAAAGACAAGAGTTGTGATTTTTGTCTCTTTTAGAAAAATACAAACTACAATGAAAAACAAGAAAAGGAGGATTTAACTTTTCAGGAGATTGTGGGGGACTCGTTCAGATTGACGGTCGCAAGCCATGTATGGGCTTTGCCATCATCCATGCAGAAGAGAACAGAGGATGCTCTTGATTCGCTTGACTTGGCTATAACCTCAGGTTTTTAGAGGACAAAGACCAAGAGAAGGTCCTATGTCCAATAAAAAGCTAAGTAGACGGGCTGAAAAGCCACGTCTAAGCCATTGGAGGCAGCGGGAGAAGGCAAGGACCTTGGGGGGGAGTACCGCCCAAGGGACTTTTTGCCACCTTGTAGTGGTGCTTGATGTAGAATTTCTGCAGAATTTTCTCTCTTTCTCTAGACTCTGTCTGTCTGGAATTCGGGATTCTCTGCACCTTTTGATTTTCGATCTTCGGTTTTCCGTTCGTCCTTTTACCCTCCCTTTCTTCTTGGAAAGCTCTCCTATTTATAGGCTCTTGGTAGCCATTAGGAGAGTTTATGGGCTTTAATGGCTTTAATGGGAGGAGTTACAAGATTTATATCTTGATTTTGTAACTCCTTTTTCCTTGAATCTGATTGGCCGATGGAGATTAAGGGCTTTTAATCACCTTAATTACCATAATGGGAGGAGTTTCATGGCTTGAATGCCATGACTTAATTGATTTGTAACTCCTGGATGCTTACTTTTGATTGGGCCGTCCAAAGAAATGAATTAATGACTGCAATAAAGCTAGTCAATTAACTGCATTAAATGGTCGCCGAGCAGTTGAAGAGTCGCGGGCCGCGCCGCGTCTTTTGGGATTCTTTTGGAGATGATCACCGATGGATCTACATGCTGATCGACATCAGATGATCGTGTAATTTCAGACATTGATAGCTAGCAGCGGGCCGGTGACATCTGTCCTGTCGATTTTTCGATCGATCGGGCGGAAAGCACACTTTTTTGGTCGACCGGTTGGCGATCAATGTTGATTTTGATACTTTTGGATGTTGACCCGTGATTTTGACGGATGTCGGGGGATTTGGCGCCTCAAAAGTATGAATTTTGGAAAGTCCCAGGGGTTGGAAGCTTCGAATCACGAAAAACGACGGAAAACGGAGCTCCCGGGGCGAAACCGGAGATTCCAGGCTTCCAGGGTCGCGGGGCTTTGCGACCCTGGGGGAATTTTCCCCTTCGGAGCCCGTTTTGCGGTCGTTTTGAGGTCTTTTTCCTTCGTTTTTTCTTCTATATTTTTCTTTGACATTTTTGCTCATTTATTGGCCTTATTCCCTTGTAGAAAAATTGATGAGAATACTTGCAATTTGGGTTGCAAAGTTTCCAATTTTCCAGGAAAGCCGAAGACTTTGTCGCGCAGGGTTGCCGATTTTCCGTCAGAAGCTGAAACTGGGTCAAACGATGTCCGAATGACCTGAAATTTGAGGTGGAGCCTCCTGAACAATAAATAAGACCAACCATAGGCTTTTGTTTGAGTTTTGAAGCCGTATGGGGTCCCGTCGCCAGTAGGCTTGATCCTGCCGCGAGGTAGATGTCGCGCTTTGATGTGCGGTCAACCGATGTCCGATTGACTTGAAATTTGACAGGGAACCTATTGGAGTCATTTTGAGATGATCCACAGGCTCTGTCTTGGAAACCATGGTCCCGGGGAGCTCCGCCGCAGAGAGGCCTGATTTGGCTTCCGAGAGTCAAATTCTGATCAAATGTTGTTGAAATGACCTGAAACTTGACGTGTAGCCCTTTGTAAGCATTTTGAAGCTGTCCATGTGCTCTGTTTGATGAGTAATGGTTTCGGTGGTTTTCGCCGCCGAGAGGCTTGATCTAGCTGCTTGAGGGTTGATGTAGGGTCAAACGTTGTCGGTTTGACTTGGAACTTGACGTGGAGCCTTTTGGATGCATTTTGAGATCATCCACAGGCTCTGATCGGGAATTTGATGTCTCCGATGCTGTCACCGCCGAGAGATCCTGTTTAGCTGTCGGAGAAGTGAAGTTAGGCCAAATGTTGTCGAAATGGCCCAAAACTTCATGTGTACTCTTCTCTTGGCTATCTTGAAGGATCTTGCAGTTTTTGTTTGATTCTGACAAGATTTGGTTTTTTGGAAGCAGCATTGCCTATTTTGGTAGGCTGCGGCTTCATGTGGCTTGAAGAGGCAAAGTGACATTTTTAGTGCCAACAGTAGATTTAAATTTGTCATAAATAAAAGTATTAATAGAGACATTATTTTGTAGCGTTACAAAAAAAAATTAAGTTTCCCAATTATTCCCATCTCCCGCCTTTTGTTTTTTTTTTTTTTTAATCCATCACCCGCCTTTGTTTCTTTTATAAACGGAAGTCTCCCCTATTATGTCTCTGTCTTTGCGCTTCTTTTTCGTCTTTTTTAGTGCGTCCCTAGCTCTCTGCGCATTACTCTCTTTCTATCTCTCTGCCCTAAATCCAAACTAAAGTCCAAGATCTCGACGATCCTCTACAAACAATAGAGAGAAATTGAGATATCTGTCCTAAACTCCTCCAAGGTATATATATGCAATCCTTCTAAATCTCTAGGGTTTTTATTTCCCATACATTAAAACAGGTCCTAACTTTCGACTTCGTTCTACTTGTGCCCCCATCTTCTTCAGGACTTCTTTACAATCGGTTCTTGTTTTAGGACTAGTGGCTGCTACTTGTGTAGGAATCTTCATTCAATTTCTTCTTCAAAGCAGCAGTGATTGAAGAGGTTCGATCTCTTCCTCTTCTTTTTTTTTATCTGTTGAAATTTCTTTCCATGTATGCTTGTATTTTATTGATCCTTTCAATGGGAAACCTGAATTCTCTATTATAAAAAAGTATACGATCAATGGAGTTTTCTCAGTTTTCTATTTCAAAATCAACCAATCTGGTTTTTCTTTATTTATTTTAATAGTGCTGCAATTTCCGGCATTGTTAGCTTGGATTTCGAGTTAAGATTTGAGGGTTTTGGGTATTTTTTCCCGTTTTGGTTTTATGTGTTTTGGGTAGGGTGGGGCTAGAATGATCATGTGAAACTTGACAATCTATGAGAGTTGTGTGGGGTTTGCTCTTTTTTTTTATTTTTCCCTAATCATAAAACTCTTTTTTTGTTGAAATCTGAATTGTGTATGATTATGTGAAACATGGCAGTGTAGAATACAACACAGATTTCATTAGTAAGATACTAATAGTTCTTTTTTTTTTTTTTTTTTTTTTTGCTTTAAATCCTTTGGTTTGGGGCTATGAAAGTTATTTTTTGTTTGAATTTCTCGTGCCACATCCAACTCCACATGTAAATTTTGGAAATATTTCTTTACTACAATATAGTCTTAGATCCAAGGAATTTGTCCATGGCAGAGTAATTGCACTGCTTGTATGATTCTAGCCATCCAATTGGAGGCCTGATTATGTCTGGGTAAGAAAATATGAGCACTGTCCAACACTTTATGAAATAAAGCCTTCCAATCTCACTGTTTGTCAATGTGGTCTATTTATCCTATAAGTGGACTATTAAGAAAATCTGAGCAATTTGCAACTGGTGGCCTGTTTTATCCTTTAAGTGGACTATTAAGATCACATAACTTTGTTGTGGAGAATCTTGGGTTCTCTACCATATGAACACCAATGTTTAAGTACAGCATACCTGAATCAACTACAAACCCATTTACTTGTTCACACCTGATTTATTTATTTATTTATTTGATGGGTTGATCACGCTTGAATTCACAATCACATTCATTCTTGTTTTCGAAGACTGCATGTACATCATATAGTTACAGATTCATATTCATTCCCCTAGTTATAGACTCATATTCATTCATTCCAGTAGTCAGAGACTCATATTCATATGGTTGTAGGTGCCGTGTCAACCTATGATATTCCACAACATTGTAGAAAATGGATCTAGTTATGTATATATTCCACATCCATTGTAGGTGCCCTGTCAACCTATGATCGATATTGCATGCCTTCCCATACCAAAAATCAATAACCATAAACCATCAAGACATTCAATGAAAACAGAGCATAGTATTTTCTAGCTACAAATTGATAATGAAGGCATATTTGTTTCAACTGATACCACCAAGCTGCACTAATAAAAAAAAATGCCAATAGAAAACTAGCAGCAAAACTGTTCAATTGGAAAACTAGCACTTATCCATGACATTGGTATACAAAAGAGATCACTTATTCTCCCATTATAATGCCTCGTGAAGTGGTTCTTGTTAATTATGGGATTGCAGTTGTGCAGGACTCTTAAAGGTTAAATTTTGGTCCCCTACAGAAAACATTTATCACTATCTTGGCAAGTTCAAGTTTGAATCTTTTAGCCCTACAATAAAAAAAAAAAGACACATCACAGTGACCTTTTTTCTTTCGCAAACTTTTCTCTACTCTTCCATTTCATTATCCAAGCCGCCAACTTCTATCTTAATGTTCTTCACCACCTAAAGCAGCAGTATTCTTTGGCCTATTTGGAAAGATCAATCAAGATATCCGACTTTTGTCCTGTAATAGCATTCACCAAACCTTCATTCTTCTCCTCCCTATACACCAACTCCTTCCCCTTGAGTTATCATATGTCTCCTGATTCTCCTCTTTTATGAGCATCTTTGAGAGCTATGTCACCAACATCTTCTCTAACCATCTCCCTATCGGCCTTGCACCATAAACCTACAGCTGCAGCAGAAAAGCAGTCAGCATCAAGCAACAAGCAGAACAAACAAGTCATCAAATCCATTAGACTAAATAAATCTATGATATTCCAGAACATTGCAGAAAACTAATAGGCTGCACTAATAAAAAAAATGCCCAACAAAAAGTAGCAGCAAAGATGTTCAATTGGAAAGCTAGCAACACTATCTAGACCCTCCAACCCTCATAGAACATCATCAAACTAGTCCTAGATCACTGAATGTCCGCGTCAGTCTTCTTTACTCTCTCTAGTTTCTACTTCATGAAAGTATTATGTAGCTAGGCGATCCAAACGCTAGAACTATAAGCATATAAAAAAAGTAATTAAAAGAATCCCTCAAATTGTTTAGATACATTATAGTGTCAGTAACAACATAATCTTGTGGTAGGGAATCAAGTAATTTCTCATCAATACATAATACTCATATTTGTTCTTCTTCTGATAGGGAGTTAAATATGGATAAAAGTTGGATGCAGTTTCAGGGTAGACATTTACCTGCTTACATGAAAGGAGTTAAAGACTTTATTGAGTATGCACGTGATTTATGTGGATAAAGGCAATAGGATAAAATGTCCATGTAACAAGTGCAACAATAGATATTTCAAACCCATCAATATGGTTAAAGCACATTTGGAGGAAAATGGAATGGATAAGACTTATACCCATTGGGTATTTCATGGCGAAGATTTTGAGGAGATGAGTGAGCATGATGACGATGATGGTGATGGTGGTGTAGAGCAACGTTGTGATGGGTTGCAGGATATGTTAGCAGACGTATGTGCGGGAAGATATGAGATGAATATTAATGTGGAAAATATACCACAAGGGGAAGCATTTAGTAGTCATGGTCCTAGTGCAGCAGATGAGGATCCATAACCATTTGATGCGATGTCAAATGACTTGGTTCCACAACCATTTGATGTGATGTTAAATGATTTGCACCTTCCACTATATCCAGGGTGTGAGAAGTTTTCAAAATTGGAATTCCTTGTGAAGTTGATGCATGTAAAAATAATCAACCGTTGGAGTAACAAATCATTTGATATGAATCTTCAATTGATTAAAGCGGCATTGCCTACTGGTGAGACGCTTCCCAATTCATATTATGAGGCTAAGAAGTATATGCGGGACTTGGGTCTTGGCTACATTCCTATACATGCATGCAAATATGATTGTGCACTCTTTTGGAGGGAGTACGAACATAAAACTAATTGTCCACAATGTGGTGAGCCGAGGTATAAACTTAATGAAGTTAAGGGTAAGAAGATTCCTCAAAAGGTTTTACGGTATTTTCCGTTGAAGCCTAGATTGCAGAGGTTGTTTATATCAAGAAAGACGCCTAAAGATATGAGATGGCACAAGGAAAAGCGAGTTGGGGAGGATAATGTATACAGGCATCCAGTAGATAGTCAAGCTTGGGAGGAATTTGACAAGCGCTATCCGTGGTTTGCTAAAGATCCTTGTAATGTCCGTCTTGGCCTCGCGAGCGACGGGTTCAATCCCTTTGGGGACATGAGCACTTCCTATAACATGTGACCTGTGATGCTTATCCCATATAATTTGCCACCTTGGAAATGTATGAAAGAACCCTTCCTTTTCATGTCATTACTTATTCCTGGACAAAAAGCACCCGGAAATGACATCGATGTTTACCTAGTACCATTGATAGATGAATTGAAGGAACTATGGGAAAATGGCATAGAGACTTTTGATATAGTGACATGAAAGAAATTCAATTTGCATGCAGTACTTTTATGGACTATTAATGATTTTCCTGCATATGGAAACTTGTCTGGTTGGAGTACGAAAGGGTACATGGCATGTCCAATTTGCAACAAGGATGCATGTTCAATGTATTTGAAGCATGGACGAAAGCTATGTTTCATGTGCCACCGTCGTTTCTTGCCGCCCAGGCATGCTTGGCGAAGCCATTACAAGGATCACTTTGATGGTAATATTGAGCGCCGGTCGAAACCTAAGAAGTTATCTGGGGATGAAGTTTTCGCACAATTAGAACGTGTCCAACCTAACAAATTTGGCAAGGTACCAAACAATAAGAAGAGGAAACGTACTAAGATGGAGTTGAATTGGACAAAGAAGAGCATATTTTTTGAATTATCGTATTGGCGAGAACTAAGGCTTCGACATAATCTAGATGTGATGCACATAGAAGAAAACATTTGTGATAATATGTTAGGAACATTGTTGAATCTAGATGGGAAAACGAAAGACACCGTGAAAGCTCACATGGATTTAGAGGCAATGGGTATACGAAAGGAATTACACTTAATCCCGAATGGTGATAAAGTAATGGTGCCAGTTGCATGCTATATGCTTTCGGGTGTAGAGAAAACGAGCTTTTGTGAATGGTTTAAATCAGTTAAGTTCCCAAACGGTATGCATCTAATATATCTCGATGTGTGAACACTACAGATGGTAAAATATCAGGATTGAAAAGTCATGACAGTCACGTCCTTTTACAACGGCTTCTCCCGGTTGTAATACGTGGATATTTGAATGATGATGTTTGTATCCCATTGATTGAGTTGGGTATTTTCTTTAAGGAGTTGTGCAGTAAGACATTAAAGTTGCAGGTGTTAGAGAAGATGGAAAGGGACATTGCCATAATACTTTGTAAACTGGAACGAATATTTCCACCAGCATTCTTTGATGTCATGGTTCACTTAGCAGTTCATTTGCTGTATGAGGCAAAAATTGGTGGACCTGTGCAGTACCGATGGATGCATCCTATTGAAAGGTGATGTGTATAAGTTATTCATTTTTATACGATGTCTTTATGAATGTAATTTATTACTCTTTAATTTAGCAACTATAAAATTATAAACAGATTCTTACACACTCTAAAGCAATATGTATACAACAAAGCACGTCCAGAAGGCTCAATTGCATAATCATATATCGACAGTGGATGCCTTTCATTTTGTTCAATGTATCTCGAAGGAATAGAACAAAATTCAACCGTGAAGAACGGAATTATGATGGAGGTCAGGGGCAAGCATGCGAAGGGCTTCATGCTTTTGGACACATTGTTTGACCATTAGGATCTGGATCATATGAGATATTGGATATAGTGGATTATAACAAAATTTGATATTACGTGCTAAATAATTCCGAGGAAATTGTGTCATATCATGAGTAAGTGAACTATGTACCTATAATATAATTGCATATGAGGAATTTGTATATTAAATCTTGCATTCATATTATAATGGTATTTACTTCTTATATAGGAAGCACAAGTCAGAGCTTCAAGGGGAAAGCATACACAATGTCCAACAGAGACATCAAAGCCAATTTGCTAAATGGTTTCAAAAACATGTAAGTGTTCATACATATAAGGAGCTTAAATTATATGTAATTCACAATATTTACTGACTTTTAGTATTCCATACTTTTTATCAATATATAGATGCAACTTTTGCGTCAACAGAAATCACCTGAAGCTACTGATGATTTATATTCATTAGCATGTGTGCCTGATAATCGAGTGACACAGTATACTGGCTGCATCGTTAATGGGATTAGGTTTCACTCAAAGGAACGTGAAAAGTATCATCGAACTCAAAATAGTGGTGTTGTTGTGAAAGGGTATGAAGGTGATAAGGAGATCCAATATTATGGTGTAATAACAAACATTATTGAATTGGACTATTGCTTTAAAAAATGAGTTATATTGTTCAAGTGTGATTGGGGGGATGTTGGCAATAAAAAGACAGGAATTCATACGGACTCATACTTCACTAGCGTTAATGTATCTCAAACGTGCTATAAAAATGATCCTTATGTGCCAGCGTCTCAACCCATACAAGTCTTTTACCTCAAGGATGCCAAACTTGGAGGTGATTGGCAAGTTGTCCAACAGATAAAGCATAGAAATGTCTATGATGTTTTAGAGGTTGAGGAGGAAGAAACATATTCGATTGAGGGTGATGTATTCCAATAAGTGGAGCAATTAGAAGTTGATGGGATTGTTCGACATCATCAAACTCTTGAATTAATGGATAATGAAGAAAATGATGAGGAAGTTGAACCATTGTCTCTAAATAGGACGGACGTTGATGCATATGAAGTTAATGCTAATGTCGTGGTCATCAACGTGGAGTCGGATCAGATAGATGCCAGTTTCATTAATGATGATGATAGTGATGCAGAAGATGATACTTTGATGGACTATTGCACTGATGAAGAAGAACAAATGCTGACTGACGATGATACTGATATAGATTCTTAATTTTTTATTTCATTTTGTTTTCTACAATAAAGCATTATTTTCCAACAATTGCACGCAGCGACATGACATTTTATTCATTGGCAAAGAATGATTAGTTTTTAGGCATGTATTCTTAAAGAAGCTTGCTATGTTGGCAAGTAAGATGTGTTCTGAGTTGGGGTTGAGTTGTAATTAATTCTAGGCATAATCTTGCTAAATTGAAACTGAGTTGCCTCAATGACCCAGTGTGGTTCAACTATTCCTTTTCTTTTTGTTTCCCCACATATGGATATATACACATACATGTATTTGTTATATAATGGATTAAGACATGGCCAAAACCCTCAATGTTCATAGTTTTAGATTAGAAATAGAAAAACCTGACATTATGGAAACACGGAATAAAAAAGGTTCTGTTTTGATAACATGGTTGTAGGGTTTGAAACATCTGCTGGTTTCATTAACAACATCACATGCTTGAGAAAATTATTTCTTCATATTTTGCCTGTGCAACTACTTATATAAGATGGTCACTTGCATGATATGAGAACTCCAGTGCGCAGATGACTTCTTTTTTCCCTACTAGTACTTCCTGGATAATTGATTTAGGGCCCACAACCCATATGAAAAACATGCTATCTAATGTAACCCTCCAGCCAATATACCTTTAGTGGAAGAAGCACTGAACAATTCAAAGTGGAAAGTAGCTATGTTTTAATTGTGATAACATGGTTGTAGGCTTTGAAACATCTGCTGGTTCATGGTTGTCAGTAGTTAATTATTGTCTGAGGTAACTATCAGCGGTTAATCAGTGATTTGTGAACCAGTTTTAAATCAGTTCTTTAATGAGTATTTGTAGTATTTTCTGTGGGTATGTTCTTTTAAGGGGAATGGTCCTTGTTTTGACGATGGGATGAGTATTCTTAAATTATAATGGCTTGAAGAGTAAATTTTTTTAGGGTAGTTATTAAGTTTGATCAAATACTTGAGTATCATGGAAAGCAGAGGCAGAAGGTTCTGTTGGAACCCAAGCAATTAGGGAATATAAACTGTATTTTCCAAATATCTACAATCTCTTCGACGAAATTTTTGTCTTTCATTAACAACATCACATGCTTGAGAAAATTATTTCTTCATATTTTGCCTGTGCGGCTACTTATATAAGATGGTCACATGCATGATATGAGAACTCCAGTGCGCAGATGATATCTTTTTTCCCTACTAGTACTTCCTGGATAATTGATTTAGGGCCCACAACCCATATGAAAAACATGCTATCTAATGTAATCCTCCAGCCAATATACCTTTAGTGGAAGAAGCACTGAACAATTCAAAGTGGAAAGTAGCTATGTGAGAAGAAATCGAAGCTCTTGAAAAGAACATGACTTGGGAATTTGGTGACCTTCCAAAAGGGAAGTGTACAGTAGGATGTAAGTGGGTTTATCAAATAAATAAAGCCCAAAATGTATTATCTAGTGCACCAAACCCAGATTGGTGGCAAAGTAATTTACTCAGTCATGTCGTATGGATTATTTTGAGACTTTTTACCTATTGCCAAGTTGAATTATGTAAGAGTAATCCTTTCAATTGCTACAAACTTAACTGGCCACTATATTAGATGTTAAGAATGCGTTTCCATGTGATCTTCAATAAGTATATATGCAATTATCTCTGGAGCTCGGTTTAGAAAAGCAAAGATAAGTTTGTAGGTTAAGTAAGGCTTTATGTGGCCTAGAATAGTCTCCACATGCACGGTTTAGCAGATTGAGTCGAGCTATGGTGAAAACAGGTTATAGAAAATTTTGTGCTGATCGGATGTTGTTTGGGAAGAGAAAGGCACTACATGTTACCATTCTGATTCTTTGTGGATAACATTATTGTTCTAGATCATGATGTGTTGGAATTAGAAATGCTAAAGAAACAGTTGGGTGTGGAGTTTGAAATCAAGGATCATGATGAGTTGAGGTATTTCCTTGGAATTGAATTACGAAGTCAAAGAAAAGGATTGTGATATGACAGCGCAAGTCTACACTAGATCTACTTAAAGAAACTGAACTGTAAGGGGTAAAACTAGCTGATACTCCAATTGAATAGAATCATTGTAGTAGTGTAGATCTAAGATGAGCATAGCAGACATTTATGGACCAGCTTGAGAGTGAGTGTGTTTCTTATTATTTAGTGTGATTAATATCTTCTACAGGGTTACTTTTTATTTATTTATTTTGTATAGCTCAAACTTACCATAAAAAAATTATATAAATGGTGTCACCTGGCCTAAGGAACACCTCTATTTGCTTCATTTCTTCTAATTTAGTCTCTTTTCTTCTATTTTCTCTATTTCCTGTAACTAGGAGTTGAGGTATTTTAACCTTCTATTTCTCTATTTCCTGTAATTCAGATTGTGAATTAGGTGCCCACATAAATCCAGAAAAGTAGATTTAATGGTCTTGGTTTTTTCATAACCATGATGTATTAAGACATGAAATTTTAACACCTAGCCATTTTTGACTTTGTAAAGGAGATGAATGGCTCGGATCGTGAATTAGGGCCCACAAGATTGATAAAAAAATGTTGCAACTGAATGTGCCTCGCGTGACGTTAAAATCACATCAATGTCATTGTAGCATTCACCTCTTGCTTTAGGTGTGAATTGGATGTATAAATTTTTACCATCTGTTGAGATAAGTAAATTTAAGTTTGAAACGGGGCGCATCATGCGTAAATGAGTGCAGGCAAACGTAAATGTGCGTAACCATTACACCTGTTCTTCATTTACATACATAAATCAATAGATTTAACATACATTTCTTAGAATTCCTAGGAATTCAATTCCACGAAACTAACAAGCCTTAAGTATATGGTAGGCAAGTCAATTTAGCCAAGTTTCAAGCCATCCAATTGGGTCAGAAAACTATGGTTTGGGTACACCCCTACCATGACATGTTAATTATAGTTTGTTAGAAACAATAATATATGTTTGGAACGGTGTCCAAATATCTCAGAAATTTAATAATGCCCCCATTCTGAAATGGTCCACATCAACAATCATCGCTAGAATTTTTGTATATTGCTATTGCGGTTTGTAATCTGACTTTTATGTACAACTCACTACATCTGCATGCACTTTGGATGATTATATGAGAAAATTTGTGGAGGGTCCTGTGCCTCAACAATTCTATTGTCTGTTAAGGGGCTACTTCAAACATCCGGTGCACATGGTTTAAGATCCAACCTGTTGATATGATAAGCAGCAATTTGGATGGGTATGCCCTAATTTCAGGATGGTAGATAACTAACTCTTTTAAGTCTATGAAGAAGATAGCCCATCAACTTTTGTACATGACGAACTGGTGACTGTCCAGAAGGGTTTCATCTGGGACCAGGGGGTATCAGCAGATTAAAGGCTAGGTCATAGATTAGGAATTTATGGAGAAAAAAATATATCTTCAGACCTTTCTAGTTGCTATAGCAGGTAGTAAATGCGAGTTGTTCATCGGTTTCTAGATGACTCCATCGCTTTTGATTGGATGCTAGTAATGTCCATGTAAGATAAGAACAGAGAAACAACTACAAAGAGATTTGTGAAGACGGTACATTATTCTAACACAATGTTTCCTCATTTACCATTGAGTTAGGTACAAAATGTTATGCGCAAAGAAGGAAGATATCCTAGGGAATCTCAAGTAGTCGAGGATTGTGCCCGTCAAAAGAATTGCAAAGGATAATTACAACATTAGAGTAGTATGAGGGACTACAGGAATTCAGAATTCCCGCTGAATGTGTTATTTCTAGTCGTCACCCCCCTCAAGCTTATGATATTTGGATGAAAACATCAATACATATGTAGTGGCTCATAGAATTGTTGAGCAGAATGACATTTAGTGAAGCCAACCAGTTGCAAACTCGAAGAGATGGAATGAAGTATAATGGTCTCTGATGGTGGACAACATGGCAATCAATCTCCATGTAGTTTGGTACATCCATGAAAGACACCATTATGAGCAAAATGAAGAGCCATTGTTGTGACAATAAGGAGGGATGGCTATTAAAGCTGGATTTCCATGCATAGTTGTAAATTTGTTTCGGACTTGTTTTGTTTTGACTCCAAATTGGAATGTGTCAGCAATTTGGCATTTCAGTGTTTCACTTCAGAGTTGTGTTTCAAAAAATAATAAAAAATAAAATATATGTTCTATTATGAAAATTATGAAAACTATTAAAAAATATTGTCCTTTTCTTGGATTGCCTTAAGTATTACCCTCCATATGTATCATAGTAAACATGCTCCCACATTATTGCTTGTTCCTTTCAACATCCCTGGACTGTATCGGCCCATGTCAGCCAATACACCTATTTATCAACTAAATTTTTTTATCGGTGCTATTTATCAACTGATACAGCCGATACTGATGTCAATGGTGATTTTTTTTTTATTTCTTCGATCATCCCTAGCTGATACACAGATATTTTGAACTTGGTAAGTTCTGCAAAACTCAACTTTGAGAATATTGAATCCTTCTTATGTCATCCTATCTGTTATTGTTCATTTTTTTGCTTATCGTGTTTGAATGAAGGGAACATAGGCTGGTGGATGTTTACAGTATGAATCCCCATATTTCTTCACTTGTAAATCTCTTTCCTCTATGGTGCTATTGACATGCTTGCTTAGTTCCCGTGAGGACTGAACTGCCCTCCATCCCCAAACCTTCTCTGATACATCCACATAGGAAGAAATCCACACGAAACACTAGAAGTTCCCTTCTTTCCATAACCACCCTAATGATAGCCAAAATTGAAGCCTGCACAGGTTAATACTTTGCTGCACACTAGTTGTTTTCTTTGACTAGTTATTGGGCTCGGGAAAGGATTATTGTGATTATCCAACATGCAGAAATCTGGTTGTTTATCTGAAATATGGAAATATTTTAAAATAATATGGAAAATGAAAAAGCAGAGACGACAACCCTATTTTGTAATTAAAAAAAAATGGAAACACAAAATAAAAAAGGAAGATTTACAACTTGTATTATCAATGCTGTTACATATTAAGGCTTTATTTCTATAGATTAGATTGTATCACATAAATATTGTATTGCCCCAAACTCAGGGCCTAGATTGCCCCAAACTCACTTGTGGATCTTGTTTGCCCTCCAAATCTTTGTTTCCTTTATTGTCTTCGTACATTATGAATACAGAAACTGATTTTTTTTTTCATTTTAAATTTATAAAAGAAAGAAACTCATAATCTTTCAAAAGTTGGGGCTTTTGCTATTTTCATTGGAAATATTTCTATGTACTTTTATTTCTAGTTATGACAACAAGAAGGATGCAAACGAGTGCACAGGAACGGGATGCTTCAATATTTGGTTCGACGATTGAGCCAGAGGCACATAGCGTGGGTAAGATCAATACTATTAGTTATATATTTTATAAAATTATTAAATTTCATGTATTGTTTTATTCATGATTTTCTTTTTCTTTTTAGCTTCGACCTACCACATCACCTCCACTAGAAGAGGACGTGGGAGGTCAAAAAATATCTCCCTTACCAGGCTTATTAAGGATACGGGTCAAAAGCTAAAGATTGAAATCCCTGAAGGGCTGTCTAGACCGGTTAACTGTCGCGACCCCGGACCGGGTTTGGGGACCAAATCCGGGATCGGGAGCTAATGATGACGTGAATACGATCATATGGAGTGATGACAATAATTAAAAATATGTTATGATCAAGCATACACGGGTTAATAAAAGAACACACATTACCCGTGCACGTGATTTCCCACAGGTGTCCGCGGTGAGGATTTTCCAACACACATAACCATTTAGTATAATTGCGGAAGCGTATGGTAAATCAAACATGTAAATCATTTCCATAATAACCAGACTACTTGCATTGAAATAACAAGTATCAGAATGAGCAATGCTCTAAAGTGTAACCCAAAATGCTGTTAAGGTTGGAACATATAACATTTAATTACAATTCTCAAAAAGAATAAAGGCCAACAAGGGCCAATATAGACAAAACAATAACCACCAGAAAACTATCCAAACAACCCCTAAAATGTTTCGCATCTCGGTAGCCTGATGTTTACATAACATCGTCGGCACGCCACTCAACTAGCGGTTGCGGTTCTCCGACAGCCTCCTCTGGCACCTCTTCGGGATAACCGACAACGGGACCTGAGTACCAAAGCAAAGGGTCAGACACGACGGTCTGTGTTGACACCAAAAAAGCCAATATGTCTCCTCAACATCGAGAAGCCTCCTGAAGCTGCATCCTGCTAAAAATAGGCAAGGCTACTTCAAGCATCAGATTTTGTTAGAATCAGACAGAAACTGAGCGGTCCTTCAAGACAGCTAAGAGAGGGGTACACCTGAGGTTTCGGGTCATTCCGACATCGTTTGGCCCAACTTCACCGCTCCGACAGCTAAACAGGCGCTCCCGGCGGCGACATCATCAAAGATACCAAAACTTTGATCAAAGCCTACGGATGACTCCAGCATGTCTCAAAAGGGCTCCATGCCAAATTTCAAGTCAAACCGACAACGTTTGACCCTCCATCAATGCTCGAGCAGCAAAATCAAGCCTCCCGGCGGCGGGAACCACCGAAGCCTTCGCTCATCAAACCAAGTGCATGAGTGGCTTCAACATGCTTCCAAAAGGCTGCACGTCGAATTTCAGGTCATTCCGACAACGTTTGACCAGGTTTCGACGCTCCGAAAGAAAATCAAGCCTACCGGCGGTGGAGCTCCCCGGGACCATGGTTTCCAAGACAGAGCCTATGGATCATCTCAAAATGACTCCAATAGGTTCCCTGTCAAATTTCAGGTCAATCGGACATCGTTTGACCGCACATCAACGCGCGGCATCTCCCTCGCGGCAAAATCAAGTCTACTGGTGACGGGACCCCAAACGGCTTCAAAACTCAAACAAAAGCCTATGGTTGGTCTTATTTATTGCTCAGGAGGATTCACCTCAAATTTCAGGTCATTACGACATCGTTTGACCAAGTTTCAGCTTCTGGCGGAAAATCAGCAGCTCTACGCGACAAAGTCTTTGGCTTTCCCGGAAAATTGGAAACTTTGCACTCTAAAAATGCAAGGATTCTCATCAGGTTTTCTACAGGGAAATCAAGCCAATAAATGAGAAGAAATGTCAGGAAAAATACAGAAGAAAACGGCGACGAAAAAGACCACAAAACGGACCAAAAAGGGGAGAAAAACCCCTAGGGTCGCCGGCGACCATGGAAGTCCGGGTCACCGGATTTTTCGCCGGTGACCCGTTTTTTTCGTCCCTTTTCGCGTTTCACGCACTTTGGCCCCTGTGGTTTCCTGAAAATGTGATTTTTAGTGCTTGAAATTGACTCATATCCGACGACATCTCAGATCCGCCGTCAAAAGCATAAAATCATCATTGATCGCTCCAAGATCGCCGACCGGTTGACCAAAAAAGTGCTCTTTCTATCCGACCGATCGAGAAATCGACAAGACAGATGTCACCGGCCCGCTGCTGGCTATCAATGTCTGAAATTACACGGTCATCCGATGTCGATCAGCATGTAGATCCATCGGTGATCATCTCCAAAAGAATCCTAAAAGACGCGGCGCGGCCCGCGACTCTTCAACTGCTCGGTGACCATTTAATGCAGTTAATTGACTAGCTTTATTGCAGTCATTAATTCATTTCTTTGGACAACCCAATCAGAAGCAAGCATCCAAGAGTTACAAATCAATTAAGTCATGGCATTCAAGCCATGAAACTCCTCCCATTTTGGTAATTAAGGTGATTAAAAGCCCTTAATTTCCATCGGCCAATCAGATTCAAGGAAAGAGGAGTTACAAAATCAAGAAATAAATCTTGTAACTCCTCCCATTAAAGCCATTAAAGCCCATAAACTCTCCTAATGGCTACCAAGAGCCTATAAATAGGAGAGCTTTCCAAGAAGAAAGGGATGGGAAAAGGACGAACGGAAAACCGAAGATCGAAAATCAAAAGGTGCAGAGAATCCCGAATTCCAGACAGACAGAGTCTAGAGAAAGAGAGAAAATTCTGCAGAAATTCTACATCAAGCACCACTACAAGGTGACAAAAAGTCCCTTGGGGGGTACTCCCCCCCAAGGTCCTTGCCTTCTCCCGTTGCCTCCAATGGCTTAGATGTGGCTTTTTAGCCCGTCTACTTAGCTTTTTATTGGACATAGGACCTTCTCTTGGTCTTTGTCCTCTAAAAACCTGAGGTTATAGCCAAGCCAAGCGAATCAAGAGCATCCTCTGGTCTCATCTGCATGGATGATGGCGAAGCCCATACATGGCTTGCAACCGTCAATCTGAATGAGTCCCCCACAATCTCCTGAAAAGTTAGATCCTCCTTTTCTTGCTTTTCATTGTAGTTTGTATTTTTCTTAAAAGAGACAAAAATCACAACTCTTGTCTTTCATTATTGATGAGAATTGTAAATCGGCTATAAACGCCAAAATCGGCTATAAATGCCAAACAAAATCGCCTTTCACGGCAAACCAAGAAAATGTCTCTTTTCTTAAATATTTGTGCAATGGAAAACTTGAAAGAAGTTGATTTCCTTTTTACTTGCGAAGGTTGATCTCCGGATTACCACTTGCAATTCCAAGTAAAATAGAAAATCTGGCACACCCACACAAAGAAATGTTGATGCACGCTTCAGCCCCCCGGGCGCGAAAGGGCCGGACCCGACGGACTCCCACGTCCGCCGACCCCGGTAGCACCCTCGGCAGGAGCGCGTTCCATCAAGCTGGCACACCCGGTGGGACTCGTTCATTTGAGAACACGGTGCTCGGAAATGAAATATTTGCATATCATACTTTTTGCTCTATGCTTTTACTTTTTTTCCGGATTCCTTGGCTACTTTCTAGCTGGTAGCCTATGTTGGATTTTGCATCCTAAAAAAAATGAGATGGGATTTTTTGGAAATTTCTAGTTCTTTGAGTTTGTTTCCACTCTTTCTCTTTTCAAAAAAAAAAAATCAGTTTTCTTAGTTTGAATTCAAAATTGAGAAACTTTGATCCTATCCTATCGTTCTTTGGTGCTTGCAGAAATGTTGAGCCCGTTCGACTAAGGTTTTGGGCCATCGTTTCTCTTCGATGAGTTCATTAGAGATTTCAAAAAAATAATAATAATAAAATAATAAAAAAAAATAAAAAAAAAATAATCAGTTTTCTTAGTTTGAATTCCAAATTGAGAAACTTTGATCCTATCCTATCGTTCTTTGGTGCTTGCAGAAATGTTGAGCCCGTTCGACTAAGGTTTTGGGCCATCGTTTCTCTTCGATGAGTTCATTAGAGATTTAAAAATATATATATATAAAAAAATAATAAAAAATCAAAAAATCAGTTTTCTTAGTTCTGATTCAAAATTGAGAAGCTTTGATCCTATCCTATCGTTCGTCGTGCTTGCAGAAATGTTGAGCCCGTTCGACTAAGGTTTTGGGCCATCGTTTCTCTTCGATGAGTCTATTTGGGATTTGGAAAAAAAGACATAGACCACTAAGGTTAAACCAATTGCGTTCTTTGATCATGATTGACTCAAGAAAAGCCTTGTCCAGAGTGTGGAGACAGCTTGACTGTTCTAGGCAAGGGTCCTCCAAACGGGTTCATTAAGTAATCCTACCCTTACCTGGGGGCAATTCTATCAATTGAGGTTTCACAAGACCGGGTTAGGATGCCTATGTGTACTCTCTCATCTTTAAAAACCTTCAAAAAAAATATAAAAATAAAAAAAAATCTTCAAAAAAAATAAAAATAAATAATCTTAAAAAAATATATTTTAAAAAAAATAAAAAAATAAAATAAATAAAATAAAAAAAATCATTTCAAAAAAAAAATCTTTAAAAACTCGTCACTTTTGAATTCAGATCTGAGAAATTTTGGTTTCTTCTTTTCTGAGCACTGGCGCTCGCGGAAATCGCCGAGACCGTGTTCAGATTGGAATACCATTTGCTCTCCTTGATGGAACCAATCTTGACATTTCAAAAAAAAAAACTCGTCACTTTTGGATTCAGATTCGAGAAATTGTGGTCTCTTTCCTTCTAAGTACTGGCGCTCGCGGAAATCGTTGAGCCCGTATTTGAATCGGAATGCCACCTGCTCTCTTTGACGAATCCATTTCTGACCTTTCAAAACAAAGAATCCCATCTCATGGATGCGATCTCCAACATTTGTGCATAGCGGTACTAGTACGCCCTTTCAGGGTCTACTGTATCTGTGACCGGCACATTTGTAACTCCTACCTTATATTCTTCTTATCTCGAGCAAGCTCCGCTTCTCGATAAGTCAAATTTAGGTATACAATTGCTTCTAGCAGTCATTGGAGCACTCATTTCAAGCCTACCATGCCTGCAACCAGAACAATTGTACCCTCTATGGCTTTTTGCCTTCTTCATATTGCTTGGGTCATGTCCCTTGAGCGATTTGAAAAGACAAAATCATAGAATTCCCCATTTATGATCATCATATTCTTGTGATTACTAATGGATGTGGTCTTGTTTCAGAAATTTTGAAACTAACAATGGCAGCTTCACTGATCATCACCTTCGATGAAAACAAGCACCAGCTCATGCTTCAACAGAAGCAAACCGAGCGCACTTACAAGCGCCCTGCTAGCTGCCGAAGCACCAACTCCCTCAGCAACTCTCTGAACTCCGGGTCGACCTCGACTCCCCGGACCATCGTCTTCGGGACACTGGGACCATTCCCACTTCCCGAAGAAGAAACTGCTCCTGCCAAAAGGCAGAAGTTCGCCTCGCAACGTGTCACTACTGTGACACCAAAGGCAACTGCCGAGAAGCAGAAGATCGCCCCTCAACGTGTCGCTTCTGTGACACCAATGGCGAACCCCAAGAATACTAAAACCCGCGGCATCCCCGCGAAACCTCAACCAACAACCAACCAGGTCTACCCTAAGACTTGGTCTCCAAGACCTTCCCCAAAACAAAGAAGGTCTCAAACCTCCACCAAGCCAGCATACCTGGCCCCACTCAAAGAGAACCAGTTCTACCCTCTTGCCTACATGAAAGAGGAGAGACCCATCTCCAACTTGACTCCCAAGTCAACCGAGCATGAACCGGCTTGCTTCCACAAGCCCAAAATCAGATCATGCATCACTAGGCCTCTACAAGCACCTGCCAAGGCCTACACTCCTTCAGTTCGACCCTTCATCTCTACAGGGGCCGAACTCGAAAGGTTAAAGCTTCACTGCAACAGGCAAAGGACCGGGTCCGCATCCTGTCCTTGCCCAATTACAAAGAAGACAAGCTCGACTGCTGCGCCCGAGGGAGTACATCCTTCATTGTTAAAGCCCAGCCAGAGCTGACTGAAGCTCAAATCGCTCGTCGAGCACGCCGCCGTGCGTCATATCGACAAAAGAGACTAGAGAAGCAACGGACCCAGCCTCTTACACTTCAAGTCTCCCACAAATGGGTCGAAAAAGAAAGACCCGACCAAGTTGCTGCCGTCCATATGGTTGGAAAAACCAGAAGAAGCCAAAAGTCAGCATAAAAAATCCATGTCCGACGTCCGGTGACCCGTAGCGTCACCAGGACACGAAGACATCCCGAAGAATCTCCTGCCCCTTCAAGCCAAGGACGGGAGAGTAATCCTTCATCAAGCTCTTCATCAAAAAGAATGAGCCCCAGCTCAGTCACCAGGACGGTTTCTTCGTTTGAATCCCGAGGAATGAACGTCCTGGTTACAAATTCTGAGCCACCACCTCAGAATCCACCTCAAGATGATGCGCTCACACGCATCCAACAGTTGGAACAAGGCCAGTAGAGGATTGAAACTCTGATGGAAAACCTTCTCCTTGTTGTCCAAAATCAGGTGAACAATGAGCCTCCTCCGAATCATCGCAATAACGAGGAAAATTGTGAAGAAAATGAGTCACGCGCCCTTATCAAAAAGGACGTAGACAGTATCCTCGCCAAAGCTAAAGAAGAGGATATACTCAAAGAGCATGGGATCAAGCCACCATATCCCTTATGGATGGACTCAGTCCCATTCCCAACAAAATTCAAACATCCTACTCTCCAAAATATACAGGGAAAGGATCAGCCAGACAGCACGTCATCCACTTCAAGATCCTGACGGGAGCTATTGCGGATCAAGATGCCCTCAAGATTCGCCTCTTCGCAAATACCCTAGAAGGTACAGCCTTTGATTGGTACTCCACTCTGCCGGAGAACTCCATTCAGAACTGGGCTATGCTCGAGACACGCTTCCTGACCCACTTCCAAGGTGAGGATCATCCTGTTACTATGGCTCAACTCTGCAGCCTAAAACAGGGAGAGAATGAGTCAACATACGACTTCATTCACAAATGGAAGGCAATGGCGTACAAATGCTTAGATGTGCTGCCACAAGCGTCGCTGGTCGACATCTGCCGTAACAATATGACAGCAAAAATCCGCTCCATGATCATCGGCAACAAATCAAAAAACCTGGGGGAACTCCTCGAAGCTTCCATGGAAGCTGAAATGGTGATCAAAGACCTCAACAGTCAGAAATCATCAAAGAAAGAGCCGACTGCTGTTACAACCTCAAAACCAAAGAAAAAGGAGGTTCTCAATGTGCAGACTAAGTCAGCTCTTCAGCAGCCAAAGAAACCTGAAAACAAAACTGCAGGTAAAAGGCCTGAACTCTCTGATGCCTTCAAAGAACGCGTAGAAAAGAAATATCCGTTCGATGAAGACGTTGAAGAAATCTTTGAGGCTCTCCTAGCAAATGGCAAACTCATTTTTCCAGAGCCCAAAAGACCGGGAGATGTTGGCAAAACCAATGATCCCCGATACTGTCCATACCATCAGATGATCTCTCATCCTCTCAATCAATGCTTCGTTGTGAGAGAGAAGATCAATGAGATGTGGAAAAACGGAGTCATAACCTTTGATAAAAACTATAGCCCCGCCTCTGTCAACATGGTGTCATGTCGGCAAACTTCAAAGTCACCGAAGGAGAAGATCACTACTTCATTCAAGGTGATAAAAATGGATCAAGCGTCCCAAGAATTGGTTCCCTATCCAACACCAGATGGACAACCTATATGGGTGCATCCCGATCTCCTAGATGTTGAAAATTGGGAGATCGTGAAAACAAAGCCGACCGCTCAGCAGCGAAGGCAAGCCAAGAGACAACTCCGCAAGCTCAAACAGCAGCAAAAGTCTCGACCAAAACAAGAAGTCCTTGAAAAAGCAGAAACCTCTTCCACTGCTTCACTAAGGACGATGGAAGAATCTCTTCCCAAAACCTCCAAGGCAGTAAGAAAATTCACTCTTGATGATTTGATGCCACCTCTATACAAAATTGAAAATGTGCAAGGGGCATCATACTCTTGCAACTCGGTAGTTGGATTCTCCATGAATGGATATGAGTCCAGTGACACTGCCAGTGATATCGATGAGTGGGAAGAATCCCTTGAAACAGGAGAATACCTCTCCGACGAGGAATGGATTCCCGAGTCTCATCTTATGCCAGTAATCTGGTATAACCCATTACAGCCACAAGGATCTTGGTCTGATGATGAAGAAGACCAGGACCCTGTTCAAGAAAACGCTGTTGATCCAGCACCAGTAAATGCTTTAGTGGAACCCAACATGGGCGAACCACAAGGAGCAAATGACGAAGAAAATTTGGCTCCCATGCCTGATCTTGAAGAATATGCAAGAATCTTGCAACATCTTGCCATAGAGCAGGATCAGGATCGCATCAATCTTCGTCATGATCCAGAACTGGAAGTCCCTGAAAATCAACGGGAACTCCCTCCCTCAACTCCTGAAAATGGAGAAAACTGTTGGATCGATGATCCTCTCACATCTGAGGATGAGTCTGATTCCCAACAGTCTACACTGGGGGCATCTCCTATCAGGATAACCTGCAATGCAATAGCTCAGGACGACAGTGCCTCTGAAGCTTCCGAAGACACGTACTCCCCAACTAGTAGCATATCTTCCGGAGCTACATCCTCTCAGGTGACTTCCACTGAGATAACATCCTCTCAACCTTCGTCTCCTGAAGCTGTGACATCGAAGTTCAAGCCACTCCCGATTGATCATCTTAAAGAAACTTCTGCCAATGAAATCTTCTTCAATGAAAACTCAGTCAATTGGTCCCAGATACCCGATCTCACGGGCAATGTCTGGGCTAATAAAGAAAAGTTGCCGGCTGCTGTTCAGGACTTGTTCCCGGAAATTGCTCCGTGCAACACAATCACTGAAGACGCCAATGCTGTTACAGAGACGTCCTCAGCAAAGGATCAACCCCTTGATCCTGAGAACGATCTTCCAAAAGAAGACCCTTCTCTAGAGGCTCTTGAAGTTGGTAGAGGTACCCGTTCTGGCCGGGATTACCACAAAAATTACAATCAACCCTCTTCTTCTTATGTAAATCCTTCAGGAAAGCAAGCTGTAAACGCCCCAAGTGGCAATAATAATGAAAATGCAGGCCCGAAGGAGGCTTTCAAGTACGACTTGATTGAGCACTTCAAACACATACCTGCACGTCTGCACATCCTTGACTAATTGCGAATGTCTCCACAGACTCGTGATAGTCTCATTTCAGAATTACAAAGGCTGAATACGGATGTCGACAAACATGCCCCACAAGTCCTACAAATTGAAATGGACTATAGGGTCAAAAAATCAAAGACTCCCTCAAAGGGAGAAAAGAAGAAAACTGAGGGATCAAGCAATGAATGCCTCTCAGTACAAAAAGCAGCAAGTGCAACAATTGCCTTCGATAAGGGTGACCTCCTCCTAGGCGAAGCAAAGCACAACCGTCCCTTGTACTTTACGGGGTACGTCAAAGAAATGCCAGTACAAAGGGTTCAGATCGATCCAGGTTCTGCACTCAACCTCATCTCTACTTCGGCACTCGAAGAGCTGGGCATCCCACCTAGCAAACTGAGTCACACGTCCGTATCCATCTTCGGATATGACGGCAGCGCTCAAAGGCCTATCGGCAAAATCAGGTTCAAATTGCAAATCGGTGATCTTATTTCTGAAGTCACTGTGTATGCAATAAGGACCCCTTCATGCTACAATATACTCCTAGGACGCCCCTGGATACATGAGAATGGTGTCGTCCCTTCAACTCTACATCAGTGCATCAAGTTCGTTGGCAACGATGGCTTGATACATCGAGTGTTTGCAGACAAAAAGCCCTTCAAAGGCAGAGATGTCCATTTTACAGATGCTCAAATGTATAAAGATGGAAAAGAAGAACAGGAGGAAAAAACAATTCGTTTTGTCGACAGTCTCCAGAAAGATAAAGGCAAGGCACCTCAGCAATCATCGGAGGAAAACAAACCCTCCACCAAACTCGAAGTAAGCGGCCAAGCTCCCATCGTCGTCTCCTTCAAGTCTCCAAAGCCTTTGGTAATCATTACCAAAGCAAAGAAGACAAAACAAAAAACTGGGGGCAAGTTCACTCTCTCCTTTGTGTCTATTATGCATGACACAGACTCAGAGTCAGAGCCAGAAGATGACACAGCATCGAGCCGAGCTGATACTCAGCAAAATCAGCTCACTCTCACTCCATTGGAGACACTTGCAGACATAGAAGATCCTACGTCTGCCTCCTTTGTTATCCCGGCAACTTCGCCAAAAGAAAAAACAATCTTCTTCCACAGGTCGGGAGCATCTCCACTGAACTCTCTGCTTGAACCATTCCAAAATGAAGGTATGCCTCAGCTATCCCTGTATAGTCCAATGGCACAAGCTATCATGAAGAAAATGGGCTACGACGCTCAAAATCTGACTGGTTTGGGAGGTGGCCGTGGTATTCTCACACCATTGGAACCCACCCTGATCAAAAGTCAACTAAAAGATTGGAAAATCCACCTTCACAAAGGCAAGTCTTCATATGGGTTGGGGTATGATCCTACCGCTCCTATGAGACCGTTAACACCATGGCTGCAAAGTCGCTTTACCAACCAAGCCTCAACATCTCATGAAGACATCGATATCCCTGGATATCTCTTTGAGGAGTTACTCGTCAAAAATCCTGAAAGCTCCTCCAATTGGTATAATTTCTCTGATAATAAAGAGGAATTGCCCGATGACGTAGACGAGCGGTTCTCTGTCCCAGAAGAATCATCGTCTCCAAAAGAAGTACCTTACTTCAACCCAATTCCAGCAAATGATTGGGACCATCTCATTGCAAGCCTTGAGAAGGATAGCATTGAGAAGGATACTGTTCCAGAAGATTAATGGACAGAAACAGAGCCTCAGTCTGAAAATTTCTCTGGCACTCCAGAAGGTCTTGTTGAGTTGGAAGCCTCCGAAAATACTGTGGAGGAACCGCCTTCAAACCTTCCGACAGAAGACCCTGTTCAAAAGATAGACTTGGGAACACCTGATAACCCACGTCTTGTATTCATAAGCAAGAATATAAAGGATGATGAATTTCCTGAGTATATCTCTTTTCTTCGTGAGTTCGTTGATTGCTTTGCATGGTCTTATGCCGAAATGCCTGGCTTGGATCCCAAAGTAGCAGTCCACAAGCTCAACTTGCAAAAAGAAATCAAGCCTATCAAACAAGGCCAAAGAAGATTCCGTCCCGACGTGATGGACAAAATCGAACAAGAAGTTCAGAAACTCAAAAACGTTGGCTTCATCCGCGAGGAACAGCATCCTGAATGGTTGGCCAATATTGTCCTCGTGACAAAGAAAAATGGGCAGATAAGGGTCTGTATCGACTACAGAGACCTAAATAGTGCATGTCCTAAAGATGAATTCCCGCTCCCCATACCAGAGGTGATGATTGACAACACCTATGGGTTCGAGCGAATGACGTTCATGGATGGATTCTCTGGATACAACCAGATAAAGATGCATCCTGACTATGAAAGGCATACATCATTTCGGACACCATTCGGCGTGTATTGCTACACTGTTATGCCGTTTGGCCTGCAAAATGCAGGTGCGACATATCAGAGGGCTATGATGAAAATATTCCAAGATATGCAGCACAAGACGGTCGAATGCTATGTTGACGACCTCGCCATAAAAAGCAGAAGAAAAGAAGACCATCTCGATGATCTCCGAGAAGTCTTCCTCCGACTCCGCAAACACAAATTGCGGATGAATCCACTAAAGTGCTTCTTCGGTGTCTCATCGGGTAAGTTTCTCGGATTCATAGTACGGAAAGCTGGAATAGAAGTTGACCCCACCAAAGTCAAGGCTATCATGGAAATGCCATCTCCCAGAACCCTAAGAGAATTAAAAGGGCTTCAAGGAAGGCTGGCCTATATTCGACGGTTTATCTCCAATCTATCAGGGAAATGCCGTCCATTCTCTCGCTTAATGAAGAAAGGCGCGGACTTTGTCTGGGATGCTGAATGTGAAAATGCATTTCAAGACATCAAAGCATACCTCATCAAACCTCCAGTGCTGGCTGCCCCCACAACTGGAAAACCATTTATCTTGTACACAAGAGCTCTCGACCACTCTTTGGGTGCTCTGCTCGCACAAGAAAATGACGACGGAAAAGAAGCTGCTCTATATTACCTTAGCCGCATGATGGTAGGTGCAGAGCATCGCTACTCCCCAGTCGAAAAAGAATGCCTTGCAGTAATGTTCGCCGTACAAAAGCTGCGTCACTATCTGCTGTCAAATACAGTCTACCTGGTTTCGAGGATCAACCTCCTAAAGGTCCTTGTCACAAAAGCAGGTTCTCTCAATGCCCGACTAGCAAAATGGTCCATTCTTCTATCACAATTTGATATTAGGTATGTACCACAAAAAGCAATCAAAGGCCAAGCTCTAGCAGACTTCCTCGCAGAGCATCCATTGCCTAAAGATTCTCCACTCAAGGATGATCTCCCAGACGAATTTGTCTACAATGTGGAAACTTCCTTGTCAAATGCTTCCTGGGACATGTACTTTGACGGTGCAACCAGGACAAATGAAAAAGGAAAGCAAATATCGGGAATCGGCATCCTCTTCGTCAGCCCCGACAAATACATGATTCCACACACCTTCTCGCTACTGGAACCATGTTCAAACAATGCAGCTGAGTACCAGGCCCTGATTGTTGGATTGGAACTCGCCCTCGAATCCGGCATGACCATGTTAGAAGCTTTTGGAGACTCTCAACTGGTCGTCAACCAGATGAATTGGAAATATGAAGTCAGGAAGCCTGATTTGCTACCTTACTACAATAAGGCGCAGTCGCTTCGACAAAAATTCAATATCTGCCATATCACCCATATCCTCAGAGGTGAAAACATCCGTGCAGATGCCCTGGTTGGACTTGCCGCATCCATGGCAATCCAAGAAGGGGAAAACATGCAAGTCATAGTGTGTCAAAGAAGGATTTTCCCTCCTCTCAACACACACCAAGCAGTTGCTGAATGCCACCAAGTGGTTAGAAGTCGGATGTCCATCCTCAAACCTCCGATTGGCGACTGGAGAGATCCGTTCATTGATTATATCATGTTCGGAATACTACCTGAAGATCCAAAAGAGCAGGTAAGCATCCAAAGACGAGCCCCAAACTTTCATTTGGATATACCTTCAAAAGCACTTTACAGAAAATCCTTCAACGGGGTACTCCTACGCTGCTTATCACAACAAGAGGCTGAGGAAACTCTCAAAGAAGTACATGCTGGTCTTTGTGGAGCCCATCAGGCTGGCCCTAAGCTCTACAACCAGATAAAAAGGCTAGGTTACTATTAGCCTACCATGGTAACTGATGCAATACAATTTGCCAAGCGCTGCCAAAAATGCCAGATTCACGGAGATTATGTCCACATGCCTCCAGAATGGCTACATCCAACAGCAATCTCATGGCCTTTCGAAGCCTGGGGTATGGACATCATAGGTCCTATTTCTCCCCCATCAAGCAAAGGTCATCGCTTCATCTTCGCCGCTACGGATTATTTCTCCAAGTGGTCGGAAGCATTTGCGCTCAGCGAAATGAAGACTTCATCAGTCCTTCAGTTCTTGCGCACCAACATTATTTGTCGCTTCGGCATACCTAAAAGATTCGTCCATGATAACGGACCACAATTCCGGGATCACAGATTCTATAGGTTCTGCGACAAGTACAAAATCCAAAGTTGTCCTTCGACTCCATATAATCCAGCAGCGAACGGACTAGCAGAAGCCTTCAACAAGACACTCTGCAAAATTCTCAAGAAAATGGTCTCTAGTCACAAAAGAGACTGGGGCGACAAACTACTAGAAGCTTTGTGGGCCTATCGAACCACCGTTCGAGGACCAACCCATAGCACACCATTCTCTTTGGTCTATGGATGCGAAGCTGTTGTCCCTTTGGAAATACAAATTCCTTCCTTAAGGGTATCTTTGCAAAATGACATTACGTAAGAAAGCAATGTCAAACTGAGACTCCAAGAGCTGGATAATCTCGATGAAAGACGACTCGAAGCTCTACAAAGCATTGAGTTGTACCAAGCAAGCATGGCAGGATCTTTCGACAAAAAGGTCAGGCAACGCGCCTACAAAAAGGGTGACTTGGTTCTTGCAGTAAAAAGACCCATAGTCTTTACCCACAAATCCAAAGGCAAATTCAAACCAAAATGGGAGGGACCCTTCGTTATCGACGAAGTCTTCTCCAATGGTGCATACGCTCTTCTAAACATGGAAGGAGACAGATGTATGCTACCCATCAACGGCAAGTTCTTGAAGCGGTACTACCTTTGAAGACTTCCTCAAACGGGTTAGAGCAATATCTACATGGCTAAAGCGTATTTCCAAGGTACTTTAGTGCTCATCAAACCCACCTCTTTTGAAATTTTCATCTTTATGTTGAAGTTTCCAAAAAAAAAATAATCTCTCAAAACAATGCTTACTTTCATCGTTTCATTGTTCAAAAAGAAAAAAAATCAAAATCCAAAAATCCAAGTTTAGGAGCCTCTTCCTAGACTTGACCAAAATTTTCGATCCTTGAACCCAAAATTCATGGTTTGAAACAAAAATCGGGACTTAGGAATTTTCACCCTAAACCGCCTCGGCTTTTACAACCAAAATGGTTTTAAGTCGAAATTTATGACCTTCGTGTCTTTAAACAAAAATTTTGGTTTTTAGAAACCGCGGGGAAGCGACATTCAGTCGATACTCGCAAAACCCAAAAAACCGGAAGGATGTGAACCCCATTCGATACTTCCAAAACCCAAAAATCGCAAGGAAGCGAACCCCATTCGATACTTGCAAATTTCAAAAAATCATGGAGAAGCAACAAACCAGTTGATATCCACAACCCAAATTTCAAAAATCTTGGAGATACAACATACCAGTTGCTATCCACAACCCAAATTTCAAAAATCTTGGAGATGCAACATACTAGTTGCTATCCACAATCCAAATTTCAAATGGTTCGAGAAAACCTCAAAAATCGCGGAGAAACGACATCAAGTCAATACCCGCAAAACCAAAAGTTTTGGGAAACGCAGGGAAGCGACGCTTAGTCGATATTTGCACCCCAATCCGCGAGGAAGCGACATTCCATCGATACTCGCAAAACCTAACCCGCGAGGAAGTGACATTCCATCAATACTCGCAAAACCGAATGAGCAAGGAAGCGACATTCCATCGATACTTGCAAGACCATTCAGCGGGAAGGCGACATTTAGTCGATACCTGCATTTTGAAAACCAAAACTCGGCTATAAACGCCAAAATCCGGCTACAAATGCCAAAGTCCGGCTATAAATGCCAAAACAAAAATATTTTTGGCTATAAACGCCAAAATCGGCTTTCATGCCAACAAAACAAAACTTGGTTTTCAAAAACTTGGCTATAAATGCCAAAATCTGGTTATAAACGCCAAAACTCGGCTATAAACGCCAAAATCGGCTTTCATGCCATCTCAAAATCGGCTCTCATGCCACAAACAAAATTTTTGGCTCTCATGTCATCTCAAAATTCGGCTATAAACGCCAAAATTCGACTATAAATGCCAAAACAAAAAAATCGGCTATAAACGCCAAAATCTGGCTATAAATGCCAAAATTCGGCTATAAATGCCAAGACAAACAAAATAAAATTCGGCTTCTATGCCATTCTAAAATTCGGCTTTCACGCCATCCAAAAATTTTGGCTCCCATGCCGCAAAACAAATTTTGGCTCTTACTTGCCATCCAAATTTTTGTTTTCAAACCATCAAAAACAAGGCTTTCAGCCACAAAATTGGCTTTCATGCCCAAAACAACCCTTCGACAAAAGATTTTCACAAAATGACAATCTTTTGATCAAATCCTTAAACAAACATTCCCATCAAACTTTTGCTCAAAATTGTTTTCATCAAAAAATGATTTAAGTGAAAGGAAGGGGATACAAAATATAGTACCAAAATTGTTTATACATGGAGGTACCAAAAAAAAAAGAAGAAAAAGGAAAAAGAGTTTGTTACAACTCAGGAGCTCAATCCTACTTGGTCTTCAACCAAAGGTCCAACTCCTCAAGCAGACCCTTGGCCTTAACTTCCAAAGTTTTTAGGCCACGCTCCTTCAAGATGTCCCCATAAAACGCGGCCGAATGTCGTGACCCATCTACAGCACGAGGAAGCTCTTCCCAGAGGACCTGCCACTGGTCATGCTCCTGAGTCTTCCTCCGGACATTACCTTCAGCTTCCTCAACCTGGCGAATGAGAGTCCCCTCTTTGTCACGAGCCTCCACAATGGCGGTCCATTTGGCAGCAGCTTCTTCCTCCAAAAGATCAAGACGCTGCCTAGCCTCGACAACCTCCTTATCAAGGCGGTCCAAGTCTTGCTTCAGCCCCATGATGGATAACTCGGTAACGTTCTTCTCCCGAACGATCTGCCTCCGAGTCTTCGTGACCTCAGTCAGCTCAGCTTTGACTTTTGCTGGAAGGTTTTAAGAACGTCTCATCAAAGAAGTCACCATCTGGGAAACTCTTGGTCTCAGTCCATTTGTTCCCCAAGGTGATGATCTCCTCAACAAAATCCTCGGCACTTGCGATGTCCAGACCGACTTCTTTGCTATCAGCGAGGATGTCCTGCACATGCTTGATCATGCCAAAACCAGCTTCCAAATGACCTGAAGAAAGAGTCTCAACCCATGAGCTCAAGACAGTCTTCAACACCTTCCTAGCATACTGAAGGTGCGGTGCAGATGAGGATTCGCCATGCTCTGGTGCCCGACTGCCCACGTCATGCTCCATTGGAAGAGTAATCAATAAACTCTTTCCAACGGAACAAGCTGACTCATTGAAAGTAAAAGAAGGCCCTACTTCTGCATCAGCAGCAGGTATCCCCTGTTCTGGCTCTGAGGAAGACGGAGGAATCTCTCCTGCTGCTTCACAATCTGTCAAAGAAAAAAAGAAGGAAAAGACAAAAAGGTATGAATATAATCTTGTCAAAAATATATCAAGATTATTATTGCAAGTATACCTGCTTCAACGACCGGCGGAGTACTCTCTGCCTCTTTGAGCTCATCCGAAGCATCATCAAAAGTTGCATCCATGGATGGCTCGAAATCGTCGGAATCCTCTGGCAAGTCAGCTACATGTTAGCAAATGACAGCAAAAGAAAAAAACAAGAAACAAAAGCCAAAGCAAATCATACCAGGTGAAGGTTCTGGAACCACTCCAGAGTCCCTGGGCTCTTCCTCAGATGCCACGATTGGATCCGTCATCGCCTCATCGGCAGGAACCTCAGGCGTCACCAGGTCATCATCCTCTGCTAAATAAAGAAGCAGCAGATCAAAACAAAATCTTTCACAAAAAAAAAAGGCGAAGGAAGAAACAAAAGGAAAGAAAGGGGATCATACCAGCTATCTCCTCTTCTCTGCTTCTCTTCTCCGGAGGCTCGTCAGCATCCTCAGACACCTCCTCAGCAATGGTGAGAGGAACTTCAAGATCAGAAGGACTATCGTGCCGTCTCGTGTTACGGCGTTGTCCTCTCCTCCTCTTGCCTCGGCGGGTCAATCTGCTCGACGATCCTGCCCCACTATCAACATCAGGCCTCTCACAAGAGTCCCCACTGGATGGTCTACTTTTCTCAGTAGACTACATGGAAGCCTTCGTATGCTCTGCCTGCATCATAGCATCGATCTCGGCCTCCTCTTCCTCCAGCTGTCTCAGACCTCACCAGGAATCCCTTGTGCAGCTCCTGATCTGATGATGTCCTGCCCGTTGAGAAAGCCTATCTTGTGCTTCTCTCCAGAAAGGAAGGCCAAAACTTCCTCCCGACGGACACCATCCGATTTGCCAAGACTCTTCCCAGGAGATTGCTTAATATCAAGCTCTTTCTTGGAAAGCTCCCGGTACACTGAAAAGCTCTCCACGAACCACTTCGTGAAGCCAGCAGTCCGGAAGGTGGGCAGCTCAGGATAGGAAATCATGGCGGTAGTGTCCTCGGCGCTATAAAATGCCCATGTATTTCTCCCATCCTGCAGACCTCCAAAACGCTTCACCATACTCGAAGGCGCTCCAACAACGCCTTGAGAGAAGCCAAGTTGCAACGTAAAACGCAAAGGCACACACGGTTGGATGTCGATGAAAAGATGTCTACGGTACACCATCGTACCAACCCGTATGTTGAAGAACCACCTCTTCTCCGCGTCCGTCAAAGCATAATGTCTTCCCGACCCTGCCCTGGTCGAATCACGGGAGACACCAAAGTCAAAAGCCTTCTTCCGCGAGCCCGGAGAAAGCTTCACTGAAGACTGCCCAATCTCGACGTCCCTAAATCGTCGGATCCTTAAACGGGCAGATAAAAGTGATTCGTGAACGGCTGTCCCTCTAGCCAAACGAATCATAAAGGGATCTTCGTCCTGTGCAACTCCCAAACGATGGAAGCTAGGACAGTGGTATACATACCACGAATAGAAGATATGGGCAGAAAACACCCTATTCATGGGAAGCCCAAGCCGAACCAGGAAAGCAGTAGCCTACAGTTCGGTACACAAATAGGAGTAAAGAGCAGGTACCAAAGCCAGCCGCTCTCCAAACGCCATCTGACAAGCCGGAAAAATACAGTACGGCCTGATGTGCGTCCCATCTCCTCCAGCAAAAACAGCCTCACCCAGCCAGTAAGTGAGGTAGACAGCGAGATCTCTCCGCAACGCAATGTCAGGACAAATGGCATCCGCGCTTGTGAAGAACTTCTCCAAATCTTCTCGCATAGCAGCGATCTTCTTCAAACTTGATGCTTTAGCCCTAACATCCTGGGCCATGCCATCAGAAGAATCCCCGCTGTCAAAAAAGTTGGAGCTGCAACTTCTCCAACGCTACATCTAACTTTCGAGCCCTCCTTCTCCTTCAAAAAATCATAGAAGGCGACAAGCTGAAAGTACACAAGCCTAAACTCCTCTGACTGCTCCTCAAGGACGCTGTCAATAGGCATAAACTCCTCATAGAGTTTGCCAAGGATAGGCAACCCGGTGATGGCGCTCAGCTCCTTCAAAGAAAAACCAATCTCACCATTCGTCACAATGAAGGTGTTGGTTTGTGGAAGGAATGACTCCAGCATGGCCATGAAAGCCTCATCGGAGAAAACGACGGTTTGCCGAAAAGCGCGAACTGCGTCAAAAATCTCGGCCTCCCGAAGAACGGCCTCACCAACCCTCAAGGTGTGATCAGTCCATGACTCCCAGCTTGAGTCAGCACTGAAACGGCCACGAAGTCGAAAAGGCTTCACCCAATTGCTGCCGTCAGCCCGAAAAACGCCAAGGCCCACCGGTCTCAAATCGATCGATGGATGATCAGAACCTTGGTAGCCACTGGCTGGCATCAACGTCCATATGGACATGTGGCTTCTCTGCAAAACCGGAAGGTCCACCAACAAAAACCCCGGTCTTGATCACACTGGTCCTCTTCACCCAACTCGGAGGATCTTCCCTCTTAGGGCACGTGGGAGAAAAGCTCAGGATCGAGATGGTCCGATCAAAAGACGACCGGGTAGAAATAGTTCTTTCCTCACCATCTGCTATGTAAGAGAACTGAAAACATCTCCTTTGGTATGTCAAGTCGTCGGGGACTGCATCACCGAAGAAGAAGGCAGGCTTGAGCACAACGCTCTGATCGTCCGTAACCCAGGGACGGCTGCTTACCATGATCTTATAGAACTCCTCATCCTTGAGAGCGATTAATCGCTGTCTCATCTCATCACGATTGAGGGAATCGCATTCTTCCAAGTTTTTCTCCACAAACTAGACCTTCTCCCAAGCCTGCTGAACGGCAGCATTGGAAGATCTAGCAGACCGACGAGGTGCGTCAGTAACAGGACCTTTACCTTTGTTCGTTCTAGAAGAACTACCTACAAAAGATGGAAGAGAAAGGATCAATCAACATGACAGAATTCTACTACAAAAAATTCTAGCAAAATTTTGACATGATTCCGGGGCAATTCCAACGAAAAGGAAAATACTCCGAAAAAAAGACAGGAAGTCTGAAGATGAGCTCAACATCGCTGCGAGCTCATAGTCAGTGGAGAATTCTCAAAGAAGGCTCGAACTCAACATCACTCCGAGAACGAGCCAATCTCATCAAACTTCCGCAAAATCTGGAAAATAGCTCAACATTGCTGCGAGCTTCAGAATCCAAAAATTACAAAACTTCCTCAAAATCCAGCAAGACCGAGAAAGAGCTCAACATCGCTGCGAGCTCAAAATCCCAACACTTGCAAAAGATTTTCAGGTATGCATCATCATACTTCCAAGTCTATTTACCAAAACTCATGCATCAAAATATATCATCATGCATTAGATGCTAGGAAAACCTTGACCAAAGTTTGACCAATTCCAACCCAATTTGGTCAAAACCAATCAAACTTTGTCCAAGTCAAAAATCATGTTGGCTTGACCTAGAGACTCTAGCCTTCTATCTTGATGCATCAAACAAAAAAATGCATACATATTGAAATTGCATAGCCTCATTATCATAGTGAGCAAACAAGGAAAAAGAAAAAGATAGAAAAAAAATCTCAGAAAGAGCCAGAAGAAAAAAAAACAGAAACAGCAAAAAAAAAAAAAAAAAAAAAGAGAAACACGCTGAAAAAAAAAAAAGGGAATCAGCGTGGAGAGAAAAAAAAAACAGAAAGAAAAAAAGGAGTTCACGAAAAAAAAAGAGAGAAAACAGTGAAAAGAAAAAAAAAAGAAAGAAAAAAAAAGAAAGAAAGAAAAAAAGAGAGAAGCATGAAAAAAAAAGAAAAACGTGCATGAAAAGAAAAGAAAAGAAAAGAAAAAAGAAAAGAAGGAAAAAATGAAGAAGCTACTTCTACAATGGAGATTCTTGAGGAAGAAAACTTACTTGAAGCCATTGATGGAGAAGAAGAAGAAAAGCTTGGAGATCCTTGAAGAAGAAAAAGTACTTCTTGCCTTGGGGAGCACTCTTGAAGATTTCTTGCAAAAAGAAAGCAATGGAGCAAAAGCATCAACCCTCTTGCTTTTATAGAAGAGAGCAAGCCAAAAGAGGAAACAAGGAGAAAAGAAAGGAGGTAAGTGCTAAAATTTAGCTACTTTCCCAAAGAGAAAGATATTTTGAGAGAATCTTTCCACAAAAAAGAAAACTTGAGAAATTCTCTCCAAGTTAAGATATTTTTAGATATTCTCTACACAAAAGACATATTTTTAGACATTCTTTACAAATATGACACCATATGAGATCTAGGCCATCTCCAAAGCCTAAGGTCCCATGGGTTAGCCCATATGAGCCAGGTTTGACCACCTAGGCACTAAAATTGGCTTTTAGTCAAAATATTCCTCTTACCAAGAGCAAAAAAAAGAAAAGAGCAAAAAAAAGTCCCATGCCTCTTTTGAGTTGATGGGACCATTCAAAAAAAAGAAAAAAGAAAGTCCCATGAGTTTCCAAAAACCAAACCATCCAACCTCATGAACCAAATTGAGCCAAAATCTTGAAATTGACATTTCACAAAACCAAATTCCGGTCCCCTAGCTCGCCACATACAGCTTGTTAGGTCACAAGACCAAAACCAAAATCAAAATCCAAAACATACAAACCAAACCTGACCCCCCAACCTGCCACATACAGCTTGTTGGGTCACAAGGTCAAAATCAAAATCAAACCCCGACCCCCTAACCTGCCATATACAGCTTGTTAGGTCACAAGGTCAAAAACCAAAATCCAAAACCCAAAATCCAAATACCCCATGTCATTTTCAAAACTTTGCCTTGAGATGGTACGTGATCCCTCTCACTACCATAAAATTCCCCCGGAAACTCAGAAGGCTATTCAAAAAAAAAAAAAAATGCTCAAGACTCTTGGTCAAGTTGGAACCTTTCCTCCAAGTTTCTCTTCGAGGCACATCGACTCCAAAAAGCTACTCGTCGCTGTACCTCGAGGGGGCATTTGTTGACACCAAAAAAGTCAATATGTCTCCTCAACATCGAGAAGCCTCCTGAAGCTGCATCCTGCTAAAAATAGGCAAGGCTACTTCAAGCATCAGATTTTGTCAGAATCAGACAGAAACTGAGAGGTCCTTCAAGACAGCTAAGAGAGGGGTACACCTGAGGTTTCAGGTCATTCCGACATCGTTTGGCCCAACTTCACCGCTCCGACAGCTAAACAGGCGCTCCCGGCGGCGACATCATCAAAGATACCAAAACTTTGATCAAAGCCTAAGGATGACTCCAGCATGTCTCAAAAGGGCTCCATGCCAAATTTCAAGTCAAACCGACAACGTTTGACCCTCCATCAATGCTCGAGCAGCAAAATCAAGCCTCCCGGCGGCGGGAACCACCGAAGCCTTCGCTCATCAAACCAAGTGCATGAGTGGCTTCAACATGCTTCCAAAAGGCTGAACGTCGAATTTCAGGTCATTCCAACAACGTTTGACCAGGTTTCGACGCTCCGAAAGAAAATCAAGCCTACTGGCGGCGGAGCTCCCCGGGACCATGGTTTCCAAGACAGAGCCTGTGGATCATCTCAAAATGACTCCAATAGGTTCCCTGTCAAATTTCAGGTCAATCGGACATCGTTTGACCGCACATCAACGCGCGGCATCTCCCTCGCGGCAAAATCAAGTATACTGGCGACGGGACCCCAAACGGCTTCAAAACTCAAACAAAAGCCTATGGTTGATCTTATTTATTACTCAGGAGGCTTCACCTAAAATTTCAGGTCATTCCGACATCGTTTGACCAAGTTTCAGCTTCTGGCGGAAAATCAGCAGCTCTACGCGACAAAGTCTTCGGCTTTCCCTGAAAATTGGAAACTTTGCACTCTAAAAATGCAAGGATTCTCATCAAGTTTTCTACAGGGAAATCAAGCCAATAAATGAGAAGAAATGTCAGGAAAAATACAGAAGAAAACGGCGACGAAAAAGACCGCAAAACGGGCCAAAAAGGAGAGAAAAACCCCCAGGGTCGCCGGCGACCCTGGCTCATGGTCGCCGGCGACCATGGAAGTCCAGGTCACCGGATTTTTCGCCGGTGACTCGTTTTTCCGTCCCTTTTCGCATTTCGCGCACTTTGGCCCCTGTGGTTTCCTGAAAATGTGATTTTTAGTGCTTGAAATTGACTCATATCCGACGACATCTCAGATCCGCCGTCAAAAGCATAAAATCATCATTGATCGCTCCAAGATCGCCGACCGGTTGACCTAAAAAGTGCTCTTTCTATCCGACCGATCGAGAAATCGACAAGACAGATGTCACCGGCCCACTGCTAGCTATCAATGTCTGAAATTACACGGTCATCCGATGTCGATCAGCATGTAGATCCATCGGTGATCATCTCCAAAAGAATCCTAAAAGACGCGGCGCGGCCCGCGACTCTTCAACTGCTCGGTGACCATTTAATGCAGTTAATTGACTAGCTTTATTGCAGTCATTAATTCATTTCTTTGGACGACCCAATCAGAAGCAAGCATCCAAGAGTTACAAATCAATTAAGTCATGGCATTCAAGCCATGAAACTCCTCCCATTATGGTAATTAAGGTGATTAAAAGCCCTTAATCTCCATCGGCCAATCAGATTCAAGGAAAAAAGAGTTACAAAATCAAGAAATAAATCTTGTAACTCCTCCCATTAAAGCCATTAAAGCCCATAAACTCTCCTAATGGCTACCAAGAGCCTATAAATAGGAGAGCTTTCCAAGAAGGAAGGGATGGGAAAAGGACGAACGGAAAACCGAAGATCGAAAATCAAAAGGTGCAGAGAATCCCGAATTCCAGATAGACAGAGTCTAGAGAAAGAGAGAAAATTCTGCAGAAATTCTACATCAAGCACCACTACAAGGTGACAAAAAGTCCCTTGGGGGGTACTCCCCCCCAAGGTCCTTGCCTTCTCCCGCTGCCTCCAATGGCTTAGACGTGGCTTTTCAGCCCGTCTACTTAGTTTTTTATTGGACATAGGACCTTCTCCTGGTCTTTGTCCTCTAAAATCTGAGGTTATAGCCAAGCCAAGCGAATCAAGAGCATCCTCTGTTCTCATCTGCATTGATGATGGCAAAGCCCACACATGGCTTGCGACCGTCAATCTGAACGAGTCCCCCACAATCTCCTGAAAAGTTAGATCCTCCTTTTCTTGCTTTTCATTGTAGTTTGTATTTTTCTAAAAGAGACAAAAATCACAACTCTTGTCTTTCATTATTGATGAGAATTGTAAATCGGCTATAAACGGCAAAATCGGCTATAAATGCCAAACAAAATCGCCTTTCACGGCAAACCAAGAAAATGTCTCTTTTCTTAAATATTTGTGCAATGGAAAACTTGAAAGAAGTTGATTTCCTTTTTACTTGAGAAGGTTGATCTCCGGATTAACACTTGCAATTCCAAGTAAAATAGAAAATCTGGCACACCCACACAAAGAAATGTTGATGCACGCTTCAGCCCCTCGGGCGCAAAAGGGCCGGACCCGACAGACTCCCACGTCCGCCGACCCCGGTAGCACCCTCGGCAGGAGCGCGTTCCATCAGTCTGGCAGGTAGATGAAAAGATATAAATATTTAATAATAAAAATCTTTATCTTGGAAAACATGTAAACCTGTTTAAACAATGACTTTCGAGAAGTAAATGAATCATTTCATTGAAAACACATATGCAGTAATAAAACATGTAGGGTAACCAAGGAAATCGGGAAACAATCAAGATGGCATCCACAAGAAGCTAAATCCTCTATCACCGAAGTGACGTGAGTATCGGGTGTTGACCTCAGTCACCGAAGTGAGGAGGTGCAACCAAGTTACATATACATATACAATAATACGGGACAGGACCGCGGTAGCAAACCGGATATCGGGAATCACGGTAGCGAACCGGATATCGGGAACCACGGGAGCAAGCCGGGTATCGGGACGGGACCACAGTTAATAAACCGGGTATCGGGACCCAAGCTGCAGCTGGCGGGACGAGAAGGGATCTCCAAGTCGGTAGATCAGACCGACAAGGTTATACAAGCTTAGTGGTGCCGACTCATAGGTCAAATCACATAAATCGAGACAGGTATAAAACAAATCTAGTGCAAGGCTATAAGCGGGCAAGACGGGGTACTCAAGGCACAATCATCATTTCAGTATCGGGTCATGAGCATCGGGGCTAGCACAAGGCTACAAATACAATTCCGTGCTTTCGGGTTGATAAATCGTAACTCGTAAATTTCGGAAATAAAAGAGTGAAATAAGCTTTCGAAATATTGGGATGAGTATCAAGGTTCGAAGTTGATTCAAGTGCATAGGGATCCCGAATGTCTATTTAATAAAACTTGGTACTCCTTGGGTTTGAGGGCATTCCGGCTCCTTATACACTTGAAGGTTTCCAAAACTTCCATGAATGCTTGTGATAATGGTTTCGTTCTCATCCAGGCTCCATACATCACCCTATAGTTCTCTTGACACAACAAGGCTCCCAAAGAACCTTTCATAATCCATGAAAATGTTTCACTTCAGCTCTAAACACATCCCTTGTGCAACAGCAACCATCGTTCGAGCGGACATTACAGTTTGCTCGAGCGGATGAGCCTCTGGAATGGTTTCTGGGAGGGTTCACTCGAGCAGACATATGTTCGCTCGAGCGGACCTGCCCAGTTCAGGATGGTACGAGCGAACGATTTGTGCGTTCGACCCAACCACTCACTGGATGGCTGCTGAAAGAGTTCGCTCGAGCGGACACTGGGTTCGCACGAGCGAACAGCTCTCTGGAATGGCACGAACCCTTTCCTGGGCAGTTCGCTCGAGCGAACTGTCCAGAACTGAGTTCGGGATGGTTCTGCTCTTCCATTCTTCCCTTCTCTCAAAACCCATTTTGAGCCTCTTTCCTACAACATAATGGGAGGCTCTCAACTCCCTTCAATCATTACTCAACCATCATCCAATCTCTCCATTTTTACAGTCATACAATCACCAAGAGAAGGAAACATCCATCATCACAAGGATTCACTTAGACATTATACAAAAGATGAACTCAAAGGTTACAATCCATGATTTAAAGACAATAGATGAAACCAAAAGCTAGAAATCATGTTTCAAGACAATAAAGAGGCTTACCAACCCCTTTCATAGCATTTAATATCATTGAATGCAAATAAAAACAAGGCATTAATGAAGTAATAATTCAAACACATTTATCATAAAACTCATTAGAAGCTAAACTATCCATTCAATCCACTTGCCTTAAGGTTCTCTATGCAAGAAAATCAAGCTATTACTCTCTTCCTCCAAGCCAAGAATGCTATCTACACAAAACCCCCAAATCCAAACCGTAAAATGGGTCAAACCAAGAAACAAGAAGAGATAACTCTCAACAAAGAAGATAGAGCTCTCCTAAGACTAGAAGAGCATGAATCTAAGAGATTAGGGAGGAAGCTTATTTGTAGGTTCTTCAAATGGATAAGGTGAGCTCAAAGAGGGTCTTGAGTTGAGTAGATCCTTCCACAAATGGTATTAAAGAGAAGCTTGCAAGGAGGGGAAGAGGGTGGTGATCTCCATTAGTGCTCTAGGTGCAAGCTTGGTGGAGATTTGGTGGTGAAGAAGCAAGGAGAAGAAGAAGAAGAAGATGAAACCCTAGGTCTCTTGTGCTTGTGCTGGAAAAGGGAAATGGAAGAGAAGGGTTCTCTATTTAAAGACCATGGGTGTGGGCTCCACCACTAACGAACTCTTTGGGCTGAAATCACTACTATCGAGACCTCGGACGAAAACGACGAAGAAGAGAAAAGTGATCACCGAAATATCTAGTTTCCAAAAAGTATATGTTTCGCGGGTTTTGGGGATATCGACTTTTGGGTACAGATTTCATGTAAAAAGACTGGTTTGCCCTCAATGCAAGAAAATCGGGTTTCGGGGTTCCAAACGGGTACGGGATCAACATGAAAGTTGCAGGGATTAAGAAGACGAGTAAAACGGGATAGAAATGCAAATCACCGGAATACGAATAATCCCCCAACACTAGTAAAACTATCCAAAAAGAGAACCCTCAAAGGGTCCCACCAACACAAAGCACTAAAACTCTCCCGAAACAATAAAAAAAAAAGAGTTATTCTTGTCCAAGCTTAGTCAAAAATCACTAATCGAGCTTAGCACTAACACACAACGTAATTAGCACTAATCGAGGTCACTCGGGTCGGGGTCTTACATAACAAGTATGCAAAACATTTTAAGATTGAAGTTGGCATAATTTGTCGAACGTTTGCTCCTCTTGCATGTTCCACCTGGCCAACGGTTAAACAGGAACATAGGCAAATATTTTATGATCATATTTTGGTAATTCAGTCCTCAAAATTTTTATTTTTTGCTTTTATTTTGCATACTATGTAATTTGAAAGTTGGATAAAAAATTAAGTAATCTCTTTCCTCTAAAATATACCTAACAAACTTGTTATGAATGCATCTTATTTGTAGGACAAATTTGATATAGATCTTCATGATTCACGTTTGAAAAAAGCTATTAACAGTTATTTAGCATCAACTTTCAAAAACTATAGGAACAGATTGCACTCCCATTATAAGAGGGCTGGCAATCACGAGGTGGCATGTCAGAAACCTTATGAGGGTGTGTCACGAGAAGATTGGGAGCTGTGCTGCAATGGGTTTTGTTCAGAAGAGTTTCAGGTTAAATTTATTTTTAACTGTATTACCTACATAGAAATGATTTTTTTTTTTAGAAAATCTTGATGGCATTTCTAATTCATTAACTTGAATGCAGAAAGTTAGTAAAAAGAATTCTGAAAACCGACAGCTACTTAAAGTGAACCATTGTGTGGGTTCAAAATCATTTGTCAAATATCTTCACGAGACGGTACTAGTAATTCTAATATTTCAATAAGTATTGATTTATTAGCTTTTTTTTTTAAATTTAATATTGTGTTCGAATTTATACAGCGTGATGCTCCAATTGGTTGGATAGAATTGTGGCACAAGACACACTATAGTCAAGAGAAGGGTTGGTCTACTCCCGAGTGTAGCTACTCTATGTAAGGAAACTTTTTTTAAGTGTCATCTAATTAATTATTTCTTTTGTTCTTTAGGTAGCGTTTGGTTCGCTGGAATGGTTGTAGGCAAGAATGGAATGGAGACCAGAATGACAATGGAATGGAATGAGGCAGGAATAGTCAATTCCATTCCAGCGTTTGGTATGCTGAGGAATCAACCCAGTAATGGAATTCTGATTCCTATTCCTGCTTTTGGTACGCTGGAATGCTGCCTGGAATGGAATCAAATTTACATAAGATTGACCAAAATACCCTTGTTCGATTCTACTGTCACATTTGCATTGTTTGTGGTGGATGATTTGGGGGTGGGCCCTATAAAAGTGTAGTGAAAAAGTTTGTAATTTCTCATAATAATATATTATTATATTATATTATACTATTTGGGGGTGGGCCCCACAATGTGTAGTGAAAAAGTTTGCATTATAATATTTTGGGGTGGGCCCCACAAAGGTGTAGTGAAAAATTTTACAATTTCTCAAAATAATATATTCTTATATTATATTATAATATTTGGGGGTGGGCCCCACAATGGTTGGTTGAAAAAACCATGTAACATAGCCTCTTTTATAATAGTAGATAGATAGATAGATATAATATTTTGGGTGGGCCCCACAATGGTTGGGTGAAAAAAATATTATATTATTATTATTATGATATAATAATATATTATTATATTTTATTATAATATTTTGGGTGGGCCCCACAATGGTTGGGTGAAAAAGATATTATATTATTATTATTATTATGATATAATAATATATTATTATATATTATTATAATATTTTGGGTGGGCCCCACAATGGTTGGGTGAAAAGATATTATATTATTATTATTATGATATAATAATATATTATTATATTTTATTATAATATTTTGCGTGGGCCCCACAATGATTGGGTGAAAAAGATATTATATTATTATTATTATGATATAATAATATATTATTATATTTTATTATAATATTTTGGGTGGGCCCCACAATGGTTGGGTGAAAAAGATATTATATTATTATTATTATGATATAATAATAATATTACAAGCGAGGGTATTTTGGTCCCAACAAAAAGTTAGAAATGAATGGAATGGTGATTCCTTCCGTTTTTGGATGGAATGGTGATTCCCTCATATAAAGGAATGGGATTCCGGAGGTAATGGCCATTCCGCCCCTTTTTGGCGAACCAAACGCTGGAATGGTCATTCCGTTGGAATGACCATTCCATTCCGACCTCCATTCACGTGAACCAAACGCTACCTTAGTTTTTCTATACATGTATAAATATTTATGTGAATTTTTTTCTTTTTTAGGATAAAATGATTACACTCCAGTCGTAGCCCACAAAAGAGGATTCTCCCCCATTGACAGATGATGAGATATGCAAACGAGTGTTGGGTACAAGGCCCAGATATGTCCGAGGTCTTGGGCATGGTGTCGTGGCCCCTCCATCCTCTTCAACAGGCCTTCACAATAATCAGCGGGTGTGTAAGACCCCGACCCGAGTGATCTCGATTAGTACTAATTAAGTCGCGTGTTAGTGCCAAGCGTATTTGATAGAATTTACTAAGTTGGATTAGTATAGTTCTTGTTATAGCTTTGGGAATTTTAAGTGCTTGTGTTAGTGGGGCCCTTTGGGGGTTCCCCTTTGATAGCTTTGCGTTAATTTGGGAATCTTTCCGAGACCCCGATGACTTGTATGCCTACCCCGTTTCACTCATTCAGATAATCCCTACAACTTTCATGTTTGATCCCGTAACCGTCCGAAACCCCGAAACCCAATTTTCTTACATTGAGGGCAAAATAGTCTTCTTACATGAAATCTGTACCCAAAACTCGATATCCCCGAAACCCGCGAAACATATACTTTTTAGAAACTAGATATTTCGGTGATCATTTCTTCCTTCTTCGTCGATTTCATTCGAGATCCCGAAATTAGTGATTTCGGCCCTTAGAGATTCCCATTGGTGGAGCCCACACCCAACTTGTATAAAAAAAAGGAACCCTTCTCCCTCATTTCCCTTTTTCCAGCACAAACACAAAAGCTAGGGCTTTTTTCTTCTTCTTCTTCTTCCTCTTGCTCATCCACCACTAAATCTCCACCAAGCTTGCACTTTGAGTACTGTTGACACCAAAAATGTCACTTTGCCTCTTCAACATCAGGAAAGCTGCATGAAGTCGCAACCTGCCATAAATAGACAATGCAACTTCTCCAAAAAATCAAATCTTGTCAGAATCAAACAAAAACTGCAAGATCCTTCAAGACCGCCAAGGGAGGAGTACACAAGGAGTTTCGGGCCATTTCAGAATCATTTGGCCTAACTTCGCTTCTCCGACAGCTAAATTGGCGCTCCCGGCGGCGACATCATCGAAGACGTCAAAACTTCGATCAGAGCCTACGGATGACTCCAGCATGTCTCAAAAGGGCTCCATGCCAAATTTCAAGTCAAACCAACAACGTTTGACCCTCCATCAATGCTCGAGCAGCAAAATCAAGCCTCCAGGCGGCGGGAACCACCGAAGTCTTCGCTCATCAAACCAAGTGCATGAGTGGCTTCAACATGCTTCCAAAAGGCTGCACGTCGAATTTCAGGTCATTCCCACAACGTTTGACCAGGTTTGACGCTCCGAAAGAAAATCAAGCCTACCGGCGGCGGAGCTCTCCGGGACCATGGTTTCCAAGACAGAGCCTGTGGATCATCTCAAAATGACTCCAATAGGTTCCCTGTCAAATTTCAGGTCAATCGGACATCGTTTTACCACACATCAACGCGCGGCATCTCCCTCGCGGCAAAATCAAGTCTACTGGCGACGGGACCCCAAACGGCTTCGAAACTCAAACAAAAGCCTATGGTTGGTCTTATTTATTGCTCAGGAGGCTCCACCTCAAATTTCAGGTCATTCAGACATCGTTTGACCAAGTTTCAGCTTCTGGCGGAAAATCAGCAGCTCTACGCGACAAAGTCTTCGGCTTTCCCGGAAAATTGGAAACTTTGCACTCTAAAAATGGAAGGATTCTCATCAGGTTTTCTACAGGGAAATCAAGCCAATAAATGAGAAGAAATGTCAGGAAAAATACAGAAGAAAACGCGACAAAAAAGACCGCAAAACGGGCCAAAAAGGGGAAAAAAACCCCAGGGTCGCCGGCGACCATGGAAGTCCGGGTCACCGGATTTTTCGCCGGTGACCCTTTTTTTCATCCCTTTTCGCGTTTCGCGCATTTTGGCCCCTGTGGTTTCCTGAAAATGTGATTTTTAGTGCTTGAAATTGACTCATATCCGACGACATCTCGGATCCGCCGTCAAAAGCATAAAATCATCATTGATCGCTCCAAGATCGCCGACCGGTTGACCTAAAAAGTGCTCTTTCTGTCCGACCGATCAAGAAATCGACAAGACAGATGTCACCGGCCCGCTGCTAGCTATCAATGTCTGAAGTTACATGTTCATCCGATGTCGATCAGCATGAAGATCCATCGATGATCATCGCCAGAAGAATTCCAGAAGACATGGCACGGCCCGCGACTCTTCAACTACTCGGCTACCATTTAATGCAGTTAATTGACTAGCTTTATTGCAGTCATTAATTCATTTCTTTGGATGGCCCAATCAGAAGAAAGCATCCAGGAGTTACAAATTAATTAAGTCATGGCATTCAAAGCCATGAAACTCCTCCCATTATGGTAATTAAGGTGATTAAAAGCCCTTAATCTCCATCGGCCAATCAGATTCAAGGAAAAAGGAGTTACAAAATCAAGAAATAAATCTTGTAACTCCTCTCATTAAAGCCATTAAAGCCCATAAAAGCTCTCCTAAATGGCTACCAAAAGCCTATAAATAGGAGAGCATTCCATTAAAATCCGGATCGGATCGGAAGAGAGCGGAAAGAATCCAGAGATCGGAGAAAAAAGAATCCAGAGCTCGAATTCCAGACAGACAGAGTCTAGAGAAAGAGAGAAAACTCTGCTGAAGTTCTGCACCGAGCACCACTACAAGGTGACAAAAAGTCCCTTGGGGGGTACTCCCCCCCAAGGTCCTTGCCTTCTCCCGCTGCCTCCAATGGCTTAGACGTGGCTTTTCAACCCGTCTACTTAGCTTTTTATTGGACATAGGACCTTCTCTTGGTCTTTGTCCTCTAAAAACCTGAGGTTATAGCCAAGCCAAGCGAATCAAGAGCACCCTCTGTTCTCATCTGCATGGATGATGGCGAAGCCCACACATGGCTTGCGACCGTCAATCTGAACGAGTCCCCCACAATCTCCTGAAAAGTTAGATCCTCCTTTTCTTGCTTTTCATTGTAGTTTGTATTTTTCTAAAAGAGACAAAAATCACAACTCTTGTCTTTCATTATTGATGAGAATTGTAAATCGGCTATAAACGGCAAAATCGGCTATAAATGCCAAACAAAATCGCCTTTCACGGCAAACTAAGAAAATGTCTCTTTTCTTAAATATTTGTGCAATGGAAAACTTGAAAGAAGTTGATTTCCTTTTTACTTGCGAAGGTTGATCTCCGGATTACCACTTGAAATTCCAAGTAAAATAGAAAATCTGGCACACCCACACAAAGAAATGTTGATGCACGCTTCAGCCCCCCGGGCGCGAAAGGGCCGGACCCGACGGACTCCCATGTTCGCCGACCCCGGTAGCACCCTCGGCTTGGAGCGCGTTCCATCAAGCTAGCACACCCGGTGGGACTCGTTCATTTGAGAACACGGTGCTCGGAAATGAAATATTTGCATATCATACTTTTTGCTCTATGCTTATACTTCTTTTCCGGATTCCTTAGCTACTTTCTAGCTGGTAGCCTATGTTGGATTTTGCATCCTAAAAAAAAATGAGATGAGATTTTTTGGAAATTTCTATTTCTTTGAGTTTGTTTCCACTCTTTCTCTTTTCAAAAAAAAAAAAAAAAACAAAAAAAATCAGTTTTCTTAGTTTGAATTCAAAATTGAGAAACTTTGATCCTATCCTATCGTTCTTTGGTGCTTGCAGAAATGTTGAGCCCGTTCGACTAAGGTTTTGGGCCATCGTTTCTCTTCGATGAGTTCATTAGAGATTTCAAAAAAAAAAATAATAAAAAAATAAAAAAAATCAGTTTTCTTAGTTTGAATTCAAAATTGAGAAACTTTGATCCTATCCTATCGTTCTTTGGTGCTTGCAGAAATGTTGAGCCCGTTCGACTAAGGTTTTGGGCCATCGTTTCTCTTAGATGAGTTCATTAGAGATTTCAAAAAAAAATAATAAAAAAAAAATAAAAAAAAAATAATCAGTTTTCTTAGTTTGAATTCAAAATTGAGAAACTTTGATCCTATCCTATCGTTCTTTGGTGCTTGCAGAAATGTTGAGCCCGTTCGACTAAGGTTTTGGGCCATCATTTCTCTTCGATGAGTTCATTAGAGATTTAAAAAATATATATATATAAAAAAAATAATAAAAAATCAAAAAATCAGTTTTCTTAGTTCTGATTCAAAATTGAGAAACTTTGATCCTGTCCTATCGTTCTTTGGTGCTTGCAGAAATGTTGAGCCCGTTCGACTAAGGTTTTGGGCCATCGTTTCTCTTCGATGAGTCTATTTGGGATTTGGAAAAAAAAGACATAGACCACTAAGGTTAAACCAATTGCGTTCTTTGATCACGATTGATTTAAGAAAAGCCTTGTCCAGAGTGTGGAGACAGCTTGACTGTTCTAGGCAAGGGTCCACCAAACGGGTTCATTAAGTAATCCTACCCTAACCTGGGGGCAATTCTATCAATTGAGGTTTCATAAGACCGGGTTAGGAGGCCTATGTGTACTCTCTCGTCTTTAAATCTTAAAAAAATTAAAAATAAAAAAAAATAAAAAAATAAAAAAAAGATTTTCAAAAAAAAAATCTTAAACAAAAAAAAATCAAAATCAAAATAAAAAAATAATAAAAAATAAAAAAAAAGATTTTCAAAAAAAATCTTAAAGAAAAAAAATATAAATAAAATAAAAAAAAAGATTTAAAAAAATAAAAAAATCTTAAAATAAAAAATCTTCAAAAACTCGTCACTTTTGATTTCAGATCTGAGAAATTTTGGTTTCTTCTTTTCTGAGCACTGGCGCTCGCGGAAATCGCCGAGACCGTGTTCAGATTGGAGGAATACCATTTACTCTCCTTGATGGAACCAATTTTGACATTTCAAAAAAAAAAAAAAAACTCGTCACTTTTGGATTCAGATTCGAGAAATTGTGGTCTCTTTCTGAGTACTGGCGCTCGCGGAAATCGTTGAGCCCGTATTTGAATCGGAATGCCACCTGCTCTCTTTGACGAATCCATTTCTGACCATTCAAAACAAAGAATCCCATCTCATGGATGCGATCTCCAACATTTGTGCATAGCAGTACTAGTACGCCCTTTCAGGGTCTACTGTATCTGTGACCGGCACATTTGTAACTCTAACCTTATATTCTTCTTATCTCGAGCAAGCTCCGCTTCTCGATAAGTCGAATTTAGGTTTACAATTGCTTCTAGCAGTCATTGGAACGCTCATTTCGAGCCTACCATGCTTGCAACCAGAACAATTGTACCCTCTATGGCTTTTTGCCTTCTTCATATTGCTTGGGTCATGTCCCTTGAGCGATTTGAAAAGAAAAAATCATAGAATTCCCCATTTATGATCATCATATTCTTGTGATTACTAATGGATGTAGTCTTGTTTCAGAAATTTTGAAACTAACAATGGCAGCTTCACTGATCATCACCTTCGATGAAAACAAGCACCAGCTCATGCTTCAACAGAAGCAAACCAAGCGCACTTACAAGCGCCCTGCTAGTTGCCGAAGCGTCAACTCCCTCGGCAACTCACCGAACTCCGGGTCGACCTCGACTCCCCGGACTATCTTCTTTGGGACGCTGGGACCATTCCCACTTCCCGAAGAACAAGCTGCGCCTGCTAAAAAGCAGAAGATCGACTCTCAACGTGTCACTCCCGTGACACCAAAGGCGAGCGCCCAAAAGCCCGAAGCCCGCGGCACCCCCGCGAAGCCTCGACCAACAACTAACCAGGTCTACCCTAAGACTTGGTCTCCAAGACCTTCCCCAAAACAAAGAAGGTCTCAAACCTCCACCAAGCCAGCATACCTGGCCCCACTCAAGGAGAACCAGTTCTACCCTCTTGCCTACATGAAAGAGGAGAGACCTATCTCCAACCTGACTCCCAAGTCAACCCAGCATGAGCCGGCTTGTTCCTACAGGCCCAAAATCAGATCATGCATCATCAGGCCTCTACAAGCACCTGCTAAGGCCTACACTCCTTCGGTTCGACCCTTTATCTCTACAGGGGCCAAACTTGAAAAATTCAAAGCTTCGCTGCAACAGGCAAAGGACCGGGTCCGGATCCGGATCCTGTCCTTGCCTAGCTACAAAGAAGACAGGCACGGCTGCTGCGCCCGAGGGAGCACATCCTTCATCGTTAGAGCCCAGTCAGAGCTGACTGAAGCTCAAATCGCTCGTCGAGCACGCCGCCATGCGTCATATTGACAAAAGAGACTAGAGAAGCAACGGACCCAGCCTCCTACACTTCAAGTCTCCCACAAATGGGTCGAAAAAGAAAGACCCGACCAAGTTGCTGCCGTCCATATGGTTGGAAAAACCAGAAGACGCCAAAAGTCAGCATAAAAAATCCATGTCCGACGTCCGGTGACCCGTAGCGTCACCAGGACACAAAGACATCCCGAAGAATCTCCTGCCCCTTCAAGCCAAGGACGGGAGAGTAATCCTTCATCAAGCTCTTCATCAAAAAGAATGAGCCCCAGCTCAGTCACCAGGACGGTTTCTTCGTTTGAATCCCGAGGAATGAACGTCCTGGTTACAAATTCTGAGCCACCACCTCAGAATCCACCTCAAGATGATGTGCTCACACGCATCCAGCAGTTGGAACAAGGCCAGCAGAGGATTGAAACTCTGATGGAAAACCTTCTCCTTGTTGTCCAAAATCAGGTGAACAATGAGCCTCCTCCGAATCATCGCAATGACGAGGAAAATCATGAAGAAAATGAGTCACGCGCCCTTACCAAAAGGGACGTAGACAGTATCCTCGCCAAAGCAAAAGAAGAGGATATACTCAAGGAGCATGGGATCAAGCCACCATATCCTTTATTGATGGACTCGGTCCCGTTCCCCACAAAATTCAAACATCCTACTCTCCAAACATATACGGGGAAAGGATCAGCCAGACAACACGTCATCCACTTCAAGATTTTGACGGGAGCTATCGCGGATCAAGATGCACTCAAGATTCGCCTCTTTGCAAGTACCCTAAAAGGTACGGCCTTCGATTGGTACTCCACTCTTCCGAAGAACTCCATCCAGAACTGGGCTATGCTGGAGACACCCTTCTTGACCCACTTCCAAGGTGAGGATCATCCTGTTACTATGGCTCAACTCTGTAGCCTAAAACAAGGAGAGAATGAGTCAACATACGACTTCATTCACAAGTGGAAAGCAATGGCGTACAAATGCTCAGATGTATTGCCACAGGCGTCGCTAGTCGACATCTGCCGTAACAACATGAGAGCTAGAATCCGCTCCATGATCATCGGCAACAAATCAAAAAACCTGGGAGAACTCCTGGAAGCTTCTATGGAAGCTGAGACGGTGATTAAAGACCTCAACAGTCAGAAGTCATCAAGAAAAGAGCCAACCGCCATTGTAACCTCTAAACCAAAGAAGAAAGAGGTCCTCAATGTGCAAACCAAGTCAGCTCCTCAGCAACTAAAGAAAGCTGAAAACAGAGCTGCAGGTAAGAGACCTGAATTCTCTGATGCCTTCAAAGAGCGAGTAGAAAAGAAATACCCGTTCGATGAAGATGTTGACGAAATCTTCGGGGCTCTCGTGGCAAACGGCAAGCTCACCTTGCCTGAACCCAAAAGACCGGGCGATGTTGGCAAAACCAACGATCCTCGGTACTGTCCATAGCACCAGATGGTCTCGCATCCTCTCAATCAATGCTTTGTTGTGAGAGAGAAGATAAACGAGATGTGGAAAAATGGAGTCATCACCTTTGACAAAAACTATGGGTCTGCCTCCGTCAACATGGTGTCATGTGGACAAACACCAAAATCACCAAAGAAGAAGATCACTACTTCCTTCATGGTGATAAACAAAATTCAAGCGTCCGAGGAGCTGGTTCCCTATCCAACACCAGATGGACAACCTATATGGGTACATCCCGATCTCCTGGAAGATGAAAAATGGGAGATCGTCGAAACAAAGCCAACAGCTCAACAGCGAAGGCAGGCTAGGAAACATCTCCTCAGGCTCAAACGGCAAGAGAAAACCCAGCCAAAACAAGAAGTCCATGAAAAGGCAGAGGCCTCCTCTACCACTTCACTCGGGGCAACAGAAACGTCCCTTCTAGAGACTTCAAAGGCGGTAAGAAACTTCACTCTCAGTGATTTCATGCCACCTCGATTCAGAGAAGAAGCTATGCAGGGGGCATCATACTCTTGCAACTCGGTAGTTGGATTCTCCATTGATGGATACGAGTCCAGCGACACCGATGATGGATTCGAGTCCGACTACACCGGCGAGTGGGAGGAATCTCTTGAAACATGAGAGTATCTCTCCGACGAAGAATGGGTTCCTGAAACTCACCTTATGCCAGTAATCTGGTATAACCCCTTACAGCTACAAGGATCCTGGTCTGATGATGAGGAAGACCAAGAGGCTGTACAAGAAAATGCTGTTGAGCCAGCACCCGTCGTTGCTCCAGTGGAAATCAACCATGTTGAGCCACAAAGAGCAGACGAAGAAGAAGATTTGGCTCCCATGCCTGATCTTGAAGAATATGCGAGGATCTTGCAGCATCTCGCTCTAGAACAAGAGCAAGACCGCGTCAACGAGATTCCTCACAACCCAGAGCCTGAAGTCCCTGAAGATAATCAGGTACATCCACCCTTAACTCCTGAAAATGGAGAACATTGCTGGATAGACGATCCTCTTACATCCGAGGATGAGTCTGACTCCGAGCAGGCAACATCTCCTATCAGAGCTTCCTGTAATGTAATATATCAGGACTATAGCTCTTCTGAAACGTCGTCTGATGAGATTACCTATACTCCGACGACGCCTATCAATGTATCCTCTGGAGCTACCTCGTCTCACGTGACTTTCACAGAGATGACACCCTCTCAGGTTTCTTCTCCTGAGACTGTGACTTCAGGATACACATTCTTCCCGACTGATCATCATGAAGAAAACCCAGATAATGATGCTTGGGATGATGAAATAGTCAACACAGAAGAAAAGCAGCTGGATGCTGTTCAGGACTTGCTCCCGGAAAATGCTCCGTACAACACAATCACTGAGGATGGCAATTCTCCTGCAGACGCATCCTCAGTAAATGAGAAACGACAGCCTCTTGATCCTGAGGACAATCTTCCAAGCGAAGACCCTTCTCAAGAAGCTCTCGAAGTTGGTAGAGGCACCCGCTCGGGCCGGGACTACCACAAAAATTACAACCAATCTTCCTTTACTTATGTAAATCCTTCGGGAAAAGATGTTGTAAGCGCCCCCAGTGGCAACAATGATGAACATGCAGGCCCTAAGGAGGCTTTCAAGTATGACTTGGTTGAGCACTTCAAACACATACCTGCACGACTGCACATCCTGGATTTATTACGAATGTCTCCACGCACTCGTGATAATCTCATCTCAGAATTACAAAAACTGAATGAGGATGTCGACAAACATGCCCCGCAAGTCCTCCAAATTGAAATGGACTACCGGGTCAAAAGCTCTGAAACTTCCTCAAAGGGAGAAAAGAAAACTGAGGGATCATGCATTGAATGCCTCTCGGTGCAAAAAACAGCCAGTGCAACCATCGCCTTTACAAAGGACGACCTCCTACTTGGCGAAGCAAGGCACAACTGACCCCTGTACTTCATAGGGTACATCAAGGAAATGCCTATACACAGAGTTCAGGTCAACCCAGGTTCTGCACTCAACCTCATCTCCACTTCGGCTCTCGAAGAGTTGGGCATCCCACCCAGCAAGCTAAGCCACACATCTGTATCTATCTTTGGATACGATGGGAGTACTCAAAGGCCTATCGGTAAAATCAGGTTCAAATTACAGATCGGTGATCTTACCTCTGAAGTCACTGTTTATGCAATAAAAACCCCTTCATGCTACAACATCCTTCTCGGATGCCCCTGGATACACGAGAATGGTGTTGTCCCTTCAACTCAACATCAATGCATCAAGTTCGTCGGCGACGACGGCATGGTACATCGAGTGTTTGCGGACAGAAGACCCTTCAAAGGTAAATAAGTCCACTTCGCAGACTCCCAAATGTATGAAGGCGAAAAAGAAGAAAAAGAGGAAATAGCACCCTTTGATGAAAATCTCCAGAAAGATAAAGGCAAGGCTCCTCAAAAATCACCGGAAGAAAACAAACACTCCGGTAAATCCGAAGAGAGCAGTCAACCTCCCTTCGTCATCTCCCTCAAATCTTCAAAACCTTTGGTCATCACAACCAGAGTGAAGAAGGCAAAGCAAAAGCCTGGGGGCAAATTTGTTGTCTCTTTCGTGTCTATCAAGCAAGACACGGATTCGGACTCAGAGCCAGAAGACGACACCTCGTCAAGCCAAGCTGACACTCAACAAGTTCAGCCTGCTCTCACTCCAATGAAGACACCTGCTGACGTAGAAGATCCTACGTATGCTTCCTTTGTTGTTCCGGCAACATCACCAAAGAAAAAGCCGATCTTCTTCCATAGATCGGACGCTTCTTCATCAAACTCCATGCTGGAACCTTTCCAAAATGAAGGTATGCCTCAGCTATCTCTATATAGTCCTGTGGCACAAGCAATTATGAAGAAAATGGGCTATGACGCTCAAAACCCAGTCGGTCTGGGAGAAAGACGCGGTATTCTCACGCCATTGGGGCCCGCCTTGACCAAAAGCCAGCTGGAAGATTGGAGACTCTACTGTCATGTAGAAAAGTCTTCATATGGGTTAGGGTATGATCCCGACACTCCTCTGAGACAGTTGACACAAAAGCTTAAAAGTCATTTTACCGACCAAGCCTCAACATCTCAAGTCCATGAAGACATCGATCTCCCTGGATATCTCTTTAAAGAGTTACCTGACAAAGATCCAGGAAGCTCATCCAATTGGTACAATTTCTCTGATGATAAAGAGGAATCGTCCGATAATACAGACTTGTGCTATTCTGACCCAGAAGAGCCCTCGTCTCCAAAAGAAGTACCTTACTTCGACCCAGTTTCAACAGGCAATTGGGACCATCTCATAGCAAGCCTTGAGAAGATCACCAATCCATGAATGTCATTCGCTCAAATCCGCAGGTATTGTGGGGCCCACCCAATACCTTTTTCATATTGTGGGTGGACCATCTCATAGCACACTTCATTTCGGACTCCATTTGGCGTGTATTGCTACACTGTCATGCCATTTGGTCTGAAAAATACTGGTGCCACATATCAGAGGGCTATGATGAAAATATTCCAAGATATGCAGCACAAGACGGTCGAATGTTACGTTGATGACCTCGCCGTCAAAAGCAGAAGAAAAGAAGACCATCTCAAAGATCTTCGGGAAGTCTTCCTCCGACTCCGCAAACACAAACTGCGGATGAATCCTCTAAAATGCTTCTTCGGCGTCTCGTATTCCTTGTTCGGAAAGCTGGAATAGAACTTGACCCCATAAAAGTCAAGGCTATTCTAGAAATGCCCCCTCCAAGAACCTTGAGAGAATTAAAAGGGCTCCAAGGGAGATTGGCCTACATCAGACGGTTCATCTCCAATCTTTCGGGGAAATGCCGTCCATTCTCTCGATTGATGAAAAAGGGTGTAGACTTTGTCTGGGATGCCGACTGTGAAGCCACATTTCAAGATATCAAGTCATACCTGACCAAACCTCCAGTGTTAGCTGCCCCTGTCACTGGAAAACCATTCATCTTGTACACAAGAGCCCTTGATCACTCTCTGGGTGCTCTGCTTGCACAAGAAAATGATGAAAGAAAAGAAGCTGCTCTATACTACCTTAGCCGCATGCTAGTAGGTGCAGATCATTGCTACTCTCCAGTCGAAAAAGAATGCCTTGCAGTGATGTTCGCCGTACAAAAGCTACGTCATTACTTGCTTTCCAACACCGTCTACCTCGTCTCAAGGATCAACCTCTTGAAGGTCCTTGTTACAAAGGCAGGTTCTCTCAATGCCCGACTGGCAAAATGGTCCATCCTTCTATCACAATTTGATATTAGGTATGTACCACAAAAAGCAATCAAAGGCCAAGCTCTAGCAGACTTTCTCGCAGAGCATCCATTGCCTAAAGATTATCCACTCAGAGATGATCTCCCAGACGAACCTGTCTACAACGTGGAGACTTCCTCACCAAATGCCTCCTGGGACATGTACTTTGACGGTGCAACCAGGGCAAATGAAAAAAGAAAGCTGATCTCGGGAGTTGGCATCCTCTTTGTTAGCCCCGACAAATACATGATTCCACACGGTTTCTCGCTACTGGAACCATGCACAAACAATGCAGCTGAATACCAGCTCTGATCCTAGGATTGGAACCCGCCATCGAATCCGGTATCACTATGCTGGAAGTCTTTGGAGACTCTCAACTGATCGTCAACCAGATGAATCAGATACATGAAGTCAGGAAGCCCGATCTGCTGCCTTATTACAACAAGGAACAATCGCTTCTGCAAAAGTTTGACATCTGTCACATCACCCACATTCGTAGAGGTGAAAACATCCGTGCAGATGCCCTGGCCGGACTTGCCGCATCAATGGCGATCCAGGAAGGGGAAAACATGCAAATCACAGTGTGCGAGAGAAGGATCCTCCCTCCTCTTAACACACACCAAGCAGTTACTGAATGCCACCGAGTGGTTGGAAGTCGGATCTCTATCCTTCAACCTTCAATCGGCGACTGGAGGGATCCGTTCATTGATTAGAATATGTTCGGAATCCTACCTGAAGATCCAAAAGAACGGGTAAGCATTCAAAGGCGAGCCCCAAACTTTCATTTGGATATTCCTTCAAAAATCCTCTACAGGAAATCCTTCAACGGAGTACTTCTACGCTGCTTGTCACAACAAGAGGCCGAAGAAACACTTAAAGAAGTTCATGCTGGTCTTTGTGGAGCCCATCAGGCAGGTCCTAAGCTCTATGATCAGATAAAAAGGTTAGGTTACTATTAGCCTACCATGGTAGCTGATGCAATGCAATTCGCCAAACGCTGCCAGCTATGCCAAGTTCACGGAGATTACATTCACATGCCTCCGGAATGGCTACACCCTACAGCAATCTCGTGGCCTTTCGAAGCCTGGGGTATGGACATCATAGGTCCTATTTCTCCCCCTTCAAGCAAAGGTCATCGCTTCATCTTCGCCGCAACGGATTATTTTTCCAAGTGGTCAGAAGCATTTGCGTTCAACGAAATGAAGACCTCATCAGTCCTTCAATTCCTGCGCACCAACATCATTTGTCGTTTCGGCATACCTAAAAGATTCGTCCATGATAACGGACCACAATTCCGGGATCATCGATTCTACAGGTTCTGCGACAAATACAAAATTCAAAGCTGTCCTTCGACTCCATACAATCCGGCAGCAAACGGATTAGTAGAAGCCTTCAACAAGACACTCTGCAAAATCCTCAAGAAAATGGTCTCTAGTCACAAAAGAGACTGGAGCGACAAGATGTCTGAAGCCTTGTGGGCCTATCGAACCACCGTTCGAGGACCAACCCATAGCACACCATTCTCCTTGGTCTATGGATGCGAAGCTGTCGTGCCCCTAGAGGTACAAATTCCTTCTCTGAGGGTATCTCTACAAAATGACATGACTCAAGAAAGCAATGTCAAATTGCGACTCTATGTGCTGGACAATCTCGACGAGAGACGGCTTGAAGCTCGACAAAGCATTGAACTTTACCAACCACGCATGGCAGGATCTTTTGACAAAAAGGTCAGGCAACGCGCCTACAAAAAGGGTGACTTGGTTCTTGCGGTAAAAAGACCAATGGTCTTCGCTCACACGTCCAAAGGCAAGTTTGAGCCAAAATGGGAGGGACCCTACGTCATCGACAAGGTCTTCTCCAACGGCGCATATGCCCTCCTAAACATGGAAGGCGACAGATGTATGCTGCCTATCAACGGCAAGTTCTTGAAGCGGTACTACCCTTGAAGACTTACCCAACTGGGTAAGAGCAATGCCTGTATGGCCAAAACCTGTTCTCAGGTACTCGCTCGTCAAACCCACTCTCTTTAGAATTTTCATATCAAATGTCAAAATTTCTAGAGATTCAAAAACAATGCTTACTTTTATCGTTTCATTGTTCAAAAAAAAAAAATCCAAGTTTGGGAGCCTCTCCTTGACTTGACCAAAACTTTCGATCCTTGAACCAAAATTCATGGTTTGAAACAAAAATCCGGATTCAGGGATTTCCACCCTAGTCCACCTTACCTTTTACCGCCAAATGGTTTTAGGTCAAAATTTATGACCCTCGTGTCTTTAAACAAAAAATGGTTTTTCAAAAATCGTGGGGAAACGACATCAAAGTCAGTACCCGCAAAACAACATTTTTTGAAAAAAGCAAGGATGCGACATTCCATCGATACTTGCACCCAAAATCGCAGGGAAGCGACATTTCGTCGATACTTGCAAAATCCAAAAACCGTGGAGACGCAACATATCAGTTTATATCCACAACCCAAATTTCAAAAAAGGGGTCGAAAAAAACCTAAAACCGCGGAGACGCAACATATCAATTGATATCCACAACCCAAAGGTTCGAGAAAACCGCAAATTTCAAAAATCAAGGGGAAAACGACATCAAGTCAGCACCCGCAAAACAAAATTTTTGAAAGGCAAGGATGCGACATTCCATCGATACTTGCACCCAAATCCGCGAGGAGGCGAAATTCCATCGATACTCGCAACCGAATGAGCAAGGACGCGACATTCCATCGATACTTACAAGACCATTCAGCAGGGAGGCGACTCTTAGTCGATACTTGCATTTTTGAAAACCAAAAACCTGGCTCTTTTGCCAAAATCGGCTATCAATGCCACCAAATCGGCTATAAATGCCACACAAAAAAAATCTGACTCTCATGTCAAAACCGGCTATAAATGCCACAAACCGGCTATCAATGCCACAAAAAATTGGCTTTCACGCCGACAAACCAAAACTTGGCTTTCAAAAAACCCGGCTATCAATGCCACCAAGCTGGCTGTAAATGCCACAAAAATTCGGCTTCCATGCCAACCCAAATTTTGGCTTTTACGCCATAAAATTTCGGCTTCCATGCCATCTCAAAATCGGCTTTCACGCCACAACCAAAATCAGGCTCCCATGCCAAAACAATCATTTGACAAAAGATTTTCACAAAATGACAAAGCTTTTGATCAAATCCCATTTAGCAATTGCTTTCATCACAAAAAGATTTGAGTGAGCGTAGGGAAAACAAAAAAAAAAGTACCAAAAAAAAAATATACATGTGGTACCAAAAAAAAAAGTGTTCACAAGCACTACAAAAAAAAAAAAGAGTACCAAAAAATATACATGTGGTACCAAAAAAAAAGAAGAATAATTTCTGCTACAAAAAATTAGGAGCTCAGCCAAAAATGGTCTCCAGCCAAAGCTTCAGCTCCTCAAGCAAACTTTTGGCCTCAGCCGTCAGAGTTTCCAAGGCACGCTTCTTCAGGAACTTGCCATGAGATGCTGGCGAATGCCGTAACCCTTCTTTTACACCGGGAAGCTTTTCCCCAGCAGTTTGCCATTGTTCGTTTTTTAGAGTCCTCCTCTCGAGAACTTGACCGGCATCTGCAACCCTGCGAATCAGAGCACTCTCCCTGTCACGAGCCTCTATTATAGCAGCCCACTTGGCAGTGACTTGCGCCTTCAAATGCTCAAGACGTTTCCTGGCCTCCTCAACTTCCCTATCAAGGACGTTAAGGTCATGCCTCAATCCGATGATGGCTAGCTCTTCCAAGTTCTTCTCCCGAACTAGCTGCTTCTTGCTTTGTGTAGCCTCATTCAGGTCAGACTTAGCCTTATCAGCAGGGTCCAAGAACATCTCCTTGAAGAATTGGTCGTCAGGGAAATCCATGGTCTCAAACCACTTGTCACCCAGTGCAATGATCCTATCAACGATCGCCCTGGCACCTGTGACATCCAGACCAACCTCTTCGGTATCAGTGAGAATCTCCTGTACATGTGGGATCATGCCAAATCCGGCATCCAGGTGTCCAGAAAAGAGAGTCTCGATCCAAGAACTCAAAACCCGAGCCAGCACCTTCTTCGCAAATTGAAGAGACGAACTGGATGAAGATTCACCCTTCTCCGTTGATCGGCTGCTCATGTCATGTCCCATTGGAAGAGTGACAAAAGAACTCTTTCCACTTGGAGCCACTGGAGAAGGAATCTCAGCACAAGGTATCTCCTCTATCGCGTTAGGACTGGTTGTAGGAGTCTCTACCTCCGGATCGACCTCTGGCATCCCTCGCTCTGGTTCTGAAGAAAGCGATGGACTCTCTTCTGTCACTTCAAAACCTGCAAATGAAACACAAAAAGGTATGAATATGATCCTGTTAAAAAAAAATCATCAGGGTCATCACTACAAAGTACCTTCTTCGATGACTGGCGGAGCACTCTCTTCCTCCATGAACTCATCGGAAGCATCATCAATATTTGCGTCCATTGATGGTTCAAAGTCATCGGAATCCTGTGGCAAGTCAGCTGACAAGAAAAATGTTAGCAAATCAAGTCGCGGGCAAAAAAAAATAGAGAAAGCGAAAGAAGTAATACCAATTGGAGATTCTGGAATCATCCCAGAGTCCCTCGGTTCTTCTTCAGATGCCATAACCGGCTCCATCACCGCCTCATCGGTCGGAACCTCAGGCATCGCCAAGTCTTCATCCTCTGCTAAAATAAAAAAATAAAAAAAATAAAAAAAAAAGCAGCAACAGGGTGAGAAAACAAATCAGAACATGGAAAGCCCCATGAAAGAAGCAGAAAAAGAAAAAGGAAGAATCATACCTTCACCAATGGTCTCTTCTCCACGGCTCCTCTTCTCTGGAGGCTCGTCGACAGCCTCTGGCACCTCCTCGTTGATGGCAAGGGGGATTTCCATGTCAGGAGAGTCCTCATGTGGCCCCTCGCTGCGATGATGACTCCTCCTCTTCTTACCTCTACGGGTTCGCTTCCTAGAAGAACCCGCCCCACTATCAGAGTCAGGTTTCTCACTCGACTCCTCACTGGATGGTCTGCTCTTGCCAGTAGACTCCACGGAAGCTCGCCTCTGTGCCGCTTGCATCCAAGCGTCGAGCTCAGCTTCCTCCTGTTCTAGCTGCTCCAAAGCCTCATCAGGTACTTCCCGAACAACTTCAGAACCAATGACGCCCTGGTCACCGAGAAAGCCTAACTTGTGCTTCTCTCCAGAAAGGAAGGCCCAAACTTCCTCTCGCCAGACGCCATCCGACTTTCCAGTACCTTTCCCCGAAGACAGCTTTACATCAAGCACCTTCTTGGAAAGCCCCCGATATGCCAAAAAGCTCTCCGCGAACCACTTCGTGAAGCCGGCGGTTCGGAAAGTCGACAGCTCAGGATAAGAAATCGTGGCAGTAGTGTCTTCTGCACTATAAAAAGCCCATGCATTTCTGCCATCCTGCAAACCTCCAAAACGCTTCACCATACTCGAAGGCGCTCCAACAACGCCTTGAGAGAAGCCCAACTGAAGTGCAAAGCGAGAAGGTACATACGGCTGGATGTTGATGAAAAGATGTCTACGGTACACCATCGTGCCAACTCGTATGCTGAAAAGCCACTCCTTCTCTGCATTGGTCAAAGAATAATGCCTTCCCGACCCTGCTCTGGTAGAGTCTCGGGAGGCACCAAAATCAAAAGCCTTCTTCCGCAACTCCGGAGAAAGCTTAACTGAAGACTGCCCCATCTTGACGTCCCTGAACCGTCGGATCCTCGGCGGGCAAACAAAAGTGATTCGGATACGGCTTTTCCCTTAGCCAATCGAATCATCAGAGGATCGTCATCCTGTGCAGCACCCAGCTGGTGGAAGCCAGGACAGTGGTATACAAACCACGAATAAAAGATATGGGTTGAAAATACCCTATTCATAGGGAGCCCAAGCCGAACAAAAAAAGCAGTAGCCTGCAGTTCGGTACACAAGTAGGAGTAAAGAGCAGGCACCAAAGCAAGCCGCTCTCCAAACGCCATCTAACAAGCCGGAAAAATACAAAGCGGCCTGATGTGTGTTCCATCTCCTCCAGCAAAAATAGCCTCACCTAGCCAATAAGTAAGGTAAACTGCAATTTCTCTCCGCAGTGCAATGTCAGAACAAATTACATTTGCACCTGCGAAGAAGTCTTTCAACTCTTCTTGCATGGCGGAAGCCTTCTTCCGGTCCCCAGGGTCATGCTGTCAGAAGACTCTTTGCTGTCAAAGAAGTTGAAGAATGAAGAGCCATTACTCTTCCAACTGCTGGACCTGACTTTCGAGCCCTCCTTCAAAAAATCATAGAAGGTGACGAGCTGAAAGTATAGGAGCCTGAACTCCTCTGACTGCTCCTCAAGGACACTGTCAATCGGCATGAACTCCTCGTAGAGTTTGCCAAGGATGGGCAATCCAGTAATGGCGCTCAACTCCTTCAAGGAAAAGCCAATCTCACCATTCGTTACAACGAAGGTATTGGTTTGTGGGAGAAATGATTCCAACATGGCCATGTAGGCCTCGTCGGAAAAAGCCACGGTATCTCTGAGGGCACGGACCGCGTCAAAAATCCCGGCTTCCTTCAAAATGGTGCCACCAATCAGCAGGACACGATCAGTCGACGACTTCCAATCGGAGTCAGTACTGAAACGGCCACGAAGTCGAAAAGGCTTCACCCAATTGCTGCCGTCACCGTTGAAAACGCCAAGGCCCACCGGTCCCAAATCGACCGACGGATAATCAGAACCTTGGTAGCCACTAGCTGGCATCAACATGTCCATTTGGGCAGGCGACTTCTCCGCATATCCGGAGGGACCGCCAACAAAAACCCCGGTCTTGATCACACTGGTCCTCTTCACCCAGCTCGGAGGATCTTCCCTCTTAGGGCACGTGGGAGAAAGGCTCAGGATCGAGATGGTCCGATCAAAAGACGACCGGGTAGAAATAGTTCTCTCCTCACCATCTGCTGTGTAAGAGAACTGAAAACATCTCCTTTGGTATGTCAAGTCGTCGGGGACTGCATCACCGAAGAAGAAGGTAGGCTTGGGCAAAACCCTCAGATCGTCCATAACCCAAGGACGGTTGCTTACCATGATCTTATAAAACTCCTCATCCTTGAGAGCGATCAATCGCTGCCTCATCTCATCTCTGTTGAGAGAGTAGCACTCTTCCAAGTTTCTCTCAACATACTGGACCTTCTCCCAGGCCTGCTGAACGGCCACATTAGAAGATCTGGCGGATCGACGAGGTACGCTTGTAGCAGGCTCTTTACCCTTGTTCGTTCTGGAGGAACCACCTGCAAAGGTTGGAAAAGAAAAAAAAGATCATCATCAAAATGACAGGATTTCGCTAAAAGAAAATCTGGCGAAATTTTGGCATGGTTCCGGGGCAATTCCGAAGAAAAGGGAAATACCCCGAAAGAAATAGAAAGTCTGAAGATGGGCTCAACATCGCTGCGAGCTCCGAAACTCCAAACTTTTGAAACCTCAAAATCTCCGCAAAATCAAGAAGGGCTCAACATCGTTGCGAGCTCCAAATTCCCAAATTTGCAAAGATTTTCAGGTATGCTATCATGCTCTCAAATTCAATCTACAAAAAGTACGTGCATGAACATCTACATTTGCATAAAAACGCATTATCATGATCAGCAAAAAAAAAAAAAAAAAAAAAAAAGAGAAAAAAAAAACGTGCAAAAAGAAAAAGAGAAAGAAAGAAGCACGAAAAAAAAATCACGTGAAAAAAAAAGAGAAGAAGAATAGAAAAAAAAAAAAAAAAAAAAAGAGAAAGAAACTTTCTTTCTTTACCATCCTATTCTCTACATGGAGTTTTCTTTAAAGAAAAAGAGAGAAAACTTACTTGAAGCCATTGATGGAGAAGAAGGAGAAAAAAGCTTGAAGATCCTTGAAGAAGAAGAACTCTTGGTCTTGGAGCTCTCTTGAGATTGTTGCAAAAGAAAGCAATAAGAGCAAGAGATCTAGCCTCCTCCTTGCTTTTATAGAAGAGAGCAAATCAAAGAAGGAAACAAAAAAAGAAAGGTAAGTGCTACTAATTAGTAACCTTACCAAAAAAGAAGGAATTAGAAAGATTCTTTCCCAAAAAGAAAGATGTCTTTGAGAGATTTTCTCCCAAAATCAATCAAGGAGAGATTATCTCCAACAAAATAGGAGATTGGAGATTCTTTCCCAAAAAGAAAGATACCTTGAGATATTCTCTCCCAAATTAAGGGAATATGAGAGATTCTCTCCCATAAAGATATTTTTAGATATTCTCTATCCAAGTGAGATATCTTTAGATATTCTTTACAAAAATGGCCCCACATGAGATCTAAGCCATCCTAAAAAGCTTAAGGTCCCATGGGTTAGCCCATATGAGCCAGGTTTGACCACCTAGGCACTAAAAAAAAAAAAATGGGCTTTTAGTCAGGAAAAAAATCCCTCTTACCAAGAGCATACAAAAATGGTTCCATGCCTCTTTTGAGTTGATTGAACCATACAAAAATTTTTTCCAAGCCCCATGAGCTTCCAAAGAATCAAACCATCCAACCTTATATACCAAATTGAGCCAAAATCTTGAAATTGACATTCCACAAAAATCCAAACCACTCCAACGGACCCACACAGTCCCAAAGAGTGACCAAAAACCAAATCATGATCCCCTAACTTGCCACATACAGCTTGTTAGGTCACAAGGTCAAAACCAAAACCCGACCCCCTAACCTGCCACATACAGCTTGTTAGGTCACAAGATCAAAAACAGAAATCCAAATCCACATCCCTGATGTCATCTTCAAAACTTTGCCTCGAGATGGTACTTGATTCCTTTCATTACCATAAAATTCCCCTGGAAGCTCAAAGGCTACTCTACCAAAGGAAAGATTGCTCAAAGACTCTTAGTCAAGACACAAGCTCTCCTTCAAAAATCTCTTCGAGGCACATCGACTACAAAAGTCAAGCAACTCGTCGCTGTACCTCGAGGGGGCATTTGTTGACACCAAAAATGTCACTTTGCCTCTTCAACATCAAGAAAGCTGCATGAAGTCGCAACCTGCCATAAATAGACAATGCAACTTCTCCAAAAAATCAAATCTTGTCAGAATCAAACAAAAACTGCAAGATCCTTCAAGACCGCCAAGGGAGGAGTACATAAGGAGTTTCGGGCCATTTCAGAATCATTTGGCCTAACTTCGCTTCTCCGACAGTTAAATTGGCGCTCCCGGCGGCAACATCATCGAAGACGTCAAAACTTCGATCAGAGCCTACGGATGACTCCAGCATGTCTCAAAAGGGCTCCATGCCAAATTTCAAGTCAAACCGACAACGTTTGACCCTCCATCAATGCTCGAGTAGCAAAATCAAGCCTCCCGGCGGTGGGAACCACCGAAGTCTTCGCTCATCAAACCAAGTGCATGAGTGGCTTCAACATGCTTCCAAAAGGCTGCACGTCGAATTTCAGGTCATTCCGACAACGTTTGACCAGGTTTTGACGCTCCGAAAGAAAATCAAGCCTACCGACGGCGGAGCTCCCCGGGACCATGGTTTCCAAGACAGAGCCTGTGGATCATCTCAAAATGACTCCAATAGGTTCCCTGTCAAATTTCAGGTCAATCGGACATCGTTTGACCGCACATCAACGCACGGCATCTCCCTCGCGGCAAAATCAAGTCTACTGGCGACGGGACCCCAAACGGCTTCGAAACTCAAACAAAAGCCTATGGTTGGTCTTATTTATTGCTCAGGAGGCTCCACCTCAAATTTCAGGTCATTCCGACATCGTTTGACCAAGTTTCAGCTTCTGCCGGAAAATCAGCAGCTCTACGCGACAAAGTCTTCGGCTTTCCCGGAAAATTGGAAACTTTGCACTCTAAAAATGCAAGGATTCTCATCAGGTTTTCTACAGGGAAATCAAGCCAATAAATGAGAAGAAATGTCAGGAAAAATATAAAAGAAAACGGCGACGAAAAAGACCGCAAAACGGACCAAAAGGGGAAAAAACCCCCAGGGTCGCCGGCGACCATGGAAGTCCGGGTCACCGGATTTTTCGCCGGTGACCCGTTTTTCCGTCCCTTTTCGCGTTTCGCGCATTTTGGCCCCTGTGGTTTCCTGAAAATGTGATTTTTAGTGCTTGAAATTGACTCATATCCGACGACATCTCGGATCCGCCGTCAAAAGCATAAAATCATCATTGATCGCTCCAAGATCGCCGACCGGTTGACCTAAAAAGTGCTCTTTCTGTCCGACCGATCGAGAAATCGATAAGACAGATGTCATTGGCCCGCTCCTAGCTATCAATGTCTGAAGTTACATGTTCATCCGATGTCGATCAGCATGAAGATCCATCGATGATCATCGCCAGAAGAATTCCAGAAGACATGGCATGGCCCGCGACTCTTCAACTACTCGGCTACCATTTAATGCAGTTAATTGACTAGCTTTATTGCAGTCATTAATTCATTTCTTTGGACGGCCCAATCAGAAGCAAGCATCCAGGAGTTACAAATCAATTAAGTCATGGCATTCAAAGCCATGAAACTCCTCCCATTATGGTAATTAAGGTGATTAAAAGCCCTTAATCTCCATCGGCCAATCAGATTCAAGGAAAAAGGAGTTACAAAATCAAGAAATAAATCTTGTAACTCCTCTCATTAAAGCCATTAAAGCCCATAAAAGCTCTCCTAAATGGCTACCAAAAGCCTATAAATAGGAGAGCATTCCATTGAAATCCGGATCGGATCGGAAGAGAGCGGAAAGAATCCAAAGATCGGAGAAAAAAGAATCCAGAGCTCGAATTCCAGACAGACAGAGTCTAGAGAAAGAGAGAAAACTCTGCTGAAGTTCTGCACCGAGCACCACTACAAGGTGACAAAAAGTCCCTTGGGGGGTACTCCCCCCCAAGGTCCTTGCCTTCTCCCGCTGCCTCCAATGGCTTAGACGTGGCTTTTCAGCCCGTCTACTTAGCTTTTTATTGGACATAGGACTTTCTCTTGGTCTTTGTCCTCTAAAAACCTGAGGTTATAGCCAAGCCAAGCGAATCAAGAGCATCCTCTGTTCTCATCTGCATGGATGATGGCGAAGCCCACACATGGCTTGCGACCGTCAATCTGAACGAGTCCCCCACAATCTCCTGAAAAGTTAGATCCTCCTTTTCTTGCTTTTCATTGTAGTTTGTATTTTTCTAAAAGAGACAAAAATCACAACTCTTGTCTTTCATTATTGATGAGAATTGTAAATCGGCTATAAACGCCAAAATCGGCTATAAATGCCAAACAAAATCGCCTTTCACGGCAAACTAAGAAAATGTCTCTTTTCTTAAATATTTGTGCAATGGAAAACTTGAAAGAAGTTGATTTCCTTTTTACTTGCGAAGGTTGATCTCCAGATTACCACTTGAAATTCCAAGTAAAATAGAAAATCTGGCACACCCACACAAAGAAATGTTGATGCACGCTTCAGCCCCCCGGGCGCGAAAGGGCCGGACCCGACGGACTCCCACGTCCGCCGACCCCGGTAGCACCCTCGGCTTGGAGCGCGTTCCATCAAGTACTAATGGCGATCACCATCTTCTTCCTCCCTACTAGAGCTCTCCATTGATACTATTTGTGGAAGGAAGCCACCCATTTTAGAACTCTCTTGAAGCTCATCTTGCCTTTTGAGGACTTTCCCAGTAAGTTTTCCCTCCCAATCTCTTAAATTTGTGTTCTTCTAGTCTTAGAGGAGCCCTATTGTCTTTATTGAAGAGTCATTCTTCTTCCTTCATGGTTTGACCCATTTTAGGGCTTGTATTTGGTGGTTTTTGTGTAGATTGCACCCTTGGCTTGGAAGAGTGTCTAGAAGCTTGATTCCCTTGTTTAGAGATCTAGAGGCAAGTGGATTGAATGGATGTTTTGGTTTTAATGATTTCCATGACATGTATACTTGATTTGTATCTCATTAATGGCTTGTTTCTTTGGCATTCAATGATGTTAAATACTTTTGAAAAGGGTTGGTAAACCTCTTTATCGTCTTGAACATGATTTCTAGCCTTTGTTTCATTTGTTGTCTTTAAATCTTGAATTGTAGCTTTGGGTTCATCTTTTGTACAATGCCTAAGTGAATCTCTGTGATGATGGATGTCTTCCTTCTCTTGGTGATAGTATGAATGTAAAAAAGGGAGAATGAAAGAAATTGGTTGGGGAAGGGAAGACCTGAATCTGAACCCAGTGAGGAAATTCCCGTGACTGGTGGTCAGCTGGCGGTCGCCCAGCGGCTAGCCGCCTGGTGACTAGCGGCTAACCAAAGCAAGTTCGGTTACATTTCCAGAGAGCTGTAACCTCACGGTCAGCTCCGCGGTCAGCTAGCGGCTAACCGTCATATCCATCGACGGCTAACCGCCAGCCAACCGCGTAGTTACGGTCACGTCTCCAGAGAGCTGAAATCTCGCGGTCAGCTAGCGGCTAACCGTCGTATCCATCGACGGCTAACCTCCAGCCAACCGAATTGAAGCGGTCACAATTCCAGAGAGCTGCAATCCCACGGTCCGCCTCACGGTCAGCTAGCGGTTAACCACTGGATTCACTGGCGGCTAACCGCCATCTGACCGCAGGATAACCGAAATTCCTTGAATTTTATGAATAAAGGGGAGTTGAAGGGAGCTTTCACCCCATTGCTTGTGAACCTTTCTGAGAGCAATGGGCACCGCTCGCCTGGGAATGTGTTCGAAGCAGAGATGAAAGGTTTGTTAGGAGCCCGTTCGAGAGAGAAACCACATCACAGAAATTCATTTAAACATTGAGGCTACTATAGTGTATAAGGAACCCGGCATGTCTTCCAAATTCAAAGAATACCAAGTTTCCTTTATTATACAGACATACGGGATCCCTATCCACCTTGAATTAGTTTTAAACCCCGACATTTTAAAAGTCTATTTCAATTGTTTATTCCAGAAATTTATGAATTATGATTTATCGATCCCGAAAGCATTGTATTTGTACTTGCACTATTTTATTAGTCCTGAAATGCATGCCCGACATAATGTGACCTGATATTGAAATGATGTTTGTGCCTTGAGCACCCCGTTTTGCTCGTCTATACGATTTCATCGTAAGTGTTTTATACATGCCCGATTTCTTGCATATGACCTATGAGTCGGTACCACTAAGCTTGGATAACCTTGTTAGTCTGATCCACTGACTTGGAGATCCCTTCCCGTCCCGCCAGCTGCAGCATGGATCCCGCTACCCGGTTTATTAACCGTGGTCCCATCCCGATTCCCGGTTTGCTCCCGTGGTTGCCGATATCCAGTTCGCTATCGTAATTCCCGATACCCGGTTTGCTACAGTGGTCCCGTCCCGTATTATTGTATATGTATATGTAAATTGGTTGCACCTCCTCACTTCGGTAGCTGAGGTCAACACCCGATACTCTCGTCACTTCGGTGATAGAGGATTTAGCTTCTTGTGGATGCCATCTTGATTGTTTCCCTGTTTCCTTGATTGCCTTACATGTTTTGTGACTGCATATGCGTTTTAATTAAATGAATCATTTACTCCTTGAAAGACACTGTTTAAACAGGTTTGCATGTTTTCCAAGGTAAAGGTTTTTATTATGAAATGTTTATTTCTTTTCAGCCACTTGCCAGACCGTCGTGTCTGATCCTTTGCTTTGGTACTCAGGTCCCGTTGTTGGTTATCCCGAGGAGGAGCCAAAGGAGGCGGTTGGAGAACCGCAACCGCTAGTTGAGTGGCGTGCTAACGATGTTATGTAAAATCAGGCTGTCAAGATGCGAAACATTTTGGGGGTGGTTGGATTTATATTTTTGGTGGGCATTGTTTTGTCTATATTGGCCTTTGTTGGCCTCTATTTTGGGAGTTGTAATTAAATTATTTGTTGACTAAACTTTAACATGTACTTTTGGGTTACGCTTTAGAACATTGCTCATTCTGATACTTATTATTCAAATGTAATCAGTCTTGTCATTTTGGAAATGAAATACATGCTGGATTTGCCATACGCTTCCGCAATTATACTATATGGTTGTGTGTGTTGGAAAAATTCTCACCGCGGACACCTGGGGGAAATCACGTGCACGGGTAATGTGTGTTCTTTTATTAACCCGTGTACACTTGGGCATCAAATATACCTCTTCTTATTTACTTCACAATTAGTCCCGATCCCGGATTGGTCCCCAAACCCGGTCCGGGGTCGCGACAGGGTGGAAGAGCTTACTAAGAAGGCCACGGCAGCTAAAACACATGCTCAAGAGTTGGCTGAGCAATTACAGCAGATGGAAGCTCAGATGGAGGCTCAGAGGCAACAAATGGAGGCTCAGGTGGAGGTTCAGATGGCAGGTCAAAAACAACAGATGGAGGCTCAGATGGAGGTTCAGATGGTGAGTCAAAAACAACAAATGGAGGCTCAGATGGATGAAATGAGGTCCTGGCAAAAGAATATGGAGGCTATGATGCAATCTATAATGGCGCAAAAGATGGGCACTCCTCCATGGTAAAACATTTATTCATTGCTTCTATACATCATTAGGTGCATGTTCAGTTCAAATAGAAGGCAAATAAAAATGAATAAAATTTCATCTTAAATTCTAAGATATCAGGTGCTTCATTTTCTTAGTTGCATTTACCATGCTGAATCTCTCTTCACAAATGTCACATACCCAAAAGGCATATACAATGAAGAAATGTTTAAAATGAGAAATAAGTAGCTGTATCATCAAGTCAATCTATGTTTTTTCCATGCTACTTATACATCAAGGTTCATGATTTGAATGATATGGATTGATGTACATGTGGTGACTTTGTGCATAGGCTACAATCAGCATGAACAAATAAGATTTCAACTTGAGATCTCAAATTTCAGTTTTAACATCTATCTTGTTTTGTAGATTTTAACATCTATCTTGTATTTATTACAGATCAAAATGGGAGATGCAGAGAAAATAAGAACAAGCAACATTTTTTGGACCAATTTGGATGTCACAGATCAATTTGAGGATGCTATATTTTATCGTGGAAATTATTCGTTGTCTCTCCATGATACATATTGAAGACCGCCTTTCAGTTATTGTTTCTATGTTATATTGAGACCAACTATTATATTTTTATGTTTAACAGAATTTTATCAATATCATCAGTGATTATTTGTGATGAGGGCAACTGTTTCATTGCACTCAAATTCAATGAATGAATTTAGTTTATATTTTTACATCGATGATTGTTATTTTTATACCTGAATTGCTACTTAGAGATATATGATTGTATGATCTAAGGATGACTTTGCATTAAAGATTTGTGAATGGATGGATTGTGAATGGATGATGAGATTATATTTGTATTAATTGCATATCAAAACAGGAAAAGTATACTTTTTTTCAAAATATTAAAAAATATTTTTTTTGAAAAATTATTATTTGCGGCGCTTTTATTGTGTAGCAAATAATCAAATGTAACAAGATGAAGATTATTTACGACACCATAGAAGCGTTGCAAAAAAAATTTATTTGCAACTTTATAAGAGCGTTGCCCTTAATGATTTATTAACGACTTTTTTGAATCGTCGCAAATATAAATTATTAGTGACGCAATTTTGCAGTTGCAAATAAATCATTATCTGTGACGCGTATAATTTGTCGCAATTGATACGTAATTAGCAACACTTTGAAACCGTCGCAAATACTCTAAACTATTGCGATGCTACGGTCTTTAGTGTAGCTAATCTTTCTGCGACCCCATTATTTGCGACTCCTTTGCGACGCTTAGTTTTTTGCGTCGCAATTACTTATTTCGATGGTTTTTATATTATCTGCGACGCTTTTTTGGCGTTGCAAAAAACCTAATTTGTTGTAGTCTTATGTCTGTGTCCCATTCAGTTTAGGGTCATTATGAGTATGGTCCGAAGATTAGACCTGAGGTCTGAATATATCGCCTACTGAAACCTTCCCTAATTATAATATAAGAATTAAACATCATTAAATCTTTCCCCTTTCATCACTAAAATAAAAATTCCAAAAAAAAAAAAAAAAAAAAACTTTCTCTTCTCTTCCCTCCCTTCTAATTCAAACTACAAAATTCTCCTGGTGCTACATGATATTGTATGATAACTGCTTTCGAAATCAAATATAAGATGGCCTATCAAAATCCACATCGAACAATTGCATCCCAAACATTATACATGCTCAACTCCAATTACCAATCTTACATGAACCACACGACTCAAGATTTTCAAAACTTAAATAACTCATACATGAATATAAACCAACATTACCATAACGAAACTCAAAATTATTGATACCTTTCCAACCAAACTATAACAACTCAAACTTCTTTCTTTAGATCTACAAGACACTTTTATGCAAACAAAAACTTAAACAATCACACCTCTTACGAACATACGAGGCCAAACCATGGCCCAATCCATCATCCCCAATCATATCAAACCACTTCCCAACCAATTCAACAATATTACACTCAACCAAATCAAACACAATGAACACAAACTCAAATAATCGAAACATAAATCAAAATTTAAACCTTAATAATCAACGAATCTACACCCAAAATACACAGTATATAACGACAAACCAAATCCTAATCCATCCTTATCAAGACTACCAATCCATCCAAACCATCCCGTCCAATCAAACTCCTTCGCCTAATCAAACCAACCAATCCATCCCAACAATCTCACCCAATCAAACTTACTCACAAATCCAAACCATCCGATCCAATCAAACCTACCAATCCATCCCAACCATTCCATCCAATCAAAATCCTTCACCAATCCAAACCGTCCAACATAATCAAATCAATCAACCTATCCAACCTTCCATAACCGTGCATCCTTATCCAACCTATCAACCATCCCAATCCATGCCATCCAATGAAAGCCATCATCCCACCCAACCCTCACCATTTAACCAAACAACACCACCTGCCATGATCGCTAACCAATTCCAGCCACGCCCAACCATACCATCCAACTCAATTTATCCACCAACCCAATCTCCAACGATCATATATCAACAATCCACTGAAAGTTCCGGATCCTAACCCTAGAGGAGGGGGGGGGGGGTGTGGATAGGGTGAGCTACAAATTGATTGCCAATTTTAATTTTCTTCAAATTAAACTCCAACTAGTGATGATTACAAGAAAAGGTGCGGAAGATAAACAATTCAATCACCACAAGTCATTCACCATTGCACAAAGATTTATAGTGGTTCGGCCTCAATGCCTACATCCATTACCGGCTTGTGATCACACACCCCACCGGATTTTCACTATTTATGCTTTAACAAAAGGCTAAGCAATAACCCTTACAATGATGTTTTTAAGGCTAAACAACAACCTAACTATGTGCTTTTCTAGGATAAGCAATAACGTTTACAATTTGCTTTTCTTAGGCTTAGCAATAACCTTTCATACAATTTGATTTTCTTTCTCAAGAAAGTGTCTACACACTAGGAGAGAAATACATTAAGCACAATATAATTTGCCTCTAAAATAGGCGAATGAGAAAGTGAAAATCAACTCTCACAACACACTATAAAACGCAAAGATGAATGCTCATGATGTGTGTGTGTGTGAAAACTTCAATCAAGTTGAAAATAAAAGCTCAATCAGTTTATGCTTTAAGCAATTAAAAGTTTAATGCACATAACATGATTTGATTGAAGTGATATGCAAATCACATGAACAAAGTACAAACTTAATGATGATATGAAAATCCAAAGCTTGCAAGTTGTATGAAATTAATTATATCTAAACATGTGATGCAAGTGATATGTTGTTTTCAAAATCAAAGTATTTTGACTAAAGTTTTAAAGATTGAAAACAACAAGGAAGATTCATACAAGTTAGTGAAACATGTTATAACATAAATTGAAGATTTTGATAAACATGTTTAAGAAGTTTTCTACCACAAACTTGATTTGAATCAAGGTGAAGAATCCAATAACTTAAATCAAAGATTAAGAGAAGAATGGATTCAACATATCATAGTTAATATGCTAAAAATCATTTACCAATAATTTAGACAACGCATAAAAACATATGATTAGAAAACGTCAAAGCTTACTTGGTGATTGAACTCATTAATCCAAGCTTAGCTTTACTTAATGATCCTTTGGCCTTCTTAGTTCATTCCCTTTGATTTGCCTTAGTACACCTCAGAAATGGCTTCCAGAATCATCATTTTTGGCCTTGGAATGAACTAAATTTTACAGAATTTTATGGCCCAACGGCTATATGTCAGTTAGCCGACATCCAGGGGTTGGTTAACCGACACCCCCAACGGTCACAAGCCAACAGTCATAATTTCGAAATTTTGCTGACCAAAAAGCATGGTTCGGTTAGCCGACAGGTTCGGTTAACCGAGACCTGACCGACACCCTAACCGACAATGAAAACAAGGTCAGAAAACACCTCTCTGGAAATCTAACCGAGAGAGCTTCGGTTAGAATCAGAAACAAGGTCGGTTAACCGAGCCCTGACCGACATGCTGACCGACGTGAAAAAGATGTGAAAATTTAGCTCTCTGGAAATTGAACCGACAAGGAGTTCGGTTAGTCTAATTTCTATGGTCGGTTAACCGACGCTTAACCGACACCTAAACCGACAACCGAAACACCATTCAAAAAAGCTAACCGAGTGACTTCGGTTAGGCTTCGGTCCAAGGTCGGTTAGCCGACACCTGACCGACAGGCTGACCGACAGTATGGTCAGACTGTTTTATGAAGAAATGTGTTTACAAGAAAAAAATCTAACTTTAGAAAACTTTTTGAAACACAGAATGAAATGGTGTTTGAGACAAGGTTTTATCAAGAATAAAGATTTTCAAAATAAGACTAAAATCAACCAAACGGTTTGAAACAGAGTTTGAACAAGTTGATTTAAATCCTGTGATTTTCAAGATAAACCTTTGAGAAATGATATGAGATGATCATGATGCACATGTTGGACATCAAATTACAAACACAACTTAGGGTCTAACAATCTCCCCCTTTGCAATTTGATGGCAACATACTAAATAAAGGCTAAGAAGATAAAACACATCATTCACACATCACTCATACATTCATTCATTTCTACAACTCTTGGTCTCCATACATTTCAACTCCTCTTGAGTTGAAAATTGACTTCTTGGCTTCTTCATGATCTTTCTTCCTTTCTTTGCTCCCGCAATCTTCTAGATCTCCCCCATTGTGTGTGCTTCCACACAAATTCTCTCCCACAACCCTTTTCTCCCCCATAGTTTTTAGAAATCATATTTCCATTTCTTCTCCCCCATTGACATCAAATTGCTAAAAAATCTGCAAAAACAGCTCATGCAAACATATACCTTTCTCATAGCATAGTATTGATATCATTTGATAAATTTTGAATATAAAAGCAAAGGAGAAAACACCATGAAAAGACAAAATGAATTCACGAGTTTTCATTCATGTCTCAAATGAAAATGTTTACATCATTAGTGAAACACATAAACCATAAACATAATCATAATCAAAACTATCATCAACATCCGACACATCCATCAAAAACCAATTTGAACCAAAATATACCACCAATCATACTACCAATGAGAAAACAAAAATAGTGGTGACAACAAGTATCTTCTACTCAGAATCAGGAGGTGGTGGTGACGGAGAAGGAGGAGCTCCAACATCATCTCGACTGCAACTCTTTGAAATTCTTGAGAGATACTGAAATAGTTTGTTCAGTGTCTTCTTGTTCTTCTTTTGCTCTTTCTTCATGTAAGCCATGTCTCTCTCAAGAGCTGCCAAGCGGTCCACTGAAGAGGAAGGGTGAGGAGATGGTATCGATGTTGAGCCATGAGAAGGAGATGGGGGTGCTTGAGCCAATGGAGGTTCATCAGCTATAGGAATTTGAGCGTTGGGAATAAGATTCATTTGATTTACATTAGCTGGTGATAATGGAGTTTTGAAAATAGGTTGCTCCCCAGAAGGCTTGGGTATCCCAAATGAGAATGCCAATTGAGTCATCAAATATCCAAAAGGTATTGCATTTTTCTGACCAATGTTGTTATGAAATTTAATGATCGTATGACAAATGATGGAAGGTAAGCAAATGGGTGTACTAGTTACCACCTTGGACAAAAGGTTAGCCATATAGGCTGTAAGCTCAGTCCTATTTCCCATCCTAGGGTAGACATTGTAAGTGAAGCAATGATGGATAATCCTATATATGGGAAAGAGAGAATTTAAGGTGAGATGATGTTTTCTTTTATCCCAAGGGGCATTGAAACCATAAATGTCCCTAGTGGCCTGGGTTCTCTCATCTTCATTAGGGGAATCTGATACCAATGTAAGTCCATTCGGGGTGCAAGGTATCCCCATGATGTTCCCTATCCTCTCAGGTGGGATCTCTACATTCCTATCTTCAAAGGAGATAGTAAAAGAACAAGTATTTTCTCCAATGAGAGTGCTTGAGATTGATGAGTACATATATCTCACCAATGTGGGATAGATATCTCCACCCCAATGAAGTATACCATCCCATCCAACTCTATGAACTATTCCCATTAAGTCATGATTTTTTATTTGGTTTACTAACACCCTCCTTTCCATAGCTATAGACCTATTTCTCAATAATTGCAGCAGAGTGTTAGCATCAATTCTCAGCTCTATGGATGGTGGTGGAGGGGATTCACTAAAGTCTGAATGTTCATTTATAGGCCTACTGGATGTGGCAGTGGCCTTCCCCTTTTTAGATGGCCTTGGCATAGCTTTTTTCATTCTTGGAGGCATATTGGTTGGGCAAGATTGAAGGTTTTTCTTTAATGTGAATTAGTATAAATCTTTTTCCCAAAGCTCAAAAGGTAAGAGATTCACAGAAGATTGAGCAGATTTGGTTGTGACAATTTGTCAAACACGTAGTGTGTAGACTAAGGAAATGAAGACACAGTTAGCTGTGGATGACCCAAAATATGGATCTCAAGTCCTACAATTCATGCAAATATTCCATAAGGACTACAAATAAACCAATCACTCCAAGAACATTTGAAAAAGGAAAGTTTGGGAATTTTTTGGATGAAACAGTCACCTTGATTCTTAGGGGAAAAATGATTGATCCCAGCTTGGAAGAGAAGACTCTTTTGATGACAATGATTCCTTTGAAGAGATCAGAAAATGCTTGCAAGAAATCAGAGAGAATGACCAAGGCTTGATGCTCTCACAGATTCTCGTTGACTGTCAAGGTCTTGAGCTCCAACGATGATGAAAGAGATGAGAATGACGATGACTTGCTTGGAGGATGATTGAGAGAGGATTTTAATTGGATTGAAAGAAGTTTTTCGATCAATGGGAAGGAGATTTGAGTATTTGGAAGCTGGAAATATTCTTCTAGGGCACAAAGAATGAGAAGATGATGAATAGTGAAGAGTGTTTTCATTCTGCGCGCAGGGATATATTCGACCCTATGAGTTGTCGGTTAGCCGACAACTTAAGTGTCGGTCAGCCGACACCTGTAGAGAAGTGAAATAATTCGCTAATCTACATTTTTGACTTATGATCACTAGTTTGAGGATATTTAAGATAATTTGACTGTGGAGAACAATTAAGATGATCATAAGAAACAATCTAATAAATTCTTTTTCAAAATTCATTGATTAAACATATGCATTTTTAACATAAAATACCTTTTGAATTTTAAAAATGCATTAATACTCAAACAAGCAAAATTTAAACATGTAGAGAATGCCTAAGGAAATTAGAGTCAACTAGACTTAGGACCAATACAAAGATGTACATTTTGAGAAGTGATTGGTCTATTCTAATCCAAAGGGTTTTAATGTTTGTCTAAGAATCTAACCTTAGCTATCCATCTAAAGTCTTGAGCCTTTAAGCCTATGTTTGAGTTTCCACCAACCAAGGGAGATAATTTTTCAATTTTAGTAGTCTTGTCATCAATTTTTGGTTTGACAATTTTATAATGATGATTAGTCTTTGATGGTTGGTGATAATTTTTCACTATGTTCTTATTTCTTTTAACTTTTCCTCCTTTTTGTATTTTGAATTTTAATTTCAATTGTTCAACCTTTTTCAAAATTTCTTTCATTTCCATGGTTAAGGGAGGTAAAGTGAGATGTTTCTTATTGATAGATTTAACTTGATAGCTTTGGACTTGATTGGTCCTTTTAAAATCTATCTTAGGAGACTCTTGTTGAATAGATTTGACTTGTTTGAACTTTAAAGAGTCTTCCTTTGATTTAAATGTCTTACCCTTCATAGAATTTGATTTTACTTCCTTTGATTCATAGATGGGTTTTGACATATGATTTCTTCTTAGTTTGCACTCAAATTTGAAATGCCCTTCTTTTCCACAATAATGACATTTTGTTTTGGGCAAATTTGTGTGAGTGCTAGAGAGAGAGGACTCACCTTTTACAAACTTGTTTATGAACTTAGGGTCATGATAAGTATGTTTATTAAATCCAAGACCCGTCCTATCTCCATGTGATTTACCCAATTTAAACAAATTTTAAAATTTCTCTTCACTTTGGGTGAATTTGCACTCAAACTTTTTCTTGTGGGTCTCAAGTTGAGTGACTTTGTTTTTAAGAATTGAATTTTCATTATTTGCTTTTATGAGTTGAATTTCAATTCCATTAAACTTGTTTATCTTTTCATAAGCAAGTTTCAATTCAAGTTTTAGTTCATTCACATTAGATCCAAGTTGTAGAGTTTTTAAATCACTTTGAGTTTTTGATAAATTTTCCTTGGTGATAATTAACTTGGATTCTAAATTAGAAATGTCTTCAACTTGATTCTTCATATGATCACTTATATTTGTGTTTTCTTTGAGAAGTTTATCACAACTTATCTTAGATACATTTAATTCTTCTTGAACCTTTGACAAGTTATCCATAGAAATTTTTAATTTTAATTCTAGATGGATAATGTTTTTATCTTGTCTTTTTAGAGTATCTATTAAACTCAAATTTTCTTTCTTTAGCTCATCATTATTTGTTTCTATTTCATTTTGTTCATTTTGAGCATTAGACAAGTTGTGTAAAGTGATCATAAACTTAGAGTTTAGGCATTGTATAGCTTCATCTTTCTCTCTAAGTTCATCTTTTGATTTAACTAATTCTTTGTTTAGTCTTTTAGATTCTACTTTTAACTTATTATGATTTTTAACAAGCTTTAAGTATAAGGTGTACAAATCATCATATGCTTGTTGAAGATCATCTTGATTGTTATTTTCTTCTTCACTTGATTCAAGTTGATATTCACTATGTTCAAGATTTGAATCTCCAATGGATGGAAGAAGGTGACTAGGAGAATCTACAAGGGAACCTACACTCTCTATCTTAGTGGAATCCATAAAGATGATTTTAAAGATAAGTCCAACTAGGGTCTAAGCTCTAGGATTTTACACCTAATCAAGAGTTCCAAACCACTTGATCCTAAATATAGAGCACGAGGCTCTGATACCAATTGAAAGTTCCGGATCCTAACCCTAGAGGGGGGGGGGGGGGGGGGGGTGAGAACCCGACCCCTAATTTCCTGGTTTAGTGCTGTTTTAATCGTGATTTGGTTTTTTCTATGGGTTTAGTGGTTGTTTGGTCGAGTTTTTGAGTTAGAATGACTTTTCATTAGCTTTGGGAAGTTTTGAGAGCCAGAGAACCTAGACAGTGACCGTAGGGTCCCATTTGTTTTGCGTGGTCAGCGTGGGGAGATTTGTGGTGATTCCCAAAAATTCTCATTTCAGCTTCGTTAAACTAATCTCGCCATTCCCTACAACTTTCGTGTTCACTCTGTGCCCATTCGACGCTCCTAAAATCAGTTTTTCTAGAAATCCCAAATTTTCTATTCTTTAACCCCTTTGACCAAACAGTTGACTTTTTATGTGGACCCCGGAAGTATGTCAATATTGACCTTGTTGGAAAGATAATTTTATTCCGAACACTTTTCATGTTTTAAGTTTCTTGATCCGAGGTCTAGAAAGCCCCCTAATCTCCATTACAAGTTATACTTAGTGTGGACCCCACACCACCCATTATAAAAGGACAACTTCATCTCTTTCTCCCTCATTTTTCCACTCCAATCGGCTGCAACTCCCTGCTACAGTACCAGCCACCTTTCTTCTTCCTTTTCTTCCATTTCTCTTGCTCAAATGAAGCCTTCAAGCTACCAATCCAACGAGGAAACTCCAGCAACTTCTTCCCCTTCATCTCCTCTCTCTTTTGACACCATTTTCATGGGAAACCAAGGTGGGCAGCCCCTATTTCAAGCTCCTTCTTGTCGATTAATGACCCTAGAGGTAAGGATCTCCTTCCATCTTCTACTATTGAGCAATGGCTTTCCCCTAGGTCCTATTTCTTAGCTTGTTTGAACCCCTTTCCTTCTTTTTGATGATTTACCATTTTAGGGTTCTAAGATGGGTTTATTTTGGGGGTTTTGAGTAGATTTGGTGTTTATAGCTTGGAGAAGTGATTGGTGGTTGATTTGATTAGCATTGGACCCAAGGCAAGTGGATGAATTGATTTATTTTCATTGATTATGTTTTATACAAATGTGTAGCTTTCATTAATGATTTTCATTACTTATGCTCTACTTCATGACATGCTTTTATTGAGATTTGAAATACACTCTTTAGTGTATCTTTCTAGTACATTGCTTCCTTGAAAATGATATCTTGATTGTAGTAAGTTTTGACTTGCTTCATGTGATGGATTTCCTTTGGTTGAATGTGAATGGAATAGATGATTTGATGGAAGAATGGATGTAGTTGAATGGGAAATTTGAAGTGTTGAGAATGAAGTTTTGATTGCTTGAAATGGAGGATCTTTTAGCTCACTTTATTATAGGGATCTGACCCTTGAAAATGAGGAGTGTTTGGAGAAAGAAGGGACTGAAAACAGCTTCAGAATTCTGTGTCCGCAGTAACGTCGGTCAGCCTGTCGGTTAACCGACAGCCAACCGAGGTGGACTGAAACCCTCTCGGTTCCAATTCCAGAGAGCAGATTTCCATCAGGAAATCTGTCGGTCAGCTGTCGGCTGACCGAACTCCCTAGTTCGGTCGACCGAGAGCCAACCGACAGATCTTTCGGTTCATTTTCCAGAGAGTAACAAACTTCCTGATGTGTGTAGAGCTGACAGTCAGCGCCGGTCAGCCGTCGGCTAGCCGACATCCCAGTTCGGCTGACCGACAGCCAACCGAGGAGCTGACCGACAGCAATTGTATTGTTTTCTTCTTGAAGAACCATAGGGAACTATATTGGAGGAGAGTGAGGAACTGTACAGAAGAAGAAATTCCATCATCATGACTGTGTTGTTTAGGTCTTTTAGATTTGTTAATGTATATAAGGCCGCGGAATGTTTTCAATTCTTAAAGAGTACCAAATGTATGTCGAACCTAACATACGGGACCCTAGTACATTGATTCAATCTCGGACTTTCAACACTTGGCCCGGAGAATATGAGAAATCCATTCATGCTTTATTTTGACCGAATTTCACTTGTACACTTGAAATCTCATGTTTTATGACTAGACTTGCCAGACAGTATTAAAAGTTATGTTTTTAACATTGTTGCTAGCCCGTACAGGCCCGACCGATACATATATGCTTTTGTGCTTATGAGCACCCCGTCCCGTCATATGTATTTATTGGATTTGATTTCTTGTATATGACCCATGAGAGTAAAACCTTGAGGCAATATGGGGCCAGAGCTTTGTAGTACGAGCCCATGAGCCAAAACGAGAACATGCATACATGTATTTGTTTTGTTTACTTGCATATAACCTATGAGTCGGCACCACTAAGCTTGGATAACCTTGTCAGTCTGATCCACTGACTTGGAGATTCCCCACTTGTCCCGCCAAGTGCAGCATGGATCCCGATACCCGGTTTATTAACCGTGGTCCCGTGCCGATACCCGGCTCGCTCCCGTGGTTCCCGATATCCGGTTCGCTACCGTGATTCCCGATGCCCGGTTTGCCACCGTGGTCCCGTCCCGTATAGTATATATATGTATATGAAATTTCGTTGTTCCTCCTCACTTCGGTGACTGAGGCCAACGCCTTGTTATGCTTGCTCTTATCACCTCGGTGATAGAGGATTTAGCTTTGTGTTGTTGCCATCTTGATAATTCCTGATCCTTGATACCCGTACTGCTTTATATTGATCATGTCTTTTCTTAATAAAGGATACATTAATTCTACATGTTTTAAATGAGTTCCCGATTTGTAAAATGTTTATTGTTTATACACGCTTTAAATGAGTACCCGATTTGTAAAATGTTTATTGTTTATACACGCTTTAAATGAGTACCCGATTTGTAAAATGTTTATTGTTTATGCACGCTTTAAATGAGTACCCGATTTGTAAAATGTTTATTGTTTATGCACGTTTTAAATGAGTACCCGATTTGAAAAATGTTTATTGTTTATACACATTTTAAATGAGTTCCAGATTTGTAAAATGTTTATTGTTTATGCACGCTTTAAATGAGTACCCGATTTGAAAAATGTTTATTGTTTATACACGCTTTAAATGAATTCCAGATTTGTAAAATGTTTATTGTTTATACACACTTTAAATGAATTCCCGATTTGTGAAATATCCATTATTTGTACATGTTTTAAATGAGTCCCCGATTTGTAAAACGTTCATTAATTATACATGTTTTAAATGAGTTCCCGATTTGTGAAATGTTTATTATTTATACATGTTTGAAATGAGTTTCCGGTTTGTGAAATGTTCATGTTTTATACATGTTTTAAAGGAATACATGTTTTGTCAAATATTTATGTTTCATACCCGTTTTATATGAATACAGGATTTTGTCAAGAGATTCATGATTTCCTATGCATTGTAATTATGTACAATTTTGATCAGACAGCATGATTTATTACATGTTTTATCGTTCAGTATATTGTTATATCTTTTCACCCACCTGCCAGACCGTCGTGTCTGACCCACTACTTTGGTACTCAGGTTCAGATTTCTTCACCCGAGATGAGTGCACGTATTGGCTGTGGAGCCATGAGTTTACAGGTGTTTGTTGGCTATGTCATGTCGACATTGAGCTTGACATCGGAATTACGTCACACATGGGGCAGTGATCTTTAGCTCGTTTTTGTATGGCTTCTATTAGCCTTTCTCTTGGGATTGTAATTAATATACATTGTTAATTGTAACTTGAACATATATGGGAATGCAATACCCTGTTACTGTCAGCTCTGTACTTTTATTATGATGGTTTATTCCAGTCTGAGATGGATCAATGATAAGATGATTATATGCTTGGGTTGAGTGCGGTGCGGAATCCAATGGCCACGGACTCCGAGTCGCAACACCACGAAAGCTTCCGCTAAATATTCAGAGTGTGTTGGAATGAATTTGTAATCCTCACACACGCGGATCTTGGGAGAAACATAATTATTACTTCACGAACCCCGGGTTTGGGGTCGTGACAGGGGGGGTGAATAGGGTGAGCTACAAATTGATTGCCAATTTTAATTTTCTTCAAATTAAACTCCAACTAGTGATGATTACAAGAAAAGGTGCGGAAGATAAACAATTCAATCACCACAAGTCATTCACCATTGTACAAAGATTTATAGTGGTTCGGCCTCAATGCCTACATCCACTACCAGCTTGTGATCACACACCCCACCGGATTTTCACTATTTATGCTTTTACAAAAGGCTAAGCAATAACCCTTACAATGATGTTTTTAAGGCTAAACAACAACCTAACTATGTGCTTTTCTAGGATAAACAATAACCTTTACAATTTGCTTTTCTTAGGCTTAGCAATAACCTTTCATACAATTTGATTTTCTTTCTCAAGAAAGTGTCTAAACTAGGAGAGAAATACATTAAGCACAATATAATTTGCCTCTAAAATAGGCGAATGAGAAAGTGAAAATCAACTCTCACAACACACTATAAAACGCAAAGATGAATGCTCATGATGTGTGTGTGTGTGTGAAAACTTCAATCAAGTTGAAAATGAAAGCTCAATCATGAAAGTCCGGGATCCGAACCCTAGAGGGGGGGTGAATAGGGTGAGCTACAACTTAATGACCAATTATGCCAATTTTAAACTTCTTTAAAACAATTAGGCACTTGTGATGATTAACAAATAAAATGCGGAAGCTAAACAACAACAATCACCACAAAAGCAATCACCACAACACAAGATTTATAGTGGTTCGGCCAACGTGCCTACATCCACTACCGGCTTGTGAATCTACACCCCACCGGATTTCCACTATTTATGCTTTTCAAATGGCTAAGCAATAACCACTACAATATGCTTTCCAAGGATAAGCAATAACCTTACAATGTTGTTTTTCAAGGCTTAACAACAACCTATACAAGATGCTTTTCTAGGCTAAGCAATAACCTTCACACAATGTGTTTTTATAGGCTAAGCAATAACCTTTACACAATGCTTTTCTTAGGCTAAGCAATAACCTTTACAATAAAAGATTTTCTCTCAAGAAGGTGTCTTCACAAAACACTCTAAGAGATACAATTTAAGCTCAATATAATTGCCTCTAAATTAGGCGGATAAGAAAGTGTAAATCAACTCACACAACACACTATAAAAATGCAAAGATGAATGCTCATGATGTGTGTGTGGAAACTTCAATCAAGTATTAAAATAAAGCTTTAATCAATTTATGCTTGAAGCAATTAAAAGTTTAATACACATAAAAATATTTGATTGAAGTAATATGCAAATCACATGTACCAAATACAAACTTGTTGAAGATATGAAATCAAAAGCTCACAAGTTGTATGAAATTAATTATGTCTAAACATGTGATGCATATTCAATGTTGTTTTCAAAAACAAACTAATTTAACTAAAGTTCAAATGAATGAAAACAACAAAGATGATTCAAACAAGTTAATGAAACATGTTTATAAAATAAATCAAAGGTTTTGACAAAACATGTTTTATAAAGTATTAAAACAAACTTGTTTAGAAATCAAGGTGAAGAATCCAATGACTTAAATCAAAGATTAAAGAAGTAGAGGATTCAACACATCATAGTTTATATGCTAAAATCATTTACCAAAGATTAAACAAAGCATAAAATAATGATTATAAAAAGGCAAAGCTTACTTGGTGGTTTAACTTCATTAATCCAAGCTTTAGCTTTCCTTAATGACCCTTAGCCTTCCTTAGCTTGATCCCCTTTCTTTTCCCTCAAAATACCTCAAGAAGGGCTCCAAAGATCATCACATGGGGCTAAGGAATGAGCTTCTTTTTATAGAAAAAGTTGCTCAACGGCTACCTGTCGGTCAGCCGACATCCAGGGGTCGGTTAACCGACACCCCAACGGTCACAAGCCAACGGTCATATTTTCAAAAATTTGCTGACCATAAAGCATGTTTCGGTTAGCCGACATGTTCGGTTAACCGAGACTTGACCGACACCCTAACCGACAGTGTAAACTAGGTCAGAAAACACCTCTCTGGTTTTCTAACCGAGAGAGCTTCGGTCAGTTTCAGAAGCAAGGTCGGTTAACCGATCCCTGACCGACATGCTGACCGACATAGAAGATTTGAAATTTTAGCTCTCTGGAATTCGGACCGACAGATCCATCGGTTTACCTCGGCTCACCTGTCGGTTAGCCGACACCTAGCTTGTCGGTTGACCGACAGCCTAAGACAAAAATCCCAATTTTTGCATATTTCAAAGTATTTTCAAGAGGGGATTTTTGGGCCATCAAACCAAGCATGGAAACATGATTTAAACCAATCCAAGTGCTTTAAAATCATGAAACATCAAAAGCCTAAATAGATTTGAAAGTTAAAACAAATGGCTAGCTTGATTTATAAAATCCTTTTAAAACTAAAAAATGCATCCAATGTTTAAAACCAAAACATGCATAAATCATAAGGTGTACAAGATTTAAAACAATGCATGTATAAATCAAGATTTCAAGCTTTTCTAAAACAATGCATGTGAGAGAATTCAAATGATGAATAAAATGAATAATGCATCCATCAAATTGCAAGATACAAAATCCTTAACAATCTCCCCCTTTGCAATTTGATGGCAAACCTTCTCTTACTCAATACTGAATCTTCACATAAAGTCTTCAGCTTCTCCTTGGCTGGACAAGGCTTGAAATCTTCTTGGTTGCTTCTTCACTTGGCTTGGGTCCTTGGTCTTTTCCTTCATTCTCCTTGATGCTTGGAGCTTGATCATCCTCAAGCTTTCTCTTCATCTTCCTTTCTTTGGCCAAGCATCTTCTACTTCTTTCATCTCTCCCCCTTTGACCATGCACTCTTGGGTTTTGGCAAGATATGCATTCACTCCCTCTTTGGAGGATAATACAATGTCTCTCCCCCTTTGACATTGAATTGCACATCTCTTCCCTTAGCTATATTCTCCCTCTTTGACATCTAGAATATTCTCCCCCTTTGACATTAAATTGCAAAGGTACCTACACACATGAAATAAGGAAAATACCTTTTAGTAGCACCTGTTAACAAAAGAATTCGAAAATGAAATACATAACAGATTTTCATGTATGGGTGTTGTCTAAGGGTATAGATCCAATATAAGAGTGAATTTGATCATAACTAATACTTCCTATGAAGATTTACTCCCCCTCAATCCATTATCTCCTTTTGTCAAACTTTGACAAAGATTTAACAATTTGGTTCAAGAAGAAGATGGTTTAACCAATTGAGGGTTAACTTCAAGAGAAGGATTAGATACAAAAAGAAATAAAGCTCAATATGATCAAATTACCATTATAAAAATACCAATTGACGGAAAAGCTATAGGATAATTAAAGAGCAAGGTCAAAAGGATAATCTATCATGGATACCAATTGAAATATATATAAAGCAATTATACCAATTGAAATTCAAAGATAAGAGTATTAACTCAATCACTCTAAAATGGAGTTAAGGAATATACCTATTAGGGTTCATCCAAATTAGAGTTATCCATGATGAGATGGGGTTTATTAAACATAGCATCAATCAATATAATTATGAAAATCATATGCTATGAAAGTTTTGAGATCATTTCATACATTCATTAAATATAACTATCATACACAAGATGAATGAAATGAAGTTCAATCATGAAGCCAACCTCACAATTAACCAACCAAAATTATGAAAACATAAACATGGTGGTTATGTGATTTACCTATAAGTGCAAGAGAGGAGGCAAACATGAACATTATGATGCTAATGGAATGTGACATGGAACAGAAACATATTACTATCAAGTTCAATCCAATGTACACAAGGTCTATCACAAACTCAAGATATGATACCAATTGGATATTGATACTAATTGAAAATGATACCAATTGATTACCAATTGAATATGAAACATGATTAAGAGCAAGCATGTGACAAACACAAAATTCCAACAAGCATCATAAAATGATATTCATCACTTAGAATAATATAACTAATGAGCATATTGATGAACATGAGAAATTGCATTTAGAAATATATATAACTCGGTAGAGGATGCAATTTACAAATGTGTCAAATCATATGAATTCAACAACTAAGAAATCCATCAAACAAAAGATATAACTATGAAATACAAGGAATGGATTTCAAAGAAGTTCATATGATTAAACACTACTATGAAGTTGAAACATGTATAAGAATGACATCACAAGGAAAATACACATGAATCAACATCATAACCATCCATTTAAAAAAAAAATTACTAGAAAGCATAGAGGATGGATTTGAAAGTTCTAGTATGATATCTATTAATGTAACTAAAGAGCACAACCATACAGAGAACTATATGACATTTGCATAAAAAGAATGAAACCAAATGAGCAATGATGCAAATAGCATATAACAACTATTTCCTTCTAAAAGATACAATCATAAACACAAGGAAATAAACTCAAAGGAAAATGCAACTATAAATATAACTAACAAAGCTTAGAACATTTTCCAAAGGACTTTAATTCACTTCAACAATCAAAATCCAACAATGAAACATAAAATCATGATCAAGTGATTAAGAAAACTATGAAGTGAATTAATATCAAATTTCAATTTGTAATTAAGGATAACTACAAAAACTCATACAAATTGACTTAAAAACTTTTCAAACTTGATATCAATTGGAAAAATGCATTTATCAAAAACACATTCAATTTTGAAGAATATAAGTATAAAGATCTAACCAATTGAAACTCAAGTAAATCAAGGAATTGAATTTTCATATCAAAATATTAACTTAGTAAGCATAGAATGAAAATCAATTTTCAATCCTCATTTTTCATCAAGAATGTAGTAATGAGGCTTAAATCATTTTTCAACTTGCATTGTAAAAGATATAACTTATTTGAAACACATACAAGTTGATTTTTCAAAACAATAACTTTCCATAAGAAAGAATCCATGGAAAATCTAAATCATTTGTTTTTCAAAATAATTTAACTAAGACAATCAAACAAATGAATTTGAAAATATCAATCGATTATAAAAAAAAATCTAGCTATAAAAGCTTTTGAAATCATAATCAATTGATCATATATAGAAATGCATTGCAAAAGATATAACTAAATGAGAGCAAAAAGCAAATCTATAATGATGAAATTATAATCAAATGATTTTGAAAACCATGATATTTAACTAGAAAGGTACATGATGACAAAATCAATTGATTACAAATAAACATTGCATTTTAACAAATGTAACTAAGAAAGTATAAAATGCAAATGTGTCATGACCAACAATATGATTTAACTAAAAAGGTTCGGTTGGTCAAGAGTTCCAAGGCCTTAAGGTTTGTCTAAGTATCTATCTTTAGGAATCCACCTAAGGTCTTGAGAGGGTTGATCTTTGAGGTCTATCTTAAAAGTCTCACCAACTTTAGGAGATTTGACTTGATAAATTTTCAATTTAGACTTATCACCATGATAATGAGATTTGACTAATTTTAGCTTTGATTGGTGATTAGTCTTTTGAGGTTGGTGACTTTTCTTAGTAGGGGATTGATTTCTTTTCTTCTTATTTCCTCCCTTTAATTGACTTTTAAATTTTAGATTTAACTTTGCAACTTTCTTCAAAAGTTCTTTCATTTGTTGGGTTAGGGGAGGTAGGTTGAGAAGCTTTTTCTTGATAGATTCTTTTATATTAGTTTTAACTTGTTTAAGCTTTTTAGAATCTATCTTAGGAGACTCCTTTTTAATGGGTTTAACTTGTTTAATCTTCTTGGAGTCTTCCTTGATTTTTAGTGTCTTATCCATCATAGAGTTTGATTTTACTTTCTTTTGTTCATAGATGGTTTTAGACACATGACTTCTTCTTAATTTGCACTCAAACCTAAAGTGTCCTTCAATGCCACAATAATTACATTTAGTCATGGGCAAGGAGGAATGAGTGCTAGAGAATGAGGACTCACCTTTCACAAATGTGTTAGTGAATTTAAGGTCATGGGAAGTATTCCTATTAAATCCAAGACCCGTCCTATCTCTTTGAGATTTACCCAATTTAAATAGTTTTTCAAATTTTTCTTCACCATGGGTAAATTTACACTCATACTTTTGTTTGTAACCTTCAAGTTGAGTGACTTGGTTTCTAAGGGTTGAATTTTCATTTTTAACTTTAATGAGTTCATTTTCAATTCCCTTAAAATTGTTTGTCTCTTCATAAGCTTTCTTTAATTCAAATTTAAGTTCATTAACAACAATAGTTCCAAGTTCTAAAGTTTTTATCTTATTTTGAGCATTAGATAAATTTTCTTTGGAAATTACTAACTTGGATTCTAAATTGATAATGTCTTCAACTTGATTTTTTAAATGATCTCTTAGATTTGAATTTTCCTTATTAAGTTCATCACAATTTATCTTAATATCATTTAGTTCATCTTGAGCATTAGATAAATTATGCAAAGAGATCATGAACTTAGATTCTACACAATTTATTAATTCTTCTTTCTCTCTAAGTTCATTTTTTGAAGAAACTAATTCTTTGTTTAGACTTTTAGATTTTTCTTCTAATCTTTTATTCTTCTTAACAAGCTCTAGGGAAAATGTACATAAATCATTATAGGCTTGTTGAATGTCATCTTGCTTTTCATCATTTTCTTCTTCATTTGATTCAAATTTAGATTCATTAAATTCATGGTTTGAATCTCCAAATGTTGGAAGAAGGAATGGTCTAGAAGAATCTACACAAGAATCTACAAAGTCTAATATAGTGGAATCCATTCTAATGATTTTCATGTAAACACAACACTAGGATTCTAATATCTAGGATTTAGCTAATAAGGATCAACTCCGGGTGTTTAAGCCCTAAATGGAGTAACCTTGCTCTGATACCAATTGAAAGTCCGGGATCCGAACCCTAGAGGGGGGGTGAATAGGGTGAGCTACAACTTAATGACCAATTATGCCAATTTTAAACTTCTTTAAAACAATTAGGCACTTGTGATGATTAACAAATAAAATGCGGAAGCTAAACAACAACAATCACCACAAAAGCAATCACCACAACACAAGATTTATAGTGGTTCGGCCAACGTGCCTACATCCACTACCGGCTTGTGAATCTACACCCCACCGGATTTCCACTATTTATGCTTTTCAAATGGCTAAGCAATAACCACTACAATATGCTTTCCAAGGATAAGCAATAACCTTACAATGTTGTTTTTCAAGGCTTAACAACAACCTATACAAGATGCTTTTCTAGGCTAAGCAATAACCTTCACACAATGTGCTTTTATAGGCTAAGCAATAACCTTTACACAATGCTTTTCTTAGGCTAAGCAATAACCTTTACAATAAAAGATTTTCTCTCAAGAAGGTGTCTTCACAAAACACTCTAAGAGATACAATTTAAGCTCAATATAATTGCCTCTAAATTAGGCGGATAAGAAAGTGTAAATCAACTCACACAACACATTATAAAAATGCAAAGATGAATGCTCATGATGTGTGTGTGGAAACTTCAATCAAGTATTAAAATAAAGCTTTAATCAATTTATGCTTGAAGCAATTAAAAGTTTAATACACATAAAAATATTTGATTGAAGTAATATGCAAATCACATGTACCAAATACAAACTTGTTGAAGATATGAAATCAAAAGCTCACAAGTTGTATGAAATTAATTATGTCTAAACATGTGATGCATATTCAATGTTGTTTTCAAAAACAAACTAATTTAACTAAAGTTCAAATGAATGAAAACAACAAAGATGATTCAAACAAGTTAATGAAACATGTTTATAAAATAAATCAAAGGTTTTGACAAAACATGTTTTATAAAGTATTAAAACAAACTTGTTTAGAAATCAAGGTGAAGAATCCAATGACTTAAATCAAAGATTAAAGAAGTAGAGGATTCAACACATCATAGTTTATATGCTAAAATCATTTACCAAAGATTAAACAAAGCATAAAACAATGATTATAAAAAGGCAAAGCTTACTTGGTGGTTTAACTTCATTAATCCAAGCTTTAGCTTTCCTTAATGACCCTTAGCCTTCCTTAGCTTGATCCCCTTTCTTTTCCCTCAAAATACCTCAAGAAGGGCTCCAAAGATCATCACATGGGGCTAAGGAATGAGCTTCTTTTTATAGAAAAAGTTGCTCAACGGCTACCTGTCGGTCAGCCGACATCCAGGGGTCGGTTAACCGACACCCCAACGGTCACAAGCCAACGGTCATATTTTCAAAAATTTGCTGACCATAAAGCATGTTTCGGTTAGCCGACATGTTCGGTTAACCGAGACTTGACCGACACCCTAACCGACAGTGTAAACTAGGTCAGAAAACACCTCTCTGGTTTTCTAACCGAGAGAGCTTCGGTCAGTTTCAGAAGCAAGGTCGGTTAACCGATCCCTGACCGACATGCTGACCGACAGAGAAGATTTGAAATTTTAGCTCTCTGGAATTCGGACCGACAGATCCATCGGTTTACCTCGGCTCACCTGTCGGTTAGCCGACACCTAGCTTGTCGGTTGACCGACAGCCTAAGACAAAAATCCCAATTTTTGCATATTTCAAAGTATTTTCAAGAGGGGATTTTTGGGCCATCAAACCAAGCATGGAAACATGATTTAAACCAATCCAAGTGCTTTAAAATCATGAAACATCAAAAGCCTAAATAGATTTGAAAGTTAAAACAAATGGCTAGCTTGATTTATAAAATCCTTTTAAAACTAAAAAATGCATCCAATGTTTAAAACCAAAACATGCATAAATCATAAGGTGTACAAGATTTAAAACAATGCATGTATAAATCAAGATTTCAAGCTTTTCTAAAACAATGCATGTGAGAGAATTCAAATGATGAATAAAATGAATAATGCATCCATCAAATTGCAAGATACAAAATCCTTAACAAATCAGTTTATGCTTTAAGCAATTAAAAGTTTAATGCACATAAAATGATTTGATTGAAGTGATATGCAAATCACATGAACAAAGTACAAACTTAATGATGATATGAAAATCCAAAGCTTGCAAGTTGTATGAAATTAATTATATCTAAACATGTGATGCAAGTGATATGTTGTTTTCAAAATCAAAGTATTTTGACTAAAGTTTTAAAGATTGAAAACAACAAGGAAGATTCATACAAGTTAGTGAAACATGTTATAACATAAATTGAAGATTTTGATAAACATGTTTAAGAAGTTTTCTACCACAAACTTGATTTGAATCAAGGTGAAGAATCCAATAACTTAAATCAAAGATTAAGAGAAGAATGGATTCAACATATCATAGTTAATATGCTAAAAATCATTTACCAATAATTTAGACAACGCATAAAAACATATGATTAGATAAAGTCAAAGCTTACTTGGTGATTGAACTTCATTAATCCAAGCTTAGCTTTACTTAATGATCCTTTGGCCTTCTTAGTTCATTCCCTTTGATTTGCCTTAGTACACCTCAGAAATGGCTTCCAGAATCATCATTTTTGGCCTTGGAATGAACTACATTTTATAGAATTTTTTGGTCCAACGACTATATGTCAGTTAGCCGACATCCAGGGGTCGGTTAACTGACACCCCCAACGGTCACAAGCCAATGGTCATAATTTCAAAATTTTGCTGACCAAAAAGCATGGTTCGGTTAGCCGACAGGTTCGTTTTACCGAGACCTGACCGACACCCTAACCGACAATGAAAACAAGGTCAGAAAACACTTCTCTGGAAATCTAACCGAGAGAGCTTCGGTTAGGATCAGAAACAAGGTCGGTTAACCGAGCCCTGACCAACATGCTGACCGACGTGAAAAAGATGTGAAAATTCAGCTCTCTGGAAATTGAACTGACAAGGAGTTCGGTTAGTCTAATTTCTATGGTCGGTTAACCGACGCTTAACCGACACCTAAACCGACAACTGAAACACCATTCAGAAAAGCTAACCGAGTGACTTTGGTTAGGCTTCGGTCCAAGGTCGGTTAGCCGACACCTGACCGACAGGCTGACCGACAGTATGGTCAGGCTGTTTTCTGAAGATCTGAGTTTACAAGAAAAAATCTAACTTTAGAAAACTTTTTGAAACACAGAATGAAATGGTGTTTGAGACAAGGTTTTATCAAGAAGAAAGCTTTTCAAAATAAGACTAAAATCAACCAAACGGTTTGAAACAGAGTTTGAGCAAGTTGATTTAAATCCTGTGATTTTCAAGATAAACCTTTGAGAAATGATATGGGATGATCATGATGCACATATTGGACATCAAATTACAAATACAACTTAGGGTCTAACATCCACTCACGCTCCGACTGAGTAGCTTAGTCAAACATCCAATCAAAACCGAGATAGAAACTCACCCACAAATCCTAAAACCCAAAATCCATTTTTACCAACAAAAATATCTCGAAAACAGATTCAGGAAGAGTTTGCTAAATTGGTAGACATAAGCGAGCTAGAGTTGCCCAATTTGGAATGGTTTAAGAGCATCACTCTGAAAAATGATCCATCTGCTAATACAGGGAAACCCCTAGAAGAACAATTGATAAGTGGTGAATACCTAGAATGGGAACTTGGATTAATCTCAGAAACTCTAAGAAGACTTATGACCGAAGAGATCAAGATCCCAACATTATGGAAAGGCTACGAGGTAGAAGAGGGGATACGAATTCTTAGAACATATTTTCCTCCCTTCCATCAACTCGAAAGCGAAGAAATCATAGACACGCCATATCCCATAATTAATTGCTCACCACATCACGTTCTCAAGAATTGGACCTATGATCCTCCATATTTGACAACTTTAGCCCCTGAAGTAACCTATTATCCACCAAATGACCAAACTTCTGAATCTTCCGATGAGATTTACGACCCCATCTTTAAAGACATGCCCCCTGAGGACATTTATGATATGCTTAATGAAGATTACGAACAACATGAAACACCTTGGGATGGTAAAACCCAGATCACTATGCATCAAATGAATGAACTAAATCAATCACAAACAACCATACAATCAGAAATACCAAAACCGCAAATGCTACCCCAAACACAATCAAACGAAGATCATTCGACACAACAAATAAAAGACAACGAATCAATCGAAGACACACAAGATAGTACAACCTAATGACCCTCACGAAGAATTTGAATTCATGACGACAATGAAGATACTTGACCTTCAAATGGAACGAGTGGATGAATTAATTAAAGATTTTGATATCATAAGTTCTGAAACGCACAAAACAGTTAGATTTGATTCAAATGATTTAAAATCAAGTATGGAAACTCATGGATTAGTCAAACCATCTTTATTTGGAGTCAAGCACCAAACACAAATGAACAAAATCATACAAGATTCACAACCTCAATCTAACACGAATACCACTAAAAGACATAAACCACGTTACAAACGAAAGAACTTAGATCCCAGGCCATCATGCAAAACCCAAATTGTGGTCCAAACATATACAACAAACATTTAACCAAATGATAAACGAAACCGCCCTAAACCTAGACCGACACATCCCGAAGCCATTCTAGCACCCGCTGAACCAAGAAAGAATGAAAAAGAATCTGGAGTTGAATTTCTCAGTCCCAGTATGTTTAGTGAATTGCAAATAGACATAGAGATATTCAAATATGAGGTTAGGAAGAAGTCAATCTTGTCAAGCATGCCACTTGAACGAATAAAGCCATCCGAATCTATCGTAGAAACCAAAGCGTTCCCTGGGAATCAGCACCAAGAGACTGTTAGGCCTACCATTGAAATCCAACGAGGAAGCTCTCATATAGGTCCTACCATCTCATTAGAAAAGACCCTAGAGAAGGAACCACAATCAAATGATGTCTTGACTAGTGAGTCAAACGGAACAATCCTCCTTAGAAGATCAAAGGATAACAATATAATTAAACCAAGCTTAGAGGACAAGCATAATTTCCACAATGAGATTAGGGATAGTCCTGTACTTGCCCTGATTAAGGCCCATTTAAATGCAAGACTAAGACTTCAGAGTATTTTAAAAGGTTTACCATGCCCGCCCTTCAGTAATACAATAATCAGGAGCCAAGATTACATAGAATACTTTGAGTAGAGACAACTACCAAGAGTTGGTCCAACTCCGATCCTTCACCCAGAATGGTACCTTGCCCATAAAGAGACAAATCCAAGCACAACAACGGAGATCATTCCCAAACTAGAAATCTAAATAGAGTTTGATCCAATTACTTTCCACGAAAAAACTTGTGACCACTCCCGAAGCTCTAAGAAAAACTTTCGGAGATTTGACTGTAGAAGAACTTTTGGGTATTTGCCCAAATGTGCCACCTGAGGATCCGATAGTGCAAAAGAACAATGTAGAAATTCCCATGACTAAGGGAGATTTTATCCCACAAGGCCCTCCAGTAATGGTACAACCAAAACTTCTAAATTACACCATTGCTCAAAGACTCTCACGATGTAAGTTTGCTAGGTCACAAAGAAAATTTAGAGCACGCCTAGCAAAACATGGATAGACTACATTTAAGGAAGATAGACGCACTACAATAAAACCTAGAGTCCGAACAAAAAGGGAAAATCATACGGTTCACACAAAAGATGAGGGTCAAACGATTAGGAAAACAAAAAACCGAAGATCATCAAGTAAAACTAGAGAATCATAATTCAAAGATCACAAATCTCCTAATTGTTCAAACTCTTTAAGGCCAAGGCCCAAATGGCGGAGGTCAAAACATTTCAACGCTCTCGTTTTTGGCAAGAGTGAACTAAAGGTACCCAATATAAGAGCCTTATCTTAATGCATCAACGAGAGAAGTCATATCCACATTCTCAAAGAAATCAACATAAGGAGACACATATAAAACCATTTAACATGAGACCAAGGCCCAAATGGTGGAGTTTTAAAATATTTCGACGGTCTCGTTTCCGGACGAACCAAAATAAAAACTTACGGACTAAATGCATCATTTTAGGACCTAAACTACAAATAACAAATCACAAGTATCAAAGAAGACACCATAATAAAATACAAGTGAGATATATTGTCATCGGATCAATGCCCAAATGGCGGAGGTCGAAAATGTTTCAACGCTCTTGTTTCTGAAGAGATCAAAATGATAAGACCCAGACAAAATACCCACTAATAAAAACACGTAGGTCGAAAGGTCTTAAACGCGCATGTTTTCGAATAGTCAAAATATTCAAAGTGCACAATACATCACAAGCACACACAATGGAAAATCATAATCATGCTAGGCTGACCCTAGGTTTCATGCCGATGAAGGGTTGTAAATTCAAGCAGGCCCGATTGAATTAGTTATTACGTAGGATTATGCAAAAAGAAAAAAAAAAAAAAAACCCTAAAAACCCAGAAAAAATCAAAAATCACAAACCCAAAAAAAAAAAAAGAAGTATAAAGAATATAAAAACACAATTATTTGATCATCATAAAAGGCATAGGCGAGCCAAAACGATGGAAAATTCCTCTACTAGAACAATCGCGACTTGAAGAGATCATGAGTGGGACTAATAAGACAAGTAGTGAAACTTTGCCCATTGCTTCATAACCGAGACTGCCCCAGGGAAGCCAATTGTTAATGATGGATGGATGTCTCTAAATTAGTAGGTACTAAAGAGGGTAGCTTGGTTAACCACATTGGGAGATTTAAGAACTGCCTAAGGCATTCATATTAACAACAACAACTAAGGCATATGTCAACATTAAAGCGGCCTCCGTAGTCAAATTCATTAAAAAGAACATGATAGCTTGACTTGGCATTCCCAAGGTATTTATAATAGACAATGGTCCACAATTCATATCCTAACAAATAAACAAGTTGTGCACAAAATATGACATAGAACCACATCATTCAACCCCGTATTACCCCAAAGGTAGTAAATAGCCAGACCATTTGGTCAAAGCATTGTGGGCGTACCAGACTTCTATAAAGACTCCTACAGGAGAAACCCAATACTCTTTAACCTACGGAATGGAAGCAGTCCTTCCCCTCGAAATCCTTCACCCGTCACTGCGTATCCAACTAGATGAAGATATGACAGAAGATCAGAGAAGAGAAGCATCGCTACTCCAGCTAGACCTACTCGATGAGAAAAGAATGAAGGCAACAAAACATGTACAAGTATATCTGAAAAGAATTGCTAGAGCCTGCGACAAACATGTCAAAGAATGAAAATTCAAAGTAAATACATTACTCCATCCCAGCTTCCACATCCTAGAGGTAAGTTACGACCCAACTGGGAAGGCTCTTATGTAATTAAAGAAGTATATTCTGTTAATGCATATAGACTAGTAAATGCAGAAGGGGAAGAGCTCCCCGATCCATGGAATGCTATATACCTGAAAGGTACACGGTATGACCCTCCCTACTTCTTACGGAGTATGACCCTCCTTGCTCCTTAGCGTAGTTGTAGAAATCCCATAGGAGGACCGAAGAGATGCTCTTTGATCAAAGTAGGAGCTCGAACACACACAAGCACCTAAAAATACACAAAATGACAAGTCTACCCCACACAAATTCCACACGGTTAAAGCCACCCAATGTGAAGGTTTGTAGATGAGATCGCTCATGTCATGAAAGCTTCTCGATTGTTTAAAAAAAAAAGAAAAAAGGAGAGAAATGTCTAGTTAGAAGTCCTGAAAAGAATAAAAGTTTTGTGACTAGTCTGGGTTCGTAGCCTTTTTAACTTGAGCTAGTAAGCCCGTAGGGGTATTTCAATACCTATTGCCCTAAAGCCACCTGATTTGGGAGTCGCTGGCCGAATGCTTGTTACATGGGTTAATTAGAAAGCTTAAGGGACCTGCAAGACCCCGACCAAAGTGTCCCCGATTAGTGCTAATTAAGTCGCGTATTAATGCTAAGAGTGATTGCTAGAATTTGACTGAGTTGGATTAGTATAGTTCTTGTTACGGCTTTTGGGAAGTTTAAGTGATTTGTGTTTAGTGGGGCCCTTTGAGGGTTCCCTTTTGATAGCTTTGCGTTAATTTGGCAATTTTCTGAGATCCTGATGACTTGTATTTCTACCCCATTTCACTTGTCCCGCTAGTCCCTACAACTTTCATGTTGATCCCGTACCCGTCCGGAACCCCGAAACCCAATTTCCTAACATTGAGGGCAAAACAATCATTTTACATGAAACCTTATCCAAAACTTGATATCCCCGAAACCCGCGAAACATATACTTTTTGGAAACTAGATATTTCGGTGATCACTTTTCTCTTCTTCGTCGATTTCGTTCGAGGTCCCGAAAGTAGTGATTTCAGCCTCCAAAGTTCCTAAGTGGTGGAGCCCACTCCCAATTGCTTTATATAGAGACCCATCTTCTTCATTATTCTTTTTCAAGCACAACAACTAGAAGCTAGGGTTTTTCCCTTTTTCCCTCCATCTTGCTCTTCTCCACCACCAAATCACCTCTAACCTAGCACATTTGAAGAGATGGAGGTTGTCTTCTTCTTCCTCTCATTGAGGGCTTCCTCTTAATGCCATTTGTGGAGCAACCCTCCCATTACAAGACCTTCTTTGAGCTAGCCTTGCCCATTTGAACAACTTCCAAGTAAGCTTCCTCCCTAATCTCTCATATTTGTATTCTTCTAGCTATAGAGAAGCTCTATTTTCATTATTGAAGAGTTCTTCTTCTTCCTTCCTTGTTTGACCCATTTTAGGGTTTGTTTTTGGGGGTTTTTGTGTAACTTGGAGTTTGTCTTGGAAGAGGAGAGTAATAGCTTGATTTCTTGTCTAGAGACATTGAGGCAAGTGGATTGAATGGATATTTTAGTTTTCAATGATTTCCATGATAAATATGTTTGATTTATTGTCTCATTAATGGCTTGTTTCACTTGCATTCATTATGTTATAAATGCTTTTGGAAAGGGGTTGGTTAGCCCATTTAATGTCTTGAAATGTGATTTAAAGTTTTTGTTTTATCTTTTGTCTAAGACTTGAATGAATCTATGTGGTTGTAATTCTTCTCTTTTCTTTGTGATTGAATGTGGAAATGTATGGAGTTGTTTGGGTTGATCATTGGTGGGAGTTTTGATGGATTGTGGGAAGTTTGGTAGAGAATTGAATCTCCCATTTGTGTGAAGAAATGGGGCGCAAGAGAGTTGTAAGAAGGGGAAAAAGAAGGAGCAGAACTGTTCCCGAACCCAGTTCTGGACAGTTCGCTCGAGCGAACCTGACACTTCGCTCGAGCGAACTGCCCAGGGAAATGTTTGTCCATTTCCATAGCTGTTCGCTCGAGCGAACCTTGGTCCGCTCGAGCGAACTCTCACAGCAGCCCATTCCAGAGAGTTGCTAGTTCGAGCGAACTGGTAGTTCGCTCGAGCCAACCTAAACCGGGTAGGTCCGCTCGAGCGAGAACCCTCCCAGAAACCATTCTAGAGACTCCTCCGCTCGAGCTAACTGTAATGTCCGCTCGAACGATGGGTGTTGTTTCACTAGGGACATATTTGAAGCTGAAGTAAAATAATTATATGATTGTGAGAGGTTCATTGGGAGCCCTTTTGTGTCAGAAGATTTATTAAGTAATGTAAGAAGCCCGGATGAGAAAGAAACCGTAATCACAAGGTATTCATTGAAGTCTTGGAAACTTTCAAGTGTATAAGGAACCCGGGATGTCTGCAAATTCAAAGAGTACCAAGTTATTTCAAAATAGACATACGGGATCCCTATCCACCTTGAACTAGTTTTAAACCCCGATACTTATCCCGATATTTCAAAAGTTTATTTCACCCTTTTTATTCTCGAAATTTATGAGTTATGATTTGTCAATCCCGAAAGCACTGAACTGTATTTGTAGCATTTGTGCTAGCCCCGATGTGCATGACCCGATATGGAAATGATAATTGTGCCTTGATCACCCCGTTTCACCCGTTTATACAATTTCATCATGAGTGTTTTATACATGCCTGATTTCTTGCATTTGACCTATGAGTCGGCACCACTAAGTTTGGATGACCTTATCGGTCTGATCTACCAACTTGGAGATCCCCTCCCGTCCCACCAGCTGCAGCATGGATCCCGATACCCAGTTTACCAACTGTGGTCCCGTCCCGACACTCGGCTCGCTCCCTTGGTTCCCGATATCCGGTTCGCTACCGTGATTCCCAATACCCGGTTTGCTACCGCGGTCCCATCCCGTATTATTATATATGTATATGTTAATTGGTTGCACTTCCTCACTTCAGTGACTGAGGTCAACGCCCGTTATACTCTTATAACTTCAGTGATAGGGGATTTAGCTTCTTGTGGATGCCATCTTGTTTGTTCCCGATTTCCTTGGCTACCTTACATGTTTTATTACTGCATACGTGTTCTCAATTAAATGATTCGTTTACTTCTCGAAAATTATTGTTTAAGCAGGTTTATATGTTTTCCGATGTAAATGTTCTTATTTTAAAATGTTTATATCTTTTCACCCGCCTGCCAGACCGTCGTATCTGACCCTTTGCTTTGGTACTCAGGTCCCGTTGTCGGTTATCCCAAGGAGGAACCAGAGGAGGCGGTCGGAGAATTGCAACAGTTAGTTGAGTGGCGTGCTGACGATGTTATTTAAACATCCGGTTGCCGAGATTCGAAATATTTTGGGGGTGTCAGAATTGATATTTTGGTGGATATTGTTTTGTTCATATTGGCCTTTGTTGGCCTCTATTTTTGGGAATTGTAATTAAATGATATATGCTTAAACTTTAACAGTACTTTTGGGATACGCTATAGAACATTGCTCATTCTGATACTTGTTATTTAAATGTAATCAACCTTGTTATTTTGGAAATGAATTATATGCTTGATTTGCTACACGCTTCCACATTTAACAGAATATTCATATTGTTGTGATATCCTCACCGCGGACACCTGTGGGAAATCACATGAATGGGTAATGTGTATTCTCTATTAACCCGTGTACGTTTTGGCTTTAACCATACCTATGATCTTTTTATGTCATTCACAATTAGTCCCAATCTCGGATTGGTCCCCAAATCCGGTCCGGGGTCGCGACAGGACCCAGGCACTGCACAGTCACATGTTAAAAAAAAAAAAAAAAAGAGATGTCTAGTTAGGAGTCTTGATAACAATAAAGGTCTTGTGACTAGTTCGGGTTCGTAGCCTTTTTAACTCGAGTCAGTAAGCCCGTAGGGGTATTTAAATACCTAGTTCCCTAAAGCCACCTGGTTTGGGAGTCATTGGCCGAATGCTCGTTACATGGGTTAATTAAAAAGCTTAAGGGACCCGGGCATTGCACAGTCACATGTTAAAAAAAAATCTATTAGAATTAGACTTGCTGGACTGACATGGGTACCCATCAGGTGAACTGAGCAGAAGTTAGTTGAAAACCACAACACTAAGGTAGAATGGTGACTCACCACCCCACACACAAACATTACTCACAAATGAGCCCCGGAGGCGGTCAGGTGCTCTCCAAAGTTCAACCGAAAAGACTAAGCAGCTACAAAGAGGAGCCTGTGAGGGCTCGACCTCCAAAGGATAGTTAGGGAATATTACGTTGCCACCAGGGTGACAATCATGGATCGAGAAGCTAATCTCCTTTCACACCCTCACCCATGGCCATAATAGACACTAGTCTTATGCTAGGGCAAATTTTTTTTTTTTTTTGTTTATATACGCACATAAACATATGTTTCACATGGCTTTCCAATCTGGGTCTTCATTACATACACAATTGCCACGAGCACTCACTAGCCCACACACACCCGCCTCATGTACGCTTTTACTACTAATGGCTTTTGGTCGGATGCAGGAAAAATATATCCCCTAAAGTATGAATTCAATCTTGTTATTCTCAAAGCTTGAATGCCAAAACGGCCCCCTTACATATTTACCAAGCAAGAAAAATGCCACCTTAGCCAAACTATGCAGGGGCCTAAAATTGTTAAACGAACAAGTTTGTTTTGAGACCTTGCAGGGAACCCAACCCCGATCACATCCAAAACATCCCACCAGCTAGGGCATTTTTTTATGGGTATTGTTTTGTGCACAACTCCCTGTGACTTGAAATAAGATAATGATCGATAGAAATTATGGATCACGTCTATTCCATGCGTATATTGAATTTGACTACTATTATATACCATGGACGATGTCTACCATGGGATTTCATGATAAAATATGATGATCATTAGCATATGCCTTCATATGTATAGCTGATGTTGTCAATGCCTTGAAACATAGAGTTGCATAGGTCATAAATGTCACACACTCAAGCACTCCCCGTTGTTTGAGAACCTAATTCTATGTTGCTTACTAAGTTTAGATTGATGAGAGATTGTGCTTATTCTCCTTTTATTATATGAAATTTCGCTTCATTAACTCTAAACTACTAGTACTCCCTCTGTGAGACTCGCATGTCTACACATGAATTTAAATAATAATAATAATAAAGGGATTGCCAAAGTCTCCCTTATTTTTTAGACCCTGAAATATCATCAGGTATAAAACTTGTCACCTGTAAAGAGAAAAATACACTTCACATGATCCCTCGGTGCCTCTCAGGGAGTCCATTCCATCATCATACACACAACCAGGGCACTTCTAAGTCGAACTACAAAGCATGCACTCACATCATAAATGCTACATGTACTTGTACACATCGTATATATCATAATACATACATCAGAGCGAAAGAAGTCCTCCATCATAAATACAACACCAATGATCAATAACTAATAAGCAACATCAATCGATAACAAACACCAATCATAACTACTACAACAACAACAACAACAACATAGGGCCTCGATCGTCTTTGCACAATTTCCAATAGAATAGGAGGCCTCGCAAGAGTATAACTATTGTCGTGACCTCGGACCGGGTTTAGGGCCAATCCGGGATCGGGGCTGATTTGTGAAGTAAGTGACGTAAAAGATCGTAGTTATGTTTGATGTTAAGACGTACACGGGTTAATTAAGAACGCACATCACCCGTGCACGTGATTTCCCACAGGTGTCCGCGGTGAGGATATCTCAACAACATCATGAATACTTTGTTAAATTGCGGAAGCGTGTAGCAAATCAAGCATATAATTGATTTCCAAAATAGCAAGGCTGGTTACATTTAAATACAAGTATCAGAATGAGCAATGTTCTATAGCGTAACCCAAAGTACTGTTAAAGTTGAACATATATCATTTAATTACAATTCCCAAAAAAAAAAAAAAGAGGCCAACAAAGGCCAATATAGACAAAACAATATCCACCAAAATAGCAAGTTGTCACACCCCCAAAACCGGGATCCGATCTCGGGGACGCGAATTTGGGGAATTTGTATATCCCCTTCCCAGGATCTGCGTGTGTGAGGATGGCAAAATTCACTGCACATCAGAATGTTTCGCAGAAGCTCTACAAGACGTTACGACCCGGAATCCGAATCCATCGGGTTCCGTGTCGTACTCAATCTGTCAGCATAAGTTTGTCATAGAAATATTCAAACTCAGACTGGAACAACTCATAATATCAAAACATACAGAGCTGACAATAACAGGCTTATCATTACCCAAACATATTCAAGTTACAAATTAACGAGTGCATTAATTACAATTACCACGAAAAATGCTAACAAAAGCCGTACACAAAAGTAAGTTAGAACAAATACTACCCAAGGGTGTAACGTAACTCCGGAGTCAAGCATGACGTCTACATGACATCGCTGACACAACAAGCCTGCAAAACCCGTGGCTCAACAGCCCTCTGCACACGAACTAGCTCAAAACAAGGACCTGCTATCTAGAGCACCAAAGCAGAAGAATATCAGACACGACGGTCTGGCAGGTGATCAAAATAGGCAAGAGCATAAACAAAATAAAGTTTAAAGGAAACAATAACTAAAAACACTTTATTGAACTTAAAACAAGTTTACAAGATTTAAAAACAATGCATGAACAAGATACTTATCAAGAAATCACTAGTGCATGCACGATATACGAAACAAGACATGAATACATATAATATCATGATTAGTAAATCCACAAAGAGCCCATCCTTTCTCCATCATACATGATGACAAGAGTAAGCATGCAGACAAGCACGACACGATCCCACATATACGGGGAATTTCCGGCCGTGGAACCGGAACACGAACACGCACATGTGTCATTCAAGACACGACTAGTCTGCAGACAGTCCACATGTTTAAGGACCCCCAGGTAGTGGATCAAGCTAAAAGGGCAGTCCAAGCTCAGTGGTACTCACTTATATCATGAATGCACAAAACATGGCGATACACGTTCGAGAACACGACAAAACAAGAGGGAAATCATTTATCAAATGCGTCACGACAAGGCTAGCAAAATAGCATAATATAAATGCTTATCAAACTTAAGAAATGATTCCCTTTTTCTTATTCTTGAAACACGTCTTAAAACGAGATTATACTTGAAATTCAAACGAATACACGATGATGTACGAAGCATCAAAACAAGAGTCTTGGTTCTTGAAACAATCTTCAAACAAGCTTATACTTGAAATTCAAAACGAGTACACGATGATGTATGAAGCATCAAAACAATAGTTTTGGCTCTTCAAACAAATCTTCAAATGAACTTGTACTTGAAAATCAAACGAGGATACGATGATGCATGAAGCATCAAAACAAGAGTTCAAACACGAAATCTATCAAGTTTAGGCTAAGACGATTCTTGAAACACGATTCTTGAAACGCGTCTTAAATACAAGCTTATACTTGAAATTCAAACGAAAACACGATGATGCACGAAGCATCAAAACAAGCACTTTGATCCATGAAACAAATCTCCAAACAAACTTATACTTGAAATTTAAGGCGAGTACACGAGGATGTACGTAACATCAAAACAGAAGTTCAAACACGAAATCTATCAAGTTTAGGCTAAGACCATTCATTGACCCTTGTGGAGTTGAAACCCAAATGTCAGAGTTTTGACAAGGTTTGCTGCCCCAGAAGTTATAGTACATTTTGGAATTCCAAGTGCACAAAGTCAACAAAAAGGTCTAAAACCTAGTCTAGTTCTCCTTCTCGCAAAAATCCTTCAAACCAGTACTTTTGGTAAAATTTCGGTCAGTCCTCGGTTCCCTGTCGGTCAACCGAGGCTGGCCGACAAGTCTCGGTCCAGAAATGTAGCTCTCGGGAAAAGGGACAGACAAGTACTCGGTTGGCTGTCGGTCAACCGACAGCTGACCGACAGTCCTCCTGACAAAATGTTGCTCTTTGGAATTTGAACCAACAGGTCTCGGTTGGCTGTCGGTCGACCTATCGGTCAACCGACAGATGACCGACACCTGACCGACAGTACACGGACAATGCATTTCGAGTCAGATTTTTCACAACTTCTTTCCTTCTTCATTCACACATTCGAACCACCTGCACTCCCCAAGCCTTCATGCTTTCCAAGGGATACATTTCACACATTTTTAAAGCATTCCATCCACAAATAAACCATTCACTCTATAGAAAAGACATCAAAGCATTTCCATGTACAAAATCATAAAACTTACAAGACTAAACATGATCCTGAGAGCTTGAAGAATCATTGATAACAAGACAAGTGGAGAAGCTAAAACCCATGACTTGAAAAAGCATAAACATGACTTGCATTATGAAGTTAAACATAGAAAACATGTCTTAATGCAAATATTGAAACCAAAATGAAAACATAAAGCAATATACATGAGAAATCCTATAATGATCACTTGCCTTTGGTCAAAGCGAAGAGAAAATCACTCAAGAGTGGTCTCTACTAGATCTCTAGCTCCAATCCTACAAAAGCCCCAAAAACCCAAAGAGAAAACCCTTGCAAAAATCAATCATTTGCATAACTCCAAGAAAACTCTTTGCATAAAAGAGGAAAATACTCTAAATGGTTTGAAAAACAAGAATCTCAAACAATAAATGCCATTGCTAACCTTTAAAACCTTGAACCAAGAAGAAGAGCTTGAAAGAGGGCTTTATCCTAGCTCAAAACCTTTGAAAAATGCATCCTAGGAAAGCTTGAGAGAAGAGGAAGAAGATGGGGAGATCAGTCCTCCATTTGGCACACAAGATGTAAGCATGTAGGAGGAGAGAGAGAGAGAGAAAAGGTGCCACAGCTGGGATCGTTGCAAGCAAATGGAGAAGAAGAAGAAGGGTTTAACCCTTTTATAAAGTGGGCAAGTGGGTCCCATGGGCCCCAATCTTCAAGGGATTAAAACAAGTGTTTGTGTGCCCCAAACGAAGACGACGAAGAAGACAAAATTGCTCGTTGAAATATCTACTTTTCAAAAAGTATATTTTCCCCAATTTCTGGAATTTTCGAAATTTATGGATAGCTTTAGTGAAAATTGTCATTTTTGCCCATTTTTCTTGAAAAACGTGATTTCTGAGCCTCAAATCCAAATGGATAAAACATGAAATTTGTTTATAACAATAAAATGAGTCAAAAGGAATAAAATTTGGAATTTTTAGAAACCAAGAATGAATTCTCACAAAAATACAATTTACAAGGGTCGGGTCAAAACAAAGTCAACGGTCTTTTAAAACTCTCCAAAGTTATAAAAAATCTATTCAAACTCAAAAACAAAGTCAAATCAACTCTAATCTTGTTTAAAAAAGCTAAATCATGATTAAAACAATGCTAAACCCGAAAATTGAGGGTCGGGGTCTTACACAAGTAATAACACCCCCCAAAATGTTTCGAATCTCAGCAACCGAATGTTTAATTAACATCGTCGGCACACCACTCAACTAGCTGTTGCGGTTCTCCGACCGCCTCCTTTGGCTCCTCCTTGGGATAATCGACAACGGGACCTGAGTACCAAAGCAAAGGGGTTAGACACGACGGTCTGGTAGATGGGTGAAAGGATATAAACATTCAATAATAAAAACCTTTATCTTGGAAAACATATAAACCTGTTTAAACAATGACTTTCAAGAAGTAAATGAGTCATTTAATTGAAAACACATATGCAGTAATAAAACATGTAAGGTAACCAAGGAAATCGGGAAACAAACAAGATGGCATCCACAAGAAGCTAAATCCTCTATCAACGAAATGATAAGAGCAAGCATGTCAAGGCGTTGACCTCAGTCACCGAACTGAGGAGGAACAACGAAATTTACGTATACATATACTATATACGGGACATGTGTAAGATCCCGACCCGAGTGACTCGATTAGTACTAATTAAGTTGTGTGTTAGTGCTAAGCATGGTGATTAGAATTTGACTAGCTTGGATTAGAATAGCTATTTTAATGGCTTTTTGGGAGTTCTAAGTGTCTTGTGCTTAGTGGGACCCTTTGGGGGTTCCTTTTTATTAGTCTTGAATTTACTTTGGGGATTATTCGAGATTCTTGTGATTTTGTTAATGTCATGTTTTACTCGTCTCGTCGATCCCTACAACTTTCATATTGAACCCGTGCCCGTCCGGAACCCCAAAACCCGATTTTCCTAGCATTGAGGGCAAAACAGTCTTTTTACATGAAATCTGTACCCAAAATTTGATGTCTCCGAAACCTGCGAAATATATACTTTTTGGAAACTAGAAATTTTGTTGATCAACTTTGCCTTCTTCGTCGAATCCATTTGAGGCCCCGAAATGCATGTTTTTAGCCCGACTAGTACTTTAAGTTATGGGACCCACTTCACCTTTGATATATAAAGAGAACCCTTCTTCTCTTCTCTTCTTCTTTGCCCTAATTAATGTGCTAAAAGATGAATCCCAGCAGCCATGAGTTTCCTGCATTTCTTTCTTGCTTTCTCCATCTCATAGCACCACTAAACCATTGTTAAACCAAGATTGGACTTTACCATCTTCATCCTCTTCAGAAGAGCTATCCATTGATGCCATTTTCGAAGAAAACCAAGCTTTTCAAGATTTCCTTTGAACAACCCCTTGCTTTTTGAAGAACTTCCAAGTAAGGGATCCTTGCAATCTTTTGGATTTGTGTTCTCCTAGCCTTTGAGAAGCTTTGTTGTGATTATTGGAGGTTTTCTTTGTGTTTTGGTTTGGTTTTGCCATTTTAGGGTTTTGTTTTGGGGGTTTTGCTTGTAGCTTGGATCTTGGCTTGGAAAATTTGGTTTAGAGCTTGGATTTGCTTGTTAGAAGACCTAAGGCAAGTGGATGAGTTGATATTTACTTGTTTTATTGAAAATGTGGCTTTCTACTTCATACATTGATGCTTCACATTCTCACTATTCATGTTTTCCTCATGATTCACATTGATTTGGAAATGCATAATGTTAGTCTATTTCTCTCTTGTGCATATTGAAAATGTTATAGCTTATTGGATTGGAATTTTAACTCATGTTGGAATGGATCTCTTTTGGCTGAATGTGGATGGAATGGAAGGATTTGATGGGAGAATGGATGAGGTGGAATGTAGATGGGAAGGAGAGGATTGGGGGTGTTTGTGTTGGTAGATTAAATAGGCTTGAATGAGGTTTTGAAACCCTCAAAGTGTACAAAGAAGGGTGCCCAGGTTGTATGTGAATAAGGGAAGAAAGACAACAGAAAATCTGACTTGAAACGGAACTGACTGTGCAGTGTCGGTTTCTTGTCGGTCATCTGTCGGCCGACCGACATCCCATGTCGGTCGACCGAAAGCCAACCAACAACCTGTCGGCTCAAATAATAGTTAGCTGCATTCAGTCAGAAGTTCTGCAGGTCCACTGTCGGTTGACCGTCAACTCGACGTCGGTCTACCGACAGCAACCGACAGAACCGTCGGTTCCATTTCCAGAGAGCTGCATTCTCTGCAGTTTCTGATGCCAAGGTGTCGGTCGACCGACACCCAACCGACACCTCGACTAACACCCGACCGACATCCTCTCGGTCCCAATTCCAGAGAGCGATACCTCCCCATTTTTCTGATCTCGGCTAACCGACAGACGCTGTTGGTCAACCGACAAGCCAACCGAGGGTTGACCGACAAGCCAATCCTGAAGGAATTATTTTAAAGAATTTATGGAACTAGATGGAAAAAGAAATCCCTTCATGAATTTGTTGTTTAGGTCTTTTAAATTTGTCAATGTGTATAAGGCCCCGGAATGTCTTCAATTCTTAAAGAGTACCAAATGCATATCAACCTAACATACGGGACCCTATTTACATTGATTCAAATCTTGGACTTTCAACACTTAACTCGGAGAATATGAGGAATCCATTCATACTTTAATGCGAACCGAATTTCACTTGTACATTTTAAATATTGTGTTTTATGACTAGACTTGCCCGACAGTATTGAAATTCATGTTTTTAGCATTGTTGCTAGCCCGTACATGCCCGACCGATACAGTTATGCTTTTGTACTTATGAGTACCCCGTCTCGTTATATGTATTTGTTTTGTTTTCCCACTTGTGACCCATGCGTCGGCAACACTAAGCTTGGATAACCTTGTCAGTCTGATCCACTAACTTGGAGATTCCCCCTCCCGTCCCGCCAGCTGCAGTTTGGATCCCGATACCCGGTTTATTAACCGTGGTCCCGTCCCGATACCCGGCTCGCTCTCGTGGTTCCCGATACCGGTTTGTTACCGTGGTCCCATCCCGTAATATTACTTATGTGTATGTAAATATTGTTGCACCTCTTCACTTCGGTGACTGAGGTCAACACCCGATAGACTCTTGTCACTTCAGTGATAGAGGATTTAGCTTCTTATGGATGCCATCTTGTTGTTCCTATTTCCTTGGTACCTTTACTTGTTTTATAGTACATGCATATTTTTGATTAAATGAATTATCTTTTCATGAAGATTATCATGTATACAGATTTCAATGCTTTCAATGGTAATTTCATTTATTATCGTATCTTTTCACCCGCCTGCCAAACCGTCGTGTTTGACCCACTTTTGGTACTCAGGTCCCGGTGTTGACTTTCCCGAGGAGGAGCACGAGGAGGCAGTCGGAGAACCGCAGCAGCTAGTAGAGTGGCGCGCCGATGATGTTGTCTAAACATCCGGTTGCCTCGAGAGATTCGAAACATTTTGGGGGAATGTTTAAACTATATTTTGGTGGATATTGTTTTGCTTTTATTGGCCTTTGTTGGCCTCTAATTTTGGGAAATGTAACTAAGAGATATTTGTTTAAAACTTTAACAGTACTTTTGGGTTAAGCTTTAGAACATTGCTCATTCTGATACTTGATACTCAAATGCAATCAGTCTTATGTTTTATGGAAATGATTTATATGTATGATTTGCCATACGCTTCCGCATTTATACAAAATGTTTAATATCGTTGTGAAATCCTCACCGCGGACTCCTGTAGGAAATCACGTGCACGGGTAATGTGTGTTCTTTATTAACCCGTGTACGTTGTGACACCAAACATACTCTTATCACCATTATTATTATTCTAATGAGTCCCGATCCCGGATTGGACCCTAAGCCCGGTCCAGGGTCGTGACAACATGACCACGGTAGCAAGCCGGGCATCAGGAACCACAGTAGCAATCTGCTATATCGGGACAAGACCACGGTTAATAAACCGGGTAGCGGGATCCAAACTGCACCTGGCGGGACAAGTGGGGAATCTCCAAGTCAGTGGATCAGACTGACAAGGTTATCCAAGCTTAGTGGTGCCGACTCATAGGTCAAATCGTATAAATCAAGTCACGTGTAAAACAAATCAAGAACAAGAATGTAACTGGGCGAGACGGGGGTGCTCAAAGGCACAACTGTCATATCATGTCGGGCATGCCTGTCAAGGCTAGTAAAACAGTTCAAGTACACTTCCAAGACAATCGGGATTGATAAATCATAACTCATAAATTTCGGGGATAAAAAAAGTGAAACAAACTTTCGAAACATCGGGACAGTATCGGGGTTTGAAAACTAATTCAAGGTGAATAGGGATCCCGCATGTCAGTATAATAAAGAAAACTTGGTACTCTTTGAATTTGGAAGACATGCCGAGTTCCTTATACCCTATAGTAGCCTCAATACTTAAATGAATCTCTGTGATGTGGTTTCTCTCTCGTATGGGCTCCCAACAAACATTTCATCTCTGCTTCAAACACATTCCCAGGTGAGCGGTGCCCATTGCTCTCAGAAAGGTTCACAAGCAATGGGGTGGAAACTCCCTTTATTCATAGAATTCAGGGAAATTCAGTTACCTAGCGGTCAGATGGCGGTTAGCCGTCAGTGGATTCGGTGGTTAACCGCTGGCTGACCGTGAGGCTGACCGCGGGATTACAGCTCCCTGGAATTGTGAACGCCTCAATTCAGTTGGCTGGCGGTTAACCGCCGATGGATTCGGCGGTTAGCAGCTGACTGATCACGAGATTGCAGCTCTCTGAAAAAGTAACCGAAACTGCTTTGGTTAGCTGGTGGTTAGCCGCCGATGGATTCGGCGGTTCGCCGCTAGCTTACCGCGGAGCTGGCCGCGAGATTGCAGCTCTCTGGAAAAGTAACCGAAACTGCTTCGGAAAAGTAACCGAGATTGCTGACCGCCAGTCACGGGAATTCTTCACTGGGTTCAGATTCAAGTCTTCTCTTCTCCAAATCAATTTCTCTCATTCTCCATTCACTTTTCTGCAATAGCATGAGCTAAAAAGCTCCAAGCTTCTACCAAAGATCCGCCCAAGCAATTCCATACATTTCCACATTCAATCACAAAGAAAAGAGAAAATCACAACTACATAGATTCATTCAAGTCTTAGACAAGAGATAAAACAAAAAATTTAAAATCACATTTCAAGACATTAAATACCTGACCAACCCCTTTCCAAAAGCATTTATAGCATGACGAATGCAAGTGAAACAAGCCATTAATGAGACAATAAATCAACATATTTATCATGGAAATCATTGAAAACTAAAACATCCATTCAATCCACTTGCCTCAATGTCTCTAGACAAGAAATCAAGCAATAACTCTCTTCTTCCAAGCCAAACTCCAAGTTACACAAAAACCCCCAAATACAAACCCTAAAAGTGGTCAAACCAAGAAACAAGAAAAAGAGACCTTCAATAATGAAGAGAGAGCTTCTCTATAGCTAGGAGAACACAATATCAAGAGATTGGGAGGGAAAGCTTACCATGAAAATCCTTAAAAAGCAAGATGAGCTCCAAGAAGGTTCTAAAATGGGTGGCTTCCTTCTACAAATGGTATCAATGGAGAGCTCTAGTAGAGAGGAAGAAGATGGTGATCACCATTTGTGCTATTGGTGCAAGTTTGGTGGAGATTTGGTGGTGGAGAAGCAAGGAGAAGAAGAAGAAAAGGAAAAACCTTGTGTTGTTGCTCTTGTACTGGAAAAAGGAAATGAAGAGAAGGGTTCTCTATTTAAAGCCAATGGGTGTGGGCTCCACCACTAAGAAACTCTTTGGGCTGAAATCACTACTTTCGGGACCTCGGATGAGTTCGACAAAGAAGGAAGAAATGACCACCGAAATATCTAGTTTCCAAAAAGTATATTTTTCATGGGTTTCGGGGATATCAAGTTTTGGGTACAGATTTCATGTAAAATGACTGTTTTACCCTCAATGCTAGAAAATCGGGTTTCGAGGTTCCGGACGGATACGGGATCAACATGAAAGTTGTAGGGATTAGCGATACAAGTAAAAGGGGACGAAGATAAAGATTATGGGAATCTCGAGTAAACCTCCAAGTACAAGTCAAGACTATCCAAAAGGGAAACCCCCAAGGGCCTCACTAAACAAAAGATACTTAAAATTCCCCAAAGCTATAACAAGAACTATACTAATCCAACTTGGTCAATTCTATCAAGCTCGCTTAGCACTAACACGCGACTTAATTAGCACTAATCGTGGTCACTCGGGTCGGGGTCTTACATCCTCCACCCCTTAGGGCATTTGGTCCTCTAAATGAAACACAAAACTCACCTCGGGTAGGAGATGTGGATACTTCTTCTGCACTTGATCTCGCAATTCCCACGTTGCCTCTTCCGGCCCATGATTCTCCCAAAGTACCTTCGCCCACTGAATAGTCCGTGTCCTCAACTCTTGTTCTTTTGTATCTATGATCTGAATGGGTTTCTCTATATAGGTAGCATCTTCTCTAATTTCAACGGCTCATGCTTGAGTACATGCGAAGGATCGGGGATGTACTTCTTCAACATCGACACATGGAAGACGTTGTGTACACCGGATAGCTCGGGTGGTAAGGCTAATCTATAAGCCACATCACCAATCTTGCTCACAATGTCATACGGTCTAATATATCTCCGTGACAACTTGCCCTTCTTCCCAAATCTCAATGTTCCTCTGGTAGGTGACACTTTCAAGAAAACCTTATCTCCTTCTTTGAACCGTAAGTCCCTTCGGTGAAAATCTGCATAGCTTTTTTGTCTACTCCGGGATACTTTTAAACATTCCTGAATCTGTCTCACTTTGTCATTGGTCTCACTTACTATAGTCGGTCCATGGAAACTGCGGGTGCCAACTTCTTCCCAACATACAGGTGTCCTACACTGTAAGCCCTCAACCCGAGTGACCCCGATTAGTACTAATTAAGTCGCGCGTTAGTGCTAAGCGTGTTTGGTAGAACTAGACTAAGCGGGATTAGTATAGTTCTTGACATAGCTTTGGGGAATTTCAAGTGCTTTGAGTTTAGTAGGGCCCTTTGGGGGTCCCCCTTTTGATAGCTTTGCGTTAATTTGGGATTTACCTGAGATCCAGATGACTTGTATGCCTACCCCGTTTTACTCATCTCGCTAATCCCTACAACTTTCATGTTGAGCCCGTACCCGTCCGGAACCCCAAAACCCGATTTTTTTGCATTGAGGGGAAAACAGTCATTTTACATGAAATCTGTACCCAAAAGCTGTTATCCCCAAAACCCACGAAACATATACTTTTTGGAAACTAGATATTTCGGTGATCACTTTTCTCTTCTTCGTCAATTTCGTCCGAGGTCCCGAGATTAGTGTTTTCAGCCTCCAAAGACTTCCTAGTGGTGGAGCCCACACCCATTGTCTTTAAATAGAGAGCCCTCCCCCTCCATTCTCTCTTTTTACAGCACAAGAGCCAAACCTAGGGTTTTTTTCCCTCTTCTTCTTCTTCTCCTTGCTTTTCCACCACCAAATCTCCACTAAGCTTGCACCTAGAACACTAATGGAAGTCACCATCTTCTTCCTCACCACTAGAGCTCTCTTTGGATACAATTTGTGAAGAGAAACCTCTATTCCAAGACCTTCTTTGAGCTAGCCTTGCCCATTTGAACAACTTCCAAGTAAGTGATGGACCCAAAAGAAATCTTCCGTCCTCTCCTTCGGCACCCCGGGGGCTGACCTGGGTCTCGGCGGAGGAGGGAAGATCTCGGGCATCAACATTTTTGTACGGGTATGCCAGATTTACTTTCTACTTGGAATTTGGAATAGTGATAATCCGAAGATTCACCTTCACAAGTGGAAAGGAAATCAATCCTTTTTTCTAACTTTTCAAATTGCATAAATATTAAGAAAAGAGATAAGTTTTCAAAAATGCCGTAAGAGGCGTTTTTGTTTGTTTGCCGTGAAAGGTGATTTTACCGTGAAAGGCGTTTTTACAAAACTCATCAAATATGAAAGACAAGAATTGTGATTTCTTTTTGTCTCTTTAAGAAATACAAACTACAATAGAAAAGGAAGAAAAGGGATCTAACTTCTCAGGAGATTGTGGGGACACGTTGAGATCGACGGTCGCAAGTCATGTATGGGCTTCGCCATCGTCCTTCAAATGAGAACATGTGATGCTTTGATTCTTTGGCTTGGCTCCTAACCTTAGTTTTTTAAAGGACAAGGACCAAGTGAAGGTCCTATATCCAATGAAAAACCAAGTAAACGGGCAAAACAGCCGCGTTTAGGCCATGTTGGAGAAGGGGGTGACCTTGGGGGCGTGGCCCCCCAAGGGACGTTGATCACCTTGTGGTGCTTCCGGGAGCAAAGTAACAGGACTTCGTCTCTCTCTTGGGTTTTCTGGTTTTTCAGAGCTTGTACTTGGGATCTCTTTTCATCATGCTTTCTTCTTGGAATGGACCTCCTTTTATAGGCTTTTGATAGCCATGAGGTGTTTATTGGCATTTATGGCCATGATGAAAGAATTGATAAGGAGTTACAAATCGATTTTGTAACTCCTTTTTCAAGGCTTGTGATTGGCCGATGAAGGTAGTGGGCATTTAATCACCTTTATGCTTCATGATGATGGGAGTTTATGGGTTTAATGCCATGATTGCTTGGATTTGTAACTCCCAAATGCTTGGTTCTGATTGGGCCGTCCAAAATAATGAGTTAATGACTGCTTTAATGGGTCAACTAACGACATTAAGTGGTTGCCAAGGCATGTGAAGAGTCGCGGGCCGTGCTGCGCCTTTTGAGATTCCTCTTGCGATCATCACGGGTGGATCCACGCATTATTTGATGTCGGATTGCGATGCAATTTCAGACATTGATTGATGTTGGCGGGCCGGTGACGTCTATCTTGTCGATTTCACGATCGGTCGGACAGAAAGTGCACTTTCTTGGTCAGCCGGTTGGCGATCTTGAGGTGATCGGTGATGATTTCATGCTTTTGACGGCGGATCCGAGATATCGACGAAGATCAGTGGTTTTGAAGCACCAAACGTTGGATTTTCAGAAAATAACAGAGGCCAGAACACCTGAAACGCGAAAAGAATCGGAAAACGGACGATTTGGCGCAAAATCCGGAGACCCAGATTTCCAAGGTCGCCGGCGACCATAGGGCTTTGGCCCGTTTGGTCGCCGAGCGTCGTTTTCGGCCGTTTTTTCGTCTTTTTTGTTCCTTTTTTCTTCTGTATTTTTCTTGACATTTTTCCTCAATTATTGACTTGATTTTCTTGGAGAAATCTTGACGATAACCCTCGCGAAATCGGAGCACAAAGTTTCCTATTTTTCGGGAAAGCCGAAGACTTTGTAGCCGATTTTCCGTCAAGCGTCGAAACTAGGTCAAACGATGTCGGAATGACCTGAAAATTGAGGTGAAGCTTCTTGAGCAGTGGATAGGACCAACCATGGGCTTTTATTTGAGTTTTAAAGCTGTTTGGGGTCCCATCGATGCTTCACTTGATTTTGCTGCGGGGAAAATGCCGAGTTTTGATATGTGGTCAAACGATGTCCGATTGACCTGAAATTTGACGGGGAGCCTATTGGAGTCATTTTGAGACGTTCCATGGGCTCTGTTTTGGATGTCATGGTCCCGGGTTGCTTCGCCGCCGGTAGGCTTGATTTTCTCTCGGAGCATCGAAACCTGGTCAAACGTTGTCGGAATGACCTGAAATTTGACGTGCAGCCTTTTGGAAGCATATTGAAGCCACTCATGTATTTTGTTTGATGAGCGATGGCTTCGGTGGTTGCCACCGCCGGGAGGCTTGATTTTGCTGCTCCAGCATTGATGGAGGGTCAAACGTTGTCGATTTGACTTGAAATTTGGCATGGAGCCCTTTGGAGACATTTTGGAGTCATCCGTAGGCTTTGATCAAAGTTTTGGTTTCTTTGATGATGTTGCCGCCGGGAGCGTCTGTTTAGCTGTCGGAGCGGTGAAGTTGGGCCAAACGATGTCGGAATGACCCGAAACCTCAGGTGTACCCCTCTTTTAGCTGTCTTGAAGGATCTCTCAGTTTCTGTCTGATTCTGACAAAATCTGATGCTTGAAGTAGCCTTGCCTATTTTTAGCGGGATGCAACTTCAGGAGGCTTCTTGATGTTGAGGAGACATATTGACTTTTTTGGTGTCAACAAATGCCCCCTTGAGGTACAACGACGAGTAGCTTTTTGGAGTCGATGTGCCTCGAAGAGAAACTTGGAGGAAAGATTCCAACTTGACCATGAGTCTTGAGCATTTTTTTTTTTTGTAATAGCCTTCTGAGTTTCCGGGGGAATTTTATGGTAGTGAGAGGGATCACGTACCATCTCAAGGCAAAGTTTTGAAAATGACATGGGGTATTTGGATTTTGGGTTTTGGATTTTGGTTTTTGACCTTGTGACCTAACAAGCTGTATGTGGCAGGTTAGGGGGTCGGAGTTTGATTTTGGTTTCGACCTTGTGACCCAACAAGCTGTATGTGGCAGGTTGGGGGGTCAGGTTTGGTTTGGTTTGGATTTTGATTTTTGGTTTTGGTCTTGTGACCTAACAAGCTGTATGTGGCGAGCTAGGGGACCGGAATTTGGTTTTGTGAAATGTCAATTTCAAGATTTTGGCTCAATTTGGTTCATGAGGTTGGATGGTTTGGTTTTTGGAAACTCATGAGACTTTCTTTTTTCTTTTTTTTGAATGGTCCCATCAACTCAAAAGAGGCATGGGACTTTTTTTTGCTCTTTTCTTTTTTTTTTGCTCTTGGTAAGAGGAATATTTTGACTAAAAGCCACTTTTAGTGCCTAGGTGGCCAAACCTGGCTCATATGGGCTAACCCATGGGACCTTAGGCTTTGGAGATGGCCTAGATCTCATATAGTGTCATATTTGTAAAGAATATCCAAAAATATCTCTTTTGTGTAGAGAATATCTAAAAATATCTTTACTTGGAGAGAATTTCTCAAGTTTTCTTTTTGTGGAAAGATTCTCTCAAAATATCTTTTCTCTTTGGGAAAGTAGCTAAATTTTAGCACTTACCTCCTTTCTTTCTCTTTGTTTCCTCTTTTGGCTTGCTCTCTTCTATAAAAGCAAAGAGGGTTGGTACTTTTGCTCCATTACTTTCTTTTTGCAAGAAATCTTCAAGAGTGCTCCCCAAGGCAAGAAGTGCTTTCTCTTCTTCAAGGATCTCCAAGCTTTTCTTCTTCTTCTCCATCAATGGCTTCAAGTAAGTTTTCTTCCTCGTCAAGAATCTCCATTGTAGAAGTAGCTTCTTCATCATTTTTTTTTCTTTTTCTTTTCTTCTTCTTTCTTCTTTTCTTTTTTTTTCTTTTCTTTTTTTTTCATGCACGTTTTTCCTTTTTTTTTTCGTGCTTCTCTTTTTTTCTTTCTTTCTTTTTTTTTCTCTTTTTTTTTTCTTTTCACGGTTTTCTCTTCTTCTCTTTTTTTTTTCCATAAACCGTGTACTCTTTTTTTTTTTTTCTGTTTTTTTTCCCACGCTGATTTCTCTTTTTTTTTTTCAGCGTCTTTCTTTTCTCTCTTTTTTTTTTTTTGCTGTTTTTGTTTTTGTTTTTTTTTTTTCTCTCTGGCTGTACGGACAGGTCCATACGGACCTGACCGTACTGCCACGTGGCAGTGGGCCACGGCCTGTGGGCCAAAATTTTTTTTTTCTTTTTTTTTGCAGAGATTTTTTTTCTCTCTTTCTTTTTCTTTTTCCTTGTTTGCTCACTATGATAATGAGGCTATGCAATTTCAATATGTATGCATTTTTTTTTTTTATGCATCAAGATAGAAGGCTAGAGTCTCTAAGTCAAGCCAACATGATTTTTGACTTGGACAAAGTTTGATTGGTTTTGACCAAATTGAGTTGAAATTGGTCAAACTTTGGTCAAGGTTTTCCTAGCATCTAATGCATGATGATATATTTTTTATGCATGAGTTTTGGTAAATAGATTTGGAAGTATGATGATGCATACCTGAAAATCTTTTGCAAGTGTTGGGATTTTGAGCTCACAGCGATGTTGAGCTCTTTCTCGGTCTTACTGGATTTTGAGGAAGTTTTGCAATTTTTGGATTCTGAAGCTCGTAGCAATGTTGAGATCTTTTCCAGATTTTGCGGAAGTTTGATGAGATTGGCTTGTTCTCGCAGCGATGTTGAGTTTAAGCCTTCTTTGAGAATTCTCCACTGACTATGAGCTCGCAGCGATGTTGAACTCATCTTCAGGCTTCCTGTCTTTTTCGGAGTATTTTCCTTTTCGTTGGAATTGCCCCGGAACCATGTCAAAATTTTGCTAGAATTTTTGTAGCAGAATTCTGTCATTTTGATGTTGATTGATCTTTTCTCTTCCATCTGTTGCAGGCAGTTCTTCTAGAACAAACAAGGGTAAAGGTCCTGTCACTGACGCGCCTCGTCGGTCTGCTAGATCTTCTAATGCTGCCGTTCAGTAGGCTTGGGAGAAGGTCCAGTTTGTGGAGAAAAACTTGGAAGAATGCGATTCCCTCAATCGTGATGAGATAAGACAGCGATTGATCACCCTCAAGGATGAGGAGTTCTATAAGATCATGGTAAGCAGCCATCCCTGGGTTACGGACGATCAAAGCGTTGTGCTCAAGCCTACCTTCTTCTTCGGTGATGCAGTCCCTGACGACTTGACATACCAAAGGAGATGTTTTCAGTTCTCTTACACGGCAGATGGTGAGGAGAGAACTATTTCTACCCGGTCGTCATTTGATCGGACCATCTCGATCCTGAGCCTTTCTCCCACGTGCGCTAAGAGGGAAGATCCTCCGAGCTGGGTGAAGAGGACCAGTGTGATCAAGACCGGGTTTTTTGTTGGTGGACCTTCCGGTTTTGCAGAGAAGCCACCTATCCGTATGGACATGTTGATGCCAGCCGGTGGCTACCAAGGTTCCGATCATCCATCGATCGATTTGAGACCGGTGGGCCTTGGCGTTTTTCGGGGTGACGGCAGCAATTGGGTGAAACCTTTTCGACTTCGTGGCCGTTTCAGTGCTGACTCGAGCTGGGAGTCATGGACTGATCACACCTTGAGGATTGGTGAGGCCGTTCTTCGGGAGGCCGAGATTTTTGACGCGGTTCGCGCTTTTCGGCAAACCGTCGTTTTCTCCGATGAGGCTTTCATGGCAATGCTGGAGTCATTCCTTCCACAAACCAACACCTTCATTGTGACGAATGGTGAGATTGGTTTTTCTTTGAAGGGGCTGAGCTCCATCACCGGATTGCCTATCATCGGCAAACTCTATGAGGAGTTTATGCCTATTGATAGCGTCCTTGAGGAGCAATCTGAGGAGTTTAGGCTTGTGTACTTTCAGCTCGTTGCCTTCTATGATTTTTTGAAGGAGAAGGAGGGCTCGAAAGTTAGATCCAGTAGTTGGAGAAGTTGTAGCTCCAACTTTTTGACAGCGGGGATTCTTCTGATGGCATGGCCCAGGATGTCAGGGCTAAAGCATCAAGTTTGAAGAAGATCACTGCTATGCGAGAATATTTGAAGAAGTTTTTCGCAAGCTCGGATGCCATTTGTCCTGACATTGCATTGCGGAGAAATCTCGCTGTTTACCTCACTTATTGGCTGGGTGAGGCTGTTTTTGCTGGAGGAGATGGGACGCACATCAGACCGCATTGTATTTTTCCAGCTTCTCAGATGGCGTTTGGAGAGCGGCTGGCTTTGGTACCTGCTCTTTACTCCTATTTATGTACCGAACTACAGGCTGCTGCTTTCCTGGTTCAGCTTGGGCTCCCCATGAACAAGGTGTTTTCTGCCCACATTTTCTACTCGTGGTATGTATACCACTGTCCTAGCTTCCATCGTTTGGGAGTTGCACAGGACGAAGATCCCTTCATGATTCGTTTGGCTAGAGGGACAGCCGTTCATGAATCACTTTTATCCGCCCGTTTAAGGATCCGACGATTTAGGGACGTCGAGATTGGGAAGTCTTTGGTGAAGCTTTCTCCGGGCTTGCGAAAGAAGGCTTTTGACTTTGGTGTCTCCCGTGATTCGACCAGGGCAGGGTCGGGAAGACACTATGCTTTGACGGACGCGGAGAAGAGGTGGCTTTTCAACATACAGGTTGGTACGATGCTGTACCGCAGACATCTTTTCGTCGACATCCAACCATATGTCCCTTCGCGTTTTGCGTTGCAGCTTGGCTTTTCTCAAGGCGTTGTTGGAGCGCCTTAGAGCATGGTGAAGCGCTTTGGAGGTCTGCAGGATGGGAGAAATGCATGGGCTTTTTATAGCGCCGAGGATACTACCGCCATGATTTCTTATCCTGAGCTGCCCACCTTCCGGACTGCTGGCTTCACGAAGTAGTTCGTGGAGAGCTTTTCAGTGTACCGGGGGCATTCCAAGAAAGAGCTCGATATTAAGCAATCTCCTGGGAAGAGTCTTGGCAAATCGGATGGTGTCCATCGGGAGGAAGTTTCGGCCTTCCTTTCTGGAGAGAAGCACAAGATAGGCTTTCTCAACGGGCAGGACATCATCAGATCAGGAGCTGCACAGGGGATTCCTGGTGAGGTCCTGAGACAGCTGGAGGAGGAGGAGGCCGAGATCGATGCTATGATACAGGCAGAGCATACGAAGGCTTCCATGGAGTCTACTGAGAAACGTAGACCATCCAGTGAGGACTCTTGTGAGAGGCCTGATGTTGATAGTGTGGCAGGATCGTCGAGCAGATTGACCCGCCGAGGCAAGAGGAGGAGAGGACAACGCCGTAACATGAGACGGCACGATAGTCCTTCTGATCTTGAAGTTCCTCTCACCATTGCTGAGGAGGTATCTGAGGATGCTGACGAGCCTCCGAAGAAGAGAAGTAGAGAGGAGGAGATAGCTGGTATGATCCCCTTTCTTTCCTTTTGTTTCTTCCTTCCTTTTTTTTGTGAAAGATTTTGTTTTGATCCGCTGCTTCTTTGTTTAGCAGAGGATGATGACCTGGTGAAACCTGAGGTTCCTGCCGATGAGGCGATAACGGATCCAGTCATGGCATCTGAGGAAGAGCCCAGGGACTCTGGAGTGGTTCCAGAACCTTCACTTGGTATGATTTGCTTTGGCTTTTGCTTTTTTGTCTTCTTTTGCTGTCATTTCCTAACATGTAGCTGACTTGCCAGAGGATTCCGACGATTTCGAGCCATCTATGGACGCAACTTTTGACGATGCTTCGGATGAGCTCAAAGAGGCAGAGAGTACTCCGCCGGTCGTCGAAGCAGGTATATTTGCAATAATAATCTTGATATATTTTTGACAAGATTATATCCATACCTTTTTGTCTTTTTCTTTTTTTTTTCTTTGACAGATTGTGAAGCAGTAGGAGAGATTCCTCCGTCTTCCTCAGAGCCAGAACAGGGGATACCTACGGCTGATGCAGAAGTAGGGGCTTCTTCCACTTTCAATGAGTCAGCTTGTTCCATTGGAAAGAGTTTATTGATTACTCTTCTTATGGAGCATGACGTGGGCAGTCGGGCACCAGAGCATGGCGAATCCTCATCTGCACCGCACCTTCAGTATGCTAGGAAGGTGTTGAGGACTGTCTTGAGCTCATGGGTTGAGACTCTTTCTTCAGGTCATTTGGAAGCTGGTTTTGGCATGATCAAGCATGTGCAGGACATCCTCGCTAATAGCAAAGAAGTCGGTCTGGACATCGCAAGTGCCGAGGATTTTGTTGAGGAGATCATCACCTTGGGGAACAAATAGACTGAGACCAAGAGTTTCCCAGATGGTGACTTCTTTGATGAGATGTTCTTAAAACCTTCCAGCAAAGTCAAAGCTGAGCTGACTGAGGTCACGAAGACTCGGAGGCAGATCGTTCAGGAGAAGAACGTTACCGAGTTATCCATCATGGGGCTGAAGCAAGACTTGGACCGCCTTGATAAGGAGGTCATTGAGGCTAGGCAACGTCTTGATCTTTTAGAGGAAGAGGCTGCTGCCAAATGGACCGCCATTGTGGAGGCTCGTGACAAGGAGGGGACTCTCATTCGCCAGGTTGAGGAAGCTGAAGGTAATGTTCGGAGGAAGACTCAAGAGCATGAGCAGTGGCAGGTCCTCTGGGAAGAACTTCCTCGTGCTGCAGATGGGTCACGGCATTCGGCCTCGTTTTATGGGGACATTTTGAAGGAGCGTGGCCTAAAAACTTTGGAAGTTAAGGCCAAGGGTCTGCTTGAGGAGTTGAACCTTTGGTTGAAGACCATGTAGGATTGAGCTCTTGAGTTGTAACAAACTCTTTTTCCTTTTTCTTTTTTTTTTGGTACCTCCATGTATAAACAATTTTGGTACTATATTTTGTATCCCCTCCCTTTCACTTAAATCATTTTTTGATGAAAACAATTTTGAGAAAAAGTTTGATGGGAATGTTTGTTTAAGGATTTGATCAAAAGGTTGTCATTTTGTGAAAATCTTTTGTCAAAGGGTTGTTGGGCATGAAAGCCAATTTTGTGGCGAAAAGCCTTTTTTTTTTTTTTTTTATGGTTTGAAAACCAAAATTGAATGGCATGAAAACCTAATTTTGTCTGTGGCATGGGAGCCAAATTTGTTTGTGGGATGAGAACCAAATTTGTTTGTGGCATGAGAGCTATAGTTTTTTTTTTTTTTTGGATGGCGTGAAAGCCGAATTTTGGAATGGCATAGAAGCCGAATTTCATTTTGTTTGTTTTGGCATTTATAGCCGAATTTTGGCATTTATAGCCAGATTTTGGAGTTTATAGCCGATTTTTTTTTGTTTTGTTTTGGCATTTATAGCCGAATTTTGGCGTTTATAGCCGAATTTTGAGATGGCATGAGAGCCAAAAATTTTGTTTGTGGCATGAGAGCCGATTTTGAGATGGCATGAAAGCCGATTTTGGCGTTTATAGCCGAAAAATTTTGTTTTTGGCATTTATAGCCGAATTTTGGCATTTATAGCCGGATTTGGCGTTTGTAGCCGAGTTTTGGCATTTATAGCCAGATTTTGGCGTTTATAGCCAGATTTTTGAAAACCAAGTTTTGTTTTATTGGCATGAAAGTCGATTTTGGCGTTTATAGCCGAAAAAAATTTTGTTTTTGGCATTTATAGCCGAATTTTGGCATTTATAGCCGAATTTTGGCGTTTATAGAGAGTTTTGGTTTTCAAAATGCAGGTATCGACTAAATGTCGCCTCCCCGCTGAATGGTCTTGCAAGTATCGATGGAATGTCGCTTCCTTGCTCATTCGGTTTTGCGAGTATTGATGGAATGTCACTTCCTCGCGGGTTAAGTTTTGCGAGTATCGATAGAATGTCGCTTCCTCGCGAATGGGGGTGCAAATATCGACTAAGCGTCGCTTCCCTGCTTTTCCCAAAACTTTTGGTTTTGCGGGTACTGACTTGATGTCGTTTCTCCGCGATTTTTTAAATTTGAGGTTTTCTCGAACCATTTGAAATTTGGGTTGTGGATAGCAACTGGTATGTTGCATCTCCACGATTTTTGAAATTTGGGTTGTGGATATCAACTGGTTTGTTGCTTCTCCACGATTTTTGAAATTTGCAAGTATCGAATGGGGTTCGCTTCCTTGCAATTTTTGGGTTTTGGAAGTATCGAATGGGGTTCGCATCCTTCCGATTTTTGGGTTCTGCGAGTATCGACTGAATGTCACTTCCCCGCGGTTTCTAAAGACCAAAATTTTTGTTTAAAGACACGAAGGTCATAAATTTTGACTTAAAACCATTTTGGTTGTAAAAGCCGAGGCGGTCTAGGGTGAAAATTCCTTAGTCTCAATTTTGTTTCAAACCATGAATTTTGGGTTCAAGGATCGAAATTTTGGTCAAGTCTAGGAAGAGGCTCCTAAACTTGGATTTTTGGATTTGATTTTTCTTTTGAACAATGAAACGATGAAAGTAAGCATTGTTTTGAGAGATAGTTTTCTTTTTTTTTGGAAACTTCAACATAAAGATGGAAATTTCAAAAGGGGTGGGTTTGATGAGCAAGTACCTTGGAAATACGCTTTAGCCGTGTAGATATTACTCTGACCCATTTGAGGAAGTCTTCAAGGGTAGTACCGCTTCAAGAACTTGCCGTTGATGGATAGCATACATCTGTCTCCTTCCATGTTTAGAAGAGCGTATGCACCGTTGGAGAAGACTTTGTCGATGACGAAAGGTCCCTCCCATTTTGGTTCGAATTTGCCTTTGGATTTGTGGGCAAAGACTATGGGTCTTTTTATTGCAAGAACCAAGTCACTGTTTTTGTAGGCGCGTTGCCTGACCTTTTTGTCGAAAGATCCTGCCATGCGTGCTTGGTACAACTCAATGCTTTGTAAAGTTTCGAGTCGTCTTTCATCGAGATTATCCAGCTTTTGGAGTCTCAATTTGACATTGCTTTCTTGCGTCATGTCATTTTGCAAAGATACCCTTAAGGAAGGAATTTGTACTTCCAAAGGGACAACCGCTTCGCATCCATAGACCAAAGAGAATGGTGTGCTATGGGTTGGTCCTCGAACGGTGGTTCGATAGGCCCACAAAGCTTCTAGTAGTTTGTCGCCCCAGTCTCTTCTGTGATAAGAGACCATTTTCTTGAGAATTTTGCAGAGTGTCTTGTTGAAGGCTTCTGCTAGTCCGTTCGCTGCTGGATTATATGGAGTCGAAGGACAACTTTGGATTTTGTACTTGTCGCAGAACCTATAGAATCTGTGATCCCGGAATTTTGGTCCGTTATCATGGACGAATCTTTTAGGTATGCCGAAGCGACAAATAATGTTGGTGCGCAAGAACTGAAGGACTGATGAAGTCTTCATTTCGTTGAGCGCAAATGCTTCTAACCACTTGGAGAAATAATCCGTAGCGGCGAAGATGAAGCGATGACCTTTGCTTGATGGGGGAGAAATAGGACCTATGATGTCCATTCCCCAGGCTTCGAAAGGCCATGAGATTGCTGTTGGATGTAGCCATTCTGGAGGCATGTGGACATAATCTCCGTGAATCTGGCATTTTTGGCAGCGCTTGGCAAATTGCATTGCATCAGCTACCATGGTAGGCCAATAATAACCTAGCCTTTTTATCTGGTTGTAGAGCTTAGGGCCAGTCTGATAGGCTCCACAAAGACCAGCATGTACTTCTTTGAGAGTTTCCTCAGCCTCTTGTTGTGATAAGCAGCGTAGGAGTACTCCGTTGAAGGATTTTCTGTAAAGTGCTTTTGAAGGTATATCCAAATGAAAGTTTGGGGCTCGTCTTTGGATGCTTACCCGCTCTTTTGGATCTTCAGGTAGTATTCTGAACATGATATAATCAATGAACGGATCTCTCCTGTGAGAACCCGACCCCTAATTTCTTGGTTTAGTGTGGTTTTAATCGTGATTTGGTTTTCTCGATGGGTTTAGTGGTTGTTTGGTTGAGTTTTTGAGTTAGAATGACTTTTCATTAGCTTTGGGAAGTTTTGAGAGCCAGTGAACCTAGACAATGACCGTAGGGCCCCATTTGTTTTGCGTGGTCAGCATGGGGAGATTCTTGGTGATTCCCAAAAATTCTCATTTCAGCTTCGTTAGACTAATCTCGCCATTCCCTACAACTTTCGTGTTCACTCCGTGCCCATTCGAAGCTTCTAAAATCAGTTTTTCTAGAAATCCCAAATTTCCCATTCTTTGACCCCTTTGACCAAACAGTTGACTTTTTATGTGGACCCCAGAAGTATGTCAATGTTGACCTTGTTGGAAAGATAATTTTATTCCGGACACCTTTCATGTTTTAAGTTTCTTGATCCGAGGTCTAGAAAGCCCCCTAATCTCCATTACAAGTTATACTTAGTGTGGACCCCACACCACCCATTATAAAAGGACAACTCCATCTCTTTCTCCCTCATTTTTCCACTCCAATCGGCTGCAACTCCCTGCTACAGTACCAGCAGCCCCTCTTCTCCTTTTTCTTCCATTTCCTTTGCTCAAATGAAGCCTTCAAGCCACCAATCCGACGAGGAAACTCCGGCAACTTCTTCCCCTTCATCTCCTCTCTCTTTTGACACCATTTTCATGGGAAACCAAGGTGGGCAGCCCCTATTTCAAGCTCATTCTTCTTGATTAATGGCCCTAGAGGTAAGGATCTCTTTCCATCTTCTATTATTGAGCAATGGCTTTCCCCTAGGTCCTATTTCCTAGCTTGTTTGAACCCATTCCTTCTCTTTGTTGAGTTACTATTTTTAGGGTTCTTATGGGTTGCTTTTTGGGGGTTTTTGTGTAGCTTGGAGCCTTGGCTTGGAAGAGTGTTTAGGGCTTGATTTGCTTGATTAGAGACCCAAGGCAAGTGGATGATTTGATATTTACATGTTTTATGAGAAATGTGGTTTTCTATTTCATACATGAGGTTGTACATTATCACTATTCATGTTTTCTTTATGATTCACATTGTTTTGGAAGTACATTTAATGTTTTGGAAACATGGTAGATTTTAGTCTTTGTCTATCTCTTGTTTTTGGCTTAAATGAATCTTGGTGATTGTGGAGTTTCCTTTCTCTTATGGTTGAGGGTGAAAAAGGAAGAAGTGATTGGATAATGATATATAGAAATGTTGATGTTGGAGAAGAGGTGAAGGTGGAATAGGAGGAGCTTTCATCTCATTTTATTGTAGGTAAGTGATTGGAGAGGGAAAGGAATGGATTGGAGAAAAGAAGACCTGAATCTGAATTGTATTGTGGAGTTTCCGCAACTGGCGGTTAGCTGACGGTCACCTAGCGGCTAGCCGTCTGGTGACTGGCGGCTAGCCGAACCGGTTTCGGTTCCTTTTCCAGAGAGCTGTAACCTTACGGTCAGCCCCGCGGTCAGCCAGCGGCTAACCGCCGAAGCCATCGGCGGCTAACCGCTAGCCAACTGAACTGAAGCGGTTACATTTCCAGAATGCTGCAATTGGTCAGGTCAATCACGGTCAGCCCTGCGGTCATCCAGCGGCTAACCGCTGAATCCATTGGCGGCTAACCGCCAGGTGACCGCAAGGTAACCGAATTTCCCAGAATTATGGGAATAAAGAGAGATGAAGGGAGTTCCCATCCCATTTGCTTGTGAAACTTTCCGAAGCAATGGGCACTTTCCACCTGGAATACGTTCGAAACAAAGATGAAATGTTTGATTAAAGCCCGTTCGAGTGAGAAACCACATCACCGAGATTTGTTGAAATGTTGAGGTTACTCAGGTGTGTAAGGAGCCCGAAATGTCTCTAAACTCAAGGAGTACCAAGTGTTTACTGAAAAATAGACATACGGGATCCCTATCCACCTTGAGTTATCTTGAACCCCGATACTTGCCCCGATATTTCGAAAGTTTATTGCACCCCTTTTTATTCTCGAAAATTATGATTTGTGATTTATCCATCCTGAAAGCACTGAACTGTATTTGTAGCCTTTGTGCTAGCCCTGATTTGCATAACCCGATATTGAAATGATAATTGTGCCTTGAGCACCCCGTTTCGCCTGTTTACACGATTTCATCAAGTATTTTATACATGCCCGATTTCTTGCATATGACCTATCAATACTTGGGGCCTTGAAACATTGTTTTAAGCTTGGGGAGGTATTGTTTGGAGCCCCAATGCAATGTAAGAACTTGGAAGGCATTTTATGGAGTCCGGATGAAAATGAACCCATTATGAAGATTCGTTGAGGATCCTTAGACTTGTCAATGTGCATAGGGATCCGAGATGTCCTTAATTCTCATGGAGTACTAAGTATATGTCAAATTAGGCATACGGGACCCTATTCACATCGGTATGAATCTAGGACCCTCAACGATTGACCCGGAAAAGTATAGAAATCCATTCATGCTTTATATTGACCGAATTTCACTTGTACACTTGAAATCTCGTGTTTTATGACTAGACTTGCCTGACAGTACTGAAATTCATGTTTTAGCATCGTTGCTAGCCCGTACATGCCCGATCGATATAGATATGCTTTTCTGCTTATGAGCACCCCGCCCCGTCATATGTATTTATCTGATTTGATTTCTTGTATATGACCCATGAGCCAAACCCTTGAGGTAAGATGGGGCCAGAGCTTTGTAGTGCGAGCCCATGAACCAAAAGGATTATTATTTTGAGAATAAAACTGGAGGCAATATGGGGCCAGAGCTTTGTAGTGCGAGCCCATGAGCCAAAAAGAGAACATGCATACATGTACTTGTTTTGTTTACTTGCATATAACCTATGAGTCGGCACCACTAAGCTTGGATACCTTGTTAGTCTGATCCACTGACTAGGTGATCCCCCTCTTGTCTTGCCAACTGCAGTTTGGATCCTGATGCCCGGTTTATTTAACCGTGGTCATGCCCTGATACCGCAGATTGCTACTGTGGTTCCTGATGCCCGGCTCGCTACCGTGGTCATGTCTAGTATATAGTATATATGTATATGTATTTCGTTGTACCTCCTCACTTCGGTGACTGAGGTCAACGCCTTGACTTGCTTGCTCTATCACTTCGGTGATAGAGGATTTAGCTTTGTGTGGTTGCCATCTTGATAGTTCCTGATCCTTGATACCCGTCCTACTTTATATTGATCACGTCCTTTCTTAATCAATGTGCACTATTTATACATGCTTTAAATGAGTTCCAGATTTGTAAAATGTTTACTGTTTATACATGCTTTAAATGAGTTCCAGATTTGTGAAATGTTCATGTTTTATACATGCTTTAAAGGAATACATGTTTCGTCAAATATTTATTTTTCATATCCGTTTTATATGAATACAGGATTTTGTCAAGAGATTCATGATTTCCTATGCATTGTAATTATGTACAATTTCGATCAAACAGCATGATTTATTACATGTTTTATCGTCCAGTATATTGTTATATCTTTTCACCCACCTGCCAGACCGTCGTGTCTGACCCACTACTTTGGTACTCAGGTCCAGACTTCTTCACCCGAGACGAGTGCACGTGTTGGCTGTGGAGTCATGAGTTTTCAGGTTGTTTGTCGGCTGTGTCATGTAGACATTGAGCTTGACATCGGTATTACGTCACATATGGGTAGTGATCATTAGCTTGTTTTCTTGTATGACTTCTATTAGCCTTTTTCTTGGGATTTGTAATTAATACACATTGTTAATTGTAACTTAAACATATATGGGAATGTAATACCCTGTTATTGTCAGCTCTGTACTCTTATTGTGATAGTTTATTCCAGTCTGAAATGGATCATTGAAAAGATGACTTATGCTTGGGTCAAGTGCGGTGCGGAATCCAATGGCCACGGACTCCGAGTCGCAACACCACGAAAGCTTCCGCTAAATATTCAGAGTGTGTTGGAAAGAATTTGTAATCCTCACACACGCGGATCTTGGGAGAAACATAATTATTACTTCACGGACCCCGGGTTTGGGGTCGTGACATCTCCAGTCGCCAATCAGAGGTTTGAGGATGGACATCCGACTTCCAACCACTTGGTGGCATTCAGCAACTGCTTGGTGTGTGTTGAGAGGAGGGAAAATCCTTCTTTGACACACTGTGACTTGCATGTTTTCCCCTTCTTGGATTGCCATGGATGCGGCAAGTCCAGCCAGGGCATCTGCACGGATGTTTTCACCTCTGAGGATGTGGGTGATATGGCAGATATTGAATTTTTTTTGAAGCGACTGCGCCTTATTATAGTAAGGCAGCAAATCAGGCTTCCTGACTTCATATTTTTTATTCATCTGGTTAACGACCAGTTGAGAGTCTCCAAAAGCTTCCAGCATGGTGATGCCGGTTTCGAGGGCGAGTTCCAATCCAACAATCAGGGCTTGATACTCAGCTGCATTGTTTGAACATGGTTCCAGTAGCGAGAAGGCGTGTGGAATCATGTATTTGTCGGGGTTGACAAAGAGGATGCCGATTCCTGATATTTGCTTTCCTTTTTCATTTGTCCTGGTTGCACCGTCAAAGTACATGTCCCAGGAAGCGTTTGACAAGGAAGTTTCCACATTGTAGACAAATTCGTCTGGGAGATCATCCCTGAGTGGAGAATCTTTAGGCAATGGATGCTCTGCGAGGAAATCTGCCAGAGTTTGTCCTTTGATTGTTTTTTGTGGTACATACCTAATATCAAACTGTGATAGAAGGATGGACCATTTTGCCAGTCGGGCATTGAGAGAACCTGCTTTTGTGACAAGGACCTTTAGGAGGTTGATCCTCGAAATCAGGTAGACTGTGTTTAACAGCAGATAGTGACTCAGCTTTTGTACAGCGAACATTACTGCAAGGCATTCTTTTTTGACTGGGGAGTAGCGATGCTCTGCACCTACCATCATGCGGCTAAGGTAATATAGAGCAGCTTCTTTTCCATCGTCGTTTTCTTGTGCGAGCAGAGCACCCAAAGAGTGGTCGAGAGCTCTTGTGTACAAGATAAATGGTTTTCCAGTTGTGGGGGCAACCAGTACTGGAGGTTTGATGAGGTATGCTTTGATGTCTTGAAATGCACTTTCACATTCAGCATCCCAGACAAAGTCCACGCCTTTCTTCATCAGGCGAGAGAATGGACGGCATTTCCCTGATAGATTGGAGATGAACCGTCGAATGTAGGCCAGCCTTCCTTGAAGCCCTTTTAATTCTCTTAGGGTTCTGGGAGATGGCATTTCCAGGATAGCCTTGACTTTGGTGGGGTCAAGTTCTATTCCAGCTTTCCGTACTATGAATCCGAGAAACTTACCCGATGAGACTCCGAAGAAGCACTTTAGTGGATTCATCCGAAATTTGTGTTTGCGAAGTCGGGGGAAGACTTCTCGAAGATCATTGAGATGGTCTTCTTTTCTTCTGCTTTTTGTGGCGAGGTCGTCAACATAGCATTTGACCGTCTTGTACTGCATATCTTGGAATATTTTCATCATAGCCCTCTGATATGTGGCACCTGCATTTTTCAGGCCAAACGGCATAACAGTGTAGCAATACACGCCGAATGGTGTCCGAAATGATGTATGCCTTTCGTCTTCAGGATGCATCTTTATCTGGTTGTAGCCAGAGAATCCATCCATGAACGTCATTCGCTCGAACCCATAGGTGCTGTCAATCATCACCTCTGGTATGGGGAGCGGGAATTCATCTTTAGGACATGCACTATTCAGGTCTCTGTAGTCGATATAGACTCTTATCTACCCATTTTTCTTTGTCACGGGGACGATGTTGGCCAACCATTCAGGATACTGTTCCTCGCGGATGAAGCCAACGTTTTTGCGTTTCTGAACTTCTTGTTCGATTTTGTCCATCACGTCGGGACGGAATCTTCTTTGGCCTTGTTTGATAGGCTTGATTTCTTTTTGCAAGTTAAGCTTGTGGACTGCTACTTTGGGATCCAAGCCAGGCATTTTGGCATAAGACCATGCAAAGCAATTAACGAACTCACGAAGAAAAGAGATTGTTGACACCAAAAATGTCACTTTGCCTCTTCAACATCAAGAAAGCTGCATGAAGTCGCAACCTGCCATAAATAGGCAATGCAATTTCTCCAAAAAATCAAATCTTGTCAGAATCAAACAAAAACTGCAAGATCCTTCAAGATAGCCAAGAGAAGAGTACACATGAAGTTTCGGGCCATTTCAGAATCATTTGGCCTAACTTCGCTTCTCCGACAGCTAAAATGGCGCTCCCGGCGGCGACATCATCGGAGACGTCAAAACTTCGATCAGAGCCTACGGATGACTCCAGCATGTCTCAAAAGGGCTCCATGCCAAATTTCAAGTCAAACCGACAACGTTTGACCCTCCATCAATGCTCGAGCAGCAAAATCAAGCCTCCCGGCGGCGGGAACCACCGAAGCCTTCGCTCATCAAACCAAGTGCATGAGTGGCTTCAACATGCTTCCAAAAGGCTGCACGTCGAATTTCAGGTCATTCCGACAACGTTTGACCAGGTTTCGACGCTCCGAAAGAAAATCAAGCCTACCGGCGGCGGAGCTCCCCGGGACCATGGTTTCCAAGACAGAGCCTGTGGATCATCTCAAAATGACTCCAATAGGTTCCCTGTCAAATTTCAGGTCAATCGGACATCGTTTGACCGCACATCAAAGCTCGGCATTTTCCCCGCAGCAAAATCAAGTGAAGCATCGATGGGACCCCAAACGGCTTCAAAACTCAAACAAAAGCCTATGGTTGGTCTTATTTATTGCTCAGGAGGCTTCACCTCAAATTTCAGGTCATTCCGACATCGTTTGACCAAGTTTCAGCTTCTGGCGGAAAATCAGCAGCTCTACGCGACAAAGTCTTCGGCTTTCCCGGAAAATTGGAAACTTTGCACTCTAAAAATGCAAGGATTCTCATCAGGTTTTCTACAGGGAAATCAAGCCAATAAATGAGAAGAAATGTCAGGAAAAATACAGAAGAAAACGGCGACGAAAAAGACCTCAAAACGACCACAAAACGGGCTCCGAAGGGAAAAATTCCCCCAAGGTCGCAGGCCCCTGCGACCATGGCCCATGGTCGCCGGCCCATGGTCGCCGGCGACCATGGAAGTCCGGGTCACCGGATTTTCCGCCGGTGACCCGTTTTTCCGTCTTTTTTCGCGTTTCGCGCACTTTGGCCCCTGTGGTTTCTTGAAAATGCGATTTTTAGTGCTTGAAATTGACTCATATCCTCCGACATCCGTCAAAATCACGGGTCAACCTCCAAAAGCATAAAATCATCATTGATCGCTCCAAGATCGCCAACCGGTCGACCAAAAAAAGTGCTCTTTCGGTCCGACCGATCGAGAAATCGACAAGACAGATGTCACCGGCCCGCTCTTAGCTATCAATGTCTGAAGTTACATGTTCATCCAATGTCGATCAGCATGAAGATCCATCGATGATCATCGCCAGAAGAATTCCAGAAGACACGGCACGGCCCGCGACTCTTCGACTGCTCGGCGACCAATTAATGTGGTTAATTGACTAGCTTTATTGCAGTCATTAATTCATTTCTTTGGACGGCCCAATCAGAAGCAAGCATTTGGGAGTTACAAGTCAATTGATTCATGGCATTTAAACCATGAAACTCCTCCCATTATGGTAATTAAGGTGATTAAAAGCCCTTAATCTCCATCGGCCAATCAGATTCAAGGAAAAAGGAGTTACAAAATCAAGAAATAAATCTTGTAACTCCTCCCATTAAAGCCATTAAGGCTCATAAACCCTCCTAAATGGCTACCAAAAGCCTATAAATAGGAGAGCATTCCATTGAAATGGGGATCAGAAAAATCGAGATCGATCGATCGGAAAGAATCCAGAGCTCGTATCCAGAGAAAGAAAAAAGAGAGAAAAACTCTGCTGAAGTTCTGCACCGGCCACCACTACAAGGTGACAAAAGTCCCTTGGGGGGCACCCCCCCCAAGGTCCTTGCCTTCTCCTGCTGCCTCCAATGGCTTAGACGTGGCTTTTCAGCCCGTCTACTTAGCTTTTTATTGGACATAGGACCTTCTCTTGGTCTTTGTCCTCTAAAAATCTGAGGTTATAGCCAAGCCAAGCGAATCAAGAGCATCCTCTGTTCTCATCTGCATGGATGACGGCGAAGCCCACACATGGCTTGCGACCGTCAATCTGAACGAGTCCCCCACAATCTCCTGAAAAGTTAGATCTTCCTTTTCTTGCTTTTCATTGTAGTTTGTATTTTTCTAAAAGAGACAAAAACCACAACTCTTGTCTTTTTCATTATTGATGAGAATTGTAAATCGGCTATAAACGCCAAAATCGGCTATAAATGCCAAACAAAATCGCCTTTCACGGCAAACTAAGAAAATGTCTCTTTTCTTAAATATATGCGCAATGGAAAACTTGAAAGAAGTTGATTTCCTTTTTACTTGCGAAGGTTGATCTCCGGATTACCACTTGCAATTCCAAGTAAAATAGAAAATCTGGCACACCCACCCAAAAAAAATGTTGTTGCATGCTTCAGGCCCGCCAGGGCGCGAAAGGGCCGGACCCGACGGACTCCCACGTTCCGCCGACCCCGGTAGCCGCCCCACGGCGCCTCGGAGCGCGTTCCATCAAGCTGGTACACCCGGTGGGACTCCTTCATTTGAGAACACGGTGCTCGGAAATGGAATATTTGCATACCATATTTTTACTCTATGCTTATACTTCTTCTCCAGATTCCTTGGCTACTTTCTAGCTGGTGGCCTATGTTGGATTTTGCACCCAAAAAAAATGAGATGGGATTTTTTGGAAATTTCTATTTCTTTGAGTTTGTTTCCATTCTTTCTCTTTTCAAAAAAAAAAAAATCAGTTTTCTTAGTTTGAATTCAAAATTGAGAAACTTTGATCCTATCCTATCGTTCTTTGGTGCTTGCAGAAATGTTGAGCCCGTTCGACTAAGGTTTTGGACCATCATTTCTCTTCGATGAGTTCATTAGAGATTTCAAAAAAAAAAAAAAAATCAGTTTTCTTATTTTGGATTCAAAATTGAGAAACTTTGATCCTATCCTATCGTTCTTTGGTGCTTGCAGAAATGTTGAGCCCGTTCGACTAAGGTTTTGGACCATCGTTTCTTTTCGATGAGTTCATTAGAGATTTCAAAAAAAAAAATTATTAAAAAAAAATAAAAAAAAAATCAGTTTTCTTAGTTTGGATTCAAAATTGAGAAACTTTGATCCTATCCTATCGTTCTTTGGTGCTTCCAGAAATGTTGAGCCCGTTCGACTAAGGTTTTGGGCCATCGTTTCTCTTCGATGAGTCTATTTGGGGTTTTTTATAAAGAAGGACATAGACCACTAAGGTTAAACCAATTGCGTTCTTTGATCACGATTGATTCAAGAAAAGCCTTGTCCAGAGTGTGGAGACAGCTTGATTGTTCTAGGCAAGGGTCCTCCAAACGGGTTCATTAAGTAATCCTACCCTTACCTGGGGGCAATTCTATCAATTGAGGTTTCATAAGACCGGGTTAGGAGGCCTATGTGTACTCTCTCGTCTTTAAATCTTAAAAAATTAAAATCAAAATAAAAAAAAATATAAAAAAAAAAAAAGATTTTCAAAAAAAAAAATCTTAAAAAAAAAAATCATTTCAAAAAAAAAATCTCCAAAAACTCGTCACTTTTGATTTCAGATCTGAGAAATTTTGGTTTCTTCTTTTCTGAGCACTGGCGCTCGCGGAAATCGTCGAGACCGTGTTCAGATCAGAATACCATTTGCTCTCCTTGATGGAACCAATCTTGACATTTTAAAAAAAAAAACTCGTCACTTTTGGATTCAGATTCGAGAAATTGTGGTCTCTTCCCTTCTGAGTACTGGCGCTCGCGGAAATCGTTGAGCCCGTATTTGAATCGGAATGCCACCTGCTCTCTTTGACGAATCCATTTCTGACCTTTCAAAACAAAGAATCCCATCTCATGGATGCGATCTCCAACATTTGTGCATAGCAGTACTGGTACGCCCTTTCAGGGTCTACTGTATCTGTGACCGGCACATTTGTAACTCCTACCTTATATTCTTCTTATCTCGAGCAAGCTCCGCTTCTCGATAAGTCGAATTTAGGTATACAATTGCTTCTAGCAGTCATTGGAACGCTCATTTCGAGCCTACCATGCTCGCTGTCAGAACAATTGTACCATCTATGGCTTTTTGCCTTCTTCATGTCGCTTGGGTCGTATCCTTTGAGCGATTTGAAAAGACAACCATAGAAATTCCCATTTATGATCATTATTCTTGTGATTACTAATGGATGTGGTCGTGTTTCAGAACCTTTTCGAAACTAACAATGGCAGCCTTAACCATTATCTTCGATGAGAACAAGCACCAACTCATGCTTCAACAGAAGCAAAGCACGCGCACCCATAAGCGCCCTGTCGGCTGCCGAAGCGTCAACTCCCTCGGCAACTCTCTGAACTCCGGGTCGACCTCGACTCCCCGGACTATCTTCTTTGGGACGCTGGGACCATTCCCACTTCCCGAAGAACAAGCTGCGCCTGCTAAAAAGCAGAAGATCGCCTCTCAACGTGTCACTCCCGTGACACCAAAGGCGAGCGCCCAAAAGCCCGAAGCCCACGGCACCCCCGCGAAGCCTCGACCCACAAACAACCAGGTCTATCCCAAGACTTGGTCTCCAAGACCTTCCTCAAAACAAAGAAGGTCTCAAATTTCCACCAAGCCAGCATACCTGGCCCCACTCAAAGAGAACCAGATCTACCCTCTTGCCTACATGAAAGAGGAGAGACCCATCTCCAACCTGGCTCCCAAGTCAACCCAGCATGAGCCGGCTTGTTCCTACAGGTCCAAAATCAGATCATGCATCACCAGGCCTCTACAAGCACCTGCCAAGGCCTACACTCCTTCAGTTCGACCCTTCATCTCTACAGGGGCCGAACTCGAAAGGTTTAAAGCTTCGCTGCAACAGGCAAAGGACCGGGTCCGGATCCTGTCCTTGCCTAGCTACAAAGAAGACAGTCTCGGCTGCTGCGCCCGAGGGAGCACATCCTTCATCGTCAGAGCCCAGCCAGAGCTGACTGAAGCTCAAATCGCTCGTCGAGCACGCCGCCGTGCTTCATATCGACAAAAGAGACTAGAGAAGCAACGGACCCAGCCTCCTACACTTCAAGTCTCCCACAAATGGGTCGAAAAAGAAAGACCCGACCAAGTTGCTGCCGTCCATATGGTTGGAAAAACCAAAAGACGCCAAAGGTCAGCATCAAAAATCCATGTCCGACGTCCGGTGACCCGTAGCGTCACCAGGACACAAAGACATCCCGAAGAATCTCCTGCCCCTTCAAGCCAAGGACGGGAGAGTAATCCTTCATCAAGCTCTTCATCAAAAAGAATGAGCCCCAGCTCGGTCACCAGGACGATTTCTTCGTTCGAATCTCGAGGGATGAACGTCTTGGCTACAAGTTCTGAGCCGCCATCTCAGAATCCACCTCGAGATGATGCGCTCACACGCATCCAGCAGTTGGAACAAGGCCAGCAGAGGATTGAAACTCTGATGGAAAACCTTCTCCTTGTCGTCCAAAATCAGGTGAACAATGAGCCTCCTCCGAATCATAGCAATAACGAGGGAAATGGAGAAGAAAATGAGTCACGCGCCCTTACCAAAAAGGACGTAGACAGTATCCTCGCCAAAGCTAAAGAAGAGGATATACTCAAAGAGCATGGGATCAGGCCACCATATCCTTTATGGATGGACTCGGTCCCGTTCCCCACAAAATTCAAACATCCTACTCTCCAAACATATACGGGGAAAGGATCAGCCAGACAGCACGTCAACCACTTCAAGATCTTGAAGGGAGCTATCGCGGATCAAGATGCACTCAAGATTCACCTCTTTGCAAGTACCCTAAAAGGTACGGCCTTCGATTGGTACTCCACTCTGCCGGAGAACTCCATTCAGAACTGGGCTATGCTGGAGACACGCTTCCTGACCCACTTCCAAGGTGAGGATCATCCTGTTACTATGGCTCAGCTCTGCAGCCTAAAACAGGGAGTGAATGAGTCAACTTATGACTTCATTCACAAGTGGAAAGCAATGGCGTACAAATGCTCAGATGTACTGCCACAAGCGTCGCTAGTCGACATCTGCGGAAACAACATGAGAGCTAAAATCCGCTCCATGATCATCGGCAATAAATCAAAGAACCTGGGGGAACTCCTCGAAGCTTCCATGGAAGCTGAAATGGTGATCAAAGACCTCAACAGTCAGAAGTCATCAAGAAAAGAGCCAACCGCCATTGCAACCTCTAAACCAAAGAAGAAAGAGGTCCTTAATGTGCAAACCAAGTCAGCTCCTCAGCAACCAAAGAAAGCTGAAAATAGAGCTGCAGGTAAGAGACCTGAACTCTTTGATGCCTTCAAAGAGCGAGTAGAAAAGAAATATCCGTTCGATGAAGACGTCGAAGAAATCTTTGAGGCTCTCCTAGCAAATGGCAAACTCATTTTGCCAGAGCCCAAAAGACCTGGAGACGTTGGCAAAACCAATGATCCTCGGTACTGTCCATACCACCAGATGGTCTCGCATCCTCTCAATCAATGCTTTGTTGTGAGAGAGAAGATAAACGAGATGTGGAAAAACGGAGTCATCACCTTTGACAAAAATTATGGCCCCGCCTCCGTCAACATGGTGTCACGTGGACAAACACCAAAATCACCGAAGAAGAAGATCACTACTTCCTTCAAGGTGATAAAAAGAATTCAAACGTCCGAAGTGTTGGTTCCTTGCCCGACACCAGACGGACAACCCATATGGGTACATCCCGATCTCCTGGAAGATGAAAACTGGGAGATCGTAAAAACAAAGCCGACAGCTCAACAGCGAAGGCAGGCTAGGAAACATCTCCTCAGGCTCAAACGGCAAGAGAAGACCCAGCCAAAACAAGAAGTCCATGAAAACGCAGAGGCCTCCTCTACCACTTCACTCGGGGCAACAGAAACGTCCCTTCCAGAGACTTCAAAGGCGGTAAGAAACTTCACTCTCAGTGATTTCATGCCACCTCAATTCAAAAAAGAAGCCATGCAGGGGGCATCATACTCTTGCAACTCGGTAGTTGGATTCTCCATTGATGGATACGAGTCCAGCGACACCGACGATGGATTCGAGCCCAACTACACCGATGAGTGGGAGGAATCTCTTGAAACAGGAGAATATCTCTCCGATGAAGAATGGGTTCCTGAAACTCACCTTATGCCAGTAATCTGGTATAACCCCTTGCAACCACAAGGATCCTGGTCTGATGATGAAGAAGACCAAGAGGCTGTACAAGAAGATGCTATTAACCCAGCACCTGTCATTGCTCCAGTGGAAATCAACTATGTTGAGCCACACGGAGAAGACGAAGAAGAGGATCTGGCTCCCATGCCTGATCTTGAAGAATATGCAAGGATCTTGCAGCGTCTCGCTCTAGAACAAGAGCAAGATCGTGTTAACGAGCCTCCTCGCAACCCAGAGCCTGAAGTCCCTGAAGATAATCAGGTACATCCACCCTTAACTCCTGAAAATGGAGAACATTGCTGGATAGATGATCCTCTTACATCCGAGGATGAGTCTGACTCCGAGCAGGCAACATCTCCTATCAGAGCTTCCTGTAATGTAATATATCAGGACTATAGCTCTTCTGAAGCGTCGTTTGATGAGATTACCTACACTCCGACGACGCCTAGCAATGTATCCTCTGGAGCTACCTCGTCTCACGTGACTTTCACAGAGATGACACCCTCTCAGGTTTCTTCTCCTGAGACTGTGACTTCAGGATACACATTCTTCCCGACTCATCATCATGAAGAAAACCCAACTTGGGGTGATGGATGGGTCAACGAAGAAGAAAAGCTGCTGGATGCTGTTCAGGACTTGCTCCCAGAAAATGCTCTGTGCAACACAATCACTGAGGATGGCAACTCTGCTGCAGATACATCCCCAGTAGATGAAAAACGACAGCCTCTTGATCCTGAAGACAATCTTCCAAACGAAGATCCTTCTCAAGAAGCTCTCGAAGTTGGTAGAGGCACCCGTTCGGGCCGGGACTACCACAAAAATTACAACCAATCTTCCTTTACTTATGTAAATCCTTCGGGAAAAGATGTTGTAAGCACCCCCAGTGGCAACAATGATGAACATGCAGGCCCTAAGGAGGCTTTCAAGTATGACTTGGTTGAGCACTTCAAACACATACCTGCACGTCTTCACATCCTGGATTTATTACGAATGTCTCCACGCACTCGTGATAATCTCATCTCAGAATTACAAAAACTGAATGAGGATGTCGACAAACATGCCCCGCAAGTCCTCCAAATTGAAATGGACTACCGGGTCAAAAACTCTGAAACTTCCTCAAAGGGAGAAAAGAAAACTGAGGGATCATGCATCCAATGCCTCTCGGTTCAAAAGGCAGCCAGTGCAACCATCGCCTTCGCTAAGGAAGACCTCCTACTTGGCGAAGTAAGGCACAACCGACCCCTGTACTTCACAGGGTACATCAAAGAAATGCCGATACATAGAGTTCAGATCGACCCAGGTTCTGCACTCAACCTTATCTCCACTTCGGCTCTTGAAGAGTTGGGCATCCCACCCAGCAAGCTAAGCCACACATCTGTATCTATCTTTGGATACGATGGGAGCACTCAAAGGCCTATCGGCAAAATCAGGTTCAAATTGCAAATCGGTGATCTTATCTCTGAGGTCACTGTGTATGCAATAAAAACCCCCTCATGCTACAACATCCTTCTCGGACGTCCTTGGATACACGAGAATGGTGTTGTTCCTTCAACTCTACATCAATGCATCAAGTTCGTCGGCGACGACGGCATGGTCCATCGAGTCTTTGCGGACAGGAAACCCTTCAAAGGTAAAGAAGTCCACTTCGCAGACTCCAAAAATGTATGAAGGCGAAAAAGAAGAAAAAGAGGAAATAGCACCCCCTGCTAAAAATCTCCAGAAAGATAAAGGCAAGGCCCCTCAAAAATCACCGGAAGAAAACAACCCCTCCGGCAAATTAGAAGAGAGTAGTCAATCTCCCTTCGTCATCTCCCTCAAATCTTCAAAACCTTTGGTCATCACGACTAAAGTGAAGAAGGCGAAACAAAAGTCTGGGGGCAAATTTGTTGTTTCTCTCGTGTCTATCATGCAAGACACAGACTCGGACTCAGAGCCAGAAGACGATGCATCGTCAAGCCAAGCTGACACTCAACAAGTTCAGCCTGCTCTCACTCCGATGGAGACACCTGCTGATGTAGAAGATCCTACGTCTGCTACCTTTGTTGTTCCGGCAACATCACCAAAGCAAAGGCCGATCTTCTTCCATAGATCGGACGCTTCTTCATCAAACTCCATGCTGGAACCTTTCCAAAATGAAGGTATGCCTCAGCTATCTCTATATAGTCCTGTGGCACAAGCAATTATGAAGAAAATGGGCTATGACGCTCAAAACCCAGTCGGTTTGGGAGAAAGACGCGGTATTCTCACGCCATTGGAGCCCGCCTTGACCAAAAGCCAGCTGGAAGATTGGAGACTCTACGGTCATGTAGAAAAGTCTTCATATGGGTTAGGATATGATCCTGATACTCCTCTGAGACAGTTGACACAAAAGCTTAAAAGTCGTTTTACCGACCAAGCCTCAACATCTCAAGTCCATGAAGACATCGATCTCCCTGGATATCTCTTTAAAGAGTTACCTGACAAAGATCCAGGAAGCTCATCCAATTGGTATGATTTCTCTGATGATAAAGAGGAATCGTCCGATAATACAGACTTGTGGCATCCTGACCCAGAAGAACCCTCGTCTCCAAAAGAAATACCAGACTCAACAGGCGATTGGGACTATCTCATAGCAAGCCTTGAGGAGATCACCAATCAAGAAAATCCATGGAAAGGAACAGAGCCTTGGTCTGGTAATGCAGTTGAAACTCCAGAAGGTTTCGTTGAGTTGGAAGCCTCCGAAAATATTGTGGAGGAACCACCTTCGAACCTTCCGACAGAAGATCCTGTTCAAAAGATAGACTTGGGAACACCTGATAACCCACGTCCTGTATTCATAAGCAAGAATATCAAGGATGATGAGTTACCCGAGTATATCGCTTTTCTTCGTGAGTTCGTTGATTGCTTTGCATGGTCCTACGCTGAAATGCCTCGTTTAAACCCCAAAGTAGCGGTCCACAAACTCAATCTTCAAGAAGAAATCAAGCCTGTCAAACAAGGCCAAAGAAGATTCCGTCCAGATGTGATGGATAAAATTGAACAAGAAGTTCAAAAGCTCAAAAGCGTCGGCTTCATCCGTGAGGAACAACATCCAGAATGGTTGGCCAATATTGTCCCCGTGACAAAGAAAACTGGGCAGATCAGAGTCTGTATTGACTATAGAGACTTGAATGGCGCTTGCCCTAAAGATGAATTCCCGCTCCCCATACCGGAGGTGATGATTGACAATACCTGCGGATTCGAGCGAATGACATTCATGGATGGCTTCTCTGGTTACAATCAGATAAAGATGCATCCTGAAGATGAAAAACACACTTCATTTCGGACTCCGTTTGGCGTGTATTGCTACACTGTCATGCCATTTGGTCTGAAAAAATGCTGGTGCCACATATCAGAGGGCTATGATGAAAATATTCCAAGATATGCAGCACAAGACGGTCGAATGTTACGTTGATGACCTCGCCGTCAAAAGCAGAAGAAAAGAAGACCATCTCAAAGATCTTCGGGAAGTCTTCCTCCGACTTCGCAAACACAAACTGCGGATGAATCCTCTAAAATGCTTCTTCGGCGTCTCATCGGGTAAGTTTCTCGGATTCCTTGTTCGGAAAGCTGGAATAGAACTTGACCCCATAAAAGTCAAGGCTATTCTAGAAATGCCCTCTCCAAGAACCCTAAGGGAACTAAAAGGGCTTCAAGGGAGATTGGCCTACATCAGACGGTTCATCTCCAATCTTTCGGGGAAATGCCGTCCATTCTCTCGATTGATGAAAAAAGGTGTAGACTTTGTCTGGGATGCCGACTGCGAAGCCGCATTTCAAGATATCAAGTCATACCTGACCAAACCTCCAGTGTTAGCTGCCCCTGCCACTGGAAAACCATTCATCTTGTACACAAGAGCTCTTGATCATTCTGTAGGCGCTCTGCTTGCACAAGAGAATGGTGAGGGAAAAGAAGCTGCTCTATACTACCTCAGCCGCATGCTAATAGGTGCAGAGCATCGCTACTCTCCAGTCGAAAGAGAATGCCTTGCAGTGATGTTCGCCGTACAAAAGCTACGTCACTACTTGCTTTCCAACACAATCTACCTGGTCTCGAGGATCAACCTCTTGAAGGTCCTTGTCACGAAGGCCGGTTCTCTCAATGCCCGACTGGCAAAATGGTCCATCCTCTTGTCACAATTTGATATTAGGTATGTGCCACAAAAAGCAATCAAAGGCCAAGCTCTAGCAGATTTCCTCGCAGAGCATCCATTGCCTAAAGATTCACCACTCAGAGATGATCTCCCAGACGAACCTGTCTACAACGTGGAGACTTCCTCACCAAATGCCTCCTGGGACATGTACTTTGACGGTGCAACCAGGACAAATGAAAACAGAAAGCTGATCTCGGGAGTTGGCATCCTCTTTGTTAGCCCCGACAAATGCATGATTCCACACGCCTTCTCGCTACTGGAACCATGCACAAACAATGCAGCCGAATACCAAGCTCTGATCCTAGGATTGGAACTCCCCATCGAATCTGGTATCACCATGCTGGAAGTCTTTGGAGACTCTCAACTGATCGTCAACCAGATGAATCAGAAATATGAAGTCAGGAAGCCTGATCTGCTGCCTTATTACAACAAGGCACAATCGCTTCTGCAAAAGTTTGACATTTGTCACATCACCCATATTCGTAGAGGTGAAAACATCCGTGCAGATGCCCTGGCTGGACTTGCCGCATCAATGGCGATCCAGGAAGGAAAAAACATGCAAATTACAGTGAATGAGAGTAGGATCCTCCCTCCTCTTAACACACACCAAGCAGTTGCTGAATGCCACCGAGTGGTTGGAAGTCGGATCTCTATCCTTCAAACTTCAATCGGCGACTGGAGGGATCCGTTCATTGATTACACTATGTTTGGAATCCTACCTGAAGATCCAAAAGAACGGGTAAGCATCCAAAGGCGAGCCCCAAACTTTCATTTGGATATCCCTTCAAAAATCCTTTACAGGAAATCCTTCAGTGGAGTACTCCTACGCTGCTTGTCACAACAAGAAGCTGAAGAAACACTCAAAGAAGTTCACGCTGGTCTTTGTGGAGCTCATCAGGCTGGTCCCAAGCTCTACGACCAAATCAAAAGGTTGGGTTACTACTGGCCTACCATGGTACCCGACGCAATGCAATTTGCTAAGCGCTGCCAACAATGCCAAGTTCATGGAGACTACATTCACATGCCTCCGGAATGGCTACATCCTACAGCAATCTCATGGCCTTTTGAAGCATGGGGCATGGACATCATAGGTCCTATCTCTCCCCCTTCAAGCAAAGGTCATCGCTTCATCTTCGCCGCAACGGATTATTTCTCCAAGTGGTCAGAAGCATTTGCGTTCAACGAAATGAAGACCTCATCAGTTCTTCAGTTCCTGCGCACCAACATCATTTGTCGTTTCGGCATACCCAAGAGATTCGTCCATGATAACGGACCACAATTCCAGGATCATCGATTCTATAGGTTCTGCGACAAATACAAAATTCAAAGCTGTCCTTCGACTCCATACAATCCGGCAGCAAACGGATTAGCAGAAGCCTTCAACAAGACACTCTGCAAAATCCTCAAGAAAATGGTCTCTAGTCACAAAAGAGACTGGAGCGACAAACTGTCTGAAGCTTTGTGGGCCTATCGAACCACCGTTCGAGGACCAACCCATAGCACACCATTCTCGCTGGTCTATGGATGCGAAGCTGTCGTGCCCCTAGAGGTACAAATTCCTTCTCTGAGGGTATCTCTACAAAATGACATGACTCAAGAAAGCAATGCGAAATTACGACTTCATGAGCTGGACAATCTCGATGAGAGATGGCTCGAAGCTCGACAAAGCATTGAACTTTACCAAGCACGCATGGCAGGATCTTTTGACAAAAGGGTCCGGCAACGCGCCTACAAAAAGGGTGACTTGGTTCTTGCGGTAAAAAGACCAATGGTCTTCGCACACAAATCCAAAGGCAAATTTGAACCAAAATGGGAGGGACCCTACGTCATCGACAAGGTCTTCTCCAACGGCGCATATGCCCTCCTAAACATGGAAGGCGACAGATGTATGCTGCCTATCAACGGCAAGTTCTTGAAGCGGTACTACCCTTGAAGACTTACCCAACTGGGTAAGAGCAATGCCTGTATGGCCAAAACCTGTTCTCAGGTACTCGCTCGTCAAACCCACTCTCTTTAAAATTTTCATTTCAAATGTAAATATTTCTAGAGATTCAAAAACAATGCTTACTTTTACCGTTTCATTGTTCAAAAAAAAAAAAAAAACAAAAAATCCAAGTTTAGGAGCCTCTCCCTGACTTGACCAAAACTTTCGATCCTTGAACCAAAATTCATGGTTTGAAACAAAAATCCGGATTCAGGGATTTCCACCCTAGTCCACCTTACCTTTTACCACCAAATGGTTTTAGGTCAAAATTTACGACCCTCGTGTCTTTAAACAAAAAAATTGGTTTTTCAAAAACCGCGGGGAAGTGACACTTAGTCGATACTCGCAAAACTCAAAAAAAAATCAGAAGGATGCGAACCCCATTCGATACTTCCAAAACCTCTAAAATCGTGGAGAAGCAACAAACCAGTTGATATCCACAACCCAATTTCAAAAATTGTGGAGATGTAACATACCAGTTGCTATCCACAACCCAAATTTCAAATGGTTCGAGAAAACCTCAAATTTCAAAAAATCGCGGAGAAACGACATCAAGTCAGTACCCGCGAAACCAAAAGCTTTGGGAAAAGCAGGGAAGCGACGCTTAGTCGATATTTGCACCCCAATTCGCGAGGAAGCGACATTCCATCGATACTTGCAAAACCTAACCCGCGAGGAAGTGACATTCCATCAATACTCGCAAAACCGAATAAGCAAGGAAGCGACATTCCATCGATACGTGCAAGACCATTCAGCGGGGAGGCGACATTTGGTCGATACCTGCATTTTGAAAACCAAAACTCGGCTATAAATGCCAAAATCTGGCTATAAACGCCAAAACCCGGCTATAAATGCTACAAACTGGCTATCAATGCCACAAAAATTGGCTTTCACGCCGACAAACCAAAACTTGGCTTTCAAAAAAACCCGGCTATCAATGCACCAAACCGGCTATCAATGCCACAAATTGGCTATCAATGCCACCAAACTGGCTGTAAATGCCACAAAATTTCGGCTTCCATGCCAACCCAAATTTTGGCTTTTACGCCATAAAATTTCGGCTTCCATGCCATCTCAAAATCGGCTTTCACGCCACAACCAAAATCAGGCTCCCATGCCAAAACAATTATTTGACAAAAGATTTTCACAAAATGACAAAGCTTTTGATCAAATCCCATTTAGCAATTACTTTCATCACAAAAAGATTTGAGTGAGCGTAGGGAAAACAAAAAAAAAAAAAGAAAAGAAAAGTACCAAAAAAATACATGTGGTACCAAAAAAAAAAGAAAGTGTTCATAAGCACTACAAAAAAAAAAGTACCAGAAAAATACATGTGGTACCAAAAAAAAGAAGAATAGTTTCTGCTACAAAAAATCAGGAGCTCAGCCAAAAATGGTCTCCAGCCAAAGCTTAAGCTCCTCAAGCAAACTTTTGGCCTCAGCCGTCAGAGTTTCCAAGGCACGCTTCTTCAGGAACTTGCCATGAGATGCTGGCGAATGCCGTAACCCTTCTTTTACACCGGGAAGCTCTTCCCAGCAGTTTGCAATTGTTCGTTTTCTAGAGTCCTCCTCTCAAGAACTTGACCGGCATCTGCAACCCTGCGAATCAGAGTACTCTCCCTGTCACGAGCCTCTGTTATAGCAGTCCACTTAGCATCAACTTGTGCCTTCAGGTGCTCAAGACGCTTCCTGGCCTCCTCAACTTCCCTATCAAGGACGTTAAGGTCATGCCTCAATCCGATGATGGCTAGCTCTTCCTTGTTCTTCTCCCGAACTAGCTGCTTCTTGCTTTGTGTAGCCTCATTCAGGTCAGACTTAGCCTTATCAGCAGGGTCCAAGAACATCTCCTTGAAGAATTGGTCGTCAGGGAAACCCATGGTCTCAAACCACTTGTCACCCAGTGCAATGATCCTATCAACGATCGCCCTGGCACCTGTGACATCCAGACCAACCTCTTCGGTATCAGTGAGAATCTCCTGTACATGTGGGATCATGCCAAATCCGGCATCCAGGTGTCCAGAAAGGAGAGTCTTGATCCAAGAACTCAAAACCCGAGCCAGCACCTTCTTCGCAAATTGAAGAGACGAATTGGATGAAGATTCACCCTTCTCCGCTGATCGGCTGCTCATGTCATGTCCCATTGGAAGAGTAACAAAAGAACTCTTTTCACTTGGAGCCACTGGAGAGGGAATCTCAACACGAGGCATCTCCTCAATCATGTCAGAACTGGTCTCTACCTCCGGATCGACCTCTGGCATCCCTTGCTCTGGTTCTGAAGAAAGCGATGGACTCTCTTCTGTCACTTCAAAACCTGCAAATGAAACACAAAAAGGTATGAATATGATCCTGTCAAAAAAAAAATCATCAGGGTCATCACTACAAAGTACCTTCTTCGACGACTGGCGGAACACTCTCTTCCTCCATGAACTCATCAGAAGCATCATCAACATTTGCGTCCATTGATGGTTCAAAGTCATCGGAATCCTGTGGCAAGTCAGCTGACAAGAAAAATGTTAGCAAATCAAGTCGCAGGCAAAAAAAAAAAAAAGAGAAAGCGAAAGAAATTATACCAATTGGAGATTCTGGAATCATTCCAGAGTCCCTCGGTTCTTCTTCAGATGCCATAACCGGCTCCATCACCGCCTCATCGGTCGGAACCTCAGGCATCGGCAAGTCTTCATCCTCTGCTAAAAAAAAAGCAGCAGCAGGGTGAGAAAACAAATCAGAACATGGAAAGCCCCATGAAAGAAGCAGAAAAAGGAAAAGGAGGAATCATACCTTCACCGATGGTCTCTTCTTCCCGAATCCTCTTCTCCGGAGGTTCGTCAGCTTCCCCTGGCACCTCCTCATTGACAGTGAGAGGGACTTCCACATTAGGAGAGTCTTCGTCCCGCCCCGTGTGACGCTGACTCCTCCTCCTCTTCCTACCTCTACGGGTTCGCTTCCTAGAAGAACCCGCCCCACTATCAGAGTCAGGTTTCTCACTTGACTCCTCACTGGATGGTCTGCTCTTGCCAGCAGACTCCACGGAAGCTCGTCTCTGTGCCGCTTGCATCCAAGAGTCGAGTTCAGCTTCCTCCTGTTCTAGCTGCTCCAAAGCCTCAGCAGGTACTTCCCGAACAGCTTCAGAACCAATGACGCCCTGGTCACCGAGAAAGCCTATCTTGTGCTTCTCTCTAGAAAGGAAGGCCCAAACTTCCTCTCGCCGGACGCCATCCGACTTCCCAATGCCTTTTCCAGAAGACAGCTTTACATCAAGCTCCTTCTTGGAAAGCCCCCGATATGCCAAAAAGCTCTCCGCAAACCACTTCGTGAAGCCGGCAGTTCGGAAAGTCGACAGCTCAGGATAAGAAATCGTGGCAGTAGTGTCTTCAGCACTATAGAAAGCCCATGCATTTCTGCCATCGTGCAAACCCCCAAAACGCTTCACCATACTCGAAGGCGCTCCAACAACGCCTTGAGAGAAGCCCAACTGAAGTGCAAAGCGAGAAGGTACATACGGCTGGATGTCGACGAAAAGATGTCTACGGTACACCATCGTGCCGACTCGTATGCTGAAAAGCCACTCCTTCTCTGCATTGGTCAAAGAGTAATGCCTTCCCGACCCTGCTCTGGTAGAGTCTCGGGAGGCACCAAAATCAAAAGCCTTCTTCCGCAACTCCGGAGAAAGCTTAACTAAAGACTGCCCCATCTCGACGTCCCTGAATCGTCGGATCCTCATGCGGGCAAACAAAAGTGATTCGGATACGGCTTTTCCCTTAGCCAATCGAATCATCAGAGGATCATCATCCTGTGCAGCACCCAGCTGGTGGAAGCTAGGACAGTGGTATACAAACCACAAACAAAAGATATGGGCTGAAAATACCCTATTCATAGGGAGCCCAAGCCGAACCAAGAAAGCAGCAGCCTGCAGTTCGGTACACAGGTAGGAGTAAAGAGCGGGCACCAAAGCAAGCCGCTCTCCAAACGCCATCTGACAAGCCGGAAAAATACAATGCGGCCTGATGTGCGTCCCATCTCCACCAGCAAAAATAGCCTCACCTAGCCAAAAAGTGAGGTAAACAGCAAGATCTCTCCGCAGTGCAATGTCAGAACAAATGACATCTGTGCTCGCGAAGAAACCCTTCAACTCTTCCTGCATGGCCGAAGTCTTCTTCCTGTCTTCCCGGGTCATGCTATCAGAAGGTTCTCCACCGTCAAAGAAGTTGAAGAATGAAGAGCCATAACTCTTCCAACTGCTGGATCTCACTTTCGAGCCCTCCTTCAAAAAATCATAGAAGGCGACGAGCTGAAAGTATAGGAGCCTGAACTCCTCTGACTGCTCCTCAAGGACGCTGTCAATCGGCATGAACTCCTCGTAGAGTTTGCCAAGGATGGGCAATCCAGTAATAGCACTCAACTCCTTCAGAGAAAAACCAATCTCACCGTTCGTGACAACGAAGGTATTGGCCTGAGGGAGGAAAGACTCCAACATAGCCATGAAGGCATCATCGGAAAAAGTCACGGTCTCCCTAAAAGAGCGGACCGCGTCAAAAATCCCGGTTTCCTTCAAAACGGCGCCCCCAATCAGCAAGGTGTGGTCAGTCCATGACTTCCAATCGGAGTCAACATTGAAACGGCCAAGAAGTCGAAAAGGCTTTCACCCAAGTACTGCCGTCACCGCTGAAAACGCCAAGGCCCACCGGTCTCAAATCGACCGACGGATAATCAGAGCCCTGGTAGCCGCTGGCTGGCATCAACATGTCCATACGGACAGGTGGCTTCTCCGCATATCCGGAGGGTCCACCAACAAAAACCCCGGTCTTGATCACACTGGTCCTCTTCACCCAGCTCGGAGGATCTTCCCTCTTAGGGCACGTGGGAGAAAGGCTCAGGATCGAGATGGTCCGATCAAAAGACGACCGGGTAGAAATAGTTCTCTCCTCACCATTTGCTGTGTAAGAGAACTGAAAACATCTCCTTTGGTATGTCAAGTCGTCAGGGACTGCATCTCCAAAGAAGAAGGTAGGCTTGGGTAAAACCCTTAGATCGTCCATAACCCAAGGACGGTTGCTTACCATGATCTTATAGAACTCCTCATCCTTGAGAGCAATCAATCGCTGTCTCATCTCATCGCGATTGAGGGAACCGCACTCTTCCAAGTTCTTCTCAACAAACTGGACCTTCTCCCAGGCTTGCTGAACGGCCACATTGGAAGATCTAGCAGATCGACGAGGTACGCTTGTAGCAGGCTCTTTACCCTTGTTCGCTCTGGAGGAACCACCTGCAAAGGTTGGAAAAGAAAAAGATCGTCATCAAAATGACAGGATTTCGCTAAAAAAAAAGGGGTCACTTTGTCCCACCAAAAATCTGGCGAAATTTTGGCATGACTCCGGGGCAATTTCAAAGAAAAAGGAAATACCCCGACGGAAATAGAAAGTTTGAAGATGGGCTCAACATTGCTGCGGGCTCCGAAACTCCAAACTTTCGAAACCTCAAAATCTCCGCAAAATCAAGAAGGGCTCAACATCGCTGCGAGCTCCAAATTCCCAAATTTGCAAAGATTTTCAGGTATGCTATCATGCTCAATCTACAAAAAGTACATGCATGAACATCTAGATTTGCATAAAAACGCACTATCTTGATGAGCAAAAAGAAAAAAAAAAAAAAAAAAAAAGAAACTTTCTCAAAAAAAAAAGAGGGAGAAAGAAAAGAAAAAAAAAAGAAACTTTCTCAAAAAAAAAGGGAAAAAAAAAAAAAATCAGGCCACGTGGCCGTACGGATCTGTCTGTACGGCCCACAAAAAAAAAAAAAAAAAAAAAAAAAAAAAGAGAAAAGAGACGTGAAAAAAAAAAAAACAGAAATCACGTGGAAAAAAAAAAGAAAAAAAAAAAAGAGAAGAAGAATAGAAAGAAAGAAAAAAAAAAAGAGAAGACACTTTTTTTCCATCCTATTCTCTACATGGAGTTTTCTTGAAAGAAAAAGAGAGAAAACTTACTTGAAGCCATTGATGGAGAAGAAGAAGGAAAAAGCTTGAAGATCCTTGAAGAAGAAAAACTCTTGGTCTTGGAGCTCTCTTGAGATTGTTGCAAAAGAAAGCAATAAGAGCAAGAGATCCTACCTTCCTTTGCTTTTATAGGAGAGAGCAAATCAAAGAAGGAAACAAAGAAGAAAGGTAAGTGCTACTAATTAGTAACCTTACCAAAAGAGAAAGAATTAGAAAGATTCTTTCCCAAAAAGAAAGATGTCTTTGAGAGATTTCCTCCCAAAATCAATCAAATGAGAGATTCTCTCCAACAAAAAAAGGATATTGGAGATTCTTTCCCAAAAAGAAAGATACCTTGAGATATTCTCTCCCAAATTAAGGGAATATGAGAGATTCTCTCCCATAACGATATTTTTAGATATTCTCTATCCAAATGAGATATCTTTAGATATTCTTTACAAAAAGGACCCCACATGAGATCTAAGCCATCCTAAAAAGCTTAAGGTCCCATGGGTTAGCCCATATAAGCCAGGTTTGACCACCTAAGCACTAAAAAAAAAAAAAAATGGGCTTTTAGTCAGGAAAAAAAAATCCCTCTTACCAAGAGCATACAATAATGGTTCCATGCCTCTTTTGAGTTGATTGAACCATACAAAAAAATCCCAAGCCCCATGAGCTTCCAAAAATCAAACCATCCAGCCTCATATACCAAATTGAGCCAAAATCTTGAAATTGACATTTCACAAAAATCCAAACCACTCCAATGGACCCACACAGTCCCAAAGAGTGACCAAAAACCAAATCCTGGTCCCCTAACTTGCCACATACAGCTTGTTAGGTCACAAGACCAAAACCAAAAACCAAATCATGATCCCCCAACTTGCCACATACAGCTTGTTGGGTCACAAGGTCAAAACCAAAACCCGATCCCCTAACCTGCCATAAATAGTTGGTTAGGTCACAAGATCAAAAACAGAAACCCAAATCCACATCCCTGATGTCATCTTCAAAACTTTGCCTCGAGATGGTGTGTGATTCCTTTCACTACCATAAAATTCCCCTGGAAGCTCAAAGGCTACTCTACCAAAGGAAGGATTGCTCAAAGACTCTTGGTCAAGACACAAGCTCTCCTTCAAAAATCTCTTCGAGGTACATCGACTACAAAAGTCAAGCAACTCGTCGCTGTACCTCGAGGGGGCATTTGTTGACACCAAAAATGTCACTTTGCCTCTTCAACATCAAGAAAGCTGCATGAAGTCGCAACCTGCCATAAATAGGCAATGCAATTTCTCCAAAAAATCAAATCTTGTCAGAATCAAACAAAAACTGCAAGATCCTTCAAGATAGCCAAGAGAAGAGTACACATGAAGTTTCGGGCCATTTCAGAATCATTTGGCCTAACTTCGCTTCTCCGACAGCTAAAATGGCGCTCCCGGCGGCGACATCATCGGAGACGTCAAAACTTCGATCAGAGCCTACGGATGACTCCAGCATGTCTCAAAAGGGCTCCATGCCAAATTTCAAGTCAAACCGACAACGTTTGACCCTCCATCAATGCTCGAGCAGCAAAATCAAGCCTCCCGGCGGCGGGAACCACCGAAGCCTTCGCTCATCAAACCAAGTGCATGAGTGGCTTCAACATGCTTCCAAAAGGCTGCACGTCGAATTTCAGGTCATTCCGACAACGTTTGACCAGGTTTCGACGCTCCGAAAGAAAATCAAGCCTACCGGCGGCGGAGCTCCCCGGGACCATGGTTTCCAAGACAGAGCCTGTGGATCATCTCAAAATGACTCCAATAGGTTCCCTGTCAAATTTCAGGTCAATCGGACATCGTTTGACCGCACATCAAAGCTCGGCATTTTCCCCGCAGCAAAATCAAGTGAAGCATCGATGGGACCCCAAACGGCTTCAAAACTCAAACAAAAGCCTATGGTTGGTCTTATTTATTGCTCAGGAGGCTTCACCTCAAATTTCAGGTCATTCCGACATCGTTTGACCAAGTTTCAGCTTCTGGCGGAAAATCAGCAGCTCTACGCGACAAAGTCTTCGGCTTTCCCGGAAAATTGGAAACTTTGCACTCTAAAAATGCAAGGATTCTCATCAGGTTTTCTACAGGGAAATCAAGCCAATAAATGAGAAGAAATGTCAGGAAAAATACAGAAGAAAACGGCGACGAAAAAGACCTCAAAACGACCGCAAAACGGGCTCCGAAGGGAAAAATTACCCCAAGGTCGCAGGCCCCTGCTGTTAGACCCTAAGTTGTGTTTGCAATTTGATGTCCAACATTTGCATCATGATCATCTCATTTCATTTCTCATTGGTTTATCTTGAAAATCACAGGATTTAAATCAACTTGCTAAAACTATGTTTCAAACCTTTTGGTTGATTTTAATCTTATTTTGAAAAGCTTTTTTCTTGATAAAACCTTGTCTCAAACACCTTTATATTCTGAGTTTTCAAAAATGATTTCAAAGTTAGATTTTTCAAAACTGAAGGAACTCAGAAATACAACTGACCTGTTGTCGGTCAGCTTGTCGGTTCATGTCGGCTAACCGAGAAAGCGAGCCGAGGTCAACCGATGGTTGTCGGTCCGAATTCCAGAGAGCTACAAATTTCAGATCATCTCTGTCGGTCATCGCGTCGGTTCATGTCGGTCAACCGACAGTTTATAAAAATCCAGACCGAGAGCTTGTCGGTTCAAAATCCAGAGAGCATCATTTTATTCATCTTTGTGCTGTCGGTTCGGTTGTCGGTCCGATGTAGGTCGACCGATAATGGCGGTCAACCGACAATGACAATTTGGTCAGAAAAATTTGAAAAATATGACCGTTGCCATTAGACCGTTGAACCATCGGTCAACCGACCCCTAGTTGTCGGTTGACCGACAGGTATCCGTTGGGCCAAAAATTCTATAAAACTTAGTTCATTCCAAGGTCAAAAGAGATGATTCTAGAAGCCATTTCTGAGGTGTACTAAGGCAAATCAAAGGGAATGAAGTAAGGAGGCCAAAGGATCATTACGTAAAGCTAAACTTGGATTAATGAAGTTCAATCACCAAGTAAGCTTTGACTTTTCCTAATCATATGTTTTATGCTTTGTCTAAATTATTGGTAAATGATTTTTAGCATATTAACTATGATGTGTTGAATCCATTCCTTTCTTTAACCTTTGATTTAAATCATTGGATTCTTCACCTTGATTTCTAAACAAGTTTGTTTTAATACTTTATAAAACATGTTTTGTCAAAACCTTTGATTTGTTTTATAAACATGTTTCATTAACTTGTTTGAATCATCTTTGTTGTTTTCATTCATTTGAACTTTAGTTAAATTAGTTTGTTTTTGAAAACAACATTGAATATGCATCACATGTTTAGACATAATTAATTTCATACAACTTGTGAGCTTTTGATTTCATATCTTCAACAAGTTTGTATTTGGTACATGTGATTTGCATATTACTTCAATCAAATCTTTGTATGCATTAAAACCTTGAATGCTTCTTAGCATACATTAATTGATCTTAAACTTTTAATAGTGATTGAAGTTTCCACACACTCACTTCATAAGCATACATCTTTGCATTCATAGTGTGTGTGTGAGTTTGATTTTCACTTTCATATTTGCCTATTCTAGAGGCATTTCAATTGAGCTTAAATTGTATCTCTTAGAGTGTTTTGTGAAGACACCTTCTTGAGAGAAAATCTATTTGTATGAAAGGTTATTGCTAAACCAAAGAAAAGCATTGTGTAAAGGTTATTGCTTAGCCTATAAAAGCACATTGTAAGGTTATTGCTTAGCCTAGAAAAGCATAGTGTTTAAGGTTATTGCTTAGCCTTTTGTAAAAGCATAAATAGTGGAAATCCGGTGGGGTGTGTGATCACAAGCCGGTAGTGGATGTAGGCATTGAGGCCGAACCACTATAAATCTTTGTGCAATGGTGAATGACTTGTGGTGATTGATTTGTTTTTCTTCCGCACCTTTTCTTGTAATCATCACTAGTTGGAGTTTAATTTGAAGAAAATTAAAATTGGCAATCAATTTGTAGCTCACCCTATTCACCCCCCCTCTAGGGTAAGGATCCGGAACTTTCAATTGGTATCAGAGCCTCGTGCTCTATATTTAGGATCAAGTGTTTTGGAACTCTTGATTAGGTGTAAAAACCTAGAGCTTAGACCCTAGTTGGATTTATCTTGAAAATCATTGCTATGGATTCCACTAAGATAGAGAGTGTAGATTCCCTTGAAGATTCTCCTAGTCATCCTCTTCCATCCATTGGAGATTCAAATCATGAACATAATGAATATCAACTTGAATCAAGTGATGAAGAAAATGAAAATCAAGATGATCTTCAACAAGCATATGATGATTTGTACACTTTGTACTTAAAGCTTGTTAAAAGTCATAACAAGTTAAAAGGAGAATCTAAAAGACTAAACAAAGAATTAGTCACCTCAAAAGATGAACTTAGAGAGAAAGATGAAGCTATAAATTGCCTAAACTCTAAGTTCACGATCACTTTACACAACTTGTCTAATACTCAAAATGAACAAAATGAAATTGAAACAAATAATGATGAGCTAAAGAAAGAAAATTTGAGATTAATAGATACAATAAGAAGACAAGATGAAAACATTATCCATCTAAAATCAAAATTAAAAATTTCTATGGATAACTTGTCAAAGGTTCAAGAAGAATTAAATGTATCTAAGATAAGTTGTGATAAACTTCTCAAAGAAAACACAAATATAAGTGATCATGTGAAGAATCAAGTTGAAGACATTTCTAATTTAGAATCCAAGTTAATTATCACCAAGGAAAATTTATTCAAAACTCAAAGTGATTTAAAAACTTTACATCTTGGATCTAATGTGAATGAACTAAAACTTGAATTGAAACTTGCTCATGAAAAGGTAAACAAGTTTAATGGAATTGAAATTCAACTCATAAAAGCAAATAATGAAAATTCAATTCTTAAAAACAAAGTCACTCAACTTGAGACCCACAAGCAAAAGTTTGAGTGCAAATTTACCCAAAGTGAAGAGAAACTTGAAAACTTGTTTAAATTGGGTAAATCACATGGAGATAGGACGGGTCTTGGATTTAATAAACATACTTATCATGACCCTAAGTTCATAAACAAGTTTGTAAAAGGTGAGTCCTCTCTCTCTAGCACTCACACCAATTTGCCCAAAACAAAATGTCATTATTGTGGTAAAGAAGGGCATTTCAAATTTGAGTGCAAACTAAGAAGAAGTCATTTGTCTAAACCCATCTATGAATCAAAGGAAGTAAAATCAAATTTTATAAAGGGTAAGACATTGAAATCAAAGGAAGACTCTTTAAAGTTCAAACAAGTCAAACCATTTCAACAAGAGTCTCCCAAGATAGATTTTAAAAGGACCAAACAAGTTCAAAGTTGTCAAATTAAATCTATCAACAAGAAACCTTTCACTTTACCTCCTTTAACCATGGAAATGAAAGAAATTTTGAAAAAGGTTGAACAATTGAAATTAAAATTCAAAATGCAAAAAGAAGGAGGAAAAGTTAAAAGAAATAAGAACATAGTGATAAATCATCACCAACCATCAAAGACTAATCATCATTATAAAATTGTCAAACCAAAAATTGATGACAAGTCTACTAAAATTGAAAAATTATCTCCCTTGGTTGGTGGAATCTCAAACATAGGCTTAAAGGCTCAAGACCTTAGATGGATAGCTAAGGTTAGATTCTTAGACAAACATTAAAACCCTTTTGGATTAGAATAGACCAATCACTTCTCAAAATGTACATCTTTGTATTGGTCCTAAGTCTAGATGATTCTAAGTTCCTTGAGCATTCTCTACATGTTTAAATTTTGCTTGTTTGAGTACTAATGCATTTTTGAAATTCTAAAGGTAGTTTATGTTAAAATGCATGTGTTTAATCAATCTATTAAAAAAAAAGGGAAATTTATTAGATTGTTCCTTATGATCATCTTAATTGTTCTTCATAGTCAAATTATCTTAAATATCCTAAAACTAGTGATCATGAGTCAAAAATGTAGATTAGTGAATTATTTCACTTCTCTACAGGTGTCGGCTGACCGACACTTAAGTTGTCGGTTGACCGACGGCTCACAGGGACGATAAAACCCAGTTCACAGAACTGATATCAGATCTTCTTCTCCCTGTTTCGTTTTCAAAGAACCCTAGGTTTCTATTCTCCTCTCCAATCAGCTGGTTCTCCCTTTCTAAGACTAAAATCTTCAACATTTTCGAGAAAAGAGTCCAGTCATCTTCATCAACTGATCATCATCGTCTGTTGACCCATCTCGTGGTCACTATTCATCTCCCTGTCACTGTACATTGCTGGATTCTTCTTCAAAAAGGGTGAGTACCTCATTTCAGCATGTGCATTGCTTCTAGCTACTACAAAATCACTTAATCATCATCCATTACAAGGCTTGTGCTGATCTCTCTTCTTATTGTCTCTTGTGCAAAATTTGGTATTATCCCATCTAGACATCAAGTTTCTATTTCAGCTACATTTGATATTTTTCCTCTCCATGAATGATGTTACAGTTATTTGAGGAATGATTGTAGACCATTTGAGTCAGATTTCATCAATCAGATTTGGTTTTTCCCTAGGTTTTCAACTTCTGCCTACCACCTGTTTGACAAAATTCCTGAACCATTTTTATTATTTACTTGTCAACTTTGTGTAGTCTTTCAAAGCTAGGAAATTGAGCATTTGTTTTTCCTTCATCTTCTTGCACAATTTTTCTCTCATTGTCAAATCCCTATCTTTAAAAAAAAAAATTACTGTGCACTCCAAGCATTTGTGAAAATGCCTCCAAAGAAGATGACCACTTCTCGTCCTTCCAAGAAAGGAAAAGCTACAGCTTCCTCTAGCAGACCAATTCGAGAAAGTTTTGAGGATAGTTCATCCCCATCTCCTCCACCTCCCTCTATAGAATTAAGATCGAGCTCAACCATTTTAAACAGTCTTAAGGATCGATCTGTTATTGTGGAAAGGAGAGCTCTTGTCAACACCATAAACCAAAATCTGACTGAGGTTGTGGCAAGATCTGGATGGGAAAGGATTTTACATTGGGGTGAAAATGCATATCCTTCTTTAGTCAAACTCATGTATTCTTCCATCACTAGCACTGACGATACTGTTGGTACTTGTTCATTCACCATCTCTTTTGAGGATAGAGATGAAGTATTCACACCAAGAAGAATAGGAGCCATCATGAACACCCCGTGTACTCCAAATGGTATTACATTTGTGCCTGACCCTCCCTCTGAAGATGAGAGAATCAAAGCTACCACTGACATATGTGGTTTTAATGCTCCTTGGAATACGAGGAAACACCATCTAACCATCAATTCCCTCATTCCCATCTATAGGATCATTCACAACCTCTTCACATATAATGTGTATCCTAGAAGTGGAAATAGGACTGAGCTTACTGCCTTCATGGTATATATTCTGTCAAAAGTGGTCACAGGCACACCCATTTGTCTACCCTCTCTCATTTGCCACAATATCATAAAGTTTCGTAATTCCTTGGCTCAAAAGAATGCTATTCCCTATGGGTATCTGATGACATAGATTGCCATCTCCCTTGGAATTCCATTACCCACTGGTGAAAGACCCATTTTTAAAGCTCCTTTGTCCATGACCAGTGTAAACCAAATGAATCTTATTCCAAACCCAAATATTCCCATAGCAGAAGAAGCCCCTTTGGCTCAAGAACCACCTGCTCATCCTTCACCTCCTCCTCGTGCCTCATCTTCTAGGCACACTTCTGGTCCCTCCTCCTCTGGCACATCACATGACCGCTTGGCAGGTCTTGAGAGAGATATGGCTTACATGAAGAAGGAACAAAAGAAGAACAAGAAAACACTGAACAAACTATTTCAGTATCTCTCAAGAATTTCAAAGAGTTGCAGCCGAGATGATGTTGGAGCTCCACCTTCTCCGTCACCACCACCTCCTGATTCGGAGTAGAAAATACTTAATGACACCACAATTTTTTTTTTTCTAATTGGTAGTATGATTGGTGGTGTAATTTGGTTAAATTGGTTTTGATGGATGTGTTGAATGTTGATGGTGGTTATGAGAATGTTTATGTTTATGGTCTATGTGTTTCACTAATGATGTAAACATTTTCATTTTAGACATGAATGAAAACTTATGAATCCATTTTGTCTTTACATGGTAGTTTCTCCTTTACTTTTATATGATATCAATGCTATGCTATGAGAAAGGTATATGTTTGCATGAGCTATTTTTGCAGACTCTTTAGCAATTTGATGTCAATGGGGGAGAAGAAAAGGAAAGGGCTAAGTATGATTCATAAGACTATGGGGGAGAAAAAGGTTGTGGGAGAGAATTTGTGTGGAAGCACACACAATGGGGGAGTAAAGAAGAGCATAGCAGAAAACGACAATGGGGGAGCAAAGAGAGGAAGGAAGATCATGAAGAATGGGGGAGCAAAGAAAAAGAAAGGAAGAAAGATCATGAAGAAACCAAAAATCTTCAACTCAAGTGGAGTTGAGATAAATGGAGACCAAGAGATATAGAAATGTATGATATGGCTTATGTTTCTCATTTGTGTTAGTGTGTTGCCATCAAATTGCAAAGGGGGAGATTGTTAGACCCTAAGTTGTGTTTGCAATTTGATGTCCAACATTTGCATCATGATCATCTCATTTCATTTCTCATTGGTTTATCTTGAAAATCACAGGATTTAAATCAACTTGCTAAAACTATGTTTCAAACCTTTTGGTTGATTTTAATCTTATTTTGAAAAGCTTTTTTCTTGATAAAACCTTGTCTCAAACACCTTTATATTCTGAGTTTTCAAAAATGATTTCAAAGTTAGATTTTTCAAAACTGAAGGAACTCAGAAATACAACTGACCTGTTGTCGGTCAGCTTGTCGGTTCATGTCGGCTAACCGAGAAAGCGAGCCGAGGTCAACCGATGGTTGTCGGTCCGAATTCCAGAGAGCTACAAATTTCAGATCATCTCTGTCGGTCATCGCGTCGGTTCATGTCTGTCAACCGACAGTTTATAAAAATCCAGACCGAGAGCTTGTCGGTTCAAAATCCAGAGAGCATCATTTTATTCATCTTTGTGCTGTCGGTTCGGTTGTCGGTCCGATGTAGGTCGACCGATAATGGCGGTCAACCGACAATGACAATTTGGTCAGAAAAATTTGAAAAATATGACCGTTGCCATTAGACCGTTGAACCATCGGTCAACCGACCCCTAGTTGTCGGTTGACCGACAGGTATCCGTTGGGCCAAAAATTCTATAAAACTTAGTTCATTCCAAGGTCAAAAGAGATGATTCTAGAAGCCATTTCTGAGGTGTACTAAGGCAAATCAAAGGGAATGAAGTAAGGAGGCCAAAGGATCATTACGTAAAGCTAAACTTGGATTAATGAAGTTCAATCACCAAGTAAGCTTTGACTTTTCCTAATCATATGTTTTATGCTTTGTCTAAATTATTGGTAAATGATTTTTAGCATATTAACTATGATGTGTTGAATCCATTCCTTTCTTTAACCTTTGATTTAAATCATTGGATTCTTCACCTTGATTTCTAAACAAGTTTGTTTTAATACTTTATAAAACATGTTTTGTCAAAACCTTTGATTTGTTTTATAAACATGTTTCATTAACTTGTTTGAATCATCTTTGTTGTTTTCATTCATTTGAACTTTAGTTAAATTAGTTTGTTTTTGAAAACAACATTGAATATGCATCACATGTTTAGACATAATTAATTTCATACAACTTGTGAGCTTTTGATTTCATATCTTCAACAAGTTTGTATTTGGTACATGTGATTTGCATATTACTTCAATCAAATCTTTGTATGCATTAAAACCTTGAATGCTTCTTAGCATACATTAATTGATCTTAAACTTTTAATAGTGATTGAAGTTTCCACACACTCACTTCATAAGCATCATCTTTGCATTCATAGTGTGTGTGTGAGTTTGATTTTCACTTTCATATTTGCCTATTCTAGAGGCATTTCAATTGAGCTTAAATTGTATCTCTTAGAGTGTTTTGTGAAGACACCTTCTTGAGAGAAAATCTATTTGTATGAAAGGTTATTGCTAAACCAAAGAAAAGCATTGTGTAAAGGTTATTGCTTAGCCTATAAAAGCACATTGTAAGGTTATTGCTTAGCCTAGAAAAGCATAGTGTTTAAGGTTATTGCTTAGCCTTTTGTAAAAGCATAAATAGTGGAAATCCGGTGGGGTGTGTGATCACAAGCCGGTAGTGGATGTAGGCATTGAGGCCGAACCACTATAAATCTTTGTGCAATGGTGAATGACTTGTGGTGATTGATTTGTTTTTCTTCCGCACCTTTTCTTGTAATCATCACTAGTTGGAGTTTAATTTGAAGAAAATTAAAATTGGCAATCAATTTGTAGCTCACCCTATTCACCCCCCCTCTAGGGTAAGGATCCGGAACTTTCACCTGCGACCATGGCCCATGGTCGCCGGCCCATGGTCGCCGGCGACCATGGAAGTCCGGGTCACCGGATTTTCCGCCGGTGACCCGTTTTTCCGTCTTTTTTCGCGTTTCGCGCACTTTGGCCCCTGTGGTTTCCTGAAAGTGCGATTTTTAGTGCTTGAAATTGACTCATATCCTCCGACATCCGTCAAAATCACGGGTCAACCTCCAAAAGCATAAAATCATCATTGATCGCTCCAAGATCGCCAACCGGTCGACCAAAAAAAGTGCTCTTTCTGTCCGACCGATCGAGAAATCGACAAGACAGATGTCACCGGCCCGCTCTTAGCTATCAATGTCTGAAGTTACATGTTCATCCAATGTCGATCAGCATGAAGATCCATCGATGATCATCGCCAGAAGAATTCCAGAAGACACGGCACGGCCCGCGACTCTTCGACTGCTCGGCGACCAATTAATGTGGTTAATTGACTAGCTTTATTGCAGTCATTAATTCATTTCTTTGGACGGCCCAATCAGAAGCAAGCATTTGGGAGTTACAAGTCAATTGATTCATGGCATTTAAACCATGAAACTCCTCCCATTATGGTAATTAAGGTGATTAAAAGCCCTTAATCTCCATCGGCCAATCAGATTCAAGGAAAAAGGAGTTACAAAATCAAGAAATAAATCTTGTAACTCCTCCCATTAAAGCCATTAAGGCTCATAAACCCTCCTAAATGGCTACCAAAAGCCTATAAATAGGAGAGCATTCCATTGAAATGGGGATCAGAAAAATCGAGATCAGAAAAATCGAGATCGATCGATCGGAAAGAATCCAGAGCTCGTATCCAGAGAAAGAAAAAAGAGAGAAAAACTCTGCTGAAGTTCTGCACCGGCCACCACTACAAGGTGACAAAAGTCCCTTGGGGGGCACCCCCCCCAAGGTCCTTGCCTTCTCCTGCTGCATCCAATGGCTTAGACGTGGCTTTTCAGCCCGTCTACTTAGCTTTTTATTGGACATAGGACCTTCTCTTGGTCTTTGTCCTCTAAAAATCTGAGGTTATAGCCAAGCCAAGCGAATCAAGAGCATCCTCTGTTCTCATCTGCATGGATGACGGCGAAGCCCACACATGGCTTGCGACCGTCAATCCGAACGAGTCCCCCACAATCTCCTGAAAAGTTAGATCTTCCTTTTCTTGCTTTTCATTGTAGTTTGTATTTTTCTAAAAGAGACAAAAACCACAACTCTTGTCTTTTTCATTATTGATGAGAATTGTAAATCGGCTATAAACGCCAAAATCGGCTATAAATGCCAAACAAAATCGCCTTTCACGGCAAACTAAGAAAATGTCTCTTTTCTTAAATATATGCGCAATGGAAAACTTGAAAGAAGTTGATTTCCTTTTTACTTGCGAAGGTTGATCTCCGGATTACCACTTGCAATTCCAAGTAAAATAGAAAATCTGGCACACCCACCCAAAAAAAATGTTGATGCACGCTTCAGGCCCGCCAGGGCGCGAAAGGGCCGGACCCGACGGACTCCCACGTTCAGCTGACCCCGGTAGCCGCCCCACGGCGCCTCGGAGCGCGTTCCATCAGAGATATACTCAGGTAACTCATCATCCTTTATATTCTTACTTATGAATACAGGACGTGGGTTATCAGGTGTTCCCAAGTCTATCTTTTGAACAGGATCTTCTGTTGGAAGGTTTGAAGGTGGTTCCTCCACAATGTTTTCGGAGGCTTCCAACTCAACAAAACATTCTGGAGTGCCAGAGGCATTTTCAGACTGAGGCTCTGTTTCTGTCCATGAATCTTCTTGATCAGTATCCTTCTCAAGGCTTGCAATGAGATGGTCCCAATCATTTGCTGGAATTGGGTTGAAGTAGGGTACTTCTTTTGGAGACAATGATTCTTCTGGGATAGAGAACCGCTCGTCTGTGTCATCGGGCAATTCCTCTTTATTATCAGTGAAATTATACCAATTGGAGGAGCTTTCAGGATTTTTGACGAGTAACTCCTCAAAGAGATATCCAGGGATATCGATGTCTTCATGAGATGTTGAAACTTGGTCGGTAAAGCGACTTTACAGCCATGGTGTCAACTGTCTCATAGGAGCGGTAGGATCATACCCCAACCCATATGAAGACTTGCCTTTTTGAAGGTGGATTTTCCAATCTTCTGGTTGACTTTTGGTCAGGATGGGTTCCAATTGTGTAAGAATACCACGGCCACCTCCCAAGCCAGTCGGATTTTGAGCGTCGTAGCCCATTTTCTTGATGATAGCTTGTGCCATTGGACTATACAGGGATAGCTGAGGCATACCTTCGTTTTGGAAAGGTTCAAGCAAAGAGTTCAGTGGAGATGCTCCTGATCTGTGGAAGTAAATCACTTTTTCTTCTGGCGAAGTTGCCGGAATAACAAAGGAAGCAGACGCAGGGTCTTCTATGTCTGCAAGTGTCTCCAATGGAGTGAGAGCGGGCTGATCTCGCTGAGTATCAGCTTGGCTCGATGCTGTATCATCTTCTGGATCTGACTCTGAGTCCGTGTCATGCATAATAGACACAAAGGAGACAGTAAACTTGCCCCCAGTCTTTTGTTTTGTCTTCTTTGCTTTGGTAATGATCACCAAAGGCTTTGGAGATTTGAAGGAGACGACGAAGGGAGCTTGGCCGTTTGGTGGAGGGTTTGTTTTCCTCCGATGATTGCGGAGGAGCCTTGCCTTTATCTTTCTGGAGACTGTCGGCAAAGCGAATTGTTTTTTCCTCCTGTTCTTCTTTTCCATCTTTATACATTTGAGCATCTGTAAAATGGACATCTCTGCCTTTGAAGGGCTTTTTGTCTACAAATACTCGATGTATCAGGTCATCGTCGCCAATGAACTTGATGCACTGATGTAGAGTTGAAGGGATGACACCATTCTCATGTATCCAGGGGCGTCCTAGGAGTATATTGTAGCATGAAGGGGTCCTTATTGCATACACAGTGACTTCAGAAATAAGATCACCGATTTGCAATTTGAACTTGATTTTGCCGATAGGCCTTTGAGCGCTGCCGTCATATCCGAAGATGGATACGGACGTGTGACTCAGTTTGCTAGGTGGGATGCCCAGCTCTTCGAGTCCCGAAGTAGAGATGAGGTTGAGTGCAGAACCTGGATCGATCTGAACTCTGTGTACTGGCATTTTTTTGACGTACACCGTAAAGTACAAGGGACGGTTGTGCTTTGTTTCGCCTAGGAGGAGGTCATCCTTGTCGAAGGCAATTGTTACACTTGCTGCTTTTTGTACCGAGAGGCATTCATTCCTTGATCCCTCAGTTTTCTTCTTTCCTCCCTTTGAGGGAGTATTTGATTTTTTGACCCTATAGTCCATTTCAATTTGTAGGACTTGTGGGGCATGTTTGTCGACATCCACATTCAGCCTTTGTAATTCTCTACCAACTTCAAGAGCCTCTAGAGAAGGGTCTTCTTTTGGAAGATCGTTCTCAAGATCAAGGGGTTGATCCTTTGCCGAGGACGTCTCTGTAACAGCATTGGCGTCTTCAGTGATTGTGTTGCATGGAGCAATTTCCGGGAACAAGTCCTGAACAGCAGCCGGCAACTTTTCTTTATTAGCCCAGACATCGCCCGTGTGATAGGGTATCTGGGACCAATTGACTGAGTTTTCATTGAAGAAGATTTCATTGGCAGAAGTTTCTTCTAGATGATCAATCGGGAGAGGCTTGAGTTCTGATGTCACAGCTTCAGGAGACGAAGGTTGAGAGGATGTTATCTCAGTGGAAGTCACCTGAGAGGATGTAGCTCCGGAAGATACGCTACCGGTTGGGGAGTACGTGTCTTTGGAAGCTTCAGAGGCACTGTCGTCCTGAGCTATTGAATTGCAGGTTATCCTGACAGGAGATGCCCCTAGTGTAGACTGTTGGGAATCGGACTCATCCTCGGATGTGAGAGGATCATTGATCCAATAGTTTTCTCCATTTTCAGGAGTTAAGGGAGAAAGTTCCCGCTGATTTTCAGGGACTTCTGGTTCTGGGTCATGACAAAGATTGATGCGATCCTGCTCCTGCTCTATGGCAAGATGTTGCAAGATTCTTGCATATTCTTCAAGATCAGGCATGGGAGCCAAATCTTCTTCGTCATTTGCTCCTTGTGGTTCACCAATGTTGGGTTCCACCAGAGCATTGTTTGGTGCTGGATCGACAGCGTTTTCTTGAACACGGTCCTGGCCTTCTTCATCATCAGACCAAGATCCTTGTGGCTGTAATGGGTTATACCAGATTACTGGCATAAGATGAGACTCGGGAATTCATTCCTTGTCGGAGAGGTATTCTCCTATTTCAAGGGATTCTTCCCACTCATCGATATCACTGGCAGTGTCACTGGACTCGTATCCATTCATGGAGAATCCAACTACCGAGTTGCAAGAGTATGATGCCCCCTGTAAATTTTCAATTTTGTATAGAGGTGCCATGAAATCATCAAGAGTGAATTTTCTTACCGCCTTGGAGGTTTTGGGAAGAGATTCTTTCGTCGTCCCTAGTGAAGCAATGTAAGAAGTTTCTTCTTTTTCAAGGACTTCTTATGTTGGTTGAGACTTCTGCTGCCGTTTGAGCTTGCGAAGCTGTCTCTTGGCTTGCCTTCGCTGCTGAGCGGTCGGCTTTATTTTGACGATCTCCCAATTTTCATCATCTAGGAGATCGGGATGCACCCATATAGGTTGTCCATCTGGTGTTGGATAGGGAACCAATTCTTGGGACGCTTGAGCCATTTTTATCACCTTGAATGAAGTAGTGATCTTCTCTTTCGGTGACTTTGAAGTTTGCCGACATGACACCATGTTGACAGAGGCGGGGCCATAGTTTTTATCAAAGGTCATGACTCCGTTTTTCCACATCTCATTGATCTTCTCTCTCACAACGAAGCATTGATTGAGAGGATGTGAGATCATCTGATGGTATGGACAGTATCGGGGATCATTGGTTTTGCCAACATCTCCCGGTCTTTTGGGCTCTGGCAAAATGAGTTTGCCATTTGCTAGGAGAGCCTCAAAGATTTCTTCAACATCTTCATCGAACGGATATTTCTTTTCTACATGTTCTTTTAAGGCATCAGAGAGTTCAGGCCTTTTACCTGCAATTTTGTTTTCAGGTTTCTTTGGCTGCTGAGGAGCTGACTTAGTCTGCACATTGAGAACCTCCTTTTTCTTTGGTTTTGAGGTTGTAACAGCAGTCGGCTCTTTTTTTGATGATTTCTGACTGTTGAGGTCTTTGATCACCGTTTTAGCTTCCATGGAAGCTTCGAGGAGTTCCCCCAGGTTCTTTGATTTGTTGCCGATGATTATGGAGCGAATTTTTGCTCTCATATTGTTACGGCAGATGTCGACTAGCGACGCTTGTGGCAGCACATCTGAGCATTTGTACGCCATTGCCTTCCATTTGTGAATGACGTCGTATGTTGACTCATTCTCTCCTTGTTTTAGGCTGCAGAGTTGAGCCATAATAACAGGATGATCCTCACCTTGGAAGTGGGTCAGGAAGCGTGTCTCCAGCATAGCCCAGTTCTGGATGGAGTTCTCCGGCAGAGTGGAGTACCAATCAAAGGCTGTACCTTTTAGGGTACTTGCGAAGAGGCGAATCTTGAGGGCATCTTGATCCGCAATAGCTCCTGTCAGGATCTTGAAGTGGATGACATGCTGTCTGGCTGAACCTTTCCCAGTATATGTCTAGAGAGTAGGTTGTTTGAATTTTGCAGGGAACGGAACTGAGTCCATCCATAGAGGGTAGGGTGGCTTGATCCCATGTTCCTTCAATGTATCCTCTTCTTTTGCTTTTGCGAGGATATCGTCCACGTCTTTTCTGGTAAGGGCACGAGACTCATTGTTTTCTGCATTGCCCTCGTCATCTTCATGATTCGGAGGGGTTTCATTGTTAGGTGGTGGACGCTGTAGAGTGAGAATCAAATTTTCCATCAGAATCTCAATTCTCTGTTGTCCTTGCTCCAACTGCTGGATGCATGCAGTTACGTCATCATGCAGTGGAGGCTGCTCAGAACTTGTAGCCAAGACGTTCATCCCTCGGGATTCGAACGAAGAAATCGTCCTGGTGACTGAGCTGGGGCTCATTCTTCTGGATGAAGAATCTGAGGAGTGGTTACTCCGATGTCCTTGGCTTGGAGGAGTGGAAGATTCCTCCAGATGTGTTCGTGTCCGAGAGACGCTGCGAGTCACTGGACGTCTAACACTGATTTTGGTTGCTGACTTCTGGCGTTTTCTGGTTTTGCCAACCATATGAACAGCAACGAATTGGTCGGGTCTTTCTTTTTCGACCCATTTGTTTGAGACATGGAGAGTAGAACGCTGGGTTCTTTGTTTCTCGAGTCTCTTTTGTCGATATGTAGTGCAGCGATGCATACGATGAGCAATTTGAGCTTCAGTCAGCTCTGGCTGGGCTCTGGCGATGAAGGATGTAGTCCCTTGTGTGCAGCAGCCGAGTTTGTCTTCTTTGAAGCTTGGCAAGGACATAATCTGGATGCGGTCCTTTGTCTGTCGTAGTGAAGATTTGAATTTTGCGAGCTCGGCCCCTGCTGAGATGAAGGGTCAACTGCGGGAGTGCAGGCTTCAGCATGTTTTTGTGTAGGCCTAACAATGCAGGATTTGATTTTGGGCTTGTAGGAGCAAGCCGGCTCATGATGATTTTGTTTATTTTTTGGGTGGAGGGTAGGTTTCTCCTCTTTCATGTAAGAGAGAGGGTAGAACTGATTCTCATTGAGAGGGGCTAGGTATGCTGGCTTTGTAGATGTTTGGGATCTCCTTTGCTTTGGCGAAGATCTCGGGGACCAAGTTTTGGTGTAAACCTAGTTTCTTGTGGGTTGAGGCTTCGTGGGAACGCCACGGGCTTCAGGCTTCTTGGTGTTCGCCCTTGGTGCCATTTTAGTGACACGTTGCAGGGCGGTTTTCTACTTCTTGGCAGGTACAGTGTCTTCTGTAGGAAGTGGGAATGGTCCCAGCGATCCGAAGACGGTGGTCCGGGGAGTTGAAGTTGACCCGGTGTTTGGGGAGTTGTCGAGAGAGATGACGCTTCGGCAACTGGCAAGGCGCTTATGCTTGTTTTGCTTATCTTGAAGCATAAGCTGGTACTTGTTCTCATCGAAAGTGATGGTCAATGAAGCTGCCATTGTTAGTTTTTGGAAAACTTCTGAAACAAGACCAAATCCATTAGTAATCACAAGAATATGGTGATCGTAAATGGAGAACAACTATGGTTTTGTCTTTTCAAATCACTTGAGGGGAAATGGCTCAACCCAAGGACGATGAAGAAGGCAAAAAGCCATAGAGGATACAATTGTTCTAAAATGCAAGTATGGTAGGCTTAGAGTGAGCGTTCCAGTGACTGCTAGAAGCAATTGTAGACCTTAATTCAAATTACCGAGAAGCAAGGCTCACTCGAGGTAAAATGATATAAGGTTGGAGATACAAATGTGTTGGTTGCAAATACAGTAGACCCGAAAGGGCGTACTAGCACCGCTAGGCACAAATGTTGCAAATCGCATCCTTGGGAAGGACACGAGATGGGATTTTTTTTTGAAAGGTCAAAATTGGGTTCATAAAGGAGAAGCAAATGGTGTTCCAATCCGAACAAAGGCTCAACATTTCTGCGAGCGCTAAATTCAGAAGGGAAGGAACCAGAATTTCTCGGATGTGAATCCAATAATGACGGAAGTTTGTTTTTTTAAAGATCAAGATTGAATTCATCAAAGAGAGCAAATGGTGTTCCGTTTCGAACAAAGGCTCAACATTTCTGCGAGCGCTAAACCCGAAAGGGAGGGAACCAAGATTTCTCAACTCTGAACTCAAAAGTGACAGAAGTTTTTTTTTCTTTTTCTTTTTTTTTTTTAAAAAAAAGATTTCTTTTAGAGAATTTTTTTTGAAAGGTGCACATAGATTTCCAATTCGATCTTATGAAACCTTAGTAGATAGATCAGCCCCCAGGTAAGGGTAGGATTACTTAATGAACCCGTTTGGAGGACCCTTGCCTCGAACAGTCTAGCTGTCTCCACACTCTGGACAAGGCTTTTCTTACATTCACTTTGGTCAAAGAACGCAACTGGTGGAACCTTAGTGTTTTTTTTTTTGAAATCTTTTTTTTTTGAAAGGTTTTTTTTTTAATGAACTCATCAAAGAGAGCGAATGGTGTTCCAATCCGAACAAAGGCTCAACATTTCTGCGAGCGCTAAATCCGAAAAGGAAGGAACCAAGGTTTCTCAACTTTGAATGCAAAAGAGAGAAAACTAATTTTTTTTGAAATTATAATTTTTTTGAAATACAAATTGGACTCATCAAAGAGAAAAGATGGCCCAATCCCCGATATGAACGATAGCTGCGAACATTTCTGTGAGCTATCAAGTTCAAAGAGGAGAGGATCAAAATTTCTCAAAGTTGAATCCTGAGAAAGAGAGAGATCACTTTTTTTTTGAAAGCGTTTGAAATGAAGGTGTTTTTTTTTTAAATCCCAATTGAACTCATCAAAGAGAAAAGATGGCCCTATCCCTGATATGAACGATAGCTGCGAACATTTCTGTGAGCTATCAAGTTCGAAGACGGAAGGATCAAAGTTTCTCAAAATTGAGCTTTTAAGAAAAAGAGATCAGATTTGTTTTTTTTTTTTTGAAGTGAGAAAGAACAATTGAAATCCCATCTCATGTTTTTTTTTTTTAGATGCAAAATGCAACATAGGCCACCAACTAGAAAGGAGCCAAGTGATCAAAGCATCACGTTCTCAAGTGAACGTGTCCCACCGGGTGTGCCAACTTGATGGACCCGAAAGAAATCTTCCGTCCTCTCCTTCTGCACCCCGGGGGCTGACCTGGGTCTCGGCGGAGGAGGGAAGATCTCGGGCATCAACATTTTTGTACGGGTATGCCAGATTTACTTTCTACTTGGAATTTGGAATAGTGATAATCCGGAGATTCACCTTCACAAGTGGAAAGGAAATCAATCATTTTTTCTAACTTTTCAAATTGCATAAATATTAAGAAAAGAGACAAGTTTTTAGAATGCCGTAAGAGGTGTTTTTGTTTGTTTGCTGTGAAAGGCGATTTTGCCGTGAAAGGCGTTTTTACAAAACTCATCAAATATGAAAGACAAGAATTGTGATTTCTTTTTGTCTCTTTAAGAAATACAAACTACAATAGAAAAAGAAGAAAAGGGATCTAACTTCTTAGGAGGTTGTGGGGACACGTTTAGATCGACGGTCGCAAGTCATGTATGGGCTTCGCCATCGTCCTTCAAATGAGAACATGTGATGCTTTGATTCTTTGGCTTGGCTCCTAACCTCAGTTTTTTAAAGGACAAGGACCAAGAGAAGGTCCTATATCCAATGAAAAACCAAGTAAACGGGCTGAAAAGCCGCGTTTAGGCCATGTTGGAGAAGGGGGTGACCTTGGGGGGGTGGCCCCCCAAGGGACGTTGATCACCTTGTGGTGCTTCCGGGAGCAAAGTAACAGGACTTCGTCTCTCTCTTGGATTTTCTGGTTTTTCAGAGCTTGTACTTGGGATCTCTTTTCATCATGCTTTCTTCTTGGAATGGACCTCCTTTTATAGGCTTTTGATAGCCATGAGGTGTTTATTGGCATTGATGGCCATGATGAAAGAATTGATGAGGAGTTACAAATCGATTTTGTAACTCCTTTTTCAAGGCTTGTGATTGGCCGATGAAGGTAGTGGGCATTTAATCACCTTTATGCTTCATGATGATGGGAGTTTCATGGGTTTAATGCCATGATTGCTTGGATTTGTAACTCCTAAATGCTTGGTTCTGATTGGGCCGTCCAAAATAATGAGTTAATGACTGCTTTAATGGGTCAATTAACAACATTAAGTGGTTGCCAAGGCATGTGAAGAGTCGTGGGCCGTGCTGCGCCTTTTGAGATTCTTCTTGCGATCATCATGGGTGGATCCACGCATTATTTGATGTCGGATTGCGATGCAATTTCAGACATTGATTGATGTTGGCGGGCCGGTGATGTCTATCTTGTCGATTTCACAATCGGTCGGACAGAAAGTGCACTTTTTTGGTCAGCCGGTTGGCGATCTTGAGGCGATCGGGGATGATTTCATGCTTTTGACGGCGGATCCGAGATGTCGACGAAGATTAGTGGTTTCGAAGCACCAAACATTGGATTTTCAGAAAATCACAGAGGCCAGAACACCTGAAACGCGAAAAGAATCAGAAAACGGACGATTTGGCGCAAAATCCGGCGACCCGGATTTCCAGGGTCGCCGGGTGACCATGCACCTAGGGTCGCCGGCGACCATAGGGCTTCGGCCCGTTTGGTCGCCGAGCGTCGTTTTCGGCCGTTTTTTCGTCTTTTTCGTTCCTTTTTTCTTCTGTATTTTTCTTGACATTTTTCCTCAATTATTGACTTGATTTTCTTGGAGAAATCTTGACGATAACCCTCACGAAATCGGAGCACAAAGTTTCCTATTTTTCGGGAAAGCCGAAGACTTCGTAGCCGATTTTCCGTCAAGCGTCGAAACTAGGTCAAACGATGTCGGAATGACCTGAAAATTGAGGTGAAGCTTCTTGAGCAGTGGATAGGACCAACCATGGGATTTTATTTGAGTTTTGAAGCCGTTTGGGGTCCCATCGATGCTTCACTTGATTTTACTGCGGGGAAAATGCCGAGTTTTGATATGTGGTCAAACGATGTTCGATTGACCTGAAATTTGACGGGGAGCCTATTGGAGTCATTTTGAGACGTTCCATGGGCTCTATTTTGGATGTCATGGTCCCGGGTTGCTTCGCCGCCAGTAGGCTTGATTTTCTCTCGGAGCATCGAAACCTGGTCAAATGTTGTCGGAATGACCTGAAATTTGACGTGCAGCCTTTTGGAAGCATATTGAAGCCACTCATGTATTTTGTTTGATGAGCGATAGCTTCGGTGGTTGCCGCCGCCGGGAGGCTTGATTTTGCTGCTCCAGCATTGATGGAGGGTCAAACGTTGTCGGTTTGACTTGAAATTTGGCATGGAGCCCTTTGGAGACATTCTGGAGTCATCCGTAGGCTTTGATCAAAGTTTTGGTGTCTTTGATGATGTTGTCGCCGGGAGCGCCTGTTTAGCTGCCGGAACGGTGAAGTTGGGCCAAACGATGTCGGAATGACCTGAAACCTCAGGTGTATCCCTCTTTTAGCTGTCTTGAAGGATCTCTCAGTTTCTGTCTGATTCTGACAAAATCTGATGCTTGAAGTAGCCTTGCCTATTTTTAGTAGGATGCAGCTTTAGGAGGCTTCTTGATGTTGAGGAGACATATTGACTTTTTTGGTGTCAACAGTAAGTTTTCCCTTCCAATATCCTTGTTATGTATTCTTCTAGCTTTAGAGAAGCTCTATTTTCATTATTAAGAGTTCTCCCTTCTTGTCTCATGGTTTGACCCATTTTAGTGTTTGTATTTGGGGGTTTTTGTATAGATTGTGTTCTTGGCTTGGAGACGTTTCTAGAAGCTTGATTCCCTTATTAGAAACCTAGAGGCAAGTGGATTGAATGGATTGTTTTAGTTTTCAATGATTTCCATGATAAATATGTTTGATTTATTGTCTCATTAACGGCTTGTTTCACTTGCATTCATTATGCTATAAATGCTTTTGGAAAGGGGTTGGTTAGCCCATTTAATGTCTTGAAATGTGATTTAAAGTTTTTGTTTTATCTCTTGTCTAAGACTTGAATGAATTTATGTGGTTGTGATTCTTCTCTTTTCTTTATGATTGAATGTGGAAAAGAATGGAGATGAATGTATGGATGCTTAGTGAATGTTGTGAGGAGTTTTGATGGGGGATTGAAAGAGGTTATGGATTTCCCAATTTGATAGAAGAAATGGAGCTCAAAGGTGTAGTAAGAAGTGGAAAGGAAGAGGAACAGAGTTGTCCCGGAACCAGTTTCTGGATAGTTCGCTCGAAAGAATTGGAAGGTCGCTCGAGCGAAGTGTCCAGAAAGGGTTTCGAACCATTCCAGTGGACAGTTCGCTCGAGCGAACCCTCCCAGAGCTCATTCCAGAGAATGGTTAGTTCGAGCGCACGTATTGTTCGCTAGAGCCAACCTGAACTTGGCAGGTCCGCTCGAGCGAACCCTTCCAGAGAGCACTTCGCTGGAGCGAACTCTTGGTCCGCTCGAGCGATGTGTATTGTTTATCTAGGGCTGTTTTGGGAACAAAAATGAAATGTTTTAGGTATTGATAGAGATTTGTTAGCATCCCTTTTGTAATGAGAAGACTTATAGCCATTGTTGGAAATCCATTTGAGGGAAAAACCACATCATAAAGAATTCACTGAAGTTTGGAAAACTTCCAAGTGCATAAGGAACTCGGAATGTCCTCAAATTCGAAGAGTGCCAAGTTATTTCAAAGTAGACATACGGGATCCCTATTCACCTTGATTTAGTCTTTAACCCTGATACTTTCCCGATATCTCGAAGGTTTGTTTCACCTTCTATTCCTGAAATTTCCGGTTTATGTTATATCCATGAGAACTTGGTCCAGGCGGCACCCTTAACCACGGGGCGGAGCGTGTCAACCACGGGCTTCAAACGGTGAGTCTCCATTAGCCCGCATTAGAAATATCCAAGTTCTAACCCTGGGCTTATAAGTCAAACCCCGTATTAACTTAGCATGAGGCCTTTTAAAACCGTGCGGCCCCGGAAACCGTAAGAACTCCGTAGTTAAGCGTGCTCGGGCGGGAGCAGTACTAGGATGGGTGACCTCCTGGGAAGTCCCCGCGCGTGCACGTGGGCCAAAGCGGACAATTTCATGCTGAGTTGGGCGGGGCTGTGACAATTGGTATTAGAGCCGAGGACGACTCTATTTCCGGTGGGGGAGAATGTGAGAACTTGGTCCGGGCGGCACCCTTAACCACGGGGCGGAGCGTGTCAACCACGGGCTTCAAACGGTGCGTCTCCGTTGGCCCACATTAGAAATATCCAGGTCCTAACCCTGGGCTTATAAGTCAAACCCCGTATTAACTTAGCATGAGGCGTTTTAAAACCGTGCGGCCCCGGAAACCGTAAGAACTCCATAATTAAGCGTGCTTGGGCGGGAGCATTACTAGGATGGGTGACCTCATGGGAAGTCCCCGCGCGTGCACGTGGGCCAAAGCGGACAATTTCATGCTGAGGTGGGCGGGGCTGTGACAATATCAATCCCAAAAGCATTGGAAGTGTACTTGTACTGTTTTACTAGTCCCGAAATGCACGCCCGACATGATATGATAGTTGTGCCCTTGAGCACCCCCGTCTTACCGGTTATAGTCTTGCACTTGATTTATTTTATACATGTCTTGATTTAAATGATTTGACCTATGAGTCGGCACCACTGAGCTTGGATAACCTTGCCAGTCTGATCCACTGACTTGGAGATCCCCCACTTGTCCCGCCAGCTGCAGTTTGGATTCCGCTACCCGGTTATTTAACCGTGGTCTTGTCCCGATACCGCAAATTGCTATTGTGGTTCCTGATGCCCGGCTCGCTACCGTGGTCATTTCCCGTATATTGTATATGTATATGTAAATCTCGTTGTACCTCCTCACTTCGGTGACTAAGGTCAACGCCTTGATATGCTTGCTCTATCACTTCGGTGATAGAGGACTTAGCTTCGTATGGTTACCATCTTGCTTGTTTCCCGATTTCCTTGGTTACCTTACATGTTTTATTACTGCATATGTGTTTTCAATTAAATGACTCATTTACTTCTTGAAAGTCATTGTTTAAACAGGTTTATATGTTCTCTAAGGTAAAGGTTTTTATTATCGAATGTTTATATCTGTTCACCCACCTACCAGACCGTCATGTCTGACCCTTTGCTTTGGTACTTAGGTCCCGTTGTCGGTTATCCCGAGGAGGAGCCAGAGGAGGCGGTCGGAGAACCGCAACAGCTAGTTAAGTGGCGTGCCGACGATGTTATGTAAACATCCAGTTGTCGAGATGCGAAACTTTTAGGGGGGTGGTTATGGATAGCTATTTTGGTGGATATTGTTTTGTCTATATTGGCCTTTGTTGGCCTCTATTTTTGGGAATTGTAATTAAATGATATATGTTCAACTTTAACAGTACTTTTGGGTTACGCTATAGAACATTACTCATTCTGATACTTGTTATACACATGTAATCAGTCTTATTATCATGGAAATGAATTACATGCTTGATTTGCTACACGCTTCCGCAATTTAACAAAGTATTCATGATGTTGTTGAGATATCCTCACCGCGGACACCTGTGGGAAATCACGTGCACGGGTAATGTGTATTCTTTAGTATCTCGTGTGTGTTGGGCATTAACCATACCTTTTCTTATTTACTTCACAATTAGTCCCGATCCAGGATTGGTCCCCAAACCCGGTCCGGGGTCGCGACAGACTGGTATCAGAGCGAGACATGTTTCAAGCAATTAAAAGAAACTAGAAATCCTAAGGACGTGGCGAGGATTCGTTAGATCTTTCGTTAGCCAGAATCGTATGAGCAATGTGTGACCCTGGTTTTGGATTTATATGTGCTAGCAACTTGTTTTGCAGCATCATGCCACCTCGTAAGCGACCCGTAAACGGCAATCCCACCGCAAATAACAGTGATTATACTGGGCCAGTTGAGGATACAGGGCCAGTTGGGGAAGATAGAGTTGACAATTCAATGCCAAATCAGTTTCAGCAAATGTTGCAGGCTATGCTTGACCAACAGCGTCAGGCAAATGAGAATCAGACTAGACTCTAAGAACAGATGCTTAAGAAAGATGAAGATCATGCCAAAGAGTTTGCAGAAATGCAAAGGCAGTTGTTGGAAGTACTACAAAGGAGACCTGAACCTATTCGACCTCAGCCTGCAATTGTCATTAATCAGAGAGAGCATGACCCCATGCATTGTTTGAACGGTTTCAGAAGAGAGGTCCGAAAGAGTTTGTGGGGACAGAAGACCCCTTGGCTGCAAATGATTGGCTAGAGCATACAGAGAATATATTTGAGGTCTTCAGATGTAACGGAGGAGAGAAAGTACAACTTGCAGCATCACTCTTCACCAGTTTGGCAGATAATTGGTGGAAGACAGCAAGGGAGCAGTACAGGACTATGCCAGACGAAATGGCGTGGGCAAACTTCAAGAGGCAATTTAGAGACAAATACGTGCCTGCCCATGTCAAGAGGCAGAAAGCAGTAAAGTTCCAGCAGCTTGTCTAAGGCAGTATGACAGTGCTAGAGTACATCACCAAGTTTGAGAGGTTATCACGATATGCTCCAGAGTTGGTGGGCACGGTGGAGAGAAAGATTGCTAAATTCTTAGAAGGACTTCACCCCATCATTGAGAGGGATGCCATCGGTGTAGTACCACCTCTTACCTTTGAAGAAGCTGTCAAGAGAGCTTACAAGTTTGAGAACTTTCACCACAAGATTCTTAAGATTCAAGGCAAAGGACAGGGGCAACCTCAACAACAGCACAACCAGCAGAGGAACCAGCAGAACAAGAGACAAAGGAAAGACCAAAATGTGCAGCTAGTTTGCATTCACTGTGGGAAAAACCATGACAGTGCCCAGTGTCGTACAGTCTCGAGAACATGCTTCAGATGTTGTTCGATGAACCATCAGATGAGAGATTGTCCAAGACAGAACAGGTAGAATCAGCAGCAGCAAGGAGCACCGCGTCCCACACCGCCATAGAATGCACTAGTGGTGCAGAATCAGGTAAGGCCACTCCAGCAACAGGCACCGCAACAACAGTATAGACCTCAGCAACAACAGCAGCAAGCCCGTCAGCAGGGACAGCACCAGAATCAGCGTCCCCCGCAACAGAACAGAAATGTCCCTCGAGGCAGACAGCAACAAGCACCTATCAGGCCACAGCAGCGAGGACAGGTATATGCGGTCAACAGGGCTGATGCAGAGCAGTAGGCAATGTTGTGGAAGGTACACTTCTTGTTAGTAGGATAAAAGCTAAGATATTGTTTGACCCTGGCTCCACGCATTCATTCATATCCCATACATTTTCTCGATTGATTGATGTGCATGGTAGAGAACTTGAGTATATTTTGACTATGGCTACCTCAGTAGGAAAACAAGTTGTGTGTACTGTCAATTACCCTAGTTGTACAGTTCAGATAGGAGAGGTTGTGTTACCCACATATCTTATTCTGTTGGAGATGAGTGATTTTGATGTCATCGTAGGGATGGATTGGCTGGCAGGGTACCATGCCACAATGGACTGTTTTCATAAAACCCTTACCTTCAAGTTGGATGAGACACCAGCAGGGGTGTTATTCCAGGGAGATAGGAGGAATCCTCGTACAGGGTTTGTCTCAGCGTTGAAATCTGATAGACTTTTGAGAAGTGGATGTGAAGCTTATTTGGTGTTTATCACGGAGGATAAACGGTCCCAAGGTGTCAGGACCCCAAACCTGGGGTCCGTGAATTGGGATTTAAGTAATAATTATGTTTCTCCCAAGATCCACGCGTGTGAGGATTACAAATTCCAACACCCTCTGAATATTTAGCGGAAGCTTTCATGGTGTTGCGACTTGGAGTCCGTGGCCATTGGATTCCGCACCGCACTCAACCCAAGCATATAGTCATCTTATCAATGATCCATCTTAGACTGGAATAAACCATCACAATAAAAGTACAGAGCTGACAGTAACAGGGTATTACATTTCCATATATGTTCAAGTTACAAATAACAATGTGTATTAATTACAAATCCCAAGCAAAAGGCTAATAAAAGCCATACAAGAAAACAAGCTAATGATCACTATCCCATATGTGACGTAATTCCGATGTCAAACTCAATGTCTACATGACAGAGCCGACAACCAACCTGAAAGCTCATGGCTCCACAGCCAACACGTGCACTCATCTCGGGTGAAGAAGTCTGAACCTGAGTACCAAAGTAGTGGGTCAGACACGACAGTCAGGCAGGTGGGTGAAAAGATATAAACAATATACTGAACGATATAACATATAATAAGTCATGTTGTCTGATCAAAATTGTATATAATTAAAATATATATGAAATCATGAATATCTGACAGAATCCTGTATTCATATAAAACGGGTATGAAACATGAATATTTGACAAAACATGTATTTCTTTAAAGCATGTATAAAACATGAACATTTCACAAATCGGGAACTCATTTAAAACATGTATAAATAATGAACATTTCACAAATTGGGAACTCATGTAAAGCGTGTATAAATAATAAACATTTCACAAATCGGGAACTCATTTAAAGCATGCATAAATAAGAAACATTTCACAAATCGGGAACTCATTTAAAGCATGCATAAATAATAAACATTTCACAAATCGGGAACTCATTTAAAACATGTATAAATAATGAACATTTCACAAATCGAGAACTCATTTAAAGCATGTATAAATAATAAACATTTCATAAATCGGGAACTCATTTAAGGCATGTATAAATAATAAACATTTCACAAATAGGAAACTCATTTAAAGCATGTATAAATAATAAACATTTATTAAGAAAAGACATAATCAATATAAATCAGTAAGGGTATCAAGGATCAGGAACTATCAAAATGGCAACCACACAAAGCTAAATCCTCTATCACCGAAGTGACAAGAGTATCGGGCGTTGACCTCGGTCACCGAAGTGAGGGGGTGCAACAAAATTTACATATACATATACAATAATACGGGATGGGACCACGGTAGCAAACCGGGTATCGGGAATCACGGTAGCGAACCGGATATCGGGAACCACGGGAGCGAGCCGGGTATTGGGACGGGACCACGGTTAATAAACCGGGTATCGGGATCCAAACTGCAGCTGGTGGGACGGGAAGAGATCTCCAAGTCGGTAGATCAGACCGACAAGATCATCCAAACTTAGTGATGCCGACTCATAGGTCATATGCAAGTAAACAAAATAAATACATGTATGCATGTTCTCTTCTTCGATCATGGGCTCGCACTACAAAGCTCTGGCCCTATATTGCCTCAAGGTTTTATTCTCAAAATAATAATCCTTTTGGTTCATGGGTCATATACAAGAAATCGACATGTACGAATATAACGGGATGTGATACCCATAAGCATAAAAACATATCTGTATCGGGTCGGGCATAAACGGGTTGGCAACATGCTAAATACAGTCCAATGTTTTCGGGAATGAACATAAAAACTTCGGGAACAAAACAATGCAATTAGCCTTTCTAAATTCCAGGATAGACATCGGGGTTCAAAACTAATTCGAGGTGGATAGGGGTCCCGTATGTCATTTTTCAATAAACACTTGGTACTCCTTAAGTTTGGGGACATTCCGGACTCCTTATACACCTGGCGATTTTCCAACACTTCAATGGATCTTTGTGATGTGTTTCTTTTCTCAATGGGCTTCTTATGTCATCTGTACATTTCCCATTACATAAGGGCTTCCAACCAACCTCTCTCAATCCCATAAACATTTCACTTTTACTCAAAACATGTCCTAAGGTGAGCAGTACCCATCGCTTGAGCGGACGCTGCAGGTCGCTCGAGCTAAATGATCTCTGGAATGGTTTCTGGAAGGGTTCGCTCGAGCGGACCCATGTTCGCTCAAGCGAACCTACCCAGTTTGAAATGGCTCGAGCTGTCCACTTTCTGTACGGGACTGCTTGAGAGTTCACTCGAGCAGACCATGGTTCGCTCGAGCGAACAGCTCTCTGGAATGGGATGAGTCCTCTTCTGGGCAGTTCGATCGAGCGAAATGTCAGGTTCGCTCGAGCGAACTGTCCAGAACTAGTTTCGTGGACAGTCCTGCTGCTTACTTCTTCCTTCTTCTTACAACTCTTTTGAGCCCCATTTCTTCACACAAATAGAAGGTCCAAAACCCCTCTAAACTCCTCATAATATCCATCAAGACTTCCATAAAGGATCCATCCACACAACTCCTTCTTTTCACATTCAAACATAGAGAGAAAGAAAGATCTACCAACCATAAGAACCCATTTAAGCTATCATCTAGAAGTAAATGAGAGACAATAAATGCTAACATTCTAAAAGTTAAAAAAACCAACGAACTCAACCATATGCATTTATTTCAAATCTATGTAAATCAAGAATAGTATGAATGGAAACAACAAAAAATCAATACATTTCCCATGAAACTATAAAATGCTCACAAAAATCAATTCATCCACTTGCCTTGGGTCTCTAATCAAGCAAATCAAGCTCTAAACACTCTTCCAAGCCAAGGCTCCAAGCTACACAAAAACCCCCAAAAAGCAACCCATAAAAACCCTAAAAATGGTAATTCATCAAAGAGAAGGAATGGGTTCAAACAAGCCAAGAAATAGGACATAGGGGAAAGCCATTGCTCAACAATAGAAGATGGAAAGAGATCCTTACCTCTAGGGCCATTAATCAACGAGAAGGAGCTTGAAATAGGGGCTACCAAGCTGAGATTTGTGCAAGGATGATGTCCATGGAGAGCTAGAAGGACGGAGGAGAAGAAGTTGAGCTCAAGTCTCCATTTTAGCAAGGTTTGGAGGTGGATTTTGTGAGAGGGAGCAAGAAGGAGAAGAGAAAAGGACAAAAGGCCCAAAGGAGCTGGAGCTCCTCTCCTAAGAGTGCTGGAATGAATGGGGAAGAAGGGAGAGGGGTGGTCCTTTTATAAAATGGTGGGTGTGGGCTCTACCATCACTTAAACTTGTCGGGATTAAAACATTAATTTTTGGGCCCAGGATACGATCAACGAAGAAGAGAAAAATGTTCCTCATAAAATCTAGTTTTCAAAAAGTATAATTTTGGCATGGTTCTGAAATCTCGAAATTTGGGTCCAGATTTTGTGAAAAAACCGAATTTTGCCCCCATGGCTAGAAAAAACTGATTTTAGGAGCTTCGAATGGGCACAGAGCGAACACAAAAGTTGTAGGGAATGGCGAGATTAGTCAAACGAAGCTGAAATGAGAATTTTTGGGAATCACCACGAATCTCCCCACGCTGACCACGCAAAACAAATGGGACCCTACGGTCATTATCTAGGTTCACTGGCTCTCAAAACTTTCCAAAGCTAATGAAAAGTCATTCTAACTCAAAAACTCAACCAAACAACCACTAAACCCAATGAGAAAACCAAATCACGATTAAAACCACACTAAACCAGGAAATTAGGGGTCGGGTTCTCACACAAGGGGTGGAGGAGATCCCTATTGTTTGGGAATTCCCGGATGTATTTCCGGAGGAGATTCTGGGATTACCACATATCAGAGAAATTGATTTCACCATTAAGTTGTTACCGGGGACCACTCCGATTTCGATTCCACCATATAGAATGGCTCCGGCGGAATTAGGAGAGTTGAAGATACAATTACAAGAGTTGTTGGACAAGGGTTTTGTAAGACCTAGAATTTCGCCATGGGGAGCTCCAGTTTTGTTCTTTAAGAATAAGGATGGTTCGATGAGAATGTGTATTGACTACCGGAGGTTAAATCAAGTGACCATCAAGAACAAATATCCATTACCAAGGATAGATGAACTGTTTGATCAGTTACAAGGTGCCTTGTACTTTTCGAAGATTGATTTAAGATCCGGTTACCATCAGCTGAGAGTTAGAGAATCAGATGTGTTGAAAACAACTTTCCGGACAAGATATGGCCACTACAAGTTTCTAGTGATGCCATTTGGATTGACCAATGCACCGGCAGTGTTCATGGCTTTGATGAATAAGATATTTGCTCAATATCTGGACCGGTTTGTGGTAGTGTTTATTGATGATATTTTGGTGTACTCCAAGACTAGAGAAGAACATGAAGAGCATCTGAGGATAGCATTGCAACTTCTGAGAGAAAACTAGCTGTATGCGAAGCTCAACAAGTGCCTAAAGCAAGTCGGATTTTTGGGACACATTATCTCCAACGAAGGATTGTCAGTAGACCCGTCCAAGATTGAGGCAGTAGTGAAGTGGGAAAGACCGAAGAATGTGTCGGAAATTAGGAGTTTTCTTGGATTGGCAGGGTATTACCGGAGGTTTGTGCAAGGATTTTCGTTGATTACAACACCATTGACGAAGTTGACAAGGAAGAATGTACCCTATGTGTGGACAGATCAGTGTGAAGCTAGTTTCCAAGAGCTAAAGAAGAGATTGACCACCGCACCAGTACTTACTTTGCCATCCGGGAGCGGCGGTTTCACCATCTTTACCTATGCTTCGAACATTGGACTTGGTTGTGTGTTGATGCAAGAAGGAAAAGTTGTGGCATATGGGTCCCGGCAGTTGAAAGATCACGAGAAGAACTATGCGACCCATGACCTCGAATTGGCAGTGGTCGTCTTCGCGTTGAAAATGTGGAGACATTACCTCTACGGAGAGAAGTTTGAGGTTCATTCTGATCACCACAACCTACAGTACCTATTTTCTCAGAAGGAATTGAACGTTAGGCAGTGGAGATGGATGGAGTATATTAAGGATTATGATTTTCCAATCAATTATCACCCGGGGAAAGTGAATGTAGTTACCGATGCTTTGAGCAGAAAATCAGTGGGCATAGCGAATCTAAGTGGTACTTGTATTTTTGAACAATTTGAAGAGTTAAGGATAGACCTACAGCCATTGAGGAAGGGTGTTATAATTGCCAATATGTCAGTGTCAGAGCCTTCGTTCATTCAGAAGATCAAGAATAGTCAGTTGCAAGATCCAGAGTTAGCCAAGATTTCAGAGCATATAGTGGAACGTCCTGATTTTCGTATCGTTGCTGGAGTCCTTTACTATCGAGACCGTCTGTGTGTGCCTAACATCGAAGAGTTGAGGAATGACATCATGGCAGAAGCTCACAGTACGAAGTACTCCATGCACCCAGGCAACACGAAGATGTATCAGAACTTGAAGGGCAGATTTTGGTGGAACAACATGAAGAGAGAGATTGCAGCGTTTGTCTCTCGTTGCATGACGTGTCAGTTGATAAAGGCAGAACATCAGAAGCCTCCAGCGTTGTTGCAGCCGTTAAAGATTCCGAAATGGAAATGGGAGCATATTACCATGGACTTTATTTCAAGACTACCGAGGACCAGCAAAAGCAATGATGCAATATGGGTTATTATGGACAGACTCACCAAGTCAGCTCATTTAATCCCCATGAAGACAGGGAAGAAGATGCACATGTTACCCCTGGCAGAGTTGTTTGTTAACGAGATAGTCAGTAGACATGGACAGCCAGTTTCTATTACCTCCGACAGAGATAGCAGATTCGTCTCGAGATTTTGGAAGACCCTACATGAGTCTATTGGTACGAAGCTACAGTTTATTACGGCTTATCACCCTCAGACAGATGGCCAGTCAGAGAGGACAATTCAGACACTTGTGGACATGCTACGTGCTTGTGTATTAGACTTCAGGACTCAGTGGGATGAGACTCTACCATTGTGTGAGTTCGCTTACAACAATAGCTACCACTCGAGCATTGGAATGGCGCCCTTTGAAGCTTTGTATGGCAGGAGTTGTAGGACACCTGTTTGTTGGGAGGAAGTTGACACCCGCAGTTTCCATGGACCAACCATAGTGAGTGGGACCAGTGACAAAGTGAGGCAGATTTAAGAATGTTTGAAAGTAGGCCGGAGTAGATAGAAAAGCTATGCAGACTCTCACAGAAGGGATCTACAGTTCAAAGAAGGAGATAAAGTTTTCTTGAAGGTGTCACCCACCAGAGGAACATTGAGGTTTGGGCAGAAGAGCAAGTTGTCACGAAGGTACATGGACCGTATGACATTGTGAGTAAGATTGGTGATGTAGCTTATAGATTAGCCTTACCACCCGAGCTTTCTGGTGTACATAATGTTTTCCATGTGTCGATGTTGAAGAAGTATATCCCCGACCCTTCGCATGTACTTCGGCATGAACCGTTGGAAATGAGAGAAGATGCTACCTATGTGGAGAAACCCGTTCAGATCATTGACACGAAAGAGCAAGAGTTGAGGACACGGACTATTCAGTGGGTGAAGGTGCTTTGGGAGAATCATGGACCGGAAGAGGCAACGTGGGAATTGCGAGATCAAGTGCAGAAGAAGTATCCACATCTCCTACCCGAGGTGAGTTTTGTGTTTCATTTGGAGAACCAAATGCCCTAAGGGGTGGAGGATGTAAGCCCCCGACCCGAGTGACCCTGATTAGTACTAATTAAGTCGCGCGTTAGTGCTAAGCGTGTTTGGTAGAACTAGACTAAGCGGGATTAGTATAGTTCTTGACATAGCTTTGGGGAATTTCAAGTGCTTTGAGTTTAGTAGGGCCCTTTGGGGGTCCCCCTTTTGATAGCTTTGCGTTAATTTGGGATTTACCCAAGATCCCAATGACCTGTATACCTACCCCATTTTACTCATCTCGCTAATCCCTACAACTTTCATGTTGAGCCCGTGCCCGTCCAGAACCCCGAAACCCGATTTTCTTGCATTGAGGGCAAAACAGTCATTTTACATGAAAATATGTACCCAAAAGTTGTTATCCCCAAAACCCGCGAAACATATACTTTTTGGAAACTAAATATATCGGTGATCACTTTTCTCTTCTTCGTCAAATTCGTCCGAGGTCCCGAGATTAGTGTTTTCAGCCTCCAAAGACTTCTTAGTGGTGGAGCCCACACCCATTGTCTTTAAATAGAGAGCCCTCCCCCTCCATTCTCTCTTTTTCCAGCACAAGAGCCAAACCTAGGGTTTTTTTTCCCTCTTCTTCTTCTTCTCCTTGTTTCTCCACCACCAAATCTCCACCAAGCTTGCACCTAGAACACTAATGGAAGTCACCATCTTCTTCCTCACCACTAGAGCTCTCCTTGGATACAATTTGTGAAGAGAAACCTCTATTCCAAGACCTTCTTTAAGCTAGCCTTGCCCATTTGAACAACTTTCAAGTAAATTTTCCCTTCCAATCTCCTTGTTATGTATTCTTCTAGCTTTAGAGAAGCTCTATTTTCATTATTAAGAGTTCTCCCTTCTTGTCTCATGGTTTGACCCATTATAGGATTTGTATTTGGGGGTTTTTGTATAGATTGTGTTCTTGGTTTGGAGAAGTGTCTAGAAGCTTGATTCCCTTAATTAGAGACCTAGAGGCAAGTGGATTGAATGGATTGTTTTAGTTTTCAATGATAAATATGTTTGATTCATTGTCTCATTAATGGCTTGTTTCACTTGCATTCATTATACTATAAATGCTTTTGGAAAGGGATTGGTTAGCCCATTTAATGTCTTGAAATGTGATTTAAAGTTTTTGTTTTATCTCTTGTCTAAGACTTGAATGAATTTATGTGGTTGTGATTCTTCTATTTTCTTTGTGATTAAATGTGGAAAAGAATGGAGATGAATGTATGGATGCTTGGTGGATGTTGTGAGGAGTTTTGATGGGGGATTGAAAGAGGTTTTAGATTTCCCAATTTGATAGAAGAAATGGAGCTCAAAGGTGTAGTAAGAAGTGGAAAGGAAGAGCAGCAGAGCTGTCCCGGAACCAGTTTCTGGACAGTTCGCTCGAGCGAACTGGAAGGTCGCTCGAGCGAAGTGTCCAGAAAGGGTTTCGAACCATTCCAGTGGACAGTTTGCTCGAGTGAACCTTATATCACTCATGCGAACCCTCCCAGAGCTCATTCCAGAGAATGGTTAGTTCGAACGCACGGATTGTTCGCTCGAGCCAACTGAATTGGGCAGGTCCGCTCGAGCGAACCCTTCTAGATGGCCATTCCACAGAGCACTTCGCTCGAGCAAACTCTTGGTCGCGATGTGTACTGTTTATCTGGGGCTGTTTTGGGAACAAAAATGAAATCTTTTATGTATTGAGAGAGGTTTGTTAGCATCGCTATTGTAACGAGAAGACTTATAGCCATTGTTGGAAATCCATTTGAGGGACAAAGCACATCATAAAGAATTCATTGAAGTTTTGGAAACTTCCAAGTGCATAAGGAACACGGAATGTCCTCAAATTCAAGGAGTACCAAGTTATTTCAAAGTAGACATACGGGATCCCTATTCACCTTGATTTAGTCTTTAACCCTGATACTTGCCCGATATCTCGAAGGTTTGTTTCACCTTGTATTCCTGAAATTTCCGGTTTATGTTATACCAATCCCGAAAGCATTGGAAGTGTACTTGTACTGTTTTACTAGTCCCGAAATGCACGCCCGACATGATATGATAGTTGTGCCCTTGAGCACCCCCGTCTTGCCGGTTATAGTCTTGCACTTGATTTATTTTATACATGTCTTGATTTACATGATTTGACCTATGAGTCAGCACCACTGAGCTTGGATAACCTTGCCAGTCTGATCCACTAACTTGGAGATCCCCCACTTGTCCCGCCAGCTGCAGTTTGGATCCCCCTACCCGATTATTTAACCGTGGTCTTGTCCCGATACCGCAGATTGCTACTGTGGTTCCTGATGCCCGGCTCGCTACAGTGGTCATGTCCCGTATATTGTATATGTATTTGTAAATCTCGCTGTACCTCCTCACTTCGGTGACTGAGGTCAACGCCTTGATATGCTTGCTCTATCACTTCAGTGATAGAGGACTTAGCTTCGTGTGGTTGCCATCTTGCTTGTTTCCCGATTTCCTTGGTTACCTTACATGTTTTATTACTGCATATGTGTTTTCAATTAAATGACTCATTTACTTCTTGAAAGTCATTGTTTGAACAGGTTTATATGTTTAACAAGGTAAAGGTTTTTATTATCGAATGTTTATATATCTGTTCACCCACCTGCCAGACCGTCGTGTCTGACCCTTTGCTTTGGTACTAAGGTCCCGTTGTCGGTTATCCCGAGGAGGAGCCAGAGGAGGCGGTCGGAGAACCGCAATAGCTAGTTGAGTGGCGTGCCGACGATGGTATGTAAACATCCGGTTGTCGAGATGCGAAACATTTAAGGGGGTGGTTATGGATAGTTATTTTGGTGGATATTGTTTTTTCTATATTGGCCTTTGTTGGCCTCTACTTTTGGGAATTGTAATTAAGTGATATATGTTCAACTTTAATAGTACTTTTGGGTTACGCTATAGAACATTGCTCATTCTGATACTTGTTATACACATGTAATCAGTCTTATTATCATGGAAATGAATTACATGCTTGATTTGCTACACGGTTTCGCAATTTAACAAAGTATTCATGATGTTGTTGAGATATCCTCACCGCGGTCTATCAGGCCCCATCCCAGGCTAGCTCGATTAGTGTTAATTAAGTGAGTATTTAGTTTTAAGTGGTTTATTATTCGTGGGATTAGAATAGTGTTTAGTTTTGGTATTAGTTTTGGGAATTTGGAGAGCGTTTTTTGAGTTAGACACACTCAGGGAGGCCCTGAGACGGGTAAGAATGGGAGGATAATCATAGATTTATGTTTTGATTGTGATTTTGATTTATCTTGAGTGGTTTTATTGTTTACTTTGATTTTCGTACTTAACTCGTCAGTGTACGAGGCCAGAAATCTGTGTTTTTAATCAAAAGGGTCGGATTTGTCTTTTACACCCAAATCTGGACACGATTTTTGAGATGTCGAAACCATATTAAAAATATACTTTTCGGAAAATAGATTTTTCAAGGATCGGTTTATCCTTCTTCACCGACTTTCTCTGGGGCCCGCAAGACCATGTTTTAACCGTTTGAAGTTCCAGACTCAAAAGGGGCCCACACCCAAGCCATATTACCTTTTTTTCCCTCTCTTTACTCTCACTTACTTTGCATTCTCGTGGACTTCTCAATGTGCAGAGCCTAAGGACTTCTCCTTTCTCTTCTTCTCTCCATCTTTTCCTCCATGGAGCTAAATCTTTCGAACTTGGATAGAAGCTTGGACCTCACCATCATCTTCCTCACCTTACAAGCTCTCCGTTGGACCTATTTTGCTGGGCATTTCGACTTGGCTAGCTATCTTCTTCTCCATTCCTTCTTGTTTGGCCATTTCTAGGTAAGAGCTTCATCAATCTTGTCAATGGAGTTCCCTTTTTTTCCTTAGGACCTTGTTCTTGATGTTTACAAACCCTTTTTCAAAATGAGTTTCTTTGTTTCAAATGTTAGGGTTTTGAAGTTCTTTTGGATTTTTTTTTTTTTTTTTGTAGATTTGACTTCATTCTTGAGTAGAGCTTTTGGAGAAGGTTCAAATCTTTAAGGCAAGTTATCCTTTTAGTTCCTTTAATGATGTTTGAGCATTGATTACATTTTTAGCCCAAATGTGATTTTAGGGTTGTTTCTGTATTCATAGAAAAGTGATGTTTTGTTTTGGAAATCCATTTTTAGCTTGCTTTTATGTGCTTCAGCATGATTTGAATGTATTTGATTAGCTCAAGTTTACTCTAGTTGGATTTGTATTGTTTTGGAGAAGACAGTGCCAGAGTTCTGTACAGGAGATGACCTTTCCCGAGCTGGCGGTCACCTCGGCGGCTAACCGACCCAGTTGCGGTTAGAAGTCCATAGGGCGGCAAAATCTGGGTAAACCTGGCGGCTAGCCGAAGATTTGACCACGGCTAACCCCAAGGGATCCGTCAGGTAGCCGAAAACTCACGGTTAGAATCACAGAATCCTATAGCAGAATGGGTTCTGACTGTCAGCTGGCGGCTAACCGCCTTGCACCTCCGCGGCTAGCCGACAGGTTAACAAGCATTTTAGGTTACATTTCCAGAATGCTGTTATTTTTCTACTTGGGACCCAGCGGTCAGCTGGCGGTCAGCCGATCTGCTTTCTTACGGCTAACCGATAGGTGACCGCGAGTCAACCGAAATTCCGTTTTTGCCTATTTTGTTAGATTTTTCCTTGGGACTGAAAATCAGAATATGATTAAGGGCTTTTAGCTTGACATCATGCATTAGAACTCAGAATGTCTCCTAACTTCGGAAGCACCAAATATATCTCAATACGACATTTGAGTGTCAAATACATGAGGGTCAAATAGAGGGGCTTAATGCATATGCTTGAGGATTTTGCTTAAACGCACAGTCTTTACACGATGACTATCGTTTTGTACCTGTTTTGATTTACAAGCTTCAGTCATGCTTTGAGCGGTTTTAAGATCCATTAATGGAATCACTTCACAAGTTCAGTTCTGCTATAGCTTATACTATTCCTAACCAGTTTTGCTTTGCCTTGTTTTGATAAGTGATTTTCCCTATTTTCGATCTGCTGTGTATATGCTCGCCTGTTTTATGCATTTATGTCTTATGATGAACACCACTGAGCTTAGACTGCCCGATCCACTGTCCGGGGGTCTTTAAACACTTGGATTTTCTGCAGATTAGTCGTATATTGTATATACATCCTGTTCTGACCGGCAACGCGGCCGGTACCCGCCTGCCTTTTATGGTACGGGATCCTGTTTTGCTCTGTTTTGCTCATGTTTCTGTTCTTTCTGCTTTCTCCTTTTCATTTCTAAATGATGGAGAAAGGATGGGCTCATTGTGGGATTATCTATTCATGATATTATAAGTATCCATGTTAGTTCTGCTTATTTGAAATGCATTCTAGTTCTGTAATTGATTTAAGTTCAGTTTATGTTTTCAGAAATATTTCTCCTCTTTCAATGATTTTATTTGTGCACCTAAATTGATTTCTTGCCAAACCGTTGTGTTTGACTCTTGTATTTTTGGTGCTTAGGTGCGGATGCCTTTGCCCCTGAGGAGGAGTGTCAGGAGGAGGCTGTTGAGCCACCCCCAGCTCGTGAGTGGCGGCCCAACGACGTCATCTAGGAGTCGGGCGGGTCCTTGAGACGTGCATCTTTTGGGAAGGGTTTTATGTTTTGTTTCTTTTGGGGTTTGTATTGGCCTTTATTGGCCTCTTATTCGGTTGTATTTAACATTATACTTTTGTTAACTCTAAACTTGAATGTAATTGGGTTTTGTCCTGATTTTTATCTCCCCCTCTAGAATACGTGCTTGATGAATTTAAATATATAAGAGTGGTTTCTGAATCTAAAGTCTTATCTTGATGTGATTTGCTACACGCTTCCTCCATCCATTGTTTGCGTGAGTCTGTCCCGTGTATCCGGGATCCTCGCCACAGAAACCTGTGGGAAGTCGATGTCATTGGCATCTACCGTCGCGGGCCCGAGCTCCCGGTCCGGGGTCGCGACAGAGCTGGTATCAGAGCGGGACATGTTTCAGACACTTGAAAGAAACTAGAAAATCTTAGGGTCGTTGCGAGGGTCCGTGAGCTCGTTAGATCTTTTAGAATGGATTTAGAGACCAACCCGACCATATTATCTTGTACTAACGTTATGTTTTACAGCATCATGCCTCCAAGAAAAGCCCCAAATCACAATGCTTCGGGTAGTAATCAGAATGACACAGACCCGGCCAGTGAACCTACCGCATCACAGTTTCAAGGACTCATGCAGGCCATGCTAGAGCAACAGAAACAAGCTAATGAAACTCAAGCAAAATTTCAAGAACAAATGGCAAAGAAGGATGAAGAAATGGCCCAAGTCCAAAGACAACTCTTGGAAGTCCTACAGAATAGGCAACAAGTTCCACCTATGCAACCTCCCGGTCCGAATTTTGTTATCAACCACAGGGATCATGACCCTAATTTATTGTTTGAGGGATTCAGGAAGAGAGCACCCAAGGAATTCTCCGGGCATGAGGACCCGTTAGTTGCAGATGACTAGTTGGAAAACACCGAGAAGATCTTTGATGTATTTACATGCACAGGAAGGCAGAAGGTCAACCTTACAGCTTCTTTATTCTATGGGCTTGCAGATCAGTGGTGGCAGACGGTCAAGGAACCGTATATGACAATGGCCAATGAAGGTGCATGGGTAGCATTCAAGATACAATTTCAAGACAAGTATATTCCTTCGCATGTCAAGAGACAGAAAGCCGTTGACTTCTAGCAACTCAAACAAGGCAGCATGACAGTCCTAGAGTATGTCACAAAGTTTGAGCGGCTTGCCAGATATGCCACCGAGCTTATAGACACGGAGCAGAAAAAGACAACTAAGTTTTTGGAAGGGCTGAATCCGATTATCATGAGAGATGCTATAGGAGTCGTTCCACCAGCCACCTATGATGAAGCTGTCAAGTGGGCATATAGATTCGAGAATATTAACAACCTGATTGTTCAGGATAGGAAACAGCACTACCAGCAGCAGAATCAGTGGCAACAATAGAACAAGAGGCCAAGGCAAGATCAGAATCCTCCAAGACAAATGGCATATGGGATTGTGGAAAGAATCATGAGACTAGTCAGTGTCGCAGAGCCGTAGGAGCTTGTTTCAGGTGTGGATCATTGGATCATGCAATCAGAGATTGCCCTGTTGTACGGGATCAAGCCAATAGGAACCAGCAGCAACGACCAGTGGCATCTCAGAACCAAGCACCAGTTCAGAATCGGGCTAGACAGCCTCAGCAGCTGCAGCAAAAGGTCAGACCATAGGGTCAAAATCAATTTGCTCATCCTCCCCAGCAGAACAGGAATATGCAAGGGAGACAGAATCAGACAACGATCAGGCCATAGCAGCAAGGAAGGGCATATCATCTTAACCGTGTGGATTCAGAGACTGCAGGAGACGTGGTGGAAGGTACACTTCTTGTTTGTGGAGTAGAAGCACAGATTTTATTTGATCCCGGATCTACCCATTCCTTTTTATCTCCTCTTTTTGTAAAGAAGATAAATAATCTGTCTAGAGAACTAGATTTTGTTTTGATTGTCACCACACTAGTAGGTAAACAGGTTACTTGTAGAACCTATTATCCCAATTGCCCAATCTTCCTAGGCCAAGCCGTTTTACCAGCGACCCTCATTATTTTGGACATGCATGATTTCGATATCATCTTAGGCATGGATTGGTTAGAGGCATATCATGCGACGATGCACTGTTTTGCCAAGACTATTACATTTCAGTTGAAGGGAGCACAGGCAAATCTGATGATTCAGGGAGATAAGAAGAAAGTACAGGCAGGATTCATCTCAGCTTTGAAAGCCAACCGATTAGTGCAGAGTGGCTGTGAAGCCTATATTGCGTTTATCACGGAGGATAAACGGTCCCAAGGGTTGGAGGATATCCCCGTGGTATGTAATTTCCCAGACCTTTTTCCAGAAGAAATCCCGGGATTACCGCCAATTAGAGAGGTTGAGTTCACAATTGAGCTTCTACTAGGATCAACTCCAATCTCTAGAGCACCATACAGAATGGCTCTAGCAGAATTGGGAGAGTTAAAACTTCAATTGCAAGAATTGTTGAGCAAGGGCTTCATTAGGCCAAGTGTTTCACCTTGGGGAGCACCAGTGTTATTTGTGAAAAAGAGAGATGGAAGCTTGAGAATGTGCATTGACTACAGGAGATTGAACCACGTGACTGTCAAGAATAGGTATCCATTGACAAGAATAGATGAATTGTTTGATCAATTGCAAGGAGCAGCGTATTTTTCCAAGATAGACTTGAGATCCGGATACCATTAGTTGAGGGTTAGAGACTCAGATATTCCAAAAATAGCTTTTCGAACAAGATATGGGCACTACGAATTTTTGGTGATGCCATTTGGGTTGACTAATGCACCCGCAGTATTCATGGCCCTCATGAACAAGATCTTTGCACAGCACTTGGATCACTCCACAGTGGTTTTCATCGATGATGTTCTCGTGTATTCCGAGAGTCAGGCAGAGCATGAAGAACACTTGAGGACTTCATTACAACTTATGAGGGATAATCAGCTCTATGCAAAGCTCAGTAAACGCGAATTTTGTCTAGAGCAGGTTGCTTTTCTAGGCCACATCATCTCCAAGGAAGGTTTATCAATGGACCCATCCAAGATAGAAGCATTTGTCAGTTGAAAGAAGCCAAATAATGTGACAGAAATCAGAAGTTTTTTGGGATTAGCAGGCTACTACCGAAGATTTGTCCAAGGTTTTTCATCTATTGTAGCGCCCTTGACAAAATTGACTCGGAAAGGTGTACCGTTTGTGTGGACAGATCAGTGTGAGGCCAATTTTCAAGAATTGAAGAAGAGTCTAACCATAGCTCCAATCCTTACATTACCGTCGAGCAGTGGCGGATTTATTGTTTTTACGGATGCTTCGAATGTGGGATGTTAGACCCCAACCCAGACCAACTCGATTAGTACTAATTAAGTGAGTGTTTAGTCTTAAGTGAGTCTTAGTACTAGTTGGGTTAGAATGTGATTAGACTTAGTCTGGATTATAGTTTTGGGGATTTTGAGGACGTTTAGTATGAGTCAGACACGCTCAGGGACGCCCTGAGTACACATGTAAGAATGGGGTTTTGTTCTGAATCTTTGATGTGGATGTGATTTTTGTTTCTCTTGAATGGTTTTATGATTTATGGCAACTTTTGTTTTTAACCGGCATGCATTTGAGGCCCAGAAACCCAAGTTTTGGCCCAATAAGAGTAAATCTGTCTTTGCATGTTAAATCTGGGCACACTTTTCGGAATCGTGAAACTATGTCAAAATTATACTTTTCCGAAACTAGATTTTGCGACGATCGTTTTGTTCTTCTTCGTCGATTCCATCCGGGGTCCACAAGACCATGTTCCAAGTATTTCAAGTTTCACTGCTTAGGGGACCCACCTCCAGACACTATAAAAGCTCTCTTCTCCTTCATTTGCCCTTTTTCCATTTCCTGCAACGATTCTGCCCTAGGGTGAAGTTGAGGAGGAAGCTCTCTTCTTGATCCTTTTCCCTTGAAATCATCTAGCTAGAAGGCTCCATTTTTCGATCCAAGACCACCATCCTCTTCCTCTCGTCTCAAGCTTCAGCTGGAGTGTTTTTGGAGTCAAGCCACTGCACTATTCATCATCTTCTACTTTTATTCTTCTTGTTTGGCTAGCTCAAGGTTGGTGTCTTTCTTCATTCTTGTCATTTGATGTTCTCTAGCTCACCTAGAGCTTGTTTTCATGGTTTTCAAACCCATTTTCGAAATGGGGGTTTGTGATGGCCAAAATGTTGATTTTTGTATGCTCCATTTTGGGGGTTTTGTGTAGATCTCGTGGAGCACCCCTTTCTTGTTGATTTTGTGAAGCTTTGGCTTGGCTTGGGTTAGAGGCAAGTAAACATTTTAGTTCCTTCTAGTACATTGCAAGTTTTAGGGCATTTTACCTCTGGAAATGCTACTCATCATCAAGCCTATCTTTCTTGCATGTCATTAATCTCTTTTAGCTTGTTTTAATCTTGATAAGCAAGAGTACTAATTTCTCTATCTAATGTAGAGGTTTCATCTTCAATGGAAGCATGTTTTCAATGGAATGATTTGCAAGTTATTAGACATATGCTTTGAATGTAAATGGGTTTGTGATTTTGATGTTTCGAATGAAATGTGAATGGATTTTTGTGTGGAGATCATCCCTTGGAAAGCATTTAGGCTCGGGGAGTGCAGGTGGTGAAAATGTGGAAGTGAAGAAGTGAATGAAGTGTGGAAAAAAATTGAATTTCCGAAGTTCTACCGGTAGGGGTATTTCAACCGGAAGTTCTACCGGTAGAAAGGGCTCAAATTTTGACAGAGAATCGAGGAGATTAAAAACCCCAAGTTCTACCGGAAGTTCTACCGGTAGAAACGGCCCAGATTGTGGCAGAGAGTGAGAAAAAAACTGTGAACCGCAGTTCTACCGAAAGTTCTACCGGTAGAAAGGGCCCAGATTGTGGCAGAGAGTTGAGAAAAACTGTGAACCGCAGTTCTACCGGAAGTTCTACCGGTAGAAGTGCTTCAACCGGAAGTTCTACCGGTAGAAGCACTTCAACCGGAAGTTCTACCGGTAGAACATCTTCTACCGGAATTTCTACCGGTAGAGAGGCATGAACCACACCAAAAAGTACTGTTTTGAAGGATTTTGCAGGAATGAAAACTAGACTTGGTCTTAGACCCTTTTATTGACCTTGTGCACTTGAAATTTCCAAAATGTAATATACCTTCGGGGACACCAAGTCTTATTGAAAACCGACATTTAGTTTTCAATTCCACAAGGGTCAAAGATGTGGTCTTAGCCTATGCTTGATGGATTTACGTTTGAACTCTCGTTTTGATGCTTCATGCATCCTCGTGTTCTCTTTTGATTTCCAAGTGCAAGTTTGTTTCAAGATGTGTTTCAAGAATAAAAAAAAAAGGGAATCATTTCTTAAGTTTGTAAGCATTAATACTATGCTATTTTGCTAGTCTTGTCACTTCGTGCTCGTTAAATGATTTCCCTCTTGATTTGTCATGTTTTCGATCGTGTATTGCCGTGTTTTGTGCATTCATGATATAAGTGAATTTCACTGAGCTTGGACCGCCATTTTAGCTTGATCCACTACTTGGGGGTCCTTAAACTCGTGGACTGTCCGCAGACTAGTCGTGTATTTTATTACACATCGTGCGTGTTCGTGGTCCGGTTCCGCGGCCGGATACCCCGTCTACCTTGTGTGGCGTGGGATCGTGTTTCGTGTCGTGCTTGTCGTGCGTGCTTGCTCTTGTCATCATGTATGGCAGAGAAAGGATGAGCTCTATGTGGATTTATCTTTTCATGATATTATATGTATTCGTGCTAGTTTCGTAAGCATTGAAACGTGTATTTAAACTTTGAACTGTTTTAGCATTATTTCAACTATTCATGTCTAAATTGTTTATTTGCCAAACCGTCGTGTTTGATGCTTGTATTTTGGTGTGCAGGTGCCGGTGGTTTCGTGCGTGACGAGGAGTGCCCGGAGGAGGCTATTGAGCCACCCCCAGCACTCGAGTGGCAGCCCAACGACGTCATCTAGACGCCGGTCGGGATCGTGATTCTCGTTCACCTAGCTGATTATGTTGGGTTATTCTTTTGGGTTTCAATTGTGGTATTGGCCTTTGTTGGCCTCTCAGGGTTTTGTAATTGGAAGTAAAATACTTTGTCTAAATGTTGAAACTTAATCATGATAGGAATGCTATTTTGACATTCCCTTTTGATACCTTGTCTTGATGTTAAATATTTCTCTTGTATCTTACAAGTTAAGAGTGTATGAATTGTTTTGCTACACGCTTCCGCATATCCATTCGTGTGAGCTCGACCCGTGTCGTGGGATCCTCACCGCGGAAACCTGTGGGAAAAAGATCAAAACAGCGGCGGTGTGTCTTGTGTTGGTTAATCATGCCGCCGCCGCGCAGTCGCGAGCCCGGGTCCCGGTCCGGGGTCGCGACATGGGACTAGGCTGTGTATTGATGCAAAATGGTAAAGTAATCGCCTATGGCTCGAGGCAGTTAAAGGATCACGAGAAAAACTATGCAACTCATGACTTGGAACTAGCAGCAGTCGTTTTTGCTTTGAAGATGTGGAGGCACTATCTCTACGGAGAAAAATTTGAAGTTCATTCAGACCACCGGAGTTTACAATACTTGTTTTCACAGAAGGAATTGAACATGAGGCAGAGACGGTGGATGGAGTACATTAAAGACTATGATTTTCCAATCAAATATCATCCTGGGAAAGTAAACGTAGTAGCTGACGCTTTGAGCAGAAAATCGGTGGTTATGGCCAGTCTAAGAGGAGTCAGTGTTTTCGAGCAGTTTGAAGAACTTGGAGTGGAAGTACGACCGCTAAAAAGTGGTGTAATGTTAGCGAATATGACAGTATCGGAACCCACCTTCATCCAGAAGATCAAGGATAGTCAATTGCAGGACCCACACTTAGCAAAGATTGTGGAGCATATTGCAGAGCGTCCAGATTTCAGGATGGTGAGCGGAGTATTATACTTTTGCAACCGGTTGTGTGTGCCAAATGTGGATGAATTGAAAAATGAGTTGATGACCGAAGCCCACAGCACAAAGTACTCTATGCATCCGGGTAGCACAAAGATGTACCACAACTTGAAGAACCGTTTTTGGTGGAATAATATGAAACGAGAAATAGCAGCTTTTGTGTCCCGTTGCATAACTTGTTAGCTGATTAAAGCAGAGCATCAAAAACCCCCTGGCTTACGACAACCATTAGAGATTCCGGAGTGGAAATGGGAGCACATCACCATGGATTTTGCTTCCGGTCTGCCGAGTACTAAGAAGGGGAATAATGCAATTTGGATTATTGTAGATCGTCTCACGAAGACTGCTCACTTCATTCCAATGAAGATAGGGACTAAGATGCACATGGCTCCACTTGCAAAACTATTTGTTAATGAGATTGTCAGCAGACATGGCCAGCCAGTATCCATCACCTCCGACCGAGATAGCAGATTTGTTTCAAGGTTTTGGAAGACTCTACATGAATCCATGGGCACCAATCTACAGTTCAGCACATCGTACCACCCACAGATAGAGGGTCAATCTGAGCGCACTATACAGACTCTAGAAGACATGTTGCGTGCTTGTGTACTGGATTTTAAGGTTCAGTTGGATGAATACTTACCACTTTGCGAGTTCGCGTATAACAATAGCTATCATTCTCGCATCGGCATGGAACCTTTTGAAGCACTCTATGGTAGAAGATGCAGAACCCCAGTTTGTTGGGAGGAAGTCGGTGTGCGTAGCTTTCATGGACCGACGATAGTTGAGGAAACAAGTGACAAGGTCAAATTGATCCAAGATCGTTTAAGGATCGCCCGAAGTAGACAGAAAAGTTTTGCTGACACTCGTCGTAGGGACTTACAGTTTCAGGAGGGTGACAAAGTATTCTTGAAAGTGTCAACAGTTAGGGGGACTCTGAGATTCGGTCAGAAGGGCAAGCTAGCAAGAAGATATATCGGGCCGTATGAAATTCTGAGCAAGATTGGGGAAGTTGCGTACAGACTCGCTCTACCGCCGGAATTGTCTGGGGTACACAATGTATTTCATGTTTCCATGCTAAAGAAGTATGTTCCTAACCCAACTCACGTACTACAGCACGAGCCATTAGAAATCCGGGAAGATGCATCGTATGTTGAAAGGCCGAGCAAGATCGTTGACACTAAGGAACAGGAATTGAGAAATCGAACTATTCACTGGGTGAAAGTACTTTGGGAAAGTCATGAACCGAAAGAAGCAACATGGGAATTGAGAGATCAAATTCAGCGGAAGTATCCACATTTGTTGCCTGAGGTAAGACTGTTTTTATTTGGTGGACCAAATATCCTAAAGGGTGGAGAATGTCAGGACCCATCCCAGGCTAGCTCGATCAGTGTTAATTAAATGAGTGTTTAGTTTTAAGAGGTTTATTATTCGTGGGATTAGAATAGTGTTTAGTCTTGGTATTAGTTTTGGGAATTTGGAGAGCGTTTGTTGAGTCAGACACACTCAGGGAGGCCCTGAGTGTACGTGTAAGAATGGGAGGATAATCATAGATTTATGTTTTGATTGTGATTTTGATTTATCTTGAGTGGTTTTATTGTTTACTTTGATTTTCGTACTTAACTCGTCAGTGTACGAGGCCAGAAATCCGTGTTTTTAATCAAAATGGTAGGATTTGTCTTTTACACCCAAATCTGGACACGATTTTCGAGATGTCGAAACCATGTTAAAAATATACTTTTCGGAAACTAGATTTTTCAAGGATCGTTTTATCCTTCTTCATCGACTTTCTCTGGGGCCGGCAAGACCATGCTTTAACCATTTGAAGTTCTAGACTCAAAAGGGGCCTAGACCCAAGCCATATTACCCCGTTTTCCCTCTCTTCACTCTCACTTACTTTGCATTCTCATGGACTTCTCAACGTGCAGAGCCTAAGGACTTCTCCTTTCTCTTCTTCTCTCCATCTTTTCCTCCTTGGAGCTAAATCTTTCGAACTTGGATAGAAGCTTAGACCTCACCATCATCTTCCTCACCTTCCAAGCTCTCCGTTGGACCTATTTTGTTGGGCATTTCGACTTGGCTAGCTATCTTCTTCTCCATCCCTTCTTGTTTGGCCATTTCTAGGTAAGAGCTTCATCAATCTTGTCAATGGAGTTCCCTTCTTTTCCTTAGGACCTTGTTCTTGATGTTTACAAACCCTTTTTCAAAATGGGTTTCTTTGTTTTCAAATGTTAGGGTTTTGAAGTTCTTTTGGGGTTTTTTTTTTTTTTTTTTAGATTTGACTTCATTCTTGAGTAGAGCTTTTGGAGAAGGTTCAAATCTTTAAGGCAAGTTATCCTTTTAGTTCCTTTAATGATGTTTGAGCATTGATTACATTTTTAGCCCAAATGTGATTTTAGGGTTGTTTCTGTATTCATAGAAAAGTGATGTTTTGTTTTGAAAATCCATTTTTAGCTTGCGTTTATGTGCTTCAGGATGATTTGAATGTATTTGATTAGCTCAAGTTTACTCTAGCTGGATTTGTATTGGTTTGGAGAAGACAGTGCCAGAGTTCTGTAACTGAGATTACCTTTCCCGAGCTGGCGGTCAGCTGGCGGTCACCTCAGCGGCTAATCGGATGGTGATCGGCGGCTAACCGACCCAGCTGCGGTTAGAAGTCTAGAGGGCGGCAAAATCTGGGTAACCCTGGTGGCTAGCCGAAGATTTGACCACGGCTAACCCCAAGGGAACCGTCAGGTAGCTGAAAACTCGCGGTTAGAATCACAGAATCCTGTAGCAGAATGGGTTCTGACGGTCAGCTGGCGGCTAACCGCCTTGCACCTCCGCGGCTAGCCGACAGGTAACCGAGCATTTTCGGTTATTTTTCTATTTGAGACTGTCGCGACCCCAGACCGAGATCCGGGCCCACGACACTACGGCGGTATGATTAACCAACACATAAAACACACCGCCGCTGTATTCTTTCCCACAGGTTTACGCGGTGAGGATCCCAAGACACCGGTCTAGCTCACACGAATGGATATTCCGAAGCGTGTAGCAAAACATGTCACTCAAATCTTAAACAATGAGATACAAGAGAATTATATAATATCGAGACAAGGTATCAAAAGAGAATGTCATCAAAGCATTACTATCATGATTAACGTTTCAATGTTTAACAAAAGTATATTAGTGCAAGTTACAAAACTAAGAGAGGCCAACAAAGGCCAATACAACAATAGATCCCAAAAGAATTTCCCAACTAAGTGAACGAGACATCACGATCCCGACCGGCGTCTAGATGGCGTCGTTGGGCTGCCACTCGTGTGTTGGGGGTGGCTCAACAGCCTCCTCCGAGCACTCCTCGTCACGCGTGAACTCTCCTGCACCTGGACACCAAAATAACAAGCATCAAACACGACGGTTTGGGAAATAAACAATTTAGGCATGAATATGAGAAGCAATACTAAAACAGTTCAAGATTTAGATACACGTTTCAAGTTTACGAAACTAGGATGAATACATATAATATCATGAAAAGATAAATCGACGTTAAGCTCATCCTTTCTCCGTCATACATGATGACAAGAGCAAGCACGCACGACAAGCACGACACAAAAAACACGATCCCACGCCACACAAGGTAGACGGGGTATTCGGCCGCGGAACCGGACCACGAACACGCACGATGTGTAATATAATACACGACTAGTCTGCAGACAGTCCACATGTTTAAGGACCCCCAGGTAGTGGATCAAGCTAAAAGGGCAGTCCAAGCTTAGTGGTATTCACTTATATCATGAATGCACAAAACACGGCAATACACGTTCGAGAACTCGACAAAACAAGAGGGAGATCATTTATAAAACACCACACGACGAGACTAGCAAAATAGCATAATATTAATGCTTAGCAAACTTAAGAAATGATTCCCTTTTTTATTCTTGAAACACATCTTAAATATAAGCTTTGACCCTTGTGGACTTGAAACCCAAACGTCGAAACTCTATATAACTTGGTGTCCCCGAAGGTAAGGTACATTTAGGAATTTCAAATGCACAATGTCAAATGAAGGTCTAAGGCACAGTCTAGTTTCCATTCCTGCAAAATTTCTTCAAAAATAGTTCTTTTAGTAATTGTCGGTCAACCCTCGGTCACATGTCGGTCAATCGACGTTAAACTTTCAGTCGACCGATGAATGACCGACAGGGTCCATCCCAGAAATGTTGCTCTCTGGAATTTGAACCGACAGGTCCTCGGTTGGCTGTCGGTCGACCTTCGGCTAACCGACGGATGACCTGACAGAATGTTGCTCCCTGGAATTTGAACCGACAGGTTCTCGGTTGGTGTCGGTCGACCGAAATCGGACCGACAGCTTACCGACAGGCACGGGCAGTGCATTTCGTTCAGAATTTTCACAACTTTCTCTCCCTTCTTCACTTCCACATTTTTACCACCTGCACTCCCCAAGCCTCCATGCTTTCCAAGGGATTCATTTAACACATTTTAGAGCATTCCATCCACAATTAGTCCATTTATTCCAGAGAGAAACATCAAGACATTCCCATAAACAATTTCATGAAACTTACAAAACCAACATGATTCTAAGAACTTAGATGAATCATCAATAGTAACACAAGTAGAGGAACTCAACCCATGATTTAAGAGAACATAAACATAACATGTATTAATAGGTTAAGCATAAAAATCATGTCTTAATGGAAGTAATAAAACCACAAAACAATGTACATGAAAATCCTATAAAGTTTACTTGCCTCTAACCAAAGCCAAGCAAAACTCCACAAAATCCAACAAGGATGGGAGCTCCATGAAATCTACACAAAAAACCCCCAAAAGAGAGCACTCAAAATCACCATTTTGGCCATTGTAAACCCCCATTTCAAAAATGGGTTTGAAATCATGATAAACAAGCTTTAGGTGAGCTAAAGAACATCAAATGGAAAGAATGAAGGAAAACACCAACCTTGAGCTAGCTAAACAAGATGAAGGGAGGTTGAAGATGATGAATAGTGCAATGGTTTGGCTCCAAAAATGTCCCAATCGAAGCTTGAGAAGAGAGGAAGAGAATGGCGGAGTCGAATCGGAGAATGGAGCCTTCTTGCTAGATGATTTCCGAGAGAGAAAGACCAAGGAGGAACTTTCGTCTCTTCTCTACTCTAGGGCAAAACCGTTGCAGGAAAATGGGGAAGACAGAATGGAGGAGAGAGAATAGGAGAATATTTATATGGGTTGAGAAGTGGGTCCCTTTACAGCTGAACTTTGAAACGATTAAAACATGGTCTTGTGGACCCCGGATGGAAACGATGAAGGAGAACAAAACGATCGTCGAAAAATCTAGTTTCGGAAAAGTATAATTTTGACATAGTTTCACGACTTCGAAAATTGTGCCCAGATTTAGCATAAATAGTCAGATTTACCCTTATTGGGCCAAAACTTGGTTTTCTGGGCCTCAAATGCATGCAGGTTAAAAACGAAAGTTGTCACAAATAGTAAAACCATTCAAGAGGAATAAAAATCACGATCAAACAAGAGGAAACCCACTCTTACACGTGAACTCAGGGCGTCCCTGAGCGTGTCTGACTCATACTAAACGTCCTCAAAATCCCCAAAGCTATAATCCAAACTAAGTCTAATCACAGTCTAACCCAACTAGTACTAAGGCTCACTTAAGACTAAACACTTACTTAATTAGAACTAATCGAGTTGGTCTGGGTCGGGGTCTAACATCCTCCACCCCTTAGGATATTTGGTCCACCAAATATAAATAATTTTACCTCTGGTAACAGGTGTGGATACTTCTTCTGGACTTGATCTCTCAATTCCCATGTGGCTTCTTCTGGCTCGTGATTCTCCCAAAGTACTTTGACCCAATGGATAGTCCGATTTCTCAATTCATGCTCTTTGGGGTCGATGATTCTAACCGGCTTCTCCACATATGAAGCGTCTTATCGAATCTCTAAAGGCTCGTGTGGAATAATGTTAGAAGGACTGTGAACATACTTTTTGAGCATGGAGATGTGAAAAACATTATGTACCCCGGAGAGTTCCGGCGGTAACGCAAGTCTGTATGCAACATTTCCTATCTTGCTAAAAATCTCATATGGGCCAATGTATCTGTTGGACAATTTTCCTTTCTTCCCAAATCTTAGAGTGCCTCTGATCGGGGAGACTTTCAAGAATACTTTGTCACCCACTTCAAACTGTAATTCTCTCCGGCGAGTGTCAGCATAACTCTTCTGTCTGCTTCGAGCGATCTTCAATCTGTCCTGAATCTGCTTAACCTTGTCGCTTGTCTCTCCAACTATCGTCGGTCCATGAAAACTACGCACACCGACTTCTTCCCAACAGACTGGAGTTCTGCATCTCCTACTATAGAGTGCCTCGAAAGGTGCCATTCCAATGCTAGAATGGTAGTTATTGTTGTACGCAAACTCACAAAGAGGTAGGTTTCATCCCACTGAACCTTGAAATCCAATACACAAGCACGTAGCATATCTTCAAGAGTCTGTATCGTCTGCTCTGACTGACCATCTGTCTGAGGATGATACGCTGTGCTGAACTTTAGTTTGGAACCCATGGATTCAAGAAGAGATTTCCAAAATCTCGAAACAAATCTACTATCTCTGTCGGAGGTGATGGAGACACGCTGGCCATGCTTACTAACAATCTCGTCAATGAATAGTCTTGCAAGTGGTGCCATATGCATCCTATTCCCAGTCTTCATCGGAAGGAAGTGCGCAGACTTCGTAAGACGATCAACTATAACCCAAATCGCATTGTTTCCCCTCTTGGTATTAGGCAAACCGGAGACAAAATCCATAGTGATATGCTCCCATTTCCACTCCGGAATCTCCAAAGGCTGTAACAAACCAGGAGGCTTCTGATGTTCTGCCTTGATCATCTGACAAGTCAAGCAACGAGACACAAAAGCTACTATCTCTCGCTTCATATTATTCCACTAAAATCTACTATTCAAGTTATGGTACATCTTCGTGCTACCCGGATGTATAGAGTATCTAGTATGGTGGGCTTCAGTCATAATTTCACTCTTCAAATCATCTACATTTGGTACACACAACCAGTCACGAAAATACAACACTCCTTCAGAAATCCTGAAATCTGGACGTTCTGCAATCTGATCTACAATCTTGGCCAATTCTGGGTCTTGCAACTGACTATCCTTGATTCTCTGGATGAAGGTAGGCTCCGACACGGTCATATTTGCCAACAAAACACCTCTCCTCAAGTGTTGTACCTCCACTCCAAGTTCTTCAAACTGTTGGAAAACACTAACTCCTCTCAAACTAGCCATAACTGCTGATTTTCTGCTCAATGCATCTGCCACAACGTTCACTTTGCCCGAATGATACTTGATTTGAAAGTCATAATCTTTTATATACTCCATCCACCGTCTCTGCCTCATATTCAACTCCTTCAGTGAAAACAAATACTGCAAACTTCGGTGGTCTGAATGGACTTCAAACTTTTCTCCATAGAGGTAGTGCCTTTACATCTTCAAAGCAAAAACTACTGCCGCCAACTCCAAGTCATGAGTTGCATAATTTACCTCATGATTCTTCAACTGTCTCGAGCTATAGGCAATCACTTTGCCATCTTGCATCAATACACAGCCTAATCCCGCGTTGGATGCATCCAGAAAAACAACAAATCCACCACTGCCCGATGGTAATGTGAGGATTGGGGATGTAGTTAACCTTTTCTTCAACTCCTGAAAACTGCCTTCACACTGATCGGTCCAAACAAAAGGTACATTTTTCCGGGTCAACTTCGTCAATGGAGCTGCAATGGATGACAAACCTTGGACAAATCTCCGATAGTATCCTGCTAACCCCAAAAAGCTTCTGATTTCTGTCACACTGCTAGGCCTCTTCCACTCAATGACTACTTCTATCTTGGCCGGATCAACTGCTAATCCTTCTCTCGAAATGATGTGACCCAAAAAGGAAACTTGCTCTAGCCAGAATTCACATTTGTTCAACTTAGCATAGAGGTGATGGTCTCTCAATAGCTGTAACGACGTCCTCAAGTGCTCTTCATGCTCCTCCTTACTCTTAGAATACACGAGGACATCATCAATAAACACTACTGTATAGTGATCTAGGAACTCTGCAAAAACCTTGTTCATGAGAGCCATGAAAACTGAGGGTGCATTTGTCAAGACAAAGGGCATCACTAAGAACTCATAATGCCCATATCTCATTCGAAACGCTGTCTTCGCCACATCAGACTCCCTAACCCGTAACTGATGATACCCTGACCTCAAGTCTATCTTGGAAAAGTGTGCTGCTCCTTGTAATTGGTCAAATAATTCATCTATCCTTGGCAAGGGGTATTTGTTCTTGACGGTCACATGATTCAATCTTCTATAGTCGATGCACATTCTGAGACTTCCATCCTTCTTCTTCACAAAAAGAACTAGCGCTCCCCAAGGTGAAACACTTGGCCTAATGAAGCCTTTGCTCAATATTTCTTGCAACTGAAGTTTCAATTCACCTAAGTCTGCAGGAGCCATCCTATAAGGTGCAATTGAGATCGGTGCAGTCCCTGGAAGGAGTTCAATAGTAAACTCAACTTCTCTAACCGGTGGTAAACCCGGGATTTCTTTTGGAAAAACATCCGGAAATTCACACACTACGGGGATATCCTCCACCCCTTGGGACTGTTTATCCTCCGTGATAAATGCTATAAATGCTTCACAACCACTGCCCACCAATCTGTTTAGCTTTCAACGCTGAAATGAAACCACTGGAAGACTTCTTCCTGTCATCCTGAAACATCAACTTTGTCTGTGGCCCTTGCAATCTGAATGTGATGGTCTTACCAAAACAGTCCATGGAAGCATGGTAGGTCTCTAACCAATCCATTCCTAAGATAATATCAAAATCATGCATGTCTAAAATTATGAGGTTGGCCGGTAAACTGATATCTCCTAACAAAATCAGACAACTAGGGTAATAGGTGGTACAAACAACATGTCTACCTACTGGTGTAGTAACAGTCAAAATGAAATCCAATTATGCATGATGTGCATCAATCTTCTTTGTAAACAAAGGGGATAGAAAAGAGTGTGTGGATCCTGGATCAAATAAGATCTGTGCTTCTACTCCACAAACAAGAAGTTTACCTTCTATGACGTCACCTGCTGCTTCAGCGTCAGTACGATTGATATTGTACGCACGTCCCTGCTGGTTGGGCCTATTTTGCTGCTGAATCTTCCTGCCCTGATTGCTCCTATTCTGAGGTGGACGAGTATTCTGATTCTGTACTTGCCTGCCTTGCTGCTGCTGTTGTTGTGGTGGTCTCATTTGGTTCTGAACTTGTACTGCTTGATTCTGTGGTTCCATCTGCCTTGGCTGCTGATATTTGTTGGCTTGATTCTGAAGGTGTGGGCAATCCTTGATTGCATGGTCCATTCCTCCACACTTGAAGCAAGCACCCGTTGTCTTGCGGGATTCGTGGGTAGGGTGGTTCTTGCCATAGTGATTGCAACCACTCTGTCTAACTTGATTCTGTTCCTGCCTTGGCTTCTTGCCACTTTACTGCCTTTGGTTCTGTTGCTGGTAGTGCTGCTTTCTATCCTGGATTATCTCATTGTTGAACTCTTCAAACTTATATGCCCGACTAACTGCTTCATCAAAGGTAACTGGTGGAATCACTCCCGAGACATCCCTCTTGAGAATGGGATTCAACCCTTCCAAAAACTTGACGATCTTCTTATGCTCCATATCTATCAGCTCGATAGCATAGCGAGCAAGCCTCTCAAACTTCGTAACATACTCTAGAACTGACATACTTCCTTGCTTCAACTGTTGGAATTCGATTGCCTTCTGTCACTTGACATGAGAAGGGACATACGTGTCTGTGAAGTGTGTCTTGAAGGTCGTCCAAGCTACCTCATCTGCCATGACCTGGTATGGCTCTTTGACTGTCTGCCACCAATCATCTGCAAGCCCATTGAATAAAGAAGCTGTGAGGTTAACCCTCTCCCTGCCCGTGCAAACAAAAACGTTGAATATCTTGGCAATGTTCGTAAGCCAATCGTTTACAGTCAAAGGGTCCTCTTGACCCAAGAACTCCTTAGGTCCCCTCTTCCGGAATCTCTCAAAGAGAGCATTAGGGTCATCAACCCTATTGTGGTACCCCACATTCTGTGCAACTTGATGTTGAGGTCTGTTTTGGAGGACTTCCAGAAGTTGCCTCTGAACTTGAGCCATCTCCTCATCTTTTTTCGCCATTTGTTCTTGGAATTTCGCTTGCGTTTCATTAGCCTGTTTTTGTTGATCTATCATGGCTTGCATCAGTGCTTGGAATTGAGTAGCGGCAGGATTCTCAGACGGACCTGTCTCATTGTTATTACTACTCGAAGCTTGATGGTTTGGAGCTTTTCTGGGAGGCATGATGCTGCAAGACAATTTATTAGCACATATATAGGCATAATTAGGTTGGTTAACTTGTCTAAACAAACGTTCTAACGAACTCACGAATCCTCGCCACGTTCCTAAGATTTTCTAGTTTCTTTTAAGTGCCTGAAACAAGTCCCGCTCTGATACCAGTTCTGTCGCGACCCCGGACCGAGATCCGGGCCCGCAACGCTACGGCGGTATGATTAACCAACACATAAAACACACCGCTGCTGTATTCTTTCCCACAGGCTTCCGCAGTGAGGATCCCAAGACACGGGTCTAGCTCACACGAATGGATATACGGAAGCGTGTAGCAAAACATTTCACTCAAATCTTAAACAATGAGATACAAGATAATTATATAATATCGAGACAAGGTATCAAAAGAGAATGTCATCAAAGCATTCCTATCATGATTAACGTTTCAATGTTTAACAAAAGTATATTAGTGCAAGTTACAAAACCAAGAGAGGCCAACAAAGGCCAATACAACAATAGATCCCAAAAGAATTTCCCAACTAAGTGAACGAGACATCACAATCCCGACCGGCGTCTAGATGACGTCGTTGGGCTGCCACTCGTGTACTGGGGGTGGCTCAACAGCCTTCTCCTAGCACTCCTCATCACGCGTGAACTCTCCAGCACCTAGACACCAAAATAACAAGCATGAAACACGACGGTTTGGGAAATAAACAATATAGGCATGAATATGAGAAGCAATGCTAAAACAGTTCAAGATTTAGATACACGTTTCAAGTTTACGAAACTAGGATGAATACTTATAATATCATGAAAAGATAAATCCACGTTGAGCTCATCCTTTCTCTGTCATACATGATGACAAGAGCAAGCACGCACGACAAGCACAGCACGAAAAACACAATTCCACGCCACACAAGGTAGACCGGGTATCAGGCCGCGGAACCGGACCACGAATACGCACGATGTGTAATATAATACACGACTAGTCTGCAGACAGTCCACATGTTTAAGGACCCCCAGGTAGTGGATCAATCTAAAAGGGCAGTCCAAGCTCAGTGGTATTCACTTTAATCATGAATGCACAAAACACGGCAATACACGTTCGAAAACTCAACAAAACAAGAGGGAGATCATTTATAAAACACAACACGACGAGACTAGCAAAATAGCATAATATTAATGCTTAGCAAACTTAAGAAATGATTCCCTTTTTTCTTCTTGAAACACGTCTTAAATACAAGCTTTGACCCTTGTGGACTTGAAACCCAAAACGTCGAAACTCTATATAACTTGGTGTCCCCGAAGGTAAGGTACCTTTAGGAATTTCAAGTGCACAATGTCAAATGAAGGTCTAAGGCATAGTCTAGTTTCCATTCCCGCAAAATTTCTTCAAAAACAGTTCTTTTAGTAACTGTCGGTCAACCCTCGGTCACATGTCGGTCAACCGACGTTAAACTTTCGGTCTACCGATGAATGATCGACAGGGTCCATCCCAGAAATGTTGCTCTCTGGAATTTGAACCGACAGGTTCTCAGTTGGTGTCGGTTGACCGAAATCGGACCGACAGCTGACCGACAGGCACGGGCAGTGCATTCCGTTCAGAATTTTGACAACTTTCTCTCGCTTCTTCACTTCCACATTTTTACCACCTGCACACCCCAAGTCTCCATGCTTTCCAAGGGATTCATTTCACACATTTTAGAGCATTCCATCCACAATTAGTGCATTTATTATAAAGAGAAACATCAAGACATTCCCATAAACAATTTCATGAAACTTACAAAACCAACATGATTCTAAGAACTTGGATGAATCATCAATAATAACACAAGTAGAGGAACTCAACCCATGATTTAAGAGAACATAAACATAACATGTATTAATAGGTTAAGCATAAAAATCATGTTTTAATGGAAGAAATAAAACCACAAAACAATGTACATGAAAATCCTATAAAGTTTACTTGCCTCTAACCAAAGCCAAGCAAAACTCCACAAAATCCAACAAGGATGGGAGCTCCACGAAATCTACACAAAAACCCCCAAAAGAGAGCACTCAAAATCACTATTTTGGCCATTGCAAACCCCCATTTCGAAAATGGGTTTGAAATCATGATAAACAAGCTCTAGGTGAGCTAAAGAACATCAAATGGAAAGAATGAAGGAAAACACTAACCTTGAGCTAGCTAAACAAGATGAAGGGAGGTTGAAGATGATGAATAGTGCAATGGTTTGGCTCCAAAAACGTCCCAATCGAAGCTTGAGAAGAGAGGAAGAGAATGGTGGAGTCGGATCGGAGAATGGAGCCTTTTTGCTAGATGATTTCCAAGGGAGAAAGACCAAGGAGGAACTTTCTTCTCTTCTCCACTCTAGGGCAAAGCCGTTGCAGGAAAATGGGGAAGACAGAATGGAGGAGAGAGAATAGGAGAATATTTATATGGGTTGAGAAGTGGGTCCCTTTACAGCTGAACTTTGAAACGATTAAAACATGGTCTTGTGGACCTCGGATGGAAACGATGAAGGAGAACAAAACGATCGTCGAAAAATCTAGTTTCGGAAAAGTATAATTTTGACATAGTTTCACGACTTCGAAAATTGTGCCCAGATTTAGCATAAATAGTCAGATTTACCCTTATTGGGCCAAAACTTGGTTTTCTGGGCCTCAAATGCATGCAGGTTAAAAACGAAACTTGTCACAAATAGTAAAACCATTCAAGAGGAATAAAACTCACGATCAAACAAGATATCTAGAACGAAACCCACTCTTACACGTGCACTTAGGGCGTCCCTTAGCGTGTCTGACTCATACTAAACGTCCTCAAAATCCCCAAAGCTATAATCCAAACTATGTCTAATCACACTTTAACCCAACTAGTACTAAGGCTCACTTAAGACTAAACACTTACTTAATTAGAACTAATCGAGTTGGTCTGGGTCGGGGTCTAACAGGGACCCAGCGGTCTGCTGATGGTCAGCTGGCGGCTACCCAATCTGCTTTCCTACGGCTAGCCGACAGGTGACCTCGAGTCAACCGAAATTCAGTTTTTACCTATTTTGTTAGATTCTTGCTTGGGTTTGAAAACCAGAATATGATTAAGGGCTTTTAGCTTGATATCATGCATTAGGACTCAGAATGTCTCCTAACTTCGGAAGCACCAAATATATCTCAATATGACATTTGAGTGTCAAATACATGAGGGTCAAATAGAGGGGCTTAATGCATATGCTTGAGGATTTTACTAAAACGCACAGTCTTGACACGATGACTATCGTTTTGTACCTGTTTTGATTTACAAGCTTCAGTCATGTTTTGAGCGGTTTTAAGAACCATTAAGGGAATCACTTCACAAGTTCAGTTCTGTTATAGCTTATACTATTCCTGACCAGTTTTACTTTGCCTTGTTTTGATAAGTGATTTTCCCTATTTTCGATCTGTTGTGTATATGCTCGCCTGTTTTATGCATTCATATCTTATGATGAACACCACTGAGCTTAGACTGCCCTTTCAGTCTGATCCACTGTCTGGGGGTCTTTAAACACTTAAACTTTCTGCAGATTAGTCGTATACTGTATATACATCCTGTTCTAACCGGTAACGCGGCCGGTACCCGCCTACCTTTTATGGCACGGGATCCTGTTTTGCTCCTGTTTCTGTTCTGCTTTCTCCTTTTCATTTCTATATGATGGAGAAAGGATGGGCTCATTGTGGGATTTTCTATTCATGATATTATAAGTATCAATGTTAGTTCTGCTTATTTGAAATGCATTCTAGTTCTGTAATTGTTTTAATTTCAGTTTATGTTTTCAGAAATATTTCTCCTCTTTCAATGATTTTATTTATGCACCTAAATTGATTTCTAGCCAAACCGTTGTGTTTGACTCTTGTATTTTTGGTGCTTAGGTGCGGACGCCTTTGCCCCTGAGGAGGAGTGTCAGGAGGAGGTTGTTGAGCCACCCCCAGCTCGTGAGTGGCGGCCCAACGACGTCATCTAGGCGTCGGACGGGTCCTTGAGACGTGCATCTTTTGGGAAGGGTTTTATGTTTTCTTTCTTTTGGGGTTGTATTGGCCTTTATTGGCCTCTTATTGGGTTGTATTTAACATTATACTTTTGTTAATTCTAAACTTGAATGTAATTGGGTTTTGTCCTGATTTTTATCTCCCCCTCTGGAATACGTGCTTGATGAATTTAAATATATAAGAGTGGTTTCTGAATCTAAAGTCTTATCTTGATGTGATTTGCTACACGCTTCTGTCATCCATTGTTTGCGTGAGCCTATCCCGTGTATCCGGGATCCTCACCGCGGAAACCTGTGGGAAGTCGATGTCGTTGGCATCTACCATCGCGGGCCCGGGCTCCCGGTCCGGGGTCGCGACACGGACACCTGTGGGAAATCACGTGCACGAGTAATGTGTATTCTTTATTATCCCGTGTGCGTTGGGCATTAACCATACCATTTCTTAGTTACTTCACAATTAGTCCCGATCCTGGATTAGTCCCCAAACCTTGTCCGGGGTCACGACATACAACTTCTGCCATACAAGGCCTCAAAAGGCACCCTCCCAATGCTCGAGTGGTAGCTATTGTTGTAAGCGAACTCACACAACGGTAGAGTCTCATCCCACTGAGTCTTGAAGTCCAATACACAAGCACGTAGCATGTCTTCGAGTGTCTGAATTGTCCTCTCTGACTGGCCATCTGTCTGAGGGTGATAAGCCATGCTAAACTGTAGCTTCGTGCCCATAGACTCATGTAGGGTCTTCCAAAACCTCGAGACGAATCTACTGTCTCTGTCGGAGGTAATAGAAACTGGCTGTCCATGTTTACTAACAATCTCATTAACAAACAACTCTGCTAGGGGTAACATGTGCATCTTCTTCCCTGTCTTCATGGGGATAAAGTGAGCTGACTTAGTGAGTTTGTCCACTATGACCCATGTTGCATCATTGCCTCTGCTGGTACTCGGTAGTCCCGAAATAAAGTCAATGGTAATGTGCTCCCATTTCCATTCCGGGATCTCTAATGGTTGTAGCAACCCTGGAGGCTTTTGATGTTCTGCCTTTATTAGCTGACATGTCATACAGCGATAGACAAACGCTGCAATCTCTCTCTTCATGTTGTTCCACCAAAATCTACCTTTTAAATTCTGATACATCTTTGTGCTGCCGGGGTGCATGGAGTACTTTGTACTATGAGCTTCTGTCATGATGTCATTCCTCAATTCTTCGATGTTAGGCACACACAAACGGTCTCGATAATAGAGGACTCTGTCAACGATGTGGAAATCAGGAAGTTCTACTATACGTTCTGCAATCTTGGCTAACTCTGGATCTTGCAACTGACTATCCTTGATCTTCTGAGTAAACGAAGGTTCTGACACTGACATGTTAGCCAACAATACACCCTTCCTTAGTGGCTGTAGGTCTATCCTCGGTTCTTCAAACAATTCGAAAGTACAAGTACCACTTAGATTCGCCATGCCCACTGATTTTCTACTCAAAGGATCGGCAACTACATTCACTTTCCCCGGGTGATACTTGATTGGAAAATCGTAATCCTTAATATACTCCATCCATCTCATCTGTCTCATGTTTAATTCCTTTTGAGAAAACAGATACTGTAGGCTGCGATGATCAGAATGGACCTCAAACTTCTCTCCATAGAGGTAATGTCTCCATATCTTCAATGCGAAGACGACCGCTGCCAACTCAAGGTCATGGGTTGCGTAGTTCTTCTCGTGATCTTTCAACTGCCGAGACCCATATGCCATAACTCTCCCTTCCTGCATCAACACAACCAAGTCCAACGTTCGAAGCATCGGTAAAAATGGTAAAAACGCCGCTACTAGATGGTAAAGTAAGGACTGGTACGGTAGTCAATCTCTCCTTCAGCTCTTGGAAACTAGCCTCATACTGATCTATCCACACGTAGGGTACATTCTTCCTTGTCAACTTCGTCAACAATGCTGCAATCGACGAAAATCCTTGTACAAATCTCCGGTAATACCCTGCCAATCCAAGAAAACTCCTAATTTATGACACATTCTTCGGTCTTTCCCACTTCACTACTGCCTCAATCTTGGACGGGTCTACTGACAATCCTTCCCTGGAGAAAATGGGCCCCAAAAATGCTACTTGCTTTAGCCAGAATTCACACTTGTTGAGTTTCGCATACAGCTGGTTCTCTCTCAGAAGTTGCAGTGCTATCCTTAGATGCTCTTCATGCTCCTCTCTGGTCTTGGAGTACACCAAAATATCATCAATAAACACTACCACAAACTGGTCCAGATATTGAGCAAATATCTTGTTCATCAAAGCCATGAACACTGCCGGTGCATTTGTCAATCCAAATGGCATCACTAGAAACTCGTAGTGGCCATATCTTGTCCGGAAAGTTGTTTTCAACACATCTGATTCTCTAACTCTCAGCTGATGGTAACCGGATCTCAAATCAATCTTCGAAAAATACGAAGCACCTTGTAACTGATCAAACAGTTCATCTATCCTTGGCAATGGATACTTGTTCTTAATGGTCACTTGATTCAACCTCCGATAATCAATACATATTCTCATCGAATCGTCCTTCTTTTTGTCGAACAAAACCAGAGCTCCCCACGGTGAAATGCTTAGTCTTAAAAAACCTTTGTCCAATAACTCCTGTAAGTTTACTTTCAACTCTCCCAATTCTGCTGGAGCCATTCTATATGGTGCAATTGAAATCGGAGCGGTCCCCGACAATAACTCAATGGTGAAATCGATTTCTCTCATGGGTGGTAATCCTAGAATCTTCTCCGGAAATACATCCGGGAACTCCCAAACAATAGGGATCTCCCCACCCCTTGGGACCGTTTATCCTCCGTGATAAACGTCAAATAGGCTTCACATCCACTTCTCAAAAGTCTCTCAGCTTTCAATGCTGAGACAAACCCTACACGAGGATTCCTCCTCTCGCCCTGAAACAACACCCCTGCTGGTGTCTCATCCAACTTGAATGTGAGGGTCTTATGGAAACAATCCATCGTGGCATGGTACCCTGCCAGCCAATCCATCCCTAGCATGACATCAAAATCATTCATCTCCAATAGAATAAGATCTGCGGGTGTTGCGACCTCGGACCGGGGGCCCGGGCCCGCGACGGGGAAAACGCGGACGACATCGACTTCCCACAGGTTCCTGCGGTGAGGATCCCGGGACACGGGACAGACTCACACAAAACAATGGATGGCGGAAGCGTGCAGCAAACCACGTCAAGATAAGACATAAGATATAGAAACCACTCTCATCTATTTAAATTCATTAAGCATGTATGCCAGAGAGGGAATTATAAACAGGAAATACCCAATTACATTCAAGTTTAGAGTTCACAAAAGTGTGATGTTAAATACAACCCAATAAGAGGCCAATAAAGGCCAATACAATCCTAAAAGAATTAAATTGTAAAACCCTTCCCAAAAGATGCACGTCTCAAGGACCCTCCCGACGCCTAGATGACGTCGTTGGGCTGCCACTCCCGAGCTGGGGGTGGCTTAACAGCCTCCTCCTGACACTCCTCCTCAGGGGCAAAGGCGTCCGCACCTAAGCACCAAAAATACAAGAATCAAACACAACGGTTCGGCAAGAAATCAATTTAGGTGCATAAATAAAATCATTGAAAGAGGAGAAATATTTCTGAAAACATATACTGAACTTAAAACATTTGCAGAACTAGAATGCATTTCAAATAAGCAGAACTAACATGGATACTTATAATATCATGATTAGATAATCCCACAAAGAGCCCATCCTTTCTCCATCATATATAAATGAAAAGAAAAAGCAGAACAGAAACAGGAGCAAAACAGGATCCCGTACCATAAAAGGTAGGCGGGTACCGGCCGCGTTACCAGTCAGAACAGGATGTATATATATAATATACGACTAATCTGTAGAAAGTCCAAGTGTTTAAAGACCCCCAGACAGTGGATCAGACTGAAAGGGCAGTCTAAGCTCAGTGGTGTTCATCATAAGTCATGAATCCATAAAACGAAGCCAACATGTACAAAACAGATTAAAAATAGGGAAATCATCATCAGAGCAGGGCGAAACAAAACTAATCAGGAGTAGCATAAGCTATAACAAAAACTGAACTTGTGAAATGATTCCCTTATCAGTTATTGAAACCGCTTAAGACATGACAGAAGCTTGTAAATCAAAACAGGAGCAAACAATAGTCATCGTGTCAAAACTGAGTCTAAACAAATTCCTCAAGCATATGTATTAAGCTCCTCTATTTGACCCTCAGGTATTTGACACTCAAATGTCGTGTTGAAATCGATTTGGTGCTTTCAAAGTTAGGAGACATTCTGAGTTCTAATGCATGATGTCAAGCTAAAAGCCCTTAATCATATTCTAGTTTTCATTCCAAATAAAATCCGAAAAATGGGCACAAACTGAATTTCGGTTGACTCACGGTCACCTGTTGGCTAGCTGCAGAAAAACAGATTGGCTAGCTGCCAGCTGACCGCTGGGTCCTAAACAAAAAATAACAGCATACTGGAAATGTAACCGAAAATGTTCGGTCACCTGTCAGCTAGTTGCTGAGGTGCAAGGCGGTTAGCCGCCAGCTGACCGTTAGCTGACTATCATAACCCATGCTGCTACAAAATTCTGTGTTTCTAACCACGAGTTTTCAGCTACCTGACGGTTCCCTTGGGGTTAGCCATGGTCAAATCTTCGGCTAGCCACTAGGGCTACCCAGAATTTGCCGCCTTCTGAATATCTAACCGTAACTGGGTCGGTTAGCCGCCGATCACCATTCGGCTAGCCCATAGGTGACCGCCAGCTCGGGAAAGGCCATCTCAGTTACAGAACTCTGGCACTGTCTTCTCCAAAACAATATAAATCCAACTAAAGTAAACTTGAGCTAATCAAATACATTCAAATCATGCTAAAACACATAAATGCAAGCTGAAAATGGATTTCCAAAACAAAACATCACCTTTATATGAATACAAAGGCAACCCTAAAATCACATTTGGGCAAAAGATGAAATCCATACTCACACATTCATTAAAGAAAACTAAAAGGATAACTTGCCTTAAAAATTCAAACCTTCTCCAAAAGCTCTACTCAAGAATGGAGTCAAATCTACAAAAACCCCAAAAGAACTTCAAAACCCTAACATTTGAAAACAAAGAAACCCATTTTGAAAAAGGGTTTGTAAACATCAAGAACAAGGTCCTAAGGAAAAGAAGGGAACTCCATTGACAAGATTGATGAAGCTCTTACCTAGAAATGGCCAAACAAGAAGGAATGGAGAAGATAGCTAGCCAAGTCAAAATGCCCAACAAAATAGGTCCAACGGAGAGCTTGGAAGGTGAGGAAGATGATGGTGAGGTCCAAGCTTTTATCCAAGTTCGAAAGATTTAGCTCCATGGAGGAAAAGATGGAGAGAAGAAGAGAAAGGAGAAATCCTTAGGCTCTATACGTTGGGAAGTCCACGAGAATGTAAAGTAAGTGAGAGCGAAGAGAGGGAAAAAGGGGTAATATGGCTTGGGTGTGGGCCCCTTTTGAGTCTGGAACTTCAAACGGTTAAAATATGGTCTTGCGGGCCCCGGAGAGGGTCGATGAAGAAGGATAAAACGATCCTTGAAAAATCTAGTTTCCAAAAAGTACATTTTTAACATGGTTTCGACATCTCGAAAATCTTGTCCAGATTGGGTGTAACAGACAAATCCTACCCTTATGATTAAAAACACAGATTTCTGGCCTCGTACACTGACGAGTTAAGTACGAAAATCAAAGAAAACAATAAAACCACTCAAGATAAATCAAAATCACATTCAAAACAGAAATCTATGCTTATCCTCCCATTCTTACACGTACACTCAGTGCCTCCCTGAGTGTGTCTGAATTAATAAACGCTCTCAAAATTCCCATAACTAACACCAAGAGTAAACACTATTCTAATCCGACGAATACTAAACCTCTTAAAACTAAACACTCACTTAATTAACACTAATCGAGCTAATCTGGGATGGGGTCTGACATCCTCCACCCCTTAGGATATGTGGTCCACCAAATAAAAACAGTCTTACCTCAGGCAACAAATGTGGATACTTCCGCTGAACTTGATCTCTCAATTCCCATATTGCTTCTTCCGGTTCATGATTTTCCCAAAATACTTTCACCCAGTGAATAGTTCGATTTCTCAATTCCTGTTCCTTAGTGTCAACGATCCTTCTCGGCCTTTCAACATATGATGCATCTTCCCGGATTTCTAATGGCTCGTGCTGTAGTACATGAGCTGGGTTAGGAACATACTTCTTTAACATGGAGACATGAAATACATTGTGTACCCCGGACAATTCCGGCGGTAGAGCGAGTCTGTACGCAACTTCCCCAATCTTGCTCAGAATTTCATACGACCCAATATATCTTCTTGCTAGCTTGCCCTTTTGACCGAATCTTAGAGTCCCCCTAACTGGTGACACTTTCAAGAATACTTTGTCTCCCTCCTGAAACTGTAAGTCCCTTCGACGAGTGTCAGAAAAACTTTTCTGTCTACTTCAGGCGATCCTTAAACGATCTTGGATCAATTTGACCTTGTCACTTGTTACCCTAACTATCGTCGGTCCATGAAAACTACGCACCTCGACTTCTTCCCAACAAACTGGGGTTCTGCATCTTCTACCATAGAGTGCTTCAAAAGGTGCCATGTCGATGCTAGAATGATAGCTATTGTTGTACTTGAACTCACAAAGTGGCAAATACTCATCCCACTGGACCTTGAAATCCAGTACACAAGCATGCAACATGTCTTCAAGAGTCTGTATAGTGCGCTCAGATTGACCGTCTGTCTGTGGGTGGTACGCTGTGCTGAACTGTAGCTTGGTGCCCATGGATTCATGTAGAGTCTTCCAAAACCTTGAAACAAATCTGCTATCTCGGTCGGAGGTGATGGATACTGGCTGACCATGTCTGCTAACAATCTCATTAACAAATAGTTCTGTAAGTGGAGCCATGTGCATCTTAGTCCCTATCTTCATTGGAATGAAGTGAGCAGTCTTCGTGAGACGATCTACAATGATCCAAATCTCATTATTCCCCTTCTTAGTAGTCGGCAAACCAGAAACAAAATCCATGGTGATGTGCTCCCATTTCCACTCTAGAATCTCTAATGGTTGTAGCAAGCAGGGGGTTTTTTGATGCTCTGCTTTAATTAGCTGACAAGTTAAGCAACGGGACACAAAAGTTGTTATTTCTCGTTTCATATTATTCCACCAAAAATGGTTCTTCAAGTTGTGGTACATCTTTGTGCTACCCGGATGCATAGAGAACTTTGTACTGTGGGCTTCGGTCATCAACTCATTTTTCAATTCATCCACATTTGGTACACACAACCGGTAGCGAAAGTATAATACTCCGCTCACCATCCTGAAATTTTGACGCTCTGCAATATGCTCCACAATCTTTGCTAGGTCCGGGTCCTGTAATTGACTATTCTTAATCTTCTGGATGAAGGTGGGTTCCGATACTGTCATATTCGCTAACATTACACCACTTTTTAGCGGTTGTACTTCCACTCCAAGTTCTTCAAACTGCTGGAAAACACTGACTCCTCTTAGACTGGCCATGACCACCGATTTTCTGCTCAAAGCATCAGCTACTACGTTCACTTTCCCCGGATGATATTTGATTGGAAAACCATAGTCTTTAATGTACTCCATCCACCGTCTCTGCCTCATGCTCAATTCCTTCTGTGAAAACAAATATTGTAAACTCCGGTGGTCTGAATGAACTTCAAATTTTTCTCCGTAGAGATAGTGCCTCCACATCTTCAAGGCAAAAATGACTGCTGCTAGTTCCAAGTAATGAGTTGCATAGTTCTTCTCGTGATCCTTTAACTGCCTCGAGCCGTAGGCGATTACTTTACCATTCTGCATCAATACACAGCCTAGTCCCACATTCGAAGCATCCGTAAAAACAATAAATCCGCCACTGCCCGACGGTAATCTGAGGATTGTAGTTGTGGTTAGTCTCTTCTTCAATTCTTGAAAGCTGGCCTCACATTGATCTATCCACACGAACGGCACACCTTTCCGAGTCAACTTTGTTAAGGGCGCTGCAATAAATGAAAAACCTTGGATAAATCTTCAGTAATAGCTTGTTAATCCCAAAAAGCTTCTGGTTTCTGTCACATTACTTGGCTTCTTCCAACTGACAACTGCTTCTACCTTGGATGGGTCCACTGATAAACCTTCCTTGGAGATGATGTGGCCTAAAAAAGCAACCTGCTCGAGCCAAAATTCGCATTTACTGAGCTTCGCATACAGCTGATTGTCCCTCAGAAGTTGTAATGAAGTCCTGAAGTGCTCTTCATGCTCTCTCTGACTCTTGGAATACACGAGAACATCATCGATGAAAACCACTGTGGAGTGATCCAAATGTTGTGCAAAGACCTTGTTCGAAAAGCTGTTTTTGGAATACCTGAGTCTTTAACCCTTAACTGATGGTATCCGGATCTCAAGTCTATCTTGGAAAAATACGCTGCTCCTTGCAATTGATCAAACAATTCATCTATTCTTGGCAATGGATACTTGTTCTTGACAGTCACGTGGTTCAATCTCTTGTTGTCAATGCACATTCTCTGGCTTCCATCTCTCTTTTTCACAAATAACACCGATGCTCCTCAAGGTGAAACACTTGGCCTAATGAAGCCCTTGCTCAACAATTCTTGCAATTGGAGTTTTAACTCTCCCAATTCTGCTGGAGCCATTCTGTAAGGCGCTATGGAGATTGGAATTGATCCTGGTAGAAGATCAATTGTGAACTCAACCTCTTTAATTGGCGGTAATCCCGGGATTGCTTCTGGAAAAATGTCTGGAAATTCGCATACCACGGGGATATCCTCCACCCCTTGGGACTGTTTATCCTCCGTGATAAACGCAATATAGGCTTCACAGCCACTCTGCACTAATTGGTTGGCTTTCAAAGCTGAGATGAATCCTGCCTGTGTTTTCTTCTTATCTCCCCGAATAATCAGATTTGCCTGTGGTCCCTTCAACTGCAATGTAATAGTCTTGGCAAAACAGTCCATCGTCGCATGATATGCCTCTAACCAATCCATGCCTAAGATGATATCGAAATCATGCATGTCCAAAACAATGAGGTTCACTTGTAAAACGGCTTGGCCTAGGATGATTGGACAATTGGGGTAATAGGTTCTACAAGTAACCTGTTTACCTACTGGTGTGGTGACTATCAAAATAATATCAAGTTCTCTAGACAACTTATCTATCTTCCTTACAAAAAGAGGAGACAAAAAGGAATGGGTAGATTCATGATCAAATAAAATCTGTGCTTCTACTCCACAAACAAGAAGTGTACCTTCCACCACGTCTCCTACAGTCTCTACATCCAGACGGTTAAGACGATATGCCCTTCCTTGCTGTTGTGGCCTGATCGGTACCTGATTCTGTCTCCCTTGCATATTCTTGTTCTGTTGGGGAGGATGAGCAAATTGATTCTGACCCTGTGGCCTGACTTGTTGCTACTGCTGCCGAGGCTGCCTAGCCTGATTCTGAACTGGTGGTTGGTTCTGAGGTGCCACTAGTCGTTGCTGCTAGTTCCTATTGGCTTGATTCCATACAACTGGGCAATCTCTGATTGCATGATCCAATGCTCCACACCTGAAACAAGCTCCTGCGGCTCTGCGACACTAACTAGTCTCATGATTCTTTCCACAATGCCCATATGCTACTTGCCTTGGAGGATTCTGATCTTGCCTTGGCTTTTTGTTCTGTTGTTGCCTCTGATTCTGCTGCTGGTACTGTTGTTTCCTGTCCTGAATAATCAGGTTATTAATTTCTCGAATTTATATGCCCGCTTGACAGCTTCATCATAGGTGGCTGGTGGAACGACTCCTATAGCATCTCTCATGATGATCGGATTCAGCCCTTCCAAAAACTTAATTATCTTTTTCTGCTCCGTGTCTATAAGCTCGGTGGCATATCTGCCAAGTCGCTCAAACTTTGTGACATACTCTAGGACTGCCATGCTGCCTTGTTTGAGTTGCTGGAACTCAATGGTTTTCTATCTCTTGACATGCGAAGGAATATACTTGTCCTGAAATTGTGTCTTGAATGCTGCCCATGCACCTTCATTAGCCATTGTCATATACGGTTCCTTGACCGTCTGCCACCATTGATCTACAAGCCCATAGAATAAAGAAGTTGTAAGGTTGACCTTCTGCCTTCCTATGTGTCGCGACCCCGGACCGAGACCCGGGCCCGCGACCGCGGCGGTATGATTAATTAACATAAAACACACCGCCTGTTTTGATTTTCCCACAGGTTTCCGCGGTGAGGATCCCAAGACACGGGTCGAGCTCACACGAATGGATATGCGGAAGCGTGTAGCAAAACAATTCATACAAATCTTTAACGGTAAGATACAAGAGAATACTAATATCGAGACAAGGTATCAAAAGAGAATGTCATCAAAGCATTCCTACCATAATTAAAGTTTCAATGTTTAACAAAAGTATTTTGTTCAAGTTACAAAACCCAAAGAGGCCAACAAAGGCCAATACAACAATTAGAACCCCAAAAGAACAACCCGACATAACCCAAGCTAGGTGAAACGAGAATCAAGATCCCGACCGGCGTCTAGATGACGTCGTTGGGCTGCCACTCGAGTGCTGGGGGTGGCTCAACAGCCTCCTCCGGGCACTCCTCGTCACGCGTGAACACTCCTGCATCTGGACACCAAAACACAAGCATCAAACACGACGGTTTGGCAAATAAACAATTTAGCTTGAATATAAGAAATAATGCTAAAACAGTTCGAGATTGAATACACGTTTCAAGTTTACGAAACAAGCATGAGTACTTATAATATCATGAAAAGATAAATCCACATAGAGCTCATCCTTTCTTTGTTATACATGATGACAAGAGCAAGCACGCACGACAAGCACGACACGAAACACGATCCCACGCCACACAAGGTGGACGGGGTATCCGGCCGCGGAACCGGACCACGAACACACACGATGTGTAATAAAATACACGACTAGTCTGCAGACAGTCCACATGTTTAAGGACCCCCAAGTAGTGGATCAAGCTAAAAGGGCAGTCCAAGCTCAGTGGTATTCACTTATATCATGAATGCACAAAACACTACGATACACGTTCGAGAACACGACAAAACAAGAGGGAAATCATTTACCAAGCATAACACGGCAAGACTAGCAAAATAGCATAATATAAATGCTTAACAAACTTAAGAAATGATTCCCTTTTGATTCTTAAAACACATCTTGAAAACGACTTGCACTTGGAAATCAAACGAGGACACGATGATGCATGAAGCACCAAGACAAGAGTTCACACATAAATCCATCAAGCATAGGCTAAGACCAATCCCTGACCCTTGTGGAATTGAAAACCAAATGTCGGAATTCAATAAAACTTGGTGTCCCCGAAGGTATATTACATTTTGGGAATTTCAAGTGCACAAGGTCAATAAAAAGGGTCTAAGACCAAGTCTAGTTTTCATTCCCGAAAAATCCTTCAAAACAGTACTTTTTGGTGTGGTTCACGCCTCTCTACCGGTAGAAATTCCGGTTTAAGATGTTCTACCGGTAGAACTTCCGGTTGAAGCGCTTCTACCGGTAGAACTTCCGGTTGAAGCGCTTCTACCGGTAGAACTTCCGGTAGAACTGAGGTTCAAAGTTTTTCTCAACTCTCTGCCCCAATTTGGGCCGTTTCTACCGGTAGAACTTTCGGTAGAACTAAGGTTCACAGTTTTTCTCAACTTTTTGCCAAAATTCGAGCCACTTCTACCGGTAGAATTTCCGGTAGAACTTCGAAGTTCAATTTTTTTCACACTTCTCTCCCATCTTCACTTCCATAATTTTACCCCTATGCTCCCCAAGCCTACAAGCTTTCCAAGGGATGGTTTCCACACCAAAATTCATCCACATTTCATTCAAAACATCAAAATCACCAACCCTTATACATTCAATTCATGAATCACTAACTTGTAAGGCTTTCCATAGAAAAATATACTTCCATTCAAGACAAAACTTCTAAATTAAATGAAGAAATTAGTGACCATGCTTATCAAGATTAAATAAGCTAGAAGAGGTTAATAACATGAAAGGAAAGACAAGTTCCATGATGAATAACATTTCCAAAAGTAAAATGCCCTAAAACTTGCAATGTACTAGGAAGAACTAAAATGTTTACTTGCCTCAAACCAAAGTCAATGAAAGCTTCACAAAATCAACAAGAAGAGGTGCTCCACGAAATCTACACAAAACCCCCAAAATGGAGCATACAAAAATCAACATTTTGGCCATTACAAATCCCCATTTCGAAAAATGGGTTTGAAACCATGACAAACAAGCTCTAAGTGAGCTAAAGAACATCAAATGAAAGAATGAAGGAACACCAACCTAGAGCTAGCTGAAACAAGGATGATAGAGCTTGAAGATGATGAATAGTAGTGAAGATTGGCTCCAAAAAGGGTCCAGCTGTAGCTTGAGAAGAGAGGAAGAGAATGGCGGAGTCGAATCAAAGAATGGAGCCTTCTTGCTAGATGATGTCCAAAGGAGAAGACCAAGGAGAAAACTCTTCTCTTCTTCACTCTAGGTCAAAAGTTGCAGAGATTGGAAAAAGGGAAAATGAAGAAGGAAAGGGCTTATATAGTGTCTGGAAGTGGGTCCTTGGCAACTGAGTTTTGAAACGCTAAAAACATGGTCTTGTGGACCCCGGATGGAATCGACGAAGAAGGACAAAACGATCGTCGAAAAATCTAGTTTCAGAAAAGTATAATTTTGACATAGTTTCATAATTTCGAAAAGTGTGCCCAGATTTAACATGCAAAGACAGATTTACCGTTATTGGGCCAAAACTTGGGTTTCTGGGCCTCAAATGCATGCCGGTTAAAAACGAAAGTTGTCACAAATAGTAAAACCATTCAAGAGGAATAAAAATCACATCCACATCGAAGATCTAGAACAAAAACCCATTCTTACACGTGCACTCAGGGCGTCCCTAAGCGTGTCTGACTCATACTAAACGTCCTCAAAATCCTCAAAGCTATAGTCCAGACTAAGTCTAATCACATTCTAACCCAACTAGTACTAAGACTCACTTAAGACTAAATGCTCACTTAATTAGTACTAACCGAGTTGGTCTGGGTTGGGGTCTAACATCCTCCACCCCTTAGGATATTTGGTCCGCCAAATATAAATAATTTTACCTCTGGTAACAGGTGTGGATACTTCTTTTGGACTTGATCTGTCAATTCCCATGTGGCTTCTTCTGGCTCGTGGTTCTCCCAAAGTACCTTGACCCAATGGACAGTCCGATTCCTCAATTCATGCTCTTTGGTGTCGATCATTCTAACCGGTTTCTCCACATACAACGCATCTTCTCAAATCTCTAAAGGCTCGTGTGGAATAATGTGAGAAGGACTGTGAACATATTTCTTGAGCATGGAGACATGAAAAACATTATGTACCCCAGAGAGTTCCGGCGGTAGCGCAAGCCTGTATGCAACATTTCCAATCTTGCTCAGAATCTCATATGGGCCAATGTATCTGCTGGACAACTTTCTTTTCTTCCCAAATCTTAAAGTGCCTCTGACCGGGGAGACTTTCAAGAATACTTTGTCACCCACTTCAAACTGTAATTCTCTCCGGCGAGTGTCAGCATAACTCTTCTGTCTGCTTCGAGCGATCTTCAATCTGTCCTGAATTTGCTTAACCTTGTCGCTTCTCTCTCCAACTATAGTCGGTCCATGAAAACTACGCACACCGACTTCTTCCCAACAGACTGGAGTTCTGCATCTCCTACCATAGAGTGCCTCGAAAGGTGCCATTCCAATGCTAGAATGGTAGCTATTGTTGTACGCGAACTCACAAAGAGGTAGGTTCTCATCCCACTGGACCTTGAAATCCAATACACAAGCACGCAGCATATCTTCAAGAGTCTGTATCGTCCGCTCTGACTGACCATCTGTCTGAGGATGATACGCTGTGCTGAACTGAAGTTTGGAACCCATGGATTCAAGAAGAGATTTCCAAAATCTCGAAACAAATCTGCTATCTCTGTCGGAAGTGATGGAGATGGGCTGGCCATGCTTACTAACGATCTCATCTATGAATAGTCTTGCAAATGGTGCCATATGCATCATGTTTCCAGTCTTCATCGGAAGGAAGTGTGCAGACTTCGTAAGACGATCAACTATAATCCAAATTGCATTGTTTCCTCTCTTGGTATTAGGCAAACAGGAGACAAAATCCATAGTGATATGCTCCCACTTCCACTCTGGAATCTCCAAATGCTGTAACAAACCAGGAGGTTTCTGATGTTCTGCCTTGATCATCTGACAAGTCAAGCAACGAGACACAAAAGCTGCAATCTCTCTCTTCATATTATTCCACCAAAATCTATTCTTCAAGTTATGGTACATCTTCGTACTACCCGGATGTATAGAGTATCTAGTATGGTGAGCTTCAATCATAATTTCATTCTTCAAATCATCAACATTCGGTACGCACAACCGGTCACGAAAATACAACACTCTATCAGAAATCCTGAAATCCGGACGTTCTGCAATCTGATCTACAATCTTGGCCAATTCTGGGTCTTGCAACTGACTATCTTTGATTCTCTGGATGAAGGTAGGCTCAGACACGGTCATATTTGCCAACAAAACACCTCTCCTCAAGTGTTGTACCTCCACTCCAAGTTCTTCAAACTGTTGGAAAACACTAACTCCTCTTAAACTAGCCATCACTGCTGACTTTTTGCTCAAAGCATCTGCTACCACATTCACTTTGCCCGGATGATACTTGATTGGGAAGTCATAATCTTTTATATACTCCATCCACCGTCTATGTCTCATATTTAATTCCTTCTGTGAAAACAAATACTGCAAACTTCGGTGGTCGGAATGAACTTCGAACTTCTCCCCATAGAGGTAGTGCCTCCACATCTTCAAAGCAAAAACCACTGCTGCTAACTCCAAATCATGCGTTGCATAATTTACCTCATGATTCTTCAACTGTCTCGAGCCATAGGCAATCACTTTGCCATCTTGTATCAAAACACAGCCTAATCCCACGTTGGACGCATCCGTAAAAACAACAAATCCACCGCTACCCGATGGTAATGTGAGGATTGGGGTTGTGGTTAACCTCGTCTTCAACTCCTGAAAACTGCTTTCACACTGATCAGTCCAAACAAAAGGTACATTTTTCCGAGTCAACTTCGTCAAAGGAGCTGCAATGGACGAGAAACCTTGGACAAATCTCCGATAATATCCTGCTAACCACAAAAAGCTTCTAATTTCTGTCACACTGCTAGGTCTCTTCCACTCAATGACTGCTTCTATCTTGGCCGGATCAACTGCTAATCCTTCTCTCGAAATGATGTGACCCAAAAAGGAAACTTGCTCTAGCCAGAATTCACATTTGTTCAACTTAGCATAGAGCTGGTGGTCTCTCAAAAGCTGCAACGATGTCCTCAAGTGCTCTTCATGCTCCTCCTTACTCTTAGAATACACGAGGATATCATTAATAAACACTACTGTAGAGTGATCTAGAAACTCTGCAAAAACCTTGTTCATGAGAGCCATGAAGACTGCGGGCGCATTTGTCAAGCCAAAGGGCATCACTAAGAACTCATAATGCCCATATCTCGTTCGGAAAGCTGTCTTTGCCACATCAGACTCTCTAACCCGCAACTGATGATACCCTGACCTCAAGTCTATCTTAGAAAAGTGTGATGCTCCTTGTAATTGGTCAAACAACTCATCTATCCTTGGCAAGGGGTATTTGTTCTTGACGGTCACATGGTTCAATCTTCTATAGTCGATGCACATTCTAAGACTTCCATCCTTCTTCTTCACAAAAAGAACTGGCGCTCCCCACGGTGAAACACTTGGCCTAATGAAGTCCTTACTCAACAATTCTTGCAACTGAAGTTTCAATTCCCCTAACTCTGCAGGAACCATCCTATAAGGTGCAATTGAGATCGGTGCAGTCCCTGGAAGGAGTTCAATAGTAAACTCAACTTCTCTAACTGGTGGTAAACCCGGGATTTCTTCTGGAAAAACATCCGGAAATTCACACACTACGGGGATATCCTCCACCCCTTGGGACTGTTTATCCTCCGTGATAAACGCTATAAATGCTTCACAACCACTGCTCACTAATCTATTAGCTTTTAAAGCTGAAATGAAACCACTGGAAGACTTCTTCCTATCACCCTGAAACATCAACTCTGTCTGTGGCCCTTGCAATCTGAATGTGATGGTTTTACCAAAACAGTCCATGGTAGCATGGTAGGTCTCTAACCAATCCATGCCTAAGATAATGTCAAAATCATGCATGTCTAAAATTATGAGGTTGGCCGGTAAACTGATATCTCCTAACAAAATCTGACAACTAGGGTAAAAGGTGGTACAAAGCACATGTCTACCTACTGGTGTAGTGACAGTCAACAAAAAATCCAATTCCGCATGCTGTGCATCAATCTTCCTTGCAAAGAAAGGGGATAGAAAAGAGTGTGTGGATCCTGGATCAAATAAGATCTGTGCTTCTACTCCACAAACAAGAAGTTTACCTTCTATGACGTCACCTGCTGCTTCAGCGTCAGCACGGTTGATGTTGTACGCACGTCCATGCTGGTTGGGACTATTCTGTTGCTGAGTCTGCCTGCCCTGATTGTTCCTATTCTGCGGTGGACGAGCATTCTGATTCTGCACTTGCCTGCCTTGCTGCTGCTGTTGCGGTGGTGGTCTCACTTGATTCTGAGCTGGTACTGCTTGATTTTGTAGTGCCATCTGCCTTGGCTGCTGATATATATTGGCTTGACTCTGAAGGTGTGGGCAATCCTTGATTGCATGGTCCATTCCTCCACACTTGAAGCAAGCACCCATTGCCCTGCGGCATTCGTGGGTAGGGTGGTTGTTGCCACAATGATTGCAACCAGACTGTCTAACTTGAGTCTGTTCTTGCCTTGGCTTCTTGCCACTTTGCTGTCTTTGGTTCTGTTGCTGGTAGTGCTGCTTCCTATCTTGGATTATCTCATTGTTAAACTCTTCAAACTTATATGCCCGACTAACTGCCTCATCAAAGGTAACCGGTGGAATCACTCCCGAGACATCCCTCTTGAGAATGGGATTCAGCCCTTCCAAAAAATTGACGATCTTTTTATGCTCCGTATCTATCAGCTCGGTAACATAGCGAGCAAGCCTCTCAAACTTCGTAACATACTCCAAAACGGACATACTTCCTTGCTTCAACAGTTGGAATTCAATTGCCTTCTGTCTCTTAACATGGGAGGGGATGTACTTGTCTGTGAAATGTGTCTTGGAGGTTGTCCAAGCAACCTCATCTGCCATGACCTGGTATGGCTCTTTGACTGTTTGCCACCAATCGTCTGCAAGCCCATAAAATAGAGAAGCTGTGAGGTTCACCCTCTCCCTACCCATGCAAACAAAAACGTCAAAAATCTTTGCCGTGTTCGCGAGCCAATCATCAGCAGTCAAAGGGTCCTCTTGGCCCGAGAACTCCTTAGGTCCCCTCTTCCTGAATCTCTCAAAGAGAGCATTAGGATCATCAACTCTATTCTGGTACACCACATTTGGTGGAGCTTGATGTTGAGGTCTGTTTTGGAGGACTTCCAGAAGTTGCCTCTGGACTTGAGCCATCTCTTCATCTTTCTTTGCCATTTGTTCTTGAAATTTGGCTTGAGTTTCGTTTGCTTGCCTCTGTTGCTCTAACATGGCCTGCATTAGTTGTTGGAACTGAGTAGCAGTAGGATTTTCAGACGGTTCTGTCTCATTCTGATTACTACGCGAAGCATGATGGTTGGGAGCTTTTCTCGGAGGCATGATGCTGTAAGACAATCTGTTAGCACATATATAAGCATAATTGGGTGGGTGAACTTGGTCTAGACAAAAAAGTTCTAACGAACTCACGAATCCTCGCCACGTTCCTAAGATTTTCTAGTTTCTTTTAAGTGCCTGAAACATGTCCCGCTCTGATACCAGTCCTGTCGTGACCCCGGACCGAGACTCGGGCCCGCGACCGCGGCGGTATGATTAATTAACATAAAACACACCGCCTGTTTTGATTTTCCCACAGGTTTCCGCGGTGAGGATCCCAAGACACGGGTCGAGCTCACACGAATGGATATGCGGAAGCGTGTAGCAAAACAGTTCATACAAATCTTTAACGGTAAGATACAAGAGAATACTAATATCAAGACAAGGTATCAAAAGAGAATGTCATCAAAGCATTCCTACCATAATTAAAGTTTCAATGTTTAACAAAAGTATTTTGTTCAAGTTACAAAACCCAAAGAGGCCAACAAAGGCCAATACAACAATTAGAACCCCAAAAGAACAACCCGACATAACCCAAGCTAGGTGAAACGAGAATCAAGATCCCGACCGGCGTCTAGATGACGTCGTTGGGCTGCCACTCGAGTGCTGGGGCTGGCTCAACAGCCTCCTCCGGGCACTCCTCGTCACGCGTGAACACTCCTGCATCTGGACACCAAAACACAAGCATCAAACACGACGGTTTGGCAAATAAACAATTTAGCTTGAATATAAGAAATAATGCTAAAACAGTTCGAGATTAAATACACGTTTCAAGTTTACGAAACAAGCATGAGTACTTATAATATCATGAAAAGATAAATCCACATAGAGCTCATCCTTTCTTTGTCATACATGATGACAAGAGCAAGCACGCACGACAAGCACGACACGAAACACGATCCCACGCCACACAAGGTGGACGGGGTATCCGGCCGCGGAACCGGACCACGAACACGCACGATGTGTAATAAAATACACGACTAGTCTGCAGACAGTCCACATGTTTAAGGACCCCCAAGTAGTGGATCAAGCTAAAAGGGCAGTCCAAGCTCAGTGGTATTCACTTATATCATGAATGCACAAAACACGGCGATACACGTTCGAGAACACGACAAAACAAGAGGGAAATCATTTACCAAGCATAACACGGCAAGACTAGCAAAATAGCATAATATAAATGCTTAACAAACTTAAGAAATGATTCCCTTTTGATTCTTAAAACACATCTTGAAAACGACTTGCACTTGGAAATCAAACGAGGACACGATGATGCATGAAGCACCAAGACAAGAGTTCACACATAAATCCATCAAGCATAGGCTAAGACCAATCCCTGACCCTTGTGGAATTGAAAACCAAATGTCGGAATTCAATAAAACTTGGTGTCCCCGAAGGTATATTACATTTTGGGAATTTCAAGTGCACAAGGTCAATAAAAAGGGTCTAAGACCAAGTCTAGTTTTCATTCCCGAAAAATCCTTCAAAACAGTACTTTTTGGTGTGGTTCACGCCTCTCTACCGGTAGAAATTCCGGTTTAAGATGTTCTACCGGTAGAACTTCCGGTTGAAGCGCTTCTACCGGTAGAACTTCCGGTTGAAGCACTTCTACCGGTAGAACTTCCGGTAGAACTGAGGTTCAAAGTTTTTCTCAACTCTCTGCCCCAATTTGGGCCGTTTCTACCGGTAGAACTTCCGGTAGAACTAGGGTTCACAGTTTTTCTCAACTTTTTGCCAAAATTCGAGCCACTTCTACCGGTAGAATTTCCGGTAGAACTTCGAAGTTCAATTTTTTTCACACTTCTCTCCCATCTTCACTTCCATAATTTTACCCCTATGCTCCCCAAGCCTACAAGCTTTCCAAGGGATGATTTCCACACCAAAATTCATCCACATTTCATTCAAAACATCAAAATCACCAACCCTTATACATTCAAATCATGAATCACTAACTTGTAAGGCTTTCCATAGAAAAATATACTTCCATTCAAGACAAAACTTCTAAATTAAATGAAGAAATTAGTGACCATGCTTATCAAGATTAAATAAGCTAGAAGAGGTTAATAACATGAAAGGAAAGACAAGTTCCATGATGAATAACATTTCCAAAAGTAAAATGCCCTAAAACTTGCAATGTACTAGGAAGAACTAAAATGTTTACTTGCCTCAAACCAAAGTCAATGAAAGCTTCACAAAATCAACAAGAAGAGGTGCTCCACGAAATCTACACAAAACCCCCAAAATGGAGCATACAAAAATCAACATTTTGGCCATTACAAATCCCCATTTCGAAAAATGGGTGTGAAACCATGACAAACAAGCTCTAGGTGAGCTAAAGAACATCAAATGAAAGAATGAAGGAACACCAACCTAGAGCTAGCTGAAACAAGGAGGATAGAGCTTGAAGATGATGAATAGTAGTGAAGATTGGCTCCAAAAAGGGTCCAGCTGTAGCTTGAGAAGAGAGGAAGAGAATGGCGGAGTCGAATCGAAGAATGGAGCCTTATTGCTAGATGATGTCCAAAGGAGAAGACCAAGGAGAAAACTCTTCTCTTCTTCACTCTAGGTCAAAAGTTGCAGAGATTGGAAAAAGAGAAAATGAAGAAGGAAAGGGCTTATATAGTGTCTGGAAGTGGGTCCTTGGCAACTGAGTTTTGAAACGCTAAAAACATGGTCTTGTGGACCCCGGATGGAATCGACGAAGAGGGACAAAACGATCGTCGAAAAATCTAGTTTCAGAAAAGTATAATTTTGACATAGTTTCATGACTTCGAAAAGTGTGCCCAGATTTAACATGCAAAGACAGATTTACCCTTATTGGGCCAAAACTTGGGTTTCTGGGCCTCAAATGCATGCCGGTTAAAAACGAAAGTTGTCACAAATAGTAAAACCATTCAAGAGGAATAAAAATCACATCCACATCAAAGATCTAGAACAAAAACCCATTCTTACACGTGCACTCAAGGCGTCCCTGAGCGTGTCTGACTCATACTAAACGTCCTCAAAATCCCCAAAGCTATAGTCCAGACTAAGTCTAATCACATTCTAACCCAACTAGTACTAAGACTCACTTAAGACTAAACGCTCACTTAATTAGTACTAATCGAGTTGGTCTGGGTTGGGGTCTAACACTATGCATGTAAATACATCAAAGATCTTCTCAGTGTTCGTCAACCAGTCATCTGCAACTAACGGGTCCTCATGCCCGGAGAATTCCTTGGGGCCTCTCTTCCTGAATCTCTCAAACAGTAAATTAGGGTCATGATCCATGTGGTTGATAACAAAATTTGGACCGGGAGGCTGCATAGGTGGAACTTGTTGCCTATTCTGCAAGACCTCTAGTAGCTGTCTCTGAACTTGTGCCATTTCTTCATCCTTCTTTGTCATCTGTTCCTGGAATTTTGCCTGAGTTTCATTAGCTTGTTTCTGTTGCTCTAGCATGGCTTGCATGAGTTCTTGAAACTGTGATGCGTTAGGTTCACTAGCTGGGTCTATGTCATTTTGATTACTACCCGAAGCATTGTGGTTTAGGGCTTTTCTTGGAGGCATGATGCTGTAAAACAAAACGTTAGTACAGGATAATATGGTCGGGTTGGTTTCTAAATCCATACTAAAAGATCTAACGAGCTCAAGGATCCTCGCCACGACCCTAATATTTTCTAGTTTCTTTTAAGTGTCTGAAACATGTCCCGCTCTGATACCAACTCTGTCGTGACCCCTGACCGGGGTCCCGGGCCCGCGACGGGGAAAACGCCGACGACATCGACTTCCCACAGGTTCCCGCAGTGAGGATCCCGAGGACACGGGACAGACTCACACAAAACAATGGATGGTGGAAGCGTATAGCAAATCACGTCAAGATAAGACATAAGATATAGAAACCACTCTCATCTATTTTAATTCATTAAGCATGTATGCCAGATAGGGAAATATAAACAGGACAATACCCAATTACATTCAAGTTTAGAGTTAACAAAAGTGTATTGTTAAATACAATCCAATAAGAGGCCAATAAAGGCCAATACAATCCCAAAAGAATCAAAATGTAAAACCCTTCCCAAAAGATGCATGTCTCAAGCACCTCCCGACGCCTAGATGACGTCGTTGGGCTGCCACTCACGAGCTGGGGGTAGCTCAACAGCCTCCTCCTGACACTCCTCAGGGGCAAAGGCGTCCGCACCTAAGCACCAAAAATACAAGAATCAAACACAACAGTTCGGCAAGAAATCAATTTAGGTGCATAAATAAAATCATTGAAAGAGGAGAAATATTTCTGAAAACATATACTGAACTTAAAACAATTGTAGAACTAGAATGCATTTCAAATAAGCAGAACTAACATGGATACTTATAATATCATGATTAGATAATCCCACAAAGAACCATCCTTTCTCCATCATATATAAATGAAAAGGGAAAGCAGAACAGAAACAGGAGCAAAACAGAGCAAAACAGGATCCAATACCATAAAAGGTGGGCGGGTACCAGCCGCGTTACCGGTCAGAGCAGAATGTATATATATAATATATGACTAATCTGTAGAAAGTCCAAGTGTTTAAAGACCCCCAGACAGTGGATCAGACTGAAAGGGCAGTCTAAGCTCAGTGGTGTTCATCATAAGTCATGAATGCATAAAACGAAGCCAACATGTACAAAACAGATTAAAAATAGGGAAATCATCATCAGAACAGGGCGAAACAAAACTAATCAGGAGTAGCATAAGCTATAGCAAAAACTGAACTTGTGAAATGATTCCCTTATCGGTTCTTGAAACCACTTAAGACATGACAGAAGCTTGTAAATCAAAACAGGAGCAAACGATAGTCATCGTGTCAAAACTGAGTCTAAACAAATTCCTCAAGCATATGTATTAAGCTCCTCTATTTGACCCTCACGTATTTGACACTCAAATGTCGTGTTGAAATATATTTGGTGCTTTCGAAGTTAGGAGACATTCTGAGTTCTAATGCATGATGTCAAGCTAAAAGCCCTTAATCATATTCTAGTTTTCATTCCAAACAAAATCCGAAAAATGGGCACAAATTGAATTTCGGTTGACTAGCGGTCACCTGTCAGCTAGCCGCCAGCTGACCGCCAGCTAATTGATGGGTCCCAAACAGAAAATAACAGCATACTAAAAATGTAACCGAAAATGTTCGATCACCTGTCGGCTAGCCGCAGAGGTGCAAGGCGGTTAGCCGCCAGCTGATCGTTAGCTGACTGTCAGAACCCATTCCGCTACAGAATTCTGTGTTTCTAACCGCGAGTTTTCGGCTACCTGACAGTTCCCTTGGGGTTAGCCGTGGTCAAATCTTCGGCCAGTCGCTAGGACTACCCAGAATTTGCCGCCTTCTAAATATCTAACCGTAATTGGGTCGGTTAGCCGCCGATCACCATTCGGCTAGCCCCCTAGGTGACCGCCAGCTGACTGCCAGCTCGGGAAAGGCCATCTCAGTTACAGAACTCTGGCACTGTCTTCTCCAAAAAAATACAAATCCAACTAAAGTAAACTTGAGCTAATCAAATACATTCAAATCATGCTAAAACACATAAATGCAAGCTGAAAATGGATTTCCAAAACAAAACATCACCTTTATATGAATACAAAAGCAACCCTAAAATCACATTTGGGCAAAAGAGGAAATCCATACTCACACATTTATTAAAGAAAACTAAAAGGATAACTTGCCTTAAAGATTCAAACCTTCTCCAAAAGCTCTACTCAAGAATGGAGTCAAATCTACAAAAACCCCGAAAGAACTTCAAAACCCTAACATTTGAAAACAAAGAAACCCATTTTGAAAAAGGGTTTGTAAACATCAAGAACAAGGTCCTAAGGAAAAGAAAGGAACTTGTTAGACCCCGACCCAGACCAACTCGATTAGTACTAATTAAGTAAACGTTTAGTCTTAAGTGAGTCTTAGTACTAGTTGGGTTAGAATGTGATTAGACTTAGTCTGGATTATAGCTTTGGGGATTTTGAGGACGTTTAGTATGAGTCAGACACGCTCAGGGACGCCCTGAGTGCACGTGTAAGAATGGGTTTTTGTGCTAGATCTTTGTTGTGGATGTGATTTTTAGTTCTCTTGAATGGTTTTATTATTTATGGCAACTTTCGTTTTTAAGCTGCTTGCATTTGAGGCCCAGAAGCCCAAGTTTTGGCCCAATAGGGTAAATCTGTCTTTGCATGTAAATCTGGGCACACTTTTCGAAGTCGCGAAACTATGTCAAAATAATACTTTTCCGAAACTAGATTTTTCGACGATCGTTTTGTTCTTCTTCATCGATTCCATCCGGGGTCCACAAGACCATGTTCCAGGCGTCCCAAGTTTCACTGCTAAAGGGACCCACCTCCAGACACTATATATACTCTCTTTCTCCTTCATTTGCCCTTTTCCCAAATCCTGCAACGTTTTGCCCTAGAGTGGAGAGGTGAAGCAAGCTTCTTCTTGATCTTCTTCCTTTGAAATCATCTAGCTAGAAGGCTCCATTTTTCGATCCAAGACCACCATTCTCTTCCTCTCTTCTCAAGCTACAGCTGGACGTTTTTGGGAGCCAAACCTCCCCACTATTCATCATCTTCAAGCCTTATTCTTCTTGTTTGGCTAGCTCAAGGTTGGTGTCCTTCTTCATTCTTTCCATTTGATGTTCTTTAGCTCACCTAGAGCTTGTTTTCATGGTTTTCAAACCCATTTTCGAAATGGGGATTTGTGATGGCCAAAAATGTTGATTTTTGTATGCTCCATTTTGGGGGTTTTGTGTAGATCTCGTGGAGCACCCCTTTCTTGTTGAGTTGTGAAGCTTTGGCTTGGCTTGGGTTAGAGGCAAGTAAACCTTTTAGTTTTCCCTAGTGCATGTTGAGTTTTTGGGCATTTTTACTTTTGGAAATGTTGTTTATTATCAAGCTATCTTTCTTGCATGTCATTAATCTCTTTTAGCTTGTTTTAATCTTGTTAAGCAAGAGCCCTAATTTCTCTATCTAATGTAGAGGTTTCATCTTCAATGGAAGTATGTTTTCAATGGAATGGTTTGCAAGTTATTAGATTTATGTTTTGAATGTAAATGGGTTTATGATTTTGATGTTTTGAATGAAATGTGAATGGATTTGGTGTGAAAATCATCCCTTGGAAGCATGTAGGCTTGGGGAGTGCAGGTGGTGAAAATGTGGAAGTGAAGAAGTGAATGAAGTGTGGAAAAAAAATTGAAATTCCGAAGTTCTACCGGTAGGGGTAATTCAACCGGAAGTTCTACCGGTAGAAAGGGCTCAAATTTTGACAGAGAGTTGAGGAAATTAAAAACCCCAAGTTCTACCGGAAGTTCTACCGGTAGAAATGGCCCAGATTTCGGCAGAGAGTGAGAAAAAAACTGTGAACCGCAGTTCTACCGGAAGTTCTACCGGTAGAAACGGGCCAAATTGTGGCAGAGAGTTGAGAAAAACTGTGAACCGCAGTTCTACCGGAAGTTCTACCGGTAGAAGTGCTTCAACCGGAAGTTCTACCGGTAGAAGCACTTCAACCGGAAGTTCTACCGGTAGAACATCTTCTACCGGAATTTCTACCGGTAGAGAGGCATGAACCACACCAAAAAGTACTGTTTTGAAGGATTTTGCAGGAATGAAAACTAGACTTGGTCTTAGACCCTTTTTATTGACCTTGTGCACTTGAAATTTCCAAAATGTAATATACCTTCGGGGACACCAAGTTTTATTGAATTTCGACATTTGGTTTTCAATTCCACAAGGGTCAAAGATGTGGTCTTAGCCTATGCTTGACAGAGTTATGTTTGAATCTTTGTTTATGATGCTTCGTGCATCCTCGTGTTCTCGTTTGATTTCCAAGTGCAAGTTGTTTTCAAGATGGGTTTCAAGAATCGAAAAGGGAATCATTTCTTAAGTTTGTAAGCATTAACACCATGCTATTTTGCTAGTCTTGCCACGTCGTGCTCGTTAAATGATTTCCCTCTTGTTTTGTCGTGTTTTCGATCGCGTATTGCCGTGTTTTGTGCATTCATGATATAAGTGAATTTCACTGAGCTTGGACCGCCCTTTTAGCTTGATCCACTACCTGGGGGTCCTTAAACTCGTGGACTGTCTGCAGACTAGTCGTGTCTTGAATGGCACATCGTGCGTGTTCGTGGTCCGGTTCCGCGGCCGGATACCCCGTCTACCTTGTGTGGCGTGGGATCGTGTTTCTTGTCGTGCTTGTCTTGCGTGCTTGCTCTTGTCATCATGTATGACGGAGAAAGGATGAGCTCATGTGGATTTATCTTTTCATGATATTATATGTATTCGTGCTAGTTTCGTAAGCATTGAAACGTGTATTTAAACTTTGAACTGTTTTAGCATTATTTCAGCTATTCATGTCTAAATTGTTTATTTGCCAAACCGTCGTGTTTGATGCTTGTATTTTGGTGTCCAGGTGCCGGTGGTTTCGCGCGTGACGAGGAGTGCCCGGAGGAGGCTATTGAGCCACCCCCAGCACTCGAGTGGCAGCCCAACGACGTCATCTAGACGCCGGTCGGGATCGTGATTCTCGTTCACCTAGCTGTTTATGTTGGGTTATTATTTTGGGGTTCAGATTGTTGTATTGGCCTTTGTTGGCCTCTCAGGGTTTTGTAATTGAAAGTAAAATACTTTGTCTAAACATTGAAACTTTAATCATGCTAGGAATGCTAATTTGACATTCCCTTTTGATACCTTGTCTCGATGTTAATTATTGATCTTGTATTGTGATTGTTTAAGAATGGTGTGATGAGTTTTGCTACACGCTTCCGCATATCTATTCGTGTGAGCTCGACCCGTGTCATGGGATCCTCACCGCGGAAACCTGTGGGAAAAAGATCAAAACAGCGGCGGTGTGTCTTGTGTTGGTTAATGCTGCCGCCGCCGCGCAGTCGCGGGCCCGGGTCCCGGTCCGGGGTCGCGACAGGACTGGTATCAGAGCGGGACATGTTTCAGGCACTTAAAAGAAACTAGAAAATCTTAGGAACGTGGCGAGGATTCGTGAGTTCGATAGAATGTTTGTCTAGACAACATGACCAACCCGATTATGTCGATATATGTGCTAACGAATTGTCTTGCAGCATCATGCCTCCACGTAAAGCTCCGAATCATAATGCTTCGGGCAGTAATCAGAATGAGACAGAACCGACTGAAAATCCTACTGCTACTCAGTTCCAACAACTCATGCAGGCCATGTTAGAGCAACAGAGGCAAGCAAACGAAACTCAAGCCAAATTCCAAGAGCAAATGGCTAAGAAAGATGAAGAGATGGCTCAAGTACAGAGGCAACTTCTAGAAGTCCTCCAAAATAGACCTCAACATCAAGCCCCACCAAATGTGGTGTACCAGAATAGGGCTGATGACGTCAATGTCCTCTTTGAAAGATTTCGGAAGAGGGGACCCAAGGAGTTCTCGGGTCAAGAGGACCCTTTGACGGCTGATGATTGGCTCGCGAACACGGCTAAGATTTTTGACGTTTTCGTTTGCACTGGCAGGGAGAAGGTGAACCTCACAGCTTCTCTATTTTATGGGCTTGCAGACGATTGGTGGCAGACGGTCAAAGAGCCATACCAGGTCATGGCAGATGAGGTTGCTTGGACAACCTTCAAGACACATTTCACAGACAAGTACGTCCCATCCCATGTTAAGAGACAGAAGGCAATTGAATTCCAACAGTTGAAGCAAGGGAGTATGTCCGTTTTGGAGTACGTTACGAAGTTTGAGAGGCTTGCCAGATATGCTACCGAGCTTATTGACACTGAACAGAAAAAGATAACTAAGTTTTTGGAAGGACTGAATCCCATTCTCAAGAGGGATGTTTCGGGAATAATCCCACCAGTCACCTTTGATGAAGCAGTTAGTCGGGCATACAAATTTGAAGAGTTTAACAACGAGATTATCCAGGATAGAAAGCAGCACTACCAGCAGCAAAACCAAAGACAGCAAAGTGGCAAGAAGCCAAGGCAAGAACAGACTCAAGTTAGACAGTCTGGTTGTAATCATTGTGGAAAGAATCACCCTACCCACGAATGCCGCAAGGCAACGGGTGCTTGCTTCAGGTGTGGAGGAATGGACCATGCAATCAAGGATTGCCCACACCTCCAGAGTCAAGCCAACCGATATCAGCAGCCAAGGCAGATAGCACCACAGAATCAAGCCATACCAGTTCAGATGAGACCACCACAGCAACAACAGCAACAAGGCAGGCAAGTACAAAACCAGAATGCTCGTCCACCGCAGAATAGGAACAATCAGGGCAGACAGATTCAGCAGCAGAACAGGCCACACCAGCAGGGACGTGTATACAATATCAACCGTACTGACGCTGAAGCAGCAGGTGACGTAATAGAAGGTAAACTTCTTGTGTGTGGAGTAGAAGCACAGATCTTATTTGATCCAGGATCCACACACTCCTTTCTATCACCTTTGTTTGCAAAGAAGATTGATGCACAGCATGCAGAATTGGATTATAATTTGACTGTCACTACACCCGTAGGTAGACATGTTGTTTGCACCACCTTTTACCCTAGTTGTCAGGTTTTGTTAGGAGATATCAAATTACCGGCCAACCTCATAATTTTAGACATGCATGATTTTGATATTATCTTAGGCATGGATTGGTTAGAGACCTACCATGCTACCATGGATTGCTTCGGTAAGACCATTACCTTCAGATTGCAAGGGCCACAGACAGAGTTGATGTTTCAGGGAAATAAGAAAAAGTGTTCCAGTGGGTTCATTTCGGCTTTAAAAGCCAACAGATTGGTGAGCAGTGGTTGTGAGGCATTTTTAGCGTTTATCACGGAGGATAAACAGTCCCAAGGGGTGGAGGATATCCCCGTAGTGTGTGAATTTCCAGATGTTTTTCCAGAAGAAATCCCGGGTTTACCACCAGTTAGAGAAGTTGAGTTTACTATTGAACTCCTTCCAGGGACTGCACCGATCTCAATTGCACCTTACAGGATGGCTCCTGCAGAGTTGGGTGAATTGAAACTTCAGTTGCAAGAATTGTTGAGCAAGGGCTTCATTAGGCCAAGTGTTTCACCGTGGGGAGCGCCAGTTCTTTTTGTGAAGAAGAAGGATGGAAGTCTTAGAATGTGCATTGACTATAGAAGATTGAACCATGTGACTGTCAAGAACAAATACCCCTTGCCAAGGATAGATGAATTGTTTGACCAATTACAAGGAGCATCGCACTTTTCCAAGATAGACTTGAGGTCAGGGTATCATCAGTTGCGGGTTAGAGAGTCCGATGTGGCGAAGACAGCTTTCCGAACGAGATATGGGCATTACGAGTTCTTAGTGATGCCCTTTGGCTTGACAAATGCGCCCGCAGTCTTCATGGCTCTCATGAACAAGGTCTTTGCAGAGTACCTAGATCACTCTACCGTGGTGTTCATTGATGATGTCCTCGTGTATTCTAAGAGTAAGGAGGAGCATGAAGAGCACTTGAGGACGTCATTGCAGCTTTTGAGAGACCACCAGCTCTATGCTAAGTTGAACAAATGTGAATTCTGGCTAGAGCAAGTTTCCTTTTTGGGTCACATCATTTCGAGAGAAGGATTAGCAGTAGATCCAGCCAAGATAGAAGCAGTCATTGAATGGAAGAGGCCTAGCAGTGTGACAGAAATTAGAAGCTTTTTGGGGTTAGCAGGATATTATCGGAGATTTGTTCAAGGATTTTCGTCCATTGCAGCTCCATTGACGAAGTTGACCCGGAAAAATGTCCCTTTTGTTTGGACTGATCAGTGTGAAGGCAGCTTTCAAGAGTTGAAGAAGAGGTTAACCACAGCCCCAATCCTCACTTTACCATCGGGCAGCAGTGGATTTGTTGTGTTTACGGATGCTTCCAACGTGGGATTAGGATGTGTTTTGATGCAAGATGGCAAGGTGATTGCCTATGGTTCGAGACAGTTGAAGAATCATGAGGTAAACTATGCAACTCATGACTTGGAGTTAGCGGCAGTAGTTTTTGCTTTGAAAATGTGGCGACACTACCTCTATGGAGCGAAGTTTGAAGTCCATTCAGACCACCGAAGTTTGCAATATCTGTTTTCACAGAAGGAATTGAATATGAGGCAGAGACGGTGGATGGAGTATATTAAGGATTATGACTTCCCAATCAAGTATCATCCAGGCAAAGTGAATGTGGTAGCAGATGCATTGAGTAGAAAGTCAGCAGTGATGGCGAGTTTGAGAGGAGTTAGTGTTCTCCAACAGTTTGAAGAACTTGGAGTGGAGGTACAACACTTGAGGAGAAGTGTTTTGTTGGCAAATATGATCGTGTCTGAGCCTACCTTCATCCAAAGAATCAAAGATAGTCAGTTGCAAGACCCGGAATTGGCCAAGATTGTAGATCAGATTGCAGAACGTCCAGATTTCAGAATTTCTGATGGAGTGTTGTATTTTCGTGACCGGTTGTGCGTGCCGAATGTTGACGATTTGAAGAATGAAATTATGATTGAAGCTCACCATACTAGATACTCTATACATCCGGGTAGCACGAAGATGTACCATAACTTGAAGAATAGATTTTGGTGGAATAATATGAAGAGAGAGATAGCAGCATTTGTGTCTCGTTGCTTAACTTGTCAGATGATCAAGGCAGAACACCAGAAGCCTCCTGGGTTGTTACAGCCGTTGGATATTCCGGAGTGGAAATGGGAGCACATCACTATGGATTTTGTCTCCGGTTTGCCTAATACCAAGAGAGGAAACAATGCAATTTGGGTTATAGTTGATCGTCTTACGAAGTCTGCGCACTTCCTTCCGATGAAGACTGGGAACATGATGCATATGGCACCACTTGCAAGACTATTCATCGATGAGATTGTTAGTAAGCATGGCCAGCCCGTCTCCATTACTTCCGACAGAGACAGTAGATTTGTTTCGAGGTTTTGGAAATCCCTTCTTGAATCCATGGGTTCCAAACTTCAGTTCAGCACAGCGTATCATCCTCAGACAGATGGTCAGTCAGAGCGGACGATACAAACTCTTGAAGATATGCTACGTGCTTGTGTATTGGATTTCAAGGTCCAGTGGGACGAGAACCTACCTCTTTGTGAGTTCGCGTACAACAATAGCTACCATTCTAGCATTGGAATGGCACCTTTCGAGGCACTATATGGTAGGAGGTGCAGAACTCCAGTTTGTTGGGAAGAAGTCGGTGTGCGTAGTTTTCATGGACCGACGATAGTTGGAGAGACAAGCGACAAGGTTAAGCAGATTCAGGACCGATTGAAGATCGCTCGAAGCAGACAGAAAAGTTATGCTGACACTCGCCGGAGAGAATTGCAATTTGAAGTGGGTGACAAGGTTTTCTTGAAAGTCTCACCGGTCAGAGGCACTTTAAGATTTGGGAAGAAAGGAAAATTGTCTAGCAGATACATTGGCCCATATGAGATTTTGAGCAACATTGGAAATGTCGCTTACAGACTTGCGTTACCGCCGGAACTCTCCGGGGTACATAATGTTTTTCATGTCTCCATGCTCAAGAAATATGTTCACAGTCCTTCTCACATTATTCCACACGAGCCTTTAGAGATTCGAGAAGACGCGTCGTATGTGGAGAAACCGGTTAGAATCATCGACACCAAAGAGCATGAATTGAGGAATCGGACTGTCCATTGGGTCAAGGTACTTTGGGAGAACCACGAGCCAGAAGAAGCCACATGGGAATTGAGAGATCAAGTCCAAAAGAAGTATCCACACCTGTTACCAGAGGTAAAATTATTTATATTTGGCGGACCAAATATCCTAAGGGGTGGAGGATGTTAGACCCCGACCCAGACCAACTCGATTAGTACTAATTAAGTAAACGTTTAGTCTTAAGTGAGTCTTAGTACTAGTTGGGTTAGAATGTGATTAGACTTAGTCTGGATTATAGCTTTGGGGATTTTGAGGACGTTTAGTATGAGTCAGACACGCTCAGGGACGCCCTGAGTGCACGTGTAAGAATGGGTTTTTGTGCTAGATCTTTGTTGTGGATGTGATTTTTAGTTCTCTTGAATGGTTTTATTATTTATGGCAACTTTCGTTTTTAAGCTGCTTGCATTTGAGGCCCAGAAGCCCAAGTTTTGGCCCAATAGGGTAAATCTGTCTTTGCATGTAAATCTGGGCACACTTTTCGAAGTCGCGAAACTATGTCAAAATAATACTTTTCCGAAACTAGATTTTTCGACGATCGTTTTGTTCTTCTTCGTCGATTCCATCCGGGGTCCACAAGACCATGTTCCAGGCGTCCCAAGTTTCACTGCTAAAGGGACCCACCTCCAGACACTATATATACTCTCTTTCTCCTTCATTTGCCCTTTTCCCAAATCCTGCAACGTTTTGCCCTAGAGTGGAGAGGTGAAGCAAGCTTCTTCTTGATCTTCTTCCTTTGAAATCATCTAGCTAGAAGGCTCCATTTTTCGATCCAAGACCACCATTCTCTTCCTCTCTTCTCAAGCTACAGCTGGACGTTTTTGGGAGCCAAACCTCCCCACTATTCATCATCTTCAAGCCTTATTCTTCTTGTTTGGCTAGCTCAAGGTTGGTGTCCTTCTTCATTCTTTCCATTTGATGTTCTTTAGCTCACCTAGAGCTTGTTTTCATGGTTTTCAAACCCATTTTCGAAATGGGGATTTGTGATGGCCAAAAATGTTGATTTTTGTATGCTCCATTTTGGGGGTTTTGTGTAGATCTCGTGGAGCACCCCTTTCTTGTTGAGTTGTGAAGCTTTGGCTTGGCTTGGGTTAGAGGCAAGTAAACCTTTTAGTTTTCCCTAGTGCATGTTGAGTTTTTGGGCATTTTTACTTTTGGAAATGTTGTTTATTATCAAGCTATCTTTCTTGCATGTCATTAATCTCTTTTAGCTTGTTTTAATCTTGTTAAGCAAGAGCCCTAATTTCTCTATCTAATGTAGAGGTTTCATCTTCAATGGAAGTATGTTTTCAATGGAATGGTTTGCAAGTTATTAGATTTATGTTTTGAATGTAAATGGGTTTATGATTTTGATGTTTTGAATGAAATGTGAATGGATTTGGTGTGAAAATCATCCCTTGGAAGCATGTAGGCTTGGGGAGTGCAGGTGGTGAAAATGTGGAAGTGAAGAAGTGAATGAAGTGTGGAAAAAAAATTGAAATTCCGAAGTTCTACCGGTAGGGGTAATTCAACCGGAAGTTCTACCGGTAGAAAGGGCTCAAATTTTGACAGAGAGTTGAGGAAATTAAAAACCCCAAGTTCTACCGGAAGTTCTACCGGTAGAAATGGCCCAGATTTCGGCAGAGAGTGAGAAAAAAACTGTGAACCGCAGTTCTACCGGAAGTTCTACCGGTAGAAACGGGCCAAATTGTGGCAGAGAGTTGAGAAAAACTGTGAACCGCAGTTCTACCGGAAGTTCTACCGGTAGAAGTGCTTCAACCGGAAGTTCTACCGGTAGAAGCACTTCAACCGGAAGTTCTACCGGTAGAACATCTTCTACCGGAATTTCTACCGGTAGAGAGGCATGAACCACACCAAAAAGTACTGTTTTGAAGGATTTTGCAGGAATGAAAACTAGACTTGGTCTTAGACCCTTTTTATTGACCTTGTGCACTTGAAATTTCCAAAATGTAATATACCTTCGGGGACACCAAGTTTTATTGAATTTCGACATTTGGTTTTCAATTCCACAAGGGTCAAAGATGTGGTCTTAGCCTATGCTTGACAGAGTTATGTTTGAATCTTTGTTTATGATGCTTCGTGCATCCTCGTGTTCTCGTTTGATTTCCAAGTGCAAGTTGTTTTCAAGATGGGTTTCAAGAATCGAAAAGGGAATCATTTCTTAAGTTTGTAAGCATTAACACCATGCTATTTTGCTAGTCTTGCCACGTCGTGCTCGTTAAATGATTTCCCTCTTGTTTTGTCGTGTTTTCGATCGCGTATTGCCGTGTTTTGTGCATTCATGATATAAGTGAATTTCACTGAGCTTGGACCGCCCTTTTAGCTTGATCCACTACCTGGGGGTCCTTAAACTCGTGGACTGTCTGCAGACTAGTCGTGTCTTGAATGGCACATCGTGCGTGTTCGTGGTCCGGTTCCGCGGCCGGATACCCCGTCTACCTTGTGTGGCGTGGGATCGTGTTTCTTGTCGTGCTTGTCTTGCGTGCTTGCTCTTGTCATCATGTATGACGGAGAAAGGATGAGCTCATGTGGATTTATCTTTTCATGATATTATATGTATTCGTGCTAGTTTCGTAAGCATTGAAACGTGTATTTAAACTTTGAACTGTTTTAGCATTATTTCAACTATTCATGTTTAAATTGTTTATTTGCCAAACCGTCGTGTTTGATGCTTGTATTTTGGTGTCCAGGTGCCGGTGGTTTCGCGCGTGACGAGGAGTGCCCGGAGGAGGCTATTGAGCCACCCCCAGCACTCGAGTGGCAGCCCAACGACGTCATCTAGACGCCGGTCGGGATCGTGATTCTCATTCACCTAGCTGTTTATGTTGGGTTATTATTTTGGGGTTCAGATTGTTGTATTGGCCTTTGTTGGCCTCTCAGGGTTTTGTAATTGAAAGTAAAATACTTTGTCTAAACATTGAAACTTTAATCATGCTAGGAATGCTAATTTGACATTCCCTTTTGATACCTTGTCTCGATGTTAATTATTGATCTTGTATTGTGATTGTTTAAGAATGGTGTGATGAGTTTTGCTACACGCTTCCGCATATCTATTCGTGTGAGCTCGACCCGTGTCATGGGATCCTCACCGCGGAAACCTGTGGGAAAAAGATCAAAACAGCGGCGGTGTGTCTTGTGTTGGTTAATGCTGCCGCCGCCGCGCAGTCGCGGGCCCGGGTCCCGGTCCGGGGTCGCGACAGAACTCCATTGACAAGATTAATGAAACTCTTACCTAAAAATGGCCAAACAAGAAGGAATGGAGAAGAAGATAGCTAACCAAGTCAAAATGCCCAACAAAATAGGTCCAACGGAGAGCTTGGAAGGTGAGGAAGATGATGGTGAGGTCCAAGCTTCTATCCAAGTTCGAAAGATTTAGCTCCATGGAGGAAAAGATAGAGAGAAGAAGAGAAAGGAGAAGTCCTTAGGCTCTATACATTGGGAAGTCCACGAGAATGTAAAGTAAGTGAGAGCGAAGAGAGGGAAAAAGGGGTAATATTGCTTGGGTGTGGGCCCCTTTTGAGTCTGGAACTTCAAACGGTTAAAACATGGTCTTGCGGGCCCCGGAGAGGGTCGATGAAAAGGATAAAACGATCCTTGAAAAATCTAGTTTCCAAAAAGTATATTTTTAACATGGTTTCGACATCTCGAAAATCGTGTCCAGATTGGGTGTAACAGACAAATCCTACCTTTTATGATTAATGTCACGACCCCGGACAGGGTTTAGGGTCCAATCCGAGATCGGGACTCATTAGAATAATAATAATGATGATAAGAGTATGTTTGGTGTCACAACGTACATGGGTTAATAAAGAACATACATTACCCGTGCACATGATTTCCCACAGGAGTCTGCGGTGAGGATTTCACAACAACATTAAACATTTTGTATAATTGCAGAAGCTTATGGCAAATCATGAATATAATTCATTTCCATAAAACATAAGACTGATTGCATTTAAGTATCAAGTATCAGAATGAGCAATGTTCTAAAGCTTAACCCAAAAGTACTGTTAAAGTTTTAAACAAATATTCTTAGTTACATTTCCCAAAATTAGAGGCCAACAAAGGCCAATATAAACAAAACAATATCCTCCAAAATATAGTTTAAACATTCCCCCAAAATGTTTCGTATCTCTCGAGGCAACCGGATGTTTAGACAACATCATCGGCGCGCCACTCTACTAGCTGCTGCGATTCTCCGACCGCCTCCTCATGCTCCTCCTCGGGAAAGCCAACATCGGGACTTGAGTACCAAAAGTGGGTCAAACATGACGGTTTGGCAGGCGGGTGAAAAGATACGATAATAAATGAAATTACCTTTGAAAGCATTGAAATCTATATGCATGATGATCTTCATGAAAAGATAATTCATTCAATCAAAAACATGCATGTACTATAAAACAAGTAACGGTACCAAGGAAATAGGAACAATAAGATGGCATCCACAAGAAGCTGAATCCTCTATCACCGAAGTGACAAGAGTCTATCGGGGTGTTGACCTCAGTCACCGAAGTGAAGAGGTGCAACAATATTTAAATATACAGAAGTAATAATACGGGACGGGACCACGGTAGCAAACCGGTATCGGGAACCACGGGAGCGAGCCGGGTATCGGGACGGGACCACGGTTAATAAACCGGGTATCGGGATCCAAACTGCAGCTGGCGGGACGGGAGGGGGAATCTCCAAGTCGGTGGATCAGACTGACAAGGTTATCCAAGTTTAGTGGTGCCGACGCATGGGTCACAAGCGGGAAAACAAAACAAATACATATAACAAGACGGGGTGCTCGTAAGTACAAAAGCATAACTGTATCGGTCGGGCATGTACGGGCTAGCAACAATGCTAAAAACATGAATTTCAATACTGTTGGGCAAGTCTGGTCATAAAACACGAGATTTAAAATGTACGAGTGAAATTCGGTTCGCATTAAAGTATGAATGGATTCCTCATATTCTCCGGGTTAAGTGTTGAAAGTCCAAGATTTGAATCAATGTAAATAGGGTCCCGTATGTTAGGTTGATATGCATTTGGTACTCTTTAAGAATTGAAAACATTCCGGGGCCTTATACACATTGACAAATTTAAAAGACCTAAACAACAAATTCATAAAGGGATTTCTTTTTCCATCTAGTTCCATAAATTCTTTAAAATAATTCCTTTAGGATTGGCTTGTCGGTCAACCCTTGGTTGGCTTGTCGGTTGACCGACAGACTGACCGTCGGTTAGCCGAGATCAGAAAAATGGGGAGGTATCGCTCTCTGGAATTGACACCTTGGCATAAAAAACTGCAGAGAATGCAGCTCTCTGTAAATGGAGCCGACGATCCTGTCGGTTGCTATAGGTCGACCGACGTCGAGTTGACGGTCAACCGACAGCGGACCTGCAAAACTTCTGACTGAATGCAGCTCACTGTTATTTGAGCCGACAGGTTGTCGGTTGGCTTTCGGTCGACCGACATGGGATGTCGGTCGGCCGACAACTGACCGACAACAAACCGACGCTGCACAGTCAGTTCCGTTTCAAGTCAGATTTTCTGCTGTCTTTCTTCCCTTATTCACATACAACCTGGGCACCCTTCTTTGTACAATTTAAGGGTTTTAAAACCTCATTCAAGCCCATTTAATCTACCAACACAAACACCCCCAATCCTCTCCTTCCCAGCCACATTCCACCTCATCCATTCTTACATCAAATCCTTCCATTCCATCCACATTCAACCAAAAGAAATCCATTCCAACATGAGTTAAAATTCCAATCCAATAAGCTATGACAATTTCAATATGCACAAGAGAGAAATAGACTAACATTATGCATTTCCAAATCAATGTGAATCATGAGGAAAACATGAATAGTGAGAATGTGAAACATCAATGTATGAAATAGAAAGCCACATTTTCAATAAAACAAGTAAATATCAAATCATCCACTTGCCTTAGGTCTTCTAACAATCAAATCCAAGCTCTAAACCAATTTTCCAAGCCAAGATCCAAGCTACAAGCAAAACCCCCAAAACAAAACCCTAAAATGGCAAAACCAAACCAAAACATAAAGAAAACCTCCAATAATTACAACAAAGTTTCTCAAAGGCTAGGAGAACACAAATCCAAACGATTGCAAGGATCCCTTACTTGGAAGTTCTTCAAAAAGCAAGAGGTTGTTCAAGGGAAATCTTGAAAAGCTTGGTTTTATTCAAAAATGGCATCAATGGATAGCTCTTGTGAAGAGGATGAAGATGGTAAAGTCCAATCTTGGTTTAGCAATGGCTTAGTGGTGATATGAGATGGAGAAAGCAAGAAAGAAATGGAGGAACTCATGGCTGCTGGGATTCATCGCTTAGCACATTAATTAGGGCAAGGAAAAAGAGAAGAGAAGAAGGCTTCTCTTTAAATACCAAAGGTGAAGTGGGTCCCACAACTTAAAGTACTAGTCGGGCTAAAAACATGCATCTCGAGACCTCAAATGGTTTCAACGAAGAAGGCAAAGTTGATCAACAAAATTTCTAGTTTCTAAAAGGTAAATATTTCGCGGGTTTTGGGGACATCAAATTTTGGGTACAGATTTCATGTAAAAAGACTGTTTTGCCCTCAATGCTAGGAAAATCGGGTTTCGGGTTCCGGACGGCCACGGGTTCAATATGAAAGTTGTAGGTATCGACGAGACGAGTAAAACATGACACGAACAAAATCACAAGAATCTCGAATAATCCCCAAAGTAAATTCAAGACTAATAAAAAGGAACCCCCAAAGGGTCCCACTAAGCACAAGACACTTAGAACTCCCAAAAAGCTATAAAATAGCTATTCTAATCCAAGCTAGTCAAATTCTAATCACCATGCTTAGCACTAACACACAGTTTAATTAGTATTATTCGAGTCACTCGGGTCGGGGTCTTACATCCTCCACCCCTTAGGCATTTGGTCCTCCAAATGAAATATAAAACTCACCTCGGGTAGGAGATGCGGACACTTCTTCTGCACTTGATCTCGCAATTCCCACGTTGCCTCTTCCGGTCCATGATTCTCCCAAAGTACCTTCACCCACTGAATAGTATGTTTCCTCAACTCTTGTTCCTTTGTATCAATGATCTGAATGGGCTTCTCTACATAGGTGGCATCCTCTCTGATTTCTAACGGTTCATGCCGGAGCACATGTGAAGGGTCGGGGACATACTTCTTCAACATCGACAAATGGAAGACCTTGTGTACACCGGATAGCTCAGGTGATAAGGCTAATCTATAAGCCACATCACCGATCTTGCTCATGATATCATACGGTCCAATGTATCTCCGGGACAACTTGCCTTTCTGCCGAAACCTCAATGTTCCTCTGGTCGGTGACACCTTCAAGAAAACTTTATCTCCTTCCTTGAACTGTAGATCCCTTCTGTGAGAGTCTGTATAGCTTTTCTGTCTACTCCGGGCTACTTTCAAACATTCTTGGATCTGTCTCACTTTGTCACTAGTCTCACTTACTATAGTCGGTCCATGGAAACTGCGGGTGCCAACTTCTTCCCAAAAACAGGTGTCCTACACCTTCTGCCATACAAGGCCTCAAAAGGCGCCATCCCAATGCTAGAGTGGTAGCTGTTGTTGTAAGCGAACTCACACAATGGTAGAGTCTCATCCCATTGAGTCTTGAAATCCAATACACAAGCACGGACCATATCCTCAAGAGTCTGAATCGTCCTCTCCGACTGGCCATTTGTCTGACGGTGATAAGTCGTGCTGAACTGTAGCTTCGTACCCATCATGTAGGGTTTTCCAGAACCTCGAGATGAATCTGCTGTCTCTGTCGGATGTAATAGAAACTGGTTGTCCATGTCTACTGACAATCTCATTGACAAACAACTCTGCCAGGGGTAACATATGCATCTTTTTTTCCTGTCCTCATGGGGATAAAATGAGCTGACCTGGTGAGTCTATCCACTATAACCCACATTGCATCATTGCCTCTGCTAGTTCTCGATAGTCCCGAAATAAAGTCCATGGTAATATGCTCCCATTTCCATTCCGGGATCTCTAATGGCTGCAACAACCCTGGAGGCTTCTGATGTTCTGCCTTTATCAATTAACAGGTCGTACAGCGAGGTACAAACGCTGCAATCTCTCTCTTCATATTGTTCCACCAAAATCTGCCCTTCAAGTTCTGATACATCTTCGTGCTGCCCGGGTGCATGGAGTACTTGGTACTATGAGCTTCTGCCATAATGTCATTCCTCAAATCTTCGATGTTAGGCACACATAGGCGGTCTCGATAGTAAAGAACTCCGTCAACGATACGAAAATCAGGACGTTCTGCTATATGTCCTGCAATCTTGGCTAACTCTGGATCTTGCAACTGACTATCCTTGACCTTCTGGATGAACGAAGGCTCTGACACTAACATGTTAGCAATTATGAAACCCTTCCTCAGTGGCTGTAGGTCTATCCTCAACTCCTCAAATTGATCGAAAATACAAGTGCCACTTAAATTCGCCATGCCCACTGATTTTCTACTCAAAGCATTAGCAACTACATTCGCTTTCCCAGGGTGATACTTAATTGGAAAATCATAATCCTTGATATATTCCATCCATCTCCTCTGTCTCATATTCAACTCCTTCTGAGAAAACAGATACTGTAAGCTGCGGTGATCAGAATGGACCTCAAATTTCTCTCCATAGAGGTAATGTCTCCACATTTTCAATGCAAAGACGACTGCTGCCAACTCAAGGTCATGGTTTGCATAGTTCTTCTCATGTTCTTTCAACTGTCGGGACCCATATGCTACAACCTTTCCTTCTTGCATTAACACACAACCAAGTCCAATGTTCGAAGCATCGGTAAAAATGGTAAAACCGCCGCTTCCGGATGGCAAGGTAAGGACTGGTACGGTGGTTAACCTCTTCTTCAACTCTTGGAAACTGACCTCACACTGATTTGTCCACACATAAGGCACATTTTTCCTCGTTAACTTCGTCAATGGTGCTGCAATCGACGAAAATCCTTGTACAAACCTCCGGTAATACCCTGCCAATCCAAGAAAACTCCTGATTTCTGACACATTCTTCGGTCTTTCCCAATTCACTACTGCCTCAATCTTAAACGGGTCTACTGACAAACCTTCATTGGAGATTATGTGTCCCAAAAATGCGACCTGCTCCAACCAAAATTCACACTTGTTGAGCTTCGCATACAACTGATTCTCCCTCAAAAGCTGCAATCCTATCCTCATATGCTCTTCATGCTCTTCTTTGGTCTTGGAGTACACTAAAATATCATCAATGAATACCACTACAAATTGATCTAGGTACTGCGCATATATCTTGTTCATCAACGCCATGTGTTAAGGATTTTGTATCTTGCAATTTGGTGGATGCCCTATTCATTTTATTCATCATTTGAATTCACACACATGCATTGTTTTAGAAAAACTTGAAATCTTGATTTATACATGCATTGTTTTAAATCTTGTAAACCTTATGATTTATGCATGTTTTGATTAAATTGATTAAAAACATGTTTTCAGACTTGATTTCTATGGCCCAGAACTTCCACTAGCAAAATACTTTGGAGTAGCTTTCTGCTCAAGAATTTTAGAAGGCAAAACATTTTTTGTGTGCTACAGTACTTGTGCTACAGTACTTTTGCTACAATGTTTTTACTATAGTGATTTCGGTCAACTGAACTGGATGTCGGTCAACCGAACTCAAGATATCAGTTAACCGAACCCACTTCGGTTCAAATTCCAGAATGGTCAAATCTAGCCGTTTTTTTTACCGTTGGAGTGTCGGTTAACCGAACCCTAACCGACAGATAGCCGTTGGGACACTTTTTCTATAAAAGGAAGTTCATTCTGAGGCCAAGATTGATGATTCTTAAAGCCATTTATGAGGTGTTCTAAGGTCAATCAAAGGGGAATGAACTAAGAAGGCTAAAGGGTCATTAGTAAAGCTAAAGCTTGGATTAATGAAGTTAAATCACCAAGTAAGCTTTGACTTTTCCTAATCATATGTTTTATGCTTTGTCTAAATTATTGGTAAATGATTTTTAGCATAATAACTATGATGTGTTGAATTCATTCCTCTCTTAATCTTTGATTTAAGTTATTGTATTATTCACCTTGATTCAAATCAAGTTTGTTGTAGAAAACTTCTTAAACATGTTTAATCAAAATCTTTAATTTCTGTTATAACATGTTTCATTAACCTGTATGAATATTCTTTGTTGTTATCAATCTTTAAAACCTTAGTTAAATTACTTTGATTTTGAAAACAACATATCACATGCATCACATGTTTAGACATAATTAATTTCATACAACTTGTAAGCTTTTGATTTTCATATCATCAGCAAGTTTGTACTTTGTACATGTGATTTGCATATTACTTCAATCAAATCATTTTATGTGCATTAAAGTTTTAATTGCTTCAAGCATAAACTGATTGAGCTTTCTTTTTAAACTTGATTGAAGTTTTCACACACACACATCATGAGCATTCATCTTTACATTTTATAGTGAGTTGTGTAGGTTGATTTACACTTTCTTGTCCGCCTAATTTAGAGGCAATTATATTGAGCTTAAATTGTATCTCTTAGAGTATTTTGTGAAGACACCTTCTTGAGAGAAAATCTTTTATTGTAAAGGTTATTGCTTAGCCTAAAAAAAGTATTGTGTAAAGGTTATTGCTTAGCCTATAAAAGCACATTGTAAGGTTATTGCTTAGCCTGAAAAAGCATAGTGTTTAAGGTTATTGCTTAGCCTATTAAAAAGCATAAATAGTGGAAATCCGGTGGGTGTAGATTCACAAGCCGGTAGTGGATGTAGGCATTGAGGCCGAACCACTATAAATGATTGTGATATGGTAAATGCTTTTGTGGTGATTGTTATTGTTTAGCTTACGCATTTTATTTGTTAATCATCACTAGTGGCTAATTGTTTTAAAGAAGTTTAAAATTGGCATAATTGGTCATTAAGTTGTAGCTCACCCTATTCACCCCCCCTCTAGGGTTCGGATCCGGAACTTTCAATTGGTATCAGAGCAAGGTTACTCCATTTAGGGCTTAAACACCCGGAGTTGATCCTTATTAGCTAAATCCTAGAGATTAGAACCCTAGTGTTGTGTTTACATGAAAATCATTAGAATGGATTCCACTATGCTAGGCTTTGTAAATTCTTCTAGACCCCTCCTTCCATCTTTTGGAGATTCAAACATTGGAATTAATGAATCTAAATTTGAATTAAAAGAAGAAGAAAATGATGAAAATGAAGATGACCTTCAACAAGCCTATAATGAATTGTGTACATTTTCCATAGAACTTGTTAAGGAGAATAAAAGATTTGAAGAAAAATCTAAAAGTCTAACCAAAGAATTAGTTTCTTCAAAAGATGAACTTAGAGAGAAAGAAGAATTAATAAATTGTGTAGAATCTAAGTTCATGATCTCTTTGCATAATTTATCTAATGCTCAAGATGAACTAAATGATATTAAGATAAATTGTGATGAACTTAATAAGGAAAATTCAAACCTAAGAGATCATTTAAAAAATCAAGTTGAAGACATTATCAATTTAGAATCCAAGTTAGTAATTTCCAAAGAAAATTTATCTAATGCTCAAAATAAGATAAAAACTTTAGAACTTGGAACTATTGTTGTTAATGAACTTAAATTTGAATTAAAGAAAGCTTATGAAGAGACAAACAATTTTAAGGGAATTGAAAATGAACTCATTAAAGTTAAAAATGAAAATTCAACCCTTAGAAACCAAGTCACTCAACTTGAAGGTTACAAACAAAAGTATGAGTGCAAATTTACCCAAGGTGAAGAAAAATTTGAAAAATTATTTAAATTGGGTAAATCTCAAAGAGATAGGACGGGTCTTGGATTTAATAGGAATACTTCACATGACCTTAAATTTACCAACACATTTGTGAAAGGTGAGTCCTAATTCTCTAGCACTCATTCCTCCTTGCCCATGACTAAATGTAATTATTGTGTCATTGAAGGACACTTTAGGTTTGAATGCAAATTAAGAAGAAGTCATGTGTCTAAAACCATCTATGAACCAAAGAAAGTAAAATCAAACTCTATGATGGATAAGACACTAAAAATCAAGGAAGACTCCAAAATGATTAAACAAGTTAAATCTATCAAAAAGAAGTCTCCTAAAATAGATTCTAAAAAGGTTAAAAAAGTTAAACCAAGTTTAAAAGAATCTATTAACAAAAAGCTTCTCAACCTATCTCCTTTAAGTCAAAACATGAAAGAACTTTTGAAGAAAGTTGCAAAGTTAAATCTAAAATTCAAAAGTCAAATAAAGGGAGAAGAAAAGAAGAAAAGAAAAGAGAATAAATCCCCTAAGAAGAAAAGTCACCAACCTCAAAAGACTAATCACCAACCTAAGATTACATTAGTAAAATCTAAATATAATGGTGATAAGTCCAAATTAAAAGTTTATCAAGTCAAATCTCATAGAGTTGGTGAGACTTTTAAGATAGACCTCAAGGATCAACCCTTTCAAGACCTTAGGTGGATTCCCAAAGTTATATACTTAGACAGACCTTAAGGCCTTGGACCTCATTGACCAACCTATCCTTTTTAGTTAAATCTTTTTGTTGGTCATGATGTTGCTTTTGCATTTTATACTTACTTAGTTACATTTATTAAAATGCAATGTTTATTTGTAATCAATTGTTTTTGTCATCATGCACCATTCTAGTTAAATTTCATGGTTTTCAAAATCATTTTGATTATAATTTTCTCATGATATATTTGATTTTTGCTCACATATAGTTATATATCTTGCAATGCATTTCTATATATGCTCAATTGATTATGTTTTTCAAAAGCTTTCATAACTAGATCTTTCATAATCGATTGATGTTGTAAAATCATTTGTATGGATGTCATAGTTAGATTTTTTTTAAAAACAAATGATTTGAATCAAATTGGATTTTCCATGGTTTTATAAGTTATAGTTTCATATGGAAAATTTATTGTTTTGAAAAATCAACTTGTATGTTTTCCAAATAAGTTTGAAAATGCAAGTTGAAAATTGATAATCTTCAAATTCATTCTCTTTATGCTCATTTTTGGATTTTGTTTATTAAAATGTTTTGAAGATTGTATAAATGGAAATGCTTTAAAACATCATTAGTTATATTCATCAAAGCATGTTCCATGTTGTCATTTCCTTTTGTACTTGGTTATGTCATTTCAAAAATGGAAATGTATGTGGTTATAAGCAATGTGCTTCTTTGCTCTTCTAGTTATATTCTTTTTATGAGCAAATTGATTTGTATGGTGTGTGGATCATGTAATCGATTTGCATTTTATACTTAACCTTGTGCACTTCCTTAAATGCAAATTGATAATGTGCATTGTATGAAAATCTTTGCTTCATGATCCTCTAAGTACATTTACTAAGAGTGGAGACTTTACATGAGAGATTGATGGATCTTTTTAGATGAATTGGAATTAAACCATTCTTCTTCATAGGTATACCCATAATTGAGATCCGTTTTCAACTATATGAGATCCATGGCACTCCTTTCTAACTTCATATCTACATATGCTCACATGGTTGTATTCTTTATTGATGATATGGTATGAGTAAAATCTTGATCTTGAGTGATCCTCTCTATGCAAATGTCAAATAGTTCCATGTATGGTTGTACTTATAAGTTATATTTGTAGATACCATATTAGAACTCTATAATCCATTTTTATGCCTTCTAGTCATTATTTTTTTATTGGATGGTTATGATGTTGATTCATGTATATTCACTTAGAGATATCATCTTTATACTTGTTTCTAACTTCATATTAGAATTCTTGTTCATATGAATCTCTTTGAAATTCATTCCTTCTATTTCATAGGTATATGTATTGTTTGATGGATTTCTTAGATGTTGAATTCATATGATTTGACACTTTGAAAATTGCATGCTTTTTCAAGCTATATATTTTCATAATGCAATTTAACATGTTCATCACTATGCTCATTAGTCATATTATTCTAAGTGATGAATATCATTTTATGATGGTTGTTGGAATTTTGTGTTTGTCACATGCTTGCTCTTAATCATGTTTCATATTCAATTGCTAATCAATTGGTATCATTTTCAATTAGTATCAATAGCCAATTGGTATCATATCTTGAATTTGTGATAGACCTTGTGTACATTGGATTGAACTTGATAGTAATATGTTTTTGTTCCATGTCTCATTCCATTAGCATCATAATGTTCATGCTTGTCCCTCTCTTGCACTTATAGGTAAATCTCATGACCACCATGTTTATGTGTTTATAATTGTTAGACCCCGACCCAGACCAACTTGATTAGTACTAATTAAGTAAACGTTTAGTCTTAAGTGAGTCTTAGTACCAGTTGGGTTAGAATGTGATTAGACTTAGTCTGGATTATAGCTTTGGGGATTTTGAGGACGTTTAGTATGAGTCAGACACGCTCAGGGACGCCCTGAGTGCACGTGTAAGAATGGGTTTTTGTGCTAGATCTTTGTTGTGGATGTGATTTTTAGTTCTCTTGAATGGTTTTATTATTTATGGCAACTTTCGTTTTTAAGCTGCTTGCATTTGAGGCCCAGAAACCCAAGTTTTGGCCCAATAAGGGTAAATCTGTCTTTGCATGTAAATCTGGGCACACTTTTCGAAGTCGTGAAACTATGTCAAAATAATACTTTTCCGAAAATAGATTTTTCGGCGATCGTTTTGTTCTTCTTCGTCGATTCCATCCGGGGTCCACAAGACCATGTTCCAAGCGTTCCAAGTTTCACTGCTAAAGGGACCCACCTCCAGACACTATATAAGCCCTTTCCTTCTTCATTTTCCCTTTTTCCAATCTCTGCAACGGTTTTGCCCTAGAGCAAGTGAGGGGAGAGCTTTCCTCTTTGGTCTTCTCCCTTGGAAATGATCTAGCTATAGTGTTCCAAATCAAGATCCAAGACCACCATTCTCTTCCTCTCTTCTCAAGCTACAGCTGGACGTTTTTGGGAGCCAAACCTTTCCACTATTCATCATCTTCAAGCCCTATTCTTCTTGTTTGGCTAGCTCAAGGTTGGTGTCTTTCTTCATCTTTCCATTTGACGTTCTTAGGCTCACCAAGAGCTTGTTTCTCATGATTTTAAACCCATTTTCGAAATGGGGTTTTGTAATGGCCAAAAATGTTAATTTTGTATGCTCCATTTTGGGGGTTTTGTGTAGATCTCGTGGAGCACCCCTTTCTTGTTGATTTTGAGAAGCTTTGGCTTGGCTTTGGTTAAAGGCAAGTAAACCTTTTAGTTCTCCTTAGTGCATTTCAAGTTTTTGGGCATTGTTACTTTTGGAAATGTTGTTTATCATCAAGCTTATCTTTCTTGCATATTATTAATCTCTTTTAGTTTGTTTTAAGCTTGATAAGCAAGAGTACTAATTTCTTCATTTTATTTAGAAGTTTGTCTTGAATGGAAGTATATTTTCTATGGAAAGCCTTACAAGTTAGTGATTCATGACTAGAATGTATAAGGGTTAATGATTTTGATGTTTTGAATGAAATGTGAATGGATTTGGTGTGAAAATCATCCCTTGGAAGCATGTAGGCTTGGGGAGTGCAGGTGGTGAAAATGTGGAAGTGAAGAAGTGAATGAAGTGTGGAAAAAAATTGAAATTCCGAAGTTCTACCGGTAGGGGTATTTCAACCGGAAGTTCTACCGGTAGAAAGGGCTCAAATTTTGACAGAGAGTTGAGGAAATTAAAAACCCCAAGTTCTACCGGAAGTTCTACCGGTAGAAATGGCCCAGATTTCGGCAGAGAGTGAGAAAAAAACTGTGAACCGCAGTTCTACCGGAAGTTCTACCGGTAGAAACGGCCCAAATTGTGGCAGAGAGTTGAGAAAAACTGTGAACCGCAGTTCTACCGGAAGTTCTACCGGTAGAAGTGCTTCAACCGGAAGCTCTACCGGTAGAAGCACTTCAACCGGAAGTTCTACCGGTAGAACATCTTCTACCGGAATTTCTACCGGTAGAGAGGCATGAACCACACCAAAAAGTACTGTTTTGAAGGATTTTGCAGGAATGAAAATTAGACTTGGTCTTAGACCCTTTTTATTGACCTTGTGCACTTGAAATTTCCAAAATTACCTTCGGGGACACCAAGTTTTATTGAATTTCGACATTTGGTTTTCAATTCCACAAGGGTCAAAGATGTGGTCTTAGCCTATGCTTGATAAAGTTATGTTTGAACCTTTGTTTATGATGCTTTATGCACCATCGTGTTCTCGTCTGATTTCCAAGTGCAAGTCGTTTTCAAGATGTGTTTCAAGAATAAAAAGGGAATCATTTATTAAGTTTGTAAGCATTAATACTATGCTATTTTGCTAGTCTTGTCACTTCGTGCTCGTTAAGTGATTTCCCTCTTGTTTTGACGTGTTTTCGAACGTGTATTGCCATGTTTTGTGCATTCATGATATAAGTAAATTTCACTGAGCTTGGACCGCCCTTTTAGCTTGATCCACTACCTGGGGGTCCTTAAACTCGTGGACTGTCTGCAGACTAGTCGTGTATTTTATTACACATCGTGCGTGTTCGTGGTCCGGTTCCGCGGCCGGATACCCCGTCTACCTTGTGTGGCGTGGGATCGTGTTTCGTGTCGTGCTTGTCGTGCGTGCTTGCTCTTGTCATCATGTATGACGGAGAAAGGATGAGCTCATGTGGATTTATCTTTTCATGATATTATATGTATTCGTGCTAGTTTCGTAAGCATTGAAACGTGTATTTAAACTTTGAACTGTTTTAGTATTATTTCAACTATTCATGTCTAGATTGTTTATTTGCCAAACCGTCGTGTTTGATGCTTGTATTTTGGTGTCCAGGTGCCGGCGGCTTCGCGCGTGACGAGGAGTGCCTGGAGGGGGCTGTTGAGCCACCCCCAGCACTCGAGTGGCAGCCCAACAACGTCATCTAGACGCCGGTCGGGATTTTGATTCTCGTTGACCTAGCTGGTTATGTTGGGTTATTCTTTTGGGTCCCAAATTGTTGTATTGGCCTTTGTTGGCCTCTCAGGGTTTTGTAATTGGAAGTAAAATACTCTGTCTAAATGTTGAAACTTAATCATGATAGGAATGCTAATTTGACATTCTCTTTTGATACCTTGTCTCGATGTTAAATATTTCTCTTGAATCTTATCGTTTAAGATTTGTATGACATGTTTTGCTACACGCTTCCGCATATCCATTCGTGTGAGCTCGACCCGTGTCATGGGATCCTCACCGCGGAAACCTGTGGGAAAATAAAATATAAAGCGGCGGCGGCGTGTTTTGATTAATCATGCTGCCGTGGCAGTCGTGGGCCCGGGTCTCGGTCGGGGGTCGCGACAGGACTGGTATCAGAGCGGGACTTGTTTCAGGCACTTAAAAGAAACTAGAAAGTCTTAGGAACGTGGCGAGGATTCGTGAGTTCGATAGAATGTTTGTCTAGACAACATGACCAACCCAAATCTGTCGATATATGTGCTAACAAATTGTCTTGCAGCATCATGCCTCCACGTAAGGCTCCGAATCACCATGCTTCGGGCAGTAATCAGAATGAGACAGAACCGACTGAAAATCCTACTGCTACTCAGTTCCAACAACTCATGCAGGCCATGTTAGAGCAACAGAGACAAGCCAATGAAACGCAAGCAAAATTTCAAGAGCAAATGGCTAAGAAAGATGAAGAGATGGCTCAAGTACAGATGCAACTTCTAGAAGTCCTCCAAAATAGACCTCAACATCAAGCCCCACCAAATGTGGTGTACCAGAATAGGGCTGATGATGTCAATGTCCTCTTTGAAAGTTTTCGGAAGAGGGGACCCAAGGAGTTCTCGGGTCAAGAGGACCCTTTGACTGCTGATGATTGGCTCGCGAACACGGCAAAGATTTTTGACGTTTTTGTTTGTACGGGCAGGGAGAGGGTGAACCTCACAGCTTCTCTATTTTATGGGCTTGCAGACGATTGGTACCAGACGGTCAAAGAGCCATACCGGGTGATGGCAGATGAGGTTGCTTGGACAACCTTCAAGACACATTTCACAGACAAGTACGTCCCATCCCATGTTAAGAGACAGAAGGCAATTGAATTCCAACAGTTGAAGCAAGGGAGTATGTCCGTTTTGGAGTACGTTATGAAGTTTGAGAGGCTTGCCAGATATGCTACCGAGCTTATTGACACTGAACAGAAAAAGATAACTAAGTTTTTGGAAGGACTGAATCCCATTCTCAAGAGGGATGTTTCGGGAATAATCCCTCCAGCCACCTTTGATGAAGCAGTCAGTCGGGCATACAAATTTGAGGAGTTTAATAATGAGATCATCCAGGATAGAAAGCAGCACTACCAGCAGCAAAACCAAAGACAGCAAAGTGGCAAGAAGCCAAGGCAAGAACAGACTCAAGTTAGACAGTCTGGTTGTAATCATTGTGGCAAGAATCACCCTACCCGCGAATGCCGCAAGGCAACGGGTGCTTGCTTCAAGTGTGGAGGGATGGACCATGCAATCAAGGATTGCCCACACCATCAGAGTCAAGCTAACAGATATCAACAGCCAAGGCAGACAGCACCACCAAATCAAGCAGTACCGGTTCAGATGAGACCACCACAGCAACAACAGCAACAAGGCAGGCAAGTACAAAACCAGAATGCTCGTCCACCGCAGAATAGGAACAACCAGGGCAGACAGATTCAGTAGCAGAACAGGCCACACCAGCAGGGACGTGCATACAATATCAACCGTGCTGACGCTGAAGCAGCCGGTGACGTCATAGAAGGTAAACTTCTGGTTTGTGGAGTAGAAGCACAAATCTTATTTGATCCAGGATTCACACACTCCTTTCTATCACCTTTGTTTGCAAAGAAGATTGATGCACAGCATGCAGAATTGGATTATAATTTGACTGTTACTACACCCGTAGGTAGACATGTTGTTTGTACCACCTTTTACCCTAGTTGTCAGATTTTGTTAGGAGATATCAATTTACCGGCCAACCTCATAATTTTAAACATGCATGATTTTGACATTATTTTAGGCATGGATTGGTTAGAGACCTACCATGCTACCATGGATTGTTTTGGTAAGACCATTACCTTCAGATTGCAAGGGCCACAGACAGAGTTGATGTTTCAGGGCAATAGGAAAAAGTCTTTCAGTGGTTTCATTTCGGCTTTAAAAGCTAACAGATTGGTGAGCAGTGGTTGTGAGTTATTTTTAGCGTTTATCACGGAGGATAAACAGTCCCAAGGGGTGGAGGATATCCCCGTAGTGTGTGAATTTCCGGATGTTTTTCCAGATGAAATCCCGGGTTTACCACCAGTTAGAGAAGTTGAGTTTACTATTGAACTCCTTCCAGGGACTGCACCGATCTCAATTGCACCTTACAGGATGGCTCCTGCAGAGTTAGGTGAATTGAAACTTCAGTTGCAAGAATTGTTGAGCAAAGGCTTCATTAGGCCAAGTGTTTCACCGTGGGGAGCGCCAGTTCTTTTTGTGAAGAAGAAGGATGGAAGTCTTAGAATGTGTATCGACTACAGAAGGTTGAATCATGTGACCGTCAAGAACAAATACCCCTTGCCAAGGATAGATGAATTGTTTGACCAATTACAAGGAGCAACACACTTTTCCAAGATAGACTTGAGGTCAGGGTATCATCAGTTGCGGGTTAGAGAGTCTGATGTGGCGAAGACAGCTTTCCGAACGAGATATGGGCATTACGAGTTCTTAGTGATGCCCTTTGGCTTGACAAATGCACCCGCAGTTTTCATGGCTCTCATGAACAAGGTCTTTGCAGAGTACCTAGATCACTCTACCGTGGTGTTCATTGATGATGTCCTCGTGTATTCTAAGAGTAAGGAGGAGCATGAAGAGCACTTGAGGACGTCATTGCAGCTTTTGAGAGACCACCAGCTCTATGCTAAGTTGAACAAGTGTGAATTCTGGCTAGAGCAAGTTTCCTTTTTGGGTCACATCATTTCGAGAGAAGGATTAGCAGTAGATCCAGCCAAGATAGAAGCAGTTATTGAATGGAAGAGGCCTAGCAGTGTGACAGAAATTAGAAGCTTTTTGGGGTTAGCAGGATACTATCGGAGATTTGTTCAAGGTTTTTCGTCCATTGCAGCTCCATTGACGAAGTTGACCCGGAAAAATGTCCCTTTTGTTTGGACTGATCAGTGTGAAGGAAGTTTTCAAGAGTTGAAGAAGAGGTTAACCACAGCCCCAATCCTCACATTACCATCGGGCAGCGGTGGATTTGTTGTGTTTACGGATGCATCCAACATGGGATTAGGCTGTGTATTGATGCAAGATGGCAAGGTGATTGCCTATGGTTCGAGACAGTTGAAGAATCATGAGGTTAGCAGGATACTATCGGAGATTTGTTCAAGGTTTTTCGTCCATTGCAGCTCCATTGACGAAGTTGACCCGGAAAAATGTCCCTTTTGTTTGGACTGATCAGTGTGAAGGAAGTTTTCAAGAGTTGAAGAAGAGGTTAACCACAGCCCCAATCCTCACATTACCATCGGGCAGCGGTGGATTTGTTGTGTTTACGGATGCATCCAACATGGGATTAGGCTGTGTATTGATGCAAGATGGCAAGGTGATTGCCTATGGTTCGAGACAGTTGAAGAATCATGAGGTTAATTATGCAACGCATGACTTGGAGTTAGCAGCAGTGGTTTTTGCTTTGAAGATGTGGAGGCACTACCTCTATGGAGCGAAATTTGAAGTTCATTCAGACCACCGAAGCTTACAATATTTGTTTTCACAGAAGGAGTTGAATATGAGGCAGAGAAGGTGGATGGAGTATATTAAAGATTATGACTTCCCAATCAAGTATCATCCGGGCAAAGTGAATGTGGTAGCAGATGCATTGAGCAGAAAGTCAGCAGTGATGGCTAGTTTGAGAGGAGTTAGCGTTCTCCAACAGTTGGAAGAACTTGGAGTGGAGGTACAACACTTGAGGAGAGGTGTCTTAGTGGCAAATATGACCGTGTCGGAGCCTACCTTCATCCAAAGAATCAAAGATAGTCAGTTGCAAGACCCGGAATTGGCCAAGATTGTAGATCAGATTGCAGAACGTCCAGATTTCAGAATTTCTGATGGAGTGTTGTATTTTCGTGACCGGTTGTGCGTGCCGAATGTTGACGATTTGAAGAATGAAATTATGATTGAAGCTCACCATACTAGATACTCTATACATCCGGGTAGCACGAAGATGTACCATAACTTGAAGAATAGATTTTGGTGGAATAATATGAAGAGAGAGATAGCAGCATTTGTGTCTCGTTGCTTAACTTGTCAGATGATCAAGGCAGAACATCAGAAGCCTCCTGGTTTGTTACAGCCTTTGGAAATTCCGGAGTGGAAATGGGAGCACATCACTATGGATTTTGTCTCCGGTTTGCCTAATACCAAGAGAGGGAACAATGCAATTTGGGTTATAGTTGATCGTCTTACGAAGTCTGCGCACTTCCTTCCGATGAAGACTGGGAATATGATGCATATGGCACCACTCGCTAGACTATTCATCGATGAGATCGTTAGTAAGCATGGCCAGCCCGTCTCCATCACTTCCGACAGAGATAGCAGATTTGTTTCGAGGTTTTGGAAATCTCTTCTTGAATCCATGGGTTCCAAACTTCAGTTCAGCACAGCGTATCATCCTCAGACCGATGGTCAGGCAGAGCGGACGATACAGACTCTTGAAGATATGCTACATGCTTGTGTGTTGGATTTCAAGGTCCAGTGGGATGAGAACCTACCTCTTTGTGAGTTCGCCTACAACAATAGCTACCATTCTAGCATTGGAATGGCACCTTTCGAGGCACTCTATGGTAGGAGATGCAGAACTCCAGTTTGTTGGGAAGAAGTCGGTGTGCGTAGTTTTCATGGACCGACGATAGTTGGAGAGACAAGCGACAAGGTTAAGCAGATTCAGGACAGATTGAAGATCGCTCGAAGCAGACAGAAAAGTTATGCTGACACTCGCCGGAGAGAATTGCAATTTGAAGTGGGTGACAAAGTGTTCTTGAAAGTCTCACCGGTCAGAGGTACTCTAAGATTTGGAAAGAAAGGAAAATTGTCCAGCAGATACATTGGCCCATATGAGATTTTGAGCAAGATTGGAAATGTCGCTTACAGACTTGCGTTACCGCCGGAACTCTCCGGGGTACATAATGTTTTTCATGTTTCCATGCTCAAGAAATATGTTCACAGTCCTTCTCACATTATTCCACACGAGCCTTTAGAGATTCGAGAAGACGCGTCGTATGTGGAGAAACCGGTTAGAATCATCGACACCAAAGAGCATGAATTGAGGAATCGGACTGTCCATTGGGTCAAGGTACTTTGGGAGAACCACGAGCCAGAAGAAGCCACATGGGAATTGAGAGATCAAGTCCAAAAGAAGTATCCACACCTGTTACCAGAGGTAAAATTATTTATATTTGGTGGACCAAATATCCTAAGGGGTGGAGGATGTTAGACCCCGACCCAGACCAACTCGATTAGTACTAATTAAGTAAACGTTTAGTCTTAAGTGAGTCTTAGTACTAGTTGGGTTAGAATGTGATTAGACTTAGTCTGGATTATAGCTTTGGGGATTTTGAGGACGTTTAGTATGAGTCAGACACGCTCAGGGACGCCCTGAGTGCACGTGTAAGAATGGGTTTTTGTGCTAGATCTTTGTTGTGGATGTGATTTTTAGTTCTCTTGAATGGTTTTATTATTTATGGCAACTTTCGTTTTTAAGCTGCTTGCATTTGAGGCCCAGAAACCCAAGTTTTGGCCCAATAAGGGTAAATCTGTCTTTGCATGTAAATCTGGGCACACTTTTCGAAGTCGTGAAACTATGTCAAAATAATACTTTTCCGAAACTAGATTTTTCGGCGATCGTTTTGTTCTTCTTCGTCGATTCCATCCGGGGTCCACAAGACCATGTTCCAAGCGTTCCAAGTTTCACTGCTAAAGGGACCCACCTCCAGACACTATATAAGCACTTTCCTTCTTCATTTTCCCTTTTTCCAATCTCTGCAACGGTTTTGCCCTAGAGCAAGTGAGGGGAGAGCTTTCCTCTTTGGTCTTCTCCCTTGGAAATGATCTAGCTATAGTGTTCCAAATCAAGATCCAAGACCACCATTCTCTTCCTCTCTTCTCAAGCTACAGCTGGACGTTTTTGGGAGCCAAACCTTTCCACTATTCATCATCTTCAAGCCCTATTCTTCTTGTTTGGCTAGCTCAAGGTTGGTGTCTTTCTTCATCTTTCCATTTGACGTTCTTAGGCTCACCAAGAGCTTGTTTCTCATGATTTCAAACCCATTTTTGAAATGGGGTTTTGTAATGGCCAAAAATGTTGATTTTGTATGCTCCATTTTGGGGGTTTTGTGTAGATCTCGTGGAGCACCCCTTTCTTGTTGATTTTGAGAAGCTTTGGCTTGGCTTTGGTTAAAGGCAAGTAAACCTTTTAGTTCTCCTTAGTGCATTTCAAGTTTTTGGGCATTGTTACTTTTGGAAATGTTGTTTATCATCAAGCTTATCTTTCTTGCATATTATTAATCTCTTTTAGTTTGTTTTAAGCTTGATAAGCAAGAGTACTAATTTCTCCATTTTATTTAGAAGTTTGTCTTGAATGGAAGTATATTTTCTATGGAAAGCCTTACAAGTTAGTGATTCATGACTTGAATGTATAAGGGTTAATGATTTTGATGTTTTGAATGAAATGTGAATGGATTTGGTGTGAAAATCATCCCTTGGAAGCATGTAGGCTTGGGGAGTGCAGGTGGTGAAAATGTGGAAGTGAAGAAGTGAATGAAGTGTGGAAAAAAAATTGAAATTCCGAAGTTCTACCGGTAGGGGTATTTCAACCGGAAGTTCTACCGGTAGAAAGGGCTCAAATTTTGACAGAGAGTTGAGGAAATTAAAAACCCCAAGTTCTACCGGAAGTTCTACCGGTAGAAATGGCCCAGATTTCGGCAGAGAGTGAGAAAAAAACTGTGAACCGCAGTTCTACCGGAAGTTCTACCGGTAGAAACGGCCCAAATTGTGGCAGAGAGTTGAGAAAAACTGTGAACCGCAGTTCTACCGGAAGTTCTACCGGTAGAAGTGCTTCAACCGGAAGTTCTACCGGTAGAAGCACTTCAACCGGAAGTTCTACCGGTAGAACATCTTCTACCGAAATTTCTACCGGTAGAGAGGCATGAACCACACCAAAAAGTACTGTTTTGAAGGATTTTGCAGGAATGAAAACTAGACTTGGTCTTAGACCCTTTTTATTGACCTTGTGCACTTGAAATTTCCAAAATGTAATATACCTTCGGGGACACCAAGTTTTATTGAATTTCGACATTTGGTTTTCAATTCCACAAGGGTCAAAGATGTGGTCTTAGCCTATGCTTGATAAAGTTATGTTTGAACCTTTGTTTATGATGCTTTATGCACCATCGTGTTCTCGTCTGATTTCCAAGTGCAAGTCGTTTTCAAGATGTGTTTCAAGAATAAAAAGGGAATCATTTATTAAGTTTGTAAGCATTAATACTATGCTATTTTGCTAGTCTTGTCACTTCGTGCTCGTTAAGTGATTTCCCTCTTGTTTTGACGTGTTTTCGAACGTGTATTGCCATGTTTTGTGCATTCATGATATAAGTAAATTTCACTGAGCTTGGACCGCCCTTTTAGCTTGATCCACTACCTGGGGGTCCTTAAACTCGTGGACTGTCTGCAGACTAGTCGTGTATTTTATTACACATCGTGCGTGTTCGTGGTCCGGTTCCGCGGCCGGATACCCCGTCTACCTTGTGTGGCGTGGGATCGTGTTTCGTGTCGTGCTTGTCGTGCGTGCTTGCTCTTGTCATCATGTATGACGGAGAAAGGATGAGCTCATGTGGATTTATCTTTTCATGATATTATATGTATTCGTGCTAGTTTCGTAAGCATTGAAACGTGTATTTAAACTTTGAACTGTTTTAGCATTATTTCAACTATTCATGTCTAGATTGTTTATTTGCCAAACCGTCGTGTTTGATGCTTGTATTTTGGTGTCCAGGTGCCGGCGGCTTCGCGCGTGACGAGGAGTGCCTGGAGGGGGCTGTTGAGCCACCCCCAGCACTCGAGTGGCAGTCCAACGACGTCATCTAGACGCCGGTCGGGATTTTGATTCTCGTTCACCTAGCTGGTTATGTTGGGTTATTCTTTTGGGTCCCAAATTGTTGTATTGGCCTTTGTTGGCCTCTCAGGGTTTTGTAATTGGAAGTAAAATACTTTGTCTAAATGTTGAAACTTAATCATGATAGGAATGCTAATTTGACATTCTCTTTTGATACCTTGTCTCGATGTTAAATATTTCTCTTGAATCTTATCGTTTAAGATTTGTATGACATGTTTTGCTACACGCTTCCGCATATCCATTCGTGTGAGCTCGACCCGTGTCATGGGATCCTCACCGCGGAAACCTGTGGGAAAATAAAATATAAAGCGGTGGCGGCGTGTTTTGATTAATCATGCCGCCGTGGCAGTCGTGGGCCCGGGTCTCGGTCCGGGGTCGCGACAATAATCTTGGTTGTTAATAGTTGAGGTTGGCTTCTATTGATCTTCATTTCATTCATCTTGTGCATGATAGTTGTATTTAATGAATGTATGAAATGATTTCAAAACTTTCATAGCATATGATTTTCATAATTATATTGATTGATGCTATGTTCAATAAACCCCATCTCATCTTGGATAGCTCTAATTTGGATGAACCCTAATAGGTATATTCCTTAACTCCATTTTAGAGTGATTGAGTTAATAGTCTTATCTTTGAATTTCAATTGGTATAATTGCTTTATATATATTTCAATTGATATCCATGATAGATTATCCTTTTGACCTTGCTCTTTAATTATCCTATAGCTTATCCATCAATTGGTATTTTTATAATGGTAATTTGATCATATTGAGCTTTATTTATTATTTTTTTTTTTTTGTATCTAATCCTTCTCTTGAAGTTAACACTCAATTGGTTAAACCATCTTCTTCTTGAACCAAATTGTTAAAACTTTGTCAAAGTCTGACAAAAGGAGATAATGGATTGAGGGGGAGTAAATCTTCATAGGAAGTATTAGTTATGATCAAATTCACTCTTATATTGGCTCTATAACCTTATAGACATCACCCATACATGAAAACCTGTTATGTATTTCATTTTCGAATTTTTTTGTTAACAAGTGATACTAAAAGGTATTTTCCTTATTTCATGTGTGTAGACACCTTTGCAATTTAATGTCAAAGGGGGAGAATATTCTAGATGTCAAAGAGGGAGAATATATCTAAGGGAAGAGATGTGCAATTCAATGTCAAAGGGGGAGAGACATTGTATTATCCTCCAAAGAGGGAGTGAATGCATATCTTGCCAAAACCCAAGAGTGCATGGTCAAAGGGGGAGAGATGAAAGAAGTAGAAGAAAGCTTGGGAGCTAAACAAGATGCTTGGCCAAAGAAAGGGCTCCAAGCATCAAGGAGAATGAAGGAAAAGACAAAGGGCCAAAGCCAAGTGAAGAAGCATCCAAGAAGATTTCAAGCCTCGTCCAGCTAAGGAGGAGCTGAAGACGTTGTGTGAAGATTCAGTATTGAGTAAGAGAAGGTTTGCCATCAAATTGCAAAGGGGGAGATTGTTAAGGATTTTGTATCTTGCAATTCGATGGATGCACTATTCATTTTATTCATCATTTGAATTTACACACATGCATTGTTTTAGAAAAACTTGAAATCTTGATTTATACGTGCATTGTTTTAAATCTTGTAAACCTTATGATTTATGCATGTTTTGGTTTTAAACATGGATGCATTTAAATTTGAAAAAGAATTTTTATAAACAAAGCTAGCCATTGATTTTAAAGTTTCAAATCATATTTGGGTTTTTATGATTCATGATTTTAAAAGCTCTTAGATTGATTTAAAATCATGTTTCCATGCTTGGTTTAATGGTCCAAAAATCCCCTCTTGAAAATACTTTGAAATATGGAAAAGTTGGGATTTTGTTAAAACTGTCGGTCAGCCTGTCAGTCAGGTTTCGGCTAACCGATCGTGAACCGAGCTCAACCGAACTCCTCTGTCGTTTCAATTTCCAGAGAGCTAAATTTTCAGATTTTCTCTGTCGGTCAGGTGTCGGTCACACTTTCGGTTAACCGAAGTCAGGTTCGGCTAACGACAAGTTCACTTCAGTCAACAAACTTTTTATGTTTCATGTTTTTAAAACATTTAAATTGATTTAAAAACATGTTATCAGACTTGATTTCTATGGCCCGGAACTTCCACTAGCAAAATACTTTGGAGTAGCTTTCTGCTCAACAATTTTAGAAGGCAAAACTTTTTTTATGTGCTACAGTACTTTTGCTACAATACTTTGCTACAATGTTTTGCTATAGTGTTCTTACTACAGTGATTTCGGTCAACCGAACTCAAGATGTCGGTTAACCGAACCCACTTCGGTTCAAATTCCAGAATGGTCAAATCTAGCCCTTTTTTTATAGCTGGAGTGTCGGTTAACCGAACCCTAGCCGACAGATAGCCGTTGGGACACTTTTTCTATAAAAGGAAGTTCATTCCGAGGCCAAGATTGATGATTCTTGAAGCCATTTCTGAGGTGTTCTAAGGCCAATCAAAGGGGAATGAACTAAGAAGGCTAAAGGGTCATTAGTAAAGCTAAAGCTTGGATTAATGAAGTTAAATCACCAAATAAGCTTTGACTTTTCCTAATCATATGTTTTATGCTTTGTCTAAATTATTGGTAAATGATTTTTAGCATAATAACTATGATGTGTTGAATCCATTCCTCTCTTAATATTTGATTTAAGTTATTGGATTCTTCACCTTGATTCAAATCAAGTTTGTTGTAGAAAACTTCTTAAACATGTTTAATCAAAATCTTTAATTTCTGTTATAACATGTTTCATTAACCTGTATGAATCTTCTTTGTTGTTATCAATCTTTAAAACCTTAGTTAAATTACTTTGATTTTGAAAACAACATATCACATGCATCACATGTTTAGACATAATTAATTTCATACAACTTGTAAGCTTTTGATTTTCATATCATCAGCAAGTTTGTACTTTGTACATGTGATTTGCATATCACTTCAATCAAATTATTTTATGTGCATTAAACTTTTAATTGCTTCAAGCATAAACTGATTGAGCTTTCTTTTTAAACTTGATTGAAGTTTTCACACACACACATCATGAGCATTCATCTTTGCATTTTATAGTGTGTTGTGTGAGTTGATTTACACTTTCTTATCCGCCTAATTTAGAGGCAATTATATTGAGCTTAAATTGTATCTCTTAGAGTGTTTTGTGAAGACACCTTCTTGAGAGAAAATCTTTTATTGTAAAGGTTATTGCTTAGCCCAAGAAAAGCATTGTGTAAAGGTTATTGCTTAGCCTAGAAAAGCATAGTGTTTAAGGTTATTGCTTAGCATATTAAAAAGCATAAATAGTGGAAATCCGGTGGGTGTAGATTCACAAGCCGGTAGTGGATGTAGGCATTGAGGCCGAACCACTATAAATGATTGTGATATGGTGAATGCTTTTGTGGTGATTGTTATTGTTTAGCTTCCGCATTTTATTTGTTAATCATCACTAGTGGCTAATTGTTTTAAAGAAGTTTAAAATTGGCATAATTGGTCATTAAGTTGTAGCTCACCCTATTCACCCCTCCTCTAGGGTTCGGATCTGGAACTTTCACCATGAACACTGCCGGTGCATTTGTCAGTCCAAATGGCATAGCTAGGGACTCATAGTGGCCATATCTTGTCCGGAAAGTTGTTTTCAACACATCTGATTCCCTAACTCTCAGCTGATGGTAACCGGATCTCAAATCAAGCTTCGAGAAATACGAAGCACCTTGTAATTGATCAAACAGTTCATCTATCATTGGCAATGGATATTTGTTCTTGATGGTCACTTGATTCAACCTTCGGTAATCAATACACATCCTCATCGAACCATCTTCTTCTTGACAAACAAAACCAGAGCTCCCCACGGCGAAATTCTCAGTCTCACAAAACCTTTATCTAACAACTCTTGCAATTGTATTTTCAACTCTGAGCGGTCCCCAGTAACAACTCAATGGTGAAATCAATTTCTCTCATGGGTGGTAATCCTGGAATCTCCTCCGAAAATACATCCGGGAACTCTCAAACAATAGGGATCTCCTCCACCCCTTGGGACCGTTTATCATCCTTGATAAACGCAAAATAGGCTTCACATCCACTTCTCAAAAGTCTATCAGCCTTCAACGTTGAGACAAACCCTGCACGAGGATTCCTCCTCTCTCCCTAGAATAACACCCCCACTGGTGTCTCATCCAACTTGAACGTGAGGGTCTTATGGAAACAATCCATTGTGGCATGGTACCCAGCCAGCCAATCCATCCCTAGGATGACATCAAAATCCTTCATCTCCAACAAAATAAGATCTGCGGGTAACACAACTTCCCCTATCTGAACTATACAACTAGGGTAATAGCTAGTACACACAACTTGTTTTCCTACTGGAGTGGCCACAGTCAAAATATATTCGAGTTCTCTACCATGCACATCAATCAATTTAGAAAATGTGTAGGATATAAAAGAGTGTGTGGAGCCAGGGTCAAACAATATCTTAGCTTCTATCCCACTAACAAGAAGTGTACCTTCCACAACATTGCCCGCTGCCTCTGCATCAGCTCTATTAACTGTATAAACTTGTCCTCGCTGCTGTGGCCTGATAGGAGCTTGCTGCTGCCTTCCTTGAGGGACATTTCTGTTCTGTTGCGGGGGACGCTGATTCTGCTGTTGTCCTTACTGACGGGCTGGCTGTTGCTATTGTTGAGGTCTATACTGTTGCTGTGGTGCCTGTTGCCGAAGTGGCCTTGGCTGATTCTGCACAACCATTGCATTCTATGGCGGTGCTGGATGTGGTGCTCCCTGCTGTTGCTGATTCTGCCTATCGGGTCTGGGGTAATTCCTCATCTGGTGGTCCATGGAGCCACACCTGAAGCACGCTCCTGTGATGGTACGACACTGGGTGCTCTCATGGTTCTTTCCACAGTGGATACAGACTAACCGAACATTCTGGTCTTGCCTCTGTCTCTTGTTCTGCTGGTTTCTCTGTTGGTTGTGTTGTTGTTGTGGTTGCCCCTGTCCCTTGCCTTGAACCTTGAGGATCTTATGATGAAAGTTCTAAAACTTGTAATCTCTCTTGACAGCTTCCTCAAAGGTAAGAGGTGGTACTACACCGGTGGCATCCCTCTCAATGATAGGGTGAAGTCCTTCTAGGAACTTGGCAATCTTCTTTTCCATTGTGTCCACCAACTCCGGAGCATATCGTAACAACCTCTCAAACTTGGTGAGGCACTTTAGCACTGTCATACTGCCTTGAACAAGCTGCTGGAACTCTACTGCTTTCTGCCTCTTGACATGGGCGGGCACATATTTGTCTCTAAATTACCTCTTGAAGTTTGCCCAAACTACTGCGTCCGCCATAGTCCTATATTCCTCCCTCACTGTCTTCCACCAATTATCTGCTAAGCTCAAGAAGAGTGATGCTGCAATTTGTACCCTTTAACCTCCTATACATATGAAAATTTCAAAGATATTCTCTTTATGCTCTAGCCAGTCATCTGCAGCCAATGGATCTTCAGTCCCCACAAAATCCTTTGGAGCCCTCTTTCTAAATTTCTCAAACAATGCATTAGGGTCATGTTCCCTTTGGTTGATGACTATTGCAGGTTGAGGTTGAACCGGTTCTGTCCTTCTCTGTAACACCTCTAACAATTGCCTCTGCATCTCTGCCAATTCTCTGGCATGATCTTCATCCTTTTCAAGCATCTGTTCTTGGAGTCTAGTCTGATTCTCACTTGCCTGACGCTGCTGGTCAAGCATAGCTTGCATCATCTGCTGAAACTGATTTGGCATAGTATTTTCAACTCTGTCTTCCCCAATTGGTTCAGTAAAATCACTGTTACTTGCTGTGGAATTGCCGTTTACCGGTCACTTACGAGGTGGCATGATGCTGCAAAACAAGTTGTTAGCATATATAAATCAAATAAGGGTCACACATTGCTCACGCGATTCTAGCTAACGAAAGATCTAACGAATCCTCGCCACGTCCTTAGGATTTCTAGTTTCTTTTAATTGCCTGAAACACGTCTCGCTCTGATACCAGTCTGTCACGACCCCGGATAGGGCTTAGGGTCCAATCCGGGATCGGGACTCATTAGAATAATAATAATGGTGATAAGAGTATGTTTGGTGTCACAACGTACACGGGTTAATAAATAACACACATTACCTGTGCACGTGATTTCCCACAAGAGTCCGCAGTGAGGATTTCACAACAACATTAAACATTTTGTATAATTGCGGAAGCGTATGGCAAATCATGGATATAAATCATTTCCATAAAACATAAGACTGATTGCATTTAAGTATCAAGTATCAGAATGAGCAATGTTCTAAAGCTTAACCCAAAAGTATTGTTAAAGTTTTAAACAAATATCTCTTAGTTACATTTCAGAAAATTAGAGGCCAACAAAGGCCAATATAAACAAAACAATATCCTCCAAAATATAATTTAAACATTCCCCCGAAAGGTTTCGTATCTCTCGAGGGAACCGGATGTTTAGACAACATCATCGGCGCGCCACTCTACTCTCCGACCGCCTCCTCATGCTCCTCCTCGGGAAAGTCAACATCGGGACCTGAGTACCAAAAGTGGGTCAAACACGACGGTTTGGCAGGCAGGTGAAAAGATACGATAATAAATGAAATTACGTTTGAAAGCATTGAAATCTGTATACATGATGATCTTCATGAAAAGATAATTCATTCAATCAAAAACATGCATGTACTATAAAACAAGTAAAGGTACCAAGGAAATAGGAACAACAAGATGTCATCCACAAGAAGCTAAACCCTCTATCACCGAAGTGACAAGAGTCTATCGGGGTGTTGACCTCAGTCACCGAAGTGAAGAGGTGCAACAATATTTACATATACATAAGTAATAATACGGGACGGGACGTTGCGCCCCCAAACCGAGATCCAATCTCGGGGACGCGAGTTTGGGGAATTTGTATTTCCCCTCCCAGGATCCGCATGTGTGAGGATGATAAAATTCACAACACATCAAAACATTTCGCGGAAGCTCTACAAGACGTTATGACCCGGAATCCGTATCCATCGGGTTCCGTGTCGTACTCAATCTGTCAGCATAAAATTATCATAAACATATTTAAACTCAGACTGGAACAATTCATAATATCAAGATATATAGAGCTGACAGTAACAGGCTTATCATTACCCAAACATATTCAAGTTACAAATTAACGAGTGCATTAATTACAATTCCCAAGAAAAAGGCTAACAAAAGCCGTACACAAAAACAAGCTAGAATAAATACTACCCAATGGTGTAACGTAACTCCGAAGTCAAGCATGACATCAACATGACATCGCTGACACAACAAGACTGCAAAACTCGTGGCTCAACAGCCCTCTGCACGCGAACTAGCTCAAAACAAGGACCTGCTATCTAGAGCACCAAAACAGAAGTATATCAGACACGACGGTCTGGCAGGTGATCAAAATAGGCAAGAGCATAAACAAAATCGAAGTTTAAAAGAAACAATAACTAAAAACACTTTATTGAACTTGAAACAAGTTTCCAAGATTTAAAAACAATGCATGTACAAGATACTTATCAAGAAATCACTAGTGCATGCACGATATACGAAACAAGACATGAATACATATAATATCATGATTAGTAAATCCACAAAGAGCCCATCCTTTCTCCGTCATACATGATGACAAGAGTAAGCATGCACGACAAGCACGACAAGCACGACATGATAAACACGATCCCACGCCACACAAGGTAGACGGGGTGTCCGGCCGCGGAACCGGACCACGAACACGCACGATGTGTCATTCAAGACACGACTAGTCTGCAGACAGTCCACGTTGTTTAAGGACCCCCAGGTAGTGGATCAAGCTAAAACGGCAGTCCAAGCTCAGTGGTACTCACTTATATCATGAATGCATAAAACATGGCGATACACGTTCGAGAACACGACAAAACAAGAGGGAAATCATTTATCAAACACGTCACGACAAGGCTAGCAAGACAGCATAATATAAATGCTTAACAAACTTAAGAAATGATTCCCTTTTGATTCTTGAAACACGATTCTTGAAACACGTCTTAAATACAAGCTTATACTTGAAATTCAAACGAAAACACGATGATGCACGAAGCATCAAAACAAGCACTTTGGTTCTTGAAACAATTCTTCAAACAAACTTGTACTTGAAAATCAAATGAGAACACGGTGTTGCATGAAGCATCAAAACAAAAGTCTTGGTTCTTGAAACGAATCTTCAAACAAACTTGTACTTGAAATCAAACGAGAACACGATGATGCATGAAGCATCAAAACAAGAGTTCGAACACGAAATCTATCAAGTTTAGGCTAAGACCATTCATTGATCCTTGTGGAATTGAAATCCAAATGTCGGAGTTTAAACGAGATTTGGTTCCCCAGACGTTATAGTACATTTTGGAATTCCAAGTGCACAAAGTCAATAAAAAGGTCTAAAACCTAGTCTAGTTTTCATTCTCGCAAAAATCCTTCAAAACAGTACTTTTGGTAAAATTTCGGTCAGTCCTCGGTTACCTGTCGGTCAACCGAGGTTGATGTGTCGGTTGACCGACAGCCGACCGACGGCTGGCCGACAAGTCCCAGTCCAGAAATGTAGCTCTCAGGAAAAGGGACCGACAAGTCCTCGGTTGGATGTCGGTCGACATGTCGGTCAACCGTCAGCTGACCGACAGTCCTCCTGACAAAATATTGCTCTCTGGAATTTGAACCGACAGGTCTCGGTTGGCTGTCGGTTGACCTATCGGTCAAACGATAGCTGACCGACACCTGACCGATAGTACATGGACAGTGCATTTCTGTACAGATTTTTCACACTTCTTCCCTTCTTCATTCACATATTCGAACCACCTGCACTCCCCAAGCCTTCATGCTTTTCAAGGGATACATTTCTCACATTTTTAAAGCATTCCATGCACAATAAACCATTCATATTTCAATCTAAACCTTCAAGTCATCAAAATCATTCATTATAAAATCATGTTACTAAACAACTTGTAAACCATTAAGCAAGATATATGCTTCCAATCAAGACAAGACCTCAAGATTAGGAAAATAATTAGTAACCACGCTTGACATGATTAAGCAAACTAAGAGAGATTCAAACATAAAATGAAATGGAAAAACTTAAAAATAAGGGCATCATTTTCTCAAGGCAAAATGTCAAAAATCATAATACATCATAAAAACCCAAAATGATTACTTGCCTTTGTCCAAATGCCAAGCAAATCTTTCACAAATCCAAATCAAAGAGTTGATCCACGAAATCTACACAAAAGCCCCAAAATAGAACACACAAAAATCAACATTTTGGCCATCACAAACCCCCATTTCGAAAATGGGTTTGAAATCATGATAAACAAGCTCTTGGTGAGCTAAAGAACATCAAATGAAAAGATGGGTCCAAGTTCTAACCTTTTGCTCACCAAACAAGAAGAATGGAGGTTGAAGATGATGAATAGTGAAAGGGGTTTGGCTCCAAAACGTGTCCAATCGAAGCTTGCGAAGAGAGGAAGAGAATGGCGAAAACGAATCGGAGATTGGAGTCTTCTTGTTAGATGATTTCAAGGGAAAAAGATCAAGAAGGAACTTGCTTCTCAACTCCACTTTAGGGCAAACCGTTGCAGGAAAATGGAAATGGGGAAAGAAGAAGAAGAAGGCTTTTATAGTGTCTGGAAGTGGGTCCCAAATGCAGAGGAACTTGAAACGCTTAGAACATGGTTTTGTGGACCCCGAATGGAATCGACGAAGAAGAACAAAACGATCATCGAAAAATCTAGTTTCGGAAAAGTATAATTTTGACATAGTTTCGCGACTTCGAAAAGTGTGCCCAGATTTAGCATGAAAAGTCAAATTCACCCTTATTAGGCCAAAACTTGGGTTTCTGGGCCTCAAATGCATGCAGGTTAAAAACGAAAGTTGCCATAAATAATAAAACCATTCAAGAGAAATAAAAATCACATCCACATCAAAGATCTAGAACAAAAACCCATTCTTACTTGTGTACTCAGGGCGTCCTTGAGCGTGTCTGACTCATACTAAACGTCCTCAAAATCCCCAAAATTATAATCCAGACTAAGTCTAATCACATTCTAACCCAACTAGTACTAAGACTCACTTAAGACTAAACATTCACTTAATTAGTACTAATCGAGTTGGTCTGGGTCGGGGTCTAACATCCTCCACCCCTTAGGATATTTGGTCCACCAAATATAAATAATTTTACCTCTGGCAACAGGTGTAGATACTTCTTCTGGACTTGATCTCTCAATTCCCATGTGGCTTCTTTGGGCTCGTGGTTCTCCCAAAGTACCTTGACCCAATGGACAGTCCGATTCCTCAATTCATGCCCTTTGGTGTCGATGATTCTAACCGGTTTCTCCACATATGAGGCATCCTCTCGAATCTCTAAAGGCTCGTGTGGAATAATGTGAGAAGGACTGTGAACATATTTCTTGAGCATGGAGACATGAAAAACATTATGTACCCCGGAGAGTTCCGGCGGTAACGCAAGTCTGTAAGCGACATTTCCAATCTTGCTCAAAATCTCATATGGGCCAATGTACCTGCTAGACAATTTTCCTTTCTTTCCAAACCTTAAAGTGCCTCTGACCGGTGAGACTTTCAAGAAAACCTTGTCACCCACTTCAAACTGTAATTCTCTCCGGCGAGTGTCAGCATAACTTTTTTGTCTGCTTCGAGCGATCTTCAATATGTCCTGAATCTGCTTAACCTTGTCGCTTGTCTCTCCAACTATCGTCGGTCCATGAAAACTACGCACACCGACTCCTTCCCAACAAACTGGAGTTCTGCATCTCCTACCATAGAGTGCCTCGAACGGTGCCATTCCAATGCTAGAATGGTAGCTGTTGTTGTACGCGAACTCGCAAAGAGGTAGGTTCTCATCCCACTGAACCTTGAAACCCAATACACAAGCACGCAGCATATCTTCAAGAGTCTGTATCGTCCGCTCTGACTGACCATCTGTCTGAGGATGATACGCTGTACTGAATTGAAGTTTGGAACCCATGGATTCAAGAAGAGATTTCCAAAATCTAGAAACAAATCTACTATCTCTGTCGGAAGTGATGGAGACGGGCTGGCCATGCTTACTAACGATCTCATCGATGAATAGTCTAGCGAGTGGTGCCATATGCATCATATTCCCAGTCTTCATCGGAAGGAAGTGCACAGACTTCGTAAGACGATCAACTATAACCCAAATCGCATTGTTCCCTCTCTTGGTATTAGGCAAACCGGAGACAAAATCCATAGTGATGTGCTCCCATTTCCACTCCGGAATCTCCAAAGGCTGTAACAAACCAGGAGGCTTCTGATGTTCTGCCTTGATCATCTGACAAGTCAAGCAACGAGACACAAAAGCTGCTATCTCTCTCTTCATATTATTCCACCAAAATCTATTCTTCAAGTTATGGTACATCTTCGTGCTACCCGAATGTATAGAGTATCTAGTATGGTGAGCTTCAGTCATAATTTCATTCTTCAAATCGTCAACATTCGGCACGCACAACCGGTCACGAAAATACAACACTCCATCAGAAATTCTGAAATCTGGACGTTCTGCAATCTAATCTACAATCTTGGCCAATTCTGGGTCTTGCAACTGACTATCTTTGATTTTTTGGATAAAGGTAGGCTCTGACACGGTCATATTTGTCAATAAGACACCTCTCCTCAAGTGTTGTACCTCCACTCCAAGTTCTTCCAACTGTTGGAGAACACTAACTCCTCTCAAACTAGCCATCACTGCTCACTTTCTGCTCAAAGCATCTGCTACAACATTCACTTTGCCCGAATGATACTTGATTGGGAAGTCCCCACGCGTGCACGTGGGCCAAAGCGGACAATTTCATGCTGAGTTGGGCGGGGCTGTGACAATTGGTATCAGAGCCGAGGACGGCTCTATTTCCGGTGGGGGAGAATGTGAGAACTTGGTTCGGGCGGCACCCTTAACCACGGGGCGGAGCGTGTCAACCACGGGCTTCAAACGGTGAGTCTCCGTTAGCCCGCATCAGAAATATCTAAGTCCTGACCCTGGGCTTATAAGTCAAACCCCGTATTAAATTAGCATGAGGCCTTTTAAAACCGTGCGGCCTCGGAAACCGTAAGAACTTCGTAGTTAAGCGTGCTCGGGCGGGAGCAGTACTAGGATGGGTGACCTCCTGGGAAGTCCCCGCACGTGCACGTGGGCCAAAGCGGACAATTTCATACTGAGTTGGGCGGGGCTGTGACACGGGACCGCGGTAGCAAACCGGTATCGGGAACCACAGGAGCGAGCCGGGTATCGGGACGGGACCACGGTTAATAAACCGAGTATCGGGATCCAAACTGCAGCTGGTGGGACGGGAGGGGGAATCTCCAAGTCAGTGGATCAGATTGACAAGGTTATCCAAGCTTAGTGGTGGCTGACGCATGGGTCACAAGCAGGAAAACAAAACAAATACATGTAACAAGACGGGGTGCTCATAAGTACAAAAGCATAACTGTATCGGTCGGGCATGTACGGGCTAGCAACAATGCTAAAAAACATGAATTTCAATACCGTCGGGCAAGTCTGGTCATAAAACACGAGATTTAAAATGTACAAGTGAAATTTGGTTCGCATTAAAGTATGAATGGATTCCTCATATTCTCCGGGTTAAGTGTTGAAAGTCCAAGATTTGAATCAATGTAAATAGGGTCCCGTATGTTAGGTTGATATGCATTTGGTACTCTTTAAGAATTGAAAACATTCCGGGGCCTTATACACATTGACAAATTTAAAAGACCTTAACAACAAATTCATAAAGGGATTTCTTTTTCCATCTAGTTCCATAAATTATTTAAAATAATTCCTTCAGGATTGGCTTGTCGGTCAACCCTTGGTTGGCTTGTCGGTACCCTGTCGGTCGACCGACAGACTAACCGTCGGTTAGCCGAGATAAAAAAAATGGGGAGGTATCGCTCTCTGGAATTGGGACCGAGAGGATGTCGGTCGGGTGTCGGTCGAGGTGTCGGTTGGGTGTCGGTCGACCGACACCTTGGCATCAGAAACTGCAGAGAATGCCGTTCTCTGGAAATGGAGCCGACGGTTCTGTCGGTCGACCGACGTCGAGTAGACGGTCCACCGACAGCGGACCTGCAAAACTTTTGACTGAATGCAGCTCACTGTTATTTGAGCCGACAGGTTGTCGGTTGGCTTTTGGTCGACCGACATGAGATGTCGTTCGGCCGACAGCTAACCTACAACAAACCGACGCTGCACAGTCAGTTCTGTTTCAAGTCAGATTTTCTGCTGTCTTTCTGCCCTTATTCACATACAACCTGGGCACCCTTCTTTGTACACTTTGAGGGTTTCAAAACCTCATTCAAGCCCATTTAATCTACCAACACAAACACCCCCAATCCTCTCCTTCCCATCCATATTCCACCTCATCCATTCTTCCATCAACTTCCATTCCATCCACATTCAACCAAAAGAAATCCATTCCAACATGAGTTAAAATTCCAATCCAATAAGCTATGACATTTTCAATATGCACAAGAGAGAAATAGACTAACAGTATGCATTTCCAAATCAATGTGAATCATGAGGAAAACATGAATAGTGAGAATGTGAAACATCAATGTATGAAGTAGAAAGCCACATTTTCAATAAAACAAGTAAATATCAAATCATCCACTTGCCTTAGGTCTTCTAACAAGCAAAATCCAAGCTCTAAACCAATTTTCCAAGCCAAGATCCAAGCTACAAGCAAAACCCCCAAAACAAAACCCTAAAATGGCAAAACCAAACCAAAACACAAAGAAAACCTCCAATAATCACAACAAAGCTTCTCAAAGGCTAGGTGAACACAAATCCAAAAGATTGCAAGGATCCCTTACTTGGAAGTTCTTCAAAAAGCAAGAGGTTGTTCAAGGGAAATCTTGAAAAGCTTGGTTTTCTTCAAAAATGGCATCAATGGGTAGCTCTTGTGAAGAGGAAGTCCAATCTTGGTTTAGCAATGGTTTAGTGGTGCATTGAGATGGAGAAAGCAAGAAAGAAATGGAGGAACTCATGGCTGCTGGGATTCATCTCTTAGCACATTAATTAGGGCAAGGAAGAAGAGAAGAGAAGAAGGATTCTCTTTAAATACCAAAGGTGAAGTGGGTCCCACAACTTAAAGTACTAGTCGGGCTAAAAACATGCATCTTGGGACCTCAAATGGATTCAACGAAGAAGGCAAAGTTGATCAACAAAATTTATAGTTTCCAAAAAGTATATATATCGCGGGTTTCGGGGACATCAAATTTTGGGTACAGATTTCATGTAAAAAGACTATTTTGCCCTCAATGCTAGGAAAATCTGGTTTCGGGGTTCCGGACGGCCACGGGTTCAATATGAAAGTTGTAGGGATCGACGAGACGAGTAAAACATGACACGAACAAAATCACAAGAATCTTGAATAATCCCCAAAGTCAATTCAAGACTAATAAAAAGGAACCCCCAAAGGGTCCCACTAAGCACAAGACACTTAGAACTCCCAAAAAGCTATAAAATAGCTATTCTAATCCAAGCTAGTCAAATTCTAATCACCATGCTTAGCACTAATACACAACTTAATTAGTACTAATCGAGTCACTCGGGTCGGGGTCTTACAATTAAAAACACAGATTTCTGGCCTCGTACACTGACGAGTTAAGTAAGAAAATCAAAGTAAACAATAAAACCACTCAAGATAAATCAAAATCACAATCAAAAAAGAAATCTATGCTTATCCTCCCATTCTTACACGTACACTCAGGGCCTCCCTGAGTGTGTCTGAATCAACAAACGCTCTCAAAATTCCCAAAACTAACACCAAGACTAAATGCTATTCTAATCCCACGAATACTAAACCTCTTAAAACTAAACACTCACTTAATTAACACTAATCGAGCTAGTTTGGGATGGGGTCTGACAGTGGGTAACATAACTTCTCCTATCTGGACTGTACAACTAGGGTAATAACTAGTACACACAACTTGTTTTCCTACTGGGGTTGCCACAGTCAAAATGTACTCAAGATCTCTACCATGTACATCAATCAATCTAGAAAATGCATGGGATATAAAAGAATGCGTAGAGCCAGGGTCAAACAATATCTCAGCTTCTCTCCCACTAACAAGAAGTGTACCTTCCACAACATTGCATGTTGCCTCTACATCAGCTCTGTTCACCGCATACACCTGTCCCCGTTGCTGTGGCCTGATTGGAGCTTGCTGCTGCCTACCTTGAGGAATATTTCTATTCTGTTGCGGTGGACGTTGATTCTACTGTTATCCTTGCTGACGGGCCTGTTGCTGATGTTGCTTGGGCCTATACTGTTGCTGCAGTGCCTGTTGCTGGAGTGGCCTTGCCTGATTCTGCACAACTATTGCATTTTGTGGTGATGCTGGATGCGGTGCTCCTTGAAGCTGCTGATTCTGCCTGTTTTGTCTTGGACAGTCCCTCATCTAATGGTTCATCGAACCTCATCTAAAGCTTGCTCCTGAGACTGTACGACATTGGGAACTCTCATGGTTCTTGCCACAATGCATACAGACTAGTTGCACATTCTGATCCTGTCGTTGCCTCTTGTTCTGATGATTCCTTTGTTGATGGTTCTGTGGTGGAGTCTGTCCTTGCCCATTGCCTTGAACTCTAAGGACCTTGTGGTGGAAGTTCTCGAACTTGTATGCTCTCTTGATTGCCTCTTCAAAAGTGACTCGTGGTATAACTCCCGTCGCATCTCTCTCGATGATGGGGTGAAGTCCTTTAAGGAACTTGGTTATCTTTTTCTCCACCGTGTCCACTAATTCGGGGGCATATCTTGAGAACCTCTCAAATTTCGTGAGGTATTCTTAAACAGTCGTATTGCCTTGGACAAGCTGTTGAAATTCCACCGCCTTTTGCCTCCAGATATGTGTGGGCACATATTTGTCACGAAAATGTATCTTGAAGTTTCGCCATGCAACTGCGTTAGCCATTGTCCTATACTCTTCCCTCACTGTTTTCCACCAGATGTCAGCCAACCCGGTGAATAGAGACGTTGCCAGTTTTACTCTCTCTCCTCCTATGCATCTGAAGACTTCAAAGATGTTCTCCGTATGGTCTAACCAATCATCTGCAGTCAAGGGATCTTCCGAGCCAACAAAATCCTTAGGTGCCCTCTTTCTGAATCTCTCAAACAATGCATTGGGATCATGCTCTCTCTGGTTAATGACAATTGCGGGTTGAGGCTGGATAAGTTCAGGTCTCCTCTGTAACACCTCTAACAACTGCCTTTGCATCTCTGCCAATTCTCTGGCATGATCCTCATCTTTCTTGAGCATTTGTTCCTGAAGTCTAGTCTGATTCTCATTGGCTTGACGCTGCTGGTCAAGCATAGCTTGTATCAACTGCTGAAATTGGTTTGGCACTGTATTGTTAACTCTTGTATTCTCAACTCTATCTTCTTCAATCGGTTCAGTAAAATCACTGAAGCTGCATCCTGCTAAAAATAGGCAAGGCTACTTCAAGCATCAGATTTTGTCAGAATCAGACAGAAACTGAAAGATCCTTCAAGGCAGCCAAAAGAGTGGTACACCTGAGGTTTCGGGCCATTCCGACATCGTTTGGCCTAACTTCACTGCTCCTATAGCTAAACAAGCGCTCCCGGCGGCGACATCATCGAAGACACCAAAACTTTGATCAAAGCCTACGAATGACTCCAGAATGTCTTCAAAGGGCTCCATGCCAAATTTCAAGTCAACCCGACAATGTTTGACCCTCCATCAACGCTCGAGCAGTAAAATCAAGCCTCCCGGCGGCGGGAACCACCGAAGTCATCACTATGAAACAAAGTACATGAATGGCTTCAACATGCTTCCAAAAGGCTGCACGTCGAATTTCAGGTCATTCCGACAACGTTTGACCAGGTTTCGATGCTCCGAGAGAAAATCAAGCCTACTGGCGGCTGAGCAAACCGGGACCATGACATCCAAAACGGAGCTGATGGAACGTCTCAAAATGACTCCAATAGGCTCCTCATCAAATTTTAGGTTAATCGGACATCGTTTGACCACATATCAAAGCTCGGCATTTTCCCCGCAGCAAAATCAAGTCAAGCATTGATGGGACCCCAAACGGCTTCAAAACTCAAATAAGAGCTCATGGTTGGTCCTATCCACTGCTCAAGAAGCTTCACCTCAATTTTCAGGTCATTCCGACATCGTTTGACCTAGTTTCGACTCTTGACGGAAAATCGGCTACAAAGTCTTCGGCTTTCCTGAAAAATGGGAAACTTTGTGCTCTGATTTCGCGCGGGTTCTCATCAAGATTTCTCCAAGAAAATCAAGTTCAATAATTGAGGAAAAATTTCAAGAAAAATACAGAAGAAAAAAGGAACGAAAAAGACGAAAAACGGCCGAAAACGACGCTCGGCGACCAAACGGGCCAAAGCCCTATGGTCGCCAGCGACCTTGGCCCAGGGTCGCCGGCGACCTTGGCCCAGGGTCGCCGGTGACCCTGGGATCCGAGTCGCCGGATTTTGCACCAAATTGCCTGTTTTTCAATCCTCTTCGCGTTCCGAGTATTCCTGCCTCTGTGATTTTCTGAAAATCCAATGTTTGATGCTTGAAAACGACTGATCTTCACCGACATCTCGGATCCGCCGTCAAAAGTATGAAATCATCACCGATCACCTCAAGATCGCCAACCGGCTGACCAAGAAAGTATCCTTTTTGTCCTACCGATCGTGACATCGACAAGACAGATGTCACCGGCCCACCAACATCAATCAATGTCTGAGATTGCACTGCAATCCGACATCAAACAATGCGTGGATCCACCTGTGATGATCGCAAGAAGAATCTCAAAAGGCGCAGCGCGGCCCGCGACTCTTCACGTGCCTTGGCAACCACTTAATGACGTTAATTGACCCGTTTATGACAACTTAATGCGGTCATTAACTCATTATTTTGGACGGCCCAATCAGATTCAAGCATTTGGGAGTTACAAATCCAAGCAATCATGGCATTTAACCCATGAAACTCCCATCTTCATGAAGCTTAAAGGGAATTTAATGCCCACTACCTTCATCGGCCAATTACAAGCCATGAAAAAGGAGTTATAAAATCAACTTGTAACTCCTCATCAATTCTCTCATCATGGCTATCAATGCTCATAATCACCTCATGGCTATCAAAGGCCTATTAAAGGAGATCCATTTCCAAGAGAGAGACATCTATCGGCAAATCGATACACACATCGACTTGAAATTCTGCATTTATCCCAAAGATATCCAGACGAAGTCCTGTTCCTCTGCTGCAAGAAGCACCACAAGGTGATCAACGTCCATTCGGGGGCCATCCCCCCAAGGTCCCCTCCTTCTCCAACATGGCCTAAACGCGGCTTTTCAGCCCGTTTACTTGGTTTTTCATTGGATATAAGACCTCCTCTTGGTCCTTGTCCTTTAAAAAACTGAGGTTAGGAGCCAAGCCGAAGAATCAAAGCATCAATCGTTCTCATTTGAAGGACAATGGCGAAGTCCATACATGACTTGCGACCGTCGATCTCAATGTGTCCCCACAATCTCCTGAGAAGTTAGATCCATTTTCTTACTTTTCTATTGTAGTTTGTATTTCTTAAAGAAACAAAAAAGAAATCACAATTCTTGTCTTTCATATTTGATGAGTTTTGTAAAATCGCCTTTCACGGCAAAATCGCCTTGCACGGCAAACAAACAAAAACGCCTCCTACGGCATTCTCAAAAAACAAACTTGTCTCTTTTCTTAATATTTATGCAATTTGAAAAGTTAGAAAAAAGAATTGATTTCCTTTCTATTTGTGAAGGTGAATCTCCGGATTATAACCATTCCAAATTCCAAGTAGAAAGTAAATCTGGCATACCCGTACAAAAAATGTTGATACCCGCGATTTTCCCTCCTCCGCCGAGACCCAGGTCAGCCCCCGGGGTGCGGAAGGAGAGGACGGAAGATTTCTGAGGGTCCATCAAGTTGGCATACCCGGTGGGACTCGTTGACTTGAGAACGTGATGCTTTGATCCCTTGGCTCCTTTCTAATTGGTGGCCTATGTTGCATTTTGCATCTAAAAAAAAAAAAAACATGAGATGAGATTTCAATTGTTCTTTCTCACTTCAAAAAAAAACAAATCTGATCTCCTTTTCTTAAAAACTAAACTTTGAGAAATTTTGAACTTTCCCTCTTCGAACTTGATAGCTCACAGAAATGTTCGCAGCTATCGATCATATCGAGGATTGGGCCATCTTTTCTCTTTGATGAGTCCAATTGGGATTTCAAAAAAAAAAAAAAAAAAACACCTTCATTTCAAATTCTTTCAAAAAAAATGATCTCTTTTTCTCAAGATTCAACTTTGAGAAATTTTGATCATCTCCTCTTTGAACTTGATAGCTCACAGAAATGTTAGCAGCTATCGTTCATAAAGGGGATTGGGCAATCTTTTCTCTTTGATGAGTCCAATTGGGATTTTAAAAAAATTATAATTTCAAAAAAAAAAATCAGTTTTCTTTCTTTTGGGCTCAAAATTGAGAAATCTTGGTTCTTTCCCTTTCGGATTTAACGCTCGCAGAAATGTTGAGTTGTGGTTCGGATTAGAACACCACTTGTTCTCTTTAATGAGCTCATTAGAAATCTTTCAAAAAAAAAAAAAAAACCACTAAGGTTGCATCAATTGCGCTCTTTGACTAAAGTGGATTCAAGAAAAGCCTTGTCCAGAGTGTGGAGACAGTTAGATTGTTCGAGGCAAGGGTCCTCCAAAAAACAAACAAAATCCTCATGAGCCAGCTTGCTCCTACAAGCCCAAAATCAAATCCTGCATTGTTAGGCCTACGCGAAAACATGCTGAAGCCTGCACTCCTGCGAGTCGACCCTTCATCTCAATAGAGGCCGAGCTCGCAAAATTCATATCTTCACTGCGACAGATAAAGGACCGCGTCCAGATTCTGTCCTTGACAAGCTTCAAAGAAGACAAACTTGGCTGCTGCGCACAAGGAACTACATCCTTCATCGCCAGAGCCCAGCCAGAGCTGACTGAAGCTCAAATTACTCGTCGTATGCGTCGCCGTGCAACATATCGACAAAAGGGACTTGAGAAACAAAGAACTCAGTGTTCTAATCTCCATGTCTCAAATAAATGGGTTGAAAAAGAAAGACCCGACCAATTCGTTGCTGTTCATATGGTTGGCAAAACCAGAAAACGCCAGAAGTCAGCAACCAAAATCAGTGTTAGACGTCCGGTGACTCGCAGCGTCTCCAGGACACGAACACATCTAGAAGAATCCTCTACTCCTCCAAGCCAAGGACACCGGAGTAATCACTCCTCAGATTCTTCATCCAGAAGAATGAGCCCCAGCTCAGTCACCAGGACGATTTCTTTGTTCGAATCCCGAGGGATGAACGTCTTGGCTATAAGTTCTGAGCCGCCTCCACAACATGATGATGTAACTACACGCATCTAGCAGTTGGAGCAAGGACAACAGAGAATTGAGGCTCTGATGAAAAACCTTATTCTCACTCTACAGCGTCCACCACCGAACAATGAAACCCCTTCGAATCATGAAGATGATGAGGGCAATGCAGAAAACAATGAGTCTCGTGCCCTTACCAAAAAGGATGTGGACGATATCCTCACAAAAGCAAAAGAAGAGGATACATTGAAGGAACATGGGATCAAGCCACTCTACCCTTTATGGATGGACTCGGTTCCGTTCCCTGCAAAATTCAAGCAACCTACTCTCCATACATATACTGGGAAAGGTTCAGCCAGACAGCATGTCATCCATTTCAAGATCCTGACGGGAGCCATTGCGGATCAAGATGCCCTCAAGATTCGCCTCTTTGCAAGTACCCTAAAAGGTACAGCCTTTGATTGGTACTCCACTCTACCGAAGAACTCCATCCAGAACTGGGCTATGCTCGAGACACGCTTCCTGACCCACTTCCAAGGTGAGGATCATCCTGTTACTATGGCTCAACTCTGCAGCCTAAAACAGGGAGATAATGAGTCAACATACGACTTCATTCACAAATGGAAGGCAATGGCGTACAAATGCTCAGATGTACTGCCACAAGCGTCGCTAGTCGACATCCGCCGTAACAATATGAGAGCAAAAATTCACTCCATGATCATCGGCAACAAATCAAAGAACCTGAGAGAACTTCTCGAAGCTTCCATGGAAGCTGAAATGGTGATCAAAGACCTCAACAGTCAGAAATCATCAAAGAAAGAGCCGATTGCTGTTACAACCTCAAAACCAAAGAAAAATGAAGTTCTCAATGTGCAGACTAAATCAGCTCCTCAGCAACCAAAGAAACCTGAAAACAAAACTGCAGGTAAACGACCTGAACTCTCTGATGCCTTCAAAGAACATGTATAAAAGAAATATCCGTTCGATGAAGATGTTGAAGAAATCTTTGAGGCTCTCCTAGCAAATGGCAAACTCATTTTGCCAGAGCCCAAAAGACCGGGAGATGTTGGCAAAACCAATGATCCCCGATACTGTCCATACCATCAGATGATCTCACATCCTCTCAATCAATGCTTCGTTGTGAGAGAGAAGATCAATGAGATGTGGAAAAACGGAGTCATAACCTTTGATAAAAACTATGGCCCCGCCTCTGTCAACATGGTGTCATGTTGGCAAACTTCAAAGTCACCGAAGGAGAAAATCATTACTTCATTCAAGGTGATAAAAATGGCTCAGGCGTCCCAAGAATCGATTCCCTATCCAACATCAGATGGACAACCTATATGGGTGCATCCCGATCTCCTAGATGATGAAAATTGGGAGATTGTCAAAACAAAGCCGACCTCTCAGCAGCGAAGGCAAGCCAAGAGACAACTCCGCAAGCTCAAACAGCAGCAGAATTCTCAACCAAAACAAAAAGTCCTTGAAAAAGCAGAAACTTCTTCCAATGCTTCACTAGGGACGACGGAAGAATCTCTTCCCAACACTTCAAAGGCGGTAAGAAAATTCACCCTTGATGATTTCATGCCACCTCTATACAAAAATGAAAATGTGCAGGGGGCATCATACTCTTGCAACTCGGTAGTTGGATTCTCCATGAATGGATACGAGTCCAGTGATACTGCCAGTGATATCGATGAGTGGGAAGAATCCCTTGAAACAGTAGAATACCTCTCCGACGAGGAATGGATTCCCGAGTCTCATCTTATGCCAGTAATCTGGTATAACCCATTACAGCCACAAGGATCCTGGTCCGATGACGAAGAAGACCAGGACCCTGTTCAAGAAAATGATGTCGATCCAACACCAAACAATGCTCCGATGGAACCCAACATTGGTGAACCACGAGGAGCGGGTAACGAAGAAGATTTGGCTCCTATGCCTGATCTTGAGGAATATACAAGAATCTTGCAACATCTTGTTATAGAGGAGAAGCAGGATCGCATCAATGATCTTCGTCATGATCCAGAACCAGAATTCCCTGAAAATCAACGGGAACTTTCTCCCTTAACTCCTGAAAATGGAGAAAACAATTGGATCGATGATCCTCTTATATCTGAGGATGAGTCCGATTCCCAACAGTCTACACTGGGGGCATCTCCTGTCCGGATGACCTGCAATGCGATAGCTCAGGACGATAGTGCCTCTGAAGCTTCCGAAGACACGTACACCCCAACCGGTAATGTATCATCTGGAGCTACATTTTCTCAAGTGACTTCCACTGAGATATCATCCTCTCAGCCCTCGTCTCCTGAAGCTGTGACATCGGAACTCAAGCCTCTCCCGATTGATCATCTTGAAGAAACTCCTGCCAATGAAATCTTATTCATTGAAAGCCCAGTTGATTGGTCCCAGATGCCCGATCTCATAGACGATGTCTAGACTAATACAGAAAAGTTGTTGGATGCTGTTCAGGACTTGTTCCCGGAAATTGCTCCGTGCAACACAATTACTGAAGACACCAATATTGTTACAAAGACGTCTTCAGCAAAGGATCAACCCTTTGATCCCGAGAGTGATCTTCCAAAAGAAGACCTTTCTCTAGAAGCTCTTGAAGTTGGTAGAGGTACCCGTTCTGGCCGGGATTACCACAAGAATTACAACCAACCTTCTTCTTCTTATGTAAATCCTTCGGGAAATCAAGTTGTAAGCGCCCCAAGTGGCAATAATAATGAAAATGCAGGCCCAAAGGAGGATTTCAAGTACGACTTGATTGAGCACTTCAAACACATACCTACACGTATGCACATCCTTGACTTATTACGAATGTCTCCACAAACTCGTGATAGTCTCATTTCATAATTACAAAGGCTGAATGCGGATGTCGACAAACACGCCCCACAAGTCCTACAAATTGAAATGGACTACAGGGTCAAAAAATCAAATACTCCCCCAAAAGGAGAAAAGAAGAAAACTAAGGGATCAAGCAATGAATGCCTCTCGGTGCAAAAAGCAGCAAGTGCAACAATTGCCTTCGACAAGGATGACCTCCTGCTAGGCGAGACAAAGCACAACCGACCCTTGTACTTTACGGGGTATGTCAAAGAAATACCAGTACATAGAGTTCAGATCGATCCAGGTTTTGCACTCAACCTTATTTCTACTTCGGCACTCGAAGAGCTGGGCATCCCACCTAGCAAGCTGAGTCACAAGTCTATATCCATCTTCGGATATGACGGCAGCGCTCAAAGGCCTATCGGCAAAATCAGGTTCAAATTGCAAATCGGTGATCTTATTTCTGAAGTCACCGTGTATACAATAAGGACCCCTTCATGTTACAATATACTCCTTGGACGCCCTTGGATACATGAGAATGGTGTCGTCCCTTCAACTCTACATCAGTGCATCAAGTTCATTGGCAACGATGGCTTGATACATCGAGTGTTTGCAGACAAAAAGCCCTTCAAAGGCAGAGATGTCCATTTTGCAGATGCTCAAATGTATAAAGATGAAAAAAAAAGAACAGGAGGAAGAAACAATTCACTTTGCTGACAGCCTCCAGAAAGATAAAGGCAAGGCTCCTCAGCAATCACCGGCGGTAAACAAACCCTCCACCAAACTCGAAGTAAGTGGTCAAGCTCCCTTCGTCGTCTCCTTCAAATCTCCAAAGCCTTTGGTAATATCTACCATAGTAAAGAAGACAAAACAAAAGGCTGGGGGCAAGTTCACTGTCACTTTGTGTCTATTATGCATGACACAGACTCGGAGTCAGAGTCAGAAGATGACACAGCAGCAAAGGCCAAGCTCTGGCAGACTTCCTCGCAGAGCATCCACTGCCTAAAGATTCTCCACTCAGGGATGATCTCCCAGACGAATTTGTCTACAATGTGGAAACTTCCTATCAAATGCTTCCTGGGACATGTACTTTGACGGTGCAACCAGGACAAATGAAAAAGGAAAGCAAATATCGGGAATCGGCATCCTCTTTGTCGACCCCGACAAATACATGATTCCACATGCCTTCGCGCTGCTGGAACCATGTTCAAACAATGCAGCTGAGTACTAAGCCCTGATTGTAGGATTGGAACTCGCCCTCGAATCCGGCATCACCATGTTGGAAGCTTTTGGGGACTCTCAACTGATCGTCAACTAGATGAATCAGAAATATGAAGTCAAGAAGCCTGATTTGCTACCTTACTACAACAAGGCGCAGTCGCTTCGACAAAAATTCAACATCTGTCACATCACCCACATCCTCAGAGGTGAAAACATCCGTGCAGATGCCCTGGCCGGACTCGCCGCATCCATGGCAATCCAAGAAAGGGAAAACATGCAAGTCACAGTGTGTCAAAGAAGGATTCTCCCTCCTCTCAACACACACCAAGCAGTTGTTGAATGGTACCAAGTGGTTGGAAGTCGGATGTCCATCCTCAAACCTCCGATTGGCGACTGGAGAGATCCGTTCATTGATTACATCATGTTCGGAATCCTACCTGAAGATCCAAAAGATCGGGTAAGCATCCAAAGACGATCCCCGAACTTTCATTTGGATATACCTTCAAAAGCACTTTACAGAAAATCCTTCTACGAAGTACTCCTACGCTGCTTATCACAATAAGAGGCTGAGGAAACTCTCAAAAAAGTACATACTGGTCTTTGTGGAGCCCATCAGGCTGGTCCTAAGCTCTACAACCAGATAAAAAGGCTAGGTTACTATTGGCCTACCATGGTAGCTGATGCAATACAATTTGCCAAGCACTGCCAAAAATGCCAGATTCACGGAGATTATGTCCACATGCCTCCAGAATGGCTACATCCAATAGCAATCTCGTGGCCTTTCGAAGCCTGGGGTATGGACATCATTGGTCCTATCTCTCCCCCATCAAGCAAAGGTCATCACTTCATCTTCGTCGCTACGGATTATTTCTCCAAGTGGTCAGTAGCATTTGCGCTCAGCGAAATGAAGACCTCATCAATCCTTCAATTCTTGCGCACCAACATTATTTGTCGCTTCGGCATACCTAAAAGATTCGTCCATGATAACGGACCATAATTCCAGGATCACAGATTCTACAGGTTCTGCGACAAGTACAAAATCCAAAGTTGTCCTTCGACTCCATATAATTCAGCAGCGAACGGACTAGCAGAAGCCTTCAACACAACACTCTGCAAAATTCTCAAGAAAATGGTCTCTAGTCATAAAAGAGACTGGGGCAACAAACTACCAGAAGCTTTGTGGGCCTATCGAACCACTGTTCGAGGACCAACCCATAGCACACCATTCTCTTTGGTCTATGGATGTGAAGTTGTTGTCCCTTTGGAAGTACAAATTCCTTCCTTAAGGGTATCTTCGCAAAATGACATGACGCAAGAAAGCAATGTCAAATTGAGACTCCAAGAGTTGGATAATCTCGATGAAAGACGACTCGAAGCTCTACAAAGCATTGAGTTGTACCAACCACGCATGGCAGAATCTTTCGACAAGAAGGTCAGGCAACGCGCCTACAAAAAGGGTGACTTGGTTCTTGCAGTAAAAAGAGCCATAGTCTTTGTCCACAAATCCAAAGGCAAATTTGAACCAAAATGGGAGGGACCCTTCGTCATCGACAAAGTCTTCTCCAATGGCGTATACGCTCTTCTAAACATGGAAGGGGACAGATGTATGATGCCCATCAACAGTAAGTTCTTGAAGCGGTACTATCCTTGAAGACTTCCTCAAACGGGTCAGAGCGATATCTACACGGCCAAAAAGCCTATTTCCAAGGTACTTGCTCGTCAAACCCACCCCTTTTGAAATTTTCATCTTTATGTTGAAGTTTCCAAAAAAAAACTCTATCAAAACAATGTGTACTTTCATCGTTTCATTGTTAAAAAAAAAAATCAAAATCCAAAAAATCCAAGTTTAGGAGCTTCTTCCCAGACTTGACCAAAATTTTCGATCTTTGAACCCAAAAATTCATAGTTTGAAACAAAAACCAGGACTCATGAACTTTCACCCTAGTTCGCCCCGGCTTTTACAACAAAAATGGTTTTAAGTCAAAATTTATGACCCTCGTGTCTTTGAACAAAAAAAAAATGGTTTGTTAGAAACTACGGGGAAGCGACATTCAGTCGATACTCGCAAAACCCAAAAACCGGAAGGATGCGAACCCCATTTGATACTTCCAAAAACCCAAAAAACCCGAAGGATGCGAACCCCATTCGATACTTCCAAAGCAAAAAAAAAAAAAAAACTGCGGGGAAGCGACATTCAGTCGATACACGCAAAACCCAAAAAATCGCAAGGAAGCGAACCCCATTCGATACTTGCAAAACCTCAAATTTCAAATTCGTGGAGACGCAATATTCCAATTGATATCCACAACCCAAATTTCAAATGGTTCGAGAAAACCTCAAATTTCAAAAATCGCGGGGAAATGACATCAATTCAGTACTCGCAAAACCAAAAGTTTTGGGAAAAGCAGGGAAGCGACGCTTAGTCAATATTTGCACCCCAATCTGCGAGGAAGCGACATTCCATCGATACTCGCAAACACAGCCCGCGAGGAAGTGACATTCCATCAATACTCGCAAACCGAATGAGTAAGGAAGCGACATTCCATCGATACTTGCAAGACCATTCACTGGGGAGGCGACATTTAGTCGATACCTGCATTTTGAAAACCAAATCCGGCTATAAAACGCCAAAAATTGGCTATAAACGCCAAAATCCGGCTATAAACGCCAAAATCCAGCTATAAACGCCAAATTCGGCTATAAATGCCAAAACAAAAAAAAATTCGGTTATAAACGCCAAAATCGGCTTTCATGCCAACAAAACAAAACTTGGTTTTAAAAAATCTGGCTCCTATGCCAAAACAAAACAAAAAAAAAACTTCGGCTTTCATGCCATCTTAAAATTCGACTCCTATGTCATTCCAAAAATCGGCTTTCACGCCATCCAAAAACCTTCGCTTTCATGCCACAAACAGAAAAAACCATGTCTCTCATGCCACAAAAAAAAAAAAAAAAAACATTGGCTCTAATGCCATCTCAAAATTTTTGGCTCCCATGCCACAAAACAAATTTTGGCTCTTACACCACAAAATTAGGCTTCCATGCCACCAAAATTTCGCTTTTCAAGCCATCAAAAACCAGGCTTTTTGCCACAAATTTGGCTTTCATGCCCAAAACAACTCTTTGACAAAAGATTTTCACAAAATGACAAACCTTTTGATCAAATTCTCAAACAAACATTCCCATCAGCTTTTACCAAAAAAAAAAATTTTTGTTAAGTGAAAAGAAGGGGATAAAAAAATGTAGTACCAAAATTGTTTATACATGGAGGTACCAAAAAAAAGAAGAAGAAAAAAGAGTTTGTGATAACTCAGGAGCTCAATCTAGCATGGTCTTCAACCAAAGGTTCAACTCCTTAAGCAGACCCTTGCCCTTAACTTCCAAAGTTTTTAGGCCACGCTTCTTCAAAATGCTCCCATAAAACGCGGCCGAATGCCGCGACCCATCTGCAGCACGAGGAAGATCTTCCCAGAGGACTTGCCACTGCTCATGCTCTTGAGTCTTCCTCTGGACATTACCTTCAGCTTCCTCATCCTGGCGAATGAGGGTCCCTTCTTTGTCACGAGCCTCCACAATGGCGGTCCATTTGGCAGCGGCTTCTTCCTCCAAAAGCTCAAGACGCTGCCTAGCCTCGACAACCTCCTTATCAAGGCGGTCTAAGTCTTGCTTCAGCCCCATAATGGATAACTCGGTAACGTTCTTCTCCCCAACGATCTGCCTCCGAGCCTTCATGACCTCAGTCAGCTTAGCTTTGACTTTGCTGGATGGATTTATGAACATCTCATCAAAGAAGTCACCATCTGGGAAACTCTTGGTCTCAGTCCATTTGTTCCCTAAGGCGATGACCTCCTCAACAAAATCTTTGGCGCTTGCAATGTCCAGACTGACTTCTTTGCTATCAGCAAGGATGTCATGCACATGCTTGATCATGCCAAAACCAGCTTTCAAGTGACTTGAAGAAAGAGTCTCAACCCATGAGCTCAAGATAGTCTTCAACACCTTCCTTGCATACTGAAGGTGCGATGCAGATGAGTATTCGCCGTGCTCTGGTGCCCGACTGCCCACGTCATGCTCCATTGGAAGAGTAATCAATAAACTCTTTCCAACTGAAGAAGCTGACTCATTGAAGGAAGCAGAAGCCCCTACTTCTGCATCAGCCGCAGGTATTCCCTGTTTTGGCTCTGAGGAAGACGGAGGAAACTCTTCTGCTACTTCACAATCTATCAAGGAAAAGACAAAAAGGTATGAATATAATCTTGTCCTTGTCAAAAATATATCAAGATTATTATTGCAAAAATACCTACTTCGACAACCGGCGGAGTACTCTCTGCCTCTCTGAGCACATCCGAAGCATCGTCAAAAGTTGCGTCCATGGATGGCTCGAAATCGTCAGAATCCTCTGGCAAGTCAGCTACATGTTAGCAAATGACAGCACAAACAAAAAGAAAAAAAAAAGAAGCCAAAACAATCATACCAGGTGAAGGTTCTGGAACCACTCCAGACTCCCTGGGCTCTTCCTTAGATGCCACAACTGGATCCGTTATCGCCTCATCGGCAGGAACCTCGGGCATCACCAGGTCATCATCCTCTGAAAAAAAAAAAAAAAAAAAAACACAAGCAGCAGAAAAAAAAAAGAAAAGGAAAAACGCTGAAAAAAAAAAAGGAATCAGCGTGCAAAAAGAGGAAAACAGAAAAAAAAAAAAAAAAAAACCGCTGACAAAAAAAAATCAGCATGAAAACAGAAAAAAAAGGGAAAAATCGCTGACAAAAAAAAAAGAAGTCAGCGTGTGGAAAAAATAAAACATATACACGGTGAAAAAAAAAAAAGAAAACCATGAAAAGAAGAGAAAAAAAAAAAGAAGAAGAAGCACGAAAAAAAAAAAGGGAAAACGTGCTTGAAAAAAAAAAGAAAAGAAAAGAAAAAGAAGAAGAGAAGAAAAAAAAATGAAGAAGCTACTTCTACAATGGAGATTCTTGTGGAGGAAGAAAACTTACTTGAAGCCATTGATGGAGAAGAAGAAGAAAAGCTTGAAGATCCTTGAAGAAGAAAAAAAACACTTCTAATCTTGGAGAGTACTCTTGAAGATTTCTTGCAAAAAGAAAAGCAATGGAGCAAAAGAAACAACCCTCTTGCTTTTATAGAAGAGAGCAAGCCAAAAGAGGAAACAAGGAGAAAGCAAAGAGGTAAGTACTAAAATTTAGTTACTTTCCCAAAAGAGAGATATTTTGAGAGAATCTTTCTACAAGAAGAAAACTTGAGAAATTCTCTCCAACTAAGGATATTTTTAGATATTCTCTACACAAAAGAGATATTTTTAGATATTCTCTACAAATATGACACCATGTGAGATCTATGCCATCTTCAAAGCCTAAGGTCCCATGGGTTAGCCCATATGAGCCAGGTTTGACCACCTAGGCACTAAAAGTGGCTTTTAGTCAAAATATTCCTCTTACCAAGAGCAAAAACGTCCCATGCCTCTTTTGAGTTGATGGGACCATTCAAAAAAAAGTGAAAAGAAGGCCTCATGAGTTTCCAAAAATCAAACCATCCAACCTCATGAACCAAATTGAGCCAAAATCTTGAAATTGACATGTCACAAAGCCAAATTCCGGTCCCCTAGCTCGCCACATACAGCTTGTTAGGTCACAAGACCAAAACCAAACCAAAACCAAAAACCCAAATCTGACCCCCCAACCTGCCACATACAGCTTGTTGGGTCACAAGGTCAAAATCAAAATCAAACCCTGACCCCCTAACCTGCCACATACAGCTTGTTAGGTCACAAGGTCAAAAACCAAAATCCAAAACCCAAACACCCCATGTCATTTTCAAAACTTTGCCTTGAGATGGTACGTGATCCCTCTCACTACCATAAAATTCCCCCGGAACTCAGAAGCCTATTAAAAAAAAAAAAAAAGCTCAAGACTCTTGGTCAAATTGGAATCTCTCCTCTAAGTTTCTCTTCGAGGCACATCGACTCCAAAAAGCTACTCGTCGCTGTACGTCGAGGGGGCATTTATTGACACAAAAAAAGTCACTATGTCTCCTCAACATCAAGAAGCCTCGTGAAGCTGCATCCTGCTAAAAATAGGCAAGTCTACTTCAATCATCAGATTTTGTCGGAATCAAACAGAAACTGAAAGATCCTTCAAGGCAGCCAAAAGAGGGGTACACCTGAGGTTTCGGGCCATTCCGACATCGTTTGGCCGAACTTCACTACTCCGATAGCTAAACAAGCGCTCCTGGCGGCGACATCATCGACGACACCAAAACTTCGATCAGAGCCTACGGATGACTCAAGAATGTCTTCAAAGGGCTCCATGCCAAATTTCAAGTCAAACCGACAATGTTTGACCCTCCATCAACGTTCGAGCAGTAAAATCAAGCCTCCCGGCGGCGGGAACCACCGAAGTCATCACTCAGGAAACAAAGTACATGAATGGCTTCAACATGCTTCCAAAAGGCTGCATGTCAAATTTCAGGTCATTCCGACAACGTTTGACCAGGTTTCGATGCTCCGAGAGAAAATCAAGCATACCGGCAGTGGAGCAACCCGGGACCATGACATCCAAAACGGAGCTGATGGAACGTCTCAAAATGACTCCAATAGGCTCCTCGTCAAATTTCAGGTTAATCGAACATCGTTTGACCACATATCAAAGCTCGGCATTTTCCCCGCAGCAAAATCAAGTCAAACATTGATGGGACCCCAAACGGCTTCAAAACTCAAATAAAAGCTCATGGTTGGTCCTATTCACTGCTCACGAAGCTTCACCTCAGTTTTCAGGTCATTCCGACATCGTTTGACCTAGTTTCGACTCTTGACGGAAAATCGGCTACAAAATCTTCAGCTTTCCCGAAAAATGGGAAACTTTGTGCTCCGATTTCGCGCGGGTTCTCGTCAAGATTTCTCCAAGAAAATCAAATCAATAATTGAGGAAAAATGTCAAGAAAAATACAAAAGAAAAAAGGAACGAAAAAAAGATGAAAAACGGCCGAAAACGACGCTCGGCGACCAAATGGGCCAAAGCCCAAGGTCGCTGGCGACCCTGGCCCAGGGTCGCCCGGCGACCCTGCAAATCCGGGTCGCCGAATTTTCCACCAAATTGCCCGTTTTTCGATCCTCTTCGCGTTTCGCATTCCTGCCTCTGTGATTTTCTGAAAATCCAATGTATTATGCTTGAAAACGATTGATCTTCACCGACATCGCGGATCCGCCGTCAAAAGCATGAAATCATCACCGATCACCTCAAGATCGCCAACCGGCTGACCAAGAAAGTATACTTTCTGTCCGATCAATCGTGAAATCGACAAGACAGATGTCACCGGCCCACCAACATCAATCAATGTCTGAGATTGCACTGCAATCCGACATAAAAAAATGCGTGGATCCACCTGTGATGATCGCAAGAAGAATCTCAAAAGCCGCAGCGCGGCCCGCGACTCTTCACATGCCTTGGCAACCACTTAATGACGTTAATTGACCCGTTATGACAACTTAATGCGGTCATTAACTCATTATTTTGGACTGCCCAATCAGATTCAAGCATTTGGAAGTTACAAATCCAAGCAATCATGGCATTTAACCCATGAAACTCCTATCGTCATGAAGCTTAAAGGGAATAAATGCCCACTACCTTCATCGGCCAATCATAAGCCATGAAAAAGGAGTTACAAAATCAACTTGTAACTCCTCATCAATTCTCTCATCATGGCTATCACTGGTCATAATCACCTCATGGTTATCAAAGGCCTATTAAAAGAGATCCATTTCCAAGAGAGAGACATCTATCGGCAAATTGATACACACATCGACTTGAAATTCTGTATTTCTCCCAAAGAAATCCAGACGAAGTCCTGCTGCTCTGCTGCAAGAAGCACCACAAGGTGATCAACGTCCCTTCGGGGCCATCCCCCCAAGGTCCCCTCCTTCTCCAACATGGACTAAACGCGGCTTTTCAGCCGGTTACTTGGTTTTTCATTGGATATAGGACCTCCTCTTAGTCCTTGTCCTTTAAAAAAATGAGGTTAGGAGCCAAGCCGAAGAATCAAAGAATCAACCGTTCTCATTTGAAGGACGATGGCGAAGTCCATACATGACTTGCGACCGTCGATCTCAACGTGTCCCCACAATCTCCTGAGAAGTTAGATGGCTTTTCTTACTTTTCTATTGTAGTTTGTATTTCTTAAAGAGACAAAAAAGAAATCACAATTCTTGTCTTTCATATTTGATGAGTTTTGTAAAATCGCCTTTCACGGTGAAATCGCCTTTCACGGCAAACAAACAAAAACGCCTCCTACGGCATTCTCAAAAAACAAACTTGTCTCTTTTCTTAATATTTATGCAATTTGAAAAGTTAGAAAAAGGGATTGATTTCCTTTCTATTTGTGAAGGTGAATCTCCGGATTATCACCATTCCAAATTCCAAGTAGAAAGTAAATCTGGCATACCCGTACAAAAAATGTTGATACCCGCGATTTTCCTTCCTCCGTCGAGACCCAGGTCAGCCCCCAGGGTGCGGAAGGAGAGGACGGAAGATTCCCGAGGGTCCATCACACAGGGTGAGGAGAAGAGATGCATGGACACACGAGAAGGTTTTGGTTGTTGGGGGTTTTATCCATTTTATGAAGACTCTTGAACTTCTTCTTCTTTTTTTTTTTTTTTTTCATGCGGGGTGGGGGGTTCGAACCCAATACTTGTTTGACGGAAAAGACCAATATGATACAGTCTGCTGCAACGGGTATTCTTTCAAATTCCAGACATTTTGGTATTCTTTATTTTCCCACCTCAACAGGTGTTCAAATCTTGGTACAAAAATAAGCATATTTTCATACCATTTACGCATATGATTTACACACAAGATGCGTAAATAATTGTAGACAAACATGACTGATGCGTAAATATTACAAATATTTTCCATTTACATATGTAAATTCTTCTAAACAAACGACCCCTAATGTAGGAAAATGGAATTTTTTTTTACGGAAAACTCATTTTTTATGTGTTTGGTTTGGAACAATTTTGCAGAAACACTTTCCTGCCTTGTGAGTATTTTCCTTCCTAATGTTGAAAATTGATTTCCTATATAGCGGGTGTGGAAAATGGGTTTCCTCGGAAAACTTCTCCCTCCTATATAATCTCATTTCCTTACTCTTTTCCATTTAAACCCATTTCAGTATTTTTATTTCTTTAAATAATTTATCATTTGATGTTAAATAAATTATACGCATGTTATGTTATTTTTCTTCGAAAAATTGTAGCACCAAATAGGAAATTTGGTTTTCTATAAGGAATCAATAGTAGCACCAAACAACATTAGCACCAACTCAGCGAGGAAAAAAATTCGCACCAAACATCAATTTCTAAACTCCACGAAAATACTTTTCCGTGGTTTCCATTTCTATGGAATTTGCTAACGTGACAATCTCCCTTTTCTACGGAAAGGGTGTGTACACAAATGTGCCCTATATGTTCCAACTGAGCATTTAGAACCAGGACAATTATAACATATCTTAAATATATTTTAGGGGCACCATAGCTTGAGTCATATTAGTATTTGATCGAGAGTCTAGTCAGTCTACTTAGCTCAAATCCTTTTACCATTTAATAGCCTCGGTTATATTTTCAACAATTTATTGAAAGCCTTCTTATCTAGCTATATTAATGTACTCTCCAAATCTCATTTTGGATTCAGTTTTGAAAGTGAATCTGTTTATCCGAGCTAATATTAGATTTAGATACAACTCATAGGTTCTATGTTGTTGGATTTCGATCTAGATCTAATATATCAAAACGGATCAAGTCCCGATCCACTATGATTTAGCCTCGAATTTGACCCATTTGCATCCATACTCAACCCTACAAAATAAGTAAAAAAAGAAAGGTATGACTATGAGACTTGAATTGTTTGAGTCAGATTTGTTAGAGATTAGATAAGATAGAATTAGGTTAGGTTTGATTATTAGAGATAAAATAGAGATTGGTTAGAGATTTTAGGATTGATTTTGAATTTGAATAATTTGTTATTGCTGTGTACAAATTGGGAGGATTTCCTCTCTTCATGTTTATGTTGAAATTTATGGAAATATGTGATTCTTGAAATTCTATATGGTATCATAGTGTGGGCCCGGTGATGATTTTTCAATAAAGATGGGTATGATCCTACTTGCATAATTATCACCGCCAATCATTTTTATTTCAATAAAAAAAATTTGAGCATCGCCTCCCATCCATCCATCTAAGCCTTATGTTCTCACCATCTTCATCAAAATTACACGATCAAAGCTTCTGGAATAAATTGCGACAGATCTGACCCAGTGGGCCACTAGCATGGACAAACTCAGAAAGGAGTAGGTTGCGATGGTGATGGATTCACAGACAGACAGATGATCACCAAGAAGATATGATGATCGATATTATAAGATATTTTACCATTTTTTACTTCAAGATCAAGGGTATATAATTTATTTTCCTATTACTGATTACAAATCCTTTCCCTTGCAAGAATATGTGATTGAGGGGGGGAGTTAGAGATTAGAAAAGATAGAATTAGGTTAGGTTTGATTATTAGAGATAAAGTTGAGATTAGTTAGAGATTTTAGGATTGAGTCTGAATTTGAATAATTTTGTTATTGCTGTGTTTAAATTGAGAGGATTTCCTCTTTTCATGTCTAGAATGAAGTTTATGGAAAGATGTGATACTTGAAATTCTAAAAGATTTGGGTAGGGTTAAAACTCCATAGTTTAAAGAAAGACTGCACCTTTTTATCACATGAGCGTATTTGTGTCATTTGCTAAATTGTTTTTTAGCTAAAAAGACTAGTATTTTAATGCAAATTTCAAAACATCCTAAAAAAAGTGTCCTATGTTTGGGTTATTTCCAACAAAACTAAAAGTCTTCCAAACTTCTGTCACGCCCCCAAAAGTGAAACCGGGGTTATGCGTGAAATTAGGGCCAATTAAAAATTTTCTAACGTTAATCAAATGCAACTTGGCCCCAATCATGTCCCATCCAGATCGAAGACCGCTGTGAGGTGTAGACATTTCCTCAAATATATATATAACAATTAGCGGAAGCTTCATAAATGCAAGTGGTATCTTAAAGATGTATAGTTTAAGAGCAAATACTGAATATCATATCTAGAGTTCAAGTTTGAGACTGTTAACAAAACATTAGTAATAATAAGAAGGCCACACTAAAACTGGGCCTAATCAAAATGATAATAAAACCAAAAGATGAAACAAATCAGATATAACATGAAGGCTCTCGTGTACGGGGTCGATACGACTATACTATGCCGTCCATACTGTACTCTAGAAAGTCATCTGGCCGATCTGCCTGAACCTCCTCCGTCGCCTCCTCCTCCTCGGAGTAGAAAGGTTCGGTACCTATGCACCAAGAGTAGCATCATCAAACACAATGGTTGGCAGGCAGATAGATATATAAATCACCAAAGATATGCAGTACTAAAGGGAGTAAGAGATAAACAAGATCATATGTAATGCATAGCGGTCTAATCATAAGAATCGCATTGCATTTGAATCATAAACAGACTATCAAAGTAGGCGGTCCACATATGCTAATTACCACGGGATAGTGTCATTACCCTCCCTTACTCACATTGAGTCGTGGTGGAGATATCAATAAATTGGGATCAAAACCCGGTGTTTAATAACAATAATAATAACAATCATCTCTTGGCTCATGCGGCTCGATTCCCGTGGGCTCTGGCCAATCTTGCCTCGAGGAATAAAAATTCAAGTCCTCACACAGGTGGTGCCCCAGTTGTGTTAAACGTTAACAGTTGAGTGGTGCCTAACACAAGGCATCCTAAATAAACATCGGTGAGGGGCTAGGCTTTCTTGCGCGAACAAGATTCCACTACACCATTTCAGGATATACCTAACGGTCCAAAACCGTTACTAAAAAAATTTGTAACGGTTTTTTTGGGTCACAGTTTGGGCGTTTCTAATCTGTTATAAACATCCCTAATGGTTATAAACCATTACAAACGTATTAATTGTAATGCTTTATTTCCGTTACTGAAATTAGTTCCTAATGGTTTTAATACTCATTTGTGTTAATAATTTTGAATAAAACAGTAACAGTTTCGCAAGTTTTGTAATGGTATTTTACACTTAAATATTTGTAATGGTTTTGTAAAATTTGTAACGTTTTTTTCATGCCAAATTTGCGTTACTGATTCATAACATTCCTAACGGTTGTGAAATCTTTTGTAACGTTTTTAAGTGTTTTTATTCGTACAAATTAGTAACGGTTTATAACCGTTACGAATTATTTTTTCGAATTTAAAAAAAAAATATTGAAAAACCAGGGCATGCCCAGGTTTTTCAATACATTTTTTTTAAAAGCCTGAAAATTCATTAGAATCACTTAAAATCTTTAAACTTCTTTAATAAGCAATATACGTTCATAAATGTATCCTTGAGTTCCGAATGTGTATTATCTCTTTGCTTAACTCAGAAATATGATTTATCACCTTGACGCCTTGTAGAGGAGTAAAAATCCAATTCATTAGACAAGTAGTCAAAAATAAATAGCTCTAATTTCATTTCTCAACTTAAAATTTCAGGCAAAATTAGATTTAATGACTATATCAAGTGAAAAAAAAAAGAGTCAAAGACAAACATAGCCATTAATTAACATTAAAATCAACTAGCCTGGCCAATAGGACCCATTTTGAGTATGTTCTGGAATTACTCATACATTATACGTAGAGTAAAGTTCCCTTCAGAAAGTTTCTGTAGAAGTTCTGGCTGTTGATCCATAGGCACAACTTCGTGAATTTTATCCATAAATCCAGACCAATCGTCCATCCCTATATTATTTCAAATGCAGAACAGTAAAGAAATGAAATAATAAAAGTAAAATAACAACTTTGCAAGTGTGAAAGCATAGTAACAAAAAAAGGCCTCGTTTCTGCTTTACCTAGAAGACGACTAACAAAGGGCTTTACGTCAAACACTTCAAATTCATCCATGTGTTCTCCAGTTCCAATGAATATCACTGGACTCTTTGTGGCAGCAACACTGTAGTACATGAAGCAGAATAGTTTATACATGGGCTATTCAAATACTAATTGACAAGCACGCAGTAGAGAAGATCTATACAATGAATAATTCATAGGTAATATGTAACGCTTATGTTACTCCATAAGCAAGAGATTACTAACTATTAACATTGTCGCAAATATATATTTTTTAGATACGATAAAATTGCCAAGAACTAGATTGGTACCAACGGATGCATATTCCTTCTTAAATAGATTTTATCTCCAAAGCCATTATATATGCTCCTCAATTACAATATGATGTCCGATTTGAATTGAAGTCCTGCCTTAGTTTAGGATATCCTATGTGTTTCCCACTTGTAAGCTTTTAACTCATAAATATATAAGGACACACCATACAGTTCAATGGTATTCTCAAGTGCCACAAAAGCATTATCTTTGAAATATAAAAACAACATAACACAATTTAAGAAGATTCGACATCAATGTGAAAGAAGAGAAACCATGCACATAATATTAACACTTACGCACTAAGTGCACCACCTCCTTTTGCATGACCATTCATTTTAGTAACAATCACAGCACAAATTGCAACACTTTGCTTAAATGCTTGAGCTTGGTCAAATGCAGCTTGACCGATACTACTATCCATAATAAATATAACAAGATCGGGTTTCTGAAACATCAAAGAAAGGACAATTAGGGCATATTGGCATCAACACAAATTGAAAAGAGAAATAGGCATGAAGGTAAAAAGATACCGTTGCTTCAGAAACTTGACGCATTTATTCAAAGAGGGCAGCTTCCTGTTTGTGGCGTCCGCTTGTGTAAACAATTATAAGATCACAATTCTCCTTTTTAAATGTTTCTACACCTTCCTGTGCAATTTTGACAGGATCTGATTCCATATAGCTAAGGATGCAAAGTAAAAAGGGTCAGTAATGTGAAATGCCAAAGGACGATAGAATGCAATAACCACTTTAGGAAGGTAAAAAGAGTTTTAATTTGAAGGATGCAAAAGGTGCAAAAGATGCTCCTATACCTTGAATCTTGTGAGGACCTGCGTGCAAAAGATGGCACTAGTCAGAAGGATGCACCAAATTCACCGTTTAAAAACAGATGACATGGGAGGTATCACCAAAAAACTAAGAAAATGATGCATCTTCTGGAGTTACCTGCTTATATTTCTTGTAGATTTGCTTGGTTACTATGTTCTTGGATTCAAGGTAATAAACCAATAAATACCAAAACACCCAACTGAAAATCACGAAGAACTTATAAGAGGAATCCTCAACTGCTACAAAATTACAAAAGCAAATAAAAATGTGCAACATCTTTCTTTTCTACTCCCTTCCATACACCTTTTGATAATTAGGGATTATGAAAAGGACAAACAAAACAATTGACATTCTCTGGTTAGAGTGTGACAAGAAACAAGTTCATAAATTGAATATTTGATTTCTCAGAATGAAATACCACAGATGCTCTCATCTTTTGAACTACATTAGAAAAAAAATCGAAAAGAAAAGGAAAAAAGAAATTTCTCCTCTTCCACTACCTGCACACACCCACCTGCTGCACCACCGTGCACACACCCACTGCCTCCTCTTCTTCCACCACCTGCACATCCACCTGCCCACCTGCTGCACCACCTTGCATTTCAAATTAAAGGATGATAAAGACCCGCATAGAATGCATTTCAAAACGATTTCATCCATTGAGTCATTGTGGAATTAAAAACAATAAGTCTCAAAGATAATGTCACAAAAGATCAAGATAACCTTGTTTCGTTTGATTCGGGAAATATGAAGGATAGATAATGTCACATCACCCTGCAATGACAAAAAAGATAAATAAGAAGCATAAACACATTTTGGAAAACATTAATGTAAACTTCATAAAAATGTTCCTAAGAAAAATTTCGAATGTAAAAGATTTCTCGAAATTTCGGCAGAGTCTCCCCTGTACATGTGACATTTAAATTTTTTTTTTGCAACCTGTTAAGTACCTGTACATAACAATAAAAAAAAAAAACACTTCATATAAACATCTTGATGCCCCAACACACCACAAGGTCATTCACCACTACGTCATTAGTCATTCACCATTCAACCATAACACGTCATTAGTATTCATCATTCAAATTAAAACAAAAATAACTAAAAACCAAACTCCCAAGCATTCATCCCCCCTTCCCTCCATCCAAAGGGTGAAAAAGTCATGTGCCCCATCACTAGCAAGACAAACCTATAAACAGGATCCTTCGAAGTGTCCCACGCATCAAGAACCACCACATGGTACTATGGTCTCTTGGACAACATATGCCCTGTCAAAATTCAGATGACAACCCATGTTTCTTGTTCAAACTTTGAACACATAAAAAGCTGTCTACTGTTCATTGATTTGATCACACATCGAATTATATTCGTGTCTGCTTGGAAATCAGTCTAATTTAACTGCCTTCATCGTAATGTTGTTGTTAGAGAATGAAAAATTTCCTGAGATAATCACACTCACACCCTTTAATTTCCAACATTTGTACTCTGATGAGTGATCATGACTAATGAAATGACTAACAATGAACACATAGGCTACTAATCCATTCCCCCTAGAAAATGGAGTTAATAAAATTCACAACTCACTTCTGAAGGAAGAGTAGTCCTTGATATTTTAACTTGATAAAAGAATTTCCCTCCATTTTCACAAAATTCAAGAACAGATAACATCAACGTAATCTTCACATAATCATCAAATTAGAACCACTAAAAAAATCACAATATTTGAAATATCATAAGAGTGTCATGATATAGTTAAGATGTCATTAAAATCGAAAATATCCCCAGATAATAATGATAATATTGAAATAAAAATGAAAAAAAAAGGAAATATGCAAAATAGGTTTCTAACAACAATTTATATTTATCTACAGTTATCATACCAGATAACATCAACGTAATCTCAAGGACAAAATTAGTTATATAAAACCTTGTTGATATTCAAAATCTGCAAGTGTTGCTTAGGATCATGCCTCTCTAAGTGAATAAATGAAGGCCCAAATAGATGATTGGGGTAATATATCACTTGAGAATACAAGTGATAGCTGATTTGAGTTTTTATGATGAGAAAAAAAGAGATGAAGATGGTTAGTTTGGTATTTTGGTGTATGGTGATTATCTATCTATATGTTTACAATAGGTTGTGATGCTGATCAGCTATGGCCGATGGTATGGTTTTATAAATTCTACCTGTGATAGCTCCAGGTTTTGAAATTGAGATGGGATCTGAAGGAAATCTCAAATAATGTTCAGATGAAAGTAAGTTACCCAAACAGCCTCCTTTTAGGACAAAGCTAGGAAAATCTTTTCAGCAATTGATGCTGATCATCCATTCAATTAGGTGACAATGTTGCGGTTATATAATTTTTTGAAATCTCAAAGGGCTATGGTGTATGGTCTATGGTATGGTTCTATAAATTCTGCTTGTGTTGGCATTAGCAGTAGAGAACCCCCATTGGAAAACTTTTGAAATTGAGATAGGATCAGAAGGCAAATCTCAAATAATATCTTGAAGGGTATAGGGCCCGTGCACAATGGAGAGACCTCTTTTCTTTAATTATCTCTTGAATGACCCAATCATTTCAAATAATAATAAATGACCCAATCAGCCTCTTCTTGGAACAAAGCTTGAAAAAGAAAAGATCAGCATTTGCTGCAGTTGCTATTTTCATAAAAATTACAAAAAATGAGCTAATTTTTCATGATTGTGTAGAAATGAGGTAATTTTCATGCTTTGTGGAAAACTGTCGCCATGGAAATGACTTTTCCTGTGAAAGATGAGAAGTCTGCAAAATCAGTGCCCTGGAGAAAAGAAGAGGCGGCCTATGCTATCACTTGTAAAATACATGAATCAGATCCGAGCATTTCATCAAATGACTGATGGGCATAGGCAACAAATCGTCATATGAACTGTAAACAAATAGGGAGGCCAATTTCCCTGTGTATTCCAAGAACAGAAAAGTGTAATTTCACATACTGATATTGAGAACAGAAAAGTGTATTCCAAGAAAACAAAGGCACAGAGAGAAATAGAGAGGCATAGAGACTCTTACCTCCAACGAGGAGAAGCTCAACAGGAGAGAGAGGAGCGGCAGGGGTGGAGCTGCTAGCGAGCGTTTGACCCTCGTGGGGAAGAGATACAGAGGGTGATCCAGGAGAGCGGAGGTTCTGTGCCTGGGAGATGGAGGAGCGCAGGTCGCCTGGGAGATGGAGGAGAGGGAGGGTTCTGCGCCTGGGAGATGGAGGAGCGCAGGTCGCCTAGAGAGATAGAGGAGTGCAGGTCACCCGGAGAGATGGAGGAGAGGGCTGAGGTAGTGAGGGAGAAGGAAATGGAGGGTCAGAGAGATGAGGGAGAGATGAGGGATTGAGAAGAGGGGGCGTTGGAAATGGAGAAGAGGCAGGGGGCGCTGGAAATGGAGAGATGAGGGATTGAGAAGGAAATGCTGGAAATGGAGCGGGCGCTGGAAAATGTAGAGATGAGGGATTGAGAAGGAAATGCTAGGAAATGGAGCGGGCGCGGGAAAATGGCGGTGAAACATATAATTTTAGGGCTGAAGTGTAAACAAGGAGGCCAATTTTTAACGTTTATTCCTGTAAAATAAAAATAATCAAAATATAACTTTTCCCCACGCTTGCGGCGCCAGCAAAAGTTAAATAAATCGTTAAAATTTTGCAAATTGTCATTTGCTTGCGACATAGGTATTTTGCCGGTAAAAAATCTACCCTTTGCTGGCAACACAAATATTTCGCCAGTAAAACATAACCTTTGCCGGTGAAAAAATGAGTTTGCCGGGCAAAGGTGAACCTTTACCGGCGAAATAATTTCGCCGGTAAAGGTATAACCTTTCCATGCGAAATAAGTTTTTTCGCCGGCAAAAGTTAACTTTTCCCGGCGTTTAATTATTTCACCGGCAAAAAACGCCAGCAAAAATGCAAATTCTTGTAGTGAGGGCGCGGGAGCAGGGGGAAAAAAAAGGGGAAACGAAAGAAAAAGTGGGTTTCAGGCGGGAGCAAAAATGAAGATACAGTAAAAAATAATTATTAAATCGAATAAAATAAATGTAACACTTTAAAACCAATCTTAACGTCCATAAAACGTTAGGAAACTAGTTACACTTAAAAACCGTTACTAACCAAAAACCTTGAGTGTTACTAATATCCTATTTTGGTGTAGTGTTCAACAACATTAGAGAAACTACTTTATTCCAATTCAAATCAAACTTTAATAGTAGTTCTCTTCAAGCCTCTTACAATCAAAGCCTCCTAGCCTCAACACTTCAACCAAACCTCAAAACAAACGGAACATCAAAAGCGATCCTAAGTCCATCATCTAAGTTCTCAATGTGATCCCCAAACAAAGTAAAGCAAAAGGAGCTACTGAACATGTTCGTTACATGTAGATAGTACCAGGCGATACAATTTAGAATCAAAAGCGATAGACAATTCAATCCTAAGTCAATTGTTATCCCCGGAGTCTCGTACAACCCTACTCAGTAACGAAAGGAATTAGGGTTCGCGATACCCGAATGGAATGTCAGGACCCCAAACCCGGGGTCCGTGAATTGGGAGTTAAGTAATAATTATGTTTCTCCCAAGATCCGCGTGTGTGAGGATTACAAATTCCAACACCCTCTGAATATTTAGCGGAAGCTTTTGTGGTGTTGTGATTCGAAGTCCGTGGCCATTGGATTCCGCACCGCACTCAACCCAAGCATATAGTCATCTTATCAATGATCCATCTTAAACTGGAATAAACCATCACAATAAAAGTGCAGAGCTGACAGTAACAGGGTATTACATTTCCATATATGTTCAAGTTATAAATAACAATGTGTATTAATTACAAATCCCAAGCAAAAGGCTAATAGAAACCATACAAGAAAACAAGCTAATGATCACTACCCCATATGCGACGTAATTCCGATGTCAAGCTCAATGTCTACATGACATAGCCGATAACCAACCTGAAAGGTCATGGCTCCACAGCCAACACGTGCACTCATCTTGGGTGAAGAAGTCTGAACCTGAGTACCAAAGTAGTGGGTCAGACACGACGGTCTGGCAGGTGGGTGAAAAGAGATAAACAATATACTGAACGATATAACATATAATAAGTCATGTTGTCTGATCAAAATTGTACATAATTAAAATGTATAGGAAATCATGAATATCTAACAGAATCCTGTATTCATATAAAACGGGAATGAAACATGAATATTTGACAAAACATGTATTCCTTTAAAGCATGTATAAAACATGAACATTTCACAAATCGGGAACTCATTTAAAACATGTATAAATAATGAACATTTCACAAATCGGGAACTCATGTAAAGCGTGTATAAATAATGAACATTTCACAAATCAGAAACTCATTTAAAGCGTGTATAAATAATGAACATTTCACAAATCGGGAGCTCATTTAAAGCATGTATAAATAATGAACATTTCACAAATCAGGAACTCATTTAAAGCATGTAAAAATAATGAACATTTCAAAAATCGGGAACTCATTTAAAGCATGTATAAATAATGAACATTTCACAAATCGGGAACTCATTTAAAGCATGTATAAATAATGAACATTTCGCAAATCGGGAACTCATTTAAAGCATGTATAAATAATAAACATTTCACAAATCGGGAACTCATTTAAAGCATGTATAAATAATAAACATTTATTAAGAAAAGACATAATCAATATAAAGCAATAAGGATATCAAGGATCATGAACTATCAAAATGGCAACCACACGAAGCTAAATCCTCTATCACCGAAGTGACAAGAGTATCGGGCGTTGACCTCGGTCACCGAAGTGAGGAGGTGCAACAAAATTTACATATACATATACAATAATACGGGACGGGACCACGGTAGCAAACCGGGTATCAGGAATCACGGTAGCGAACCGGATATCGAGAACCACGGGAGCGAGCCTGGTATCGGGACAGGACCACGGTTAATAAACCGGGTATCGGGATCCAAACTGCAGCTGGCGGGACGGGAAGGGATCTCCAAGTCGGTAGATCAGACCGACAAGATCATCCAAGCTTAGTGGTGCCGACTCATAGATCATATGCAAGTAAACAAAATAAATACATGTATGCATGTTCTCTTCTTGGCTCATGGGCTCGCACTACAAAGCTCTGGCCCCATATTGCCTCAAGGTTTTATTCTCAAAATAATAATACATGTACGAATATAAAGGGACGGGATACCCATAGCCATAAAAACATATCTGTATCGGGTCGGGCATAAACGGGTTGGCAACATGCTAAATACAGTCCAATGTTTTTAGGAATGAACATAAAAACTTCGGGAACAAAACAATGCAATTAGCCTTTCGAAATTCGAGGATAGACATCGGGGTTCAAAACTAATTCGAGATGGATAGGGGTCCCGTATGTCGTTTTTTAATAAACACTTGGTACTCCTTAAGTTTGGGGACATTCCGGGCTCCTTATACATCTTGGCGATTTTCCAACACTTCAATGGATCTTTTTGATGTGTTTCTTTTCTCAATGGGCTTCTTATGTCATCTGTACATTTCCCATTACATAAAGGCTTCCAACCAACCTCTCTCAATCCCACAAACATTTCACTTTTGCTCAAAACATGTCCCCAGGTGAGCAGTACCCATCGCTCGAGCGGACGCTGCAGTTCGCTCAAGCTAAATGATCTCTAGAATGGTTTCTGGAAGGGTTCGCTCGAGCGGACCCATGTTCGCTAGAGCGAACCTGCCCAGTTTGAAATGGCTCGAGCGAACCATTGATGTGCTCGAGCTGTCCACTTTCTAGACGGGACTGCTGGAGAGTTCACTCGAGCGGACCAAGGTTCGCTCGAGCGAACAGCTCTCTGGAATGGGACGAGTCCTCTTCTGGGCAGTTCGCTTGAGCGAAATGTCGGGTTCGCTAGAGCGAACTGTCCAGAACTAGTTTCATGGACAGTCCTGCTGCTTCCTTCTTCCCTCTTCTTACAACTCTTTTGAGCCTCATTTCTTCACACAAATGGAAGGTCCAAAACCCCTCTAAACTCCTCATAATCTCCATCAAAACTTCCATAAAGGATCCATCCAAACAACTCCTTCTTTTCACATTCAAACATAGAGAGAAAAAAAGATCCACCAACCACAAGAACCCATTTAAGCTATCATCTAGAAATAAATGAGAGACAATAAATGCTAACATTCTAAAAGTTAAACAAACCAACCAACTCAACCATATGCATTTATTTCAAATCTATGTAAATCAAGAATAGTATGAATGGAAACAACAAAAAATCAATACATTTCCCATGAAACTATAAAACGCTCACAAAAATCAATTCATCCACTTGCCTTGGGTCTCTAATCAAGGAAATCAAGCTCTAAACACTCTTCCAAGCCAAGGCTCCAAGCTACAAAAAAACCCCCAAAAAGCAACCCATCTTAGAACCCTAAAATGGTAACTCATCAAAGAGAAGGAATGGGTTCAAACAAGCTAAGAAATAGGACATAGGGGAAAGCCATTGCTCAACAATAGAAGATGGAAAGAGATCCTTACCTCTAGGGCCATTAATCAACAAGAAGGAGCTTGAAATAGGGGCTGCCCAGCTAAGATTTGTACGAGGATGATGTCCATGGAGAGCTAGAAGGATGGAGGAGAAGAAGTTGAGCTCAAATCTCCATTTTAGCAAGGTTTGGAGGTGGATTTTGTGAGAGGGAGCAAGAAGGAGAAGAGAAAAGAGAAAAAGGCCCTAAGGAGCTGGAGCTCCTCTCCTAAGAGTGCTGGAATGAATGGGGAAGAAGGGAGAGGGGTGGTTCTTTTATAAAAGGGTGGGTGTGGGCTCCACCATCACTTAAACTTGTCAGGATTAAAACATCAATTTCTGGGCCCAGGATGCGATCAACGAAGAAGAGAAAAATGTTCCTCATAAAATCTAGTTTTCAAAAAGTATAATTTTGGCATGGTTCTGAAATCTCGAAATTTGGGTCCAGATTTTGTGAAAAGACTGATTTTTGCCCCGATGGCTGGAAAAAACTGATTTTAGGATCTTCGAATGGGCACGGAGTGAACACAAAAGTTGTAGGGAATGACGAGATTAGTCAAACGAAGCTAAAATGGAAATTTTTGGGAATCACCACGAATCTCCCCACGCTGACCACACAAAACAAATGGGACCCTACGGTCATTGTCTAGGTTCACTGGCTCTCAAAACTTCCCAAAGCTAATGAAAAGTCATTCTAACTCAAAAACTCAATCAAACAACCACTAAACCCAATGAGAAAACCAAATCATGATTAAAACCACACTAAACTAGGAGATTAGGGGTCGGGTTCTCACACGGAATCTCTTCGTGCATAAATATAAAAAGGGTATCCCGTTGTCCCATTTCGTTTAAGATTGAGATGAATTGAAACCCGAGAAAACGGAAATAACTATGAGGAATCATCTGCTCAAAACGCTCCTCGTACAAAGTCAAATGATCCACAAAGGTAGCCAAGGTTCCACCTAAGTCCATCCAGTTCTAAGTCAAAGAGGCCGTTAAGAAAGAACCCCAGTTCATCCGGTCAACCTCAAACAGGGTCGGTCGACCTCCTTTATAACCGGTCGACATCCGGTCGGCCGGGTACACAGTCAGAGTTAAAACATAAATGGGAATTGGTAAGTTGTCAGGCTTCAGGTAGCCTGACTAAACGCCAGTGTTGCCGGTAAACCGGGTGACCCCACTCGGTCAACCGCGTGGCTTCAGAAAATAGAATCAAGCTTCTGTAACTGAACTGAGTTGGGGAGAAACTCCCTTTCCATCCACACCTGCAGACAAATACAAAAATAGGGCCTAGCCCTCTGCACATACATCCATACCCCCTCTCATCAAGTCCATCAACTAATATCCATCCAACCAATCTAACCATCCAATTAAGAAATCATTTCATTAAACAATTAAACATAATTATCATGTTTTCTAAAATCAAAGACATCAATGAGCATGTGGTTATCTAAATCATCGAATTAAAGGAGAAACAAACATATCTAAGCATATATATAAATATCTACTTGCCTTTGGTTGAAAATGCTCAAATCCACAAATCCTAGCCCAATGCCCAACAAAACAAACCTAAGGAAATATTAGCAATATAAATACTAAATTAAAACATAAACCAAAAGAAAGGAAGGCTCTAAGCTACCTTATCACACTACTATACCCAAAGTAAAATAACCCAACCTAAGGGGAAGATGAGCTTACCAAATAGATGGGTAGATGGAGTGGTGGCTTGCAAATTGGAGATTGTTGAGCTTGCGGGGTCCACGTGGAGATGTAGTGACGATTGAAGTTGTGGGGCCCACTTGATTAGTGGCCCACTAAATTAGGGGTGATGTTTCTCTTTGGTGGTCCATTGTCAGAAGAAGGGAAAAGACAGAACAAAGAAAGAATGGAGGAAGAAAGAGAAATAATGAAAAAGAGAATGGAATGGTGGAATGGGGAAGTCAACGTGAGTTGACAGTGAGTGGAGAGAAAGAGAAAATGAAATGGTGAGATAATGGTGGGGGTGGGTTAGATTGGTGAGATGAGTGAATTAGAGAGAGAGAAAGAAAGGAAGTAAGAGAGACGTTGGCAGCAAGGGGAAAAAACAAATAAAGAAAGAGGGAGAAATGGTGAGATGGGTGAAGGGAGAAGCCAATCACATGGCAGCAAGGAGGGTGGAGGGAGAGATGAGTGAAAAAGAAAGAAAACAGAGAATGAAAGAAAGAAATATGAAAAGAAGGAAATGTACAGTGCAGGGGGAAAATGGGGGAAAAATAGAGAGAGAAAGGTGGGGTTGATTCGCCGGAGATGGGGAAGCTCGCCGGCGATGCAGGTGGTTTCGACGACGACGGGGCGGTTCCGGGATAGTGGGGCGGCAGTGAGTGAGGTGAGATGAGGGAAAAGAGAAAAGGGGAAAAAAAGAGAGGGATGGGGGCTGTTGCTGCTGAGAGAGAGCGAGAGTGGAGAAGAGAATGGAGAGCTTGGTGGTGGTGTTGGCCGGCGGCAGCGATGATGGCGTCGTTCGGCGGCAGCAGGAGAGTTAGAGGGATAGGAAGAGAGATGAGTGAAAGAGAGAAATGAGGGATGCTGCTGTTGTGAAAAGGGGGGATGGTGCTCAACGTGACCTAAATAAGGGATGGGGTAGGAATTACCAAACAGCCCCTTTGGGCCTTGAGTCGGGTCGAGTTTTGGTTCGGGTCGAGTTTTGAGTCGGGTCCGGATCGGGCTGCAACAAAAGGGTATCCAAACGGGCTCGGACTCGCGTGAGACTTTGCACGCATAAGCCACACATCAAACCCAACTCGCTAAGACTCTAAACACACTTACTAACTAATCACACAATTAATTAATGTTAATAAGAGATTAAGGGATGGGGTGTTACACTTCTTTCAAACAGCTCCCCTCGATGCCAACTTTTTTAATTTAATTTTTTTTTATTGTGATAAAAATGTTGTTCCTAGCGTCTTTCATAAAGTATGGTTTTCCCCTTTTTCTTTTTAGTCATTTGTTCTTCTTCCCCCCACACACTTCTCCCTCCTCCTCCTTTCCCTCCAAAGACACTAATTATGAGCAGCCTGGCCCAGTTGGAGAGAATTGGGTACTTGTTTCTTCTACTTCTTCATCTGTCTAAGTTCTTCATCACACCATTCTTTCAACCCAGTCATCTGCTTGCGAAGAGGAAGATGCAGGATGGAAAGATCAGTTAGAGGAAGAAGAGATGGGTAAATGAGGAGAGCATTTTTATTATTCTTAAAAAATTCAAAAAATGTGGCCAGTGGTGGTGTCCATGGCCGAATGAACCTACTTGAAAGAAGTTTGAAAAATATTTTAACTCGTATAAAATAACCAAAACACAAGACCCTTTTTTGAAAATTTAAAAAAAACTTTAGAATATTTTTGAAATTTCTTCTTGATCAAATTATTTAAGTTAAACGTTAAAAAAATAATTGTGAATGCTGCATAACTAGTCCAAAGTCTTGCAAAGAAGAATAATGAAAGGAAGGTGACCAGGAGACAGAGATGGGGAATGGTGGAAGCATTATTAGGAAATTTTCATCGATGATATGTGCACAACTCACATACTCAATGGTGGACTTGGAATTTTTATTTACGTGGTGAGGACAATCGTAAAATTGAAAAAGCAAATAATAAAATAAAAAAATTAAGACATTATTAAAAGACTTTGCACTTAGGTCCTCCGCTGCACGTACCTCATGCACCTGTTACTTTGCAAGACTAGTGACGCTCTCAACAGGTAAGACTTTGCACACTGAAGACTCGTGATCGAGGAGGTATATGGTTCAGACAAAGTCAGACCAGCTCGACCCCATTCGACTTGTTTAATCTGAGGCTTTTATCAAACTTGATGATGCACAAAATGGATTTGCACACCACTTGTCAAATATGAGTAATAAATGTAGTGATTAAAGAAGAGAGAGAGAGAGAAATTATAGTGGTTCGGTCAGTATGACCTACGTCCGCTTCTGAATGGCTGAGGCAGCCGGATATTTTATTATTTCAAGGGTGCTGGGAGAGCAGAGAGTACAAGCTTAAAGAGGGAGAGGAGAGTAGTGCTCCGGTGTTAGTCTCATGCCCCCCAAGTGTTGGTGGGGCTTACAATTTATAGTCGCTCCCTCACAGGTTGGGGCGACTTTACAGCAACTTAATAACCATTTCGATGGAGATCACAGATTCTTCTCAACGGGTGAGGTAGTTAAGGTGCTCTCCACGAGACTTGGTAAAACGGGATGAGGATTGACCATTTCTACAGCGACGAGAGTGAGGCTTCCGGTTGCTTTCTCGATGACAGGCTAGGCCTATGGACTCCTTTGGGCCTGGACCTTACTGGACTCACCAGGTCTTGCAATATGAGTTGGGCCCTGGGCTTGGCTCATCATTTGCCCCCCAATGCCCTGTGTCCAATGGAACTTGGAGAGGAGGGCATTCATTTGAATTTTCGGTGAGTTCGCAACTGCAAAAACTTCGGGATGCCAAAACATCTGTTTTTAGGGCTTTTTTGGACTTGTAATAGCATCAATCATAGCCATAGGCTATATGACTTGTAGGGCTCGCCCAGAGCTTCGATTTGATATATAATAAGCCTCATTTGGAGTAACGGTCCAAAAGTTACGATCAAAATAGCGAGCAAGGGCACTGGCACGTGGTTTTGGGCGAGCAAGCAGCTTCGGGGCGAGCAGGAGGTGCTGGGCGCCCCTGCTAGGTGTCTGAGAGGTGCCCCTTGTCTGGGCGCCCATGGTCTGAGAGGTGATGGAACGCGCTCCAAGCCGAGGGTGCTACCGGGGTCGGCGGACGTGGGAGTCCGTCGGGTCCGGCCCTTTCGCGCCCGGGGGGCTGAAGCGTGCATTAACATTTCTTTGTGTGGGTGTGCCAGATTTTCTATTTTATTTGGAATTTCAAGTGGTAATCCGGAGATCAACCTTCGCAAGTAAAAAGGAAATCAACTTCTTTCAAGTTTTCCATTGCACAAATATTTAAGAAAAGAGACATTTTCTTAGTTTGCCGTGAAAGGCGATTTTGTTTGGCATTTATAGCCGATTTTGGCGTTTATAGCCAATTTACAATTCTTATCAATAATGAAAGACAAGAGTTGTGATTTTTGTCTCTTTTAGAAAAATACAAACTACAATGAAAGCAAGAAAAGGAGGATCTAACTTTTCAGGAGATTGTGGGGGACTCGTTCAGATTGACGGTCGCAAGCCATGTGTGGGCTTCGCCATCATCCATGCAGATGAGAACAGAGGATGCTCTTGATTCGCTTGGCTTGGCTATAACCTCAGGTTTTTAGAGGACAAAGACCAAGAGAAAGTCCTATGTCCAATAAAAAGCTAAGTAGACGGGCTGAAAAGCCACGTCTAAGCCATTGGAGGCAGCGGGAGAAGGCAAGGACCTTGGGGGGGAGTACCCCCCAAGGGACTTTTTGTCACCTTGTAGTGGTGCTCGATGTAGAATTTCTGCAGAATTTTCTCTCTTTCTCTAGACTCTGTCTGTCTGGAATTCGAGCTCTAGATTCTTTTTTCTCCGATCTCTGGATTCTTTCCGCTCTCTTCCGATCCGATCCGGATTTCAATGGAATGCTCTCCTATTTATAGGCTTTTGGTAGCCATTTAGGAGAGCTTTTATGGGCTTTAATGGCTTTAATGAGAGGAGTTACAAGATTTATTTCTTGATTTTGTAACTCCTTTTTCCTTGAATCTGATTGGCAGATGGAGATTAAGGGCTTTTAATCACCTTAATTACCATAATGGGAGGAGTTTCATGGCTTTGAATGCCATGACTTAATTGATTTGTAACTCCTGGATGCTTGCTTCTGATTGGGCCGTCCAAAGAAATGAATTAATGACTGCAATAAAGCTAGTCAATTAACTGCATTAAATGGTAGCCGAGGAGTTGAAGAGTCGCGGGCCGTGCCGTGTCTTCTGGAATTCTTCTGGCGATGATCATCGATGGATTTTCATGCTGATCGACATCGGATGAACATGTAACTTCAGACATTGATAGCTAGCAGCGGGCCGGTGACATCTGTCTTGTCGATTTCTCGATCGGTCGGACGGAAAAAGAGCACTTTTTAGGTCAACCGGTCGGCGATCTTGGAGCGATCAATGATGATTTTATGCTTTTGACGGCGGATCCGAGATGTCGTCGGATATGAGTCAATTTCAAGCACTAAAAATCACATTTTCAGGAAACCACAGGGGCCAAAGTGCGCAAAACGCGAAAAGGGACGGAAAAACGGGTCACCGACGAAAAATCCAGTGACCCGGACTTCCATGGTCGCCGGCGACCATGGGCCAGGGTCGCCGGCGACCCTGGGCCAAGGTCGCAGGTTGCGACCCTGGGGTTTTTTTCCCCTTTTTGGTCCGTTTTGCGGTCTTTTTCGTCGCCGTTTTCTTCTGTATTTTTCCTGACATTTCTTCTCATTTATTGGCTTGATTTCCCTGTAGAAAACCTGATGAGAATCCTTGCATTTTTAGAGTGCAAAGTTTCCAATTTTCCGGGAAAGCCAAAGACTTTGTCGCGTCGAGCTGCTGATTTTCCGCCAGAAGCTGAAACTTGGTCAAACGATGTCGGAATGACCTGAAATTTGAGGTGGAGCCTCCTGAGCAATAAATAAGACCAACCATAGGCTTTTATTTGAGTTTTGAAGCCGTTTGGGGTCCCGTCGCCAGTAGACTTGATTTTGCCGCGAGGGAGATGCCGCGTGTTGATGTGCGGTCAAACGATGTCCGATTGACCTGAAATTTGACAGGGAACCTATTGGAGTCATTTTGAGATGATCCACAGGCTTTGTCTTGGAAACCATGGTCCCGGGGAGCTCCGCCGCCGGTAGGCTTGATTTTCTTTCGGAGCGTCAAAACCTGGTCAAACGTTGTCGGAATGACCTGAAATTCGACGTGCAGCCTTTTGGAAGCATGTTGAAGCCACTCATGCACTTGGTTTGATGAGCGAAGACTTCGGTGGTTCCCGCCGCCGAGAGGCTTGATTTTGCTGCTCGAGCATTGATGGAGGGTCAAACGTTGTCGGTTTGACTTGAAATTTGGCATGGAGCCCTTTTGAGACATGCTGGAGTCATCCGTAGGCTCTGATCGAAGTTTTGACGTCTTCGATGATGTCGCCGCCAGGAGCGCCAATTTAGCTATCGGAGAAGCGAAGTTAGGCCAAATGATTCTGAAATGGCCCGAAACTCCTTGTGTACTCCTCCCTTGGCGGTCTTGAAGGATCTTGCAGTTTTTGTTTGATTCTGACAAGATTTGATTTTTTGGAGAAGTTGCATTGTCTATTTATGGCAGGTTGCGACTTCATGCAGCTTTCTTGATGTTGAAGAGGCAAAGTGACATTTTTGGTGTCAACAAGAGGTTACCTTATCCTAAGCTTGAGCTTAGGAGAGCTGACACCTTGTCTGGGCTCCCAAAATGGGCCCCACCACACACTTGAGCTTACATTATCCTAAGCTTGAGCTTAGGAGAGCTGACCCATATGCAATTTAGGAGGGGTCATGTGTTTGGTTCATTTGAATTGACCAAAGGTGGGCCCCATAAGCATGAGTTTACGAGATTTTATCCTAAGCTTGAGCTTAGGAGAGTCTTGATCTATATGGGGCCAGCTTTATATATATGTGTGTGTGTATGCATTGTATCTGTATTAATTAGTGCAACATGATATTGGGAATGTGCAAAGTACTATCTTGAGGCTGTTGGAAATAGGTGGGCCTCGTGGATAAATATTCAAAACTTTTTGACCCACTTGACTCAGGGATCAAGTATCCATAAGGCAAAAAGAAACCCAAACCAGGATGCATAACCCTCAATCTCATGATCACATACAGTAAGTAAAACTATCTAAAAGATAGAACAGAAACGAACAAGCATCCATTAAAATCCACAACATACAAGGAAGCAGATTTTACCTTAGGAGCTCGGTTGCGCTCTAATGGAGAAGTTGATAACTTTCGTTGATGTAGAACTTCTCTGCAAACTGAGATCAGAATCTTCAACACCTCTTGGCCTTCTACACTATGACCCAAATTAGATTTCTCTTCTCAAGAAGATTGGTGGAATCTTCAAGAGAAAACCCAACTCGAAACCCTAAGGAACTAGAAGAAGGAGAGAGAAGACAGCAGTGCAACTGTTGCACAAAAAAGGGATGGACGCTTTTCACTATGATAATAATGTTGTAGACGTCCAAGAGGGGTGCATTCCCTTTTATAATCTCCCAAAGCTCCTCTTGTCTTAATTGAAATAGAAGTCTTACTTCCACAACAATTAGTAAGTATACTATTACCACTATTAGAAGTCCTACTTCAAATAGAAATAGTAACTTCCTAATTCCTTCCTTTTAGAGTTCGAATAGGATTAGTATCTGTCTAATATCTTGGGCTAGCGTGGGGACCACTAGGGATTCCATAGAAAGCTGGCTCCAACTGGGACACGCGACCCCATATCTCATGTGCAATCCGGGCCCACAGTTAATTGCAAATAACACCAATATATAAATGCAATTGCACTCCAGTCTTAGGAATAAATTATAATGAAGACCCTAAACTTCCCAATTACCACAAGTAGACCCCTCTATCAATATCTATGGATCAATTGGAATAAATCTGTCTCTTCCAATTTTAGTTCCACATCTTATTATCCTTGAGTCCCAATTAATCACTATGATCATCAGTACCATCCAATTAACTCTTAATCGAGATGGGTGCGCACTTACTAATGACAAAACCCATTAATTGGCACAAGGGGATAATTGAGATAGATTCCATCTTGAACATTCAATGTTCCCACAGTCCTACTACCACATACCCAAGAAACCGAGGTGTTGACCTACAATTGGCCTCACTCATTGGTGACTCAAAGCAAATGAATAGATAGAAACTTGCGTTCATCAATGTCTCAGGATTGAGAGCCTATTGCTAGGGAATTACGAAAGCATACCTTATTATTGAGACGGAACCATAAGGTGCTTCTCATGGTCCTTCAATACATCCAATGTACTAGCACATTGATCCAGAATCTTCCATTCTGATGATCGAGACAAATCACACTATCTCATAGTGATCAAAGTGCCGCAACCTTATCAGATGAGATGCCCAGTCTCATCACTGGTTGTGAAGATATTTTAAGTATAAGATTTGTGACATATATCTCCCATATGTGGATCTCATCCATATACATATATCACATCTAATATACTAATGGGACCCAGTTCAACTCATGAACCATTATGTCATATGTATTGGTCATGTGCATAAAGTAATAAAATAACATTCATCTCATGAAAGTAAAGCATGGTTTTATTGATTAATCAATTTATTACATCAACTGATGGATTGAGTCCATACAATCTAACAATCTCCCACTTGGGCTCAATGCCAGTCAGGGTTGCATCTCATGCCCATCCCGTCTACATGCTGCTCAAAGACTTTGGTAGTCAAAGGCTTAGTAAAGGGATCTGCCAGATTGTCCACAGAGGCTATCTTGGTAATAGCAATATCACCTCTCTGTACAATCTCTCTGACTAAGTGATACTTCCTCTGTACATGCTTTTGACTTTTATGGCTTCTAGGCCCCCGCTGCTATCACAGTAAACTGTGAGCGGCTGTCGTGCCAAAGGTACCACCCCAAGTTCCAAAAGGAATCTTTTGAGCCACACTGCTTCCTTAGCTGCTTCACAAGCTGCTACATATTCAGCCTCCGAGGTTGAATTAGCAGTACATTCATGTTTTATACTCCTCCAGCTGATAGCACAGCCTCCAAGCATAAACACATGACCAGAGGTGGATTTCCTGGAATCCTTATCTGACATGAAGTCAGAATCTGTGTATCCGATTGGAATCAGCTCATCACTGCTATAAATCAACATGTAATCTCTAGTCCTTCTCAAGTATTTGAGAATACATTTTACTGCAGTCCAATGTTCAGGTCCTGGATTAGACTGATATCTGTTGACCAGGCCCACTGCATGACAGATATCCGGTCTAGTACATAACATAGCATACATGAGGCTACCAACAGCCGAAGCGTATGGTATCGACCTCATCTGCTCCTTTTCCTCAGGTGTCTTGGGACACTGATCCTTGGAAAGGTGCACTCCATGCCTGAAAGGTGTAATACCCTTCTTGGAGTCTTGTATAGCAAACCGTACTAGTACCTTATCTATGTATGCAGCTTGGGATAAGCCAATCATCCTATTTTTCCTGTCTCGATAGAGTTTAATCCCTAGGATGTAGCTAGCTTCTCCCAAGTCCTTCATATCAAAAGTCTTGGCCAACCAAACTTTTACAGTTGACAACATTCCTATGTCTTTCCCGAGGAGAAGGATGTCATCGACATATAAAACCAGAAAAACTACCCTGTCACCTTCACTTTTCATGTACACACATGACTCATCCGGATTTTGACAAAACCAAATGACTTGATTACCTGGTCAAAACGGATGTTCCAGCTTCGGGATGCCTGCTTAAGTCCATAAATAGACTTCTGCAGCTTGCAAACCTTTTGCTCTTGGTTTTTAGCTACAAAACCGTCTGGCTGCATCATAAAGATGTCTTCCTCAAGATGGCCGTTGAGAAACGCCGTCTTGACATCCATTTGCCAAATCTCGTAATCGAGATGAGCCGCAATGGATAAAAGTATCCGGATGGACTTGAGCATGGCTACTGGCGAGAAGGTTTCCTCATAATCGATACCCTCTTTCTGAGTATATCCTTTCGCAACAAGCCTAGCCTTATAGGTCTCCACTCTTCCATCTGGTCCTCTTTTTCTCTTGTAGACCCACTTGCACCCAATAGGTTTAATATTGGCAGGCAAGTCCACAAGTGTCCAGACCTGATTGGAGTACATAGACTCCATCTCAGCTTTCATAGCATCTTGCCAGCGTCCCGAGTCTAAGTCATTGATTGCTTCATCATAGTTACAGGGATCTTGTTCCGGCTCTTCCGGGACAGCCTCGTAAGACTCTCCCAAGAGCGAGAACTTGTCAAGGGGCCTGACAATCCTCCCACTACGACGAGGCACTGGTGTAACTACTGGGTCTGGTATGGGCGGTTCTTCCTCAAGTTCGGTCATACTTGGATTTGGAATTGATTGCTCTTGAATCTCTTTTAAGATTACCTTTTCTAAAGATTTCCGATTCATCATATAATCTTCCTCCAGAAAAACTGCATTGGTGCTGACCAGGACTTTCTGCTCTCTGGGATTATAGAATAACCAACCTTTAGTTCCTTTAGGATATCCTACAAATGTGCATACTTCCGACTTCGCTTCCAACTTATCTGTCTTAACCTTCAGCACATGTGCCGGATAACCCCAAATGTGTAAATGTTGTAGACTAGGCTTTCGTCCGGACCACAACTCCCGGGGAGTCTTTGGTACAGACTTAGATGGTACGAGGTTTAGTATGTACATCGCAGTATCCAAAGCGTATCCCCAAAAGGATATGGGTAATCCTGAGAAACTTAGCATAGACCTAATCATATCTAAAAGAGTCTGGTTTCTCCTTTCTGCTACTCCATTCTGTTGAGGCATTCCAGGAGCAGACAACTGGGATAAAATCCCATTTTCTGATAAGTATCCCGTAAAATCAGCAGAGAGATATTCCCCTCCTCGATCTGATCGAAGAGTCTTGATACTTTTACCTAATTGCTTTTCTGCTTCCGCTCGAAACTCTTTGAACTTTTCAAAAGCTTCGGACTTGCGGTGCATAAGGTATATGTATCCATATCTTGAGTAATCATCTGTGAAAGTGATGAAGTACTCATATCCTCCTCTGGCCCTGACATTAATGGGTCCACACACATCAGTATGCACTAATTCCAATAAATCTTTGGCCCTATTGCCCTTAGATGAAAAAGGTCTTTTAGTCATTTTACCTTCCAGACAGGACTCGTAGACAGGCATCAGTTCTACCACCAATGAAGGTAAGATACCATCTTTCACTAGCCTCCCAATCCTGTTTAAGTTTATATGACTTAGCCTCAAGTACCGAAGCTTTGTTGGATTAGAAGAAGGTGACTTTCTCTTTAATGATGGTCTATCAATTGTTTCAATATTGTGTATCTCATACATCGTGGGAGTTAACAAATAAAGCCCATTGGTTACCTTGCCAGAACATATAAAAGTATCATTCTTCTTTATGACAACTTCAGTACCAAAAGTAATGGAATAACTTTTATTCACCAAACTAGAAACTGAAATTAAATTCCGCCTTAAAGACGGTACATATAATGTATCTGACAAAACCAATTTATTATTTGAAAAACATAAAGTAATAACTCCCACTGAAATAGCCTCTGCCTTAGCGTTAGATCCTAGGTTGACAATGATTTCTCCATCACTTAGCCTCCTAGTTTCCCTGAACCCCTGCAACGTATTACATATGTGATTAGTTGCCCCGGAGTCCACACACCAAGATTCTGAAGTACCAGTTGCAAAACTAACTTCAGAAATAAGTGACTCAATCATACCTGAGGTCTTCTTCTTAGACAGATATTCTGGACAATTCCTTTTCCAATGTCCTGTCTTACCACAATGGAAACACTTTCCTTTGGTCCCTGAACCCTTAGCCTTGGCCACGCCACCAGTAGGACCATTCTCCACCTTAGGACCCTTCGGAACTGATTTCTTTTTGCCTTTTGCCTTTCCGCCCTTTACCTTTCGGCTTGGACTTGGCATCTGACTTTTTTGTCATTAGGGCAGTTGGCTTCTTTTTCAAAATCCCTTCAGTCACTACCAACTGACTAGACAGCTCAGCAAGAGTTAGATTCATTTTATTCATATTATAATTAACCTTGAAATTGTTGAATGACTCTGGTAGTGACTCAAGGATTATATCAATCTGCGATTCTGCATTAATCGCAGCTCCCAGTACATCTAACTCATTCAATGAGTCCATCATTTTCAACATGTGTTCCTGTACTGATGTACCTTCAGCCATCTTGGTACTAATGAGCACCCTCATGGCTGCCTGCCTTGTAGGCCTGCCCTGTTCCGCAAACATCTCCTTTAAGTTCGATATAATATCGTATGCAGTCTTATAGGATTGATGTTGGTGTTGCAAAACACTAGACATGGATACCTGAATGTAACATCGGGCCATCTCATCGTCTTTGGCCCATTTGGTGTAAAGTTCCTTTTCTGCATCTGATGCATCCGGGCCAGGCTCATCAAGGGGGGTTTTGGTAAGGACATATTTATATCCTGAAGCTGTCAGGACAATATCCAAATTCCATTTCCAGTCTACATAGTTGGATCCCACCAACTTATTCTGGTTGAGGATGGTCGCAAGTGGATTGAAAGTAGTTGAATTCATGCTTGAAAAACTATAGCACATAACCATACATTCAATTAATGAATTTAAATGACATTGGGTTTAGTATTCTACCAAATTTATGTGGGAATCCTCATAACCACTAAATTCAGAATACATCGGAATCCCAACCCTCAGGGGTATGCCTCCTTGGGGAGTGCTAATACCTCCTAGGTTGGTGCGGATCATAGTTGGTCAAAATTTGGAATTAAGACTAACTTTCCATGATCCCCATCATTCATTATTATCTAGGTATCTCATACCAAATAATGTATGACTCCCGATCATCTTAGGTTTCTAAAATACATGAGGCAAATCCTTAGGGATACTACATCATTATTTTAGTTAAGTGTGACCCACCAACTTAGCATTGCATGACAACCGTTGCGGGCAGCTCTTCCTTGGGGAGTGGGCCCCCGCCCCGTCTCATCAACACTATCCATAGGAGATCCATAACTAGTATCCAGACAAATATAAGCCCTCCGTGGGGAACGGCCATTCATAAGATGGCGCGAGGCTAATACTTTCCTTACAATAGACCTATGGTGGAAAACCATGGGGATTTCTAAAATCAACTGCCCCGCTCCCACTTAATATTTTAGAATCGAGGATTTCCTTATAGGTATATGGGCCCACATATATATATAGACATCAAACCATCTCATAATATGATCTAAGATTGGTTCCAAGTCAAGTTATTTTAAGTCCAATTTCTTAAATTAGTGTTACCAATGTGTCCATCTCATGGGTCATCAACACTAATTAGAACTCTTTCCAAAAATAATTTGATTTGACCAATTTTAGTAACTTGCTATGTTTGGATCAGATTTGGAAACATTCTAAATTAAGCATTCATCCATAAATAGAAAGTGCTAAAATAGAAACTAGTCCTCTCCTCCACATGGCCCAAGCGGAATAGACTTCTAGACTTTCCAAAACTTTGGAATTGCTCAAACTCTTTGGGTAACTCCAAAACTCTTTTGGAAATCTTCAAACTCTTTGATTAGGAGTCCATCTTGACTTTCCTTCTTCGTCTTGGACATCGCCAGAATTTACATAAATTCCTATGTCTCTACAATGAGACTTACATGGTAATCTAAACATGGAAAGAAGATGGCTATAGGGAAATTCATCATGCCTTGCCCTTTCACGGGAAACCAAGGAAACCATGATGCCCTTTACACTTAGCCACAAATAAACCATCCAACCATAAAAGAAAGTAAATGTCATGTGGGCCATATGGAGAGGACAGTATCACCTGCAAGTTAGTATCTCATACAACAAAGCATTTCACAAAACCAGGTTGCCAAACCACAATGGAAAAACAAGATGCCAAAGATTTGCCACTTCTACCCAAGATGCCCTACGCAGAAGGGGTCCAGGGGGCATCGCCCCCGGCGGGGGTCCAGGGGGCAGCGAACTGGTCCCTACGGCTATCTGGCCAGACCTCTATAGGTAGTGATCCAAGCGGCTAGCTGACCTGACTAACCCAGAAATATGGGTTTTTCAGATTCGACTCCTGCTGTTCCCTGATCACTTCTAATGATCTCAGTAGGATTCTTATGGCTTCTTACCATTCTTCCATCATGATTAAAACCTTTTGTGACATCCCAAACATGGATCTATTACAAAAGTAAGCAAACCCAATAAACACTGATCCTTACATAGCCCTCGCCCTATCCTCTTCGTATCTCATGCAAAGATTAGAACAAGGTTACTGATCTAACATGATTAGAGATGAGGTATGGCTCTGATACCAATTGTTGGAAATAGGTGGGCCTCGTGGATAGATATTCAAAACTTTTTGACCCACTTGACTCAGGGATCAAGTATCCATAAGGCAAAAAAAAAACCCAATCCAGGATGCATAACCCTCAATCTCATGATCACATACAGTAAATAAAACTATCTAAAAGATAGAACAGAAACGAACAAGCATCCATTAAAATCCACAACATACAAGGAAGCAGATTTTACCTTAGGAGCTCGGTTGCGCTCTAATGGAGAAGTTGATAACTTTCGTTAATGTAGAACTTCTCTACAAACTGAGATCAGAATCTTCAACACCTCTTGGCCTTCCACACTATGACCCGAATTAGATTTCTCTTCTCAAGAAGATTGGTGGAATCTTCAAGAGAAAACCCAACTCGAAACCCTAAGGAACTAGAAGAAGAGAGAAGACAGCAGTGCAACTGTTGCACAAAAAAGGGATGGACGTTTTTCACTATGATAATAATGTTGTAGACGTCCAAGAGGGGTGCATTCCCTTTTATAATCTCCCAAAGCTCCACTTGTCTTAATTGAAATAGAAGTCTTACTTCCACAACAATTAGTGTCACGACCCCGGACCGGGTTCGGGGAACCAAATCCGGGATCGGGACTGTTTGATGAAGCCAATGATGATGTGATCATATGGAATGATAACAATAATTAAATGTGTGTTTATAATCAAGCGTACACGGGTTACAAAAGAACACTCCTTGCCCGTGCACGTGATTTCCCATAGGTGTCCGCGGTGAGGATATTCCAACACACATAACCATTTAGTATAATTGCGGAAGCGTATGGTAAATCATGCATGTATTTCATTCCCAAAATATCAAGGCTGATTACATTTGAATACGAGTATCAGAATGAGCAATGTCCTAAAGCATAACCCAAGAGTACATATTCAAGTTTAATCAGAAGATCAGTCAATTACAATTCCCAAAAATAGAGGCCAATAAAGGCCGATATAAACAAAACAATAACCAACAGAATACTATCCAAACAATCCCCCAAAATATTTCGCAACTCTGCAGCCCGATGTTTACATAACATCGTCAGCACGCCACTCAACTAGTGGTTGCGGTTCTCCGACCGCCTCCTCTGGCTCCTCCTCGGGGAAACCAACAACGGGACCTGAGTACCAAAGCAAAGGGTCAGACACGACGGTCTGGCAGGTGGATAAAAGTAAAAACATTTAATGCTAAAACATTTACCTTGGAAACAGTTAAACCTGTCTAATAATATTTTCATGAGTAAATGCATCATTTAGTTAAAAACATATATGCAAGGTAGAACAAGTTAAGGTAACCAAGGAAATCCGGAAACTAGCAAGATGGCAACCACACAAAGCTAAATCCTCTATCACCGAAGTGATAGAGCAAGCAAGTCAAGGCGTTGACCTCAGTCACCGAAGTGAGGAGGTACAACGAAATACATATACATATATACTATATACTAGACATGACCATGGTAGCGAGTGAAGGAAACCGCGATTCAGATCTGAAACTTCTCATATAGAGACAACTATGGCTGATACAAAGCATGACAGATTTTTAAAAATCTGATTTCTGCACTATGCAGCGGAAATCAGCCATAAAGAATCGCGTAGAAACTCTATGAAATCATAATCAACATGTGTCTAATTAAAAGGAGATTATACAAGACTATTACCTCAAAGATTTGCAAGCTTTAAACCTCTGAAAATCTGATGCAAAAGGGACAAGATCAGGTCTGCAATCAGCTACTATGCTGCAGGAATTTCTGCAGGAATTATTCTTCTTCTAATCTTCTCCTCTATCTCACTTCCAAATCTGATTGGCTAAGGTGGTGGAACCTTAATCTAGGTTTTTGAGATGAGTTTCTAGAATCATATGAGATGGAAATCTCCTCAAGAAAGAAGAGAAACTAGGGCTCCACGTTTTGGGCTTTGTTCTTGTGTTCTAAGGTCATTTACGCCCAAGGGAAGCTTCCTCCTTTTATGAAGATTGCAAGGAATCCTTTCCCATTAAGTCTCTCCTACTAATTCTCTTAGAAGTCCTAAAAGGAAAGCTCAATCCTAAGATTAATTTCCTCTTAGAAACAATCCAAATTAGAAAAGGAAACTATGATGAATATCCCTTAAACTTAGCAATTAGTAATCCTAGTTGTGCAACAATTACTAATTTAAGTTTCTAAGGGAAACTCTATTATAGGAATACTTATCCAAGGAGGAGTCCAACCTTCCAAGTAGAGAGACCTACTCAAAGTTGGAGACCCCACACTAAGAAATCCCTATGTTGGACGTCCCACATGCTATGGCCCACACTATGGCCCACATGTCCATAATTTGTCTAGAATTAAATTCATGTATGCCATCAAGGCCTATTTGAATTTAAATTCAAAATTATTTTTCCATAAAATAATTCAACCTCATCTCCTAATCATATTAGGAAACCATGCCAATATAGGAAAGTGACTAGAGAAGGGACCAAAAGACATATTTGCCCTTGGCTCCCAAAATGACCAAAATGTCCATGCTAAACCCATAGCAACATTAAGACCATTTTAACCTTAACTCATTCCACTAGAGAGTTATGGTTGCACTCCAGGGACAAATATTAAGTATGAAATAAGCTTGTCATAAAAATGACTGTTGTCTCCGACCTACCAAGTGCAATGACCTAAATGCCCCTCTATGTAACATCCTTAATCGAGTCAGGTTATCCGATGTACTATCAACCTTCTCGATTAAATCTCAAACCTTAGAACTTCATATCCTTGACTTAATCATCATCCTGATATTATTCTCTTGATCCAGGGAGCGACCCACAAGTTCAATATCAATATGGAACATCCATATACTAAGATCTTAGATTTTGATGATCAATCGGATAATTCTAAGGGGACGATCAATCCATCAGTAGATGGCATAGATTCTATATTGCATTTGCATGTCCCAACTGATCAAGCCCGAGTACCTAACTCACAGAGCTGTTGACCCAAGAAAAGAATCTCACCCATAGTGAATTAAAGCACAAGAACTTGAATTCGTCAGTTCATCCACAAATGCTCAAGATTAAGAGCACCGGTCACTTAGTAGCATGAGGTGATTTGATCTCTCTCTGTGATAGTACTATTTTAGAGATCACACCTACAATGGTCCTGTTCAATGCATGACACATGCACTAATGAGATAGATCCGGGAAAGCCCTCTCGTGACTTAGGTATGTCACCCTATATAGGAGAGTATCTCATTATAACTTATACCAAGATGAAGTGCCCAACTCCATCTTTCAGTTATGAACTAATCTGTTGTTTCCAATATCCATGAATCAGACCTATCTGTGTGAAGCTACTTCACACCTGATTCAATTATTAGAAAACAATGGGCCTTACACACAACCATACATATACACATGTTTATAGAGAAAGAATCATTTCAATATATATAACCAATAAATATCCAGTAACAGAGAGAAAAATGCAGCTAGTGGGCTTTAGGGCATACACCAATCCCAACAAACTCCCACTTGCACTAAAGATCACTACTTCCTAACCTAACTCCCATAGACTCAACATGAGAAGTAAAGACTTTCTCAGTAAGAGTCTTAGTAAATGGGTCTGCTAAGTTATTAGCTGAGGCAATCTGCTCCACAACTATTTCTCCATTCTGAACGAATTCCCGGATCAAGTGGTACTTTCTCTGAATGTGCTTGCCTTTCTTGTGATTCCTGGGCTCTTTACACTGTGCTATCGCACCTGTGTTGTCGCAGTGCATGACAATCGGTTTTTCTGCTGCAGAAACAACTCCTAATTCCAAAAGGAATTTCCTGAGCCATACTGCTTCCTTTGCAGCTTCCGCTGCCGCCACATACTCTGCTTCCATGGTAGAGTCAGCAATACAATCTTGCTTAACACTTCTCCATGAAATAGCCCCTCCCGATAGAGTAAAAACATATCCTGAGGTTGACTTTCTGGCATCCGTATCTGATTGGAAATCTGAGTCTGTATACGCCAAAGGCGTTAAATCATCTGCTCGATAAGTCAACATATAATCTTTCGTTCTCCGAAGATACTTGAATATATGTTTCACAGCTGTCCAATGCATAGGTCCAGGGTTTGACTGATATCTGCTAACCATGCCGACGGCAAAGCAAATATCTGGTCTAGTACATAACATAGCATACATGAGACTTCCAACAGCTGATGCATATGGAACTCTCTTCATGTTCTCTATCTCATCAGGTGTCTTAGGACATTGATCTCGAGATAGTGGTAGTCTATGTCTAGAAGGTAGCAAGCCCTTCTTGGAGTCATGCATGTTAAACTTGACCAATATCTTCTCAATATATGAAGATTGCGATAAGGCTAACATCTTATTCTTGCGATCTCGCAGGAGCTTGATCCCTAAGATGTAGCTTGCCTCACCCAAATCCTTCATCTGAAATTGAGATGATAACCAAACCTTTGTGGATGATAGTGCACCTACATCGTTTCCAATGAGCAATATGTCATCTACATATAGGACCAAAAATATGACTGCATTACCACTTCCTTTCTTATACACACATGGTTCATCAATGTTTTGATTAAAGCCAAAAGATTTGACTGCCTGATCAAACTTGATGTTCCATGCTCTAGATGCTTGCTTAAGTCCATAAATGGACTTCTTAAGTTTACAGACCATGTTCTCTTGGCTACTAGCAATGAAACCTTCTGGTTGCATCATATAGATGCATTCGTCAAGACTTCCATTAAGAAAAGCTGTCTTGACATCCATTTGCCATATCTCGTAGTCATAATGACATGCGATGGCTAAGAGAATCCTTATGGACTTGAGCATAGCCACTGGTGAAAAGGTTTCCTCATAATCGATACCCTCTTTCTGAGTATATCCTTTCGCCACCAGTCTTGCTTTGAAGGTTTCCACCTTCCCGTCCACTCCTCTCTTCCTCTTGTAAATCCACTTGCATCCTATGGGTTTGATCCCTTCAGGTGCATTTACAAGTTCCCAGACTTGATTGGAATACATGGAATCCAATTCAGATTTCATTGCTTGCTGCCACATGTCAGCATCTATATCCGTTACTGCTTCATCGTAACTAGTAGGATCCTCAACCATATCCTCAGAGTCTGTCTTTAAAGACACTCCTAGATATCTATCTAGTTGTCTAGGAATTCTCCCACTACGACGAGGCTTCGGAGTATTTAAAGTAATATCCGGTCCATCTACTATTGCTGGATCTGGTACAGATGTTATAGGGGATTCAGGAAGAATCTCCTCAAGAGTTTCTGTACTACTAAGCTCTTGATGCATCATACAATCATCCTCTAAGTATCTAGCATGAGTGCTGATGAGCACTTTTTGCTCCTTTGGATGATAAAAGATGCCACCTCTTGTTCCCTTAGGATACCCAATGAAATAGCACATTTCCGATCTGGGTTCTAGCTTGGTAGCTTTATCATTCAGTACATAAGCTGGACAACCCCAAATGTGGATATGTCTCAAACTAGGTTTTCGACCTGTCCACATTTCTTGCGGTGTCCTAGGTACTGACTTAGATGGTACCAGATTTAAAATGTATGCTGCTGCTTCTAAGGCATATCCCCAAAAAGATATAGGTAGGGTTGCATGACTCATCATGGACCTTACCATATCAAGAAGAGTACGGTTTCTTCTCTCTGCTACACCATTTTGCTGGGGTGTACCCGGTGCAGACAACTGAGACACAATCCCTTGTTGTGTGAGGTACTCCTTGAACTCACCTAGGAGGTATTCGCCACCTCGATCAGATCGAAGGGCTTTGATATGTTTCCCTAGTTGTAACTCCGCCTCAACCTTGAATTGTTTGAACTTATCAAACGCCTCAGACTTGCGTCGCATCAAATAGACATATCCATACCTAGAGTAATCATCGGTGAAGGTGATGTAATACTCATATCCTCCTCTTGCTAGTTTGTTCATAGGACCACACACATCAGTGTGAACCAATTCTAACAACTCATTTGCTCTTAGTCCCTTTCCAGAGAATGACCTTTTGGTCATCTTTCCCTTGAGACATGATTCGCACTGAGGAAAAGGTTCGAAATCTAATGAGCTCAAGGGCCCATCTTCTACCAACCTCTGAATCCGTTTTAGGTTAATGTGACCCAAACGTAAGTGCCAAAGATAGGTGTCATTGGTTGAAGATACCTTCCTCTTAAGGGAAGTAGAACTTTCCAGTTGTACATTATGCAGTGTGGGAGCAATAGGATTTATATAAAATAAGTTATCATGTATTCTACCGGAACATATAATATTTCCATCTCTACTGATATCAACACCAGAATGGAAAGAAACTGAATAATTAAATTCAATAAGTCTGGAAACAGAAATTAAATTCTTCCTCATGTCCGGAACATAGAAAACATTATTTAAAACCAAAATCCTATCATTAGAAAAATGTAGAGAAACATTTCCCACTGCAACCGCCCAAACTTTAGCTCCAGTTCCAACTCTAAAGGCAAACTCCCCTTTCTCAATTTTCTGCATTATTTGAAACCCCTGCAACGAATTGCAGATATGATTAGTGGCTCCAGAGTCTACTATCCACGAGTCAGTAGAATCAACCACTAAACAAGTTTCAATGAAATAAGAAAAAGATGTACCTTTATTAACCGAGCCTTTGAGCTTGGGACAATCTTTCTTCCAATGACCTTTGAGGCCACACTTGAAGCATTTCCCTTTGGGCTTATCATCTGTACCCTTGTCCTTTCTATTACCAGCATTGCCCTTTTTCTGTCCCTTTCCCTTGATCTTCTTCTTCTTCATCTTCTTACCTTTTGGGTTCAGATGAAAGGAAGACTGGAAAAAATGGGCTTGGGCCTTGGGCTTCATGATGGCCTCTGCTGCCTGGAGTTCCTTCATTAACTCCGCAAGGGTCATGTCCATCTTGCTCATATTGAAATTGAGCTTGAACTGATTGAAGGAATCCGGCAGAGTTTCTAGAATCATATCGGTTTGACTCTCTCCACCAATCTCAGCCCCTAGAATCTCAGCTACATTGAAACAATCCATCATCTTGAGCATATGATCTCTGACAGGTGTTCCTTCAGCCATTCTAGTATTCATGATGGTCCTTATAGCAGCTTGCCTAGCTGGCCTGCTCTTGTCTGCGAACATTTCTGACAAGGACATCATGATTTCGTAGGCTGTGTCCATATTCTCGTGCTGTGTTTGCAACACGTTGGACATGGAAGCGAGCATGTAGCATTTAGCCATGTTGTTCGCTTTCTTCCACTTCCTTTCAGCCTCTAACTGGTCTTCAGTAGAATTGGGATCAATATCAGGACAATTTTCTACCAAGACATACTTGTACTCCTCAGCAGTGAGTACTATGTCAAGATTTCTCTTCCAATCTACGTAATTAGGGCCGGTCAACTTGTTCTCACGAAGAATACTCATCAACGGGCTAAAAGAATCTTTACCCATCTCTCTCTGGATATAAAATGGTTTATAATTAGACAGGCAGTATATATGTAACATGCATATGGTGCTTGTTATAAAAGGAAAAACATGCACTAAACTTTTTACATTATTTCAACCATAAACATAATGTATCAGTGTTTCAACCTCCTCATAAACCCTCCATCGAAAGGATGGCCGAGCCTACAGTAACGTTGAATTAAGTTCTTCTTATTTGGATTATCACTATCTGGATACATATCCAGTGACAGTCCAATCACTGATTGGTTTGACCTCATAAGACAAATAACTCTATCTCCTTGAAGAGATTATTACCGCCTTATGTCAAGTGTATTACCATCTCTTATGAAAAATTCCCAGAATGTCCAAATCTAGAAGTGAGCTTTGGTAAAGAACTCCACCGAAGGGATGGCCGCTCCCACCAACACTTCATTGACATTCTATAGAAGTGATCTTTAGTAAAGAACTCCACCGAAGAGATGGCCGCTCCTACTAACACCTCATTACGAATATTCACTTTAGTTCACTCACTAACCCATCGAAGTGGTCTTTAGTAAAGAACTCCACCGAAGGGATGGCCGCTCCCACTAACACTTCTAATGAGATTAATATGAACCGAGAATGGAAAGTCGTGGGGTTTTTCCTAAACCCCTCTCCCACTTGATAATTTATCACTAGGGTTTATAAACTTTCCTTTGATCTTTACTTCGTTTTCTCAAAAGCTCTTTTTAAAACTAGCAAACTTGTTTAATTAAATTCATGACTCAATGACTCAAGTCATCTTGAAAGTAAATAACCTTTGCATTAAAACATTTGAGAAAAACCCTTAATAGAATCAAAAACCTAATTAGGGTTTTGGGGAACCCATAGGTAGCATCTAATTAGAATTTTAGTTTAGTCTATTTTTGGAAACCAAGGGTGCCAACCCTATCCAATTTTAAACCTTAGACAAAAAGAAGGTGCTGGTCTAAGTTCCGTTTAAAACCAATTGACCAAACAAAAACATACTAATTTTAGAAAGATGCCATTTATAGATCCTAATGGTGGCCATGTTTCTAGGTGATAATTATAGCAATTATATAAAGCATTCAACCATGCATTCCATATATAAAAGCAAATAAAAGTATGCAATCCTTGATGGCTCCCTGTCCTTAGGACTTCAAATCCTAATCGAATTAGGACTCCTCATGCTTCTAGAAGTCTTGACTCCTTCATCTCCAAGGATTCCAATTTCTTGCAACCTTCTTGTTTTGAAACTTTCCTTTTCATGCTTGTGTCCATAAATAAATTTATACAAGCAAACCCATGAAAAACAAAACAAAAATTACATTGGAGATTCCTATGCTTTTTCAAAAAAGCTTACATCAAGACTAGTTGGAATAAAATTAATGAAAACTTTACAACTTCCTATGATTGCTAACCGCGCAATCGTACACTTTCCAACTAATAAAACAAACATCCAAATCCACATAACATACATGCGAACCATCATGGATGCTAATTATGGCTGCAACCAAATAGGTTAGTGCATAATGTACAACATGATTCAGATCTGGAAAAATTAATTCCAGCCATCCAAACATAACCAGCATACAAAAATACAGCACTAATACAAATCTGAAATAAATTTCAGCAGGGTGCCACCATGCCCCTTCTTATCTAGGATTAATAAATCACATCATGGGATCATGATTTCGCATGGAGTGTCTCTGATACCACTGAAGGAAACCGCGATTCAGATCTGAAACTTCTCATATAGAGACAACTATGGCTGATACAAAGCATGACAGATTTTTAAAAATCTGATTTCTGCACTATGCAGCGGAAATCAGCCATAAAGAATCGCGTAGAAACTCTATGAAATCATAATCAACATGTGTCTAATTAAAAGGAGATTATACAAGACTATTACCTCAAAGATTTGCAAGCTTTAAACCTCTGAAAATCTGATGCAAAAGGGACAAGATCAGGTCTGCAATCAGCTACTATGCTGCAGGAATTTCTGCAGGAATTATTCTTCTTCTAATCTTCTCCTCTATCTCACTTCCAAATCTGATTGGCTAAGGTGGTGGAACCTTAATCTAGGTTTTTGAGATGAGTTTCTAGAATCATATGAGATGGAAATCTCCTCAAGAAAGAAGAGAAACTAGGGCTCCACGTTTTGGGCTTTGTTCTTGTGTTTTAAGGTCATTTACGCCCAAGGGAAGCTTCCTCCTTTTATGAAGATTGCAAGGAATCCTTTCCCATTAAGTCTCTCCTACTAATTCTCTTAGAAGTCCTAAAAGGAAAGCTCAATCCTAAGATTAATTTCCTCTTAGAAACAATCCAAATTAGAAAAGGAAACTATGATGAATATCCCTTAAACTTAGCAATTAGTAATCCTAGTTGTGCAACAATTACTAATTTAAGTTTCTAAGGGAAACTCTATTATAGGAATACTTATCCAAGGAGGAGTCCAACCTTCCAAGTAGAGAGACCTACTCAAAGTTGGAGACCCCACACTAAGAAATCCCTATGTTGGACGTCCCACATGCTATGGCCCACACTATGGCCCACATGTCCATAATTTGTCTAGAATTAAATTCATGTATGCCATCAAGGCCTATTTGAATTTAAATTCAAAATTATTTTTCCATAAAATAATTCAACCTCATCTCCTAATCATATTAGGAAACCATGCCAATATAGGAAAGTGACTAGAGAAGGGACCAAAAGACATATTTGCCCTTGGCTCCCAAAATGACCAAAATGTCCATGCTAAACCCATAGCAACATTAAGACCATTTTAACCTTAACTCATTCCACTAGAGAGTTATGGTTGCACTCCAGGGACAAATATTAAGTATGAAATAAGCTTGTCATAAAAATGACTGTTGTCTCCGACCTACCAAGTGCAATGACCTAAATGCCCCTCTATGTAACATCCTTAATCGAGTCAGGTTATCCGATGTACTATCAACCTTCTCGATTAAATCTCAAACCTTAGAACTTCATATCCTTGACTTAATCATCATCCTGATATTATTCTCTTGATCCAGGGAGCGACCCACAAGTTCAATATCAATATGGAACATCCATATACTAAGATCTTAGATTTTGATGATCAATCGGATAATTCTAAGGGGACGATCAATCCATCAGTAGATGGCATAGATTCTATATTGCATTTGCATGTCCCAACTGATCAAGCCCGAGTACCTAACTCACAGAGCTGTTGACCCAAGAAAAGAATCTCACCCATAGTGAATTAAAGCACAAGAACTTGAATTCGTCAGTTCATCCACAAATGCTCAAGATTAAGAGCACCGGTCACTTAGTAGCATGAGGTGATTTGATCTCTCTCTGTGATAGTACTATTTTAGAGATCACACCTACAATGGTCCTGTTCAATGCATGACACATGCACTAATGAGATAGATCCGGGAAAGCCCTCTCGTGACTTAGGTATGTCACCCTATATAGGAGAGTATCTCATTATAACTTATACCAAGATGAAGTGCCCAACTCCATCTTTCAGTTATGAACTAATCTGTTGTTTCCAATATCCATGAATCAGACCTATCTGTGTGAAGCCACTTCACACCTGATTCAATTATTAGAAAACAATGGGCCTTACACACAACCATACATATACACATGTTTATAGAGAAAGAATCATTTCAATATATATAACCAATAAATATCCAGTAACAGAGAGAAAAATGCAGCTAGTGGGCTTTAGGGCATACACCAATCCCAACAGCGAGCCGGGTATCAGGAACCACAGTAGCAATCTGCGGTATCAGGACAGGACCACGGTTAAATAACCGGGTAGCAAGATCCAAACTGCAGTTGGCGGGACAAGAGGGGGGTCACCTCGTCAGTAGATCAGACTAACAAGGTATCCAAGCTTAGTGGTGCCGACTCATAGGTCAAAACATGGAAATCAAGACATGTGTAAAATAAATCAAGTACAAGACTATATTCAGGCAGGACATGGGTGCTCAGGGCACAGCTATCATATCAGGTCTGGCATGTATATCAAAGCTAGCAAAACAGTACAAGTATACTTCCAAAGTTTTCGGGATGATAGATCCCAAATCATCAATTTCGAGAATGACAAGGTAAGGTACCCTTTTGAAAAGCCAAGACAATGTCGGGTTAGAACTAATCCAAGTGAATAGGGATCCCGTATGTCTGTATAAAAAGGAAGCTTGGTACTCTTTGAATTTGGAAGACATTTCGGGTTCCTTATACACTATAGTAGCCTCAATACTTAAATGAATCTCGATGATGTAGTTTCTCTCTCTAACGTACTACCAACAAACACTTCACCTATGCTTCGAACACAATCCCAGGTGAGTGGTGCCCATTGCTCTCAGAAAGGTTCACAAGCAATGGGGTGAAAACTCCCTTCAATCCTTCTTTTATTCACAGAATTCAGGGAATTTCGGTTACCTTGCGGTCAAGTGGCGGTTAGCCGCCAGCGAATGCGGCGGTTAACCGCTGGATGACCGTGAGGCTGACCGTGGAATTGCAGCTCTCTGGAAATGCGACCGCTACAATCCGGTTGGCTGGCGGTTAGCCACTGATGGGTTAGGCGGTTAGCCGCTAGCTGACCGCGGAGCTGACCGTGAGACTTCAGCTCTCGGGAAAAGTGACCGTAACTGTGCGGTTAGATGGCGGTTAGCCGTCGATGGACACGGCGGTTAGCCGCTAGCTGACCGCGGAGCTGACCGCCAGTCACGGGAATTTCTTCCCTGGGTTCAGATTCAAGCTTTCCCTTTCCCCAAACCCATTCCTTTCATTCTCCATTGGCATTCATACAATTACTAAGGGAAGGAGGACAACCAACATCACAAGGATTCACTTAGGCATTGTACAAAAGATGAACTCAAAACTACAATCCATGATTTAAAGACAATGGATGAAACAAAAGCTAGAAATCATGTTTCAAGACAATAAAGATGCTTACCAACTCTTTTCAAAAGCATTTAATAGCATCATGAATGCAAGTGAAAGCTCATCATAAATGATACAATAAATGCAAACATTTAATCATGGAAATCACTTTTAAAACTAAACATCCACTTGCCTCAAGGTCTCTAAACCAAGAAATCCAAGCTCTAATCCACACTTCCAAGCCAAGTATCAAGCTACACCAAAAACCACCAAAAACAAACCCTAAAATGGGTCAAACCAAGGAACAAGAAGAAGAACTCACAATAATAGAAATAGAGCTCCTCTATGGCTAAGAGATTATAAATCTAAAAGAATAGGAGGGAAAACTCACTTGGAAGCTCTTCAAATGGACAAGGTGAGCTCAATGAGGGTCTTGAGTTGAGTAGATCCTTCCACAAATGGTATCAATGAATAGCTCTAGCAATGGGGAAGAAGAGGGTGAAGTTCAATCTTGATTGGTGTAAGGTTTGGTAGGGACTTGGGATGAGGAAGCAAGAAGAAGAAGAAAGAGAGAAAGGAAACCCTAGGCTGTTCTCATAAGCTTGTGCTGGAAAAAGAGAAATGGAAGAAGAGTGTTCTCTTTATAAAGCAATGGGTGTGGGCTCCACTACTAGGAAAGCTCTTTGGGCGGAAATCGTTAATTTCGGGATCTCGAATGAAATCGACGAAGAAGAGAAAAGTGATCACCGAAATATCTAGTTTCGGAAAAGTACATGTTTCACGGGTTTCGAGGATATCGAGTGTTGGGCACAGATTTCATGTAAAACAGACTGTTTTGCCCTCAAAGCAAGAAGATCGGGTTTCGGGGTTCCAAACGGGTTCGGGATCAACATGAAAGTGGTAGGGATTAACAAGACGAGTAAAACGGGATCAAGACAGAATTAGGGGAAAACAAGCAACCTCCAAAAGCTAGCAAGACTAATAAAGAAGGAAACCCCCAAAGGGTCCCACAAGCAAAAAGGCACTAAAATAATTTCCCAAAGCTATCAAGAACTATACTAATCCAAGCTTAGTCAAAAATCACTAATCGAGCTCAGCACTAACACCCAACTTAATTAGCGCTAATCGAGTCACTCGGGTCGGGGTCTTACATCCTCCACCCCTTAGGGCATTTGGTCCTCCAAATGAAATACAAAACTCACCTCGGTTAGGAGATGCGGATACTTCTTCTGCACTTGATCTCGCAATTCCCACGTTGCCTCTTCCGGCCCATGATTCTCCCAAAGTACTTTCACCCACTGAATAGTCCGTGACCTCAACTCTTGCTCCTTCGTGTCTATGATCCGAATGGGCTTCTCAACATAAGTGGCATCTTCCCTGATCTCTAACGGTTCATGCCGGAGTACATGTGAGGGATCGGGGACGTACTTCTTCAACATCGACACATGGAAGACGTTGTGTACACCGGATAACTCGGGTGGTAAGGCTAATCTGTAAGCCACATCACCGATCTTGCTCATTATATCATACGGTCCAATGTATCTCCGTGATAATTTGCCTTTCTGCCCAAACCTCAATGTTCCTCTGGTCGGTGACACCTTCAAGAAAACCTTATCTCCTTCCTTGAATTGTAGATCCCTGCGGTGAGAGTCTGCATAGCTCTTTTGTCTACTCCGGGCTACTTTCAAACATTCTTGGATCTGTCTCACTTTGTCCGTAGTCTCACTCACTATGGACGGTCCATGGAAACTGCGAGTGCCGACTTCTTCCCAACAAACAGGTGTCCTACACCTTCTGCCGTACAAAGCCTCAAAAGGCGCCATCCCAATGCTCGAGTGGTAGCTGTTGTTGTAAGTAAACTCACACAACGGTAGGGTTTCATCCCACTGAGTCTTGAAGTCCAATACACAAGCACGGAGCATGTCCTCGAGTGTCTGAATCGTCCTCTCTGACTGACCGTCTGTCTGAGGGTGATAAGCTGTACTGAACTGTAGTCTCGAACCCATAGACTCATGTAGGGTCTTCCAAAATCTCGAGACGAATCTGCTGTCTCTATCGGACGTGATGGAAACTGGCTGTCCATGCCTACTGACGATCTCATTGACAAACAATTCTACCAGGGGTAACATGTGCATCTTCTTCCCTGTCCTCATGGGGATAAAATGAGCTGATTTGGTGAGTCTGTCCACAATCACCCATATCGCATCATTGCCCTTGCTAGTCCTCGGCAGTCCCGAAATAAAATCCATGGTAATGTGCTCCCACTTCCACTCCGGGATCTCTAATGGCTGCAACAAACCTGGAGGCTTCTGATGTTCTGCCTTAATCAACTGACACGTCATGCAACGAGATACAAACGCTGTAATCTCCCTCTTCATGTTGTTCCACCAAAATCTGCCCTTCAAATTCTGATACATCTTTGTGCTGCCTGGGTGCATGGAATACTTTGCACTGTGAGCTTCTGCCATGATGTCATTCCTCAAATCTTCGATGTTAGGCACACACAAACGATCACGGTAGTAAAGAACTCCCTCAACAAAACGAAAATCAGGACGTTCTGCTATGTGATCTACAATCTTGGCTAACTCTGGATCTTGCAACTGACTGTCCTTAATCTTCCGGATGAATGAAGGCTCTGACACTGACATATTGGCAATTATAGCACCCTTCCTTAGTGGCTGGAGGTCTATCTTCAACTCCTCAAACTGATCAAAAATACAAGTACCACTCAAATTTGCTATGCCCACTGACTTCCTACTCAAAGCATCGGCAACAACATTCGCTTTACCCGGGTGATACTTGATTGGAAAATCATAGTCCTTGATATACTCCATCCATCTCCTCTGCCTCATGTTCAACTCCTTCTGAGAAAACAGGTACTGTAGGCTGCGGTGATCGGAATGAACCTCAAACTTCTCTCCGTAGAGGTAATGTCTCCACATCTTCAATGCAAAGACGACCGCTGCCAACTCAAGGTCATGGGTCGCATAATTCTTCTCGTGATCTTTCAACTGCCGGGACCCATAAGCTACAACTCTTCCTTCTTGCATCAACACACAACCGAGTCCAATGTTCGAAGCATCGGTAAAGATAGTAAAACCGCCGCTTCCGGATGACAAAGTAAGGACCGGTGCGGTAGTTAATCTCTTCTTCAGCTCTTGGAAACTAGCTTCACACTGATCTGTCCACACATAGGGTGCATTCTTCCTTGTTAACTTCGTCAATGGCGCTGCAATCGACGAAAACCCTTGCACAAACCTCCTGTAATATCCTGCCAACCCAAGAAAACTCCTAATTTCTGACACATTCTTCGGTCTTTCCCACTTCACTACTGCCTCAATTTTGGACGGGTCTACTGACAAACCTTCCTTGGAGATTATGTGTCCCAAAAATGTGACTTGCTCTAGCCAAAATTCACACTTGTTGAGCTTCGCATACAACTGATTCTCCCTCAAAAGCTGTAATGCAATCCTCAGATGCTCTTCATGCTCTTCTCTGGTCTTGGAGTACACCAGAATATCATCTATGAACACCACTATAAACTGATCTAGATATTGCGCAAAGATCTTGTTCATCAAAGCCATGAACACTGCCGGTGCATTAGTCAACCCAAATGGCATCACTAGGAACTCATAGTGGCCATATCTTGTCCGGAAAGCTGTCTTCAACACATCTGATTCTCTAACTCTCAGCTGATGGTAACCGGATCTCAAATCAATCTTCGAAAAGTATGAAGCACCTTGTAACTGATCAAACAGTTCGTCTATCCTTGGCAATGGATATTTGTTCTTGATGGTCACTTGGTTCAATCTCCGGTAATCGATACACATTCTCATCGAACCATCCTTCTTCTTAACAAACAAAACCGGAGCTCCCCACGGTGAAATACTAGGTCTCACAAAACCTTTGTCCAACAACTCTTGTAACTGTATCTTCAACTCTCCCAATTCCGCCGGAGCCATTCTATATGGTGCTATAGATATCGGAGCGGTCCCTGGTAACAACTCAATGGTGAAATCGATCTCTCTCATGGGTGGTAATCCCGGAATCTCCTCCGGAAATACATCCGGGAACTCCCAAACAATAGGGATCTCCTCCACCCCTTGGGACCGTTTATCCTCCGTGATAAACGCCAAATAGGCTTCACATCCACTTCTCAAAAGTCTATCAGCCTTCAACGCTGAGACAAACCCTACACGAGGACTCCTCCTCTCTCCCTGGAATAACACCCCTACTGGTGTCTCATCCAACTTGAATGTGAGGGTTTTATGGAAACAATCCATTGTGGCATGGTACCCTGCCAGCCAATCCATCCCTAGGATGACATCAAAATCCTTCATCTCCAACAGAATAAGATCTGCGGGTAACACAACTTCTCCTATCCGGACTGTACAACTAGGGTAATAAACCATACATACAACTTGTTTTCCTACTGGTGTAGCTACAGTCAAGGTGTACTCAAGATCTTTACCATGCACATCAATCAATTTAGAAAATGCATGGGATATGAATGAATGCGTAGACCCAGGGTCAAATAATATTCTAGCTTCAATTCCACTGACAAGAAGTGTACCTTCCACAACATTGCCTGCTGCCTCTGCATCAGCTCTGTTGACCGCATACACTTGTCCTCGCTGTTGTGGCCTTATCGGTGCCTGTTGTTGTCTGCCTTGCGGGGCATTTCTATTCTGTTGCGGTGGACGCTGATATGCTGCTGTCCTTGTTGACGGGCCTGCTGCTGCTGCTGGGGCCTATACTACTGCGGTGGTGCCTGTTGCTGAAGTGGCCTTGCCTGATTCTGCACTACCAGTGCATTCTGTGGCGGTACTGGACGCGGTACTCCTTGAGGCTGCTGATTTTGCCTATTCGGTCTTGGGCAATTTCTCATCTGGTGATCCATGGAACCACATCTAAAGCATGCCCCGGTAATGGTACGACATTGGGCACTCTCATGGTTCTTGCCACAGTGGATACAAACGAGTTGTACATTCGGGTCTTGCCTCTGCCTCTTGTTCTGCTGGTTCCTTTGCTGATGATGCTGCTGCTGGGGCTGCCCTTGTCCCTTGCCTTGAGATCTAAGGACCTTGTGGTGGAAGTTCTCGAACTTGTAGGCCCTCTTGATTGCCTCTTCAAAAGTGACCGGTGGTATAACCCCCGTAGCATCTCTCTCGATGATGGGATGAAGTCCTTCAAGGAACTTGGTTATCTTCTTCTCCACCGTGTCTACCAATTCTGGAGCATATCTTGACAACCCCTCAAATTTCGTGAGGTATTCTTGGACGGTCGTATTGCCTTGGACAAGCTGTTGAAACTCTACAGCATTCTGCCTCCTGATGTGCGTGGGCACATACTTGTCACGAAACTGTACCTTGAAATTTTGCCATGCAACTGCGTCGGCCATCGTCCTATACTCTTCCCTTATAGTTTTCCACCAGATATCTGCCAACCCGGTGAATAGGGACGTTGCCAGCTTTACTCTCTCACCCCCTGTGCATCTGAAGACTTCGAATATGTTTTCGGTATGGTCCAGCCAATCATCTGCAGTCAAAGGATCTTCAGAGCCAACAAAATCCTTGGGTGCCCTTTTTCTGAATCTCTCAAATAAAGCATTGGGGTCATACTCTCTCTGATTGATGACAATTGCAGGTTGAGGCTGGACTGGCTCTGGCCTTCTTTGTAACACTTCCAACAACTGCCTCTGCATCTCTGCCAATTCTCTGGCATGATCCTCATCCTTCTTTAGCATTTGTTCTTGAAGTCTAGCCTGATTCTCATTAGCTTGACGCTGTTGATCGAGCATAGCTTGCATCATCTGTTGGAACTGATTTGGGATTGTGTTTTCAGTTCTATCTTCTCCCACTGGTCCTGTACCCTCTACTGGCCCAGTATAATCACTGTTGCTCGCTGTGGGGTTACCGTTCACTGGGCGCTTACGAGGTGGCATGATGCTGCAAAACAAGTTGTTAGCACAAAATAATCAAGAGTAGGGTCACACATTGCTCACGCGATTCTAGCTAACGAAAGATCTAACGAATCCTCGCCACGTCCTTAGGATTTCTAGTTTCTTTTAATTGCTTGAAACACGTCTCGCTCTGATACCAGTCTGTCGCGACCCCGGACCGGGTTCGGGGAACCAAATCCGGGATCGGGACTGTTTGATGAAGCCAATGATGATGTGATCATATGGAATGATAACAATAATTAAAGGTGTGTTTATAATCAAGCGTACACGGGTTACAAAATAACACTCCTTGCCCGTGCACGTGATTTCCCACAGGTGTCCGCGGTGAGGATATTCCAACACACATAACCATTTAGTATAATTGCGGAAGCGTATGGTAAATCATGCATGTATTTCATTCCCAAAATATCAAGGCTGATTACATTTGAATACGAGTATCAGAATGAGCAATGTCCTAAAGCATAACCCAAGAGTACATATTCAAGTTTAATCAGAAGATCAGTTAATTACAATTCCCAAAAATAGAGGCCAATAAAGGCCGATATAAACAAAACAATAACCAACAGAATACTATCCAAACAATCCCCCAAAATATTTCGCAACTCTGCAGCCCGATGTTTACATAACATCGTCAGCACGCCACTTAACTAGTGGTTGCGGTTCTCCGACCGCCTCCTCTGGCTCCTCCTCGGGGAAACCAACAACGGGACCTGAGTACCAAAGCAAAGGGTCAGACACGACGGTCTGGCAGGTGGATAAAAGTAAAAACATTTAATGCTAAAACATTTACCTTGGAAACAGTTAAACCTGTCTAATAATATTTTCATGAGTAAATGCATCATTTAGTTAGAAACATATATGCAAGGTAGAACAAGTTAAGGTAACCAAGGAAATCAGGAAACTAGCAAGATGGCAACCACACAAAGCTAAATCCTCTATCACCGAAGTGATAGAGCAAGCAAGTCAAGGCGTTGACCTCAGTCACCGAAGTGAGGAGGTACAACGAAATACATATACATATATACTATATACTAGACATGACTGTTGACACCAAAAATGTCACTTTGCCTCTTCAACATCAAGAAAGCTGCATGAAGTCGCAACCTGCCATAAATAGGCAATGCAACTTCTCCAAAAAATCAAATCTTGTCAGAATCAAACAAAAACTGCAAGATCCTTCAAGATAGCCAAGAGAAGAGTACACATGAAGTTTCGGGCCATTTCGACAACATTTGGCCTAACTTCACTTCTCCGACAGCTAAACGGGAGCTCCCGGCGGCGACATCATCGGAGACGTCAAAACTTCAATCAAAGCCTACAGATGACTCCAGCATGTCTCAAAAGGGCTCCATGCCAAATTTCAAGTCAAACCGACAACGTTTGACCCTCCATCAATGCTCGAGCAGCAAAATCAAGCCTCCCGGCGGCGGGAACCACCGAAGCCTTCGCTCATCAAACCAAGTGCATGAGTGGCTTCAACATGCTTCCAAAAGGCTGCACCTCAAATTTCAGGTCATTCTGACAACGTTTGACCAGGTTTCGATGCTCCGAGAGAAAATCAAGCCTACCGGCGACGGAGCAACCCGGGACCATGACATCCAAAACGGAGCCCATGGAACATCTCAAAATGACTCCAATAGGCTCCCCGTCAAATTTCAGGTCAATCGGACATCGTTTGGCCACATATCAAAGCTCGGCATTTTCCCCGCAGCAAAATCAAGTGAAGCATCGACGGGACCCCAAACGGCTTCAAAACTCAAACAAAAGCCTATGGTTGGTCTTATTTATTGCTCAGGAGGCTTCACCTCAAATTTCAGGTCATTCCGACATCGTTTGACCAAGTTTCAGCTTCTGGCGGAAAATCAGCAGCTCTACGCGACAAAGTCTTCGGCTTTCCCGGAAAATTGGAAACTTTGCACTCTAAAAATGCAAGGATTCTCATCAGGTTTTCTACAGGGAAATCAAGCCAATAAATGAGAAGAAATGTCAGGAAAAATACAGAAGAAAACGGCAACAAAAAAGACCACAAAACGGACCAAAAACAGGGGAAAAATCCCTAGGGTCGCCGGCGACCATGGAAGTCCGGGTCACCGGATTTTTCGCCGGTGACCCATTTTTCCGTCCTTTTTCGCGTTTCGCGCACTTTGGCCCCTGTGGTTTCCTGAAAATGTGATTTTTATGCTTGAAATTGACTCATGTCCTCCGACATCCGTCAAAATCACAGGTCAACCTCCAAAAGTATCAAAATCAACATTGATCGCCAACCGGTCGACCAAAAAAGTGTACTTTCCGCCCAATCGATCGAAAAATCGACAGGACAGATGTCACCGGCCCGCTCTTAGCTATCACTGTTTGAAGTTACATGTTCATCCGATGTCGATCAGCATGAAGATCCATCGATGATCATCGCCAGAAGAATTCCAGAAGACACGGCACGGCCCGTGACTCTTCGACTGCTCGGCGACCAATTAATGTGGTTAATTGACTAGCTTTATTGCAGTCATTAATTCATTTCTTTGGACGGCCCAATCAGAAGCAAGCATTTGGGATTCTAAACGGCTTCAAAACTCAAACAAAAGCCTATGGTTGGTCTTATTTATTGCTCAGGAGGCTTCACCTCAAATTTCAGGTCATTCCGACATCGTTTGACCAAGTTTCAGCTTCTGGCGGAAAATCAGCAGCTCTACGCGACAAAGTCTTCGGCTTTCCCGGAAAATTAGAAACTTTGCACTCTAAAAATGCAAGGATTCTCATCAGGTTTTCTACAGGGAAATCAAGCCAATAAATGAGAAGAAATGTTAGGAAAAATACATAAGAAAACGGCGACGAAAAAGACCTCAAAACGACCGCAAAACGGGCTCCGAAGGGAAAAATTCCCCCAAGGTCGCAGGCCCCTGCGACCATGGAAGTCTGGGTCACCGGATTTTCCGCCGGTGACCCGTTTTTCCGTCTTTTTTCGCGTTTCGCGCACTTTGGCCCCTGTGGTTTCCTGAAAATGTGATTTTTAGTGCTTGAAATTGACTCATATCCTCCGACATCCGTCAAAATCACGGGTCAACCTCCAAAAGCACAAAATCATCATTGATCGCTCCAAGATCGCCAACCGGTCGACCAAAAAAAGTGCTCTTTCTGTCCGACCGATCGAGAAATCGACAAGACAGATGTCACCGGCCCGCTCTTAGCTATCAATGTCTGAAGTTATATGTTCATCCGATGTCGATCAGCATGAAGATCCATCGATGATCATCGCCAGAAGAATTCTAGAAGACACGGCACGGCCCGCGACTCTTCGACTGCTCGGCGACCAATTAATGTGGTTAATTGACTAGCTTTATTATAGTCATTAATTCATTTCTTTGGACGGCCCAATCAGAAGCAAGCATTTGGGAGTTACAAGTCAATTGATTCATGGCATTTAAACCATGAAACTCCTCCCATTATGGTAATTAAGGTGATTAAAAGCCCTTAATCTCCATCGGCCAATCAGATTCAAGGAAAAAGGAGTTACAAAATCAAGAAATAAATCTTGTAACTCCTCCCATTAAAGCCATTAAGGCTCATAAACCCTCCTAAATGGCTACCAAAGGCCTATAAATAGGAGAGCATTCCATTGAAATGAGGAGAAAAATCGAAATCAGAAAATCGAGATCGATCGATCGGAAAGAATCCAGAGCTCGTATCCAGAGAAAGAAAAAAAGAGAGAAAAACTCTGCTGAAGTTCTGCACCGGCCACCACTACAAGGTGACAAAAGTCCCTTGGGGGGCACCCCCCCCCAAGGTCCTTGCCTTCTCCTGCTGCCTCCAATGGCTTAGACATGGCTTTTCAGCCCGTCTACTTAGCTTTTTATTGGACATAGGACCTTCTCTTGGTCTTTGTCCTCTAAAAATCTGAGGTTATAGCCAAGCCAAGCGAATCAAGAGCATCCTCTGTTCTCATCTGCATGGATGATGGCGAAGCCCATACATGACTTGCGACCGTCAATCTGAACGAGTCCCCCACAATCTCCTGAAAAGTTAGATCTTCCTTTTCTTGCTTTTCATTGTAGTTTGTATTTTTCTAAAAGAGACAAAAATCACAACTCTTGTCTTTTTCATTATTGATGAGAATTGTAAATCGGCTATAAACGCCAAAATCGGCTATAAATGCCAAACAAAATCGCCTTTCACGGCAAACTAAGAAAATGTCTCTTTTCTTAAATATATGCGCAATGGAAAACTTGAAAGAAGTTGATTTCCTTTTTACTTGCGAAGGTTGATCTCCGGATTACCACTTGCAATTCCAAGTAAAATAGAAAATCTGGCACACCCACACAAAGAAATGTTGATGCACGCTTCAGGCCCGCCAGGGCGCGAAAGGGCCGGACCCGACGGACTCCCACGTTCCGCCGACCCCGGTAGCCGCCCCACGGTGCCTTGGAGCGCGTTCCATCAAGCTGGCACACCCGGTGGGACTCGTTCATTTGAGAACACGGTGCTTGGAAATGAAATATTTGCATATCATACTTTTTGCTCTATGCTTATACTTCTTTTCCGGATTCCTTGGCTACTTTCTAGCTGGTAGCCTATGTTGGATTTTGCATCCTAAAAAAACACGAGATGGGATTTTTTGGAAATTTCTATTTCTTTGAGTTTGTTTCCATTCTTTCTCTTTTCAAAAAAAAAAAATCAGTTTTCTTAGTTTGAATTCAAAATTGAGAAACTTTGATCCTATCCTATCGTTCTTTGGTGCTTGCAGAAATGTTGAGCCCGTTCGACTAAGGTTTTGGACCATCGTTTCTCTTCGATGAGTTCATTAGAGATTTCAAAAAAAAAAATCAGTTTTCTTAGTTTGGATTCAAAATTGAGAAACTTTGATCCTATCCTATCGTTCTTTGGTGCTTGCAGAAATGTTGAGCCCGTTCGACTAAGGTTTTGGACCATCGTTTCTCTTCGATGAGTTCATTAGAGATTTCAAAAAAAAAAATATTAAAAAAAAATTAAAAATAAAAAAAATCAGTTTTCTTAGTTTGGATTCAAAATTGAGAAACTTTGATCCTATCCTATCGTTCTTTGGTGCTTGCAGAAATGTTGAGCCCGTTCGACTAAGGTTTTGGGCCATCGTTTCTCTTCGATGAGTCTATTTGGGATTTTTTATAAAGAAGGACATAGACCACTAAGGTTAAACCAATTGCGTTCTTTGATCACGATTGATTCAAGAAAAGCCTTGTCCAGAGTGTGGAGACAGCTTGACTGTTCTAGGCAAGGGTCCTCCAAACGGGTTCATTAAGTAATCCTACCCTTACCTGGGGGCAATTCTATCAATTGAGGTTTCATAAGACCGGGTTAGGAGGCCTATGTGTACTCTCTCGTCTTTAAATCTTAAAAAATTAAAATCAAAATAAAAAAAAATAAAAAAAAAAGATTTTCAAAAAAAATCTTTAAAAAAAAAAAAAAACAAAAATTTTCAAAAATAAAATAAAATAAATAAAAAATAAATAAAAAAATATTTAAAAAAATAAAAAATAAAAAAAAATAAAAAAAAAATAAAAAAAAATCATTTCAAAAAAAAAATCTCCAAAAACTCGTCACTTTTGGATTCAGATTCGAGAAATTGTGGTCTCTTCCCTTCTGAGTACTGGCGCTCGCGGAAATCGTTGAGCCCGTATTTGAATCGGAATGCCACCTGCTCTCTTTGACGAATCCATTTATGACATTTCAAAACAAAGAATCCCATCTCATGGATGCGATCTCCAACATTTGTGCCTAGCAATACTGGTACGCCCTTTCAGGGTCTACTGTATCTGTGACCGGCACATTTGTAACTCCTACCTTATATTCTTCTTATCTCGAGCAAGCCCTGCTTCTCGATAAGTCGAATTTAGGTTTACAATTGCTTCTAGCAGTCACCGGAACGCTCATTCTGGGCTCACCATACTTGCTGTCAGAACAATTGTACCATCTATGGCTTTTTGCCTTCTTCATGTCGCTTGGGTCATATCCCTTGAGCGATTTGAAAAGACAACCATAGAAATTCCCATTTATGATCATTATATTCTTGTGATTACTAATGGATGTGGTCTTGTTTCAGAACTTTTTCGAAACTAACAATGGCAGCCTTAACCATTATCTTCGATGAGAATAAGCACCAACTCATGCTTCAACAGAAGCAAAGCGCGCGCACTCATAAGCGCCCTGTCAGCTGCCGAAGCGTCTACTCCCTCGGCAACTCTCTGAACTCCGGGTCGACCTCGACTCCCCGGACTATCTTCTTTGGGACGCTGGGACCATTCCCACTTCCCGAAGAACAAACTGCGCCTGCCAAAAGGCAGAAAATCGTCTCTCAACGTGTCACTCCCGTGACACCAAAGGCGAGCGCCCAAAAGCCCGAAGCCCGCGGCACCCCCGCGAAGCCTCGACCCACAAACAACCAGGTCTATCCCAAGACTTGGTCTCCAAGACCTTCCCCAAAACAAAGGAGGTCTTAAACCTCCACCAAGCCAGCATACCTGGCCCCACTCAAGGAGAACCAGTTCTACCCTCTTGCCTACATGAAAGAGGAGAGACCCATCTCCAACCTGACTCCCAAGTCAACCCAGCATGAGCCGGTTTGTTCCTACAGGCCCAAAATCAGATCATGCATCACCAGACCTCTACAAGCACCTGCCAAGGCCTACACTCCTTCAGTTCGACCCTTCATCTCTACAGGGGCCGAACTCGAAAGGTTTAAAGCTTCGCTGCAACAGGCAAAGAACCGGGTCCGGATCCTGTCCTTGCCTAGCTACAAAGAAGACAGGCTCGGCTGCTGCGCCCGAGGGAGCACATCCTTCATCGTCAGAGCCCAGCCAGAGCTGACTGAAGCTCAAATCGCTCGTCGAGCACGCCGCCGCGCTTCATATCGACAAAAGAGACTAGAGAAGCAACGGACCCAGCCTCCTACACTTCAAGTCTCCCACAAATGGGTCGAAAAAGAAAGACCCGACCAAGTTGCTGCCGTCCATATGGTTGGAAAAACCAGAAGACGCCAAAGGTCAGCATAAAAAATCCATGTCCGACGTCCGGTGACCCGTAGCGTCACCAGGACACAAAGACATCCCGAAGAATCTCCTGCCCCTTCCAGCCAAGGACGGGAGAGTAATCCTTCATCAAGCTCTTCATCAAAAAGAATGAGCCCCAGCTCGGTCACCAGGACGATTTCTTCGTTCGAATCCCGAGGGATGAACGTCTTGGCTACAAGTTCTGAGCCGCCACCTCAGAATCCACCTCGAGATGATGCGCTCACACGCATCCAGCAGTTGGAACAAGGCCAGCAGAGGATTGAAACTCTGATGGAAAACCTTCTCCTTGTCGTCCAAAATCAGGTGAACAATGAGCCTCCTCCAAATCATAGCAATAACGAGGGAAATGGAGAAGAAAATGAGTCACGCGCCCTCACCAAAAAGGACGTAGACAGTATCCTCGCCAAAGCTAAAGAAGAGGATATACTCAAAGAGCATGGGATCAAGCCACCATATCCTTTATGGATGGACTCGGTCCCGTTCCCCACAAAATTCAAGCATCCTACTCTCCAAACATATACGGGGAAAGGATCGGCCAGACAGCACGTCATCCACTCCAAGATCTTGACGGGAGCTATCGCGGATCAAGATGCACTCAAGATTCGCCTCTTTGCAAGTACCCTAAAAGGTACGGCCTTCGATTGGTACTCCACTCTGCCGGAGAACTCCATTCAGAACTGGGCTATGCTGGAGACACGCTTCCTGACCCACTTCCAAGGTGAGGATCATCCTGTTACTATGGCTCAGCTCTGCAGCCTAAAACAGGGAGAGAATGAGTCAACTTATGACTTCATTCACAAGTGGAAAGCAATGGCGTACAAATGTTCAGATGTATTGCCACAAGCGTCGCTAGTCGACATCTGCCGAAACAACATGAAAGCTAAAATCCGCTCTATGATCATCGGCAATAAATCAAAGAACCTGGGGGAACTCCTCGAAGCTTCCATGGAAGCTGAAATGGTGATCAAAGACCTCAACAGTCAGAAGTCATCAAGAAAAGAGCCAACCGCCATTGCAACCTCTAAACCAAAGAAGAAAGAGGTCCTTAATGTGCAAACCAAGTCAGCTCCTCAGCAACCAAAGAAAGCTGAAAATAGAGCTGCAGGTAAGAGACCTGAACTCTCTGATGCCTTCAAAGAGCGAGTAGAAAAGAAATATCCGTTCGATGAAGACGTCGAAGAAATCTTTGAGGCTCTCCTAGCAAATGGCAAACTCATTTTGCCAGAGCCCAAAAGACCTGGAGACGTTGGCAAAACCAATGATCCTCGGTACTGTCCATACCACCAGATGGTCTCGCATCCTCTCAATCAATGCTTTGTTGTGAGAGAGAAGATAAACGAGATGTGGAAAAACGGAGTCATCACCTTTGACAAAAATTATGGCCCTGCCTCCGTCAACATGGTGTCATGTGGACAAACACCAAAATCACCGAAGAAGAAGATCACTACTTCCTTCAAGGTGATAAAAAGAATTCAAACGTCCGAAGTGTTGGTTCCTTACCCGACACCAGACGGACAACCCATATGGGTACATCCCGATCTCTTGGAAGATGAAAACTGGGAGATCGTAAAAACAAAGCCGACAGCTCAACAGCGAAGGCAGGCTAGGAAACATCTCCTCAGGCTCAAACGGCAAGAGAAGACCCAGCCAAAACAAGAAGTCCATGAAAAGGCAGAGGCCTCCTCTACCACTTCACTCGGGGCAACAAAAACGTCCCTTCCAGAGACTTCAAAGGCGGTAAGAAACTTCACTCTCAGTGATTTCATGCCACCTCAATTCAAAAAAGAAGCCATGCAGGGGGTATCATACTCTTGCAACTCGGTAGTTGGATTCTCCATTAATGGATACGAGTCCAGCGACACCGACGATGGATTCGAGCCCAACTACACCGATGAGTGGGAGGAATCTCTTGAAACAGGAGAATATCTCTCCGATGAAGAATGGGTTCCTGAAACTCACCTTATGCCAGTAATCTGGTATAACCCCTTGCAACCACAAGGATCCTGGTCTGATGATGAAGAAGACCAAGAGGCTGCACAAGAAGATGCTGTTAACCCAGCACCTGTCATTGCTCCAGTGGAAATCAACTATGTTGAGCCACACGGAGAAGACGAAGAAGAGGATCTGGCTCCCATGCCTGATCTTGAAGAATATGCAAGGATCTTGCAGCGTCTCGCTCTAGAACAAGAGCAAGACCGCGTCAACGAGATTCCTCACAATCCAGAGCCGGAAGTCCCTGAAGCCCATCAGGTACCTCCTCCCTCAACTCCTGAAAATGGAGAACATTGCTGGATTGACGATCCTCTTACATCCGAGGATGAGTCTGACTCCGAGCAGGCAACATCTCCTATCAGAGCTTCCTGTAATGTAATATATCAGGACTATAGCTCTTCTGAAGCGTCGTCTGATGAGATTACCTACACTCTGACGACGCCTAGCAATGTATCCTCTGGAGCTACCTCGTCTCACGTGACTTTCACAGAGATGGCACCCTCTCAGGTTTCTTCTCCTGAGACTGTGACTTCAGGATACACATTCTTCCCGACTCATCATCATGAAGAAAACCCAACTTGGGGTGATGGATGGGTCAACGAAGAAGAAAAGCTGCTGGATGCTGTTCAGGACTTGCTCCCGGAAAATGCTCCGTGCAACACAATCACTGAGGATGGCAATTCTGCTGCAGATACATCCCCAGTAGATGAAAAACGACAGCCTTTTGATCCTGAGGACAATCTTCCAAGCGAAGACCCTTCTCAAGAAGCTCTCGAAGTTGGTAGAGGCACCCGTTCGGGCCGGGACTACCACAAAAATTACAGCCAATCTTCCTTTACTTATGTAAATCCTTCGGGAAAAGATGTTGTAAGCGCCCCCAGTGGCAAAAACAATGAACATGCAGGCCCGAAGGAGGCTTTCAAGTATGACTTGGTTGAGCACTTCAAACACATACCTGCACGACTGCACATCCTGGATTTATTACGAATGTCTCCACGCACTCGTGATAATCTCATCTCAGAATTACAAAAACTGAATGAGGATGTCGACAAACATGCCCCACAAGTCCTCCAAATTGAAATGGACTACTGGGTCAAAAACTCAGAAACCTCCTTAAAAGGAGAAAAAGAGAAAAGCGAGGGATCATGCATCCAATGCCTCTCGGTTCAAAAGGCAGCCAGTGCAACCATCGCCTTCACTAAGGAAGACCTCCTACTTAGCGAAGCAAGGCACAACCGACCCCTGTACTTCACAGGGTACATCAAAGAAATGCCGATACATAGAGTTCAGATCGACCCAGGTTCTGTACTCAACCTTATCTCCACTTCGGCTCTTGAAGAGTTGGGCATCCCACCCAGCAAGCTAAGCCACACATCTGTATCTATCTTTGGATACGATGGGAGCACTCAAAGGCCTATCGGCAAAATCAGGTTCAAATTGCAAATCGGTGATCTTATCTCTGAGGTCACTGTGTATGCAATAAAAACCCTCTCATGCTACAACATCCTTCTCGGACGTCCTTGGATACAGGAGAACGGTGTTGTCCCTTCAACTCTACACCAATGCATCAAGTTCGTCGGCGACAACGGCATGGTACATCGTGTCTTTGCGGACAGAAAACCCTTCAAAGGTAAAGAAGTCCACTTCGCAGACTCCCAGATGTATGAAGGAGAAAAAGAAGAAGAGGAAATAGCACCCCCTGCTGAAAATCTCCAGAAAGATAAAGGCAAGGCCCCTCAAAAATCACCGGAAGAAAACAACCCCTCCGGCAAATTAGAAGAGAGTAGTCAATCTCCCTTCGTCATCTCCCTCAAATCTTCAAAACCTTTGGTCATCACGACTAAAATGAAGAAGGCCAAACAAAAGTCTGGGGGCAAATTTGTTGTTTCTCTCGTGTCTATCATGCAAGACACAGACTCGGACTCAGAGCCAGAAGACGATGCATCATCAAGCCAAGCTGACACTCAGCAAGTTCAGCCTGCTCTCACTCCGATGGAGACACCTGCTGATGTAGAAGATCCTACGTCTGCTACCTTTGTTGTTCCGGCAACATCACCAAAGCAAAGGCCGATCTTCTTCCATAGATCGGACGCTTCTTCATCAAACTCCATGCTGGAACCTTTCCAAAATGAAGGTATGCCTCAGCTATCTCTATATAGTCCTGTGGCACAAGCAATTATGAAGAAAATGGGCTATGACGCTCAAAACCCAGTCGGTTTGGGAGGAAGACGCGGTATTCTCACGCCATTGGAGCCCGCCTTGACCAAAAGCCAGCTGGAAGATTGGAGACTCTACGGTCATGTAGAAAAGTCTTCATATGGGTTAGGATATGATCCTGATACTCCTCTGAGACAGTTGACACAAAAGCTTAAAAGTCGTTTTACCGACCAAGCCTCAACATCTCAAGTCCATGAAGACATCGATCTCCCTGGATATCTCTTTAAAGAGTTACCTGACAAAGATCCAGGAAGCTCATCCAACTTGTACGATTTCTCTGATGATAAAGAGGAATCGTCCGATAATACAGACTTGTGCTATTCTGACCCAGAAGAACCCTCGTCTCCAAAAGAAATACCAGACTCAACAGGCGATTGGGACTATCTCATAGCAAGCCTTGAGGAGATCACCAATCAAGAAAATCCATGGAAAGGAACAGAGCCTTGGTCTGTTAATGCAGTTGAAACTCCAGAAGGTTTCGTTGAGTTGGAAGCCTCCGAAAATATTGTGGAGGAACCACCTTCGAACCTTCCGACAGAAGATCCTGTTGAAAAGATAGACTTGGGAACACCAGATAACCCACGTCCTGTATTCATAAGCAAGAATATAAAGGATGATGAGTTACCCGAGTATATCGCTTTTCTTCGTGAGTTCGTTGATTGCTTTGCATGGTCCTACGCTGAAATGCCTGGTTTAGACCCCAAAGTAGCAATCCACAAACTCAATCTTCAAGAAGACATCAAGCCTGTCAAACAAGGCCAAAGAAGATTCCGTCCAGATGTGATGGATAAAATTGAACAAGAAGTTCAAAAACTCAAAAGCGTTGGCTTCATCCGTGAGGAACAACATCCAGAGTGGTTGGCCAATATTGTCCCCGTGACAAAGAAAACTGGGCAGATCAGAGTCTGTATTGACTATAGAGACTTGAATGGCGCTTGCCCTAAAGATGAATTCCCGCTCCCCATACCGGAGGTGATGATTGACAATACCTGCGGATTCGAGCGAATGACATTCATGGATGGCTTCTCTGGTTACAATCAGATAAAGATGCATCCCGAGGATGAAAAACACACTTCATTTCGGACTCCATTTGGCGTGTATTGCTACACTGTCATGCCATTTGGTCTGAAAAATGCTGGTGCCACATATCAGAGGGCTATGATGAAAATATTCCAAGATATGCAGCACAAGACGGTCGAATGTTACGTTGATGACCTCGCCGTCAAAAGCAGAAGAAAAGAAGACCATCTCAAAGATCTTCGGGAAGTCTTCCTCCGACTCCGCAAACACAAACTGCGGATGAATCCTCTAAAATGCTTCTTCGGCGTCTCGTCGGGTAAGTTTCTCGGATTCCTTGTTCGGAAAGCTGGAATAGAACTTGACCCCATAAAAGTCAAGGCTATTCTAGAAATGCCCCCTCCAAGAACCTTAAGGGAACTAAAAGGGCTTCAAGGGAGATTGGCCTACATCAGACGGTTCATCTCCAATCTTTCGGGGAAATGCCGTCCATTCTCTCGATTGATGAAAAAGGGTGTAGACTTTGTCTGGGATGCCGACTGTGAAGCCGCATTTCAAGATATCAAGTCATACCTGACCAAACCTCCAGTGTTAGCTGCCCCTACCACTGGGAAACCATTCATCTTGTACACAAGAGCCCTTGATCACTCTCTGGGTGCTCTGCTTGCACAAGAAAATGATGAAAGAAAAGAAGCTGCTCTATACTACCTCAGCCGCATGCTAGTAGGTGCAGAGCATCGCTACTCTCCAGTCGAAAAGGAATGCCTTGTAGTGATGTTCGCCGTACAAAAGCTACGTCACTACTTGCTTTCCAACACAGTCTACTTGGTCTCGAGGATCAACCTCTTGAAGGTCCTTGTCACAAAAGCAGGTTCTCTCAATGCCCGACTGGCAAAATGGTCCATCCTTCTATCACAATTTGATATTAGGTATGTTCCACAAAAAGCAATCAAAGGCCAAGCTCTAGCAGACTTCCTCGCAGAGCATCCATTGCCTAAAGATTCACCACTCAGAGATGATCTCCCAGACGAACCTATCTACAACGTGGAGACTTTCTCGCCAAATGCCTCCTGGGACATGTACTTTGACGGTGCAACCAGGACAAATGAAAACAGAAAGCTGATCTCGGGAGTTGGCATCCTTTTTGTTAGCCCCGACAAATGCATGATTCCACACGCTTTCTCGCTACTGGAACCATGCACAAACAATGCAGCTGAATACCAAGCTCTGATCCTAGGATTGGAACTCGCCATCGAATCCGGTATCACTATGCTGGAAGTCTTTGGAGACTCTCAACTGATCGTCAACCAGATGAATCAGAAATATGAAGTCAGGAAGCCCGATCTGCTGCCTTATTACAACAAGGCACAATCGCTTCTGCAAAAGTTTGACATCTGCAACATCACCCACATTCGTAGAGGTGAAAATATCTGTGCAGATGCCCTGGCCGGACTTGCCGCATCAATGGCGATCCAGGAAGGGGAAAACATGCAAATTACAGTGTGCGAGAGAAGGATCCTCCCTCCTCTTAACACACACCAAGCAGTTGCTGAATGCCACCGAGTGGTTGGAAGTCGGATATCTATCCTTCAACCTTCAATCGGCGACTGGAGGGATCCGTTCATTGATTACATTATGTTCGGAATCCTACCTGAAGATCCAAAAGAACGGGTAAGCATTCAAAGGCGAGCCCCAAACTTTCATTTGGATATCCCTTCAAAGATCCTTTACAGGAAATCCTTCAACGGAGTACTTCTACGCTGCTTGTCACAACAAGAGGCCGAAGAAACACTTAAAGAAGTTCATGCTGGTCTTTGTGGAGCCCATCAGGCAGGTCCTAAGCTCTATGATCAGATAAAAAGGTTAGGTTACTATTGGCCTACCATGGTTGCTGATGCAATGCAATTTGCCAAACGCTGCCAGCTATGCCAAGTTCACGGAGATTACATTCACATGCCTCCGGAATGGCTGCATCCTACAGCAATCTCATGGCCTTTTGAAGCATGGGGCATGGACATCATAGGTCCTATCTCTCCCCCTTCAAGCAAAGGTCATCGCTTCATCTTCGCCGCTACGGATTATTTCTCCAAGTGGTCAGAAGCATTTGCGTTCAACGAAATGAAGACCTCATCAGTTCTTCAGTTCCTGCGCACCAACATCATTTGTCGTTTCGGCATACCCAAGAGATTCGTCCATGATAACGGACCACAATTCCGGGATCATCGATTCTACAGGTTTTGCGACAAATACAAAATTCAAAGCTGTCCTTCGACTCCATACCATCCGGCAGCAAACGGATTAGCAGAAGCCTTCAACAAGACACTCTGCAAAATCCTCAAGAAAATGGTCTCTAGTCACAAAAGAGACTGGAGCGACAAACTGTCTGAAGCTTTGTGGGCCTATCGAACCACCGTTCGAGGACCAACCCATAGCACACCATTCTCCTTGGTCTATGGATGCGAAGCTGTCGTGCCCCTAGAGGTACAAATTCCTTCTCTGAGGGTATCTCTACAAAATGACATGACTCAAGAAAGCAATGTCAAATTGCGACTCCATGAGCTGGACAATCTCGACGAGAGACGGCTCGAAGCTCGACAAAGCATTGAACTTTCCCAAGCACGCATGGCAGGATCTTTTGACAAAAAGGTCAGGCAACGCGCCTACAAAAAGGGTGACTTGGTTCTTGCGGTAAAAAGACCAATGGTCTTCGTTCACAAGTCCAAAGGCAAGTTTGAACCAAAATGGGAGGGACCCTACGTCATCGACAAAGTCTTCTCCAACGGCGCATATGCCCTCCTAAACATGAAAGGCGACAGATGTATGCTGCCTATCAACGGCAAGTTCTTGAAGCGGTACTACCCTTGAAGACTTACCCAACTGGGTAAGAGCAATGCCTGTATGGCCAAAACCTGTTCTCAGGTACTCGCTCGTCAAACCCACTCTCTTTAGAATTTTCATATCAAATGTCAAAATTTCTAGAGATTCAAAAACAATGCTTACTTTCATTGTTTCATTGTTCAAAAACAAAAAAAATCCAAGTTTAGGAGCCTCTCCCTGACTTGACCAAAACTTTCGATCCTTGAACCAAAATTCATTGTTTGAAACAAAAATCCGGATTCAGGGATTTCCACCCTAGTCCACCTTACCTTTTACCGCCAAATGGTTCTAGGTCAAAATTTACGACCCTCGTGTCTTTAAACAAAAAAAAAATGGTTTTTCAAAAATCGTGGGGAAACGACATCAAAGTCAGTACCCGCAAAACAAAAATTTTGAAAAAAAGCAAGGATGCGACATTCCATCGATACTTGCACCCAAAATCGCAGGGAAGCGACATTTCGTCGATACTTGCAAAATCCAAAAACCGTGGAGAAGCAACAAACCAGTTGATATCCACAACCCAATTTCAAAAATCGTGGAGAAGCAACAAACCAGTTGATATCCACAACCCAAATTTCAAAGGTTCGAGAAAACCTAAAATCGTGGAGAAGCAACAAACCAGTTGATATCCACAACCCAATTTCAAAAATCGTGGAGATGCAACATACCAGTTGCTATCCACAACGCAAAATTACAAATGGTTCGAGAAAACCTCAAATTTCAAAAATCGCGGAGAAACGACATCAAGTCAGTACCCGCAAAACCAAAAGTCTTGGGAAAAGCAGGGAAGCGACGCTTAGTCGATATTTGCACCCCAATTCGCGAGGAAGCGACATTCCATCGATACTTGCAAAACCTAACCCGCGAGGAAGTGACATTCCATCAATACTCGCAAAACCGAATGAGCAAGGAAGCGACATTCCATCGATACTTGCAAGACCATTCAGCGGGGAGGCGACATTTAGTCGATACCTGCATTTTGAAAACCAAAACTCGGCTATAAATGCCAAAATCTGGCTATAAATGCCAAAACAAAAATTTCCGGCTATAAACGCCAAAATCGGCTTTCATGCCAATAAAACAAAACTTGGTTTTCAAAAAACTCGGCTACAAATGCCACACAAAAAAAACCTGACTCTCATGTCAAAACCGGCTATAAATGCCACAAATTGGCTATCAATGCCACCAAACCGGCTATAAATGCCACCAATTGGCTATCAATGCCACCAAACTGGCTGTAAATGCCACAAAAATCCGGCTTTCATGCCAAATTCGTTTCCCCTACCAAAACAACCATTTGACAAAAGATTTTCACAAAATGACAAAGCTTTTGATCAAATCCCATTTAGCAATTGCTTTCATCACAAAAAGATTTGAGTGAGCGTAGGGAACAAAAAAAAAAAAGGTACCAAAAAATACATGTGGTACCAAAGCAACAAAAAAAAAAATAGAAAGTGTTCACAAGCACTACAAAAAAAAAAAAAAAGAAAAGTACCAAAAAAAAAATACATGTGGTACCAAAAAAAAAAGAAAGTGTTCACAAGCACTACAAAAAAAAAAAGAGTACCAAAAAATACATGTGGTACCAAAAAAAAGAAGAATGGTTTCTGCTATAAAAAATCAGGAGCTCAGCCAAAAATGGTCTCCAGCCAAAGCTTCAGCTCCTCAAGCAAACTTTTGGCCTCAGCCGTCAGAGTTTCCAAGGCACGCTTCTTCAGGAACTTGCCATGAGATGCTGGCGAATGCCGTAACCCTTCTTTTACACCGGGAAGCTCTTCCCCAGCAGTTTGCCATCGTTCGTTTTCTAGAGTCCTCCTCTCGAGAACTTGACCGGCATCTGCAACCCTGCGGATCAGAGTACTCTCCCTGTCACGAGCCTCTGTTATAGCAGCCCACTTCGCATCGACTTGTGCCTTCAAATGCTCAAGACGTTTCCTGGCCTCCTCAACTTCCCTATCAAGGACGTTAAGGTCATGCCTCAATCCGATGATGGCTAGCTCTTCCTTGTTCTTCTCCCGAACTAGCTGCTTCTTGCTTTGTGTAGCCTCATTCAGGTCAGACTTAGCCTTATCAGCAGGGTCCAAGAACATCTCCTTGAAGAATTGGTCGTCAGGGAAACCCATGGTCTCAAACCACTTGTCACCCAGTGCAATGATCCTATCAACGATCGCCCTGGCACCTGTGACATCCAGACCAACCTCTTCGGTGTCGGTCAGAATCTCCTGTACATGTGGGATCATGCCAAATCCTGCCTCCAAGTGTCCAGAAAGGAGAGTCTTGACCCAAGAACTCAAAACCCGAGCCAGCACCTTCTTCGCAAATTGAAGAGACGAACTGGATGAAGATTCACCCTTCTCCGCTGATCGGCTGCTCATGTCATGTCCCATTGGAAGAGTAACAAAAGAACTCTTTTCACTTGGAGCCACTGGAGAGGGAATCTCAACACGAGGCATCTCCTCAATCATGTCAGAACTGGTCTCTACCTCCGGATCGACCTCTGGCATCCCTTGCTCTGGTTCTGAAGAAAGCGATGGACTCTCTTCTGTCACTTCAAAACCTGCAAATGAAACACAAAAAGGTATGAATATGATCCTGTTCAAAAAAAAAAACTCATCAGGGTCATCACTACAAAGTACCTTCTTCGACGACTGGCGGAACACTCTCTTCCTCCATGAACTCATCAGAAGCATCATCGACATTTGCGTCCATTGATGGTTCAAAGTCATCGGAATCCTGTGGCAAGTCAGCTGACAAGAAAAAAATGTTAGCAAATCAAGTCGCAGGCAAAAAAAAAAAAAAGAGAAAGCGAAAGAAGTTATACCAATTGGAGATTCCGGAGTCATTCCAGAGTCCCTCGGTTCTTCTTCAGATGCCATAACCGGCTCCATCACCGCCTCATCGGTTGGAACCTCGGGCATCGGCAAGTCTTCATCCTCTGCTAAAAGAAAAGCAGCAGCAGGGTGAGAAAACAAATCAGAACATGGAAAGCCCCATGAAAGAAGTAGAAAAGGAAAAGGAGGAATCATACCTTCACCGATGGTCTCTTCTTCCCGAATCCTCTTCTCCGGAGGTTCGTCAGCTTCCCCTGGCACCTCCTCATTGACAGTGAGAGGGACTTCCACATTAGGAGAGTCTTCGTCCCGCCCCGTGTGACGCTGACTCCTCCTCCTCTTCCTACCTCTACGGGTTCGCTTCCTAGAAGAACCTGCCCCACTATCAGAGTCAGGTTTCTCACTTGACTCCTCACTGGATGGTCTGCTCTTGCCAGTAGACTCCGCAGAAGCTCGCCTCTGTGCCGCTTGTATCCAAGCGTCGAGCTCAGCTTCCTCCTGTTCTAGCTGCTCCAAAGCCCCATCAGGTACTTCCCGAACAGCTTCAGAACCAATGACGCCCTGGTCACCGAGAAAGCCTATCTTGTGCTTCTCTCCAGAAAGGAAGGCCCAAACTTCCTCTCGCCGGACGCCATCCGACTTCCCAATGCCTTTTCCAGAAGACAGCTTTACATCAAGCTCCTTCTTGGAAAGCCCCCGATATGCCAAAAAGCTCTCCGCGAACCACGTCGTGAAGCCGGCAGTTCGGAAAGTCGACAGCTCAGGATAAGAAATCGTGGCAGTAGTGTCTTCAGCACTATAGAAAGCCCATGCATTTCTGCCATCCTGCAAACCCCCAAAACGCTTCACCATACTCGAAGGCGCTCCAACAACGCCTTGAGAGAAGCCCAACTGGAGCGCAAAGCGAGAAGGTACATACGGCTGGATGTCGACGAAAAGATGTCTACGGTACACCATCGTGCCAACTCGTATGCTGAAAAGCCACTCCTTCTCTGCATTGGTCAAAGAGTAATGCCTTCCCGACCCTGCTCTGGTAGAGTCTCGGGAGGCACCAAAATCAAAAGCCTTCTTCCGCAACTCCGGAGAAAGCTTAACTGAAGACTGCCCCATCTCGACGTCCCTGAACCGTCGGATCCTCATGCGGGCAAACAAAAGTGATTCAGATACGGCTTTTCCCTTAGCCAATCGAATCATCAAAGGATCATCATCCTGTGCAGCACCCAACTGGTGGAAGCCAGGACAGTGGTATACAAACCACGAATAAAAGATATGGGCTGAAAATACCCTATTCATAGGGAGCCCAAGCCGAACCAAGAAAGCAGCAGCCTGCAGTTCGGTACACAGGTAGGAGTAAAGAGCGGGCACCAAAGCAAGCCGCTCTCCAAACGCCATCTGACAAGCCGGAAAAATACAATGCGGCCTGATGTGCGTCCCATCTCCACCAGCAAAAATAGCCTCACCTAGCCAAAAAGTGAGGTAAAAAGCAAGATCTCTCCGCAATGCAATGTCAGAACAAATGGCATCTGTGCTCGCGAAGAAACCCTTCAACTCTTCCTGCATGACCGAAGTCTTCTTCCTGTCTTCCTGGGTCATGCTATTAGAAGACTCTTTGCTGTCAAAGAAGTTGAAGAATGAAGAGCCATAACTCTTCCAACTGCTGGATCTCACTTTCGAGCCCTCCTTCAAAAAATCATAGAAGGCGACGAGCTGAAAGTATAGGAGCCTGAACTCCTCTGACTGCTCCTCAAGGACGCTGTCAATCGGCATGAACTCCTCGTAGAGTTTGCCAAGGATGGGCAATCCAGTAATAGCACTCAACTCCTTCAGAGAAAAACCAATCTCACCATTCGTGACAACGAAGGTATTGGTCTGAGGGAGGAAAGACTCCAACATAGCCATGAAGGCATCATCGGAAAAAGTCACGGTCTCCCTAAAAGCGCGGACCGCGTCAAAAATCCCGGCTTCCTTCAAAACGGTGCCCCCAATCAGCAAGGTGTGGTCAGTCCATGACTTCCAATCGGAGTCAACATTGAAACGGCCACGAAGTCGAAAAGGCTTCACCCAAGTACTGCCGTCACCGCTGAAAACGCCAAGGCCCACCGGTCTCAAATCGACCGACGGATAATCAGAGCCCTGGTAGCCGCTGGCTGGCATCAACATGTCCATACGGACAGGTGGCTTCTCCGCATATCCGGAGGGTCCACCAACAAAAACCCCGGTCTTGATCACACTGGTCCTCTTCACCAAGCTCGGAGGATCTTCCCTCTTAGGGCACGTGGGAGAAAGGCTCAGGATCGAGATGGTCCGATCAAAAGACGACCGGGTAGAAATAGTTCTCTCCTCACCATTTGCTGTGTAAGAGAACTGAAAACATCTCCTTTGGTATGTCAAGTCGTCAGGGACTGCATCTCCAAAGAAGAAGGTAGGTTTGGTAAAACCCTCAGATCGTCCATAACCCAAGGACGGTTGCTTACCATGATCTTATAGAACTCCTCATCCTTGAGAGCGATCAATCGCTGTCTCATCTCATCGCGATTGAGGGAATCGCACTCTTCCAAGTTCTTCTCAACAAACTGGACCTTCTCCCAGGCTTGCTGAACGGCCACATTGGAAGATCTAGCAGATCGACGAGGTACGCTTGTAGCAGGCTCTTTACCCTTGTTCGCTCTGGAGGAACCACCTGCAAAGGTTGGAAAAGAAAAAGATCGTCATCAAAATGACAGGATTTTGCTAAAAAAAAAAAAAAAGGGGGTCACTTTGTCCCACCAAAAATCTGGCGAAATTTTGGCATGACTCCGGGGCAATTCCAAAGAAAAAGGAAATACCCCGACGGAAATAGAAAGTTTGAAGATCGGCTCAACATTGCTGCGGGCTCCGAAACTCCAAACTTTCGAAACCTCAAAATCTCCGCAAAATCAAGAAGGGCTCAACATCGCTGCGAGCTCCAAATTCCCAAATTTGCAAAGATTTTCAGGTATGCTATCATGCTCAATCTACAAAAAGTACATGCATGAACATCTAGATTTGCATAAAAAACGCATTATCATGATGAGCAGAAAAAAAAAACTTTCTCAAAAAAAAAAAAAAAAAAAAAAAAAAAAAAACTTTCTCAAAAAAAAAGGGGGAGAAAGAAAAGAACAAAAAAAAAAAGGAAGAAACTTTCTCAAAAAAAAAAAGAGAAGAAAGAAAACAGTACAAAAAAAAAAAAAAATATCAGGCCCATCAGGCCGTGGCCCACAGGCCACGTGGCCGTACGGACCAGATCCGTACGGATCTGTCCGTACGGCCCACAAAAAAAAAAAAAAAAAAAAAGAGAAAAAAGAGAAAAGAGACACACGTGAAAAAAACAGAAATCACGTGGAAAAGAAAAGAAAAAAAAAAGAAGAAGAATAGAAAGAAAAAAAAAGAAAAAAAAAAAGAGAAGACACTTTTTTTCCATCCTATTCTCTACATGGAGTTTTCTTGAAAGAAAAAGAGAGAAAACTTACTTGAAGCCATTGATGGAGAAGAAGAAAGCTTCAAGATCCTTGAAGAAGAAAAACTCTTGGCCTTGGAGCTCTCTTGAGATTGTTGCAAAAGAAAGCAATAAGAGCAAGAGATCCTACCTTCCTTTGCTTTTATAGGAAAGAGCAAATCAAAGAAGGAAACAAAAAAGAAAGGTAAGTGCTACTAATTAGTAACCTTACCAAAAGAGAGGGGATTAGAAAGATTCTTTCCCAAAAAGAAAGATGTCTTTGAGAGATTTTCTCCCAAAATCAATCAATGAAAGATTCTCTCCAACAAAATAGGAGATTGGAGATTCTTTCCCAAAAAGAAAGATACCTTGAGATATTCTCTCCCAAATTAAGGGAATATGAGAGATTCTCTCTCATAAAGATATTTTTAGATATTCTCTATCCAAATGAGATATCTTTAGATATTCTTTACAAAAATGACCCCACATGAGATCTAAGCCATCCTAAAAAGCTTAAGGTCCCATGGGCTAGCCCATATGAGCCAGGTTTGACCACCTAGGCACTATAAAAAAAAAATGGGCTTTTAGTCAGGAAAAAATTCCTCTTACCAAGAGCATACAAAAATGGTTCCATGCCTCTTTTGAGTTGATTGAACCATACAAAAAAAATCCCAAGCCCCATGAGCTTCCAAAAATCAAACCATCCAGCCTCATATACCAAATTGAGCCAAAATCTTGAAATTGACATTCCACAAAAATCCAAACCACTCCAATGGACCCACACAGTCCCAAAGAGTGACCAAAAACCAAATCCTGGTCCCCTAACTTGCCACATACAGCTTGTTAGGTCACAAGACCAAAACCAAAAACCAAATCATGATCCCCCAACTTGCCACATACAGCTTGTTGGGTCACAAGGTCAAAACCAAAACCCGATCCCCTAACCTGCCATATATAGCTGGTTAGGTAACAAGATCAAAAACAGAAACCCAAATCCACATCCCTGATGTCATCTTCAAAACTTTGCCTCGAGATGGTGTGTGATTCCTTTCACTACCATAAAATTCCCCTGGAAGCTCAAAGGCTACTATACCAAAGGAAAGATTGCTCAAAGACTCTTGGTCAAGACACAAGCTCTCCTTCAAAAATCTCTTCGAGGCACATCGACTACAAAAGTCAAGTAACTCGTCGCTGTACCTCGAGGGGGCATTTGTTGACACCAAAAATGTCACTTTGCCTCTTCAACATCAAGAAAGCTGCATGAAGTCGCAACCTGCCATAAATAGGCAATGTAACTTCTCCAAAAAATCAAATCTTGTCAGAATCAAACAAAAACTGCAAGATCCTTCAAGATAGCCAAGAGAAGAGTACACATGAAGTTTCGGGCCATTTCGACAACATTTGGCCTAACTTCACTTCTCCGACAGCTAAACGGGAGCTCCCGGCGGCGACATCATCGGAGACGTCAAAACTTCGATCAAAGCCTACAGATGACTCCAGCATGTCTCAAAAGGGCTCCATGCCAAATTTCAAGTCAAACCGACAACGTTTGACCCTCCATCAATGGTCGAGCAGCAAAATCAAGCCTCCCAGCGGCGGGAACCACCGAAGCCTTTGCTCATCAAACCAAGTGCATGAGTGGCTTCAACATGCTTCCAAAAGGCTGCACGTCAAATTTCAGGTCATTCTGACAACGTTTGACCAGGTTTCGATGCTCCGAGAGAAAATCAAGCCTACCGGCGGCGGAGCAACCCGGGACCATGACATCCAAAACGGAGCCCATGGAACGTCTCAAAATGACTCCAATAGGCTCCCCGTCAAATTTCAGGTCAATCGGACATCGTTTGGCCACATATCAAAGCTCGGCATTTTCCCCGCAGCAAAATCAAGTGAAGCATCGACGGGACCCCAAACGGCTTCAAAACTCAAACAAAAGCCTATGGTTGGTCTTATTTATTGCTCAGGAGGCTTCACCTCAAATTTCAGGTCATTCCGACATCGTTTGACCAAGTTTCAGCTTCTGGCGGAAAATCAGCAGCTCTACGCGACAAAGTCTTCGGCTTTCCCGGAAAATTAGAAACTTTGCACTCTAAAAATGCAAGGATTCTCATCAGGTTTTCTACAGGGAAATCAAGCCAATAAATGAGAAGAAATGTCAGGAAAAATACAGAAGAAAACGGCGACGAAAAAGACCTCAAAACGACCGCAAAACGGGCTCCGAAGGGAAAAATTCCCCCAAGGTCGCAGGCCCCTGCGACCATGGCCCATGGTCGCCGGCGACCATGGAAGTCCGGGTCACCGGATTTTCCGCCGGTGACCCGTTTTTCCGTCTTTTTTCGCGTTTCGCGCACTTTGGCCCCTGTGGTTTCCTGAAAATGTGATTTTTAGTGCTTGAAATTGACTCATATCCTCCGACATCCGTCAAAATTACGGGTCAACCTCCAAAAGCACAAAATCATCATTGATCGCTCCAAGATCGCCAACCGGTCGACCAAAAAAAGTGCTCTTTCTGTCCGACCGATCGAGAAATCGACAAGACAGATGTCACCGGCCCGCTCTTAGCTATCAATGTCTGAAGTTACATGTTCATCCGATGTCGATCAGCATGAAGATCCATCGATGATCATCGCCAGAAGAATTCCAGAAGACACGGCACGGCCCGCGACTCTTCGACTGCTCGGCGACCAATTAATGTGGTTAATTGACTAGCTTTATTATAGTCATTAATTCATTTCTTTGGACGGCCCAATCAGAAGCAAGCATTTGGGAGTTACAAGTCAATTGATTCATGGCATTTAAACCATGAAACTCCTCCCATTATGGTAATTAAGGTGATTAAAAGCCCTTAATCTCCATCGGCCAATCAGATTCAAGGAAAAAGGAGTTACAAAATCAAGAAATAAATCTTGTAACTCCTCCCATTAAAGCCATTAAGGCTCATAAACCCTCCTAAATGGCTACCAAAGGCCTATAAATAGGAGAGCATTCCATTGAAATGAGGAGAAAAATCGAAATCAGAAAATCGAGATCGATCGATCGGAAAGAATCCAGAGCTCGTATCCAAAGAAAGAAAAAAAGAAAGAAAAACTCTGCTGAAGTTCTGCACCGGCCACCACTACAAGGTGACAAAAGTCCCTTGGGGGGCACCCCCCCCCCAAGGTCCTTGCCTTCTCCTGCTGCCTCCAATGGCTTAGACATGGCTTTTCAGCCCGTCTACTTAGCTTTTTATTGGACATAGGACCTTCTCTTGGTCTTTGTCCTCTAAAAATCTGAGGTTATAGCCAAGCCAAGCGAATCAAGAGCATCCTCTGTTCTCATCTGCATGGATGATGGCGAAGCCCATACATGACTTGCGACCGTCAATCTGAACGAGTCCCCCACAATCTCCTGAAAAGTTAGATCTTCCTTTTCTTGCTTTTCATTGTAGTTTGTATTTTTCTAAAAGAGACAAAAATCACAACTCTTGTCTTTTTCATTATTGATGAGAATTGTAAATCGGCTATAAACGCCAAAATCGGCTATAAATGCCAAACAAAATCGCCTTTCACGGCAAACTAAGAAAATGTCTCTTTTCTTAAATATATGCGCAATGGAAAACTTGAAAGAAGTTGATTTCCTTTTTACTTGCGAAGGTTGATCTCCGGATTACCACTTGCAATTCCAAGTAAAATAGAAAATCTGGCACACCCACACAAAGAAATGTTGATGCACGCTTCAGGCCCGCCAGGGCACGAAAGGGCCGGACCCGACGGACTCCCACGTTCCGCCGACCCCGGTAGCCGCCCCACGGCGCCTCGGAGCGCGTTCCATCAAACTCTGGATCCTGCAACTGACTGTCCTTAATCTTCCGGATGAATGAAGGCTCTGACACTGACATATTGGCAATTATGGCACCCTTCCTCAGGGGCTACATGTCTACCTTTAACTCTTCGAACTGATAAAAAATACAAGTACCACTCAAATTTGCCATACCCACTGACTTTCTACTCAAAGCATCGGCAACTACATTCGCTTTCCCCGGGTGATACTTGATCGGAAAATCATAGTCTTTGATATACTCCATCCATCTCCTCTGCCTCATGTTCAACTCCTTCTGAGAAAATAGGTACTGTAGGCTGCGGTGATCCGAATGAACCTCAAACTTCTCTCCGTAGAGGTAATGTCTCCACATCTTCAATGCAAAGACGACCGCTGCCAACTCAAGGTCATGGGTCGCATAATTCTTCTCATGATCTTTCAACTGCCGGGACCCATAAGCTACAACTTTTCCTTCTTGCATCAACACACAACCAAGTCCAATGTTCGAAGCATCGGTAAAGATGGTAAATCCGCCGCTTCCGGATGGCAAGGTAAGGACTGGTACGGTGGTTAATCTCTTCTTCAGCTCTCGAAAACTAGCTTCACACTGGTCTGTCCACACAAACGGTACATTCTTCCTCGTTAACTTCGTCAACGGTGCTGCAATCGACGAAAACCCTTGCACAAACCTCCTGTAATACCCTGTCAAACCCAGAAAACTTCTAATTTCTGACACATTCTTCGGTCTTTCCCACTCCACTACTGCCTCAATCTTGGACGGGTCTACTGACAAACCTTCCTTAGAGATTATATGACCCAAAAATGCAACTTGCTCTAGCCAAAATTCACACTTGTTGAGCTTCGCAAACAACTGGTTCTCTCTCAAAAGTTGCAATGCAATCCTCAAATGCTCTTCATGCTCTTCTTCGGACTTGGAGTACACCAAAATATCATCTATAAACACCACTACAAACTGATCTAGATACTGCGCAAAGATCTTGTTCATCAAAGCCATGAACACTGCCGGTGCATTGGTCAACCCAAATGGCATCACTAGGAACTCATAGTGGCCATATCTTGTCCGGAAAGCTGTCTTCAACACATCTGACTCTCTAACTCTCAGCTGATAATAACCGGATCTCAAATCAATCTTCGAAAAGTACGAGGCACCTTGTAACTGATCAAACAGTTCATCTATCCTTGGCAATGGATATTTGTTCTTGATGGTCACTTGGTTCAATCTCTGGTAATCAATACACATTCTCATCGAACCATCCTTCTTCTTCATAAACAAAGCTGGAGCTCCCCACGGTGAGATACTAGGTCTCACAAAACCTTTATCCAACAACTCTTGCAACTGTATCTTCAACTCTCCCAATTCCGCCGGAGCCATTCTATATGGTGCAATAGATATCGGAGCGGTCCCCGGTAACAACTCAATGGTGAAGTCAATTTCTCTCATGGGTGGTAATCCCGGAATCTCCTCCGGAAATACATTCGGGAACTCCCAAACAATAGGGATCTCCTCCACCCCTTGGGACCGTTTATCCTCCGTGATAAACGCCAAATAGGCTTCACATCCACTACTCAAAAGTCTATCAGCCTTCAACGCTGAGACAAACCCTGCACGAGGATTTCTCCTCTCTCCCTGGAATAACACCCCTGCTGGTGTCTCATCCAACTTGAAGGTAAGGGTCTTATGGAAACAATCCATTGTGGCATGGTACCCTGCCAGCCAATCCATCCCTAGGATGACATCAAAATCCTTCATCTCCAACAGAATAAGATCTGCGGGTAACACAACTTCTCCTATCCGGATTGTATAACTAGGGTAATAACTAGTACACATAACTTGTTTTCCTACTGGGGTTGCCACGGTCAAAATGTACTCAAGATCTCTACCATGCACATCAATCAGTCTAGAAAATGCACGGGATATGAATGAATGCGTAGACCCAGGGTCAAATAATATCTTAGCTTCTATTCCACTAACAAGAAGTGTACCTTCCACAACATTGCCTGCTGCCTCTGCATCAGCTCTGTTGATTGCATAAACTTGTCCTCGCTGCTGTGGCCTGATAGGTGCCTGCTGTGGCCTGCCTTGAGGGGTATTTCTGTTCTGTTGAGGTGGACGCTGAATATGCTGCTGTCCTTGTTGACGGGCCTGCTGCTGCTGCTGGGGCCTATACTGCTGCGGTGGTGCCTGTTGCTGAAGTGGCCTTACCTGATTCTGCACTACGAGTGCATTCTATGGCGGTGCTGGACGCAGTGCTCCTTGAGGCTGCTGATTCTGCCTATTCGGTCTTGGGCAATTTCTCATCTGATGATCCATGGAGCCACATCTAAAGCACGCTCCGGTAATGGTACGACATTGGGCACTCTCATGGTTCTTGCCACAGTGGATACAAACGTGCTGCACATTGTCTTGCCTCTGCCTCTTGTTCTGCTGATTCCTTTGCTGATAATGCTGCTGATGGGGCTGCCCTTGTCCCTTGCCTTGAGATCTAAGGACCTTGTGGTGGAAGTTCTCAAACTTGTAGGCCCTCTTGATCGCCTCTTCAAAAGTGACCGGTGGTATAACTCCCGTAGCATCTCTCTCGATGATGGGATGAAGTCCTTCAAGGAACTTGGTTATCTTCTTCTCCACCGTGTCCACTAATTCGGGTGCATATCTTGACAACCTCTCAAACTTAGTGAGGTATTCTTGAACGGTCGTATTGCCTTGGACAAGCTGTTGAAACTCTACAGCCTTCTGCCTCCTGATGTGCGTGGGCACATACTTGTCACGAAACTGTGTCTTGAAATTCTGCCATGCAACTGCGTCAGCCATTGTCCTATACTCTTCCCTTACAGTTTTCCACCAGATATCTGCTAACCCGGTGAATAGGGACGTTGCCAGCTTTACTCTCTCACCCCCTGTGCATCTGAAGACTTCGAAGATGTTCTCCGTATGATCCAGCCAATCATCTGCAGTCAAAGGATCTTCGGAGCCAACAAAATCCTTGGGTGCCCTCTTTCTAAATCTCTCGAATAAAGCATTGGGGTCATGCTCTCTCTGATTGATGACAATTGCAGGTTGAGGCTGGACTGGCTCTGGCCTTCTCTGTAACACTTCCAACAACTGCCTCTACATCTCTGCCAATTCTCTGGCATGATCCTCATCCTTCTTTAGCATTTGTTCTTGAAGTCTAGCCTGATTCTCATTAGCTTGACGCTGTTGATCGAGCATAGCTTGCATCATCTGTTGGAACTGATTTGGTATAGTATTTCCCACTCCATCTTCCCCAACTGGCCCTGTATTCTCAACTGGTCCTGTGTACTCACTGTTACTCGCTGTGGGATTGCCATTTACCGGGCATTTACGTGGTGGCATGATGCTGCAAAACAAGTTGTTAGCACATGATAATCAAGAATAGGGTCACACATTGCTCACGCGATTCTAACTAACGGAAGATCTAACGAATCCTCGCCACGTCCTTAGGATTTCTAGTTTCTTTTAATTGCCTGAAACACGTCTCGCTCTGATACCAGTCTGTCGCGACCCCGGACCGGGTCCGGGGACCAAATCCGGGATCGGGACTGAGTGAGTGAAGCCAATAATAAAAATATGTTTATAATCAAGCGTACACGGGTTAACAAAAGAACACACACTACCCGTGCACGTGATTTCCCACAGGTGTCCGCGGTGAGGATTTTTCCAACACACGTAACCATTTAGTATAATTGCGGAAGCGTGTAGTAAATCATGCAGGTATTTCATTTCCCAAAATATCAAGGCTGATTACATTTGAATATGAGTATCAGAATGAGCAATGTCCTAAAGCATAACCCAAAATTACATATTCAAATTTAATCAGAAGATCAGTTAATTACAATTCCCAAAAATAAAGGCCAGTAAAGGCCAATATAAACAAAACAATAACCACCAGAAAATCATCCAACAATCCCCCAAAATGTTCGCAACTCGGTAGCCCGATGTTTACATAACATCGTCAGCACGCCACTCAACTAGCGGTTGCGGTTCTCCGACCGCCTCCTCTGGCTCCTCCTCGGGATAACCGACAACGGGACCTGAGTACCAAAGCAAAGGGTCAGACACGACGGTCTGGCAGGTGGAAGAAAAGATAAACATTAAATAATAAAGACCTTTACCTTGGAAAACATGTAAACCTGTTTAAACAATGGCTTTCAAAAGTAAATGAATCATTTCATTGAAACACACATGCAGTGATAAAACATGTAAGGTAACCAAGGAAATCGGGAGACAATCAAGATGGCAACCACAAGAAGCTAAATCCTCTATCACCGAAGTGACGTGAGTATCGGGTGTTGACCTCGGTCACCGAAGTGAGGAGGTGCAACCAAGTTACATATACATATACAATAATACGGGACGGGACCGCGGTAGCAAACCGGGTATCGGGAATCACGGTAGCGAACCGGATATCGGGAACCACGGGAGCGAGCCGGGTATCGGGACGGGACCACAGTTAATAAACCGGGTATCGGGATCCAAGCTGCAGCTGGCGGGACGGGAAGGGATCTCCAAGTCGGTAGATCAGACCGACAAGGTTATCCAAGCTTAGTGGTGCCGACTCATAGGACAAATCACATAAATCGAGACGAGTATAAAACAAATCGAGTGCAAGGCTATAAGCGGGCAAGACGGGGTGCTCAAGGCACAATCATCATTTCAGTATCGGGTCATGCGCATCGGGGCTAGCACAAGGCTACAAATACGGTTCCGTGCTTTCGGGGTTCATAAATCATAACTCGTAAATTTCGGATATAAAAGAGTGAAATAAGCTTTTGAAATATCGAGATGAGTATCAAGGTTCGGAGTCGATTCAAGTGCATAGGGATCCCGAATGTCTATTTGATAAAACTTGGTACTCTTTGAATTTAAGGGCATTCCGGCTCCTTATACACTTGAAGGTTTCCAAACTTCCATGAAATGCTTGTGATAATGGTTTCGTTCTCATCTGGGCTCCATACGTCACCCTAAAGTTCTCTTGACACAACAAGGCTCCCAAAGGACCTTTCACAAACCATGAAAATGTTTCACTATAGCTCCAAACACATCCCTTGTGCAACAGCAACCATCGCTCGAGCGGACATTGCAGTTCGCTCGAGCGGATGAGCCTCTGGAAATGGTTTCTGGGAGGGTTCGCTCGAGCGGACAATACAGTTCGCTCGAGCGGACCTGCCCAGTTCAGGATGGCACGAGCGAATGATTTGTGCGCTCGACCCAACCACTCACTGGATGGCTGCTGGAAGGGTTCGTTCGAGCGGACACTGGGTTTGCACCAGCGAACAGCTCTCTGGAATGGCACGAACCCTTTCCTGGGCAGTTCGCTCGAGCGAACTGTCCAGAATTGAGTTCGGGACGGTTCTGCTCTTCCATTCTTCCCTTCTTACAAAACCCATATTGAGCCTCTTTCCTACAACATAGTGGGAGGCTCTCAACTCCTTTCAATCACTACTCAACCATCAACCAATTTCTCCATTTTACATTCACACAATCACTAAGAGAAGGAAACATCCATTATCACAAAATTTCACTTAGATATTGTACACAAGATGAACTCAAAACTACATTCCATGATTTAAAGACAATAGATGAAACCAAAAGCTAGAAATCATGTATCAAGACAATAAAGAGGCTTACCAACCTCATTCAAAGCATTTAACATCATTGAATGCAATTAAAACAAAGCATTAATGAAGTAATGATTCAAACACATTTGTTATAAAAATCATTGAAAGCTAAACTATCCATTCAATCCACTTGCCTCAAGGTTCTCTATGCAATAAATCAAGCTATTATCTCTTCCTCCAAGCCGAGAATGCTATCTACACAAAAACCCCCAAATCCAAATCCTAAAATGGGTCAAATCAAGAAACAAGAAGAAGAACTCACAACAAAGAAGATAGGGCTCTCCCAAGACTAGAAGAACATGGATCTAAGATATTAGGGAGGAAGCTTACTTGTAGGTTCTCCAAATGGACAAGGTGAGATCAATGAGGGTCTTGAGTTGAGTAGATCCTTCCACAAATGGTATCAAAGAGAAGCTTGCAAGGAGAGGAAAAGGGTGGTGATCTCCATTCCTCAAAAGATGCAAGGTTGGTGGGGATTTGGGCAATGTAGAAGCAAGAAGAAGAAGAAAAGAGGGAAAGAAAACCCTAGGTTCCTCTTGTGCTAGAAAAGGGAAAATGGAAGAAGAGGGTTCTCTACTTAAAGCTATTTGGAGTGGGCTCCACCATCTAGAAACTCTTTGGGCTGAAATCACTATTATCGGGACCTCGGACGAAATCGATGAAGAAGAGAAAAGTGATCGTCGAAATATCTAGTTTCCAAAAAGTATATGTTTCGCGGGTTTTGGGGATATCAAGTTTTGGGTACAAATTTCATGTATAATGACTGTTTTGCCCTCAATGCAAGAAAATCGGGTTTCGGGGTTCCGAACGGGTACGGGATCAACCTGAAAGCTATAGGGATTAACAAGACGAGTAAAACGGAATATAAATGCAAATCACCAGAATATGAATAATCCCCCAACACTAGTAAAACTATCCAAAAAGGGAACCCCCAAAGGGTCCCACCAACACAAAGCACTAAAAATTCCCAAAGCTATTAAGAACTGTACTAATCCAAGCTCAGTCAAAACCACTAATCGAACTTAGCATTAATACGCAACATAATTAGCACTAATCGAGGTCACTCGGGTCAGGGTCTTACACAATGGTTTGGTGGTGCTATGAGATGGAGAAAGCAAGAAAGGAATGGAGGGAACCATGGCTGCTGGGATTCCTCTCTTAGAATAGTGATTAGGGCAAGGAAGAAGAGAAGAGAAGAGATGGGTTCCTTTTATAACAAAGGGGAGATGGGTCCCACCACTTAAAGTACTAGTCGGGCTAAAAACATGCATTTCGGGACCTCAAATGGATTCGACGAAGAAGACAAAGTTGATCAACAAGATTTTTAGTTTCCAAAAAGTATATATTTTGCGGGTTTTGGTGATATTGAAAATCATGTCCAGATTTTGGGTGAAAAGATTGTTTTTGCCCTCAAATTGAGAAAAGTCGGGTTTAGGAGTTTCAAACGAGGATTGGTCCAACATGAAAGTTGTAGGGATTAACAATATAAGTTAAATGGGATGAAAATACAATTTTTAGGAAATCAAAATAAATCCCAAACTCACACAAAATCGCAATAAGAACCCCCAAAGGGTCCCACAAGTTAAGAAGGTTCCCAAAACTTTTCAAAACCAAAGAAAAGGGTAGTTAAACTAAGAAAGTTAAACAAACAACCATTAAAACCACTGAGAAAACTAAATCACGATTAAAACCACACTAAATCAGGAAATTAGGAGTCGGGTTCTCACACTTCATCCCTAATATAGTTTTATAAATTCAACATGAGAAGACTTCCAAAGAACAAGGTGCTAACAACCTGGTTTTCATGAGGCTATGGGGGAAGGTTATATTTTAGCTGATTAGGTGATTTTAGCCTGAGGGAGGAATGGGATTGCTCAATAGCTAATCAGTGTGGACCATGAAAAGTGGACAGGACCCAATGAAATATTTCAAGATCGATTGGATAAATTTTATAGTTTTTTTTTTCTATTCATGAGACAAAGGGAAGTGATGACCGTGGACTGCCTCATCGCCACAACATGTGATCTAACCCAACACCCTTTAACTTTTTGGGTTGTCTTTATGGTAAGCATGTGCTTGTGTTCATATGATGAGCTGCCATTGTGTATGATTGTGCGTAGCCCTATAGGTATGGAAGGAGAGAGACACACACATGAATTAGAAAGGCAAATGATTAAGATATAAGGTTGCCTAGGGGCCTAGTGTGTTAAAACAGTGCAATCTTATCTACATCTATATATCTATGTTATGAATCATGCATTCCTTGAGGCATGCATGTAGAAGAACTGGACTAAACATCTTAAATGACTTAAATGTTAGGAAGGCAATGATTAAGATACAAGTTTGCCTTTCTAGGGGGATAGTGTGTAAAGACTGAATTCTTATAAATATCCATATATGTATCTGCATTATCAATGATGCAATCTGTTCCTAGTGGCATGCACGTAGGAGATCTGAACTATACAACTAAAATGACCTACATGAAAGTTTCTTAACCCAAATTAGTTGCACATGTAGGATGATCTCCTTAAGTTAAGGACTCGACTCTATATATTCAAGATGAGTTCTTCACATGGATTGGTGGGGTGCGATTTAAATGGTGATGATCAAGGTGATGAAATACCCTTAACTCATGATTGATATTAGGTAGGTGAGCTGAAATTGAATTTTAAATAATCTTGTACTAGGTTATTGTTCTTATATAAATTGAGAGGATTTCTTCTCAAGACAATCACGGTGAAATTATTGGAATATATAGAATTTTGGAATTCTTTATAGGAGTCTCCTTGTTTAATCCTCATCCTCCTAAAGGAAGAGGCTCATGAAGCCACAAAAGACATGAGTTCGATCTTATCCAAACTCTACGATGAGGAGATCAGAAGTGAATCTCACACGTGTCACATGCATGCTCAACAACCCTAACCTATCTAGTATTTAAGTTGAGATTTCAATTCATACATTGGTTGCTCAACAGTGAGGCACTTTTCTTTCCACATAAACAACCAGGGTTCAGCCAAGAATTCGGGTAGTGTGTGTGAGTGTGAGTGAGAGTATGAATTGCATAAGAAGAACTAGGGATTAATATTGTCAACCTTAGTCTAATCTGAAAGTCAAAAAGGATAAATCTTGACCCCAACCCTCAGTTAGGAAGTCAGGTTCAGATTGGATTGATCATAGTGCAATTAGTCTGCTTGAATTGGGTCGATTCAGGTCTTGCTAGTGGGTCAAATAGCTAGACTTGGACTCCGAGAAAAACCTAGCCCATTTAGTAATTGCGTTAAAATAGGCCCAACCCAAAAACTCAAAAGAGTCTTTAAAAATCACCATATCTGAATTGGTTTCTCAAGTCTAATATTGGAATTCCCATTTGTTACAAATCACATTTGCTAATATTACACTATTTGTCTATTTCTGCATCTGAGTTTGGCATGCCTATGGACCATTGTTGTTAGAGATTAAATTTAGGAAGAAGAGGTTGCGTAGAGTATCTATCCAGCTTTAGACGCCTCTAGTTGTCTCCTTCACTCCTTCTGTTTCAGTATCAAGGGTGGGTACTAGCCCCACTTAATAACCTAAACATGGTCTGGATCCATCTGAGTCATGGGGAAGGGGTAAGATAAAAGTTCTATAAAGGAACAAGAGCCCGTGGCACGATGGAAGGTGCTGCCACTTTCAACCTTAGGTTGTGAGTTCAAGTCATATTAGTCATCTGATTTAGCCTATATACTTAGGCCAAAGCATTAAAAACTGAGCAAGCCCTAATTTCGGGCCCTAATTTTCGTATTTGCATTCTTTTATGTTTAAGATGCTTTGCTAATATTAAATCTATTCAACACTTCTAGTTCAAAACAGTCCGCTATCTATTGTCTTTGATATGTAATACAGATACTGAATAATCAATACATTGCAAACATGGAACTGGAAGAAGGGTACGACTCTAACTTGAAAAATCTATCTATTACATCTCACAGGAATCACACATTCACACTTGGGTGTCTGTTAGTAGCTAATCTTTAAATTAATCCATCATTGGAGCTTTGGAGATATCTGGACCTTGAATCTTGATTGGCTTTGCGTAGACAAAAGGACTCTTTTTTTTTTTTACATATATCAAATGAAATGTATAGAAGAAAATTGGAGAAATACATAAATCAAATAAAAAAAAATACATACTAGTAGTTGTAGCAAGAGATTGATTGGTGCGAACTACGGTTTCGGCAGTGGCGGCTCTGGCGCAGAGAGGGAGAGAGAGAGAGAGAACCGGTGGCGGCTCCAGCACGCGAGGGGGCACAGTGCAGAGCGAGAACAAAGGGAGGGAGGGAGAGAGAGAGAGAGAAATAGAGAGAGAGGGAGAGGGAGAGGGAGAGGGAGGGAGAGAAAGAACCAGTGGCGGCTCCGGCACAGGAAGGGAGAGAGACAACCGGTGGCGGCAAGTGACGTGCGGGAGGGCACAGTGCAGAGCGAGAGGGAGAGGGAGGGAGGGAGGGAGAGAGAAATAGAGAGAGAGAGGGAGGGGTAGAGGGAAAGGGAGAGAGAGAACCGGTGATGGCTCGGCGCAGGCAGTCTGGCGGAATCGTCGCTGGTGCGGCGGGAATGCAGAGAGTGGGAGCAGGGTCGACAGTGCAGAGCGCGAGAGGGGAAAGGGAAAAGGGGAAAAGAAAGTGGGAAGGAAAAGTGGGTTTCGGGGGGGGGGGTATATTAATGCTTTAGCGGCTGCAATTAGCGGCCGCTAAAGGTCCCTTTTGCGACCGCAAAAAGTGGCCACCCGCTTTTTCAGCCGCGAAAGGCTAACTTTCTAGTAGTGTAAGTTTGATGGTGCTTTTATGGGATTTGCATTTTTAGAAGCATATCTTTTCTTCTTTGGAGCAGGTTCTAATGTTTCACTTTGTATATTTGCTTCCTTCTTTTCTATGTTAATTCTTTCATTTTATTTAATAGACAACTTGGCGTACCGAGTTGTGTTTCTTCTAATGACGCTTTTGGACTTATCTTTTATAGAAAAGAACAAGTCAGTTTTTAGGTTTGATACATTTTTACGTTTGATACTATATTTAAGTTATGCTCAGTTCTTACGTTTGATACTATATTTAAGTTATGTAGTATGAATTTAACCTTTTAACACTATATAGTGTAAAATGTCTTTCAAAATGTAAATTATCTTAAAGTATATGATGGTAAAGCAGACAACATAAATCAAGTAAGTTCATATAAATTAATCAAAAGGTTCTAATGTTTCACTTTGTATATTTGCTTCCTTCTTTTCTATGTTGATTCTTTCTTTTTATTTAATAGACAACTTGGCGTACCGAGTTGTGTTTCTTCTAATGACGCTTTTTGGACTTATCTTTTATAGAAAAGAACAAGTCAGTTTTTAGGTTTGATACTATATTTAAGTTATGCTCAGTTCTTACATTTGATACTATATTTAAGTTATGTAGTACGAATTTAACCTTTTAACACTATATAGTGTAAAATGTCTTTCAAAATGTAAATTATCTTAAAGTATATGATGGTAAAGCAGACAACATAAATCAAGTAAGTTCATATAAGTTAATCAAAAATCAACATGATTCCCATATTAGATACTTATTTATTCGTGTTTAAAGATAAAGAAAAATGATATCATAAGTCCATTTTCATATAGGTGGACAACATTAGCAATTTAAAACAGAAGAACAAGAGAGCAAGGAATCCATTAAAAAATAGCATCAAATGTAGTAATAAAATCACTATCAATTATTTAAATTTACTTCAAAAATATACATATGTTCCAACAAATGCTAAATTAAATTGAAGGTAAGCATTCCATCAAAGAAAACTAAGATTAAAGAAATTAAGAAAAATAAGCAGAAATCCTAAATGAAGGAGCCATATTTTTAGAAGAAATAATAACATGAGAACATCTCAGAAAGTTATTTCATACACCGTAATGACATGAGGCACATTAAAATAGAAGAAAATTCATTTTCAGGTATGAGAGTTGAGCTCTACTATTGGACGAACCTAAATGGTGAATCCATCTAGATTATAGCATATCGTTAAATTTTCTTCCAATAGTACTTAATTAGAAGATAGTTTGTTTGATTAAAATAAAAAATTAATGAATATGCATAAGATTTTGCAAATCATCTCAAAAGGTGAGAAAGTATGAGTGTAGTAGGGGTGGGACAAGATTTGCCTTGCATCATTAGAAATATGTGTGCATACAGAATATCATATCCATCATTGACTTCAAAATATTTATATTAAAAGTATTCAAATTTTTTTGAAAAGCTTAGATCCAAAATATGAGCCACCTTTTGTAATAAATGAGCTATCAATGTAGAATATTAGCCCATGAAGATATACCATCTCTATCAATGTAGAATTCACCAGAAGGAGGTGGAGATCTATCAAGCAGGGCAATCTTCTCTCTGGTGATTTGAAAGTTCATGGAACAACAAAAGCGGTGGCTTTAGATTTGATATTTATATAAGAGAAAGGTGAAAGTGACAAAGTTGTTAAAAAAAAAAGGTTAGTGTAGCTAACCACTTACCTAGTGGAACATAGAACTAAGCACCAACTTGTACTGCTCAATGCTACAAGTAAAAGCTATGAAGGGCAAAGAGAAAGAAAGAGGTTATTGCATAATTATTGACATAATAGATATATATTTGTAAATGTTGACACAGTGCTTGTTGTCAGCATCCTATACTTGAAATGAGAAATTAGTATCACTATAAGTACAACCATCCAACACTTAAATAACCAAAATATGAATATCTAATGATAAAATCTTAATTGCTTCTGAGGTCCACCTGAGAAAAAGTGTTACTCATGTAAGGTTGAGATTTTAGGGTGTAGGGTAGAAACCTTTTAGACCTCCTACAACCCATGATTGATCATGCTTTCATATGGGCCCAACTATTAAGCCGTTACATGCTTATGATTAACCTTTTCAAAAAGTTCTTTGATTGTTAAATTTTTGGTGGCTTCCAATTAATGGGTGCGCTCGCTACCCAATCACCCACTAATTGAAAGAGTGGATCAAAACTTGTGGATCAAAATCTCCAAAATTCTGTCTTTGAAACTCTAATAATGATTATACTCTAAAATGTTAAACAAACTTTTGACATAAGTGTATCAATTTAGATTTGGGCTTTTATCTACGTTGAGACGTATATCAATTAGTGTCTGACTTGTGGTCACTTTAAAAAAACTTCCTTTTTTTTTCATAAGCATGATAATTATGAAAAAAGAAAGATCCATCAATCAAAACTAAGATGCATCGATCATGTTAGGATCGGAAACACACGCACGATCTACAAGACAATCAATCCACGAGACATGGATTTACGTGGATCGGCAAGATTGCCTAAGTCCACGGGAGATTCACACCTTTCCCTATTATTGGAGATTCCCACAAGAGTACAAGCACTCACTGTCTCTCTTGTTCTCTCTCAATCTCACCATAATTACAATGCTATCAACACCCATTATAAATATATGAAGCCCTAAACCTCTAGACACCCACAACCGTCAGATCAGACCTTATAACAGATGGTCCAGATTAAACCGACAAATAACAGATATACCCCTATAATAGAATAGAGTCCAAATCAGGCTTCACCAACCCATCAATCTCCCATTTGAAGATTGATCATACTGAATGGTTTTGACAATAACAAAACATGACTAAGAATCTCGATACCTCATCTTCATGCTTGGAGACTAACTGAAGCTGAGTACAACTTTAGTTTCTCTGCTGTCACCACCTTTGTGAACATATCTGCAGGATTCTCACTTGATAAAATCTTCTCCAGTTTCAACATTTTTTTCTTACAGAAGCCATCGTATGAAGTGTCGCGACCCTGAACCGGGTTTAAGGTCCAAATCCGGGATCGGGACTAATGTTAAGTAAGTGACAAATAAAGATCATAGGTATGTTTGATGCCAATGCGTACACGGGTCAATAAAAGAACACACATTACCCGTGTACGTGATTTCCCACAGGTGTCCGCGGTGAGGAGAACACAACATTATGAATATTTTTATTAAATGCGGAAGCGTGTAGTAAATCATCAAGTAATTCCTGAATTTCATTCCCATCTAAATACTGTTAACATATGCATAAGGAATCAGAGTGAGCAATGATCAGTAGCGTAACCCAAGGTACCGTTAGAGTTTAAACAAAAGATCATTTAATTACATTTCCCCAAAAATAGAGGCCAACAAAGGCCAATGTAAATAAAACAATAATCCCAAAAGTATAATTAATAACACCCCTAAAATGTTACGCATCTCTCGAGGCATCCGGATGTTTAAATAACATCATCGGCGTGCCACTAGACTAACTGCTACGGTTCTCCGACCGCCTCCTCTAGCTCCTCCTCGGGATAACCGACAACTGGACCTAAGTACCAAAGGAAAGGGTCAGACACGACGGTCTGGCAGGTGAATGAAAAGACGTAAATAGTTGAAAATGAAAGCATTTACCTTGAAAAATATATAAACCTGTTCAAACAATGACTTTCAAGAAGTAAATGAATCATTTAATTGCAAACACATATGCAGTAATAAAACATGTACTGGTATCCAAGGGATTCAGGAAAACAAACAAGATGGCATCCACAAGAAGCTAAATCCTCTATCACCGAAGTGACAAGAGTATATCGGGGCGTTGACCTCAGTCACCGAAGTGAGGAAGTGCAACAAAATTTACATATACATATATAATAATATGGGATGGGACCACGGTAGCAAACCGGGTATCGGGAATCACAGTAGCGAACCGGATATCGGGAACCACGGGAGCGAGCCGGGTATCGGGATGGGACCAAGGTTAATAAACCGGGTATCGGGATCCAAACTGCAGCTGGCCGGACAAGTTGGGGATCTCCAAGTCAGTGGATCAGATTGACAGGTCATCCAAGCTTAGTGGTGCCGACTCATCGGTCAAACCGTATAAATCAAGTCACGTGTAAAACAAATCAAGAGCAAGAATATAACTGGGCAAGACGGGGGTACTCAAAGGCACAACTGTCATATCATGTCGGGTATGCCTGTCAAGACTAGTAAAACAGTACAAGTACACCTTCAATGTTTTCGGGATTGATATATCATAAATCATAAATTTCTGGAATAAAAAGTGAAATAAACTTTCAAAATGTCGGGACAAGTATCCGGTTCAAAATTCGTTCAAGGTGAATAGGGATCCCGTATGTCTATTTTGAAATAACTTGGTACTCTTTGAATTTGAAGACATTCGGGGTTCCGTATAAACTTGGAAGTTCCCAAAACTTCAATGAATACTTTGTGATTATGGTTTCTTTCTCATCCGGGCTTCATACATCACTTAATAAATCTTCCGACGCCACGGGGCTCCCAATGAACCTCTCAGAATCAAATAAATATTTTACTTCAGCTCCAGACATGTCCCCTGTGAAACAGCACCCATCGCTCTAGCGGACATTACAGTTCGCTCGAGCGGAGGATTCTCTGGAATGGTTTCTAGGAGAGTTCGCTCGAGCGGACCTGCCCATTCAGGCTGGCTCGAGCGAAACACCAGTTCGCTCAAGCTAGACACACTCTGGATGGGTTGCTGGGAACGTTCGATTGAGCGGACCAGGGTTCGCTCAAGCGAGCTGTTCTCTGGAACGACAGGAGCCTCTTTCTGGGCAGTTCGCTCGAGCGAACTATCCAGAACCAGTTTCGGGACAGTTCTACTCTCTGCTTCTCTTCTCTTCCTACAAACCCATTTTTGAGGTTCCATTTCTACATCCATAGAGGGCATATAAGCACCTCAATACCTCCATCAAATCTTCATCAAAACTCCTCACAACAACCACCAAGACTCCATCCACTCATCTCTATTACTTTCCACATTCAATCACAAAGAGAAGGATAATAACCACAGCCACATAGTTTCATTCAAGCCTTAGACAAGAAATAAAACAAAAGCTATAAAATCACATTTCAAAGCAATAAATGGGCTAACCAACCCTTTTCATGAGTATTTAATCACATTGAATGCAAAGTAGAAACAAGACATTAATTAAATACAAAACCAACCACATTTTTCATAAAAACCATTCAATACTAAAAACAACCATTCATCCACTTGCCTTGGGTCTCTAATCAAGGGAATCAAGCTTCTAGACAACTCTTCCAAGCCAAACTCCAAGCTACACAAAAACCCCCAAAATGCAAACCCTAACATGGTCAATCCAAGGAATGAAGAATAAACTCTCAATAATGAAGGTGGAGCTTCTCTAAAGCTAGGATATGTTGACACCAAAAAAGTCAATATGTCTCCTCAACATCGAGAAGCCTCCTGTGTTAGACCCCGACCCAGACCAACTCGATTGGTACTAATTAAGTAAACGTTTAGTCTTAAGTGAGTCTTAGTACTAGTTGGGTTAGAATGTGATTAGACTTAGTCTGGATTATAGCTTTGGGGATTTTGAGGACGTTTAGTATGAGTCAGACACGCTCAGGGACGCCCTGAGTGCACGTGTAAGAATGGGTTTTTGTGCTAGATCTTTGTTGTGAATGTGATTTTTAGTTCTCTTGAATGGTTTTATTATTTATGGCAACTTTCGTTTTTAAGCTGCTTGCATTTGAGGCCCAGAAACCCAAGTTTTGGCCCAATAAGGGTAAATCTGTCTTTGCATGTTAAATCTGGGCACACTTTTCGAAATCGTGAAACTATGTCAAAATTATACTTTTCCGAAACTAGATATTTCGGTGATCGTTTTGTTCTTCTTCGTCGATTCCATTCGGGGTCCACAAGACCATGTTCCAAGCGTTCCAAGTTTCACTGCTAAAGGGACCCACCTCCAGACACTATATAAGCCCTTTCCTTCTTCATTTTCCCTTTTTCCAATCTCTGCAACGGTTTTGCCCTAGAGCAAGTGAGTGGAGAGCCTTCCCCTTTGGTCTTCTCCCTTGGAAATGATCTAGCTATAGTGTTCCAAATCAAGATCCAAGACCACCATCCTCTTCCTCTCTTCTCAAGCTACAGCTGGACGTTTTTGGGAGCCAAACCTTTCCACTATTCATCATCTTCAAGCCCTATTCTTCTTGTTTGGCTAGCTCAAGGTTGGTGTCTTTCTTCATCTTTCCATTTGACGTTCTTAGGCTCACCAAGAGCTTGTTTCTCATGATTTCAAACCCATTTTCGAAATGGGGTTTTGTAATGGCCAAAAATGTTGATTTTGTATGCTCCATTTTGGGGGTTTTGTGTAGATCTCGTGGAGCACCCCTTTCTTGTTGATTTTGAGAAGCTTTGGCTTGGCTTTGGTTAGAGGCAAGTAAACCTTTTAGTTCTCCTTAGTGCATTTCAAGCTTTTGGGCATTGTTACTTTTGGAAATGTTGTTTATCATCAAGCTTATCTTTCTTGCATATTATTAATCTCTTTTAGTTTGTTTTAAGCTTGATAAGCAAGAGTACTAATTTCTCCATTTTATTTAGAAGTTTGTCTTGAATGGAAGTATATTTTCTATGGAAAGCCTTACAAGTTAGTGATTCATGACTTGAATGTATAAGGGTTAATGATTTTGATGTTTTGAATGAAATGTGAATGGATTTGGTGTGAAAATCATCCCTTGGAAGCATGTAGGCTTGGGGAGTGCAGGTGGTGAAAATGTGGAAGTGAAGAAGTGAATGAAGTGTGGAAAAAAATTGAAATTCCGAAGTTCTACCGGTAGGGGTGTTTCAACTGGAAGTTCTACCGGTAGAAAGGGCTCAAATTTTGACAGAGAGTTGAGGAAATTAAAAACCCCAAGTTCTACCGGAAGTTCTACCGGTAGAAATGGCCCAGATTTCGGCAGAGAGTGAGAAAAAAACTGTGAACCGCAGTTCTACCGGAAGTTCTACCGGTAGAAACGGCCCAAATTGTGGCAGAGAGTTGAGAAAAACTGTGAACCGCAGTTCTACCGGAAGTTCTACCGGTAGAAGTGCTTCAACCGGAAGTTCTACCGGTAGAAGCACTTCAACCGGAAGTTCTACCGGTAGAACATCTTCTACCGGAATTTCTACCGGTAGAGAGGCATGAACCACACCAAAAAGTACTGTTTTGAAGGATTTTGCAGGAATGAAAACTAGACTTGGTCTTAGACCCTTTTTATTGACCTTGTGCACTTGAAATTTCCAAAATGTAATATACCTTCGGGGACACCAAGTTTTATTGAATTTCGACATTTGGTTTTCAATTCCACAAGGGTCAAAGATGTGGTCTTAGCCTATGCTTGATAGAGTTATGTTTGAACCTTTGTTTATGATGCTTTATGCACCATCGTGTTCTCGTCTGATTTCCAAGTGCAAGTCGTTTTCAAGATGTGTTTCAAGAATAAAAAGGGAATCATTTATTAAGTTTGTAAGCATTAATACTATGCTATTTTGCTAGTCTTGTCACTTCGTGCTCGTTAAGTGATTTCCCTCTTGTTTTGACGTGTTTTCGAACGTGTATTGCCATGTTTTGTGCATTCATGATATAAGTAAATTTCACTGAGCTTGGACCGCCCTTTTAGCTTGATCCACTACCTGGGGGTCCTTAAACTCGTGGACTGTCTGCAGACTAGTCGTGTATTTTATTACACATCGTGCGTGTTCGTGGTCCGGTTCCGCGGCCGGATACCCCGTCTACCTTGTGTGGCGTGGGATCGTGTTTCGTGTCGTGCTTGTCGTGCGTGCTTGCTCTTGTCATCATGTATGACGGAGAAAGGATGAGCTCATGTGGATTTATCTTTTCATGATATTATATGTATTCGTGCTAGTTTCGTAAGCATTGAGACGTGTATTTAAACTTTGAACTGTTTTAGCATTATTTCAACTATTCATGTCTAAATTGTTTATTTGCCAAACCGTCGTGTTTGATGCTTGTATTTTGGTGTCCAGGTGCCGGCGGCTTCGCGCGTGATGAGGAGTGCCTGGAGGGGGCTGTTGAGCCACCCCCAGCACTCGAGTGGCAGCCCAACGACGTCATCTAGACGCCGGTCGGGATTTTGATTCTCGTTCACCTAGCTGGTTATGTTGGGTTATTCTTTTGGGTCCCAAATTTGTTGTATTGGCCTTTGTTGGCCTCTCAGGGTTTTGTAATTGGAAGTAAAATACTTTGTCTAAATGTTGAAACTTAATCATGATAGGAATGCTAATTTGACATTCTCTTTTGATACCTTGTCTCGATGTTAAATATTTCTCTTGAATCTTATCATTTAAGATTTGTATGACATGTTTTGCTACACGCTTCCGCATATCCATTCGTGTGAGCTCGACCCGTGTCATGGGATCCTCACCGCGGAAACCTGTGGGAAAATCAAAACAGCGGCGGTGTGTTTGGTGTTGGTTAATCATACCGCCGCACAGTCGCGGGCCCGGGTCTCGGTCCGGGGTCGCGACATCCTGAAGCTGCATCCTGCTAAAAATAGGCAAGGCTACTTAAGCATCAGATTTTGTCAGAATCGGACAGAAACTGAGAGGTCCTTCAAGACAGCTAAGAGAGGGGTACACCTGAGGTTTCGGGTCATTCCGACATCGTTTGGCCCAACTTCACCGCTCCGACAGCTAAATAAGCGCTCCCGGCGGCGACATCATCAAAGACACCAAAACTTTGATCAAAGCCTACGGATGACTCCAGAAGGTCTCCAAAGGGTTCCATGCCAAATTTCAAGTCAAACCGACAACGTTTGACCCTTCATCAATGCTCAAGCAGTAAAATCAAGCCCCCCGACGGTGGAAACCACCAAAGCCATCACTCATCAAACAAAATACATGAGTGGCTTCAACATGCTTCCAAACGGCTGCACGTCGAATTTCAGGTCATTCCGACAACGTTTGACCAGGTTTCGATGCTCCGAGAGAAAATCAAGCCTACCGACGGCGGAGCAAGCCGGGACCATGACATCCAAAACGGAGCCCATGGAACGTCTCAAAATGACCCCAATAGGCTCCCCGTCAAATTTCAGGTCAATCGGACATCGTTTGACCATATATCAAAGCTCGGCATTTTCCCCGTAGCAAAATCAAGTGAAGCATCGATGGGACCCCAAACGGCTTCAAAACTCAAATAAAAGCCCATGGTTGGTCCTATCCACTGCTCAAGAAGCTTCACCTCAATTTTCAGGTCATTCCGACATTGTTTGACCTAGTTTCGACGCTTGACGGAAAATCGGCTACAAAGTCTTCGGCTTTCCCGAAAAATAGGAAACTTTGTGCTCCGATTTCGCGAGGGTTCTCGTCAAGATTTCTTCAAGAAAATCAAGTCAATAATTGAGGAAAAATGTCAAGAAAAATACAGAAGAAAAAAGGGAAGAAAAAGACGAAAAAACGGCCGAAACGACGCTCGGCGACCAAACGGGCCAAAGCCCCATGGTCGCCGGCGACCTTGGCCCAAGGTCGCCGGCAACCCTGGCCCAAGGTCGCCAGGCGACCCTGGCCCAGGGTCGTCGGCGACCCTGGGTGCATGGTCGCCCGGCGACCCTGGAAATCCGGGTCGCCGGATTTTGCGCCGAAGTGTCCGTTTTCGATGCTTTTCGCGTTTCGGGTGTTCTGGCCTCTGTGATTTTCAGAAAATCCAATGTTTGGTGCTTCAAAACCACTGATCTTCGTTGACATCTCGGATCCACCGTCAAAAGCATGAAATCATCACGATCGTCTCAAGATCGCCAACCGGCTGACCAAGAAAGTGCACTTTCTGTCCGACCGATCGTGAAATCGACAAGACAGATGTCACCGGCCCGCCAACATCAATCAATGTCTGAAATTGCATCGCAATCCGACATCAAATGATGCGTGGATCCACCCGTGATGATTGCAAGAAGAATCTCAAAAGGCGCAGCGCGGCCCGTGACTCTTCACATGCCTTGGCAACCACTTAATGACGTTAATTGACCCATTAAAGCAGTCATTAACTCATTATTTTGGACGGCCCAATTAGAACCAAGCATTTGGGGGTTACAAATCCAAGCAATCATGGCATTAAACCCATGAAACTCCCATCATCATGAAGCATAAAGGTGATTGAATGCCCACTACCTTCATCGGCCAATCACAAGCCTTGAAAAAGGAGTTACAAAATCAACTTGTAACTCCTCATCAATTCCTTCATCATGGCCATCAATGCCAATAAACACCTCATGGCTACCAAAAGCCTATAAAAGGAGGTCCATTCCAAGAGGAAGGAGGAAAAAAAGAGATCCCAAGTGCAAGCTCTGAAAATTCAGAAAACCCAAGAGAGAGACGAAGTCCTGCCACTTTGCTCCCAGAAGCACCACAAGGTGATCAACGTCCCTTGGGGGGCCACCCCCCCCAAGGTCACCTCCTTCTCCGACATGGCCTAAATGCGGCTTTTCAGCCCGTTTACTTGGTTTTTCATTGGATATAGGACCTTCTCTTGGTCCTTGTCCTTTAAAAAACCGAGGTTAGGAGCCAAGCCAAAGAATCAAAGCATCACATGTTCTCATTTGAAGGACGACGGCGAAGCCCATACATGACTTGCGACCGTCGATCTTAACGTGTCCCCACAATCTCCTGAGAAGTTAGATCCCTTTTCTTCCTTTTCTATTGTAGTTTGTATTTCTTAAAGAGACAAAAAGAAATCACAATTCTTGTCTTTCATATTTGATGAGTTTTGTAAAAACGCCTTTCACGGCAAACAAACAAAAACGCCTCTTACGGCATTCTAAAAACTTGTCTCTTTTCTTAATATTTATGCAATTTGAAAAGTTAGAAAAAAGGATTGATTTCCTTTCCACTTGTGAAGGTGAATCTCCGGATTATCACTATTCCAAATTCCAAGTAGAAAGTAAATCTGGCATACCCGTACAAAAATATTGATGCCCGAGATCTTCCCTCCTCCGCCGAGACCCAGGACAGCCCCGGGGTGCGGAGGGAGAGGACGGAAGATTCCCCCTTTCTTTTTTTCGGGTCCATCAAGCTGGCATACCCGGTGGGACACGTTGACTTGAGAACGTGATGCTATGATCACTTGGCTCCTTTCTAGTTGGTGGCCTATGTTGCATTTTGCATCTAAAAGAATACGAGATGGGATTTCAATTGTTCTTTCTCACTTCAAAAAAAAAAAACAAATCTAATCTCTTTTCTTAGATTCAGCTTTGAGAAATTTTGATCCTTCCCTCTTCGAACTCGATAGCTCACAGAAATGTTCGCAGCTATCGTTCATATCGGGGGTTGGGCCATTTTTTCTCTTTGATGAGTCCAATTGAGATTTCAAAAAATTTTATTCTTTCAAAAAAAAAATGATCTCTTTTTCTTAGAAACTCAACTTTGAGAAACTTTGATCCTTCCCTATTCGAACTTGATAGCTCACAGAAATGTTTGCAGCTATCGTTCGTATCAGGGATTGGGCCATCTTTTCTCTTCGATGAGTCCAATTGAGATTAAAAAAAATATAATTTCAAAAAAAAAATCTTCTTTTGAATTCAAATTCACAAAGAAACTTTGGTTCTTTCCTTTTCGGATTTAACGCTCGCAGAAATGTTGAGTTGTGGTTCGGATTGGAACACCACTTGTTCTCTTTGACGAGTTCATTAGAAACCTTTCAAAAAAAAAAAAAAACACTAAGATTCCACCAGTTGCGTTCTTTGACCAAAGTGGATTTAAGAAAAGCCTTGTCCAGAGTGTGGAGACAGCTAGACTGTTCGAGGCAAGGGTCCTCCAAACGGGTTCATTAAGTAATCCTACCCTTACCTGGGGGCTGATCTATCTACTAAGGTTTCATAAGATCGAATTGGAAATCTATGTGCACCTTTCAAAAAAAATTTCTCTAAAAAAAAAAAAAAAAACTTCCGTCACTTTTGGATTTAGAATCGAGAAATTTTGGTTCTTTCCCTTTCGGATTTAACGCTCGCAGAAATGTTGAGTTGTGGTTCGGATTGGAATACCATTTGCTCTCTTTGATGAATTCAATCTTGACCTTTCAAAAAAAAAAAAAACTTTTGTCACTTTGAATTCAGAGTTGAGAAATTTTGGGTTCTTTCCTTTTCGGATTTAACGCTCGCAGAAATGTTGAGTTGTGGTTCGGATTGGAACACCATTTGCTCTCTTTGATGAATTCAATCTTAAACCTTAAAAAAAAAAAAAAAAAAAATCACTTCCGTCACTTTTGGATTTAGAATCGAGAAATTTTGGTTCTTTCCCTTTCGGATTTAACGCTCGCAGAAATGTTGAATTGTGGTTCGGATTGGAATACCATTTGCTCTCTTTGATGAATTCAATCTTGACCTTTCAGAAAAAAAAAACTTCCGTCACGTCTGGATTTACATCCGGGAAATTATGGTTCCTTCCCTTCTGAATTTAGCGCTCGCAAAAATGTTGAGCCCTTGTTCGGATTGGAATACTATTTGCTCTCCTTTATGAATCCAAATTTGACCTTTCAAAAAATCCCATCTCGTGTCCTTCCCAAGGATGCGATTTGCAACATTTGTGCCTAGCAGTGCTAGTATGCCCTTTCGGGTCTACTGTATTCGCGACCGACACATTTGTATCTCCAACCTTATATCATTTTACCTCGAGTGAGCCTTGCTTCTCGGTAATTTGAATTAAGGTCTACAATTGCTTCTAGCAGTCACTGGAACGCTCGCTCTGAGCCTACCATACTTGCATTTTAGAACAATTGTATCCTCTATGGCTTTTTGCCTTCTTCATCGTCCTTGGGTTGGGCCATGTCCCCTCAAGTGATTTGAAAAGACAAAACCATAGTTGTTCTCCATTTACGATCACCATATTCTTATGATTACTAATGGATTTGGTCTTGTTTCAGAAGTTTTCCAAAAACTAACAATGGTAGCTTCATTGACCATCACTTTCGATGAGAACAAGTACCAGCTTATGCTTCAAGATAAGCAAAACAAGCATAAGCGCCCTGCCAGTTGCCGAAGCGTCATCTCCCTCGACAACTCCCCAAACACCGGGTCAACTTCAACTCCCCGGACCATCGTCTTCGGATCGCTGGGACCATTCCCACTTCCCGCAGAAGACACTGTACCGACCAAGAAGCAGAAAACCGCCCCGCAACGTGATGGAACGCGCTCCTGCCGAGGGTGCTACCGGGGTCGGCGGATGTGGGAGTCCGTCGAGTCCGGCCCTTTCGCGCCCGGGGGGCTGAAGCGTGCATCAACATTTCTTTGTGTGGGTGTGCCAGATTTTCTATTTTACTTGGAATTGCAAGTGGTAATCCGGAGATCAACCTTCGCAAGTAAAAAGGAAATCAACTTCTTTCAAGTTTTCCATTGCACAAATATTTAAGAAAAGAGACATTTTCTTGGTTTGCCGTGAAAGGCGATTTTGTTTGGCATTTATAGCCGATTTTGGCGTTTATTCCCGATTTACAATTCTCATCAATAATGAAAGACAAGAGTTGTGATTTTTGTCTCTTTTAGAAAAATACAAAATACAATGAAAAGCAAGAAAAGGAGGATCTAACTTTTCAGGAGATTGTGGGGGACTCGTTCAGATTGACGGTCGCAAGCCATGTATGGGCTTCGCCATCATCCATGCAGATGAGAGCAGAGGATGCTCTTGATTCGCTTGGCTTGGCTATAACCTCAGGTTTTTAGAGGACAAAGACCAAGAGAAGGTCCTATGTCCAATAAAAAGCTAAGTAGACGGGCTGAAAAGCCACGTCTAAGCCATTGGAGGCAACGGGAGAAGGCAAGGACCTTGGGGGGGAGTACCCCCCAAGGGACTTTTTGTCACCTTGAAGTGGTGCTTGATGTAGAATTTCAGCAGAATTTTCTCTCTTTCTCTAGACTCTGTCTGTCTGGAATTCGGGATTCTCTGCACCTTTTGATTTTCGATCTTCGGTTTTCCGTTCGTCCTTTTCCGATCCCTTTCTTCTTGGAAAGCTCTCCTATTTATAGGCTCTTGGTAGCCATTAGGAGAGTTTATGGGCTTTAATGGCTTTAATGAGAGGAGTTACAAGATTTATTTCTTGATTTTGTAACTCCTTTTTCCTTGAATCTTATTGGCCGATGGAGATTAAGGACTTTTAATCACCTTAATTACCATAATGGGAGGAGTTTCATGGCTTGAATGCTGTGACTTAATTGATTTGTAACTCCTGGATGCTTGCTTCTGATTGGGCCGTCCAAATAAATGAATTAATGACTGCAATAAAGCTAGTCAATTAATTGCATTAAATGGTCGCCGAGCAGTTGAAGAGTCGCGGGCCGCGCCGTGTCTTCTGGAATTCTTCTGGCGATGATCATCGATGGATCTTCATGCTGATCGACATCGGATGAGCATGTAACTTCAAACATTGATATCTAAGAGCGGGCCGGTGACATCTGTCCTGTCGATTTTTCGATCGATCGGGCGGAAAGCACAGTTTTTTGGTCGACCGGTTGGCGATCAATGTTGATTTTGATACTTTTGGAGGTTGACCCGTGATTTTGACGGATGTCGGAGGATTTGGCGCCTCAAAAGTATGAATTTTGGAAAGTCCCAGGGGTTGGAAGCTTCGAATCGCGAAAAACGACAGAAAACGGAGCTCCCGGGGCGAAACCGGAGATTCCGGGCTAGGGTCGCGGGGGTCTGCGACCCTGGGGGAATTTTCCCCTTCGGAGCCTGTTTTGCGGTCTTTTTGAGGTCTTTTTCCTTCATTTTTTCTTCTGTATTTTTCTTCAACATTTTTGCTCTTTTGTTGGCCTTATTCCCTTGTAGAAAAATTGATGAGAATCCTTGCAATTTGGGTTGCAAAGTTTCCAATTTTCCAGGAAAGCCGAAGACTTTGTCGCGCAGGGTTGCCGATTTTCCGACAGAAGCTGAAACTGGGTCAAACGATGTCCGAATGACCTGAAATTTGAGGTGGAGCCTCCTGAGCAATAAATAAGACCAACCATAGGCTTTTGCTTGAGTTTTGAAGCCGTATGGGGTCCCGTCGCCGGTAGGCTTGATTCTACCGCGAGGTAGATGTCGCGCTTTGATGTGCGGTCAACCGATGTCCGATTGACTTGAAATTTGACAGGGAACCTATTGGAGTCATTTTGAGATGATCCACAGGCTCTGTCTTGGAAACCATGGTCCCGGGGAGTTCCGCCGCCGAGAGGCCTGATTTGGCTTCCGAGAGTCAAAGTCCGGTCAAATGTTGTCGAAATGACCTGAAACTTGACGTGTAGCCCTTTGTAAGCATTTTGAAGCTGCCCATGTGCTCTGTTTGATGAGTAATGGTTTCGGTGGTTTTCGCCGCCGAGAGGCTTGATCTAACTGCTTGAGGGTTGATGTAGGGTCAAACGTTGTCGGTTTGACTTGGAACTTGACGTGGAGCCTTTTGGATGCATTTTGAGATCATCCATAGGCTCTGATCGGGAATTTGATGTCTCTGATGCTGTCGCCGCCGAGAGCTCCTGTTTAGCTGTCGGAGAAGTGAAGTTAGGCCAAATGTTGTCGAAATGGCCCGAAACTTCATGTGTACTCTTCTCTTGGCTATCTTGAAGGATCTTCCAGTTTTTGTTTGATTCTGATAAGATTTGGTTTTTTGGAAGCAGCATTGCCTATTTTGGTAGGCTGCGGTTTCATGTGCCTTGAAAAGGCAAAGTGACATTTTTAGTGCCAACAAATGCCCCCTCGAGGTACAACGACGAGTTGCTTAACCTTTGTAGTCGATGTGCCTCGAAGAGAATCTTGAAGGAGAGTCTCTGTCTTGACCAAGAGTCTTTGAGCATTTTTTTTTTTTTTTTGTAGAGTGGCCTTTTGAGCTTTCGGGGGAATTTTATGGTAGTGAAAGGAATCACACACCATCTCGAGGCAAAGTTTTGAAGATGACATCAGGGATGTGGATTTGGGTTTTTATTTTTGACCTTGTGACCTAACAAGCTGTATGTGGCAGGTTAGGGGGTCGGGTTTTGGTTTTGACCTTGTTACCCAACAAGCTGTATGTGGCAAGTTGGGGGATCATGATTTGGTTTTTGGTTTTGGTCTTGTGACCTAACAAGCTGTATGTGGCAGGTTAGGGTACCAGGATTTGATTTTTGGTTTTGGTCTTGTGACCTAACAAGCTGTATGTGGCAGGTTAGGGGACCAGGATTTGATTTTTGGTGAAATGTCAATTTCAAGATTTTTGCTCAATTTGGTATATGAGGCTGGATGGTTTGATTTTTGGAAGCTCATGGGGCTCGCAATTCTTCCCTTTTTTTTATTTTTTTATTTTTTATTTTTTATTTTTTGGTGCCTAGGTGGCCAAACCTGGCTCATATTGGCTAACCCATGGGACCTTAAGCTTTTGAAATGGCTTAGATCTCATATGGTGTCATTTTTGTAAAGAATATCTAAAAATATCTCTTTTGGATAGAGAATATCTAAGAATATCTTTAATTGGAGAGAATCACTCATCTTCCCTTTATTTTGGGAGAGAATATCTCAAGGAATATCTCTTTGGGAGAGAATATCTCAAATCCCCTCCTTTTTGGGAGAAAATCTCTCTAATTGCTTTCTTTTTTGGAGAGAATATCTCAAGGCATCTTTCTTTTAGGAAAGAACCTTTCTAATTCTTTTCTTTTGGTAAGGTTACTAATTAGTAACACTTACCTCTTTCTTTTCTCCTTGTTTCCTTCTTTGGTTTGCTCTCTTCTATAAAAGCAAAGGAAGGTAGGATCTCTTGTTCTTATTGCTTTCTTTTTGCAACAATCTCAAGAGTGCTTCAAGACCAAGAGTTCTTCTTCTTCAAAGATCTTCAAGCTTTTCTTCTTCTTCTTCTCCATCAATGGCTTCAAGTAAGTTTCTTTTTCAAGAAAACTCCTTTCTAGAAAGTAGGATGGTAAAAAAAAGAAGGTCTTTTCTTTTCTTTCTTTGTTATTTTTTCACATGTTTCTCTTTTCTCTTTTTTTTTTACACGTTTTTTTCTTTTCTTTTTTTTTTCGTGCTTCCTTTTCTTTTTTTTTTTTGCACTTTCTCTTTTTTTTTTTTTTTTGTGGGCCGTACGGACAGATCCGTACGGCCACGTGGCCTGTGGGCCACGGCCTGATGGGCCATCCCCTCTCCTCTTTTTTTCTTCCTTTTTTTTTTTTTGCTGTTTTCTTTCTTCTTCTTTTTTCTTTCTCCCCCAAAGTTTCTTTTTTTTTTTTGTTCTTTTCTTTCTCCCCTTTTTTTTTTGAGAAAGTTTCTTTTTTTTTTTTTTTGCTCATCATGATAATGCGTTTTTATGCAAATCTAGATGTTCATGCATGTACTTTTTGTAGATTGAATTTGAGAGCATGATAGCATACCTGAAAATCATTGCAAATTTGGGAATTTGGAGCTCGCAGCGATGTTGGGCCCTTCTTGATTTTGCGGAGATTTTGAGGTTTCGAAAGTTTGGAGTTTCGGAGCTCGCAGCGATGTTGAGCCCACCTTCAAACTTTCTATTTCTTTCGGGGTATTTCCCTTTTCTTCCGAATTGCCCCGGAACCATGCCAAAATTTCGCCAGATTTTCTTTTAGCGAAATCCTGTCATTTTGATGATGATCTTTTTTTTCTTTTCCAACCTTTGCAGGTGGTTCCTCCAGAACGAACAAGGGTAAAGAGCCTGCTACAAGCGTACCTCGTCGATCCGCCAAATCTTCTAATGTGGCCGTTCAGCAGGCCTGGGAGAAGGTCCAGTATGTTGAGAGAAACTTGGAAGAGTGCGACTCTCTCAACAGAGATGAGATGAGGCAACAACTGATCCAGTGAGGAGTTAAGTGGGAGACCCGACTCTGACAGTGGGGCAGGATCTTCTAGGAAGCGAGCCCACAGAAGTAAGAGGAAGAGGAGTCAGCGTCACACGGGGCGGGACGAAGACTCTCCTGATGTGGAAGTCCCTCTCACTGTCAATGAGGAGGTGCTAGGGGAAGCTGACGAACCTCCGGAGAAGAGGATTCGGGAAGAAGAGACCATCGGTGAAGGTATGATTCTTCCTTTTTCTTTTTTTGCTTCTTTCATGGGGCTTTCCATGTTCTGATTTGTTTTCTCACCCCGCTGCTGCTTTTTTTTTAGCAAAGGATGAAGACTTGGCGATGCCTGAGGTTCCGACCGATGAGGCGGTGATGGAGCCGGTTATGGCATCTGAAGAAGAACCGAGGGACTTTGGAATGATTCCAGAATCTCCAATTGGTATAACTTCTTTCGCTTTCTTTTTTTTTTTTTTTGCCTGCGACTTGATTTGCTAACATTTTTCTTGTCAGCTGACTTGCCACAGGATTCCGATGACTTTCAACCATCAATGGACGCAAATGTTGATGATGCTTCCGATGAGTTCATGGAGGAAGAGAGTGTTCCGCCAGTCGTCGAAGAAGGTACTTTGTAGTGATGACCCTGATGATTTTTTTTTTAACAGGATCATATTCATACCTTTTTGTGTTTCATTTGCAGGTTTTGAAGTGACAGAAGAGAGTCCATCGCTTTCTTCAGAACCAGAGCAAGGGATGCCAGAGGTCGATCCGGAGGTAGAGACTCCTACAACCAGTTCTGACGCGATAGAGGAGATACCTCGTGCTGAGATTCCTTCTCCAGTGGCTCCAAGTGGAAAGAGTTCTTTTGTTACTCTTCCAATGGGACATGACATGAGCAGCCGATCAACGGAGAAGGGTGAATCTTCATCCAGTTCGTCTCTTCAATTTGCGAAGAAGGTGCTGGCTCGGGTTTTGAGTTCTTGTGTAAGACCCCAACCCCTAATTTGCTTGATTAGTGTGTTTTCAGCTGTGGATTAGTTCTCTAAGTGAGTTTTGATCCTTTTCGAGTTGGGTTGTGGCTTAGTTTAATTTTTCTACGGCTTTGGGAATTTTTGAGAGTCGTTGGACTTAGTCAGACACGCTCAGGGAGGCCCTAAGTGTACGTGTTAGCTTGAGAGGATAATTCTGGCTTTTCGATTTTAAATGTGATTATGATTTTATTTGAATGGTTTTATTATTTATTTAAACTTTCGTTTTCAGCCTGTCTGTGTTTGAAGCCCAAAAACCCAAGTTTTGGCCCAAAAAGGGTAAAGTTGACTTTTCACACTAAATATGTACCTGAATTTCGAGAATTTCAGAAATTGGGGAAAATATACTTTTGGAAACTAGATATTTTGAGGATCATTTTAGTCTTCTTCGTCGATCTCGTCTGGGCCCGCAAGACCATGATTTAGCCATTTTAAGTTTCAGCTGAATGGGTCCCATTTTCAAGTCACTTAAGTTGTCTTCCTCCTCTTCCATGCCCATTTCTCAAATTCCTGCAACTTCTTGACCTAGGGCTGGGAGAGAAAACCCTCTTTTTCCCCAAGCTTCTTTCTTTTGGACCTATGGCTAGGAAGCTCCATTTGCAAATCTAAAAACATGTTTTTCTTCCTCTCAACTCGAGCTCTCCTTTACACCCATCTAGTTGAGGATTTCAGCTGAGCACCCACTTCATTTTCTTCATCTCTTCTTGTTTGGGCAGCCATTGGTAAGAGCTTGAACCCATCTCTTCCATGGAGTTTATTTAGCTCATAAAGTGCTCTTTTCTCTAACTTTCAAACCCATTTTTGAAATGGGGGTTTGTGGTGACCAAAATGTAATTTTTGTGTGTTCTATTTTGGGGCTTTTGTGTAGATTTCGTGGATCAACTCTTTGATTTGGATTTGTGAAAGATTTGCTTGGCATTTGGACAAAGGCAAGTAATCATTTTGGGTTTTTATGATGTATTATGATTTTTGACATTTTGCCTTGAGAAAATGATGCCCTTATTTCTAAGTTTTTTTCCATTTCATTTTATGTTTGAATCTCTCTTAGTTTGCTTAATCATGTCAAGCATGGTTACTAATTATTTTCCTAATCTTGAGGTCTTGTCTTGATTGGAAGCATATATCTTGCTTAATGGTTTACAAGTTGTTTAGTAACATGATTTTATAATGAATGATTTTGATGACTTGAAGGTTTAGATTGAAATACGAATGGTCTAATTGTGGATGGAATGCTTTAAAAATGTGAGAAATGTATCCCTTGGAAAGCATGAAGGCTTGGGGAGTGCAGCTGGTTCGAATATGTGAATAAAGAAGGGAAGAAGTTGTGAAAAATCTGACTCGAAATGCACTGTCCGTGTACTGTCGGTCAGGTGTCGGTCATCTGTCGGTTGACCGATAGGTCGACCGACAGCCAACCGAGACCTGTCTGTTCAAATTCCAAAGAGCAACATTTTGTCAGGAAAACTGTCGGTCAACTGTCGGTGGACCGACAGGTCGACCGACACCAACCGAGTATTTGTCGGTCCCTTTTCCCGAGAGCTACATTTCTGGACTGAGACTTGTCGGCTGTCGGTCAACCGACACATCAACCTCGGTTGACCGACAGGCAACCGAGGACTGACCGAAATTTTACCAAAAGTACTGTTTTGAAGGATTTTTGCGAGAAGGAAAACTAGACTAGGTTTTAGACCTTTTTGTTGACTTTGTGCACTTGGAATTCCAAAATATACTATAACTTCTGGGGCACCAAACCTTGTCAAAACTCCGACATTTGGGTTTCAACTCCACAAGGGTCAATGAATGGTCTTAGCCTAAACTTGATAGATTTCGTGTTTGAACTTCTGTTTTGATGTTATGTACATCCTCGTGTACTCGCCTTGAATTCCAAGTATAAGTTTGTTTGGAGATTTGTTTCATGGATCAAAGTGCTTGTTTTGATGCTTCGTGCATCATCGTGTTTTCGTTTGAATTTCAAAGTATAAGCTTGTATTTAAGACGTGTTTCAAGAATCGTGGTTCAAGAATCAAAAGGGAATCATTTCTCAAGTTTGTTAAGCATTTATATTATGCTATTTTGCTAGCCTTGTCGTGACGTGTTTGATAAATGATTTCCCTCTTGTTTTGTCGTGTTCTCGAACGTGTATCGCCATGTTTTATGTATTCATGATATAAGTAAGTACCACTGAGCTTGGACTGCCCTTTTAGCTTGATCCACTACCTGGGGGTCCTAAAACATGTGGACTGTCTGCAGACTAGTCGTGTCTTGAATGACACATCGTGCGTGTTCGTGGTCCGGTTCCGCGGCCGGACACCCCGTCTACCTTGTGTGGCGTGGGATCGTGTTTATCGTGTCGTGCTTGTCGTGCGTGCTTACTCTTGTCATCATGTATGATGGAGAAAGGATGGGCTCTTTGTGGATTTACTAATCATGATATTATATGTATTCATGTCTTGTTTCGTATAACGTGCATGCACTAGTGATTTCTTGATAAGTATCTTGTACATGCATTGTTTTTAAATCTTGTAAACTTGTTTCAAGTTCAATAAAGTGTTTTTAGTTATTGTTTCCTTTAAACTTTATTTTGTTTATGCTCTTGCCTATTTTGATCACCTGCCAGACCGTCGTGTCTGATATACTTCTACTTTGGTGCTCTAGATAGCAGGTCCTTGTTTTGAGCTAGTTCGCGTGCAGAGGGCTGTTGAGCAACGAGTTTTGCAGTCTTGTTGTGTCAGCGATGTCATGTTGACGTCATGCTTGACTCCGGAGTTACGTTATACCATTGGGTAGTATTTGTTCTAGCTTGTTTTTGTGTACGGCTTTTGTTAGCCTTTTTCGTGGGAATTGTAATTAATGCACTTGTTAATTTGTAACTTGAATATGTTTGGGTAATGATAAGCTTGTTACTTCAGCTTTGTATGTTTTGATATTATGATTAGCTCCAGTCTGAATTGAATATTACTGTGAAAATCTTGTGCTGACAGATTGAGTACGACACGGAACCCAATGGATACGGATTCCGGGTCGTAACGTCTTGTATAGCTTCCGCGAAATATCTCGATGTGTTGTGAATTTTGTCATCCTCACACACGCGGATCCTGAGAGGGGAAATACAAAATTCCCCAAACTCGCGTCCCCGAGATCGGATCACGGTTTTGGGGGCGTGACAGACTGGTATCAGAGCGGGCAGGTTTCTAGGAAATAAAACACTCTAGTAACCTTAAGACGTGTGGTGAGGACTCCTTAGGTCGTGTGGATTTTGTTTTGGCTAGCCATTGTTTTATCAGCTCGGTTTGTTTTCTTCTAGTGGGGGAGACCCTCTTTGTCTTGTCTTCTTGTCCTTGTTAAGGAATTTGGAGGACCAAATTCTTTCTAGTGGGGGAGGATTTAATGTATCCGTACCCATATTTAGTATCTTTTGCTTGTTTTTGTGTCAAAGAGTCGATGTTTTGTGGTGTTTTATGGACTTAGCGTGTGGTTCTCGAAGGACTTTGGCAGAATTTTCAGTTTTTCGATGTCGCAGATGGAGTTAGCAAGGGAATTTGTGAGCAGTTGTTAGTCAGCAAGTTATGTGTATGGCATGTCAAGATCCAATTACAGTTGATCGTGTATCGTCAGATGGTGTGTTAGACAAGTAAGTGCAGATTTTTTTGGATAAACTTGGATTATCTTCCTAAGTTAGAAGACTCCAAAAGCCGGATAAGTGGTGGACTTTATGAGGTTTGAGGTGATTTTTAGTGGTACGGCTCCAAGAAGATGTGAGAAAGTTAGAAACTTCTCGAGTATTGATGAACTTGTGACGGAGAATTGTTCGAGGAAGTTCAACAATTGTAGCTATGGTGGTGAAGTTGACTCAGCAAGGTGTATCAGTGAATGGTTAGAAGCATGAGAATTCAGTTTTTGGCAAAGTGTAGATAGTAGTATGCAAAATTGATTGTTACCTGGTTACATGATAGAGCAGATTTTGTGGATTTTACCGACTTGTAAAACATTGGTTTGGGCAGAGTACAGATACAAGATGAAGAATCATAACCTATGGACAAGGTCAGTTGAAAGATATAGAAAAGAATGAAACATGTGCGAGGCTTGAGGATGGTGAACCTGAAACAGAGGCAGAAGATTGAGCAACCAAGGTTTGATTTGAGCAGTTTCGAGATTTAAATGTAGAGTTGTAACCGTTGAGGTGACGCGAAGTGAACAAACACGTTTGGTTAGGAATCGATTATTATGCAGAGGACCAATGGCAACTGGGCAGAAAGAGTCGGAGTAACAAGAACTTTTGGTTATTTTGAAGAAAGACTTTATTCTAGGATTGTGGACACGAATCGAGCTCGCAAGGTCAGCTATGCATGCCTGGGTAAAAGACCGGAAGACAGAGACAGAGTTTGATAGAAGCACACCTTACGAAGTTTGGAAATGTGGAGTAGCATGACTGTTAGAATGTTAGCAGGTTTGGTCAGAGCTGGAAACCTACAGAGTTGTGAACCTCTTGGTTTGAACAAGCAAACAGAGATGGCAGAAGTGTACTGAGGACTGGACGACATTGCCTGAAGTAAGACACATCTGGTAGTACTCAGCGTCACCAATTTTCCGAAACCAAGGGTAGATAGGAGAATTAGTAAGAGCATGTGGTGGAATTCCAAGACAGACAAAGACAGGATGACAATACATCAGGATGAGTCAGGACTTTCTTATTCTTAGACCGACATTGATGGGCAGGACAAGTTGCAGATTCAAGACAATGCAAGGACAGTTGATGATCGTTGGGGATTGATGGAGGAATTCTTTGAACATTGATTGTGTCAGAGGAACAAGTTGCCGAGTAAAAGTTTGGACCGTTTGAGATCTTCAATCGAATCAGAGACCTCGACCACAGACTCATTGCACTGCCATGTTTGACCGGGGATATTGCAGTTGTGCAAGAGCAGTGCAGATCATCAATGTTTAGAGACAGTGCTACAGAAGAGGTTGACCCAGTGAGTTCAAGTGTTTCCGGGAGGACCGTGAGTTTGAGCAGATCTTTTGAGATTTTTGTGATCTTGTGTGTGAGTTTTATCCTGATTTCTTTCTTATGTGATTAGAATTGATTTAGATCATTTGGAGGACCAAATGTTCTAAGGGAGGGAGGATGTAAGACCCCAACCCCTAATTTCCTTGATTAGTGTGTTTTCAGCTGTGGATTAGTTCTCTAAGTGAGTTTTGATCCTTTTCGAGTTGGGTTGTGGCTTAGTTTAATTTTTCTACGGCTTTGGGAATTTTTGAGAGTCGTTGGACTTAGTCAGACACGCTCAGGGAGGCCCTAAGTGTACGTGTTAGCTTGGGAGGATAATTCTGGCTTTTCGATTTTAAATGTGATTATGATTTTATTTGAATGGTTTTATTATTTATTTAAACTTTCGTTTTCAGCCTGTCTGTGTTTGAAGCCCAAAAACCCAAGTTTTGGCCCAAAAAGGGTAAAGTTGACTTTTCACACTAAATATGTACCTGAATTTCGAGAATTTCAGAAATTGGGGAAAATATACTTTTTGGAAACTAGATATTTTGAGGATCATTTTAGTCTTCTTCGTCGATCTCGTCTGGGGCCCGCAAGACCATGATTTAGCCATTTTAAGTTTCAGCTGAATGGGTCCCATTTTCAAGTCACTTAAGTTGTCTTCCTCCTCTTCCATGCCCATTTCTCAAATTCCTGCAACTTCTTGACCTAGGGCTGGGAGAGAAAACCCTCTTTTTCCCCAAGCTTCTTTCTCTTGGACCTATGGCTAGGAAGCTCCATTTGCAAATCTAAAAACATGTTTTTCTTCCTCTCAACTCGAGCTCTCCTTTACATCCATCTAGTTGAGGATTTCAGCTGAGCACCCACTTCATTTTCTTCATCTCTTCTTGTTTGGGCAGCCATTGGTAAGAGCTTGAACCCATCTCTTCCATGGAGTTTATTTAGCTCATAAAGAGCTCTTTTCTCTAACTTTCAAACCCATTTTTGAAATGGGGGTTTGTGGTGACCAAAATGTAATTTTTGTGTGTTCTATTTTGGGGCTTTTGTGTAGATTTCGTGGATCAACTCTTTGATTTGGATTTGTGAAAGATTTACTTGGCATTTGGACAAAGGCAAGTAATCATTTTGGGTTTTTATGATGTATTATGATTTTTGACATTTTGCCTTGAGAAAATGATGCCCATATTTCTAAGTTTTTTTCCATTTCATTTTATGTTTGAATCTCTCTTAGTTTGCTTAATCATGTCAAGCATGGTTACTAATTATTTTCCTAATCTTGAGGTCTTGTCTTGATTGGAAGCATATATCTTGCTTAATGGTTTACAAGTTGTTTAGTAACATGATTTTATAATGAATGATTTTGATGACTTGAAGGTTTAGATTGAAATACGAATGGTCTAATTGTGGATGGAATGCTTTAAAAATGTGAGAAATGTATCCCTTGGAAAGCATGAAGGCTTGGGGAGTGCAGCTGGTTCGAATATGTGAATAAAGAAGGGAAGAAGTTGTGAAAAATCTGACTCGAAATGCACTGTCCGTGTACTGTCGGTCAGGTGTCAGTCATCTGTCGGTTGACCGACAGGTCGACCGACAGCCAACCGAGACCTGTCGGTTCAAATTCCAGAGAGCAACATTTTGTCAGGAAAACTGTCGGTCAACTGTCGGTTGACCGACAGGTCGACCGACACCAACCGAGTATTTGTCGGTCCCTTTTCCCAAGAGCTACATTTCTGGACTGAGACCTGTCGGCCAGCCGTCGGTCGGCTGTCGGTCAACCGACACATCAACCTCGGTTGACCGACAGGTAACCGAGGACTGACCGAAATTTTACCAAAAGTACTGTTTTTAAGGATTTTTGCGAGAAGGAAAACTAGACTAGGTTTTAGACATTTTTGTTGACTTTGTGCACTTGGAATTCCAAAATGTACTATAACTTCTGGGGCACCAAATCTTGTCAAAACTCCGACATTTGGGTTTCAACTCCACAAGGGTCAATGAATGGTCTTAGCCTAAACTTGATAGATTTCGTGTTTGAACTTCTGTTTTGATGTTATGTACATCCTCATGTACTCGCCTTGAATTCCAAGTATAAGTTTGTTTGTAGATTTGTTTCATGGATCAAAGTGCTTGTTTTGATGCTTGTGCATCATCGTGTTTTCGTTTGAATTTCAAAGTATAAGCTTGTATTTAAGACGTGTTTCAAGAATCGTGTTTCAAGAATCAAAAGGGAATCATTTCTCAAGTTTGTTAAGCATTTATATTATGCTATTTTGCTAGCCTTGTCGTGACGTGTTTGATAAATGATTTCCCACTTGTTTTGTCCTGTTCTCGAACGTGTATCCCCATGTTTTATGCATTCATGATATAAGTAAGTACCACTGAGCTTGGACTGCCCTTTTAGCTTGATCCACTACCTGGGGGTCCTAAAACATGTGGACTGTCTGCAGACTAGTCGTGTCTTGAATGACACATCGTGTGTGTTCGTGGTCCGGTTCCGCGGCCGGACACCCCGTCTACCTTGTGTGGCGTGGGATCGTGTTTATCGTGTCGTGCTTGTCGTGCTTGTCGTGCGTGCTTACTCTTGTCATCATGTATGATGGAGAAAGGATGGGCTCTTTGTGGATTTACTAATCATGATATTATATGTATTCATGCCTTGTTTCGTATATCGTGCATGCACTAGTGATTTCTTGATAAGTATCTTGTACATGCATTGTTTTTAAATCTTGTAAACTTGTTTCAAGTTCAATAAAGTGTTTTTAGTTATTGTTTCCTTTAAACTTTATTTTGTTTATGCTCTTGCCTATTTTGATCACCTGCCAGACCGTCGTGTCTGATATACTTCTACTTTGGTGCTCTAGATAGCAGGTCCTTGTTTTGAGCTAGTTCGCGTGCAGAGGGCTGTTGAGCCACGAGTTTTGCAGTCTTGTTGTGTCAGCGATGTCATGTTGACGTCATGCTTGACTCCGGAGTTACGTTACACCATTGGGTAGTATTTGTTCTAGCTTGTTTTTGTGTACGGCTTTTGTTAGCCTTTTTCGTGGGAATTGTAATTAATGCACTCGTTAATTTGTAACTTGAATATGTTTGGGTAATGATAAGCTTGTTACTGTCAGCTCTGTATGTTTTGATATTATGATTAGCTCCAGTTTGAATTGAATATTACTGTGAAAATCTTGTGCTGACAGATTGAGTACGACACGGAACCCAATGGATACGGATTCCTGGTCGTAACGTCTTGTATAGCTTCCACGAAATATCTCGATGTGTTGTGAATTTTATTATCCTCACACACGCGGATCCTGGGAGGGGAAATACAAAATTCCCCAAACTCGCGTCCCCGAGATCGGATCACGGTTTTGGGGGCATGACATCTTGGATCGAGACTCTCTTTTCTGGACACCTGGATGCCGGATTTGGCATGATCCCACATGTACAGGAGATTCTCACTGATACCGAAGAGGTTGGTCTGGATGTCACAGGTGCCAGGGCGATCGTTGATAGGATCATTGCACTGGGTGACAAGTGGTTTGAGACCATGGATTTCCCTGACGACCAATTCTTCAAGGAGATGTTCTTGGACCCTGCTAATAAGGCTAAGTCTGACCTGAATGAGGCTACACAAAGCAAGAAGCAGCTAGTTCGGGAGAAGAACTTGGAAGAGCTAGCCATCATCGGATTGAGGCATGACCTTAACGTCCTTGATAGGGAAGTTGAGGAGGCCAGGAAACGTCTTGAGCATTTGAAGGCGCAAGTCGCTGCCAAGTGGGCTGCTATAACAGAGGCTCGTGACAGGGAGAGTGCTCTGATTCGCAGGGTTGCAGATGTCGGTCAAGTTCTCGAGAGGAGGACTCTAGAAAACGAACAATGGCAAACTGCTGGGGAAAAGCTTCCCGGTGTAAAAGAAGGGTTACGGCATTCGCCAGCATCTCATGGCAAGTTCCTGAAGAAGCGTGCCTTGGAAACTCTGACGGCTGAGGCCAAAAGTTTGCTTGAGGAGCTGAAGCTTTGGCTGGAGACCATTTTTGGCTGAGCTCCTGATTTTTTTTTTATAGCAGAAACTACTCTTCTTTCTTTTGGTACCACATGTATATATTTTTTTTTTGGTACTTTTTTTTTTGCAGTGCTTGTGAACACCTTTTTTTTGGTACCACATGTATTTTTGGTACTCTTTGCAAGTACTCATTCTACAAAAGTTACTTTTTTTTTGTTTTCCCTACACTCACTTAAATCTTTTTGTGATGAAAGTAATTGCTAAATGGGATTTGATCAAAAGCTTTGTCATTTTGTGAAAATCTTTTATCAAATGATTGTTTTGGTAGGGGAAACGAATTTGGCATGAAAGCCGGATTTTTGTGGCATTTACAGCCAGTTTGGTTGCATTGATAGCCAATTTGTGGCATTTATAGCCGGTTTGGTGGCATTGATAGCCGGGTTTCTTGAAAGCCAAGTTTTGGTTTGTCGGCGTGAAAGCCAATTTTTTGTGGCATTGATAGCCAGTTTGTGGCATTTATAGCCGGTTTTGACATGAGAGTCAGGTTTTTTTTTTTTTGTGTGGCATTTATAGCTGATTTGGTGGCATTGATAGCCGGTTTTGGCAAAAGAGCCAGGTTTTTGGTTTTCAAAAATGCAAGTATCGACTAAGAGTCGCCTCCCTGCTGAATGGTCTTGCAAGTATCGATGGAATGTCGCATCATTGCTCATTCGGTTGCGAGTATCGATGGAATTTCGCCTCCTCGCGGATTTGGGTGCAAGTATCGATGGAATGTCGCATCCTTGCTTTTCAAAAATTTTGTTTTGCGGGTACTGACTTGATGTCGTTTTCCCCTTGATTTTTGAAATTTACGGTTTTTTTGAACCTTTGGGTTGTGGATATCAACTGATATGTTGCGTCTCCACGGTTTTAGGTTTTTTTCAAACATTTTTTGAAATTTGGGTTGTGGATATCAACTGATATGTTGTGTCTCCACGGTTTTTGGATTTTGAAAGTATCGACGAAATGTCGCTTCCCTGCGATTTAGGGTGCAAGTATCGATGGAATGTCGCATCCTTGCTTTTTTTCAAAAATTTTGTTTTGCGGTTACTGACTTTGATGTCGTTTCCCCACGATTTTTGAAATTTGCGGTTTTTTCGAACCTTTGGGTTGTGGATATCAAAACATTGCATCTCCACGATTTTTAGGTTTTTTCGAACCTTTTTTTTTTGAAATTTGGGTTGTGGATATCAACCGATATGTTGCGTCTCCACAGTTTTTTTGTTTGGGTTTGCAAGTATCGACGAAATGTCGCTTCCCTGCGAGTTTGGAAGTGTTGAACGTGATTCGTATTCTTCCGATGGGTGCGAGTATCAACTAAGCGTCGCTTCCCCGTGGTTTTTTTTTTTTTGAAAAACCATTTTTTTTGTTTAAAGACACGAGGGTCATAAATTTTGACCCTAAAACCATTTGGCGGTAAAAGGCAGGGTGGACTAGGGTGGAAATCCCTGAATCCGGATTTTCATTTCAAACCATGAATTTTGGATTCAAGGATCGAAAATTTTGGTCAAGTCAGGGAGGGGCTCCTAAACTTGGAAATTTTTTTTTTTGAACAATGAAACGATGAAAGTAACCATTGTTTTTTGAGTTTCTTTAGAAATTTCGACATTTTGATATGAAAATTCTAAAGGAGTGGGTTTGATGAGCAAGTACCTGAAAATAGGCTTTTGCCGTGCAGGCATTGCTCTTACCCAGTTGGGTAAGTCTTCAAGGGTAGTACCGCTTTAAGAACTTGCCATTGATGGGCAGCATACACCTGTCGCCTTCCATGTTTAGGAGGGCATATGCGCCGTTGGAGAAGACCTTGTCGATGACATAGGGTCCCTCCCATTTTGGCTCAAACTTGCCTTTGGACTTGTGAGCGAAGACCATTGGTCTTTTTACCGCAAGAACCAAGTCACCCTTTTTGTAGGCGCGTTGCCTGACTTTTTGTCAAAAGATCCTGCCATGCGTGCTTGGTAAAGTTCAATGCTTTGTTGAGCTTCGAGCCGTCTCTCGTCGAGATTGTCCAGCTCATGGAGTCGCAATTTGACATTGCTTTCTTGAGTCATGTCATTTTGTAGAGATACCCTCAGAGAAGGAATTTGTACCTCTAGGGGCACAACAGCTTCGCATCCATAGACCAAGGAGAATGGTGTGCTATGGGTTGGTCCTCGAACGGTGGTTCGATAGGCCCACAAGGCTTCAGACATCTTGTCGCTCCAGTCTCTTTTGTGACTAGAGAACATTTTCTTGAGGATTTTGCAGAGTGTCTTGTTGAAGGCTTCTGCTAATCCGTTTGCTGCCGGATTGTATGGAGTCGAAGGACAGCTTTGAATTTTGTATTTGTCGTAGAACCTGTAGAATCGATGATCCCGGAATTGTGGTCCGTTATCATGGACGAATCCTTTAGGTATGCCGAAGCGACAAATAATGTTGGTGTGCAAGAACTGAAGGACTGATGAAGTCTTCATTTCGCTAAGCGCAAATGCTTCCGACCACTTGGAGAAATAATCCGTTGCGGCGAAGATGAAGCGATGACCTTTGCTTGAAGGGGGAGAAATAGGACCTATGATGTCCATACCCCAGGCTTCGAAAGGCCACGAGATTGCTATAGGGTGTAACCATTCCGGAGGCATGTGAATGTAATCTCCGTGAACTTGGCATAGCTGGCAGCATTTGGCAAATTGCATTGCATCAGCTACCATGGTAGGCCAATAGTAACCTAACCTTTTTATCTGATCATAGAGCTTAGGACCTGCCTGATGGGCTCCACAAAGACCAGCATGAACTTCTTTAAGTGTTTCTTCGGCCTCTTGTTGTGACAAGCAGCGTAGAAGTACTCCGTTGAAGGATTTCCTGTAGAGGATTTTTGAAGGAATATCCAAATGAAAGTTTGGGGCTCGCCTTTGGATGCTTACCCGTTCTTTTGGATCTTCAGGTAGGATTCCGAACATAGTGTAATCAATGAACTGATCCCTCCAGTCGCCGATTGAAGGTTGAAGATAGAGATCCGACTTCCAACCACTCGGTGGCATTCAGCAACTGCTTGGTGTGTGTTAAGAGGAGGGAGGATCCTTCTCTCGCACACTGTGATTTGCATGTTTTCCTCTTCCTGGATCGCCATTGATGCGGCAAGTCCGGCCAGGGTATCTGCACGGATGTTTTCATCTCTACGAATGTGGGTGATGTGACAGATGTCAAACTTTTGCAGAAGCGATTGTGCCTTGTTGTAGTAAGGCAGCAGATCAGGCTTCCTGACTTCATATTTCTGATTCATCTGGTTGATGATCAGTTGAGAGTCTCCAAAGACTTCCAGCATGGTGATACCGGATTCAATGGCGAGTTCCAATCCTAGGATCAGAGCTTGGTATTCAGCTGCATTGTTTGTGCATGGTTCCAATAGAGAGAAAGCATGTGGAATCATGTATCTGTTAGGGCTAACAAAGAGGATGCCAACTCCCGAGGTCAGCTGTCTTTTTTCATTTGTCCTGGTTGCACCGTCAAAGTACATGTCCCAGGAGGCATTTGGCGAGGAAGTCTCCACGTTGTAGACAGGTTCGTCTGGGAGATCATCTCTGAGTGGAGAATCTTTAGGCAATGGATGCTTTGCGAGAAAGTCTGCTAGAGCTTGGCCTTTGATTATTTTTTGTGGCACATACCTAATATCAAATTGTGATAGAAGGATGGACCATTTTGCTAGCCGTGCATTGAGAGAACCTGCGTTTGTAACAAGGACCTTCAAGAGGTTGATCCTTGAGACGAGGTAGACTGTGTTGGAAAGCAAGTAGTGACGTAGCTTTTGTACGGCGAACATCACTGCAAGGCATTCTTTTTCAACTGGAGAGTAACGATGCTCTGCACCTACTAGCATGCGGCTGAGGTAATATAGAGCAGCTTCCTTTCCCTCACCATTCTCTTGTGCAAGCAGAGCGCCTACAGAATGATCAAGAGCTCTTGTGTACAAGATGAATGGTTTTCCAGTGGCAGGGGCAGCTAACACTGGAGGTTTGGTCAGGTATGACTTGATATCTTGAAATGCGGCTTCACAGTCGGCACCCCAGACAAAGTCTACACCCTTTTTCATCAATCGCGAGAATGGACGGCATTTCCCCGAAAGATTGGAGATGAACCGTCTGATGTAGGCCAATCTCCCTTGGAGCCCTTTTAATTCTCTCCAGGTTCTTGGAGAGGGCATTTCTAGAATAGCCTTGACTTTTATGGGGTCAAGTTCTATTCCAGCTTTCCGAACAAGGAATCCGAGAAACTTACCCGACGAGACGCCGAAGAAGCATTTTAGAGGATTCATCCGCAGTTTGTGTTTGCGGAGTCGGAGGAAGACTTCCCGAAGATCTTTGAGATGGTCTTCTTTTCTTCTGCTTTTGACGGCGAGGTCATCAACGTAACATTCGACCGTCTTGTGCTGCATATCTTGGAATATTTTCATCATAGCCCTCTGATATGTGGCACCAGCATTTTTAAGACCAAATGGCATGACAGTGTAGCAATACACGCCAAATGGAGTCCGAAATGAAGTGTGCTTTTCATCTTCAGGATGCATCTTTATCTGATTGTAGCCAGAGAAGCCATCCATGAATGTCATTCGCTTGAATCCACAGGTATTGTCAATCATTACCTCTAGTATGGGGAGCGGGAATTCATCTTTAGGGCAAGCACCATTCAAGTCTCTATAGTCAATACAGACTCTGATCTGCCCATTTTTCTTTGTCACGGGGACAATGTTGACCAACCATTCAGGATGTTATTCCTCACGGATGAAGCCAACGCTTTTGAGTTTTTGAACTTCTTGTTCAATTTTATCCATTACATCGGGACGGAATCTTCTTTGGCCTTGTTTGATAGGCTTGATTTCTTTTTGCAAGTTGAGCTTGTGGACTGCTACTTTGGGATCCAAGCCAGGCATTTCGGCATAAGACCATGCAAAGCAATCAACGAACTCACAAAGAAAAGAAATATACTCGGATAACTCATCATCCTTTATATTCTTGCTTATGAATACAGGACGTGGGTTGTCAGGTGTTCCCAAGTCTATCTTTTGAACAGGATCTTCTGTTGGAAGGTTTGAAGGTGGTTCCTCCACAATATTTTCGGAAGCTTCCAACTCAACAAGACCTTCTGGAGTGCCAGAGGCATTTTCAAACTGAGGCTCTGTTTCTGTCCATGAATCTTCTTGATCAGTATCCATCTCAAGGCTTGCAATGAGATGGTCCCAATCATTTGCTGGAATTGGGTTGAAGTAAGGTACTTCTTTTGGAGACGATGATTCTTCTGGGACAGAGAACTGCTCGTCTACGTCATCGGACAATTCCACTTTATTATCAGAGAAATTATACCAATTGGAGGAGCTTTCAGGATTTTTGACAAGTAACTCCTCAAAGAGATATCCAGGGATATCGATGTCTTCATGAGATGTTGAGGCTTGGTCGGTAAAGCGACTTTGCAGCCATGGTGTCAACGGTCTCATAGGAGCGGTAGGATCATACCCCAACCCATATGAAGACTTGCCTTTGTGAAGGTGGATTTTCCAATCTTCTGGTTGACTTTTGGTCAGGGTGGGTTCCAATGGTGTAAGAATACCACGGCCACCTCCCAAACCAGTCGGATTTTAAGCGTCGTAGCCCATTTTCTTCATGATAGCTTCTGCCATTGGACTATACAGGGATAACTGAGGCATACCTTCGTTTTGGAAAGGTTCAAGCAGAGAGTCCAGTGGAGATGCTCCCGATCTATGGAAGAAGATTGTTTTTTCTTCTGGCGAAGTTGCCGGGATAACAAAGGAAGCAGACGTAGGATCTTCTATGTCTGCTGGTGTCTCCAATGGAGTGAGAGTGAGCTGATTTTGCTGAGTATCAGCTCGGCTCGATGCTGTGTCATCTTCTGGCTCTGACTCTGAGTCCGTGTCATGCATAATAGACACAAAGGAGACAGTGAACTTGCCCCCAGTCTTTTGTTTTGTCTTCTTTGCTTTAGTAGTGATTACCAAAGGCTTTGGAGATTTGAAGGAGACGACGAAGGGAGCTTGGCCGCTTACTTCGAGTTTGGTGGAGGGTTTGTTTTCCTCCGATGATTGTTGAGGAGCCTTGCCTTTATCTTTCTGGAGACTGTCGACAAAGCGAATTGTTTTTTCCTCCTGTTCTTCTTTTCCATCTTTATACATTTGAGCATCTGCAAAATGGACATCTCTGCCTTTGAAGGGCTTTTTGTCTGCAAATACTCGATGTATCAGGCCATCGTTGCCAATGAACTTGATGCACTGATGTAGAGTTGAAGGGACGACACCATTCTCATGTATCCAGGGGCGTCCAAGGAGTATATTGTAGCATGAAGGGGTCCTTATTGCATACACAGTGACTTCAGAAATAAGATCACCGATTTGCAATTTGAACCTGATTTTGCCGATAGGCCTTTGAGCGCTACTGTCATATCCGAAGATGGATACGGACGTGTGACTCAGCTTGCTAGGAGGGATGCCCAGCTCTTCGAGTGCCGAAGTAGAGATGAGGTTGAGTGCAGAACCTGGATCGATCTGAACTCTATGTACTGGCATTTCTTTGACGTACCCCGTAAAGTACAAGGGTCGGTTGTGCTTTGTCTCGCCTAGGAGGAGGTCATCCTTGTCGAAGGCAATTGTTGCACTTGCTGCTTTTTGTACCGAGAGGCATTCATTGCTTGATCCCTCAGTTTTCTTCTTTTCTCCCTTTGAGGGAGTATTTGATTTTTTGACCCTATAGTCCATTTCAATTTGTAGGACTTGTGGGGCATGTTTGTCGACATCCGTATTCAGCCTTTGTAATTCTGAAATGAGACTATCACGAGTCTGTGGAGACATTCGCAATAAGTCAAGGATGTGCAGACGTGCAGGTATGTGTTTGAAGTGCTCAATCAAGTCGTACTTGAAAGCCTCCTTCGGGCCTGCATTTTCATTATTATTGCCACTTGGGGCGTTTACAGCTTGCTTTCCTGAAGGATTTACATAAGAAGAAGAGGGTTGATTGTAATTTTTGTGGTAATCCCGGCTAGAACGGGTACCTCTACCAACTTCAAGAGCCTCTAGAGAAGGGTCTTCTTTTGGAAGATCGTTCTCAGGATCAAGGGGTTGATCCTTTGCTGAGGACGTCTCTGTAACAGCATTGGCTCTTCAGTGATTGTGTTGCACGGAGCAATTTCCGGGAACAAGTCCTGAACAGCAGCCGGCAACTTTTCGTTATTAGCCCAGACATTGCCCGTGAGATCGGGTATCTGGGACCAATTGACTGAGTTTTCATTGAAAAAGATTTCATTGGCAGAAGTTTCTTCAAGATGATCAATCGGGAGTGGCTTGAGTTCCGATGTCACAGCTTCAGGAGACGAGGGCTGAGAGGATGTTATCTCGGTGGAAGTCACCTGAGAGGATGTAGCTCCGGAAGATACGCTACCGGTTGGGGAGTACGTGTCTTCGGAAGCTTCAGAGGCACTGTCGTCCTGAGCTATTGCATTGCAGGTTATCCTGACAGGAGATGCCCCCAGTGTAGACTGTTGGGAATCAGACTCATCCTCAGATGTAAGAGGATCATCGATCCAACTGTTTTCTCCATTTTCAGGAGTTGAGGGAGGGAGTTCCCGTTGATTTTCAGGGACTTCCAGTTCTGGATCATGACGAAGATTGATGCGATCCTGCTCCTGCTCTATGGCAAGATGTTGCAAGATTCTTGCATATTCTTCAAGATCAGGCATGGGAGCCAAATTTTCTTCGTCATTTGCTCCTTGTGGTTCGCCCATGTTGGGTTCCACTAAAGCATTTACTGGTGCTAGATCAACAACGTTTTCTTGAACAGGGTCCTGGTCTTCTTCATCATCAGACCAAGATCCTTGTGGCAGTAATGGGTTATACCAGATTACTGGCATAAGATGAGACTCGTGAATCCATTCGTCGTCGGAGAGGTATTCTCCTGTTTCAAGGGATTCTTCCCACTCATCGATATCACTGGCAGTGTCACTGGACTCGTATCCATTCATGGAGAATCCAACTACCGAGTTGCAAGAGTATGATGCCCCCTGCACATTTTCAATTTTGTATAGAGGTGGCATGAAATCATCAAGAGTGAATTTTCTTACCACCTTGGAGGTTTTGGGAAGAGATTCTTCCGTCGTCCTTAGTGAAGCAGTGGAACAGGTTTCTGCTTTTTCAAGGACTTCTTGTTTTGGTTGAGACTTTTGCTGCTGTTTGAGCTTGCGGAGCTGTCTCTTGGCTTGCCTTCGCTGCTGAGCGGTCTGCTTTGTTTTGACGATCTCCCAATTTTGATCATCTAGGAGATCGGGATGCACCCATATAGGTTGTCCATCTGGTGTTGGATAGGGAACCAATTCTTGGGATGCTTGAGCCATTTTTATCACCTTGAATGAAGTAGTGATCTTCTCCTTCGGTGACTTTGAAGTTTGCCGACATGACACCATGTTGACAGAGGCGGGGCCATAGTTTTTATCAAAGGTTATGACTCCGTTTTTCCACATCTCATTGATCTTCTCTCTCACAACGAAACATTGATTGAGAGGATGTGAGATCATCTGATGGTATGGACAGTATCGGGGATCATTGGTTTTGCCAACATCTCCCGGTCTTTTGGGCTCTGGTAAAATGAGTTTGCCATTTGCTAGGAGAGCCTCAAAGATTTCTTCAACGTCTTCATCGAACGGATATTTCTTTTCTACGCATTCTTTGAAGGCATCAGAGAGTTCAGGCCTTTTACCTGCAGTTTTGTTTTCAGGTTTCTTTGGCTGCTGAGGAGCTGACTTAGTCTGCACATTGAGAACCTCCTTTTTCTTTGGTTTTGAGGTTGTAACAGCAGTCGGCTCTTTCTTTGATGATTTCTGACTGTTGAGGTCTTTGATCACCATTTCAGCTTCCATGGAAGCTTCGAGGAGTTCCCCCAGGTTTTTTGATTTGTTACCGATGATCATGGAGCAGATTTTTGCTCTCATATTGTTACGGCAGATGTCGACCAGCGACGCTTGTGGCAGCACATCTGAGCATTTGTACGCCATTGCCTTCCATTTGTGAATGAAGTCGTATGTTGACTCATTCTCTCTCTGTTTTAGGCTGCAGAGTTGAGCCATAGTAACAGGATGATCCTCACCTTGGAAGTGGGTCAGGAAGCGTGTCTCGAGCATAGCCCAGTTCTGAATGGAGTTCTCCGGCAGAGTGGAGTACCAATCAAAGGTTGTACCTTTTAGGGTACTTGCGAAGAGGCGAATCTTGAGGGCATCTTGATCCGCAATAGCTCCCGTCAGGATCTTGAAGTGGATGACGTGTTGTCTGGCTGATCCTTTCCCCGTATATGTTTGGAGAGTAGGATGTTTGAATTTTGTTGGGAATGGGACAGAGTCCATCCATAAGGGATATGGTGGCTTGATCCCATGCTCTTTGAGTATATCCTCTTCTTTAGCTTTGGCGAGGATACTGTCTACGTCCTTTTTGGTAAGGGCGCGTGACTCATTTCTTCACAATTTTCCTCGTTATTGCGATGATTCGGAGGAGGCTCATTGTTCACCTGATTTTGGACAACAAGGAGAAGGTTTTCCATCAGAGTTTCAATCCTCTGCTGGCCTTGTTCCAACTGCTGGATGCGTGTGAGCGCATCATCTTGAGGTGGATTCTGAGGTGGTGGCTCAGAATTTGTAACCAGGACGTTCATTCCTCGGGATTCAAACGAAGAAACCGTCCTGGTGACTGAGCTGGGGCTCATTCTTTTTGATGAAGAGCTTGATGAAGGATTACTCTCCCGTCCTTGGCTTGAAGGGGCAGGAGATTCTTCGGGATGTCTTCGTGTCCTGGTGACGCTACGGGTCACCGGACATCGGACATGGATTTTTTATGCTGACTTTTGGCGTCTTCTGGTTTTTCCAACCATATGGATGGCAGCAACTTGGTCGGGTCTTTCTTTTTCGACCCATTTGTGGGAGACTTGAAGTGTAAGAGGCTGGGTCCGTTGGTTCTCTAGTCTCTTTTGTCGATATGACGCACGGCGGCGTGCTCGACGAGCGATTTGAGCTTCAGTTAGCTCTGGCTGGGCTTTAACAATGAAGGATGTACTCCCTCGGGCGCAGCAGCCGAGCTTGTCTTCTTTGTAATTGGGCAAGGACAGGATGCGGACCCGGTCCTTTGCCTGTTGCAGTGAAGCTTTGAGCCTTTCGAGTTCGGCCCCTGTAGAGATGAAGGGTCGAACTGAAGGAGTGTAGGCCTTGGCAGGTGCTTGTAGAGGCCTAGTGATGCATGATCTGATTTTGGGCTTGTGGGAGCAGGCCGGTTCATGCTGGGTTGACTTGGGAGTCAAGTTGGAGTTGGGTCTTTCCTCTTTCATGTAGGCAAGAGGGTAGAACTGGTTCTCTTTGAGTGGGGCCAGGTATGCTGGCTTGGTGGAGGTTTGAGACCTTCTTTGTTTTGGGGAAGGTCTTGGAGACCAAGTCTTAGGGTAGACCTGGTTGGTTGTTGGTTGAGGTTTCGCGGGGATGCCGCGGGTTTTAGTATTCTTGGGGTTCGCCCTTGGTGTCACAGAAGTGACACGTTGAGGGGCGATCTTCTGCTTCTCGGCAGTTGCCTTTGGTGTCACAGTAGTGACACGTTGCGAGGCGACCTTCTGCCTTTTGGCAGGAGCAGTTTCTTCTTCGGGAAGTGGGAATGGTCCCAGTGTCCCGAAGACGATGGTCCGGGGAGTCGAGGTCGACCCGGAGTTCAGAGAGTTGCTGAGGGAGTTGGTACTTCGGCAGCTAGCAGGGCGCTTATAAGTGCGCTCGGTTTGCTTCTGTTGAAGCATGAGCTGGTGCTTGTTTTCATCGAAGGTGATGATCAGTGAAGCTGCCATTGTTAGTTTCAAAATTTCTGAAACAAGACCACATCCATTAGTAATCACAAGAATATGATGATCATAAATGGGGAATTCTATGATTTTGTCTTTTCAAATCGCTCAAGGGACATGACCCAAGCAATATGAAGAAGGCAAAAAGCCATAGAGGGTACAATTGTTCTGGTTGCAAGCATGGTAGGCTCGAAATGAGCGTTCCAATGACTGCTAGAAGCAATTGTATACCTAAATTCGACTTATCGAGAAGCGGAGCTTGCTCGAGATAAGAAGAATTAAAGGTAGGAGTTACAAATGTGCCGGTCACAGATACAGTAGACCCTGAAAGGGCGTACTAGTACCGCTATGCACAAATGTTGGAGATCGCATCCATGAGATGGGATTCTCTGTTTTGAAAGGTCAGAAATGGATTCGTCAAAGAGAGCAGGTGGCATTCCGATTCAAATACGGGCTCAACGATTTCCGCGAGCGCCAGTACTCAGAAGGAAAGAGACCACAATTTCTCGAATCTGAATCCAAAAGTGACGAGTTTTTTTTTTTTTTTGAAATGTCAAGATTGGTTCCATCAAGGAGAGCAAATGGTATTCCAATTTGAACACGGTCTCGGCGATTTCCCCGAGCGCCAGTGCTCAGAAAAGAAGTAACCAAAATTTCTCAAATCTGAAATCAAAAGTGACGAGTTTTTGAAGATTTTTTTTTGAAATGATTTTTTTTTATTTTATTATTTTTATTTTTTCATTTTTTTTAAAATATATTTTTTTTAAGATTATTTATTTTTATTTTTTTGAAGATTTTTTTTTATATATATATATTTTTTGAAGGTTTTTAAAGACGAGAGAGTACACATAGGCCTCCTAACCCGGTCTTATGAAACCTCAATTGATAGAATTGCCCCAAGGTAAGGGTAGGATTACTTAATGAACCCGTTTGGAGGACCCTTGCCTAGAACAGTTAAGCTGTCTCCACACTCTGGACAAGGCTTTTCTTGAGTCAATCATGATCAAAGAACGCAATTGGTTTAACCTTAGTGGTCTATGTCTTTTTTTCCAAATCCCAAATAGACTCATCGAAGAGAAACGATGGCCCAAAACCTTAGTAGAACGGGCTCAACATTCCTGCAAGCACGGCGAACGATAGGATAGGATCAAAGCTTCTCAATTTTGAATCAGAACTAAGAAAACTGATTTTTTTATTTTTTATTATTTTTTTTATATATATATTTTTTTAAATCTCTAATGAACTCATCGAAGAGAAACGATGGCCCAAAACCTTAGTCGAACGGGCTCAACATTTCTGCAAGCACCAAAGAACGATAGGATAGGATCAAAGTTTCTCAATTTTGAATTCAAACTAAGAAAACTGATTATTTTTTTTTTGATTTTTTTTATTATTATTATTTTTTTTGAAATCTCTAATGAACTCATCGAAGAGAAACGATGGCCCAAAACCTTAGTCGAATGGGCTCAACATTTCTACAAGCACCAAAGAACGATAGGATAGGATCAAAGTTTCTCAATTTTGAATTCAAACTAAGAAAACTGATTTTTTTTTTTGAAAAGAGAAAGAATGGAAACAAACTCAAAGAAATAGAAATTTCCAAAAAATCCCATCTCATTTTTTTTAGGATGCAAAATCCAACATAGGCTACCAGCTAGAAAGTAGCCAAGGAATCCGGAAAAGAAGTATAAGCATAGAGCAAAAAGTATGATATGCAAATATTTCATTTCCGAGCACCGTGTTCTCAAATGAACGAGTCCCACCGGGTGTGCCAGCTTGATGGAACGCACTCCTGCCGAGGGTGCTACCGGGGTCGGCGGACGAGGGAGTCCGTCGGGTCCGTCCCTTTCGCGCCCGGGGGGCTGAAGCGTGCATCAACATTTCTTTGTGTGGGTGTGCCAGATTTTCTATTTTACTTGGAATTGCAAGTGGTAATCCGGAGATCAACCTTCGCAAGTAAAAAGGAAATCAACTTCTTTCAAGCTTTCCATTGCACAAATATTTAAGAAAAGAGAGATTTTCTTGGTTTGCCGTGAAAGGCGATTTTGTTTGGCATTTATAGCCGATTTTGGCGTTTATAGCCGATTTACAATTCTCATCAATAATGAAAGACAAGAGTTGTGATTTTTGTCTCTTTTAGAAAAATACAAACTAGAATGAAAAGCAAGAAAAGGAGGATCTAACTTTTCAGGAGATTGTGGGGGACTCGTTCAGATTGACGGTCGCAAGCCATGTATGGGCTTCGCTATCATCCATGCAGATGAGAACAGAGGATGCTCTTCATTCGCTTGGCTTGGCTATAACCTCAGGTTTTTAGAGGACAAAGACCAAGAGAAGGTCCTATGTCCAATAAAAAGCTAAGTAGACGGGCTGAAAAGCCACGTCTAAGCCATTGGAGGCAGCGGGAGAAGGCAAGGACCTTGGGGGGGAGTACCCCCCAAGGGACTTTTTGTCACCTTGTAGTGGTACTTGATGTAGAATTTCTGCAGAATTTTCTCTCTTTCTCTAGACTCTGTCTGTCTGGAATTCGGGATTCTCTGCACCTTTTGATTTTCGATCTTCGGTTTTCCGTTCGTCCTTTTCCGATCCCTTTCTTCTTGGAAAGCTCTCCTATTTATAGGCTCTTGGTAGCCATTAGGAGAGTTTATGGGCTTTAATGGCTTTAATGGGAGGAGTTACAAGATTTATTTCTTGATTTTGTAACTCCTTTTTCCTTGAATCTGATTGGCCGATGGTGATTAAGGGCTTTTAATCACCTTAATTACCATAACGGGAGGAGTTTCATGGCTTGAATGCCATGACTTAATTGATTTGTAACTCCTGGATGCTTGCTTCTGATTGGGCCATCCAAAGAAATGAATTAATGGCTGCAATAAAGCTAGTCAATTAACTGCATTAAATGGTCGCCGAGCAGCTGAAGAGTCGCGGGCCGCGCCGCGTCTTTTGGGATTCTTTTGGAGATGATCACCGATGGATCTACATGCTAATCGACATCGGATGACCGTGTAATTTCAGACATTGATAGCTAGCAGCGGGCCGGTGACATCTGTCTTGTCGATTTTTCGATCGGTCGGACAGAAAGAGCACTTTTTAGGTCAACCGGTCGGTGATCTTGGAGCGATCAATGATGATTTTATGCTTTTGACGGCGGATCTGAGATGTCGTCGGATATGAGTCAATTTCAAGCACTAAAAATCACATTTTCAGGAAACCACAGGGGCCAAAGTGCGCGAAACGCGAAAAGGAAAGGAAAAATGGGTCACCGACAAAAAATCCGGTGACCCGGACTTCCATGGTCGCCGGCGACCCTGGGCCAGGGTCGCGGGCTGCGACCCTGGGGGTTTTTCTCCCCTTTTTGGTCCGTTTTGCGGTCTTTTTCGTCGTCGTTTTCTTCTGTATTTTTCCTGACATTTCTTCTCATTTATTGGCTTGATTTCCCTGTAGAAAACCTGATGAGAATCCTTGCATTTTTAGAGTGCAAAGTTTCCAATTTTCCGGGAAAGCCGAAGACTTTGTCGCGTAGAGCTGCTGATTTTCCGCCAGAAGCTGAAACTTGGTTAAACGATGTCGGAATGACCTGAAATTTGAGGTGAAGCCTCCTGAGCAATAAATAAGACCAACCATAGGCTTTTGTTTGAGTTTTGAAGCCGTTTGGGGTCCCGTCGCCAGTAGACTTGATTTTGCCGCGAGGGAGATGCCGCGCGTTGATGTGCGGTCAAACGATGTTCGATTGACCTGAAATTTGACAGGGAACCTATTGGAGTCATTTTGAGATGATCCACAGGCTCTGTCTTGGAAACCATGGTCCCGGGGAGCTCCGCCGCCGGTAGGCTTGATTTTCTTTCGGAGCGTCGAAACCTGGTCAAACGTTGTCGGAATGACCTGAAATTCGACGTGCAGCCTTTTGGAAGCATGTTGAAGCCACTCATGCACTTGATTTGATGAGCGAAGGCTTCGGTGGTTCCTGCCGCCGGGAGGCTTGATTTTGCTGCTCGAGCATTGATGGAGGGTCAAACGTTGTCGGTTTGACTTGAAATTTGGCATGGAGCCCTTTTGAGACATGCTGGAGTCATCCGTAGGCTCTGATCGAAGTTTTGACGTCTTCGATGATGTCTCCGCCGGGAGCGCCAATTTAGCTGTCGGAGAAACGAAGTTAGGCCAAATGATTCTGAAATGGCCCGAAACTCCTTGTGTACTCCTCCTTTGGCTGTCTTGAAGGATCTTGCAGTTTTTGTTTGATTCTGACAAGATTTGATTTTTTGGAGAAGTTGCATTGCCTATTTATGGCAGGTTGCGACTTCATGCAGCTTTCTTGATGTTGAAGAGGCAAAGTGACATTTTTGGTGTCAACAAACCAAGCTTAAGTAATGAAACATCATTAATAAAAGCTAATCATTTGCATAAAAACATGATTAATGAAAATAAATCATTTCATCTACTTGCCTTAGGTCTTCTAACAAGCAATCTAAGCTCTAAACCAACTTTCCAAGCCAAGATCCAAGCTACAAGCAAAACCCTCAAAAATAAAACCCTAAAATGGCAAAACCAAACCAAATAAAAAGGAAAACTTCCAATAATCAAAACAAAGCTTCTCAAAGGGTTGGAGAATACAAACCCAAAAGATTATAAGGATCCCTTACTTGGAAGTTCTTCAAAAAGCAAGAGGTTGCTCAAAGGAAATCTTGAAAAGCTTGGTTTTCTTCAAAAATGGTGTCCAAGGGTAGCTCTTAAGATGAGGATGAAGATGGTAGAGTCAAATCTTGGTTTAGTAATGATTTGGTGAAGCTTGATGAGGAAGAGAGCAAGAAGAAGATGGAGAAATAGGTGGCTGCTGGGATTCTTCTTCTCCAATGGTGATTAGGGCAATGAGAAGAGAAAGAGAAGAGAAGGGCTCCATATATAGCAAAGAGGAGATGGGTCCCACAACTTAAAACATTTGTCGGGCTAAAAACATTCATTTCGGGACCTCAAATGGATTCGACGAAGAAGACAAAGTTGATCCAAAAAATTTCTAGTTTCCAAAAAGTATATATTTTGCGGGTTTTGGTGATATTGAAAATCTTGTCCAGATTTTGGGTGAAAAGACTGTTTTGCCCTCAAATTGAGAAAAGTCGGGTTTAGGAGTTTCAAACGAGGACGGGTCCAACATGAAAGTTGTAGGGATTAACAATATAAGTTAAATGGGATGAAAACACAATTTTTAGGAAATCAAAATAAATCCCAAGCTCACACAAAATCGCAATAAGAACCCCCAAAGGGTCCCACAAGTTAGGAAGGTTCTCAAAACTTTTCAAAACCAAAGAAAATGGTAGTTAAACTAAGAAACTTAAACAACCAACCACTAAAACCACTGAGAAAACTAAATCACGATTAAAATCGCACTAAACCAAGAAATTAGGGGTCGGGTTCTCACAGCCGCCAACAAAAATCCCAGTCTTGATCACACTGGTCCTCTTCACCCAGCTCGGAGGATCTTCCCTCTTAGGGCACGTGGGAGAAAGGCTCAGGATCGAGATGGTCCGATCGAAAGTCGACCGGGTGAAAATAGTTCTCTCCTCACCATCTACTGTGTAAGAGAACTGAAAACATCTCCTTTGGTATGTCAAGTCGTCGGGGACTTTATCACCGAAGAAGAAGGTAAGCTTGAGCACAACGCTCTGATCGTCCGTAACCCAAGGACGGCTGCTTACCATGATCTTATAGAATTCCTCATCTTTGAGAGCGATCAATCGCTGTCTCATCTCATCACGATTGAGAGAATCGCACTCTTCCAAGTTCTTCTTAACAAACTGGACCTTCTCCCAAGCCTGCTGAACGGCCGCATTAGAAGACCTGGCAGACCGACGAGGTGCGTCAGTAACAGGACCTTTACCCTTGTTCGTTCTGGAAGAACTACCTGCAAAAGATGGAAGATAAAAGATCAATCATCATCAAAATGACAGAGTTTTGCTAAAAAAAATTCTAGCAAAATTTTGACATGGTTCTGGGGCAATTCCAAAGAAAAGGAAAATACTCCGAAAAAGACAGGAAGCCTGAAGATGAGCTCAAAATCGCTGCGAGCTCATAGTCAGTGGAGAATTCCAAAGAAGGTTCGAACTAAACATTACTGCGAGAACAAGCCAATCTCATCAAACTTCCGCAAAATCTGGAAAAGAGCTCAACATTTCTGCGAGCTTCAAAATCCAAAAATTGTAAACTTCCTCAAAATCCAGCAAGACCGAGAAAGAGCTCAACATCGCTGCGAGCTCAAAATCCCAATACTTACAAAAGATTTTCAGGTATGCATCATCATGTTTCCAAGTCCATTTACCAAAAAATCATGCATCAAAGAATATTATCATGCATTAGAAGCTAGGAAAATCTTGACCAAAGTTTGACCAATTCCAACCCAATTTGGTCAAAACCAATCAAACTTTGTCCAAGTCAAAAATCATGTTGGCTTGACCTAGAGACTCTAGCCTTCTATCTTGATGCATAAAAAAAAAATGCATACATATTGAAATTGCATAGCCTCATTATCATGGTGAGCAAACAAGAAAAATAAAAAGAAAGAGAGAGAGAGAGAAAAAAAATAATCTCAGCAAAAAAAAAATAAAAAATAAAAAATTCTGGCCCACAGGCCGTGGCCCACTGCCACGTGGCAGGCTGTCCGTACAGCCAAGAAAAACAGAAAAAAAAAAGAAAAAAAACAAGCAGCAGAAAAAAAAAAAAAGGAAAAACGCTGGGAAAAAAAAAAACAGGAATCAGCGTACAAAAAAAAAAAAAAAAAAACCAGAATGCTGACAAAAAAAATTAATCAGCGTGAAAAAAAAAAGAAAAAAAAAAGCTGACAAAAAAAATAAGCATGCAAAAAAAAACAAAACAGAAAAAAAACGCTGAAACAAAAAAAAAAAACATAAATCAGCGTGTAGAAAAAAAAAGAAGGGAAAAGTACACGGTGAAAAAAAAACCGTGGAAAGGAGAAAAAAAAAACAAAGAAAAAAACAAGAAGAAGAAGCACGAAAAAAAAAAAGGGGGAAAACTGCCGAGAAGCAGAAGATCGCCCCTCAACGTGTCACTTCTGTGACACCAAGGGCGAACCCAAAGAATACTAAAACCCGCGGCATCCCCGCGAAACCTCAACCAACAACCAACCAGGTCTACCCTAAGACTTGGTCTCCAATACCTTCCCCAAAACAAAGAAGGTCTCAAACCTCCACCAAGCCAGCATACCTGGCCCCACTCAAAGAGAACCAGTTATACCCTCTTGCCTACATGAAAGAGGAGAGACCCATCTACAACTTGACTCCCAAGTCAACCCAGCATGAACCGGCCTGCTCCCACAAGCCCAAAATCAGATCATGCATCACTAGGCCTCTACAAGCACCTGCCAAGGCCTACACTCCTTCAGTTCGACCCTTCATCTCTACAGGGGCCGAACTCGAAAGGTTCAAAGCTTCACTGCAACAGGCAAAGGACCGGGTCCGCATCCTGTCCTTGCCCAATTACAAAGAAGACAAGCCCGGCTGCTGCGCCCGAGGGAGTACATCCTTCATTGTTAAAGCCCAGCCAGAGCTGACTGAAGCTCAAATCGCTCGTCGAGCACGCCGCCGTGCGTCATATCGACAAAAGAGACTAGAGAAGCAACGGACCCAGCCTCTTACACTTCAAGTCTCCCACAAATGGGTCGAAAAAGAAAGACCCGACCAAGTTGCTGCCATCCATATGGTTGGAAAAACCAGAAGACGCCAAAAGTCAGCATAAAAAATCCATGTCCGACGTCCGGTGACCCGTAGCGTCACCAGGACACGAAGACATCCCGAAGAATCTCCTGCCCCTTCAAGCCAAGGACGGGAGAGTAATCCTTCATCAAGCTCTTCATCAAAAAGAATGAACCCCAGCTCAGTCACCAGGACGGTTTCTTCGTTTGAATCCCGAGGAATGAACGTCCTGGTTACAAATTCTGAGCCACCACCTTAGAATCCACCTCAAGATGATGCGCTCACACGCATCCAGCAGTTGGAACAAGGCCAGCAGAGGATTGAAACTCTGATGGAAAACCTTCTCCTTGTTGTCCAAAATCAGGTGAACAATGAGCCTCCTCCGAATCATCGCAATAACGAGGAAAATTGTGAAGAAAATGAGTCACGCGCCCTTACCAAAAAAGGACGTAGACAGTATCCTCGCCAAAGCTAAAGAAGAGGATATACTCAAAGAGCATGGGATCAAGCCACCATATCCCTTATGGATGGACTCAGTCCCATTCCCAACAAAATTCAAACATCCTACTCTCCAAACATATGCAGGGAAAGGATCAGCCAGACAACACGTCATCCACTTCAAGATCCTGACGGGAGCTATTGCGGATCAAGATGCCCTCAAGATTCGCCTCTTCGCAAGTACCCTAAAAGGTACAGCCTTTGATTGGTACTCCACTCTGCCGGAGAACTCCATTCAGAACTGGGCTATGCTCGAGACACGCTTCCTGACCCACTTCCAAGGTGAGGATCATCCTGTTACTATGGCTCAACTCTGCAGCCTAAAACATGGAGAGAATGAGTCAACATACGACTTCATTCACAAATGGAAGGCAATGGTGTACAAATGCTCAGATGTGCTGCCACAAGCGTCGCTGGTCGACATCTGCCGTAACAATATGAGAGCAAAAATCCGCTCCATGATCATCGGCAACAAATCAAAAAACCTGGGGGAACTCCTCGAAGCTTCTATGGAAGCTGAAATGGTGATCAAAGACCTCAACAGTCAGAAATCATCAAAGAAAGAGCCGACTGCTGTTACAACCTCAAAACCAAAGAAAAAGGAGGTTCTCAATGTGCAGAATAAGTCAGCTCCTCAGCAGCCAAAGAAACCTGAAAACAAAACTGCAGGTAAAAGGCCTGAACTCTCTGATGCCTTCAAAGAACGCGTAGAAAAGAAATAACCGTTCGATGAAGACGTTGAAGAAATCTTTGAGGCTCTCCTAGCAAATGGCAAACTCATTTTGCCAGAGCCCAAAAGACCGGGAGATGTTGGCAAAACCAATGATCCCCGATACTGTCCATACCATCAGATGATCTCACATCCACTCAATCAATGTTTCGTTGTGAGAGAGAAGATCAATGAGATGTGGAAAAACGGAGTCATAACCTTTGATAAAAACTATGGCTCCGCCTCTGTCAACATGGTGTCATGTCGGCAAACTTCAAAGTCACCGAAGGAGAAGATCACTACTTCATTCAAGGTGATAAAAATGGCTCAAGCGTCCCAAGAATTGGTTCCCTATCCAACACCAGATGGACAACCTATATGGGTGCATCCCGATCTCCTAGATGATGAAAATTGGGAGATCGTCAAAACAAGGCCGACCGCTCAGCAGCGAAGGCAAGCCAAGAGACAGCTCCGCAAGCTCAAACAGCAACAAAAGTCTCAACCAAAACAAGAAGTCCTTGAAAAAGCAGAAACCTCCTCCACTGCTTCACTAAGGACGACGGAAGAATCTCTTCCCAAAACCTCCAAGGCAGTTAGAAAATTCACTATTGATGATTTCATGCCACCTCTATACAAAATTGAAAATGTGCAGGGGGCATCATACTCTTGCAACTCGGTAGTTGGATTCTCCATGAATGGTTACGAGTCCAGTGACACTGCCAGTGATATCGATGAGTGGGAAGAATCCCTTGAAACATGAGAATACCTCTCCGACGAGGAATGGATTCCCGAGTCTCATCTTATGCCAGTAATCTGGTATAACCCATTACAGCCACAAGGATCTTGGTCTGATGATGAAGAAGACCAGGACCGTGTTCAAGAAAACGCTGTTGATCCAGCACCAATAAATGCTTTAGTGGAACCCAACATGGGCGAACCACAAGGAGCAAATGACGAAGAAAATTTTGCTCCCATGCCTGATCTTGAAGAATATGCAAGAATCTTGCAACATCTTGCCATAGAGCAAGAGCAGTATCGCATCAATCTTCGTCATGATCCAGAACTGGAAGTCCCTGAAAATCAACGGGAACTCCCTCCCTCAACTCCTGAAAATGGAGAAAACTGTTGGATCGATGATCTTCTCACATCTGAGGATGAGTCTGATTCCCAACAGTCTACACTGGGGGCATCTCCTATCAGGATAACCTGCAATGCAATAGCTCAGGACGACAGTGCCTCTGAAGCTTCCGAAGACACGTACTACCCAACCGGTAGCGTATCTTCCGGAGCTACATCCTCTCAGGTGACTTCCACTGAGATAACATCCTCTCAACCTTCGTCTCCTGAAGCTGTAACTTCGAAGTTCAAGCCACTCCCGATTGATCATCTTGAAGAAACTTCTGCCAATGAAATCTTCTTCAATGAAAACTCAGTCAATTGGTCCCAGATACCCGATCTCACGGGCAATGTCTGGGCTAATAAAGAAAAGTTACCGGCTGCTGTTCAGGACTTGTTCCCGGAAATTGTTCCGTACAACACAATCACTGAAGATGCCAATGCTGTTATAGAGACGTCCTCAGCAAAGGATCAACCCCTTGATCCTGAGAACGATCTTCCAAAAGAAGACCCTTCTTTAGAGGCTCTTGAAGTTGGTAGAGGTACCCGTTCTAGCCGGGATTACCACAAAAATTACAATCAACCCTCTTCTTCTTATGTAAATCCTTCAGGAAAGCAAGCTGTAAACGCCCCAAGTGGCAATAATAATAAAAATGCAGGCTCGAAGGAGGCTTTCAAGTACGACTTGATTGAGCACTTCAAACACATACCTGCACGTCTGCACATCCTTGACTTATTGCGAATGTCTCCACAGACTCGTGATAGTCTCATTTCAGAATTACAAAGGCTGAATACGGATGTCGACAAACATGCCCCACAAGTCCTACAAATTGAAATGGACTATAGGGTCAAAAAATGAAATACTCCCTCAAAGGGAGAAAAAAAGAAAACAGAGGGATCAAGCAATGAATGCCTCTCGGTACAAAAAGCAGCAAGTGCAACAATTGCCTTCGATAAGGGTGACCTCCTCCTAGGCGAAGCAAAGCACAACCGTCCCTTGTACTTTACGGGGTACGTCAAAGAAATGCCAGTACAAAGGGTTCAGATCGATCCAGGTTCTGCACTCAACCTCATCTCTACTTCGGCACTCGAAGAGCTGGGCATCCCACCTAGCAAGCTAAGTCACACGTCCGTATCCATCTTCGGATATGACGGCAGCGCTCAAAGGCCTATCGGCAAAATCAGGTTCAAACTGCAAATCGGTGATCTTATTTCTGAAGTCATTGTGTATGCAATAAGGACCCCTTCATGCTACAATATACTCCTTGGACGCCCCTGGATACATGAGAATGGTGTCGTCCCTTCAACTCTACATCAGTGCATCAAGTTCATTGGCGACGATGGCCTGACACATCGAGTATTTGCAGACAAAAGGCCCTTCAAAGGCAGAGATGTCCATTTTGCAGATGCTCAAATGTATAAAGATGGAAAAGAAGAATAGGAGGAAAAAACAATTCACTTTGTCGACAGTCTCCAGAAAGATAAAGGCAAGGCTCCTCAGCAATCATCGGAGGAAAACAAACCCTCCACCAAACTCGAAGTAAGCGGCCAAGCTCCCTTCGTCGTCTCCTTCAAATTTCCAAAGCCTTTGGTAATCATTACCAAAGCAAAGAAGACAAAACAAAAGATTGGGGGCAAGTTCACTCTCTCCTTTGTGTCTATTATGCATGACACGGACTCAGAGTCAGATCCAGAAGATGACACAGCATCGAGCCAAGCTGATACTCAGCGAGATCAGCCCGCTCTCACTCCATTGGAGACACTTGCAGACATAGAGGACCCTACGTCTGCTTCCTTTGTTATTCCGGCAACTTCGCCAGAAGAAAAAGTGATTTACTTCCACAGATCAGAAGCATCTCCACTGAACTCTTTGCTTGAACCTTTCCAAAACGAAGGTATGCCTCAGCTATCCCTGTATAGTCCAATGGCACAAGCTATCATGAAGAAAATGGGCTACGACGCTCAAAATCCGACTGGTTTGGGAGGTGGCCGTGGTATTCTTACACCATTGGAACCCACCCTGACCAAAAGTCAACCAGAAGATTGGAAAATCCACCTTCACAAAGGCAAGTCTTCATATGGGTTGGGGTATGATCCTACCGCTCCTATGAGACCGTTGACACCATGGCTGCAAAGTCGCTTTACCGACCAAGCCTCAACATCTCATGAAGACATCGATATCCCTGGATATCTCTTTGAGGAGTTACTCGTCAAAAATCCTGAAAGCTCCTCCAATTGGTATAATTTCTCTGATAATAAAGAGGAATTGTCCGATGACGTAGACGAGCGGTTCTCTGTCCCGGAAGAATCATCGTCTCCAAAAGAAGTACCTTACTTCAACCCAATTCCAGCAAATGATTGGGACCATCTCATTGTAAGCCTTGAGACGGATACTGATCAAGAAGATTCATGGACAGAAACAGAGCCTCAGTCTGAAAATGCCTCTGGCACTCCAGAAGGTCTTGTTGAGTTGGAAGCCTCCGAAAATATTGTGGAGGAACCACCTTCAAACCTTCCAACAGAAGATCCTGTTCAAAAGATAGACTTGGGAACACCTGATAACCCACGTCCTGTATTCATAAGCAAGAATATAAAGGATGATGAGTTACCCGAGTATATCTCTTTTCTTCGTGAGTTCGTTGATTGCTTTGCGTGGTCTTATGCCGAAATGCCTGGCTTGGATCCCAAAGTAGCAGTCCACAGGCTCAACTTGCAAAAAGAAATCAAGCCTATCAAACAAGGCCAAAGAAGATTCCGTCCCGACGTGATGGACAAAATCGAACAAGAAGTTCAGAAACTCAAAAACGTTGGCTTCATCCGCGAGGAACAGCATCCTGAATGGTTGGCCAATATTGTCCCCGTGACAAAGAAAAATTGGCAGATAAGGGTCTGTATCGACTACAGAGACCTGAATAATGCATGTCCTAAAGATGAATTCCCGCTCCCCATACCAGAGGTGATGATTGACAACACCTATGGATTCGAGCGAATGACGTTCATGGATGGATTCTCTGGCTACAACTAGATAAAGATGCATCCTGAAGATGAAAGGCATACATTATTTCGGACACCATTCGGCGTGTATTGCTACACTGTTATGCCGTTTGGCCTGAAAAATGCAGGTGCAACATATCAGAGGGCTATGATGAAAATATTCCAAGATATGCAGCACAAGACGGTCGAATGCTATGTTCCCTCGCCATAAAAAGCAGAAGAAAAGAAGACCATCTCGATGATCTTCGAGAAGTCTTCCTCCGACTTCGCAAACACAAATTGCGGATGAATCCACTAAAGTGCTTCTTCGGTGTCTCATCGGGTAAGTTTCTCGGATTCATAGTACGGAAAGCTGGAATAGAACTTAACCCCACCAAAGTCAAGGCAATCCTGGAAATGCCATCTCCCAGAACCCTAAGAGAATTAAAAGGGCTTCAAGGAAGGCTGGCCTACATTCGACGGTTCATCTCCAATCTATCAGGGAATGCCGTCCATTCTCTCGCTTAATGAATGTTGACACCAAAAATGTCACTTTGCCTCTTCAACATCAAGAAAGCTGCATGAAGTCGCAACCTGCCATAAATAGGCAATGCAACTTCTTCAAAAAATCAAATCTTGTCAGAATCAAACAAAAACTGCAAGATCCTTCAAGACAGCCAAGGGAGGAGTACACAAGGAGTTTCGGGCCATTTCAGAATCATTTGGCCTAACTTCGCTTCTCCGACAGCTAAATTGGCGCTCCCGGCGGAGACATCATCGAAGACCTCAAAACTTTGATCAGAGCCTACGGATGACTCCAGCATGTCTCAAAAGGGCTCCATGCCAAATTTCAAGTCAAACCGACAACGTTTGACCCTCCATCAATGCTCGAGCAGCAAAATCAAGCCTCCCAGCGGCGGGAACCACCGAAGTCTTCGCTCATCAAACCAAGTGCATGAGTGGCTTCAACATGCTTCCAAAAGGCTGCACGTCGAATTTCAGGTCATTCCGACAATGTTTGACCAGGTTTCGACGCTCCGAAAGAAAATCAAGCCTACCGGCGGCGGAGCTCCCCGGGACCATGGTTTCCAAGACAGAGCCTGTGGATCATCTCAAAATGACTCCAATAGGTTCCCTGTCAAATTTCAGGTCAATCGGACATCGTTTGACCGCACATCAACGCGCGGCATCTCCCTCGCGGCAAAATCAAGTCTACTGGCGACGGGACCCCAAACGGCTTCGAAACTCAAACAAAAGCCTATGGTTGGTCTTATTTATTGCTCAGGAGGCTTCACCTCAAATTTCAGGTCATTCCGACATCATTTGACCAAGTTTCAGTTTCTGGCGGAAAATCAGCAGCTCTACGCGATAAAGTCTTCGGCTTTCCCGGAAAATTGGAAACTTTGCACTCTAAAAATGCAAGGATTCTCATCAGGTTTTCTACAGGGAAATCAAGCCAATAAATGAGAAGAAATGTCAGGAAAAATACAGAAGAAAACGGCGACGAAAAAGACCGCAAAACGGACCAAAAAGGGGAGAAAAACCCCCAGGGTCGCTGGCGACCATGGAAGTCCGGGTCACCGGATTTTTCGCCGGTGACCCGTTTTTCCGTCCCTTTTCGCGTTTCGCGCACTTTGGCCCCTGTGGTTTCCTGAAAATGTGATTTTTAGTGCTTGAAATTGACTCATATCCGACGACATCTCAGATCCGCCGTCAAAAGCATAAAATCATCATTGATCGCTCCAAGATCGCCGACCGGTTGACCTAAAAAGTGTTCTTTCTGTCCGACCGATCGAGAAATCGACAAGACAGATGTCACCGGCCCGCTGCTAGCTATCAATGTCTGAAGTTACATGTTCATCCGATGTCGATCAGCATGTAGATCCATCGGTGATCATCTCCAAAAGAATCCCAAAAGACGCGGCGCGGCCCGCGACTCTTCAACTGCTCGGCGACCATTTAATGCAGTTAATTGACTAGCTTTATTGCAGTCATTAATTCATTTCTTTGGATGGCCCAATCAGAAGCAAGCATCCAGGAGTTACAAATCAATTAAGTCATGGCATTCAAGCCATGAAACTCCTCCCATTATGGTAATTAAGGTGATTAAAAGCCCTTAATCTCCATCGGCCAATCAGATTCAAGGAAAAAGGAGTTACAAAATCAAGAAATAAATCTTGTAACTCCTCCCATTAAAGCCATTAAAGCCCATAAACTCTCCTAATGGCTACCAAGAGCCTATAAATAGGAGAGCTTTCCAAGAAGAAAAAGAGGGGAAAAAAAAAGAGATCAGAAAGAATCCAGAGCTCGTATCCAGAAGAGAATCGAATCCAGACGGATCAAATACAGAAAATCCAGAGAAAGAAAAAGAGAGAAAAACTCTGCTGAAGTTCTGCACCGGCCACCACTACAAGGTGACAAAAGTCCCTTGGGGGGTACCTCCCCCCCAAGGTCCTTCGCCTTCTCCTCCTGCTTCCAAATGGCTTAGACATTGCTTTTCAGCCCGTCTACTTAGCTTTTTATTGGACATAGGACCTCCTCTTGGTCTTTGTCCTCTAAAAATCTGAGGTTATAGCCAAGCCAAGCGAATCAAGAGCATCCTCTGTTCTCATCTGCATGGATGATGGCGAAACCCATACATGGCTTGCGACCGTCAATCTGAACGAGTCCCCCACAATCTCCTGAAAAGTTAGATCCTCCTTTTCTTGCTTTTCATTGTAGTTTGTATTTTTCTAAAAGAGACAAGAATCACAACTCTTGTCTTTCATTATTGATGAGAATTGTAAATCGGCTATAAACGCCAAAATTGGCTATAAATGCCAAACAAAATTGCCTTTCACGGCAAACCAAGAAAATGTCTCTTTTCTTAAATATTTGTGCAATGGAAAACTTGAAAGAAGTTGATTTCCTTTTTACTTGCGAAGGTTGATCTCCGGATTACCACTTGCAATTCCAAGTAAAATAGAAAATCTGGCACACCCACACAAAGAAATGTTGATGCACGCTTCAGCCCCCCCCGCCCCGGGGTGCGAAAGGGTCGTACCCAACGGACTCCCACGTCCGCCGACCCCGGTAGCACCCTCGGCAGGAGCGCGTTCCATCAATGAAGAAAGCCGTGGACTTTGTCTGGGATGCTGAATGTGAAAATGCATTTCAAGACATCAAAGCATACCTCATCAAACCTCCAGTGCTGGCTGCCCCCACAACTGGAAAACCATTTATCTTGTACACAAGAGCTCTCGACCACTCTTTGGGTGCTCTGCTCGCACAAGAAAACGACGACGGAAAAGAAGCTGCTCTATATTACCTTAGCCGCATGATGGTAGGTGCAGAGCATCGCTACTCCCCAGTCGAAAAAGAATGCCTTGCAGTAATGTTCGCTGTACAAAAGCAGCGTCACTATCTGCTGTCAAATACAGTCTACCTGGTTTCGAGGATCAACCTCCTAAAGGTCCTTGTCACAAAAGCAGGTTCTCTCAATGCCCGACTGGCAAAATGGTCCATTCTTCTATCACAATTTGATATTAGGTATGTACCACAAAAAGCAATCAAAGGCCAAGCTCTAGCAGACTTCCTCGCAGAGCATCCATTGCCTAAAGATTCTCCACTAAAGGATGATCTCCCAGACGAATTTGTCTACAATGTGGAAACTTCCTTGTCAAAATGCTCCCTGGGACATGTACTTTGACGGTGCAACCAGGACAAATGAAAAAGGAAAGCAAATATCGGGAATCAGCATCCTCTTCGTCAACCCCGACAAATACATGATTCCACACGCCTTCTCGCTACTGGAACCATGTTCAAACAATGCAGCTGAGTACCAAGTGTAAGACCCCGACCCGAGTGACTCGATTAGTACTAATTAAGTTGTGCGTTAGTGCTAAGCTTGATTAGTGGTTTTGACTAAACTTGGATTAGTATAGTTCTTGATAGCTTTGGGGAATTATTTTTTTAGCGTCTTGTGTTTAGTGGGACCCTTTGGGGGTTTCCTTCTTGATAGTCTTGCTAGCTTTTAGAGGTTGCTTGTTTTCCCCTAATTCTTGTCTTGATCCCGTCTCACTTGTTTTGTCGATCCTTACAACTTTCGTGTTGAGCCCGTGACCGTCCGGAACCCCGAAACCCGATCTTCTTGCTTTGAGGGCAAAACAGTCTTTTCACATGAAATCTGTGCCCAACACTCGATATCCTCGAAACCCGCGAAACATGTACTTTTCCGAAACTAGATATTTCGGTGATCACTTTTCTTTTCTTCGTCGATTTCATTCGAGATCCCGAAATTAGCGATTTCAGCCCAAAGAGCTTTCCTAGTAGTGGAGCCCACACCCATTGCTTTATAAAGAGAACCCTCTTCTTCCATTTCCCTTTTTCCAGCACAAGCATATGAGAGCCTAGGGTTCTCTTTCTCTCTTTCTTCTTCTTCTTGCTTCCTCACCACCAAATCCCTATCAAACCTTGCACCAATCAAGAAGTGAACTTCACCCTCTACTTCCTCACTACTAGAGCTATGCATTGATACCATTTGTGGAAGGATCTACTCAACTCAAGACCCTCATTAAGCTCACCTTGACCATTTGAAGAGCTTCCAAGTGAGTTTTCCCTCCTATTCTTTTAGATTTATAATCTCTTAGCCATAGAGGAGCTCCATTTCTATTATTGTGAGTTCTTCTTCTTGTCCCTTGGTTTGACCCATTTTAGGGTTTGTTTTTGGGGGTTTTTGGTGTAGCTTGATACTTGGCTTGGAAGTGTGGATTAGAGCTTGGATTTCTTGGTTTAGAGACCTTGAGGCAAGTGGATGTTTAGTTTTAAAAGTGATTTCCATGATTAAATGTTTGCATTTATTGTATCATTTATGATGAGCTTTCACTTGCATTCATGATGCTATTAAATGCTTTTGAAAAGAGTTGGTAAGCATCTTTATTGTCTTGAAACATGATTTCTAGCTTTTGTTTCATCCATTGTCTTTAAATCATGGATTGTAGTTTTGAGTTCATCTTTTGTACAATGCCTAAGTGAATCCTTGTGATGTTGGTTGTCCTCCTTCCCTTAGTAATTGTATGAATGCCAATGGAGAATGAAAGGAATGGGTTGGGGAAAGGGAAAGCTTGAATCTGAACCCAGGGAAGAAATTCCCGTGACTGGCGGTCAGCTAGCGGCTAACCGCCGTGTCCATCGAAGGCTAACCGCCATCTAACCGCACAGTTACGGTCACTTTTCCCGAGAGCTGAAGTCTCACGGTCAGCTCCGCGGTCAGCTAGCGGCTAACCGCCTAACCCATCAGCGGCTAACCGCCAGCCAACCGGATTGTAGCGGTCGCATTTCCAGAGAGCTGCAATTCCACGGTCAGCCAGCGGTTAACCGCCGCATTCGCTGGCGGCTAACCGCCACCTGACAGCAAGGTAACCGAAATTCCCTGAATTCTGTGAATAAGAGAATGATTGAAGGGAGCCTTCACCCCATTGCTTGTGAACCTTTCTGAGAGCAATGGGCACCACTCACCTGGGATTGTATCCGAAGCATAGGTGAAGTGTTTATTGGTAGTACATTAGAGAGAGAAACTACATCATCGAGATTCATTTAAGTATTGAGACTACTATAGTGTATAAGGAACCTGGAATGTCTCCTAAATTCAAAGAGTACCAAGCTTCCTTTCTATACAGACATACGGGATCCCTATTCACTTGGTTTAGTTCTAACCCGACATTGTCTTCGCTTTTCAAAAGGATACCTTACCTTGTCGTTCTCGAAATTGATGATTTGGGATCTATCATCCCGAAAACTTTGGAAGTATACTTGTACTGTTTTGCTAGCTTTGATATACATGCCAGACCTGATATGATAGCTGTGCCCTGAGCACCCATGTCCTGCCTGAATATAGTCTTGTACTTGATTTATTTTACACATGTCTTGATTTCCATGTTTTGACCTATGAGTCGGCACCACTAAGCTTGGATACCTTGTTAGTCTGATCTACTGACGAGGTGATCCCCCTCTTGTCCTGCCAACTGCAGTTTGGATCTTGCTACCCGGTTATTTAACCGTGGTCTTGTCCTGATACCGCAGATTGCTACTGTGGTTCCTGATGCCCGGCTCGCTACCGTGGTCATGTTTAGTATATAGTATATATGTATTTCGTTGCACCTCCTCACTTCGGTGACTGAGGTCAACGCCTTGACTTGCTTGCTCTACCACTTCGGTGATAGAGGATTTAGCTTTGTGTGGTTGCCATCTTGCTAGTTTCCTGATTTCCTTGGTTACCTTAACTTGTTCTACCTTGCATATATGTTTTTAACTAAATGATGCATTTACTCATGAAAATATTATTTAGACAGGTTTAATTGTTGCCAAGGTAAATGTTTTATCATTAAATGTTTTTACTTTTATCTACCTGCCAGACCGTCGTGTCTGACCCCTTTGCTTTGGTACTCAGGTCCCGTTGTTGGTTTCCCCGAGGAGGAGCCAGAGGAGGCGGTCGGAGAACCGCAGCCGCTAGTGGAGTGGCGTGCTGACGATGTTATGTAAACATCGGGCTGCCGAGTTGCGAAACATTTTGGGGGTTGTTGGATAGATTTCTGGTGGTTATTGTTTTGTATATTGGCCTTTGTTGGCCTCTATTTTTGGGAACTGTAATTAACCGATCTTCTGATTAAACTTGAATATGTGCTCTTGGGTTATGCTTTAGGACATTGCTCATTCTGATACTCATATTCAAATGTAATCAGCCTGGATATTTTGTGAAATGAAATGCATGCATGATTTACCATACGCTTCCGCAATTATACTATATGACTATGTGTGTTGGAATATCCTCACCGCGGACACCTGTGGGAAATCACGTGCACGAGCAAGGAGTGTTCTTTTATAACCCGTGTACGCTTGATTATAAACACACCTTAAATTATTGTCATTACTCCATATGATTACATCATCGGCTTCATCACAATCAGTCCCGATCCCGGATTTGGTTCCCCGAACCCGGTCCGGGGTCGCGACACCAAGCCCTGATTGTTGGATTGGAACTCGCCCTCGAAATCGGCATCACCATGCTGGAAGGTTTTGGAGACTCTCAACTGGTCGTCAACCAGATGAATAAAAAAATATGAAGTTAGGAAGCCTGATTTGCTACCTTACTACAATAAGGCACAGTTGCTTCGACAAAAATTCAACATCTGCCATATCACCCACATCCTCAGAAGTGAAAACATCCGTGCAGATGCCCTGGCCGGACTTGCCGCATCCATGGCAATCCATGAAGGGGAAAACATGCAAGTCACAGTGTGTCAAAGAAGGATTCTCCCTCCTCTCAACACACACCAAGCAGTTGTTGAATGCCACCAAGTGGTTGGAAGTCGGATGTCCATCCTCAAACCTCCGATTGGCGACTGGAGAGATCCGTTCATTGATTATATCATGTTCGGAATACTACCTGAAGATCCAAAAGAGCGGGTAAGCATCCAAAGACGAGCCCCAAACTTTCATTTGGATATACCTTCAAAAGCACTTTACAGAAAATCCTTCAACGGAGTACTCCTACGCTGCTTATCACAACAAGAAGCTGAGGAAACTCTCAAAGAAGTACATACTGGTCTTTGTGGAGCCCATCAGGCTGGCCCTAAGCTCTACAACCAGATAAAAAGGCTAGGTTACTATTGGCCTACCATGGTAACTGATGCAATACAATTTGCCAAGCGCTGCCAAAAATGCCAGATTCACGGAGATTATGTCCACATGCCTCCAGAATGGCTACATCCAACAGCAATCTCATGGCCTTTCGAAGCCTGGGGTATGGACATCATAGGTCCTATTTCTCCCCCATCAAGCAAAGGTCATCGCTTCATCTTCGCCGCTACGGATTATTTCTCCAAGTGGTCGGAAGCATTTGCGCTCAGCGAAATGAAGACTTCATCAGTCCTTCAGTTCTTGCGCAACAACATTATTTGTCGCTTCGGCATACCTAAAAGATTCGTCCATGATAACGGACCACAATTCCGGGATCACAGATTCTATAGGTTCTGCGACAAGTACAAAATCCAAAGTTGTCCTTCGACTCCATATAATCTAGCAGCGAACGGACTAGCAGAAGCCTTCAACAAGACACTCTGCAAAATTCTCAAGAAAATGGTCTCTAGTCACAAAAGAGACTGGGGCGACAAAATACTAGAAGCTTTGTGGGCCTATCAAACCACCGTTCGAGGACCAACCCATAGCACACCATTCTTTTTGGTCTATGGATGCGAAGCTGTTGTCCCTTTGGAAGTACAAATTCCTTCCTTAAGGGTATCTTTGCAAAATGACATGACGCAAGAAAGCAATGTCAAACTGAGACTCCAAGAGCTGGATAATCTCGATGAAAGACGACTCGAAGCTCTACAAAGCATTGAGTTGTACCAAGCACGCATGGCAGGATCTTTCGACAAAAAGGTCAGGCAACGTGCCTACAAAAAGGGTGACTTGGTTCTTGCAGTAAAAAGACCCATAGTCTTCGCTCACAAATCCAAAGGCAAATTCGAACCAAAATGGGAGGGACCCTTCGTCATCGACAAAGTCTTCTCCAACGGTGCATACGCTCTTCTAAACATGGAAGGAGACAGATGTATGCTACCCATCAACGGCAAGTTCTTGAAGCGGTACTACCCTTGAAGACTTCCTCAAAACGGGTCAGAGCAATATCTACACGGCTAAAGCCTATTTCCAAGGTACTTGCTCGTCAAACCCACCTCTTTTGAAATTTTCATCTTTACGTTGAAGTTTCCAAAAAAAAACAATCTCTCAAAACAATGCTTACTTTCATCGTTTCATTGTTCAAAAAGAAAAAAAAATCAAAATCCAAAAATTCAAGTTTAGGAGCCTCTTCCCAGACTTGACCAAAATTTTCGATCCTTGAACCCAAAATTCATGGTTTGAAACAAAAATCGGGACTTAGGAATTTTCACCCTAAACCGCCTCGGCTTTTACAACCAAAATGGTTTTAAGTCGAAATTTATGACCTCCGTGTCTTTAAACAAAAATTTTGGTTTTTAGAAACCGCGGGGAAGCGACATTCAGTCGATACTCGCAAAACCCAAAAAAACCGGAAGGATGCGAACCCCATTCGATACTTCCAAAACCTAAAAATCGCAAGGAAGCGAACCCCATTCGATACTTGCAAATTTCAAAAATCTTGGAGAAGCAACAAACCAGTTGATATCCACAACCCAAATTTCAAAAATCTTGGAGATGCAACATACCAGTTGCTATCCACAATCCAAATTTCAAATGGTTCGAGAAAACCTCAAAAATCGCGGAGAAACGACATCAAGTCAGTACCCGCAAAACCAAAAGTTTTGGAAAACGCAGGGAAACGACGCTTAGTCGATATTTACACCCCAATCCGCGAGGAAGCGACATTCCATCGATACTCGCAAAACCTAACCCGCGAGGAAGTGACATTCCATCAATACTCGCAAAACCGAATGAGCAAGGAAGCGACATTCCATCGAAACTTGCAAGACCATTCAGCGGGGAGGCGACATTTAGTCGATACCTGCATTTTGAAAACCAAAACCGGCTATAAATGCCACAAACCGGCTATAGATGCCACAAAACAAAAACCCTGGCTTTCATGCCAACAAACCAAAACTTGGCTTTCAAAAAAAAATCGGCTATCAATGCCACCAAAATTGGCTATCAATGCCACCCAAACCGGCTATAGATGCCACAAAACAAACACCGGCTTCCATGCCAACCCAAATTTTGGCTTTTACGCCATAAAATTTCGGCTTCCATGCCATCTCAAAATCGGCTTTCACGCCACAACCAAAATCAAGCTCCCATGCCAAAACAATTATTTGATAAAAGATTTTCACAAAAAGACAACCTTTTGATCAAATTTTCAAACAAACACCCCATTTAGCAATTGCTTTCATCACAAAAAGATTTGAGTGAGCGTAGGGAAAACAAAAAAAAAAAAAAAAGAAAAGTACCAAAAAAAATACATGTGGTACCAAAAAAAAAAAAAAGGAAAGTGTTCACAAGCACTACAAAAAAAAAAAAAGAAGTACCAAAAAAATACATGTGGTACCAAAAAAAAAAAGGGGAGATAAGAGAGAGAGATGATAGTTTCTGATACTAAAATCAGGAGCTCAGCCAAAAATGGCCTCCAGCCAAAGTCTTAGCTCCTCGAGCAAACTCTTAGACTCGGCTGTCAGAGTTTCCAAGGCGCGTTTCTTCAGAAACTTGCCATGAGACGCTGGAGTAAGGTTCAATCCTTCTTTTACACTGGGAAGATTACTCCAAACAATCTGCCATCCTTTAGCTTCTTTAGTCTTCCCCTGAAGAACTTGATCGGCATCTGCAACCCGGCGGATCAGAGCACTCTCCCTGTCACGAGCCTCTGCTATAGCAGCCCACTTAGCATCAACTTGTGCCTTCAATTGCTCGAGATGCTTCCTGGCCATTTCGACCTCTCCATCAAGGATGTCAAGGTCGCGCTTTAATCCAAGGATGACTAGCTCTTCCTTATTCTTCTCTCGGACTACCTGCTTCCTGCTCTGTGTAGCCTCATTCAGGTTAGATTCAGCCTTGCTAAAAGGGTCGAGGAGTACCTCCTTGAAGAACCGGTCATCAGGAAAGTTCATGGTCTCAAACCATTTGTCGCCCAGTGCAATGATCCTATCAACGATTGCCCTGGCACCTGTGACATCTAGACCGACTTCTTCAATATCGGTGAGAATCTCCTTCACGTCCGGGATCATGCCAAATCCTGCCTCCAAGTGTCCAGAAAGGAGAGTCTTGATCCAAGAATTCAAAACTCGTACCGGCATCTTCTTTGTAAATTGAAGAGATGGACTGGAAGAAGATTCACCTTTCTCCGTTGGCCGGCTGCTCATATCATGACCAGTTGGAAGAAAAACAAAAGAACTCTGTCCAATTGGAGCTGCCAAAGAGGGAATCTCAACACGAGGTATCTCCTCAATCATGTCAGAACTGGTCCCTACCTCTGGGTCGACCTCTGACATCCCTTGCTCTGATTCTGAGGGAAGCGATGGACGCTCTTCCGTCCCTTCAAAATCTGCCAAGGAAACACAAGAGGGTATGAATATGATCCTGTTAATAAAAAGCATTATCAGGATTGTTATTATAAAGTACCTTCCCCGAAGAATGGCGGAACACTTTCTTCCTCCATAAACTCATCGGAATCATCGCTAACATTGGCGTCCAACGATGGTTCAAAATTGTCAGAATCCTCTTGCAAGTCAGCTGACAAGAAAGCAAAAGCTACGGGTTGGCAAATGACAAGCACAAAAAGAAAAAAGAGAAAAGAGCAAAAAAAAAAGTCATACCAGTCGGAGATTCCGGAGTCACTCCAGAGTCCCTCGGTTCTTCTTCAGATGCCACAACCGGATCCGTCACTGCCTCATCAGCCGAAATCTCAGGCATCATCAAGTCTTCTTCTTCTGCTAAAAAAAAAAAAAGGAAAAGCAGAAGCGGAAAGCAGACAGCAAATCAGAACATGGGAGAATCCATGAAAAGAAGCAAAGAGAGAAAGCAGAAGAATTATACCTTCATCAATGGTCTCTTCTCCACGGCTCCTCTTCTCTGGAGGCTCGTCGACAGCCTCTGGCACCTCCTCGTTGATGGTAAGAGGGATTTCCATGTCAGGAGAGTCCTCATGTGGCCCCTCGCTGCGATGATGACTCCTCCTCTTCTTACCTCTACGGGTTCGCTTCCTAGAAGAACCCGCCCCACTATCAGAGTCAGGTTTCTCACTTGACTCCTCACTGGATGATCTACGTCTGCCAGTAGACTCCGCGGAAGCTCGCCTCTGTGCCGTTTGTATCCAAGCATCAAACTCAGCTTCCTCCTGTTCTAGCTGCTCTAACGCCTCATCAGGCACTTCTCGAACAGCTTCAGAACTGATGACGCCTTGGTCACCGAGAAAGTCAATCTTGTGCTTCTCTCCAGAAAGGAAGGCCCAAACTTCCTCTCGCCGGACGCCATCCGACTTTCCAATGCCTTTTTCAGAAGACAGCTTTACATCAAGCTCCTTCTTGGAAAGCCCCCGATATGCCAAAAAGCTCTCCGCGAACCATTTCGTGAAGCCGGCAGTCCGGAAAGTCAACAATGCAGGATAAGAAATCATGGAAGTAGTGTCTTCAGCATTGTAGAAAGCCCATGCATTTCTGCCATCCTGCAAACCGTCAAAGCGCTTTACCATGGTTGAAGGTGCTCCAACAACACCTTGTGAGAAGCCCAATTGCAGCGCAAAGCGAGAAGGTACATACGGTTGGATATTGACGAAAAGATGTCTGCGGTACACCATCGTACCAACCCGTATGTTGAAGAGCCACCTCTTCTCCGCGTCTGTCAAAGCATAGTGTCTTCCCGACCCTGCCCTGGTCGAATCACGGGAGACACCAAAGTCAAAAGCCTTCTTCCGCAAGCCCGGAGAAAGCTTCATTGAAGACTGCCCAATCTCGACGTCCCTAAATCGTCCGATCCTTAAACGGACAGATAAAAGTGATTCGTGAACGGCTGTCCCTCTAGCCAAACGAATCATAAAGGGATCTTCGTCCTGTGCAACTCCCAAACGATGGAAGCTAGGACAGTGGTATACATACCACGAATAGAAGATATGGGCAGAAAACACCTTGTTCATGGGAAGCCCAAGCCGAACCAGGAAAGCAACAGCTTGCAGTTCGGTACACGAATAGGAGTAAAGAGCAGGTACCAAAGCCAGCCGCTCTCCAAACGCCATCTGACAAGCCGGAAAAATACAGTGCGGCCTGATGTGCGTCCCATCTCCTCCAGCAAAAACAGCCTCACCCAGCCAGTAAGTGAGGTAGACAGCGAGATCTCTCCGCAACGCAATGTCAGGACAAATGGCATCCGTGCTTGCGAAGAACTTCTCCAAATCTTCTCGCATAGCAGCAATCTTCTTCAAACTTGATGATTTAGCCCTAACATCCTGGGCCATGCCATCAGAAGAATCCCCGCTGTCAAAAAAGTTGGAGCTGCAACTTCTCCAACTGCTGCATCTAACTTTCGAGCCCTCCTTCTCCTTCAGAAAATCGTAGAAGGCGACAAGCTGAAAGTACACAAGCCTAAACTCCTCAGACTGCTCCTCAAGGACGCTGTCAATAGGATAAACTCCTCATAGAGTTTGCCAAGGATAGGCAACCCGGTGATGGCGCTCAGCTCCTTCAAAGAAAAACCAATCTCACCATTTGTCACAATGAAGGTGTTGGTTTGTGGAAGGAATGACTCCAGCATGGCCATGAAAGCCTCATCGGAGAAAACGACGGTTTGCGGAAAAGCGCGAACCGCGTCAAAAATCTCGGCCTCCCGAAGAACGGCCTCACCAATCCTCAAGGTGTGATCAGTCCATAACTCCCAGCTCGAGTCAGCACTGAAACGGCCACGAAGTCGAAAAGGCTTCACCCAATTGCTGCCGTCACCCCGAAAAACGCCAAGGCCCACCGGTCTCAAATCAACCGATGGATGATCAGAACCTTGGTAGCCACTGGCTGGCATCAACACGTCCATACGGACAGGTGGCTTCTCTGCAAAACCGGAAGGTCCACCAACAAAAACCCCGGTCTTGATCACACTAGTCCTCTTCACCCAACTCGGAGGATCTTCCCTCTTAGGGCACGTGGGAGAAAGGCTCAGGATCGAGATGGTCCGATCAAAAGACGACCGGGTAGAAATAGTTCTCTCCTCACCATCTGCTGTGTAAGAGAACTGAAAACATCTCCTTTTGTATGTCAAGTCGTCAGGGACTGCATCACCAAAGAAGAAGGTAGGCTTGAGCACAACGCTCTGATCGTCCGTAACCCAGGGACGGCTGCTTACCATGATCTTATAGAACTCCTCATCCTTGAGAGTGATTAATCGCTGTCTCATCTCATCACGATTGAGGGAATCGCATTCTTCCAAGTTTTTCTCCACAAACTGGACCTTCTCCCAAGCCTGCTGAACGACAGCATTGGAAGATCTAGCAGACCGACGAGGTGCGTCAGTAACAGGACCTTTACCTTTGTTCATTCTAGAAGAACTACCTACAAAAGATGGAAGAGAAAAGATCAATCAACATGACAGAATTCTGCTACAAAAAATTCTAGCAAAGTTTTGACATGATTCCGGGGCAATTCCAACGAAAAGGAAAATACTCCGAAAAAAGACAGGAACTCTGAAGATGATCTCAACATCGCTGCGAGCTCATAGTCAGTGGAGAATTCTCAAAGAAGGCTCGAACTCAACATCGCTGCGAGAACGAACCAATCTCATCAAACTTCCACAAAATCTGGAAAAGAGCTCAACATTGCTGCGAGCTTTAGAATCCAAAAATTGCAAAACTTCCTCAAAATCCAGCAAGACCGAGAAAGAGCTCAACATCGCTGCGAGCTCAAAATCCCAACACTTGTAAAAGATTTTCAGGTATGCATCATCATACTTCCAAGTCTATTTACCAAAACTCATGCATCAAAAATATATCATCATGCATTAAATGCTAGGAAAACCTTGACCAAAGTTTGACCAATTCCAACCCAATTTGGTCAAAACCAATCAAACTTTGTCCAAGTCAAAAATCATGTTGGCTTGACCTAGAGACTCTAGCCTTCTATCTTGATGCATCAAACAAAAAAATGCATACATATTGAAATTGCATAGCCTCATTATCATAGTGAGCAAACAAGGAAAAAAAAAAAGAAAGAGAGAAAAAAAATCTCAGCAAAAACAAAAAAGAAAAAAAAAATTTTGGCCCACAGGCCGTGGCCCACTGCCACGTGGCAGTACGTACAGCCAGAAAAAAAAACAACAGCAAAAAAAAAAAAAAGAAAGAAAAGAAGAGAAAAATGCTGAAAAAAAAAACAGAATCAGCGTGAAAAAAAAAAACAGAAAGAAAGAAAAAAGAGTTCACAAAAAAAAAAAGAGAGAAAACCGTGAAAAGAAAAAAAAAAGAAAGAAAAAAAAAGAAAGAAAGAAAAAAAGAGAGAAGCACGAAAAAAAGAAAAACGTGCATGAAAAGAAAAGAAAAGAAAAAAGAAAAAAAGAGAAGAAGAAAGAAGAAAAGAAAAAGAAAAGAAGGAAAAAAATGAAGAAGCTACTTCTACAATGGAGATTCTTGAGGGAGAAAACTTACTTGAAGCCATTGATGGAGAAGAAGAAGAAAAGCTTGGAGATCCTTGAAGAAGAGAAAGCACTTCTTGCCTTGGGGAGCACTCTTGAAGATTTCTTGCAAAAAGAAAGCAATGGAGCAAAAGCATCAACCCTCTTGCTTTTATAGAAGAGAGCAAGCCAAAAGAGGAAACAAGGAGAAAAGAAAGGAGGTAAGTGCTAAAATTTAGCTACTTTCCCAAAGAGAAAGATATTTTGAGAGAATCTTTCCACAAAAAAGAAAACTTGAGAAATTCTCTCCAAGTAAAGATATTTTTAGATATTCTCTACACAAAAGAGATATTTTTAGATATTCTTTACAAATATGACACCATATGAGATCTAGGCCATCTCCAAAGCCTAAGGTCCCATGGGTTAGCCCATATGAGCCAGGTTTGACCACCTAGGCACTAAAATTGGCTTTTAGTCAAAATATTCCTCTTACCAAGAGCAAAAAAAAGAAAAGAGCAAAAAAAGTCCCATGCCTCTTTTGAGTTGATGGGACCATTCAAAAAAAAAAGAAAAAAGAAAGTCCCATGAGTTTCCAAAAACCAAACCATCCAACCTCATGAACCAAATTGAGTCAAAATCTTGAAATTGATATTTCACAAAACCAAATTCCGGTCCCCTAGCTCGCCACATACAGCTTGTTAGGTCACAAGACCAAAACCAAAATCAAAATCCAAAACCTACAAATCAAACCTGACCCCTCAACCTGCCACATACAGCTTGTTGGGTCACAAGGTCAAAATCAAAATCAAACCCCGACCCCCTAACCTGCCACATACAACTTGTTAGGTCACAAGGTCAAAAACCAAAATCCAAAACCCAAAACCCAAATACCCCATGTCATTTTCAAAACTTTGCCTTGAGATGGTACGTGATGCCTTTCATTACCATAAAATTCCCCTGGAAGCTCAAATAGCACTCTACCAAAGGAAAGATTGCTCAAAGACTTTTGGTCAAGACACAACCTCTCCTTCAAAAATCTCTTCGAGGCACATCGACTACAAAAGTCAAGCAACTCGTCGCTGTACCTCGAGGGGGCATTTGTTGACACCAAAAATGTCACTTTGCCTCTTCAATATCAAGAAAGCTGTATGAAGTCGCAACCTGCCATAAATAGGCAATGCAACTTCTCCAAAAAATCAAATCTTGTCAGAATCAAACAAAAACTGCAAGATCCTTCAAGACAGCCAAGGGAGGAGTACACAAGGAGTTTCAGGCCATTTCAGAATCATTTGGCCTAACTTTGCTTCTCCGACAGCTAAATTGGCGCTCCCGGCGGCGACATCATCGAAGACGTCAAAACTTCGATCAGAGCCTACGGATGACTCCAGCATGTCTCAAAAGGGCTCCATGCCAAATTTCAAGTCAAACCGACAACGTTTGACCCTCCATCAATGCTCGAGCAGCAAAATCAAGCCTCCCGGCGGCGGGAACCACCGAAGCCTTCGCTCATCAAACCAAGTGCATGAGTGGCTTCAACATGCTTCCAAAAGGCTGCACGTCGAATTTCAGGTCATTCCGACAACGTTTGACCAGGTTTCGACGCTCCAAAAGAAAATCAAGCCTACCGGCGGCGGAGCTCCCCGGGACCATGGTTTCCAAGACAGAGCCTCTGGATCATCTCAAAATGACTCCAATAGGTTCCCTGTCAAATTTCAGGTCAATCGGACATCGTTTGACCACACATCAACGCTCGGCATCTCCCTCGCGGCAAAATCAAGTCTACTGGCGACGGGACCCCAAACGGCTTCAAAACTCAAACAAAAGCCTATGGTTGGTCTTATTTATTGCTCAGGAAGCTTCACCTCAAATTTCAGGTCATTCCGACATCTTTTGACCAAGTTTCAGCTTCTGGCGGAAAATCAGCAGCTCTACGCGACAAAGTCTTCGGCTTTCCCGGAAAATTGGAAACTTTGCACTCTAAAAATGCAAGGATTCTCATCAGGTTTTCTACAGGGAAATCAAGCCAATAAATGAGAAGAAATGTCAGGAAAAATACAGAAGAAAACGGCGACGAAAAAGACCGCAAAACGGACCAAAAAGGGGAGAAGGCGACCATGGAAGTCCGGGTCACCGGATTTTTCGCCGGTGACCCGTTTTTCCGTCCCTTTTCGCGTTTCGCGCACTTTGGCCCCTGTGGTTTCCTGAAAATGTGATTTTTAGTGCTTGAAATTGACTCATATCCAACGACATCTCAGATCCGCCGTCAAAAGCATAAAATCATCATTGATCGCTCCAAGATCGCCGACCGGTTGACCTAAAAAGTGCTATTTCTGTCCGACCGATCGAGAAATTGACAAGACAGATGTCACCGGCCGGCTGCTAGCTATCAATGTCTGAAATTACACGGTCATCCGATGTCGATCAGCATGTAGATCCATCGGTGATCTTCTCCAAAAGAATCCCAAAAGACGCGGCGCGGCCCGCGACTCTTCAACTGCTCGGCGACCATTTATTGCAGTTAATTGACTAGCTTTATTGCAGCCATTAATTCATTTCTTTGGACGGCCCAATCAGAAGCAAGCATCCAGGAGTTACAAATCAATTAAGTCATGGCATTCAAGCCATGAAACTCCTCCCGTTATGGTAATTAAGGTGATTAAAAGCCCTTAATCTCCATCGGCCAATCAGATTCAAGGAAAAAGGAGTTACAAAATCAAGAAATAAATCTTGTAACTCCTCCCATTAAAGCCATTAAAGCCCATAAACTCTCCTAATGGCTACCAAGAGCCTATAAATAGGAGAGCTTTCCAAGAAGAAAGGGATCGGAAAAGGACGAACGGAAAACCGAAGATCGAAAATCAAAAGGTGCAGAGAATCCCGAATTCCAGACAGACAGAGTCTAGAGAAAGAGAGAAAATTCTGCAGAAATTCTACATCAAGCACCACTACAAGGTGACAAAAAGTCCCTTGGGGGGTACTCCCCCCCAAGGTCCTTGCCTTCTCCCGCTGCCTCCAATGGCTTAGACGTGGCTTTTCAGCCCGTCTACTTAGCTTTTTATTGGACATAGGACCTTCTCTTGGTCTTTGTCCTCTAAAAACCTGAGGTTATAGCCAAGCCAAGCGAATCAAGAGCATCCTCTGTTCTCATCTGCATGGATGATGGCGAAGCCCATACATGGCTTGCGACCGTCAATCTGAACGAGTCCCCCACAATCTCCTGAAAAGTTAGATTCTCCTTTTCTTGCTTTTCATTGTAGTTTGTATTTTTCTAAAAGAGACAAAAATTACAACTCTTGTCTTTCATTATTGATGAGAATTGTAAATCGGCTATAAACGCCAAAATCGGCTATAAATGCCAAACAAAATCGCCTTTCACGACAAACAAAGAAAATGTCTCTTTTCTTAAATATTTGTGCAATGGAAAACTTGAAAAAAGTTGATTTCCTTTTTACTTGCGAAGGTTGATCTCCGGATTACCACTTGCAATTCCAAGTAAAATAGAAAATCTGGCACACCCACACAAAGAAATGTTGATGCACGCTTCAGCCCCCCGGGCGCGAAAGGGCCGGACCCGACGGACTCCCACGTCCGCCGACCCCGGTAGCACCCTCGGCAGGAGCGCGTTCCATCATGGTTCATTCATGCTTTTTATTGAGATTCCAAATGCACTAATTAGTGTACTTTCTAGCATATTACTCTCTTGAAAATGTTAAATATTTCAAATGCAAGTAAATATTCAATTAATATGGTATATGTTGTTTAATGAGCATTTGTTCTCTTCTTAAAATCTAAGATTTCTTACCTTAGTTTATTGATTTCTCATTGAAATGTTCAAGAGATGATTTATGTCTATTGTTTCTCTAAGTTGATGTTTCAACCATATGGATTTTATTTAGCAATGAGTTGTCTTTGGATTGGTTATATGTATTTCAGAATTTTAGTGATTTTGGTGAATGTTAATGTTTTGTTCATTGTTAAAAATTCATGGAAATAATGAAATGATTTAGTGTATGATGTTTTAATGGAGTTTGTTAGGGCTAGTAGAAAGCCCAAATTGTATAAGAATGTAAATAGAAGGGATTGGGGGAGAAGAGAATCAAAAATGCACAAAAAGTGCAAATTTCTGCACTTGAAACGGGCCCAGGCAGCAGCCTGGCCCGCACGAGCGGGCCTGGGCTGTTTTCTGGGCCACTTTGAAATGCCCAAAACTTTTTATTCCCATGTCGGAATTGGACGTTCTATATACCGTTGGAAAGCTCTTGAAGTGAGGAATCCAATGGTATACTTATCTTAGTGATCAAGGATTGGTAATGAAAGTGAATATTTGGATCAATGAAATGAAATGCTTGAAGTGTATCAATTGAATGGAAAAATGAAAGTAAGTTTTGACATGGGATTTTACCCGGGAATCCTTATAAGTCTTAAAGCATACTTTATAATCTGAAGTGTTGTGGATTTTCATTGGTGCCAAACTCATTATTATAAATCAACCTTTAGATATTAAGTATGTATTGAGACTCCCCTTGGTAAACCATTGAATCACATACATTATTCCATTCCATGTTACAAAAGTTATATGCTCTTTTTGTAAATCGATTTGAAATGTACTTGAGTGGTTCGCCACGATTGAAAATGACATCTTGAATGTATAAGTCCTAATCGATTTTACATTATGGATTTCTTATGGTTGAATGTGAATGGGATGAAGAGGTTGGGTTCATTTTGTGAAAGGATTTCTTGGGGTTTTGAATGAGGTTTTAAGACCTCTAAAGTTGTGTGAGAAGGGTGCTCAAATGTATAGAAAGAGTGGATGGGAGAAGGGAAGGAAAGATTTCTTTTAAAGAACGTGTGGAACTATATTGAAGAAGAAATCCCTTTATCATGTTGTTGTTTAGGTCTTATAGACTTGTCAATGTATACAAGGTCCCGGCATGTTATCAATTCTTAAAGAGTACCAAATGCATATCAAATTCGACATACGGAACCCTATTTATTGATTCAAATCTTGGACTTTCAACACTTGGCCCGGAGAATGTATAGAAATCCATTATGTCTTATTTAAACTCGAATTTCGCTTGTACACTTTCAATCTCGTGTTATATGGCTAGACTTGCCCCGAAGGTATTGAAATTCATGTTTTAGTATTGTTGCTAGCCCGTACATACCTGACCTATACAGATGTGCTTTTGTGTTTATGAGCATCCCGTCCCGTCATATGTATTTATTTGACCTGATTTCTTGTATATGACTCATAAGCCAAAACCTTGAGGCAACATGGGGCCAGAGCTTTGTAGTACGAGCCCATGAGCCAAAAAGAGAACATGCATACATGTACTTGTTTTGTTTACTTGCATATAACCTATGAGTCGGCACCACTAAGCTTGGATGACCTTGTCGGTCTAATCTACCGACTTGGAGATCCCATTCTTGTTCAGCCAACTGCAGTTTGGATCTTGATGCCCGGTTTATTTAACCGTGGTCATGTCCTGATACCATAGATTGCTACTGTGGTTCCTGATGCCCGGCTCGCTACCGTGGTCATGTCTTGTATATAGTATATATGTATATGTATTTTGTTGTTCCTCCTCACTTCGGTGACTAAGGTCAACGCCTTCATATGCTTGCTCTATCACTTCGGTGATAAAGGATTTAGCTTTGTGTGGTTGCCATCTTGATAGTTCCTGATCCTTGATACCCGTACTGCTTTATATTGATCATGCTTTTTCTTAGTAAATGTTCATTATGTATACATGTTTTAAATGAGTTCCCGATTTGTGAAATGTTCATGTTTTATACATGCTTTAAAGGAACATATGTTTTGTCAAATGTTTATGTTTCATACTCGTTTTATATGAGTACAATATTTTGTCAGATATTCATGATTTCCTATACATTTGTAATTATGTACAATTTTGATCAGACAGCATGATTTATTGCATGTTTTATCGTTCAGTATATTGTTATATCTTTTCACCCACCTGCCATACCGTCGTGTCTGACCCACTACTTTGGTACTCAGGTCCAGAATTCTTCACCCGAGACGAGTGCACGTGTTGGCTGTGGAGCCATGAACTTTCAGGTTGTTCGTCGGCTATGTCATGTAGACATTGAGCTTGACATCGGTATTACGTCACATATGGGTAGTGATCATTAGCTTGTTTTCTTGTATGGCTTCTATTAGCCTTTTTCTTGGGATTTGTAATTAATACACATTGTTATTTGTAACTTGAACATATATGGGAATGTAATACCCTGTTACTGTCACCTCTGTACTTTTAATGTGATGGTTTATTCCAGTCTGAGATGGATCATTGATAAGATGACTATATGCTTGGGTTGAGTGTGGTGTGAAATCCAATGGCCACGGACTCCGAGTCGCAACACCACGAAAGTTTCCGCTAAATATTCAGAGGATGTTTTATTTGTAATCCTCACACACGCGGATCTTGGGAGAAACATAATTATTACTTCACGGACCCCGGGTTTGGGGTTGTGACAGCGGCCCTTCTGGTTTTGCAGAGAAGCCACCTGTTCATATGGACATGTTGATGCCAGCCAGTGGCTACCAAGGTTCTGATCATCCATCGGTTGATTTGAGACCGGTGGGCCTTGGTGTTTTTCGGGGTGACGGCAGCAATTGGGTGAAGCCTTTTCGACTTCGTGGCCGTTTCAGTGCTGACTCGAGCTGGGAGTCGTGGACTGATCACACCTTGAGGATTGGCGAGGCCGTTCTTCGGGAGGCCGAGATTTTTTATGCGATTCGCGCTTTTCGGCAAACCGTTGTTTTCTCCGATGAGGCTTTCATGGCCATACTGGAGTCATTCCTTCCACAAACCAACACCTTCATTGTGACGAATGGTGAGATTGGTTTTTCTTTGAAGGAACTGAGCGCCATCACCGGATTGCCTATCCTCGGCAAACTCTATGAGGAGTTCATGCCTATTGACAGCGTCCTTGAGGAGCAGTCTGAGGAGTTTAGGCTTGTGTACTTTCAGCTCGTCTCCTTCTATGATTTTTTTAAGGAGAAGGAGGGCTCGAAAGTTAGGTGCAGCAGTTGGAGAAGTTACAGCTCTAACTTTTTTGACAGGGGGGATTCTTCTGATGGCATAGCCCAAGATGCTAGGGCTAAAACATCAAGTTTGAAGAAGATAGCTGCTATGCGAGAAGATTTAAAGAAGTTCTTCGCAAGAACAAATGCCATTTGTCCCGACATTGCGTTGCGGAGAGAACTCGCTGTTTACCTCACTTACTGGCTGGGTGAGGCTGTTTTTGCTGGAGGAGATGGAATGCAAATTAGGCCGCACTGTATTTTTTCGGCTTGTCAGATGGCGTTTGGAGAGCGGCTGGCTTTGGTACCTGCTCTTTACTCCTATTTATGTACTGAACTTCAGGCTGCTGCTTTCCTGGTTCGGCTTGGGCTTCCCATGAGCAGGGTATTTTCTCCCCACGTCTTCTATTTGTGGTATGTATACCACTGTCCTAGCTTCCATCATTTGGGAGTTGCACAGGACGAAGATCCTTTTATGATTCGTTTGGCTAGAGGGACAGCCGTTCCTGAATCACTTTTATCTGCCCGTTTGAGGATCCGATGATTTAGGTACGTTGAGATTGGGCAATCTTCAGTGAAGCTTTCTCCGGGTTTGCGGAAGAAGGCTTTTGACTTTGGTGTCTCCCGTGATTCGACCAGGGCAGGGTCGGGAAGACACTATGTTTTGACAGATGCAGAGAAGAGATGGCTCTTCAATATACGGGTTGGTACGATGGTGTACCGCAGACATCTTTTCGTCGATATCCAGCCGTATGTCCCTTCGCGTTTTGCATTGCAGGTTGGCTTCTCTCAAGGCGTTGTTGGAGCGCCTTCGAGCATGGTGAAGCGTTTTGGTGGTTTGCAGGATCAGAGAAATGCATGGGCCTTTTTACAGTGCAGAGGACACTACCGCCATGATTTCCTATCCTGAGCTGCCCACTTTCCGGGCTGCTGGCTTCACGAAGTGGTTCATAGAGAGCTTCTCAGTGTACCGGGGGCTTTCCTCGATGTCAAGCAATCTCCTGGGAAAGGTTTTTGCAAATCGGATGGTGTCCGTCGGGAGGAGGTTTTGGCCTTCCTTTCTGGAAAGAAGTACAAGATAGGCTTTCTCAATGAGCAGGACGTCATCAGATCAGGAGCTGCACAAGGGATTCCTGGTGAGGTCTTGAGACAGCTGGAGGAGGAGGAGGCCGAGATAGATGCTATGATACAGGCAGAGCATACGAAGGCTTCCATGGAGTCTACCGAGAAAAGTAGACCATCCAGTGAGGACTCTAGCGAGAGGCCTGATGTTGATAGTGGGGCAGGATCGTCAAGCAGATTGACCCACCGTAGCAAGAGGAAGAGAGGACAACGCCGAAATATCAAACGGCATGATAGTCCTTCTGATATGGAAGTTCCTCTTACCATTGTTGAGGAGGTGTCTGAGGATGCTGACGAGCCTCCGGGGAAGAGGAGCAGAGAAGAGGAGACAGCTGGTATGATCCTCTTTCTTTCTTTTGTTTCTTCTTTTCTCTTGTAAGAGATTTTTTGTTTTGATCCGCTGCTTTCTTTCTTTTGGCAGAGGATGATGACCAGGTGATGCCCGAGCTTCTGCCGATGAGGCAATGACGGATCCAGTCGTGGCGTCTGAGGAAGAGCCCAGGGACTTTGGAGTGGTTCCAGAACCTTCACCTGGTATGATTGCTTTGGTTTTTTTTTTTCTTGTTTGTGCTGTCATTTGCTAACATGTAGCTTTTGTTTTCTTGTCAGCTGACTTGCCAAAGGATTCTGACGATTTCGAGCCATCCATGGACGCAACTTTTGACGATGCTTCGGATGAGCTCAAAGTGGCAGAGAGTACTCCGCCGGTTGTCGAAGCAGGTATATTTGCAATAATAATCTTGATATATTTTTAAAAAGATTATATTCATACCTTTTGTCTTTTCTTTGACAGATTGTGAAGCAGCAGGAGAGGTTCCTCCGTCTTTTTGAGAGTCAGAACAGGGGATACCTACGGCTGATGCAGAAGTAGGGGCTTCTGCTTCCTTCAATGAGTCAGCTTCTTCAGTTGGAAAGAGTTTATTGATTACTCTTCCAATGGAACATGACATGGGCAGTCGGGCACCAGAGCATGGCGAATACTCATCTGCACCGCACCTTTAATATGCAAGGAACGTGTTGAAGACTGTCTTAAGCTCATGGGTTGAGACTCTCTCTTCAGGTCATTTGGAAGCTGGTTTTGGCATGATCAAGCATGTGCAGGACATCCTCGCTGATAGCAAAGAAGTCGGTCTAGACATCGCAAGCGCCAAGGATTTTGTTGAGGAAATCATCGTCTTGGGGAACAAATGGACTGAGACCAAGAGTTTCCCAGATGGTGACTTCTTTGATGAGATGTTCATAAAACCTTCCAGCAGAGTCAAAGCTGAGCTGACTGAGGTCACGAAGGCTCGGAGGCAGATCGTTCGGGAGAAGAACGTTACCGACTTATCCATCTTGGGGCTGAAGCAAGACTTAGACCGCCTTGATAAGGAGGTTGTCGAGGCTAGGCAGCGTCTTGAACTTTTGGAGGAAGAAGCTGCTGCCAAATGGACTGCAATTGTGGAGGCTCATTACAAGGAGGGGACTCTCATTCGCCAGGTTGAGGAAGCTGAAGGTAATGTCCGGAGGAAGACTCAGGAGCATGAGCAGTGGCAGGTCCTCTGGGAAGAACTTCCTCGTGCTGCAAATGGGTCACGTCCTTTGGCCGCGTTTTATGGGGACATTTTGAAGAAGCGTGGCCTAAAAACTTTGAAAGTTAAGGCCAAGGGTCTGCTTGAGGAGTTGAACCTTTGGTTGAAGACTATGTCGGATTGAGCTCCTGAGTTGTAACAAACTCTTTTCTTCTTCTCTTTTTTTTGGTACCTCCATGTATAAATAATTTTGGTACTATATTTCTGTATCCCCTTCTTTTCACTTAAATCATTTTTTGATGAAAACAAATTTGAGCAAAAGTTGATGGGAATGTTTGTTTAAGAATTTGATCAAAAGGTTGTCATTTTGTGAAAAACTTTTGTCAAAGAGTTGTTTTGGGAATGAAAGCCAATTTTGTGGCAAAAAGCATGGTTTTTTATGGCCTGAAAACCAAATTTTGGATGGCATGAAAGCCTAATTTTGTTTGTGGCATGGGAGCCAAATTTATGTGGTGGCATGAGAGCAAAAAATTCTTGAGATGGCATGAAAGCCGGATTTTGGAAGCCAAATTTGTTTGTGGCATGAGAGCCAAAATTTTGTTTGTGGCATGAGAGCCAAGGTTTTTGGATGGCGTGAAAGCCGATTTTTCGAATGGCATAGGAGCCGAATTTTAAGATGGCATGAAAGCCGAAGTTTTTTTTTTTTCTTTTTTTATTTTGGCATAGGAGCCAGATTTTTGAAAACCAAGTTTTGTTTATTTGGCATTAAAATCGATTTTGGCGTTTATAGCCGAATTTTTCTTTGTTTTGGCATTTATAGCCGAATTTGGCGTTTATTGCCGCTTTTTGGCATTTATAGTCGGATTTTGGCGTTTATAGCCGAATTTTGGCGTTTATAGCCGGATTTTTTTTTGTTTTGGCATTTATAGCCGGATTTTGGCGTTTATAGCCGCTTTTTGGTATTTATAGCCGGATTTTGGCATTTATAGCCGGATTTTGGCGTTTATAGCCGAATTTGGCGTTTATAGCCGGATTTGGCGTTTATAGCCGATTTTTGGCGTTTATAGCCGAATTTTGCTTTCTTTGTTGTTTGTTTTGTTTTGGCATGGAAGCCAGGTTTTTGAAAACCAAGTTTTTGTTTTGTTAGCATGAAAGCCGATTTTGGTGTTTATAGCAGATTTTTTTTGTTTGTTTTGGCATTTATAGCCGGATTTTGGCATTTATAGCCGAGTTTTGGCGTTTATAGCCGAATTTTGGTTTTCAAAATGCAAGTATTGACTAAATGTCGCCTCCCCGCTAAATGGTCTTGCAAGTATCAATGGAATGTCGCTTCCTTGCTCATTCGGTTTTACGAGTATTGATGGAATGTCACTTCCTCGCGGGCTGGGTTTTGCGAGTATCGATGGAATGTCGCTTCCTCGCAAATTAGGGTACAAGTATCGACTAAGCGTCGCTTCCCTGCTTTTCCCAAAACTTTTGGTTTTCATGGGTACTGACTTGGTGTCGTTTCCCTGCGATTTTTGAAATTTGGGTTGTGGATATCAACTGGTATGTTGCTTCTCCATGATTTTTGAAATTTGGGTTGTGGATATCAACTGGTATGTTGCTTCTCCACGATTTTTGAAATTTGGGTTGTGGATATCAACTGGTATGTTGCTTCTCCACGATCTGAGGTTTTGCAAGTATCGAATGGGGTTCGCTTCCTTACGGTTTTTTGGGTTTTTGGAAGTATCGAATGGGGTTCGCATCCTTCCGGTTTTTTTGTTTTTAAGAGTATCGACTAAGTGTCGCTTCCCCGCGGTTTCTAAAAAAACCATTTTTTTGTTTAAAGACACGAGGGTCATAAATTTTGACTTAAAACCATTTTGGTTGTAAAAGCTGGGGCGAACTATGGTGAAAGTTCCTGAGTCCTGGTTTTTTTTTCAAACCATGAATTTTTGGGTTCAAGGATTGGAAATTTTGGTCAAGTCTGGGAAAAGGCTCCTAAACTTGGATTTTTGGATTTTGATTTTTTTTTCTGAACAATGAAACGATGAAAGTAAGCATTGTTTTAAGAGATTTTTTTTTTTGGAAACTTCAACATAAAGATGAAAATTTCAAAAGGGGTGGGTTTGACAAGCAAGTACCTTGGAAATAGGCTTTGGCCGTGTAGATATCGCTCTGACCCGTTTGAGGAAGTCTTCAAGGGTAGTACCGCTTCAAGAACTTGCCGTTGATGGGCAGCATACATCTGTCTCCTTCCATTTTTAGAAGAGCTTATGCGCCATTGGAGAAGACTTTGTCGATGACGAAGGGTCCCTCCCATTTTGGTTCAAATTTGCCTTTGGATTTGTGGGCAAAGACTATGGGTCTTTTTACTGCAAGAACCAAGTCACCCTTTTTGTAGGCGCGTTGCCTAACCTTCTTGTCGAAAGATTCTGCCATGCGTGCTTGGTATAACTTAATGCTTTGTAGAGCTTCGAGCCGTCTTTCATCGAGATTATCCAGCTCTTGGAGTCTCAATTTGATATTGCTTTCTTGCGTCATGTCATTTTGCAAAGATACCCTTAAGGAAGGAATTTGTACTTCCAAAGGGACAACAGCTTCACATCCATAGACCAAAGAGAATGGTGTGCTATGGGTTGGTCCTCGAACGGTGGTTCGATAGGCCCACAAGGCTTCTGGTAGTTTGTCGCCCCAGTCTCTTTTGTGACTAGAGACCATTTTCTTGAGAATTTTGCAGAGTGTCTTGTTGAAGGCTTCTGCTAGTCCGTTCGCTGCTAGATTATATGGAGTCGAAGGACAACTTTGGATTTTGTACTTGTCGCAGAACCTGTAGAATCTGTGATCTCGGAATTTTGGTCCGTTATCATGGACGAATCTTTTAGGTATGCCGAAGCGACAAATAATGTTGGTGCACAAGAAATGAAGGACTGATGAGGTCTTCATTTCGCTGAGCGTAAATGCTTCTGACCACTTGGAGAAATAATCCGTAGCGGCGAAGATGAAGCGATGACCCTTGCTTGATGGGGGAAAGATAGGACCTATGATGTCCATACCCCAGGCTTCGAAAGGCCACGAGATTGCTGTTGGATGTAGCCATTCTGGAGGCATGTGGATATAATCTCCGTGAATCTGGCATTTTTGGCAATGCTTGGCAAATTGTATTACATCAGCTACCATGGTATGCCAATAATAACCTAGCATTTTTATCTGGTTGTAGAGCTTAGGACCAGCTTGATGGGCTCCGCAAAGACCAGCATGTACTTCTTTGAGAGTTTCCTCAGCCTCTTGTTGTGACAAGCAGCGTAGGAGTACTCCGTTGAAGGATTTTCTGTAAAGTGCTTTTGCAGGTATATCCAAATGAAAGTTCAGGGCTCGTCTTTGGATGCTTACCCGATCTTTTGGATCTTCAGGGATGATTCTGAACATGATGTAATCAATGAACGGATCTCTCCAGTCCCCAATCGGAGGTTTGAGGATGGATATCCGACTTCCAACCACTCGGTGGCATTCAACAACTGCTTGGTGTGTGTTGAGAGGAGGGAGAATCCTTCTTTGACACACTGTGACTTGCATGTTTTCCCCTTCTTAGATTGCCATGGATGCGGCGAGTCCAGCCAGGGCATCTGCACGGATGTTTTCACCTCTGAGGATGTGGGTGATGTGACAGATGTTGAATTTTTGTCGAAGCGACTGTGCCTTGTTGTAGTGAGGTAGCAGATCAGGCTTCCTGACTTCAAATTTCTGATTCATCTGGTTGACGATCAGTTGAGAGTCTCCAAAAGCTTCCAGCATGGTGATGCCGGATTCGAGGGCGAGTTCCAATCCTACAATCAGGGCTTGGTACTCAGCTGCATTGTTTGAACATGGTTCTAGTAGCGAGAAGGCTTGTGGAATCATGTATTTGTCGGGGTTGACAAAGAGGATGCCGATTCCCGATATTTGCTTTCCTTTTTCATTTGTCCTGGTTGCACTGGCAAAGTACATGTCCCAGGAAGCGTTTGATAAGGAAGTTTCCACGTTGTAGACAAATTCGTCTGGGAGATCATCCCTGAGTGGAGAATTTGAGGCAATGGATGCTCTGCAAGGAAGTCTGCTAGAGCTTGTCCTTTGATTGCTTTTTGTGGTACATACCTAATATCAAACTGTGATAAAAGGATGGACCATTTTTCCAGTCGGGCATTGAGAGAACCTGCTTTTGTGACAAGGACCTTTAAGAGGTTGATCCTCGAAATCAGGTAGACTGTGATCGACAGCAGATAGTGACGTAGCTTTTGTACGGCAAACATCACTACAAGGCATTCTTTTTCGACAGGGGAGTAGCGATGCTCTGCACCTACCAACATGCGGCTAAGGTAATATAAAGCAGCTTCTTTTCCGTCGTCGTTTTCTTGTGCGAGCAGAGCACCCAAAGAGTGGTCGAGAGCTCTTGTGTACACGATAAATGATTTTCCAGTTGTGGGGGCAGCCAGCACTGGAGGTTTGGTGAGGTATGCTTTTATGTCTTGAAATGCATTTTGACATTCAGCATCCCAGACAAAGTCGACGCCTTTCTTCATCAGGCGAGAGAATGGACGGCATTTCCCTGATAGATTGGAGATGAACCGTCGCATGTAGGCCAACCTTCCTTGAAGCCCTTTTAATTCTCTTAGGGTTCTGAGAGATGGCATTTCCAGGATAGCCTTGACTTTGGTAGGGTCAAGTTCTATTCCAGCTTTCCGTACTATGAATCCGAGAAACTTACCCGATGAGACACTGAAGAAGGACTTTAGCGGATTCATCCGCAATTTGTGTTTGCGAAGTCGGAGGAAGACTTCTCGAAGATCGTCGAGATGGTCTTATTTTCTTCTGCTTTTGATGGCGAGGTTGTCAACATAGCATTCGACCGTCTTGTGCTGCATATCTTGGAATATTTTCATCATAGTCCTTTGATATGTTGCACCTGCATTTTTCAGACCAAATGGCATGACAGTGTAGCAATACACGCCAAATGGTGTGCGAATGACGTATGCCTTTCCTCTTCAGGATGCATCTTTATTTGATTGTAACCAGAGAATCCATCCATGAATGTCATTCGCTCGAACCCATAGGTGTTGTCAATCATCACCTCTGGTATGGGGAGCGGGAATTCATCTTTAGGGCATGCATTATTCAGGTCTCTGTAGTCGATACAGACCCTTATCTGTCCATTTTTCTTTGTCACGGGGACGATGTTGGCTAACCATTCAGGATGCTGTTCTTCGCGGATGAAGCCAACGTTTTTGAGTTTCTGAACTTCTTGTTCAATTTTGTCCATCACGTCGGGACGAAATCTTCTTTGGCCTTGTTTGACAGGCTTGATTTCTTTTTGCAAGTTGAGCTTGTGGACTGCTACTTTGGGATCCAAGCCAGGCATTTCGGCATAAGACCATGCAAAGCAATCAACGAACTCACGAGGAAAAGAGATATACTCGGGTAACTCACCATCCTTTATATTCTTGTTTATGAATACAGGACGTGGGTTATCAGGTGTTCCGAAGTTTATCTTTTGAACAGGGTCTTTTGTCGGAAGGTTTGAAGGTGGTTCCTCCACAGTATTTTCGGAGGCTTCCAACTCAACAAGACCTTCTGGAGTGCCAGAGAAATTTTCAAATTGAGGCTATGTTTCTGTCCATAGATCTTCTTGATCAGTGTCATTCTCAAGGCTCGCAATGAGATGGTCCCAATCATTTGCTGGAATTGGGTTGAAGTAGGGTACTTCTTTTGGAGACGATGATTCTTCTGGGTCAGAGAACCGCTCGTCTGTGTCGTTGGACAATTCCTCTTTATCATCAAAGAAATTATAACAATTGGAGGAGCTTTCTGGATTTTTGACGAGTGACTCCTCAAAGAGATATCCAGGGATATCAATTTCTTCATGAGATGTTAAGGCTTGGTCGGCAACGCGACTTTGCAGCCATGGTGTCAAGTGTCTCATAGGAGCGGTAGAATCATACCCCAACCCATATGAAGACTTGCCTTTGTGAAGGTGGATTTTCCAATCTTCTGGTTGACTTTTGGTCAGGGTGGGTTCCAATGGTGTGAGAATACCACGGCCACCTCCCAAACTAGTCGGATTTTGAGCGTCATAGCCCATTTTCTTCATGATAGCTTGTGCCATCGGACTATACAGGGATAGCTGAAGCATACCTTCGTTTTGGAAAGGTTCAAGCAGAGAGTTCAGTGGAGATGCTCCTGATCTGTAGAAGTAAATCATTTTCTTCTGGCGAAGTTGCCGGAATAACACAGGAAGCAGACATAGGATCTTCTATGTCAACAGGTGTCTCCAATGGAGTGAGAGCGGGCTGATCTTGCTGAGTATCAGCTTGGCTTGATGCTGTGTCATCTTCTGGCTCTGACTCCGAGTCTGTGTCATACATAATAGACACAAAGGAGACAGTGAACTTGCCCCCAACTTTTTGTTTTGTCTTCTTTACTTTGGTAGTGATTACCAAAGGCTTTGGAGATTTGAAGGAGACGACGAAGGGAACTTGACCGCTTACTTCGAGTTTGGTGGAGGGTTTGTTTACCTTCGTTGATTGCTGAGGAGCCTTGCCTTTATTTTTCTGGAGACTGTCGGCAAAGCGAATTGTTTTTTCCTCTTGTTCTTTTTTTCTATCTTTGTACATTTGAGCATCTGCAAAATGGACATCTCTGCCTTTGAAGGGCTTTTTGTCTGCAAACACCCGATGTATCAAGCCATTGTTGCCAACGAACTTGATGTACTGATGTAGAGTTGAAGGGACGACACCGTTGTCATGTATCCAGGGGCGTCCAAGGAGTATATTGTAGCATGAAGGGGTCCTTATTGCATACACAGTGACTTCAGAAATAAGATCACCGATTTGCAATTTGAACCTGATTTTGCCGATAGGCCTTTGAGCGCTGCCGTCATATCCGAAGATGGATACGGACATGTGACTCAGCTTGCTAGGTGGGATGCCTAGCTCTTCGAGTGCCGAAGTAGAAATGAGGTTGAGTGCAGAACCTGGATCGATCTGAACTCTGTGTACTGGCATTTTTTTGACGCACCCCGTAAAGTACAAGGGTCGGTTGTGCTTTGTCTCGCCTAGCAGGAGGTCATCCTTGTCGAACGCAATTGTTGCACTTGTTGCTTTTTGTACCGAGAGGCATTCATTGCCTGATCCCTCAGTTTTCTTCTTTTCTCCCTTTGGGGGAGTATTTGATTTTTTGACCCTGTAGTCCATTTCAATTTGCAGGACTTGTGGGGCGTGTTTGTCGACATCCGCATTCCGCCTTTGTAATGCTAAAATGAGACTATCACGAGTTTGTGGAGACATTCGTAATAAGTCAAGGATGTACAGACGTGCAGGTATGTGTTTGAAGTGCTCAATCAAGTCGTACTTGAAAGCCTCCTTCGGGCCTGCATTTTCATTATTATTGCCACTTGGGGCGCTTACAACTTGATTTCCAGAAGGATTTACATAAGAAGAAGAAGGTTGGTTGTAATTTTTGTGGTAATCCTGGCCAGAACGGGTACCTCTACCAACTTCAAGAGCCTCTAGAGACTGGTCTTCTTTTGGAAGATCACTTTCAGGATCAAGGGGTTGATCCTTAGCTGAAGACGTCTCTGTAACAACATTGGTGTCTTCAGTAATTGTGTTGCACAGAGCAATTTCCGGGAACAAGTCCTGAATAGCATCCGACAACCTTTCTGTATTAGTCCAGACATCGTCTATGAGATCGGGCATCTGGGACCAATCAACTGGGTTTTCATTGGAGAAGATTTCATTGGCAAGAGTTTCTTCAAGATGATCAATCGGGAGAGGCTTGAGTTCCGATGTCACAGCCTCAGAAGACGAGGGCTGAGAGGATGATATCTCAGTGGAAGTCACTTGAGAAGATGTAGCTCTAGATGATACATTATCGGTTGGGGTGTACGTGTCTTCGGAAGCTTCAGAGGCACTATCGTCCTGAGCTATCGCATTACAGGTCATCCGGACAGGAGATGCCCCCAGTGCAGACTATTGGGAATCGGACTCATCCTCAGATGTAAGAGGATCATCGATCCAACTGTTTTCTCCATTTTCAGGAGTAAGTTCCCGTTGATTTTCAGGGAATTCTGGTTCTAGATTATGACGAAGATCATTGAAGCGATCCTGCTCCTGCTCTATAGCAAGATGTTGCAAGATTCTTGCATATTCCTCAAGATCAGGCATAGGAGCGAAATCTTCTTCGTCATCTGCTCCTTGTGGTTCACCAATGTTGGGTTCCACTGGAGCATTGTTTGGTGTTGGATCGACAACATTTTCTTGAACAGGGTCCTGGTCTTCTTCGTCATCGGACCAGGATCCTTGTGGCTGTAATGGGTTATACCAGATTACTGGCATAAAATGAGACTTGGGAATCCATTTCTCGTCGGAGAGGTATTCTCCTGCTTCATGGGATTCTTCCCACTCATCGATATCACTGGCAGTATCACTGGACTCGTATCCATTCATGGAGAATCCAACTACCGAGTTGCAAGAGTATGATGCCCCCTGCACATTTTCATTTTTGTATAGAAGTGGCATGAAATCATCAAGGGTGAATTTTCTTACCGCCTTTGAAGTTTTGGGAAGAGATTCTTCCGTTGCCCTTAGTGAAGCAGTGGAAGAGGTTTCTGCCTTTTGAAGGATTTCTTGTTGTGGTTGAGACTTTTGCTGCTGTTTGAGCGTGCAGAGTCGTCTCTTGGCTTGCCTTCGCTGCTGAGCGGTTGGCTTTGTTTTGACGATCTCCAAATTTTCATCATCTAGGAGATCGGGATGCACCCATATGGGTTGTCCATCTGATGTTGGATAGGAAACCAACTCTTGGGATGCTTGAGTCATTTTAATCACCTTGAATGAAGTAGTGGTCTTCTTCTTCGATGATTTTGAAACTTGCCCACATGACACTATGTTGACAGAAGTGGAGCCGTAGTTTTTGTTGAAAGTTATGACTCCATTTTTCCACATCTCATTGATCTTCTCTCTCACAACGAAGCATTGATTGAGAGGATGTGAGATCATCTGATGGTATGGATAGTATCGGGGATCATTGGTTTTACCAACATCTCCCGGTCTTTTGGGCTCCGGCAAAGTGAGTTTGCCATTTGCTAGGAGAGCCTTAAAGATTTCTTCAACATCTTCATCGAACGGATATTTCTTTTATACACGTTCTTTGAAGGCATCAGAGAGTTCAGGTCTTTTACCTACAGTTTTGTTTTCAGGCTTCTTTGGCTGCTGAGGAGCTGATTTAGTCTGCACATTGAGAACCTCTTTTTTCTTTGCTTTTGAGGTTGTAACAGCAGTCGGCTCTTTCTTTGATGATTTCTGACCCTTGAGGTCTTTGATCACCATTTCAGCTTCCATGGAAGCTTCGAGGAGTTCTCCCAGGTTCTTTGATTTGTTGCCGATGATCATGGAGTGAATTTTTTCTCTCATATTGTTACGGCAGATGTCGACTAGCGACGCTTGTGGCAATACATCTGAGCATTTGTACGCCATTGCCTTCCATTTGTGAATGAAGTTGTATGTTGACTCATTCTCTCCCTGTTTTAGGCTACAGAGTTGAGCCATAGTAACAGGATGATCCTCACCTTCGAAGTGGGTCAGGAAGCGTGTCTCTAGCATAGCCCAGTTCTGGATGGAGTTCTCCGGCAGAGTGGAGTACCAATCAAAGGCTGTACCTTTTAGGGTACTTGCAAAGAGGCGAATCTTGAGGGCATCTTGATCCGCAATGGCTCCCGTCAGGATCTTGAAATGGATGACATGCTGTCTGGCTGAACCTTTCCCAGTATATGCCTGGAGAGTGGGTTGTTTGAATTTTGTAGGGAACGGAACCGAGTCGATCCATAAAGGGTAGGGTGGCTTGATCCCATGTTCCTTCAATGTATCCTCTTCTTTTGTTTTCGTGAGGATATCGTCCACGTCCTTTCTGGTAAGGGCGCGAGACTCATTGTTTTCTGCATTGTCCTCGTCATCTTCATGATTCGGAGGGGTTTCATTGTTAGGTGGTGGACGCTGTAGAGTGAGAATAAGGTTTTCCATCAGAGCCTCAATTCTCTGTTGTCCTTGCTCCAACTGCTGGAGGCATGTGGTTACGTCATCATGCGGTGGAGGCTGCTCAGAACTTGTAGCCAAGACGTTCATCCCTCGGGATTCGAACGAAGAAATCGTCCTGATGACTGAGCTGGGGCTCATTCTTCTGGATGAAGAATCTGATGAGTGGTTACTCCGGTGTCCTTGGCTTGGAGGAGTGGAGGATTCCTCTAGATGTGTTCGTGTCCGGGAGACGCTGCGAGTCACCGGATGTCTAACACTGATTTTGGTTGCTGACTTCTGGCGTTTTCTGGTTTTGCCAACCATATGAACATCAACGAATTGGTCGGGTGTTTCTTTTTCGACCCATTTATTTGAGACATGGAGATTAGAACACTTGGTTCTTTGCTTCTCAAGTCTCTTTTGTCGATACGCCGCACGGCGACGCATACAACGAGCAATTTGTGCTTCAGTTAGCTCTAGCTGGGCTCTGGCGATGAAGGATGTAGTCCCTCGTGCACAGCAGCTGAGTTTGTCTTCTTTGAAGCTTGGCAAGGACAGAATCTGGACGTGGTCCTTTCCCTGTCGCAGTGAAGATTTGAATTTTGCGAGCTCGGCCCCTGTTGAGATGAGGGTCGACTCACGGGAGTGCAGGCTTCAGCATATTTTTGCGGATGCCTAACGATGCAGGATTTGATTTTAGGCTTGTAGGAGCAAGCCGGCTCATGATGATTTTGTTTGTTTTTTGGGCGGAGGGTAGGTTTCTCCTCTTTCATGTAAGAGAGAGGGTAGAACCGATTCTCCTTGAGAGGGGCCAGGTATGCTGGCTTTGCAGATGTTCGGGACCTCCGTTTCTTTGGTGAAGATCTCGGGGACCAAGTTTTGGGGTAAACCTGGTTTCTTGTGGATTGAGGCTTCGTGGGAACGCCACGGGCTTCAAGCTTCTTGGTGTTCGCCCTTGGTGCCATGCTAGTGACACGTTGCGGGGCGATTTTCTGCTTCTTGGCAGGTACAGTGTCTTCTGCGAGGAGTGGGAATGGTCCCAGCGACCCGAAGACAATAGTCCGGGGAGTTGAAGTTGACCCGGTGTTTGGAGAGTTGTCGAGGGAGATGATGCTTCGGCAACTGGTAGGGCGCTTATGCTTGTTTTGCTTGTCTTGAAGCATAAGCTGGTACTTGTTCTCATCGAAAGTGATGGTTAATGAAGCTGCAATTGTTAGTTTTGGAAAACTTCTGAAACAAGACCAAATCCATTATTAATCACAAGAATATGGTGATCATAAATGGGGAACAACTATGGTTTTGTCTTTTCAAATCACTTGAGGGGACATGGCCCAACCCAAGGACGATGAAGAAGGCAAAAAGCCATAGAGGATACAATTGTTCTAAAATGCAAGTATGGTAGGCTCAGAGTGAGCGTTCCAATGACTGCTAGAAGCAATTGTAGACCTTAATTCAAATTACCGAGAAGCAAGGCTCACTCGAGGTAAAATGATATAAGGTTGGAGATACAAATGTGTCGGTCGCGAATACAGTAGACCCGAAAGGACGTACTAGCACCGCTAGGCACAAATGTTACAAATCGCATCCTTGGGAAGGACACGAGATGGGATTTTTTTTAAAGGTCAAATTTGGGTTCATAAAGGAGAGCAATTGGTATTCCAATCCGAACCACAACTCAACATTTCTGCGAGCGTTAAATCCGAAAGAGAAAAGGACCAAAGTTTCTCAAATGTGAATCCAGTATCAACGAAAGTTTTTTTTTTTTTGAAAGGTCAAGATTAAATTCATCAAAGAGAGCAAATGGCATTCCAATCCGAACCACAACTCAACATTTCTGCGAGCATTAAATCCAAAAGGGAAAGTACCAAGATTTCTCAATTCTGAACTCAAAAATGACGGGAGTTTTTTTTTTTTTTTGAAAGGTCAAGATTAAATTCATCAAAGAGAGAAAATGGCGTTCCAATCCGAACCACAACTCAACATTTCTGCGAGCGTTAAATCCGAAAGGGAAAGAACCAAGATTTCTCAATTCTGAACTCAAAAATGACGGGAAATTTCTCTTTCTTTTTTTTTTTCTTTTTTTCTTTGATTTTTTTTTGAAAAATGCACATAGGTTTTCAATCGATCTTATGAAACCTTAGTAGATAGATTAGATCCCAGGTAAGGGTAGGATTACTTAATGAACCCGTTTGGAGGACCCTTGCCTCGAACAGTCTAGCTGTCTCCACACTCTGGACAAGGCTTTTCTTGAATCCACTTTAGTCAAAGAGCACAATTGATGCAACCTTAGTATTTTTTTTTTTTTTGTTTTGAAAGATTTATAATGAACTCATCAAAGAGAACAAGTGGTGTTCCAATCCGAACCACAACTCAACATTTCTGCGAGCGTTAAATCCGAAAGGGAAAGAACCAAGATTTCTCAATTTTGAGCCCAAAAGAAAGAAAACTGATTTTTTTTTTGAAATTATAAATTTTTATTTTGAAATCCCAATTGGACTCATCAAAGAGAAAGGATGGCCCAATCCCCGATATGAACGATAGCTGCGAACATTTCTGTGAGCTATCAAGTTCAAAGAGGAGAGGATCAAAATTTCTCAAAGTTGAATCTTGAGAAAGAGAGATCATTTTTTTTTTTTTTTGAATTTGAAATGAAGGTGTTTTATTTTTTATTTTTGAAATCCCAATTGGACTCACCAAAGAGAAAAGATGGCCCAATCCCCGATATGAACGATAGCTGTGAACATTTCGTGAGCTATCAAGTTCGAAGAGGGGAAAGATCAAAATTTCTCAAAGTTGAGTTTTTAAGAAAAAGAGATCAGATTTGTTTTTTTTTTTTTTCTTTTTTTTTTTTGAAGTGAGAAAGAACAATTGAAATCCCATCTCATGTTTTTTTTTTTTTGATGCAAAATGCAACATAGGCCACCAACTAGAAAGGAGCCAAGGGATCAAAGCATCACGTTCTCAAGTCAACGATTTATCCCACAGGGTATGCCAACTTGATGGACCCGATAGAATCTTCCGTCCTCTCCTTCCGCACCCCGGGGGCTGACCTGGGTCTCGGCGGAGGAGGGAAGAACGCGGGTATCAACATTTTTTGTACGGGTATGCCAGATTTACTTTCTACTTGGAATTTGGAATAGTGATAATCCGGAGATTCACCTTCACAAGTGGAAAGGAAATCAATCCTTTTTTCTAACTTTTCAAATTGCATAAATATTAAGAAAAGAGACATGTTTGTTTTTTTAGAATGCCGTAGGAGGCGTTTTTGTTCGTTTGCCGTGAAAGGAGATTTTACAAAACTCATCAAATATGAAAGACAAGAGTTGTGATTTCTTTTTGTCTCTTTAAGAAATACAAACTACAATAGAAAAGTAAGAAAAGGGATCTAACTTCTCAGGAGATTGTGGGGACACGTTGAGATCGACGTTCGCAAGTCATGTATGGACTTCGCCATCGTCCTTCAAATGAGAACACGTGATGCTTTGATTCTTTGGCCTGGCTCCTAACCTCGGTTTTTTAAAAGACAAGGACCAAGAGGAGGTCCTATATCCAATGAAAAACCAAGTAAACGGACTGAAAAACCACGTTTAGGCCATGTTGGAGAAGGAGGATACCTTGGGGGGGGGGGGGGGGGGGGGGGTGGCCCCCCAAGGGATGTTGATCACCTTGTGGTGTTCTTTGCAGTAGAGCAGCAGGACTTCGTCTGGATTTCTTTGGGAGAAGTGCAGGATTTCAAGTCGATAGATGTCGATGCTCCTTTCTCTTGGAAATGGATCTCCTTTTATAGGCTTTTGGTAGCCATGGGGTGGTTATGGGCATTGATAGCCATGATGAGAGCATTGATGAGGAGTTACAAGTTGATTTTGTAACTCCTTTTTCATGGCTTGTGATTGGCCGATGAAGGTAGTGGGCTTTTAATTGCCTTTATGCTTCATGATGATGGGAGTTTCATGGGTTTAATGCCTTGATTGCTTGGATTTGTAGCTCCCAAATGCTTGAATTTGATTGGGCCGTTCAAAATAATGAGTTAATGACCGCTTTAATTTGCCATAAACGGGTCAATTAACGACATTAAGTGGGTGCCACGGCATGTGAAGAGTCGCGAGCCGCACCGCGTCTTTTGAGATTCTTCTTGAGATCATCACAGGTGGATCCACACATTGTTTGATGCTGGATCGCAATGCAATTTCAAACATTGGTTGATGTTGGTGGGCCGGTGACATCTGTCTTGTCGATTTCACGATCGGTCGGACAGAAAGTGTACTTTCTTGGTCAGCCGGTTGGCGATCTTCAGGCGATCGGTGATGATTTCATGCTTTTGACGGCGGATCCGAGATGTCGGTGAAGATCAGTCGTTTTCAAGCATCAAACATTGGATTTTCTTAAAATCACAGAGACAGGAACACTGGAAACGCGAAAAGGATCGAAAAACGGGGATTTTAGTGCAAAATTCGGCGACCTGGATTTGCAGGGTCGCCGGGCGACCATAGGGCTTTGGCACTTTTGGGCCAAGGTCGCCGGCGACCATAGGGATTTGGCCCATTTGGTCGCCGAGCGTCGTTTTTGGCCATTTTTTCGTCTTTTTCGTTCCTTTTTTCTTCTGTATTTTTCTTCACATTTTTCCTCAATTGTTGACTTGATTTCCTTGGAGAAATCTTGACGAGAACCCGCGCGAAATCGGAGCACAAAGTTTCCCATTTTTCGGGAAAGCCGAAGACTTTGTAGCCGATTTTCCGTCAAGAGTCGAAACTAGGTCAAACGATGTTGGAATGACCTGAAAATTGATGTGAAGCTTCTTGAGCAGTGGATAGGACCTACCATGAGCTTTTATTTGAGTTTTGAAGCCGTTTGGGGTCGCATCGATGCTTGGCTTGATTTTGCTGCCGGGAAAATGCCGAGCTTTGATATGTGGTCAAACGATGTCCGATTGACCTGAAATTTGACGAGGAGCCTTTTCGAGTCATTTTGAGACATTCCATCAGCTCCGTTTTGGATGTCATGGTCCTGGGTTGCTCCGCTGCCGGTATGCTTGATTTTCTCTCGGAGTGTCGAAACCTGGTCAAACGTTGTCAAAATGACCTGAAATTTGACGTGCAGCCTTTTGGAAGCATGTTGAAGCCACTCATGTATTTTGTTTGATGAGTGATGGCTTCGATGGTTTTCGCCACCGGGAGGCTTGATTTTGCTGTTCGAGCATTAATGGAGGGTCAAACGTTGTCGGTTTGACTTGAAATTTGGCATAGAGCCCTTTGGAGACATTCTGGAGTCATCCGTAGGCTCTGATCAAAGTTTTGACGTCTTTGATGATGTCGCCGCCGGGAGCGCTTGTTTAGCTGTCGGAGCTGTGAAGTTAGGCCAAACGATGTCGGAATGGCCCGAAACCTCAGGTGTACCCCTCTTTTGGCTGCCTTGAAAGATCTCTCAGTTTCTGTCTGATTCTGACGAGATCTGATGCTTGAAATAGCTTTGCCTGTTTTGTAGCAGGATACAGCTTCATATGACTTCTTAATGTTGAGGAGACATATTGACTTTTTTGGTGTCAACAAGTAGCATCTTCTCTGATTTCCAACGGTTCATGCTGGAGTACATGTGAAGGATCGGGGAATTACTTCTTCAAAATTGACACATGGAAGACGTTGTGTACACCGGAAAGCTCGGATGATAAGTCTAATCTATAAGCCACATCACCAATCTTACTCACAATATCATACGGTCCAATGTATCTGATGGACCCGAAAAAAAAGGGAAATCTTCGGTCCTCTCCCTCCGCACCCCGGGGGCTGACCTGGGTCTCGGCGGAGGAGGGAAGATCTCGGGCATCAACATTTTTGTACGTGTATGCCAGATTTACTTTCTACTTGGAATTTGGAATAGTGATAATCCGGAGATTCACCTTCACAAGTGGAAAGGAAATCAATCATTTTTTCTAACTTTTCAAATTGCATAAATATTAAGAAAAGAGACGAGTTTTTAGAATGCCGTAAGAGGCGTTTTTGTTTGTTTACCGTGAAAGGCGATTTTGCCGTGAAAGACGTTTTTACAAAACTCATCAAATATGAAAGACAAGAATTGTGATTTCTTTTTGTCTCTTTAAGAAATACAAACTACAATAGAAAAGGAAGAAAAGGGATCTAACTTCTCAGGAGATTGTGGGGACACGTTGAGATCGACGGTCGCAAGTCATGTATGGGCTTCTCCATCGTCCTTCAAATGAGAACATGTGATGCTTTGATTCTTTGGCTTGGCTCCTAACCTCAGTTTTTTAAAGGACAAGGACCAAGAGAAGGTCCTATATCCAATGAAAAACCAAGTAAACGGGCTGAAAAGCCGCGTTTAGGCCATGTTGGAGAAGGAGGTGACCTTGGGGGGGGTGGCCCCCCAAGGGACGTTGATCACCTTGTGGTGCTTCTGGGAGCAAAGTAGCAGGACTTCGTCTCTCTCTTGGATTTTCTAAATTTTCAGAGCTTGCACTTGGGATCTCTTTCCATCATTCTTTCTTCTTGGAATGGACCTCCTTTTATAGGCTTTTGATAGCCATGAGGTGTTTATTGGCATTGATGGCCATGATGAAAGAATTGATGAGGAGTTACAAATCGATTTTGTAACTTCTTTTTCAAGGCTTGTGATTGGCCGATGAAGGTAGTGGGCATTTAATCACCTTTATGCTTCATGATGATGGGAGTTTCATGGGTTTAATGCCATGATTGCTTGGATTTGTAACTCCCAAATGCTTGAATTTGATTGGGCCGTCCAAGATAATGAGTTAATGACCTCTTTAATGGGTCAATTAACGACATTAAGTCGTTGCCAAGGCATGTGAAGAGTCGCGGGCCGTGCTGCGCCTTTTGAGATTCTTCTTGCGATCATCACGGGTGGATCCACGCATTATTTGATGTTAGATAGCGATGCAATTTCAGACATTGATTGATGTTGGCGGGCCGGTGACGTCTATCTTGTTGATTTCACGATCGGTCGAACAGAAAGTACACTTTCTTGGTCAGCCGGTTGGCGATCTTGAGGCGATCGGTGATGATTTCATGCTTTTGACGGCGGATCCGAAATATCGACGAAGATCAGTCGTTTTCAAGCATCAAACATTGCATTTTCTGAAAATCACAGAGGCCGGAACACCCGAAACGCGAAAACCATCGAAAACGGACACTTTCGTGCAAAATCCGGCTACCCTGGGCCAGGGTCGCCTGGCGACCTTGGGCCAGGGTCGCCGGCGACCATAGGGCTTCGGCCCGTTTGGTCGCCGAGCGTCGTTTTCGGCCGTTTTTTCGTCTTTTTCGTTCCTTTTTTCTTCTGTATGTTTATTGACATTTTTCCTCAATTATTGACTTGATTTTCTTGGAGAAATCTTTACGAGAACCCTCGCGAAATCGGAGCACAAAGTTTCCTATTTTTCGGGAAAGCCGAAGACTTTGTAGCCGATTTTCCGTCAAGCGTCGAAACTAGGTCAAACGATGTCGTAATGACCTGAAAATTGAGGTGAAGCTTCTTGAGCTGTGGATAGGAACAACCATGGGCTTTTATTTGAGTTTTGAAGCTGTTTGGGGTCCCATCGATGCTTCACTTGATTTTACTGCGGGGAAAATGCCGAGCTTTCATATGTGGTCAAACGATGTCCGATTGACCTGAAATTTGACGGGGAGCCTATTGGAGTCATTTTGAGACTTTCCATGGACTCTGTTTTGGATGTCATGGTCCCGGGTTGCTCCGCCGCCGGTAGGCTTGATTTTCTCTCGGAGCATCGAAACCTGGTCAAATGTTGTCGGAATGACCTGAAATTTGATGTGCAGCCTTTTGGAAGCATGTTGAAGCCACTCATGTATTTTGTTTGATGAGTGATGGCTTCGGTGGTGGCCGCCATCGGGAGGCTTGATTTTGCTGCTCGAGCGTTGATGGAGGGTCAAACGTTGTCGGTTTGACTTGAAATTTGGCATGGAGCCCTTTGGAGACATTCTGGAGTCATCCGTAGGCTTTGATCAAAATTTTGGTGTCTTTGATGATGTTGCCGCCGGGAGCGCTTGTTTAGCTGTTGGAGCGGTGAAGTTGGGCCAAACGATGTCGGAATGACCTGAAACCTCAGGTGTACCCCTCTTTTAGCTGTCTTGAAGGATCTCTCAGTTTCTGTCTGATTCTGACAAAATCTGATGCTTGAAGTAGCCTTGCCTATTTTTAGCAGGATGCAGCTTCAGGAGGCTTCTCGATGTTGAGGAGACATATTGACTTTTTTGGTGTCAACAAATGCCCCCTCGAGGTACAGCGACAAGTAGCTTTTTGGAGTCGATTTGCCTCGAAGAGAAACTTGGAGGAATGATTCCAACTTGACCAAGAGTCTGGAGCAAAGTTTTTTTTTTTTTTTTTTTTTTTTGAATAGCCTTCTGAGTTTCCGGGGGAATTTTATGGTAGTGAGAGGGATCACGTACCATCTCAAGGCAAAGTTTTGAAAATGACATGGGGTATTTGGATTTTGGGTTTTGGATTTTGGTTTTTGACCTTGTGACCTAACAAGCTGTATGTGGCAGGTTAGGGGGTCGGGGTTTGATTTTGATTTTGACCTTGTGACCCAACAAGCTGTATGTGGCAGGTTAGGGGTCAGATTTGGTTTGTTGGTTTTGGATTTTGATTTTGCTTTTGGTCTTGTGACCTAACAAGCTGCATGTGGCGAGCTAGGGGACCGGATTTTGGTTTTGTGAAATGTCAATTTCAAGATTTTGGCTCAATTTGGTTCATGAGGTTGGATGGTTTGGTTTTTGGAAACTCATGGGACTTTTTTTTTTTTTCTATTGAATGATCCCATCAACTCAAAAGAGGCATGAGACTTTTTTTGCTCTTGGTAAGAGGAATACTTTGACTAAAAGCCAATTTTAGTGCCAAGGTGGTCAAACCTGGCTCATATGGGCTAACCCATGGGACCTTAGGCTTTGGAGATGGCCTAGATCTCATATGGTGTCATATTTGTAAAGAATATCTAAAAATATCTCTTTTGTGTAGAGAATATCTAAAAATATCTTTACTTGGAGAGAATTTCTCAAGTTTTCTTTTTGTGGAAAAATTCTCTCAAAATATCTTTCTCTTTGGGAAAGTAGCTAAATTTTAGCACTTTCCTCCTTTCTTTCTCTTTGTTTCCTCTTTTGGCTTGCTCTCTTCTATAAAAGCAAAGAGGGTTGGTGCTTTTGCTCCATTACTTTCTTTTTGCAAGAAATCTTCAAGAGTGCTCCCCAAGACAAGAAGTGCTTTCTCTTCTTCAAGGATCTCCAAGCTTTTCTTCTTCTTCTCCATCAATGGCTTCAAGTGAGTTTTCTTCCTCGTCAAGAATCTCCATTGTAGAAGTAGCTTCTTCATCATTTTTTCTTCTTTTTCTTTTCTTTTCTTTCTTCTTCTCTTTTTTTTTTTCTTTTCTTTTCTTTTCTTTTCATGCACGTTTTTTTTCTTTTTTCGTGCTTCTCCTTTTTTTCTTTCTTTCTTTTTTTCTCCTTTTTTTCTATTTTTTTTTTCTTTCTGCGTGTACGGACAGGTCCGTACGGACCTGACCGTACTGCCACGTGGCAGTGGGCCACGGCCTGTGGGCCAAAAAATTTTTTTCTTTTTTTTTTTGTGCTGAGATTTTTTTTTCTCTCTCTTTCGTTTTCTTTTTCCTTGTTTGCTCACTATGATAATGAGGCTATGCAATTTCAATATGTATACATTTTCTTTTCTTTTTTTTTTTCATGCATCAAGATAGAAGGCTAGAGTCTCTAGGTCAAGCCAACATGATTTTCGACTTGGACAAAGTTTGATTGGTTTTGACCAAATTGGGTTGGAATTGGTCAAAATTTGGTCAAGGTTTTCCTAGCATCTAATGCATGATGATATATTTTTGATGCATGAGTTTTGGTAAATACATTTGGAAGTATAATGATGCATACCTGAAAATCTTTTGCAAGTGTTGGGATTTTGAGCTCGTGGCGATGTTGAGCTCTTTCTCGGTCTTGCTGGATTTTGAGGAAGTTTTGCAATTTTTGGATTCTGAAGCTCGCAGCAATGTTGAGCTCTTTTCCAGATTTTGCGGAAGTTTGATGAGATTGGCTCGTTCTCGCAGCGACGTTGAGTTCAAGCCTTCTTTGAGAATTCTCCACTGACTATGAGCTCGCAGCAATGTTGAGCTCATTTTCAGGCTTCTTGTCTTTTTTGGAGTATTTTCCTTTTCTTTGGAATTGCCCCGGAATCATGTCAAAATTTTGCTAGAATTTCTGTAGCAAAATTCTGTCATTTCGATGTTAATTGATCTTTTCTCTTCCATCTTTTGCAGGTAGTTCTTCTAGAATGAACAAAGGTAAAGGTCCTGTTACTGACGCACCTCGTCGGTCTGCTAGATCTTCCAATGCGGCTGTTCAGCAGGCTTGGGAAAAAGAGGGGACTCTTATTCGCCAGGTTGAGGAAGCCGAAGATAATGTCCGGAGGAAGACTCAAGAGCATGAGCAGTGGCAGGTCCTCTGGGAAGAACTTCCTCGTGCTGCAGATGGGTCACGGCATTTGGCCGCGTTTTATGGGGACATTTTGAAGGAGCGTGGCCTAAAAACTTTGGAAGTTAAGGCCAAGGGTCTGCTTGAGGAGTTGAACCTTTAGTCGAAGACCATGTAGGATTGAGCTCTTGAGTTGTAACAAACTCTTTTTCCTTTTTCTTTTTTTTTTTTTTTGGTACCACCATGTATAAACAATCTTTTTTTTTTTTTTGATGAAAACAATTTTGAGCAAAAGTTTGATGGGAATGTTTGTTTAAGGATTTGATCAAAAGGTTGTCATTTTGTTAAAATCTTTTGTCAAAGGGTTGTTTTGGGCATGAAAGCCAATTTTGTGGCGGAAAGCCTTGTTTTTGATGGTTTGAAAACCAAAATTTGGATGGCGAGAAAGCCTAATTTTGTGGCGTAAGAGCCAAAATTTGTTTTGCGGCATGGGAGCCAAAATTTTTTGATGACGTGAAAGCCAAATTTTAGAATGGCATAGAAGCTGAATTTTGTTTTGTTTGTCTTGGCATTTATAGCCGAATTTTGGCATTTATAGCCAGATTTTGGCGTTTATAGCCGATTTTTTTTTGTTTTGTTTTGGCATTTATAGCCAAATTTTGGCGTTTATAGCCGAATTTTGAGATGGCATGAGAGCCAAAAATTTTGTTTGTGGCATGAGAGTCGATTTTGAGATGGCATGAAAGCCGATTTTGGCGTTTATAGCCGAAAATTTTTTTTTTTGGCATTTATAGCCGGATTTTGGCATTTATAGCCGGATTTGGCGTTTATAGCCGAGTTTCAGCGTTTATAGCCAGATTTTGGCATTTATAGCCGAGTTTTTTTGAAAACTAAGTTTTGTTTTATTGGAATGAAAGCCGATTTTGGCGTTTATAGCCGAAAAAAAATTTGTTTTTGGCATTTATAGCCGAATTTTGGCATTTATAGCCGGATTTTGGCGTTTATAGCCGAGTTTTGGTTTTCAAAATGCAGGTATCGACTAAATGTCGCCATACCGCTGAATGGTCTTGCAACTATCGATGGAATGTCGCTTCCTTGCTCATTCGGTTTTACGAGTATTGATGGAATGTCACTTCCTCGCGGGTTAGGTTTTGCGAGTATCGATGGAATGTCTCTTCCTCGCGAATTGGGGTGCAACTATCGACTAAGCGTCGCTTCCCTGCTTTTCCCAAAATTTTTGGTTTTGCGGGTACTGACTTGATGTCGTTTCTCCGCGATTTTTGAAATTTGAGGTTTTCTCGAACCATTTGAAATTTGGGTTGTGGATAGCAACTGGTATGTTGTATCTCCACGATTTTTGAAATTTGGGTTGTGGATATCAACTGGTTTGTTGCTTCTCCACGATTTTTGAAATTTGCAAGTATCGAATGGGGTTCGCTTCCTTGTGATTTTTGGGTTTTGGAAGTATCGAATGGGGTTTGCATCCTTCCGATTTTTGGGTTTTGCGAGTATCGACTGAATGTCGCTTCCCCGCGGTTTCTAAAGACCAAAATTTTTTGTTTAAAGACACGAAGGTCATAAATTTTGACTTAAAACCATTTTGGTTGTAAAACCCGAGGCGGTCTAGGGTGAAAATTCCTAAGTCTCGATTTTTGTTTCAAACCATGAATTTTGGGTTCAAGGATCGAAATTTTGGTCAAGTCTGGGAAGAGGCTCCTAAACTTGGATTTTTGGATTTGATTTTTCTTTTGAACAATGAAACGATGAAAGTAAGCATTGTTTTGAGAGACAGTTTTTTTTTTTTTGGAAACTTCAACATAAAGATGAAAGATTCAAAAGGGGTGGGTTTGATGAGCAAGTACCTTGGAAATACGCTTTAGCCATGTAGATATTGCTCTGACCCGCTTGAGGAAGTCTTCAAGGGTAATACCGCTTCAAGAACTTGCCGTTGATGGGTAGCATACATCTGTCTCCTTCCATGTTTAGAAGAGCGTATGCACCATTGGAGAAGACTTTGTCGATGACGAAGGGTCCCTTCCATTTTGGTTCGAATTTGCCTTTGGATTTGTGGGCAAAGACTATGGGTCTTTTTACTGCAAGAACCAAGTCACCCTTTTTGTAGGCGCATTGCCTGACCTTTTTGTCGAAAGATCCTGCCATGCGTGCTTGGTACAACTCAATGCTTTGTAGAGCTTCGAGTCGTCTTTCATCGAGATTATCCAGCTCTTGGAGTCTCAGTTTGACATTTCTTTCTCGCGTCATGTCATTTTGCAAAGATACCCTTAAGAAAGGAATTTGTACTTCCAAAGGGACAACAGCTTCGCATCCATAGACCAAAGAGAATGGTGTGCTATGGGTTGGTCCTCGAACGGTGGTTCGATAGGCCCACAAAGCTTCTAGTAGTTTGTCGCCCCAGTCTCTTCTGTGACTAGAGACCATTTTCTTGAGAATTTTGCAGAGTGTCTTGTTGAAGGTTTCTGCTAGTCCGTTCGCTGCTGGATTATATGGAGTCGAAGGACAACTTTGGATTTTGTACTTGTAGCAGAACCTGTAGAATCTGTGATCCCGGAATTGTAGTCCGTTATCATGGACGAATCTTTTAGGTATGCCGAAGCGACAAATAATGTTGGTGCGCAAGAACTGAAGGACTGATGAAGTCTTCATTTCGCTGAGCGTAAATGCTTCTGACCTCTTGGAGAAATAATCCGTAGTGGTGAAGATGAAGCGATGACCTTCGCTTGATGGGGGAGAAATAGGACCTATGATGTCCATACCCCAGGCTTCGAAAGGCCATGAGATTGTTGTTGGATGTAGCCATTCTGGAGGCATGTGGACATAATCTCCGTGAATCTGGCATTTTTGGCAGCGCTTGGCAAACTGTATTGCATCAGCTACCATGGTAGGCCAATAATAACCTAGCCTTTTTATCTGGTTGTAGAGCTTAGGGCCAGTCTGATGGGCTCCACAAAGACCAGCATATACTTCTTTGAGAGTTTCCTCAGCCTCTTGTTATGATAAGCAGCGTAGGAGTACTCCGTTGAAGGATTTTCTGTAAAGTGCTTTTGAAGGTATATCCAAATGAAAGTTTGGGGCTCGTCTTTGGATGCTTACCCGCTCTTTTGGATCTTCAGGTAGTATTCTGAACATGATATAATCAATGAACGGATCTCTCCAGTCGCCAATCGGAGGTTTGAGGATGGACATCCGACTTCCAACCACTTGGTGGCATTCAGCAACTGCTTGGTGTGTGTTGAGAGGAGGGAAAATCCTTCTTTGACACACTGTGACTTGCATGTTTTCCCCTTCTTGGATTGCCATGGATGCGGCAAGTCCAGCCAGGGCATCTGCACGAATGTTTTCACCTCTGAGGATGTGGGTGATATGGCAGATGTTGAATTTTTGTTGAAGCGACTGCGCCTTATTGTAGTAAGGTAGCAAATCAGGCTTCCTGACTTCATATTTTTTATTCATCTGGTTGACGACCAGTTAAGAGTCTTAAAAAGCTTCCAGCGTGGTGATGCCGGATTCGAGGGCGAGTTCCAATCCTACAATCAGGGCTTGGTACTCAGCTGCATTGTTTGAACATGGTTCCAGTAGCGAGAAGGCGTGTGGAATCATGTATTTGTCAGGACCGACAAAGAGGATACCAATTCCAGATATTTGCTTTCCCTTTTCATTTGTCCTGGTTGCACCGTCAAAGTACATGTCCCAGGAAGCATTTGATAAGGAAGTTTCTACATTGTAGACAAATTCGACTGGGAGATCATCCCTGAGTGGAGAATCTTTAGGCAATGGATGCTCTGCGAGGAAGTCTGCTAGAGTTTGGCCTTTGATTGTTTTTTGTGGTACATACCTAATATCAAATTGTGATAGAAGAATGGACCATTTTGCCAATCGGGCATTGAGAGAACCTGCTTTTGTGACAAGGACCTTTAGGACGTTAATCCTCGAAATCAGGTAGACTGTGTTCGACAGCAGATAGTGACGCAGCTTTTGTACGGCGAACATTACTGCAAGGCATTCTTTTTCGACTGGGGAGTAGCCATGCTCTGCACCTACCATCATGCGGCTAAGGTAATATAGAGCAGCTTCTTTTCCGTCGTCGTTTTCGTGTGCAAGCAGAGCACCAAAGAGTGGTCGAGAGCTCTTGTGTATAAGATAAATGGTTTTCCAGTTGTGGGGGCAACCAGCACTGGAGGTTTGATGAGGTATGCTTTGATGTCTTGAAATGCATTTTCACATTCAGCATCCCAGACAAAGTCCACGCCTTTCTTCATCAGGCGAGAGAATGGACGGCATTTCCCTGATAGGTTGGAGATGAACCGTCGAATGTAGGCTAGCCTTCCTTGAAGCCCTTTTAATTCTCTTAGGGTTCTGGGAGATGGCATTTCCAGGATAGCCTTGACTTTGGTGGGGTCAAGTTCTATTCCAGCTTTCCGTACTATGAATCCGAGAAACTTACCCGATGAGACACCGAAGAAGCACTTTAGTGGATTCATCCGCAATTTGTGTTTGCGAAGTCGGAGGAAGACTTCTCGAAGATCATTGAGATGGTCTTCTTTTCTTCTGCATTTTATGGCGAGGTCGTCAACATAGCATTCGACCGTCTTGTGCTGCATATCTTGGAATATTTTCATCATAGCCCTCTGATATGTCGCACCTGCATTTTTCAAGCCAAACGGCATAACAGTGTAGCAATACACGCCGAATGGTGTCCGAAATGATGTATGCCTTTCATCTTCAAGATGCATCTTTATCTGGTTGTAGCCAGAGAATCCATCCATGAACGTCATTCGCTCGAACCCATAGGTGTTGTCAATCATCACCTCTGGTATGGGGAGCGGGAATTCATCTTTAGGACATGCATTATTCAGGTCCCTGTAGTCGATACGGACCCTTATCTGCCCATTTTTCTTTGTCACGTGGACAATGTTGGCCAACCATTCAGGATGCTGTTCCTCGCGGATGAAGCCAACGTTTTTGAGTTTCTGAACTTCTTATTCAATTTTGTCCATCACGTCGGGACGGAATCTCCTTTGGCCTTGTTTGATAGGCTTGATTTCTTTTTGCAAGTTGAGCTTGTGGACTGCTACTTTGGGATCCAAGCCAGGCATTTCGGCATAAGACCATGCAAAGCAATCAACGAACTCACGAAGAAAAGAGATATACTCGGGTAACTCATCATCCTTTATATTCATGCTTATGAATACAGGACGTGGGTTATCAGGTGTTCCCAAGTCTATCTTTTGAACAGGGTCTTCTGTCGAAAGGTTTGAAGGTGGTTCCTCCACAGTATTTTCGGAGGCTTCCAACTCAACAAGACCTTCTGGAGTGCCAGAGAAATTTTCAGACTGAGGCTCTGTTTCTGTCCATGAATCTTCTTGATCAGTATCCTTCTCAATGCTATCCTTCTCAAGGCTTGCAATGAGATGGTCCCAATCATTTGCTGGAATTGGGTTGAAGTAAGGTACTTCTTTTGGAGACGATGATTCTTCTGGGATAGAGAACCGCTCGTCTACGTCATCGGGCAATTCCTCTTTATTATCAGAGAAATTATACCAATTGGAGGAGCTTTCAAGATTTTTGACGAGTCACTCCTCAAAGAGATATCCAGGGATATCGATGTCTTCATGAGATGTTGAGGCTTGGTCGGTAAAGCGACTTTGCAGCCATGGTGTCAACTGTCTCATAGGAGCGGTAGGATCATACCCCAACCCATATGAAGACTTGCCTTTGTGAAGGTGGATTTTCCAATCTTCTGATTGACTTTTGGTCAGGGTGGGTTCCAATGCTGTAAGAATACCACGGCCACCTCCCAAACCAGTCGGGTTTTGAGCATCGTAGCCCATTTTCTTCATGATAGCTTGTGCCATTGGACTATACAGGGATAGCTGAGGCATACCTTCGTTTTGGAAAGGTTCAAGCAGAAAGTTCAGTAGAGATGCTCCCGACCTGTGGAAGAAGATTGTTTTTTCTTCTGGCGAAGTTGCTGGGATAACAAAGGAGGCAGACGTAGGATCTTCTATGTCTGCAAGTGTCTCCAATGAAGTGAGAGTGAGCTGATCTTGCTGAGTATCAGCTTGGCTCGATGCTGTGTCATCTTCTGACTCTGACTCTGAGTCTGTGTCATGCATAATAGACACAAAGGAGATAGTGAACTTGCCCCCAGTCTTTTGTTTTGTCTTCTTTTCTTTGGTAATGATTACCAAAGGCTTTGAAGATTTGAAGGAGACGACGAAGGGAGCTTGGCCGCTTACTTCGAGTTTGGTGGAAGGTTTGTTTACCTCCGATGATTGTTGAGGAGCCTTGCCTTTATCTTTCTGGAGACTGTCGACAAATCGAATTGTTTTTTCCTCCTGTTCTTCTTTTCCATATTTATACATTTGAGCATCTGCAAAATGGACATCTCTGCCTTTGAAGGGCTTTTTGTCTGCAAACACTCGATGTATCAAGCCATCGTTGCCAACGAACTTGATGCACTGATGTAGAGTTGAAGGGACGACACCATTCTCATGTATCCAGGGGCGTCCTAGGAGTATATTGTAGCATGAAGGGGTCCTTATTGCATACACAGTGACTTCAGAAATAAGATCACCGATTTGCAATTTGAACCTGATTTTGCCGATAGGCCTTTGAGCGCTGCCGTCATATTCGAAGATGGATACGGACGTGTGACTCAGTTTGCTAGGTGGGATGCCCAGCTCTTCGAGTGCCGAAGTAGAAATGAGGTTGAGTGCAGAACCTGGATCGATTTGAACTCTGTGTACTGGCATTTCTTTGACGTACCCCGTAAAGTACAAGGGTCGGTTGTGCTTTGTTTCGCCTAGGAGGAGGTCATCCTTGTCGAAGGCAATTGTTGCACTTGCTGCTTTTTGTACTGAGAGGCATTCATTGCTTGATCCCTCAGTTTTCTTCTTTTCTCCCTTTGAGGGAGTATTTGATTTTTTGACCCTACAGTCCATTTCAATTTGTAGGACTTGTGGGGCATGTTTGTCGACATCCACATTCAGCCTTTGTAATTCTGAAATGAGACTATCACGAGTTTGTGGAGACATTCGCAATAAGTCAAGGACGTGCAGACGTGCAGGTATGTGTTTGAAGTGCTCAATCAAGTCGTACTAGAAAGCCTCCTTCGGGCCTGCATTTTCATTATTATTGCCACTTGGGGCGCTTACATCTTGCTTTCCCGAAGGATTTACATAAGAAGAAGAGGGTTGATTGTAATTTTTGTCGTAATTCCGGCTAGAACGGGTACCTTTACCAACTTGAAGAGCCTCTAGAGAAGGGTCTTCTTTTGGAAGATCGTTCTCAAGATCAAGAGGTTGATCCTTTGCTGAGGACGTTTCTGTAACAGTATTGGCGTCTTCAGTGATTGTGTTGCACGGAGCAATTTCCGGGAACAAGTCCTGAACAGTAGCCGGCAACTTTTCTTTATTAGCCCAGACATCGCCCGTGAGATAGGGCATCTGGGACCAGTTGACTGTGTTTTCATTGAAGAAGATTTCATTGGCAGAAGTTTCTTCAAGATGATCAATCGGGAGAGGCTTGAATTCCGATGTCACAGCTTCAGGAGACGAGGGCTGAGAGGATGTTATCTCAGTGGAAGTCACCTAAGAGGATGTAGCTCCAGAAGATACGCTACCGGTTGGGGAGTACGTGTCTTCGGAAGCTTCAGAGGCACTGTCGTCCTGAGATATTGCATTGCAGGTTATCCTGACAGGAGATGCCCCCAGTGTAGATAGTTGGGAATCGGACTCATCCTCAGATGTAAGAGGATCATCGATCCAACTGTTTTCTCCATTTTCAGGAGTTGAGGGAGAAAGTTCCCGTTGATTATCAAAGACTTCCGGCTCTGGATCATGACGAAGATCGATGCGATCCTGCTCCTGTTCTATGGCAAGATGTTGCAAGATTCTTGCATATTCTTCAAGATCAGGCATGGGAGCCAAATCTTCTTCGTCATTTGCTCCTTGTGGTTCGCCCATGTTGGGTTCCACTGAAGCATTTGCTGGTGCTGGATGGACAGCATTTTCTTGAACAGGGTTCTGGTCTTCTTCATCATCAGACCAAGATCCTTGTGGCTGTAATGGGTTATACCAGATTACTGGCATAAGATGAGATTCGGGAATTCATTCCTCGTCGGAGAGGTATTCTCCTGTTTCAAGAGATTCTTCCCACTCATCGATATCACTGGCAGTGTCACTGGACTCGTATCCATTCATGGAGAATCCAACTACCAAGTTGCAAGAGTATGATGCCTCCTGTACAGTTTCATTTTTGTATAGAGGTGGCATGAAATCATCAAGAGTGAATTTTCTTACCGCCTTGGAGGTTTTGGGAAGAGATTCTTCCATCGTCCCGAGTGAAGCAGTGGAAGAAGTTTCTGCTTTTTCAAGGACTTCTTGTTCTGGTTGAGACTTATGCTGCTGTTTGAGCTTGCGGAGTTGTCTCTTGGCTTGCCTTCGCTGCTGAGCGGTCGGCTTTGTTTTGACGATCTCCCAATTTTCATCATCTAGGAGATCAGGATGCACCCATATAGGCTGTCCATCTGATGTTGGATAGGGAACCAATTCTTGGGATGCTTGAGCCATTTTTATCACCTTGAATGAAATAGTGATTTTCTCCTTCGGTGACTTTGAAGTTTGCCGACATGAAGCCATGTTGACAGAGGCGGGGCCATAGTTTTTATCAAAGGTTATGACTCCGTTTTTCCACATCTCATTGATCTTCTCTCTCACAACGAAGCATTGATTGAGAGGATGTGAGATCATCTGATGTTATGGACAGTATCGGGGATCATTGGTTTTGCCAACATCTCCCTGTCTTTTGGGCTCTGGCAAAATGAGTTTGCCATTTGCTAGGAGAGCCTCAAAGATTTCTTCAACATCTTCATCGAACGGATATTTCTTTTCTACACGTTCTTTGAAGGCATCAGAGAGTTCAGGCTTTTTACCTGCAGTTTTGTTTTCAGGTTTCTTTGGTTGCTGAGGAGCTGACTTAGTCTGCACATTGAGAACCTCCTTTTTCTTTGGTTTTGAGGTTGTAACAGTAGTCGGCTCTTTCTTTGATGAGTTTTGACTGTTGAGCTCTTTGATCACCATTTCAGCTTCCATGGAGGCTTCGAGGAGTTCCCCCAAGTTCTTTGATTTATTGCCGATAATCATGGAGCAGATTTTTGCTCTCATATTGTTACGACAGATGTCGTCTAGTGACGCTTGTGGCAGCACATCTGAGCATTTGTACGCCATTGCCTTCCATTTGTGAATGAAGTCGTATGTTGACTCATACTCTCCCTATTTTAGGCTGCAGAGTTGAGCCATAGTAAGAGGATGATCCTCACCTTGGAAGTGGGTCAGGAAGCATGTCTCTAGCATAGCCCAGTTCTGTATGGAGTTCTCCGGCAGAGTACAGTACCAATCAAAGGCTGTACATTTTAGGGTACTTGCAAAGAGGCGAATCTTGAGGGCATCTTGATCCGCAATAGCTCCCGTTAGGATCTTGAAATGGATGACATGTTGTCTGGCTGAACCTTTCCCAGTATATGTCTAGAGAGTAGGTTGTTTGAATTTTGCCGGGAACGGAACCGAGTCCATCCATAAAGGGTAGGGTGGCTTGATCCCATGTTCCTTCAATGTATCCTCTTCTTTTGCTTTTGCGAGGATATCGTCCACGTCCTTTCTGGTAAGGGCGCAAGACTCATTGTTTTCTGCATTGCCCTCGTCATCTTCATGATTCGGAGGGGTTTCATTGTTAGGTGGTGGACGCTATAGAGTGAGAATCAAATTTTCCATCAGAGTCTCAATTCTCTGTTGTCCTTGCTCCAACTGCTGGATGCGTGCAGTTACGTCATCATGCGGTGGAGGCTGCTCAGAACTTGTAGCCAAGACGTTCATCCCTCGGGATTCGAACGAAGAAATCGTCCTGGTGACTGAGCTGGGGCTCATTCTTCTAGATGAAGAATCTGAGGAGTGGTTACTCCGATGTCCTTGGCTCGGAGGAGTGGAAGATTCCTCCAGATGTGTTAGTGTCCGATCCGAGAGACGCTGCGAGTCACTGGACGTCTAACACTGATTTTGGTTGCTGACTTCTGGCGTTTTCTGGTTTTGCCAACCATATGAACAGCAACGAATTGGTCGGGTCTTTCTTTTTCGACCCATTTGTTTGAGACGTGGAGAGTAGAAGCTGGGTTCTTTGTTTCTCGAGTCTCTTTTGTCGATATATAGTGTGGCGACGCAAACGACGAGTAATTTGAGCTTCAGTCAGCTCTGGCTGGGCTCTGGCGATGAAGGATGTAGTCCCTTGTGCGCAGCAGCCGAGTTTGTCTTCTTTGAAGCTTGGCAAGGACAGAATCTGGATGCGGTCCTTTGTCTGTCGCAATGAAGACTTGAATTTTGCGAGCTCGGCCCCTGTTGAGATGAAGGGTCGACTCGCGGGAGTGCATGCTTCAGCATGTTTTTGCATAGGCCTAACGATGCAGGATTTGATTTTGGGCTTGTAGGAGCAAGCCGGCTCATGATGATTTTGTTTGTTTTTTGGGTGGAGGGTAGGTTTCTCCTCTTTCATGTAAGAGAGAGGGTAGAACCGATTCTCCTTGACTGGGGCCAGGTATGCTAGCTTTGCAGATGTTTGGGACCTCCGTTGCTCTGGCGAAGATCTCAGGGACCAGGTTTTGGTGTAAACCTGGTTCTTGTGGGTTGAGGCTTCGTGGGAACGCCACGGGCTTCAGGCTTCTTGGTGTTCGCCCTTGGTGCCATTTTAGTGACACGTTGCGGGGCGGTTTTCTGCTTCTTGGCAGGTACAGTGTCTTCTGCGGGAAGTGGGAATGGTCCCAGCGATCCGAAGACGATGGTCCGGGGAGTTGAAGTTGACCCAGTGTTTGGAGAGTTGTCGAGAGAGATGACGCTTCGGCAACTAGCAAGGCGCTTATGCTTGTTTTGCTTATCTTGAAGCATAAGCTGGTACTTGTTCTCATCGAAAGTGATGGTCAATGAAGCTGCCATTGTTAGTTTTGGAAAACTTCTGAAACAAGACCAAATCCATTAATAATCACAAGAATATGGTGATCGTAAATGGAGAACAACTATGGTTTTGTCTTTTCAAATCACTTGAGGGGACATGGCCCAACCCAAGGACGATGAAGAAGGCAAAAGGCCATAGAGGATACAATTGTTCTAAAATGCAAGTATGGTAGGCTCAGAGTGAGCGTTCCAGTGACTGCTAGAAGCAATTGTAGACCTTAATTCAAATTACCGAGAAGCAAGGCTCACTCGAGGTAAAATGATATAAGGTTGGAGATACAAATGTGTCGGTCGCGAATACAGTAGACCCGAAAGGGCGTACTAGCACCGCTAGGCACAAATATTGCAAATCGCATCCTTGGGAAGGACACGAGATGGGATTTTTTTGAAAGGTCCAATTTGGATTCATAAAGGAGAGCAAATGGTATTCCAATCCGAACAAAGGCTCAACATTTTTGCGAGCGCTAAATTCGGAAGGGAAGGAACCATAATTTCTCGGATGTGAATCCAGACGTGACGGAAGTTTTTTTTTTTGAAAGGTCAAGATTGAATTCATCGAAGAGAGCAAATGGTGTTCCATTCCGAACAAGGCTCAACATTTCTGCGAGCGCTAAATCCGAAAGGGAAAGAACCGAGATTTCTCAACTCTGAATTCAAAGTGACAGGAGTTTTTTTTTTTTGAAAGGTCAAGATTGAATTCATCGAAGAGAGCAAATGGTGTTCCATTCCGAATAAGGCTCAACATTTCTGCGAGCGCTAAATCCGAAAGGGAAAGAACCAAGATTTCTCAACTCTGAATTCAAAGTGACAAAAGTTTTTCTTGTTTCTTTTTTTTTTAAAAAAAAAAAAGATTTTTTTTTTAGAGAATTTTTTTTTTGAAAGGTGCACATAGATTTCCAATTCAATCTTATGAAACCTTAGTAGATAGATCAGCCCCCAGGTAAGGGTAGGATTACTTAATGAACCCGTTTGGAGGACCATTGCCTCGAACAGTCTAGCTGTCTCCACACTCTGGACAAGGCTTTTCTAAAATCCACTTTGGTCAAAGAACACAATTGGTGGAACCTTAGTGTTTTTTTTTTAACTCTTTTTTTTTTGAAAGGGTTTTTTTTTTAATGAACTCATCAAAGAGAGCGAATGGTGTTCCAATCCGAACAAAGGCTCAACATTTCTGCGAGCGCTAAATCCGAAAAGGAAGGAACCAAGGTTTCTCAACTTTGAATGCAAAAGAGAGAAAACTAATTTTTTTTTAAATTAAAATTTTTTTGAAATCCCAATTGGACTCATCAAAGAGAAAAGATGCCCCAATCCCTGATATGAACGATAGCTGCGAACATTTCTGTGAGCTATCGAGTTCAAGGAGGAGAGGATCAAAATTTCTCAAAGTTGAATCTTGAGAAAGAGAGATCATCATTTTTTTTTGAAAGAGTTTGACATGAAGGTGTTTTTTTTTTTTTTTTTTTTTTTGAAATCCCAATTGGACTCATCAAAGAGAAAAGATGGCCCAATCCCCGATATGAACGATAGCTGCGAACATTTCTGTGAGCTACCAAGTTCGAAGGGGGAAGGATCAAAGTTTCTCAAAATTGAGCTTTCAAGAAAAAGAGATCAGATTTGTTTTTTTTTTCTGAAGTGAGAAAGAACAATTGAAATCCCATCTCATGTTTTTTAGATGCAAAATGCAACATAGGCCACCAACTAGAAAGGAGCCAAGTGATCAAAGCATCACGTTCTCAAGTCAACGTGTCCCACCGGGTGTGCCAACTTCATGGACCCGAAAAAAAAGGGGAATCGTCCGTCCTCTCCCTCCGCACCCCGGGGGCTGACCTGGGTCTCGGTGGAGGAGGGAAGATCTCGGGCATCAACATTTTTGTACGGGTATGCTAGATCAAATTGCATAAATATTAAGAAAAGAGACAAGCTTTTAGAATGCCGTAAGAGGCGTTTTTGTTTGTTTGCCGTGAAAGGCGATTTTGCCGTGAAAGGCGTTTTTACAAAACTCATCAAATATGAAAGACAAGAATTGTGATTTCTTTTTGTCTCTTTAAGAAATACAAACTACAATAGAAAATGAAGAAAAGGGATCTAACTTCTCAGGAGATTGTGGGAACACGTTGAGATCGACGGTCGCAAGTCATGTATGGGCTTCGCCATCGTCCTTCAAATGAGAACATGTGATGCTTTGATTCTTTGGCTTGGCTCCTAACCTCAGTTTTTTAAAGGACAAGGACCAAGAGAAGGTCCTATATCCAATGAAAAACCAAGTAAACGGGCTGAAAAGCCGCGTTTAGGCCATGTTGGAGAAGGAGGTGACCTTGGGGGGGGGGTCCCCCAAGGGACGTTGATCACCTTGTGGTGCTTCCGGGAGCAAAGTAGCAGGACTTCGTCTCTCTCTTGGATTTTCTGAATTTTCAGAGCTTGCACTTGGGATCTCTTTTCATCATGCTTTCTTCTTGGAATGGACCTCCTTTTATAGGCTTTTGATAGCCATGAGGTGTTTATTGGCATTGATGGCCATGATGAAAGAATTGATGAGGAGTTACAAATCGATTTTGTAACTTCTTTTTCAAGGCTTGTGATTGGCCGATGAAGGTAGTGGGCATTTAATCACCTTTATGCTTCATGATGATGGGAGTTTCATGGGTTTAGTGCCATGATTGCTTGGATTTGTAACTCCCAAATGCTTGAATCTGATTAGGCCGTCCAAAATAATGAGTTAATGACCGCTTTAATGGGTCAATTAACGACATTAAGTGGTTGCCAAGGCATGTGAAGAGTCGCGGGCCGTGCTGCGCCTTTTGAGATTCTTCTTGCGATCATCACGGGTGGATCCATGCATTATTTGATGTCAGATTGCGATGCAATTTCATACATTGATTGATGTTGGCGGGCCGGTGACGTCTGTCTTGTCGATTTCACGATCGGTCGGACAGAAAGTGCACTTTCTTGGTCAGCCGGTTGGCGATCTTGAGGCGATCGGTGATGATTTCATGCTTTTGACGGCGGATCCGAGATGTCGACGAAGATCAGTCGTTTTCAAGGATCAAACATTGCATTTTCCGAAAATCACAGAGGCCGGAACACCCGAAACGCGAAAACCATCGAAAACGGACACTTTGGTGCAAAATCCGGCGACCCGGACTTCCAGGGTCGCCGGGCGACCATGCACCCAGGGTCGCCGGTGACCATAGGGCTTCGGCCCGTTTGGTCGCCGAGCGTCGTTTTCGGCCGTCTTTTCGTCTTTTTCGTTCCTTTTTTCTTCTGTATTTTTCTTGACATTTTTCCTCAATTATTGACTTGATTTTCTTGGAGAAATCTTGACAAGAACCCTCGCGAAATCGGAGCACAAAGTTTCCTATTTTTCGGGAAAGCCGAAGACTTTGTAGCCGATTTTCCGTCAAGCGTCGAAACTAGGTCAAACGATGTCGGAATGACCTGAAAATTGAGGTGAAGCTTCTTGAGCAGTGGATAGGACCAACCATGGGCTTTTATTTAAGTTTTGAAGCCGTTTGGGGTCCCATCGATGCTTCACTTGATTTTGCTGCGGGGAAAATGCCGAGCTTTGATATGTGGTCAAACGATGTCCGATTGACCTGAAATTTGACGGGGAGCCTATTGGAGTCATTTTGAGACGTTCCATGGGCTCTGTTTTCGATGTCATGGTCCCGGGTTGCTCCGCCGCCGGTAGGCTTGATTTTCTCTCGGAGCATCGAAACCTGGTCAAATGTTGTCGGAATGACCTGAAATTTGACGTGCAGCCTTTTGGAAGCATGTTAAAGCCACTCATGTATTTTTTTTTATGAGTGATGGCTTCGGTGATGGCCGCCGCCGGGAGGCTTGATTTTGCTGCTCGAGCATTGATCGAGGGTCAAACGTTGTCGGTTTGACTTGAAATTTGGCATGGAGCCCTTTGGAGACATTCTGCAGTCATCTGTAGGCTTTGATCAAAGTTTTGGTGTCTTTGATGATGTTGCCGCCGGGAGCGCTTGTTTAGCTGTCGGAATGGTGAAGTTGGGCCAAACGATGTCGGAATGACTTGAAACCTCAGGTGTACCCCTCTTTTAGCTGTCTTGAAGGATCTCTCGGTTTCTGTCTGATTCTGACAAAATCTGATGCTTGAAGTAGCCTTGCCTATTTTTAGCAGGATGCAGCTTCAGGAGGCTTCTCGATGTTGAGGAGACATATTGACTTTTTTGGTGTCAACAGTATCTCCGCGACAACTTGCCCTTCTGCCCAAATCTCAATGTTCCTCTGGTAGGTGACACGTTCAAGAAAATCTTATCTCCTTCTTTGAACTATAGATCCCTTCGGTGAGAGTCTCAATAGCTCTTTTGTCTACTCCGAGCTACTTTCAAACATTCATGAATCTGTCTCACTTTGTCACTAGTTTCACTCACTATGGTTGGTCCATGGAAACTGCGGGTACCGACTTCTTCCCAACAAACAGGTGTCCTACACTTTCTGCTATACAAGGCTTCGAAAGGCACCATCCCAATGCTCGAATGGTAGCTGTTGTTGTAGGCGAACTCACACAACAGTAGGGTCTCATCCCATTGAGTCTTAAAATCTAACACACAAGCATGGAACATGTCCTCGAGCTTCTGAATTGTCCTCTCTGACTGGCCATCTGTCTGAGGGTGATAAGCCGTGCTAAACTGTAGCTTTGTACCCATAGACTCATGTAGGGTCTTCCAAAACCTCGAGACGAATCTGCTGTCTCTGTCGGATGTGATGGAAACTGGTTGTCCATGTCTACTGACGATCTCGTTGACAAACAATTCTGCCAGGGGTTAACATGTGCATCTTCTTCCCTATCTTCATGGGGATAAAATGAGCTGACTTGGTGAGTCTGTCCACAATAACCCATATTGCATCATTGCATCTACTAGTTCTTGGTAGTCCCGAAATAAAATCCATGGTAATATGCTCCCATTTCCATTCCGGGATCTTTAATGGTTGCAATAACTCTGGAGGCTTCTGATGCTCTGCCTTTATCAATTGACAGGTCATGCAGCGAGAGACAAACGCTGCAATCTCTCTCTTCATGTTGTTCCACCAAAATCTGCCTTTCAAATTCTGATACATCTTTGTGTTGCCTGGGTGCATAGAATACTTCGTACTGTGAGCTTCTGCCATGATGTCATTCCTTAAATCTTCGATGTTAGGCACACATAGACGGTCTCGATAATAAAGAACTCCATCAACAATACGAAAATCAGGAAGTTCTGTTATATGTTCTGCAATCTTTGCCAACTCTGGATCTTGCAACTGACTATCCTTGATCTTCTAAATGAAAGAAGGCTCTGACACTGACATATTGGCAACTAAAACACCTTCCCTCAGTGGCTGTAGGTTTATCCTCAACTCCTCAAATTGCTCAAAAATACAAGTACCACTTAGATTTACCAAGCCCACTGATTTTCTGCTCAAAGCATCGGCAACTACATTCGCTTTCCCCGGGTGATACTTGATTGGAAAATCATAATCCTTGATATATTCCATCCACCTTCTCTGCCTCATATTCAATTCCTTCTAAGAAAATAGATACTGTAGGCTACGGTGATCAGAATGGACCTCAAACTTCTCCCCATAGAGATAGTGTCTCCACATTTTCAATGCAAAGACGACCGCTGCCAACTCAAGGTCATGGGTTGCATAATTCTTCTCGTGATCTTTCAACTGCCGGGACCCATATGCCACAACATTTCCTTCCTGCATCAACACACAACCAAGTCTAATATTCGAAGCATCGGTAAAAGATGGTAAAGTAAGGACTGGTGCGGTGATCAATCTCTTCTTCAGCTCTTGAAAACTGACCTCACACTAATCTGTCCACATATAAGGTACATTCTTCCTTGTCAACTTTATCAACGGTGCTGCAATCGACAAAAACCCTTGTACAAACCTTCGATAATACCCTGCCAATCCAAGAAACCTCCTGATTTCTGATACATTTTTTGGTCTCTCCCACTTCACTACTGCCTCAATCTTAGACGGGTCTACTGATAATCCTTCCTTGGAGATAATGTGCCCCAAAAATGCTACTTGCTCTAGCCAAAATTCACACTTGTTGAGCTTTACATACAGCTGGTTCTCTCTCAGAAGTTGTAGTGCTATCCTCAGATGCTCTTCATGCTCTTCTCTAGTCTCGGAGTATACCAAAATATCATCGATAAATACTACCACAAACTGGTCCAGATATTGAGCAAATATCTTGTTCATCAAAGCCATGAACACTGCCGGTGCATTTGTCAATCCAAATGGCATTACTAGAAACTCGTAGTGGCCATATCTTGTCCGAAAAGCTGTTTTCGACACATCTAATTCTCTAACTCTCAGCTGATGGTAACCGGATCTCAAATCAATCCTCGAAAAGTACGAATCACCTTGTAACTGATCAAACAGTTCATCTATCCTTTGCAGTGGATATTTGTTCTTGATAGTCACTTGATTCAACCTTCGGTAATCAATACACATTCTCATCGAACCATCTTTCTTCTTGATGAACAAAACTGGAGCTCCCCATGGTGAAATGCTTGGTCTTACGAAACCTTTATCCAACAACTCTTGTAATTGTATCTTAAGTTCTCCCAATTCCGCCGGAGCAATACGATATGGTGCAATAGATATCGGAGCGGTCCCTGGTAACAACTCGATGGTGAAATCGATTTCTCTTATGGCTGGCAATCTTGGAATCTCTTCCGGAAATACATCCGGGAACTCCAAAACGATAGGGATCTCCTCCACCCCTTGGGACCGTTTATCCTCCGTGTTAAATGCCAAATAGGCTTCACATCCACTTCTCAAAAGTCTATGAGCTTTCAATGCTGAGATAAACCCTGCGTGAGGATTCCTTCTCTCCCTGAAATAACACCTCTGCTGGTGTCTCATCTAACTTGAATGTGAGGGTCTTATGGAAACAATCCATTGTGGCATGGTACCCTGCCAGCCAATCCATCCCTAGGATGACATCAAAATCATTCATCTCCAACAGAATAAGATCTGCGAGTAACACAACCTCTCCTATCCATACTTGACAATTAGGGTAATGACTAGTACACACAACTTGTTTTCCTACTGGAGTAGCCACAGTCAAAGTATACTCAAGACCTCTACCATGCACATCAATCAATCTAGAAAATGCATGGGATAAAAAAGAATGCGTAGAGCCAGGGTCAAACAATATCTTAGCTTATATCCCATTAACAAGAAGTGTACCTTCCACAACATCGTTTGCTGCCTCTGCATCAGCTCTATTGACCGCGTATACTTGTCCTCGCTGTTGTAGCCTAATAGGAGCCTGTTGTTGTCTGCCTTGAGGGACATTTATGTTATGATATGGGGGACGATGATTCTGATCCTGTCCCTGTTGACGGGGCTGTTGGGGCCTATACTGTTGCTGTGGTGCCTGTTGCTGGAGTGGTTTTGCCTGATTCTGTACCATTAGTGCATTCTGTAGCGGTGCTGGACGCGGTGCTCCTTGAGGCTGCTGATTCTGCCTATTCGGTCTCGGGTAGTTCCTCATCTGATAGTCCATGGAGCCACATCTAAAGCATGCTCCTGTGATTGTACGACATTGGGCACTCTCATGGTTTTTGCCACAGTGAATACAAACTAGCTGAGCCTGGATATTCTGATCTATCCGGTGCCTCTTGTGCTGATGATTCCTTTGTTGATGGTTCTGTGGTGGAGTCTGTCCATGTCCCTTGCCTTGAACTCGGAGGACCTTGTGGTGGAAGTTCTCAAACTTGTATGCTCTCTTGATCGCCTCTTCAAAAGTGATCGGTGACATAACTCCCGTAGCATCTCTCTCGATGATGGGGTGAAGTCCTTCAAGGAACTTGGTTATCTTTTTCCCCACCGTGTCCACTAATTCGGGGGCATATCTTGACAACCTCTCAAATTTAGTGAGGTATTCTTGAACAGTCGTATTGCCTTGGACAAGCTGTTGAATTTCCACTGCCTTCTGCCTCCTGATGTGCATGGGCACATATTTGTCACGAAACTGTATTTTGAAGTTTCGCCATGCAACTGCGTCAGCCATTGTTCTATACTCTTCCCTCACTGTTTTCCACCAGATGTCTACCAACCCGGTGAATAAGGATGTTGCCAGCTTTACTCTCTCTCCTCCCATGCATCTGAAGACTTCAAAGATGTTCTCCGTATGGTCCAACCAATCATCTGCAGTCAAGGGATCTTCTGAGCCAACAAAATCCTTGGGTGCCCTTTTTCTGAATCTCTCAAACAATGCATTGGGGTCATGCTCCCTCTGGTTGATGAAATTGCAGGTTGAGGCTGGACTGGCTCTGGCCTTCTCTGTAACACTTCTAATAATTGCCTCTGCATTTCTGCCAACTCTCTGGCATGATCCTCATCCTTCTTAAGCATCTGCTCTTGGAGTCTAGTTTGGTTCTCATTGGCTTGACGCTGTTGATCAAGCATAGCCTGCAACATCTGCTGAAACTGATTTGGCATCGTGTGTTTGGTTCTATCTTCTTCAATCGGTTCAGTAAAATCACTGTTACTTGCAGTGGGATTGCCATTTACCGGTCGCTTACGAGGTGGCATGATGCTGCAAAATAAGTTGTTAGTACATATGAATCAATTATGGGTCACACATTGCTCACGCGATTCTAGCTAACAAAAGATCTAACGAATCCTCACCACGTCCTTAGGATTTCTAGTTTCTTTTAATTGCTTGAAACACGTCTCGCTCTGATACCAGTCTGTCGTGACCCCGGACCGGGTTTAAGGTCCAAATCCAGTATCAAGACTAATGTTAAGTAAGTGACAAATAAACATCATAGGTATGTTTGATGCTAATGTGTACACGGGTCAATAAAAGAACACACATTACCCGTGTACGTGATTTCCCACAGGTGTCCGCGGTGAGGAGAACACAACATTATGAATATTTTTATTAAATGCGGAAGCGTGTAGTAAATCATCAAGTAATTCCTGAATTTCATTCCCATCTAAATACTGTTAACATATGCATAAGGAATCAGAGTGAGCAATGATCAGTAGCGTAACCCAAGGTACTGTTAGAGTTTAAACAAAAGATCATTTAATTACATTTCCCCAAAAATAGAGGCCAACAAAGGCCAATGTAAACAAAACAATAATCCCAAAAGCATAATTAATAACACCCCCAAAATGTTACGCATCTCTCGAGGCATTCGGATGTTTAAACAACATCATCGGCGTGCCACTCGACTAACTGTTGCGGTTCTCTGACCGCCTCCTCTGGCTCCTCCTCGGGATAACCGACAACTGGACCTGGGTACCAAAGGAAAGGATCAGACACGACGGTCTGGCAGGTGAATGAAAAGACGTAAACAGTCGATAATGAAAGCATTTACCTTGAAAAACATATAAACCTGTGATTATAAAAAGGCAAAGCTTACTTGGTGGTTTAACTTCATTAATCCAAGCTTTAGCTTTCCTTTATGACCTTAGCCTTCCTTAGCTTGATCCCCTTTCTTTTCCCACAAAATACCTCAAGAAGGGCTTCAAAGATCATCCCTAGGGGCTAAGGAATGAGCTTCTTTTTATAGAAAAAGTTCATCAACGGCTACCTGTTGGTCAGCCGATGACAAGGTGTCGGTCGACCGACAGTCCAACGGCATTCTCCAACGGTCATAATATTTGAAAATTTGCGAACCGTTGAACAGGTGTCGGACAGCCGACATCGAACCGACAGTACAAAAATATGAAGTTTTAAGCTCTCTGGAATTCTAACCGAGAACACTTGTCGGTTAGCCGACACTCAGATTGTCGGTTGACCGACAGCCTAAGACAAAAATCCCAACTTTTGCATTTTTCAAAGTAAATATCTTGTGGGATCTTTGGGCCATTAAACCAAGCATGGAAACATGATTTAAACCAATCCAAGTGCTTTAAAATCATGAAACATAAAAGCCTAAATAGATTTGAAAGTTTAAAACAAATGGCTAGCTTGATTTATAAAATCCTTTTTAAAACTAAAAATGCATCCAATATTTAAAACCAAAACATGCATAAATCATAAGGTGTACAAGATTTAAAACAATGCATGTATAAATCAAGATTTCAAGTTTTTCTAAAACAATGCATGTGTGTGAATTCAAATGATGAATAAAATGAATAGTGCATCCATCAAATTGCAAGATACAAAATCCTTAACAATCTCCCCCTTTGCAATTTGATGGCAAACCTTCTCTTACTCAATACTGAATCTTCACACAAAGTCTTCAGCTCCTCCTTAGCTGGACGAGGCTTGAAATCTTCTTGGATGCTTCTTCACTTGGCTTGGGCCCTTTGTCTTTTCCTTCATTCTCCTTGATGCTTGGAGCCCTTTCTTTGGCCAAGCATCTTGTTTAGCTCCCAAGCTTTCTTCTGCTTCTTTCATCTCTCCCCCTTTGACCATGCGCTCTTGGGTTTTGGCAAGATATGCATTCACTCCCTCTTTGGAGGATAATACAATGTCTCTCCTGCTTTGACATTGAATTGCACATCTCTTCCCTTAGTTATATTCTCCCTCTTTGACATCGAGAATATTCTCCCCCTTTGACATTAAATTGCAAAGGTACCTACACACATGAAATAAGGAAAATACCTTTTAGTAGCACCTGTTAACAAAAGAATTCGAAAATGAAATACATAACAGGTCTTCATGTATGGGTGTTGTCTATAAGGTTATAAAGCCAATATAAGAGTGAATTTGATCATAACTAATACTTCCTATGAAGATTTACTTCCCCTCAATCCATTATCTCCTTTTGTCAGACTTTGACAAAGTTTTAACAATTTGGTTCAAGAAGAAGATGGTTTAACCAATTGAGGGTTAACTTCAAGAGAAGGATTAGATACCAAAAAAAAAATAAAGCTCAATATGATCAAATTACCATTATAAAAATACCAATTGACGGATAAGCTATAGGATAATTAAAGAGCAAGGTCAAAAGGATAATCTATCATGGATACCAATTGAAATATATATAAAGCAATTATACCAATTGAAATTCAAAGATAAGACTATTAACTCAATCACTCTAAAATGGAGTTAAGGAATATACCTATTAGGGTTCATCCAAATTAGAGCTATCCATGATGAGAAGGGGTTTATTGAACATAGCATCAATCAATATAATTATGAAAATCATATGCTATGAAATTCTTGAAATCATTTCATACATTCAATAAATACAAGTATCATGCACAAGATGAATGAAGATCAATAGAAGACAACCTCAACTATTAACCAACCAAGATTATGAACACATAAACATGGTGGTCATGAGATTTACCTATAAGTGCAAGAGATGTGGCAAGCATGAACATTATGATGCTAATGGAATGAGACATGGAACAAAAACATATTACTATCAAGTTCAATCCAATGTACACAAGGCCTATCACAAATTCAAGATATGATACCAATTGGCTATTGATACTAATTGAAAATGATACCAATTGATTAGCAATTGAATATGAAACATGATTAAGAGCAAGTATGTGACAAACACAAAATTCCAACAACCATCATAAAATGATATTCATCACTTAGAATAATATGACTAATGAGCATAGTGATGAACATGTTAAATTGCATTTTGAAAATATATAGCTTGAAAAAGCATGCAATTTTCAAAGTGTCAAATCATATGAATTCAACATCTAAGAAATCCATCAAACAATACATATAACTATGAAATAGAAGGAATGAATTTCAAAGAGATTCATATGAACAAGAACACTACTGTCACGACCCCAAACCCGGGGTCCGTGAATTGAGAGTTATGTTTCTCCCAAGATCCGCGTGTGTGAGGATTACAAATTCATTCCAACACACTCTAAATATTTAGCGGAAGCTTTTATGGTGTTGCGACTCAGAGTCCGTGGCCATTGGATTCCGCACCGCACTTAACCCAAGCATATACTCATCTTATCAATGATCCATCTCAGACTGGAATAAACTATCACAATAAAAGTACAGAGCTGACAGTAACAGGATATTACATTCCCATATATGTTCAAGTTACAAATAACAATGTGTATTAATTACAAATCCCAAGAAAAAGGCTAATAGAAGCCATACAAGAAAACAAGCTAATGATCACTACCCAGATGTGACGTAAAACCGATGTCAAGCTCAATGTCTACATGACATAGCCGACAAACAACCTGTAAGCTCATGGCTCCACCGCCAACACGTACACTCATCTCGGGTGAAGAAATCTGAACCTGAGTACCAAAGTAGTGGGTCAGACACGACGGTCTGGCAGGTGGGTGAAAAGATATAACAATATACTGAATGGTAAAACATGAAATAAATCATACTGTCTGATCAAAATTGTACATAATAAAATGTATCGGAAATCATGAGTATCTGACGAAATAATGTATTCATATAAAACGGGTATGAAACACGGATATTAGGCAAAGCATGTATTCCTTTAAAGCATGTATAAAACATGAACATTTTACAAATCGGGAACTCATTTAAAACGTGTATAAACAATAAACATCTCTCAAATCGGGTACTCATTTAAAGCGTGTATAAACAATAAACATTTTACAAATCGGGTACTCATTTAAAGCATGTACAAACAATAAACATTTTACAAATCGGGTACTCATTTGAAGCATGTACAAACAATAAACATTTTTCAAATCGGGTATTCATTTGAAACATGTACAAATACTGGACATTTCACAAATCGGGAATTCATTTAAAAATGTGTATAAACAATAAACATCTTTCAAATCGGGTACTCATTTAAAGCGTGTATAAACAATAAACATTTTACAAATCGGGTACTCATTTAAAGCATGTACAAACAATAAACATTTTACAAATCGGGTACTCATTTGAAGCATGTACAAACAATAAACATTTTTGAAACCGGGGACTCATTTAAAACATGTAGAATTAATGCATCCTTTATTAAGAAAAGACATGATCAATATAAAGCAGTACGGGTATCAAGGATCAGGAACTATCAAGATGGCAACCACACAAAGCTAAATCCTCTATCACCGAAATGACTAGAGTATCGGGCGTTGACCTCGGTCACCGAAGTGAGAAGGTACAACAAAATTCACATATACATATACAATAATACGGGACGGGACCACGGTGGCAAACCGGGTATCGGGAATCACGGTAGCGAACCGGATATCGGGAACCACGGGAGCGAGCCGGGTATCGGGACGGGACCACGGTTAATAAACCGGGTATCGGGATCCATGCTGCAGCTGGCGGGACAAGTGGGGAATCTCCAAGTCAGTGGATCAGACTGACAAGGTTATCCAAGCTTAGTGGTGCCGACTCATAGGTTATATGCAAGTAAACAAAACAAATACATGTATGCAAGTTCTCTTTTAGCTCATGGGCTCGCACTACAGAGCTCTGGCCCCCTATTGCCTCCAGGTTTTACTCTCATGAGTCACATACAAGAAATCAAATCCAATAAATACACGTGACGGGACGGGGTGCTCATAAGCACAAAAGCATATCTGTATCGGTCGGGCATGTACGGGCTAACAACAATGCTAAAAACATGAATTTCAGTACTGTCGGGCAAGTCTAGTCATAAAACACGAGATTTCAAGTGTAGAAGTGAAATTCGGTCAAAATAAAGCATGAATGGATTTCTCATATTCTCCGGGCCAAGTGTTGAAAGTCCAAGATTTGAATCAATGTAACTAGGGTCCCGTATGTTAGGTTCGACATACATTTGGTACTCTTTAAGAATTGAAAACATTCCGGGGCCTTATATACATTAACAAATCTAAAAGACCTAAACAACAAAGTCATGATGATGGAATTTCTTCTTCTGTACAGTTCCTCACTCTCCTCCAATATAGTTCCCTATGGTTCCTCAAGAAGAAAACAATACAATTGCTGTCGGTTAGCTCCTCGGTTGTCCGTCGGTCAGCCGAACTGGGATGTCGGCTAGCCGACGGCTGACCGACGCTGACTGTCACCTCTACACACATCAGGAAGTTTGTTGCTCTCTGGAAAATGAACCGAAGGATCTGTCGGTTGGATCTCGGTCGACCGAACTAGGGAGTTCGGTCAGCCGACAGCTAACCGACAGATTTCCTGATGGAAATCTGCTCTCTGGAATTGGGACCGAGAGGGTTTCGGTCCACCTCGGTTGGCTGTCGGTTAACCGAAAGGCTGACCGACAGCTGACCGACGTTACTGCGGACACAGAATTCTGAAGCTGTTTTCAGTCCCTTCTTTCTCCAAACACTCCTCATTTCAAGGGTCAGATCCCTGTAATAAAGTGAGCTAAAAGATCCTCCATTTCAAGCAATCAAAACTTCATTCTCAACACTTCAAACTCCCCATTCCACTACATCCATTCTTCCATCAAATCATCCATTCCATTCACATTCAACCAAAAGAAATCCATCACATGAAACAAGTCAAAACTTAATACAATCAAGATATCATTTTCAAGGAAGCAATGTACTAGAAAGATACACTAAAGAGTGTATTTCAAATCTCAATAAAAGCATGTCATGAAGTAAAGCATAAGTAATGAAAATCATTAATGAGAGCTACACATTTGTATAAAACATGATCAATGAAAATAAATCATTTCATCCACTTGCCTTGGGTCCAATGCTAATCAAATCAACCACCAATCACTTCTCCAAGCTATAAATCACCAATCTAAACAAAACCCCCAAAAGAAACCCATCTTAGAACCCTAAAATGGCAAAACCAAATCAAAACAAAAGGAAAGCCTCCAATAATCAAAACAAAGCTTCTTAAAGGCTAGGAAAACACAAATCCAAAAGATTACAAGGATTCCTTACTTGGAAGTTCTTCAAAAAGCAAGAGGTTGCTCAAAGGAAATCTTGAAAAGCTTGGTTTTCTTCAAAAATGGTGTCAATGGATAGCTCTTGAGATGAGGATGAAAATGGTGGAGTCTAATCTTGGTTTGGCATTGTTTGGTGGTGCTATGAGATGGAGGAAACAAGAAAGAGATGGAGAAAGCCATGGCTGCTGGGGCTGCTCCTCTCTTAGAAATTAGGTCAAGGAAGAAGAGAAGAGAAGAGGTGGGTTCCTCTTATAACAAAGGGGAGATGGGTCCCACAACTTAAAACATTTGCCGGGCTAAAAACATGCATTTCGGGACCTCAAATCGATTCGACGAAGAAGACAAAGTTGTTCGTTGAAATAACTACTTTCCAAAAAGTGTATTTTCCCCAATTTCTGGAATTCTCGAAATTTATGGACAGATTTAGTGAAAATTGTCATTTTTGCCCTTTTTCTCGAAAAACGCAATTTCTGAGTATTTATTCAAGATGGTCAAAACATGAAAGTTGTTTGTAACAACAAAATGGGTCAAAAGGAATAAAATTTGGAATTTTTAGAAACCAAGAATAAATTCTCACAAAAATACAATTTACAAGGGTCGGGTCAAAACAAAGTCAACGTCTTTTAAAACTCTCCAAAGTTATGAAAAATCTATTCAAACTCAAAAACTCAACCAAACAATCACTAAACCCATCGAGAAAACCAAATCACGATTAAAACCACACTAAACCAAGAAATTAGGGGTCGGGTTCTCACAACTACTTTGAAGTTGAAACAAGTATAAAGATGATATCTCTAAGTGAATATACATGAATCAACATCATAACCATCCAATAAAAAATAATGACTAGAAGGCATAAAAATGGATTTGAGAGTTCTAATATGGTATCTACAAATATAACTTAAAAGCACAACCATACATGGAACTATTTGACATTTGCATAGAGAGGATCACTCAAGATCAAGATCTAACTCATACCATATCATCAATAAAGAATACAACCATGTGAGCATATGTAGATATGAAGTTAGAAAGGAGTGACATGGATCTCATACAGTTGAAAATGGATCTCAATTATGGGTATACCTATGAAGAAGAATGGTTTAATTCCAATTCATCTAAAAAGATCCATCAATCTCTCATGTAAAGTCTCCACTCTTAGCAAATGTACTTAGAGGATCATGAAGCAAACATTTTCATACAATGAACATCATCAATTTTCATTTAAGGAAGTGCACAAGGTTAAGTGTAAAATGCAAATCGATTACATGATCCACACACCATACAAATCAATTTGCTCATAAAAAGAATATAACTAGAAGAGCAAAGAAGCACATTGCTTATAACCACATATATTTTCATTTTTGAAATGACATAATCAAGTACAAAAGGAAATGACAACATGGAACATGCTTTGATGAATATAACTAATGATGTTTTAAAGCATTTCCATTTATACAATCTTCAAAACATTTTAATAAACAAAATCCAACAATGAGCATAAAGAGAATGAATTTGAAGATAATCAATTTTCAATTTGCATTTTAAAACTTATTTGGAAAACATACAAGTTGATTTTTCAAAAAAATAAATTTTCCATATGAAACTATATCTTATAAAACCATGGAAAATCCAATTTGATTCAAATCATTTGTTTTTTTTTTTTTTTTAAATCTAACTATGACATCCATACAAATGATTTTACAACATCAATCGATTACGAAAGATCTAGTTATGAAAGCTTTTGAAAAACATAATCAATTGAGCATGTATAGAAATGCATTGCAAGATATATAACTATATGTGAGCAAAAAACAAATCTATCATGAGAAAATTATAATCAAAATGATTTTGAAAACCATGAAATTTAACTAGAATGGTGCATGATGACAAAAACAATTGATTACAAATAAACATTGCATTTTAATAAATGTAACTAAGTATAAGATGCAAAAGCAACATCATGACCAACAAAAAGATTTAACTAAAAAGGATAGGTTGGTCAATGAGGTCCAAGGCCTTAAGGTCTGTCTAAGTATATAACTTTGGGAATCCACGTAAGGTCTTGAAAGGGTTGGTCCTTGAGGTCTATCTTAAAAGTCTCACCAACTCTAGGAGATTTGACTTGATAAACTTTTAATTTGAACTTATCACCATTATATTTAGATTTTACTAATGTAATCTTAGGTTGGTGATTAGTCTTTTGAGGTTGATGACTTTTCTTCTTAGGGGATTTATTCTCTTTTCTTTTCTTCTTATTTTCTCCCTTTATTTGACTTTTGAATTTTAGATTTAACTTTGCAACTTTCCTCAAAAGTTCTTTCATGTTTTGACTTAAAGGAGATAGGTTGAGAAGCTTTTTGTTAATAGATTCTTTTAAATTTGGTTTAACTTTTTTAACCTTTTTAGAATCTATTTTAGGAGACTCCTTTTTGATAGATTTAACTTGTTTAATCATTTTGGAGTCTTCCTTGATTTTTAGTGTCTTATCCATCATAGAGTTTGATTTTACTTTCTTTGGTTCATAGATGGTTTTAGACACATGACTTCAATTCTTAATTTGCATTCAAACCTAAAGTGTCCTTCAATGCCACAATAATTACATTTAGTCATGGGCAAGGAGGAATGAGTGCTAGAGAATGAGGACTCACCTTTCACAAATGTGTTGGTGAATTTTAGGTCATGTGAAGTATTCCTATTAAATCCAAGACCCGTCCTATCTCCTTGAGATTTACCCAATCTAAATAACTTTTCAAATTTCTCTTCACCATGGGTAAATTTGCACTCATACTTTTGTTTGTACCTTTCAAGTGGAGTGACTTGTTCTTTAAGGGTTGAATTTTCATTTTTAACTTTTGTTTGTTCATTTTCAATTCCCTTAAAGTTGTTTAGTTCTTCATGGGCAAGTTTTAATTCAAATTTAAGTTCATTAATAACATTGGATCCAAGTTCTTGAGTTTTTATCTTATTAGATAAATTTTCCTTAGTGATAGTTAACTTAGATTCAAGATTGTTAATGTCTTTATCTTGCCTTTGTAATTGATCTCTTAGTTTAGAATTTTCCTTATTCATATTATCATAACTTATCTTAATTTCATTTAATTCATCTTGAGCATTAGATAAATTATGCAAAGAGATCATAAACTTAGAGCCTACACAATTTATTAATTCTTCTTTCTCTCTAAGTTCATTTTTTGAAGAAACTAATTGTTTGATTAGACTCTTAGATTTTTCTTCTAATCTTTTGTTCTTCTTAACAAGCTCTAGGGAAAATGTACATAAATCATTATAGGCTTGTTGAATGTCATCTTGATTTTCATCATTTTCTTCTTCATTTGATTCAAATTTAGATTAATTAAATTCATGGTTTGAATCTCCAAATGTTGGAAGAAGGAATGGTCTAGAAGAATCTACAAGGGAATCTATACAATCTATTTTAGTGGAATCCATGAAATGATTTTCAAGATTAGTACAACTAGGGTCTAAACTCTAGGTTTTTACACCTAATCAAGAGTTCCAAACACTTGATCCTAATATTAGAGCACGAGGTTCTGATACCAATTGAAAGTCTGGGATCCTAACCCTAGAGGGGGGATGAATAGGGTGAACTACAACTTAATGACCAATTATGCCAATTTTAAACTTCTTTAAAACAATTAGCCACTTGTGATGATTAACAAATAAAATGCGGAAGCTAAACAACAACAATCACCACAAAAGCAATCACCACAACATAAGATTTATAATGGTTCGGCCAACGTGCCTACATCCACTACCGGCTTGTGATCTCACACCCCACCGGATTTCCACTATTTATGCTTTTCAAATGGCTAAGCAATAACCACTACAATATGCTTTCCAAGGATAAGCAATAACCTTACAATGTTGTTTTTCAAGGCTTAACAACAACCTATACAAGATGTTTTTCTAGGCTAAACAATAACCTTACACAATGCTTTTCTAAGGCTAAGCAATAACCTTTACAATCAAATGATTTCTCTCAAGAAAGTGTTTTCACAAAGCACTTCTAAGAGATTACAATTAAAGCTCAATTTAATTGCCTCTAGATTAGGCGAATATGAAAGTGTAAAACAAACTCACACAAACACTATGAATACAAAAATGTATGCTTATGAAGTGAGTGTGTGGAAACTTCAATCAATATAAAAAGTTTAAGATCAATCAATGTATGCTAAGAAGCATTTAAACGTTTAATACACATAAAAAGATTTGATTGAAGTAATATGCAAATCATATGTACCAAATACAAACTTGTTGAAGATATGAAATCAAAAGCTCACAAGTTGTATGAAATTAATTATGTCTAAACATGTGATGCATATTCAATGTTGTTTTAAAAAACAAACTAATTTAACTAAAGTTCAAATGAATGAAAACAACAAAGATGATTCAAACAAGTTAATGAAACATGTTTATAAAAACAAATCAAAAGTTTTGACAAAACATATTTTATAAAGTATTAAAACAAACTTGTTTAGAAATCAAGGTGAAGAATCAAATGACTTAAATCAAAGATTAAAGAAGTAGAGGATTCAATACATCATAGTTTATATGCTAAAATCATTTACCAAAGATTTAAACAAAGCATAAAACAATGATTATAAAAAGGCAAAGCTTACTTGGTGGTTTAACTTCATTAATCCAAGCTTTAGCTTTACTTAATGACCCTTAGCCTTCCTTAGCTTGATCCCCTTTCTTTTCCCTCAAAATACCTCAATAAGGGCTTCAAAGATCATCCCTAGGGGCTAAGGAATGAGCTTCTTTTTATAGAAAAAGTTCCTCAACGGCTACCTGTCCGTCAGCCGACAACAAGGTGTCGGTCGACCGACAGTCCAACGGTCTTCTCCAACGATCATAATATTTGAAAATTTGCGAACCGTTGAACAGGTGTCGGTCAGCCGACAACGAACCGACATCGAACCGACAGTACAAAAATATGAAGTTTTAAGCTCTCTGGAATTCTAACCGAGAACACTTGTCGGTTGACCTTGGTCCACTTGTCGGTTAGCTGACACTCAACTTGTCGGTTGACCGACAGCCTAAGACAAAAATCCCAACTTTTGCATTTTTCAAAGTAAATTTCTTGTGGGATCTTTGGGCCATTAAACCAAGCATGGAAACATGATTTAAACCAATCCAAGTGCTTTAAAATCATGAAACATAAAAGCCTAAATAGATTTGAAAGTTTAAAACAAATGGCTAGCTTGATTTATAAAATCCTTTTTAAAACTAAAAATGCAGCCAATGTTTAAAACCAAAACATGCATAAATCATAAGGTGTATAAGATTTAAAACAATGCATGTATAAATCAAGATTTCAATTTTTTCTAAAACAATGCATGTGTGTGAATTCAAATGATGAATAAAATGAATAGTGCATCCATCAAATTGCAAGATACAAAATCCTTAACAGGGACCACGGTAGCAAACCAGGTATCTGGAATCATGGTAGCGAACCGGATATCGGGAACCACGGGAGCGAGCCGGGTATCGGGACGGGACCACGGTTAATAAACCGGGTATCGGGATCCAAACTGCAGCTGGCGGGACAAGTGGGGGATCTCCATGTCAGTGGATCAGACTGACAAGGTCATCCAAGCTTAGTGGTGCTGATTCATAGGTCAAACCGTATAAATCAAGTCACGTGTAAAACAAATCAAGAGCAAGAATATAACTGGGCAAGACAGGGGTGCTCAAAGGCACAACTGTCATATCATGTCTGGTATGCCTGTCAAGACTAGTAAAACAGTACAAGTACACCTTCAATGTTTTCGGGATTGATATATCATAAATCATAAATTTCCTGAATAAAAAGTGAAATAAACTTTCAAAATGTCGGGACATGTATCGGGTTCAAAATTCGTTCAAGGTGAATAGGGATCCCGTATGTCTATTTTGAAATAACTTGGTACTCTTTGAATTTGAAGACATTCCGGGTTCCGTATACACTTGGAAGTTCCCAAAACTTCAATGAATACTTTGTGATTATGGTTTCTTTCTCATCCAGGCTTCATACATCACTTAATAAATATTCCGACACCACAGGGCTCCCAATGAACCACTCACAGTCAAATAAATATTTTGCTTCAGCTCCAGACATGTCCCCTGTGAAACAGCACCCATCGCTCGAGCGGACATTACAGTTCGCTCGAGCCGAAGAGTCTCTAGAATGGTTTCTGGGAGAGTTCGCTCGAGCGGACTTTGTGAGAACCCGACCCCTAATTTCCTGGTTTAGTGTGGTTTTAATCGTGATTTGTTTTTCTCGATGGGTTTAGTGGTTGTTTGGTTGAGTTTTTGAGTTAGAATGACTTTTCATTAGCTTTGGGAAGTTTTGAGAGCCAGTGAACCTAGACAGTGATCGTAGGGTCCCATTTGTTTTGCGTGGTCAGCGTGGGGAGATTCTTGGTGATTCCCAAAAATTTCTATTTCAGCTTTGTTTGACTAGTCTCGTCATTCCCTACAACTTTCGTCTTCACTCCGTGCTCATTCGAAGCTCCTAAAATCAATTTTTCCAACCCTGGGGGGGGGGGGGGGGGGGGGGGGGGCAAATCCATTCTTTAACCCCTTTGACCAAACAGTTGACTTTTTATGTGGACCCCGGAAGTATGTCAATATTAACCTTGTTGGAAAGATAATTTTATGCCGGACACTTTTCATGTTTTAAGTTTCTTTATCCGAGGTCTAGAAAGCCCTCTAATCTCCATTACTAGTTCTACTTAAGTGTGGACCCACACCCACCAATTATAAAAAAGGACAACTTCCTCTCTTTCTCCCTCATTCCCATTTCCATCGGTTGTAACTCTCCAGCTACAGTACCAGCAGCCACCCTCCTTCCTTTTCTTCCATTTGTCTTGCTCAAATGGAGCCTCCAAGCCACCAATCCGACGAGGGAACTACGGCAACTTCTTCCCCTTCATCTCCTCTCTCTTTTGACACCATTTTCGTGGGAAACCAAGGTGGGCAGCCCCTTTTTCCAAGCTCCTTCTTGTTGATTACGGCCCTAGAGGTAAGGATCTCTTTCCATCTTCTATTGTTGAGCAATGGCTTTCCCCTATGTCCTATTTCTTAGCTTGTTTGAACCCATTCCTTCTCTTTGATGAGTTACCATTTTTTTAGGGTTCTTATGGGTTGCTTTTTGGGGGTTTTTGTGTAGCTTGGAACCTTGGCTTGGAAGAGCGTTTAGAGCTTGATTTGCTTGATTAGAGACCCAAGGCAGTGGATGAATAGATGGTTTCAAGTATTAGCATGTTTTATGAGAAAAATATGGAATTTTATTACTTGTGCTTAATGATTTGATACTTATTTCTAATCATGCTTTTCACTATGATTTTCTATTGCTTTTGAAAAGATGATGGTTGAATGCTAACATGTTTATGGAAAATCTTGATTTACATTAATGTCTTGTTTCTACTTGCATTCAATGTGATTAAATGCTCATGAAAGGGTTGATTAGCCCATGTATTGCCTTAAAATGTGATTTATAGCTTTTGTGTTTATCTCTTGTCTAAGACTTGAATGAATCTATGTGGTTGTGGTTATTCTCCTTCTCTTTGTGATTTAATGTGGAAAAGAATGGGGATGTATGATGGAGCCTTGGCGGTTGTTGTGAGGAGTTTTGTTGGGGATTTGAAGATAGTATTGAGGTGCTTTCATGCCCTTTAATGATGTGGAAATAGAACCTCAAAAATGGGTTTTAGTATGAAGAGAAGAAGGCAGAGCAAAACTGTCCCGGAACTGGTTCTGGACAGTTCACTCGAGCGAACTGATACTTCGCTTGAGCGAACTGCCCAGAAAAGGGTTCGTCCCACTCCAGAGAGATGTTCGCTCGAGCAAACATGGGTCCGTCCCAAAAACCATTCCAGAAACCCCTCCGCTCGAGCAAACTGTAATGTCCGCTCGAGCGATGGGTGCTGATTCACTGGGGACATATTTGGAGCTGAAGTAAAACATTTATATGATTGTGAGAGGTTCATGGGGAGCCTCGTTATGTCGGAAGATTTATTAAGTGATGTATGAAGCCCGGATGAGAAAGAAACCATAATCACAAGGTATCCATTGGAGTTTTGGAAAATCGCCAAAGTATATAAGGAGCCCGGAATGTCTCCAAACTTTAGGAGTATCAAGTATTTTCTAAAAACGACATACGGGACCCCTATCCACCTCGAATTAGTTTTGAACCCCGATGTCTATCCTGGAATTTCGAAAGGCTAATTGCATCGCTTTGTTCCCGAGGTTTTTATGTTCATTCCCGAAAACATTGAACTGTATTTAGCATTTTTGCTAGCCCGGCCATGCCTTGCCCGATATAAAAAGATATTTGGGTCTTCGAGCGCCCCAATGCAATGTAAGAACTTAGAAGGCATTGAATGGAGTCCGGATGAAGAGAAACCACATTATGAAGATTCGTCAAGGATCCTTAGACTCGTCAATGTGCATAGGGATCCGAGATGTCCTTAATTCTCATGGAGTACCAAGTATATGTCAAATTAGACATACGGGACCCCATTCACATTAATTTAAATCTATGACCCTCAACGTTTGGCCCGGAAAAGTATAGAAATCCATTATGTCGTATTTAAACTCGAATTTCACTTGTACACTTTAAATCTCATATTTTATGATTAGACTTGCCCCGAAGGTATTGAAATTTATGTTTGGTTTTTAGCATGTTGCTAACCCGTTTATGCCCGACCCGATACAGGTATGTTTTGTTGCCTATGGGTATCCCGTCCCGTTATATTCGTACTTGTTGATTTCTTGTATATGAACCATGAACCAAAAGGATTATTATTTTGAGAATAAAACCTTGAGGCAATATGGGGCCAGAGCTTTGTAGTGCGAGCCCATGAGAAAAAAAAAACAGAGAACATGCATACATGTATTTGTTTTGTTTACTTGCATGTAACCTATGAGTCGGCACCACTAAGCTTGGATGACCTTGTCGGTCTGATCTACCGACTTGGAGATCTCCTCCCGTCCCGCCAGCTGCAGTTTGGATCCCAATACCTGGTTTATTAACCGTGGTCCCGTCCCGATACCCGGCTCGCTCCCGTGGCTCCCGATATCCGGTTCGCTACTGTGATTCCCGATACCCGGTTTGCTACAGTGGTCCCGTCCCGTATTATTATATATGTATATGTAAATTTCGTTGTACCTCCTCACTTCGGTGACTGAGGTCAACGCCTTGATATGGTTGCTCTATCACTTCGGTGATAGAGGATTTAGCTTCGTGTGGTTGCCATCTTGATAGTTCTTGATCCTTGATACCCTTACTGTTTTATATTGATCATGTCTTTTCTTAATAAATGATGCATTGTTTATACACGCTTTAAATGAGTTCCCGATTTGTGAAATGTTCATGTTTTATACATGCTTTAAAAGAATACATGTTTTGTCAAATATTCATGTTTCATACCCGTTTTATGTGAATACAGGATTCTGTCAAATATTCATGATTTCCTATACATTTAATTATGTACAATTTTGATCAGACAACATGATTTATTACATGTTATATCGTTCAGTATATTGTTTATATCTTTCCACCCACCTTCCAGACCGTCGTGTCTGACCAACTACTTTGGTACTCAGGCTCAGACTTCTTCACCCGAGATGAGTGCAAGTGTTGGCTGTGGAGCCATGAGCTTTCAGGTTGGTTGTCGGCTAACTCATGTAGACATTGATCTTGACATCGGAATTACGTCACATATGGGGTAGTGATCATTAGCTTGTTTTCTTGTATGGCTTCTATTAGCCTTTTTCTTGGGATTTGTAATTAATACACATTGTTATTTGTAACTTGAACATATATGGGAATGTAATACCCTGTTACTGTCAGCTCTGTACTTTTATTGTGATGGTTTGTTCCAGTCTGAGTTGGATCATTGATAAGATGACTATATGCTTGGTTTGAGTGCGGTGCGGAATCCAATGGCCATGGACTCCAAGTCGCAACACCACGAAAACTTCCGCTAAATATTCAGAGTGTGTTGGAATATGTAATCCTCACACACACGCGGATCTTGGGAGAAACATAATTATTACTTAACTCCCAATTCACGGACCCCGGGTTTGGGGTCGTGACAGACCTGCCCAATTCAGGCTGGCTCGAGCGAAACACCAGTTCGCTCGAGCTAGCCACACTCTGGATGGGTTGCTGGGAACGTTTGCTCGAGCGGACCAGGGTTCGCTCGAGCGAACTGTTCTCTGGAACGTCAGGAGCCTCTTTCTGGGCAGTTCGCTCGAGCGAACTGTCCAGAACCAGTTCCGGGACAGTTCTGCTCTCTGCTTCTCTTCTCTTCCTACAAACCCATTTTTAAGGTTCCATTTCTACATCCATAGAGGGCATATAAGCACCTCAATACCTCCATCAAATCTTCATCAAAACTCCTCACAACTACCACCAAGACTCCATCCACTCATCTCCATTACTTTCCACATTCAATCACAAAGAGAAGGATAATAACCATAACCACATAGTTTCATTGAAGCCTTAGATAATAAATAAAACAAAAGCTATAAAATCACATTTCAAAGCAATAAATGGGCTAACCAACCCTTTCCATGAGTATTTAATCACATTGAATGCAAAGTAGAAACAAGACATTAATGAAATACAAAACCAACCACATTTGTCATAAAAACCATTCAATACTAAAAACATCCATTCATCCACTGCCTTGGGTCTCTAATCAATGGAATCAAGCTTCTAGACAACTCTTCCAAGCCAAACTCCAAGCTACACAAAAACCCCCAAAATGCAAACCCTAACATGGTCAATCCAAGGAATGAAGAAGAATAAACTCTCAATAATGAAGGTGGAGCTTCTCTAAAGCTAGGAGAATACATATCAAGGAGATTGGAACGGAAAACTTACTTGCAAGCTCTCTAAATGAACAAGAGTGACTCAAAGAGGGTCTTGGACTATTAGAGGTTTTTCTTCACAAATAATATCCAAGGAGAGCTCTAGTGATGGAGAAGAAGATGGTGACTTCCATTAGTGCTCTAGGTGCAAGCTTGGTGGAGATTTGGTAGTGGAAAAGCAAGGAAAAGAAAAAGAAAAGGGAAAAACCCTAGGTTGTTGTTGTGCTGGAAAAAGGGAAATGACGGAGAAGAGTTCTCTATATAAGGCAAATGGGAGTGGGCTCCACTACTAGAAAGTCTTTGGAGGCTGAAATCATCACGATCGGGACCTCGAACGAAATTGATGAAGAAAGAAAAAGTGATCAACGAAATATCTAGTTTCCGAAAAGTATATTTTCGCGGGTTTCGGGGATATCAACTTTTGGGTACAAATTTAGTGTAAAAAGACTGTTTTGCCCTCAATGCTAGGAAAATCAAGTTTCGGATTCTGGACGGTTACGGGCTCAACATGAAAGTTGTAGGGATTAATGGGACAAGTGAAACGGGATCAGGATAAAGATTATGGGAATCTCAAGTAAACCTCCAAGCACACGTCAAGACTATCAAAAGGGAACCCCCAAAGGGTCCCACTAAACACAAGACACTTAAAATCCCCCAAAGCTATATCAAGAACTATACTAATCCCACTTAGTCAAATCTACCAAACATGCTTAGCACTAACGTGCGACTTAATTAGTACTAATCGGGGTCACTCGGGTCGGGGTCTTACATGAAGTGATATCTGATTTGAATGTGTTTTGTTTTTGGATGGAAGGCTGAATTCTTTGCAAGATGAATAGCACTCTTACTATCACTGTAAAGCCTGCTGGACTCTTGCTTCTTACCCAACTTTCCATTAACTCCTGTAACCAAATCATTTTCTTACTAACTTTTGTAGCGGCAACATACTCTGTTTCTGTGGTTGAAAGTGAAACGTCCTATAGTTAAGACTTCCAACTAATTGCTATAATACCCAATGTGAAGACATATCCTGTAGTGCTTCTACTTCTATCAAGATCTCCTGCCAAGTCCGAATCAACATAGCCATGCAATTTGATCTCTAATCCTCCAAAACACAATGATGCATTAGTGGTGCCTCTTAGACATATGAGAATTCACTTAACTGCCTCCCAATGTGCTTTTCAGGGATTACTCATAAATCTGCTTACAACTCCCACTGCATGAGCAATGTCTGGTTTAGAGCAAACCATAGCATACATCAAGCTGCCAACAGCTAAAGCTCATGGGACCTTAGACATGTTCTCCTTCTCCTGTTCTGTCTTAAAAGACTACTCTTTTGAGAGTTTGACGTGGCTGGCCAGTGGAGTCTTAACTGGCTTAGCATTCTGCATGTTGAACCTGTTTAGAACATTTTCAACATATTCTGCTTGAGACACATTTAATGTGTGATTTACCCATCTCTGCTAATTCTTATGCCGAGAATTTGATTTGCAGCACCCAAATCCTTTATTTCAAATTCTCGTGACAACTGTTTCTTCAAATTGTTTATTTCATGCATATTTGAACTTGCAACAAGCATATCATCTACGTACAAGAGTAGAATAACGTAACAGTCATCAAAACTTTTGAAATAACAGCAATGGTCTACATAATGCCATTTGTAACCTGTGTTGCACATAAACCTATCAAATTTAATGTACCATTATTTTGGGGCTTGCTTCAAACCGTATAAACTCTTTTTGAGCTTACACATAATTTCCTCCTTCTATGTACAGCATATCCCTGTGGTTGATGCATATAGATGTCTTCATCCAAGTCACCATGGAAAAACGTAGTTTTCACATCTAATTGCTAAAGATGTAAATCTTCTACCACCATAATGCTCAAAACATTTCTGATTGTGTTCAATTTAACCACAAGAGAAAATAACTTAGAGTAATCAATACCTGCCTTCTACTAGAAGCCGTTAGCAATTAATCTGGCTTTATATCACTTGCTACCGTCATGTTCTTCCTCCAATTTGTACACCCACTTATTGTGCAATGCTTTCTTTCCCTCATGCAACTGAACTAAGTCCCGTATGTGGTTTGATGATAAAGATTGCATCTCATCTTTCATGGCTTGTTCCCACCTAACCCGAGTTTCAACCTGCAATGCTTCTTCATAACATTCTGGCTCACCACCATCAGTTAACAACAAGTAAAACAAAGAAGGTAAATAACGCTAAGTAGGCTTCTGTGAGTTTTCATTTTCATGTACTTCAAGTACATCATTTTCAGAAATGTCATCCAGTTCTAAATATTCATTGCTGTCCTCCTGCACCTTGTCCTTGTTTTTATGCATCACTTTCTTATTGAATATAACATTTCAGCTTCTAATGATTTTTCTATTTTCATCATCCTAGAAGTGGTAACCAAACTCATCAAAACCGTATCCAATGAAAGTGCATTTACTATATTTAGAATCTAGTTTGTCTCTTTTGTCAGTATCAACATGAACCTAAGAGATACAACCAAATACTAAGTGTGAAAGGTTTACCTTTTTTCCGGTCCACGCTTCCTCTGGCAGTCCGCCATCTAAAGATACCGAAGGCCTTCGATTGATTAAGTATGCAGCAATATTCATGCTTCCACCCAAAACTACCTGGGCAATCCAGCATGTAGCCTTATACTTCTGGCATGCTCAACAATTGTCCTGTTCCTGCGCTCTGCCACACCATTTTGCTGTGGTGTATTGGGAATAGTCTTCTCTCGCTTAATACCCTTTTTGGCACAATACTCCTCAAATTCTTTACTGTAGTACTCTCCCCTATTATCAGACCTTAGGCATTTTAGTTTCAAACATGTTTCATTTTCAACCAAAGCTTTCCACTTCTTGAAAATATCAAATACGTCATACTTGTGTTTCATAGGATATACACATAATTTTCTGGTAACATCATCAATGAATGTAACAAAGTAAGGCGATTCACCAAGAGAAGGTACCTGAGTTTGTCCCACACATCCGTGTGTACTAGTTCCAACATATCTGACATCGGTGGCCTGCCTACTTTTGAGAATGTAAGTTTCTTCTGCTTTCTGAAAACACGGTCTTCAGAGGACTCTAAGTCCAATGACTTGAGTCCTTCCAGCTTACCTTTAGAATAAAGAATTTTCATTCCTTTCTCACCCATGTATCCACGTCTATAGTGCCATGTGTTTGAGTCAATGTCTTTATCTGCAACTACAATCGAACTTGTAGAGCTGTTAGTCAAGTAAATAGTTCATTCTTTTTTATCATGAGTCACAACCATATTCCATTTTGTAACTTTCCAAAAATCATCTGTAAAAACAGTTATGTGACTAGAGCTTGCAAGTTGACCAACTGATATGAGGTTTCTCTTCAGGCTGGGTACATGCCCGACATCATTCAATTGCCATATACTGTCGTTTGGCAATTTAACCCGAACATCTTCCTTACCAAATATATCACAAGGTTCATCATCACCAAGATAAATGTCGCGACCCCGGACCGGGTTTAGGGTCCAATCCAGGATCGGGACTAATTGTGAAGTAAGTGACATAAAAGAGATCATAGGTATGTTTAATGTCCAATCGTACACAGGTTAATTAAGAACACACATCACCCGTGCACGTGATTTCCCACAGGTGTCCGCGGTGAGGATCTCTCAACAATATCATGAATACTTTGTTAAATTGCGGAAGCGTGTAGCAAATTAATCATGTAATCATTTCCACATAACATGAGACTGATTGCATTTAAATAACAAGTATCAGAATGAGCAATGTTCTATAGCGTAACCCAAAAGTACTGTTAAACTTGAACATATATCATTTAATTACAACCCCCAAAATTAGAGGCCAACAAAGGCCAATATAACAAAACAATATCCACCAAAATATCAATCCATAACCACCCCCCCCCCCCCCCCAAAAAAAAATGTTTCGCATCTCGACCACCGGATGTTTACATAATATCGTCGGCACGCCACTCAACTAACTGTTGCGGTTCTCCGACCGCCTCCTCTGGCTCCTCCTCAGGATAACCGACAACAGGACCTGGGTACCAAAGCAAAGGATCAGACATGACGGTCTGGCAGGTGGGTGAAAAGATATAAACATTTGATAATAAAAACCTTTACCTTGGAAAACATATAAACCTGTTTAAACAATGACTTTCAAGAAGTAAATGAATCATTTAACTAAAAACAAATATGCAGTAATAAAACATGTAAGGTAACCAAGGAAATCGGGAAACAAGCAAGATGGCATCCACAATAAGCTAAATCCTCTATCACCGAAGTGAAAAGAGTATCGGGTGTTGACCTCATTCACCGAAGTGAGGAAGTGCAACCAATTTACATAAACATATACAATAATACGGGACGAGACCACGGTAGCAAACCGGGCATCGGAAATCACGGTAGTAAACCGGATATCGGGAACCACGGGAGCGAGCCGGGTGTCGGGATGGGACCACAGTTAATAAACCGGGTATAGGGATCCAAACTGCAGCTGGCGGGAGGGGAGGGGATCTCCAAGTAGGTAGATCAAATCGACAAGGTCATCCAAGCTTAGTGGTACCGACTCATAGGTCAAATGCAAGAAATCAGGCATGTATATAACACTTACGATGAAATCGTATAAACGGGCGAAATGGGGTGCTCAAGGCACAAATATCATTTCAATATCGGGTCATGCACATCGGGACTAGCACAATGCTACAAATACGGTTCAGTGTTTTCGGGATTGATAATTCATAACTCATAAAATTTCGGGGATAGAAAGTGTACAATAGACTCTCAAAATATTGGGACAATTGCCAGGGTTTAAAACATTTTCAAGGTGAATAGGGATCCCGTATGTCCATTTAATAAACACTTGGTACTCCTTAAATTTGGGGACATTCTGAGTTCCTTATGCCCTTGGAAGTTTCCGGAACTTCAATGAATACTCGTGATGTGGTCTCTTCCTCTAATGGATTTCAAACAGTGGTTATAAGTCTTCTCATCACAATAGGAATGCTAACCAACCTCTCTTAATCATATAAATGCTTTATTCCAGCTCCAACGTGTCCCCAGTGAAATAGGACCCATCGCTCGAGCGGATATTACATTTCGCTCGAGCGAAGGAGTCTCTGGGAGGGTTTCTGGGAGGGTTCGCTCGAGCGGACCTGCCCCAATTCAGACTGGCTCGAGCGAACTACCAGTTCGCTCGAGCTAGCAACTCTCTAGATGGAATGCTGGGAACGTTCGCTCGAGTGGACCCAGGTTCGCTCGAGCGAACTGTTCTCTGGAATGGAACGAACTCCTTTCTAGGCAGTTCGCTCGAGCGAAGTGTCAAGTTCGCTCGAGCGAACTGTCCAGAACTGGGTTCGGGAACAGTTCTGCTGCTTCCTTCTTCCCTCTTCTTACAACCCATTTAAGCCTCTTTTCTACAATAAAATGGGAGGCTCATGACTCCCTTCGATCATTGCCCAACATCATCAAATCCCCCATAAACAAACATCCAAATATCCTCATCTCTACATTCAAACAATCACCAAGAGAAGGAATCCACCCACATCACAAGAATCATTTAAGTCTTGTACAAGGGGTAAATCAAAAGCTACAATCCACACTTTCAAGACAATAAATAAGCAAAAGCTACAAATCATATTTCAAGACAATAAATGGGCTTACCAACCCATTTCAAAGGCATTAAAATCATATTGAATGCAAGTAAGCAACTCATTAATTGAAATAGCCAACCAATCATGTTTGTCATGAAAATCGATCAAAACTCAAAACATCCATTCAATCCACTTGCCTCAACGTCTCTAAACAAGGAAATCAAGCTTCTAGACGACTCTTCTAAGCCAAGGATGCAATCTACACAAAAACCCCCAAAATGCAAACCCTAGAATGGGTCAAACAAAGAAACAAGAAGAGATAACTCTCAATAATGAAAAAGGAGCTCTCCCAAGACTTGAAGAACACAAATCTAAGAGATTAGGGAGGAAGCTTACTTGTAGGTTATCCAAATAGACAAGGTGAGTTCAAAGAGGGTCTTGAGATGAGTAGATTCTTCTACAAATGGTATTAAAGAGAAGCTTGCAAGGAGGGGAAGAGGGTGGTGATCTCCATTTCTCAAGAGATGCAAGGTTGGTGGTGATTTGGCAATGGAGAAGCAAGAAGAAAGGAGAAAAGGGAAAGAGAAACCCTAGCTTTGTGTTGTGCTGGAAAAAGAAGAATGAAGAATATGGGCTCTCTATATAAAGACAATGGGTGTGGGCTCCACCACTAACAAACTCTTTGGGCTGAAATCACTACTTTCGGGACCTCGGATAAGTGCGACGAAGAAGGAAGAAATGATCATCGAAGTATCTAGTTTCCAAAAAGTATATGTTTCGCAGGTTTCAGGAATATCAAGTTTTGGGTACAGATTCATGTAAAAAGACTGTTTTGCCCTCAATGCTAGAAAATTGGGTTTCGGGGTTCCAGTCGGGTACAGTATCAACATGAAAGTTGTAGGGATTATCGGGATGAGTGAAACGGGGTAGGCATACAAGTCATCGGGATCTCGGGTAATTCCCAAATTAACGCAAAACTATTAAAAGGGAACCCCCAAAGGGCCCCACTAAACACAAGCACTTAAAATTCCCCAAAGCTATATCAGGAACTATACTAATCCCACTTAGTCAAGTTCTACCAAACACGCTTAGCACTAACACGTGACTTAATTTGTACTAATCGGGGTCAGTCGGGTCGGGGACTTACATCCTCCACCCCTTAGGGCATTTGGTCCTCCAAATGAAATATAAAACTCACCTCGAGTAAGAGATGTGGATAATTCTTCTGCACTTGATCTCGCAATTCCCACGTTACCTTTTCCGGTCCATGATTCTCCTAAAGCACCTTCGCCCACTGAATAGTTTGTGTCCTCGATTCTTGTTCCTTTGTATCAATGATCTGAATGTGTTTCTCTACATATGTAGCATCTTCTCTGATTTCCAACGGTTCATGTCGGAATACATGTGAAGGATTGGGGATGTACTTCTTCAACATCGACACATGGAAGACGTTGTGTACACCGGATAACTCGGGTGGCAAGGCTAATCTATAAGCCACATCACCAATCTTACTCATGATATCATACGGTCCGATGTACTTTCGTGACAACTTGCCCTTCTGCCCAAACCTCAATGTTCCTCTGGTGGGTGACACCTTTAAGAAAACTTTATCTCCTTCTTTGAACTGTAGATCCCTTCTGTGAGGGTCTGCATAGCTTTTCTGTCTACTCCGGGCTACTTTCAGACATTCATGAATCTATCTCACTTTGTCAGTGGTCTCACTTACTATAGTCGGTCCATGGAAACTGCGGGTGCCAACTTCCTCCCAACAAACAGGTGTCCTACACCTCCTGCCATACAAAGCTTCAAAGGGCGCCATCCCAATGCTCGAATGGTAGCTATTGTTGTAAGCGAACTCACACAACGGTAGGGTTTCATCCCACTGAGTCTTGAAGTCCAATACACAAGCACGTAGCATGTCCTCGAGTGTCTGAATTGTCCTCTCTGACTGGCCATCTGTCTGAGGGTGATAAGCCGTGCTGAACTGTAGCTTCGTACCCATAGACTCATGTAGGGTTTTCCAAAACCTCGAGACGAATCTGCTGTCTCTGTCGGAAGTAATAGAAACTGGCTGTCCATGCCTACTGACGATCTCATTGACAAACAACTCTGCCAGGGGTAACATGTGCATCTTCTTCCCTGTCTTCATGGGAATAAAGTGAGCTGACTTGGTGAGTATGTCCACTATAACGCATATAGCGTCATTGCCTCTGCTAGTCCTCGGTAGTCCCGAAATAAAGTCCATGGTAATATGCTCCCATTTCCATTCCGGGATCTCTAATGGTTGTAGTAACCCTGGAGGCTTCTGATGTTCTGCCTTTATTAGTTGACACGTCATACAGCGGGAGACAAACGCTGCACTCTCTCTCTTCATGTTGTTCCACCAAAATCTGCCCTTTAAGTTCTGATACATCTTCGTGCTGCCTAGGTGCATAGAATACTTCGTACTGTGAGCCTCTGTCATGATATCATTCCTCAAATCTTCAATGTTAGGCACACACAAACAGTCACGATAATAAAGAACTCCGTCGATGATACGAAAATCAGGACGTTCTGCTATATGTTCCGCAATCTTGGGCAGCTCTGGATCTTGCAACTGACTATCCTTGATCTTTTGAATAAACGAAGGCTCTGACATTGACATATTGGCGACTATAACACCCTTCCTCAATGGCTGTAGGTCTATCTTTAACTCCTCAAATTGTTCAAAAATACAAGTACCACTTAGATTTGCCATGCCCACTGATTTTCTACTCAAAGCATCGGCAACTACATTCGCTTTCCCCGGGTGATATTTAATTGGAAAATCATAGTCCTTGATATACTCCATCCACCTCCTCTGCCTCATGTTCAATTCCTTCTAAGAAAATAGGTACTGCAGGCTGCGGTGATCAGAATGAACCTCAAACTTCTCTCCATAGAGGTAATGTCTCCACATCTTCAACGCGAAGACAACCGCTGCCAACTCAAGGTCATGGGTCGCATAGTTCTTCTCGTGATCTTTCAACTGCCGGGACCCATATGCCACAACTTTTCCTTCTTGCATCAACACACAACCAAGTCCAATGTTCGAAGCATCGGTAAAGATGGTGAAACCACCGCTCCAGGATGGCAAAGTAAATACTGGTGCGGTAGTCAATCTCTTCTTCAACTCTTGGAAACTAGCTTCACACTGATCTGTCCACACATAGGGTACATTCTTCCTTGTCAACTTCGTCAACGGTGCTGCAATCGACGAGAATCCTTGCACAAACCTCCGGTAATACCCTGCCAATCCAAGAAAACTTCTAATTTCCGACACATTCTTCGGTCTTTCCCACTTCACTACTGCCTCAATCTTGGATGGGTCTACTAACAATCCTTCCTTGGAGATAATGTGCCACAAAAATGCAACTTGTTCTAGCCAAAATTCACACTTGTTGAGCTTCGCATACAGCTGGTTCTCTCTCAGAAGTTGTAATGCTATCCTCAGATGCTCCTTATGTTCTTCTCTAGTCTTGGAGTACACCAAAATATCATCAATAAATACTACCACAAACTGGTCCAGATATTGGGCAAATATCTTTTTCATTAAAGCCATGAACTCTACCGGTGCATTGGTCAATCCAAATGGCATCACTAGAAACTCGTAGTGGCCATATCTTGTTCGGAAAGCTGTTTTCAACACATCTAATTCTCTAACTCTCAGCTGATGGTAACCGGATCTCAAATCAGTCTTCGAAAAGTACGAAGCGCTTTGTAACTGATCAAACAGTTCATCTATCCTTGGCAATGGATATTTGTTCTTGATGGTCACTTGATTTAACCTCCGGTAGTCAATACACATTCTCATCGAACCATCCTTCTTCTTAACGAACAAAACTGGAGCTCCCCATGGCAAAATACTAGGTCTTACAAAACCCTTGTCCAATAACTCTTGCAATTGTACTTTCAACTCTCCCAATTCCGCCGGAGCCATTCTATATGGTGCAATCGAAATCGGAGCGGTCCCTGGTAACAACTCAATGGTGAAATCAATTTCTCTCGTGGGTGGTAATCCTGGAATCTCCTCCGGAAATACATCCGGGAACTCCCAAACAATAGGGATCTCCTCCACCCCTTAGGACCGTTTATCCTCCGTGATAAACGCCAAATAGGCTTCACAACCACTTCTCAATAGTCTATCAGCTTTCAATGTTGAGACAAACCCTGCACGAGGATTCCTCCTCTCTCCCTGGAATAACACCCTTGCTGGTATCTCATCCAACTTGAAGGTAAGGGTCTTATGGAAACAGTCCATTGTGGCATGGTACCCTGCCAGCCAATCCATCCCTAGGATTACATCGAAATCCTTCATCTCCAACAGAATAAGATCTGCGGGTAACACGACTTCTCCTATCTGAACTGTACAACTAAGGTAATAACTAGTACACACAACTTGTTTTCCTACTGGAGTAGCCATAGTCAAAGTATACTCAAGACCTCTACCATGCACATCAATCAATCTAGAAAATGCATGGGATAAAAAAGACTGCGTAGAGCCAGGGTCAAACAATATCTTAGCTTATATCCCATTAACAAGAAGTGTACCTTCCATAACATCGCTTGCTGCCTCTGCATCAGCTCTATTGACCGCGTAAACTTGTCCTCGCTGCTGTGGCCTGATAGGAGCCTGTTGTTGTCTGCCTTAAGGGACATTTATGTTATGTTACGGGGGATGCTGATTCTGATCCTATCCCTGCTGACGGGCCTGCTGCTATTGTTGTTGAGGTCTATACTGTGGCGGTGGTGCTTGTTGCTGGAGTGGTCTTGCCTGATTCTGCACCACTAATGCATTCTGTGGCGGTGTTGGACGCGGTGCTCCTTGAGGCTGTTGGTTCTGTCTATTCAGTCTTGGGCAGTTTCTCATCTGATGGTCCATGGAGCCACATCTAAAGCATGCTCCTGTGATGGTACGACATTGGGTACTCTCATGGTTCTTGCCACAGTGGATACAGACTAGTTGCACATTCTGATCTTGTCTCTGCCTCTTGTTCTGATGATTCCTTTGTTGATGGTTCTGTGGTGGAGTCTGTCCTTGTCCCTTACCTTGAACTCTAAGGACCTTGTGGTGGAAATTCTTGAACTTCTATGCTCTCTTGATTGTCTCTTTAAAAGTGACCGGTGGTATAACTCCCGTAGCATCTCTCTCGATGATGAGGTGAAGTCCTTCAAGGAACTTGGTTATCTTTTTCTCCACCGTGTCCACTAATTCGGGAGCATATCTTGACAACCTCTCAAATTTCGTGAGGTATTCTTGAACGGTCGTATTGCCTTGGACAAGCTGTTGAGATTCCACTGCCTTCTGCCTCCTGATCTGTGTGGGCACATATTTGTCATGAAACTGTATCTTGAAGTTTTGCCATGCAACTGCGTCAGCCATTGTTCTATACTCTTTGATGGAACGCGCACCGGATGCCGTGGGTGCTACCGGGGTCGGCGGACGTGGGAGTCCATCGGGTCCGGCCCTTTCGCACCCGGGGGGCATGAAGCGTGCATCAACATTTCTTTTGTGTGGGTGTGCCAGATTTTCTATTTTACTTGGAATTGCAAGTGGTAATCCGGAGATCAACCTTCGCAAGTAAAAAGGAAATCAACTTCTTTCAAGTTTTCCATTGCACAAATATTTAAGAAAAGAGACATTTTCTTGGTTTGCCGTGAAAGGCGATTTTGTTTGGCATTTATAGCCGATTTTGGCGTTTATAGCCGATTTACAATTCTCATCAATAATGAAAGACAAGAGTTGTGATTTTTGTCTCTTTTAGAAAAATACAAACTACAATGAAAAGGAAGAAAAGGAGGATCTAATTTCTCAGGAGATTGTGGGGGACTCGTTCAGATTGACGGTCGCAAGCCATGTATGGGCTTCGCCATCATCCATGCAGATGAGAACAGAGGATGCTCTTGATTCGCTTAGCTTGGCTATAACCTCAGATTTTTAGAGGACAAAGACCAAGAGGAGGTCCTATGTCCAATAAAAAGCTAAGTAGACGGGCTGAAAAGCCACGTCCAAGCCATTGGAGGCAGCAGGAGAAGGCAAGTACCTTGGGGGGGTACCCCCCAAGGGACTTTTGTCACCTTGTAGTGGTGGCCGGTGCAGAACTTCAGCAGAGTTTTTCTCTCTTTTTCTTTCTCTCAGATTTCTGGATCTGTGGTGCTTTGGAAGTGATCTCCGATTGATCGATCCGGATTTCAATGGAATGCTCTCCTATTTATAGGCTTTTGGTAGCCATTTAGGAGAGTTTATGGGCTTTAATGGCTTTAATGGGAGGAGTTACAAGATTTATTTCTTGATTTTGTAACTCCTTTTTCCTTGAATCTGATTGGCCGATGGAGATTAAGGGCTTTTAATCACCTTAATTACCATAATGGGAGGAGTTTCATGGGTTAAATGCCATGAATCAATTGACTTGTAACTCCCAAATGCTTGCTTCTGATTGGGCCGTCCAAAGAAATGAATTAATGACTGCAATAAAGCTAGTCAATTAACCACATTAATTGGTCGCCGAGCAGTCGAAGAGTCACGGGCCGTGCCGTGTCTTCTGGAATTCTTCTGGCGATGATCATCGATGGATCTTCATGCTGATCGACATCGGATGAACATGTAACTTCAAACAGTGATAGCTAAGAGCGGGCCGGTGACATCTGTCCTGTCGATTTTTCGATCGATTGGGCGGAAAGTACACTTTTTTGGTCGACCGGTTGGCGATCAATGTTGATTTTGATACTTTTGGAGGTTGACCTGTGATTTTGACGGATGTCGGAGGACATGAGTCAATTTCAAGCATAAAAATCACATTTTCAGGAAACCACAGGGGCCAAAGTGCGCGAAACGCGAAAAAGGACGGAAAAATGGGTCACCGGCGAAAAATCCGGTGACCCGGACTTCCATGGTCGCCGGCGACCCTAGGGATTTTTCCCCTGTTTTTGGTCCGTTTTGTGGTCTTTTTTGTTGCCGTTTTCTTCTGTATTTTTCCTGACATTTCTTCTCATTTATTGGCTTGATTTCCCTGTAGAAAACCTGATGAGAATCCTTGCATTTTTAGAGTGCAAAGTTTCCAATTTTCCGGGAAAGCCGAAGACTTTGTCGCGTAGAGCTGCTGATTTTCCGCCAGAAGCTGAAACTTGGTCAAACGATGTCGGAATGACCTGAAATTTGAGGTGAAGCCTCCTGAGCAATAAATAAGACCAACCATAGGCTTTTGTTTGAGTTTTGAAGCCGTTTGGGGTCCCATCGATGCTTCACTTAATTTTGCTGCGGGGAAAATGCCGAGCTTTGATATGTGGCCAAACGATGTCCGATTGACCTGAAATTTGACGGGGAGCCTATTGGAGTCATTTTGAGACGTTCCATGGGCTCCGTTTTGGATGTCATGGTCCCGGGTTGCTCCGCCGCCGGTAGGCTTGATTTTCTCTCGGAGCATCGAAACCTGGTCAAACGTTGTCGGAATGACCTGAAATTTGACGTGCAGCCTTTTGGAAGCATGTTGAAGCCACTCATGCACTTGGTTTGATGAGCGAAGGCTTCGGTGGTTCCCGCCGCCGGGAGGCTTGATTTTGCTGCTCGAGCATTTATGGAGGGTCAAACGTTGTCGGTTTGACTTGAAATTTGGCATGGAGCCCTTTTGAGACATGCTGGAGTCATCCGTAGGCTCTGATCGAAGTTTTGACGTCTCCGATGATGTCGCCGCCGGGAGCGCCATTTTAGCTGTCGGAGAAGCGAAGTTAGGCCAAATGATTCTGAAATGGCCCGAAACTTCATGTGTACTCTTCTCTTGGCTATCTTGAAGGATCTTGCAGTTTTTGTTTGATTCTGACAAGATTTGATTTTTTGGAGAAGTTGCATTGCCTATTTATGGCAGGTTCCGACTTCATGCAGCTTTCTTGATGTTGAAGAGGCAAAGTGACATTTTTTGGTGTCAACAAATGCCCCCTCGAGGTACAGCGACGAGTTGCTTGAGTTTTGTAGTCGATGTGCCTCGAAGAGATTTTTTAAAGGAGAGCTTGTGTCTTGACCAAGAGTCTTTGAGCAATCTTTCCTTTGGTAGAGTAGCCTTTGAGCTTCCAGGGGAATTTTATGGTAAATGAAAGGAATCAAGTACCATCTCGAGGCAAAGTTTTGAAGATGACATCAGGGATGTGGATTTGGGGTTTTGTTTTTGACCTTGTGACCTAACATGCTGTATGTGGCAGGTTAGGGGGTCGGGTTTTGGTTTTGACCTTGTGACCCAACAAGCTGTATGTGGCAAGTTGGGGGATCATGATTTGGTTTTTGGTTTTGGTCTTGTGACCTAACAAGTTGTATGTGGCAAGTTAGGGGACCAAGATTTGGTTTTTGGTCACTCTTTGGGACTGTGTGGGTCCATTGGAGTGGTTTGGATTTTTTTGTGGAATGTCAATTTCAAGATTTTGGCTCAATTTGGTTTATGAGGCTGGATGGTTTGATTCTTTGGAAGCTCATGGGGCTTGGAAATTTTTTGTATGGTTCAATCAACTCAAAAGAGGCATGGAACCATTTTTGTATGCTCTTGGTAAGAGGGATTTTTTTCCTGACTAAAAGCCCATTTTTTTTTCTTTTTTTTTTTAGTGCCTAGGTGGTCAAACCTGGCTCATATGGGCTAGCCCATGGGACCTTAAGCTTTTTAGGATGGCTTAGATCTCATGTGGGGCCATTTTTATAAAGAATATCTAAAGATATCTCATTTGGATAGAGAATATCTAAAAATATCTTTATGGGAGAGAATCTCTCATCTTCCCTTAATTTGGGAGAGAATATCTCAAGGTATCTTTCTTTTTGGGAAAGAATCTCCAATCTCCTATTTTGTTGGAGAGAATCTCTCATTGATTGATTTTGGGAGAAAATCTCTCAAAGACATCTTTCTTTTTGGGAAAGAATCTTTCTAATTCCTTCTCTTTTGGTAAGGTTACTAATTAGTAGCACTTACCTTTCTTTTTTGTTTCCTTCTTTGATTTGCTATCTTCTATAAAAGCAAGGAGGAGGCTAGATCTCTTGCTCTTATTGCTTTCTTTTGCAACAATCTCAAGAGAGCTCCAAGACCAAGAGTTCTTCTTCTTCAAGGATCTTCAAGCTTTTTCCTTCTTCTTCTCCATCAATGGCTTCAAGTAAGTTTTCTTTCTTTTTCTTTCAAGAAAACTCCATGTAGAGAATAGGATGGAAAAAAAAAAGTTTCTCTTCTTTTTTTTTTTTTTCTTTCTTGTTTTTTTTTTTCTTTTTTTCTTTTCTTTCTATTCTTCCTCTCTTTTTTTTTTCACGTGATTTCCTTCCTTTTTTTTTTTTTTTCGTGCTTCTTTCTTTCTCTTTTTTTTCTTTTTACACGTTTTCTTTCTTTTTTTTTTTTTTTTTTTTGCCTGCGACTTGATTTGCTAACATTTCTCTTGTCAGCTGACTTGCCACAGGATTCCGATGACTTTGAACTATCAATGGACGCAAATGTTGATGATGCTTCTGATGAGTTCATGGAGGAAGAGAGTGTTCCGCCAGTCGTCGAAGAAGGTACTTTGTAGTGATGACCCTGATGATTTTTTTTTTTAACAGGATCATATTCATACCTTTTTGTGTTTCATTTACAGGTTTTGAAGTGACAGAAGAGAGTCCATCGCCTTCTTCAGAACCAGAGCAAGGGATGCCAGAGGTCGATCCGGAGGTAGAGACTCCTACAACCAGTTCTGACGCGATAGAGAAGATACCTCGTGCTGAGATTCCTTCTCCAGTGGCTCCAAGTGGAAAGAGTTCTTTTGTTACTCTTCCAATGGGACATGACATGAGCAGCCGATCAACGGAGAAGGGACATGACATGAGCAGTCGTCTCTTCAATTTGTGAAGAAGGTGCTGGCTCGGGTTTTGAGTTCTTGGATCAAGACTCTCCTTTCTGGACACTTGGAGGCAGGATTTGGCATGATCCCACATGTACAGGAGATTCTCACTGATACCGAAGAGGTTGGTCTGGATGTCACAGGTGCCAGGGCGATCGTTGATAGGATCATTGCACTGGGTGACAAGTGGTTTGAGACCATGGATTTCCCTAACGACCAATTCTTCAAGGAGATGTTCTTGGACCCTGCTGATAAGGCTAAGTCTGACCTGAATGAGGCTACACAAAGCAAGAAGCAGCTAGTTCGGGGGAAGAACTTGGAAGAGCTAGCCATCATCGGATTGAGGCATGACCTTAACGTCCTTGATAGGGAAGTTGAGGAGGCCAGGAAACGTCTTGAGCATTTGAAGGCACAAGTTGATGCTAAGTGGACTGCTATAACAGAGGCTCGTGACAGGGAGAGTACTCTGATTCGCAAGGTTGCAGATGCCGGTCAAGTTCTCGAGAGGAGGACTCAAGTAAACGAACAATGGCAAACTGCTGGGGAAAAGCTTCCCGGTGTAAAAGAAGGGTTACGGCATTCGCCAGCATCTCATGGCAAGTTCCTGAAGAAGCGTGCCTTGGAAACTCTGACGGCTGATGCCAAAAGTTTGCTTGAGGAGCTGAAGCTTTGGCTAGAGACCATTTTTGGCTGAGCTCCTGATTTTTTGTAGCAGAAACTATTCTTCTTTTTTTTTGGTACCACATGTATATTTTTGGTACTCTTTTTTTTTTTGTGTAGTGCTTGTGAACACTTTTTTTTGGTACCACATGTATTTTTTGGTACTTTTCTCTTTTTTTTTTTTTTTTTTTTTTTGTTTTCCCTACGCTCACTCAAATCTTTTTGTGATGAAAGCAATTGCTAAATTGGATTTGATCAAAAGCTTTGTCATTTTGTGAAAATCTTTTGTCAAAAAATTGTTTTGGCATGGGAGCCTGATTTTGGTTGTGGCGTGAAAGCCGATTTTGAGATGGCATGGAAGCCGAAATTTTATGGCGTAAAAGCCAAAATTTGGGTTGGCATGGAAGCCGAAATTTTATGGCATTTACAGCCAGTTTGGTGGCATTGATAGCCAATTTGTGGCATTTATAGCCGGTTTGGTGGCATTGATAGCCAATTTGTGGCATTTATAGCCGGTTTGGTGGCATTGATAGCCGGTTTGTGGCATTTATAGCCGGTTTTGTGGCATTTATAGCCGGTTTTGACATGAGAGTAAGGTTTTTTTTTTGTGTGGCATTTGTAGCCGAGTTTTTTTTGAAAACCAAGTTTTGTTTTGTTGGCATGAAAGCCGATTTTTTGTGGCATTGATAGCCGGTTTGTGGCATTTATAGCCGGTTTTAGCGTTTATAGCCGAGTTTTGGCGTTTATAGCCAGATTTTGGCGTTTATAGCCGAGTTTTGGTTTTCAAAATGCAGGTATCGACCAAATGTCGCCTCCCTGCTGAATGGTCTTGCAAGTATCGATGGAATGTCGCTTCCTTGCTCATTCGGTTTTGCGAGTATTGATGGAATGTCACTTCCTCGCGGGTTAGGTTTTGCGAGTATCGATGGAATGTCGCTTCCTCGCGGGCTGGGGTGCAAATATCGACTAAGCGTCGCTTCCCTGCGTTTCCCAAAACTTTTGGTTTTGCGGGTACTGACTTGATGTCGTTTCTCCGCGATTTTTTGAGGTTTTCTCGAACCATTTGAAATTTTGGTTGTGGATAGCAACTGGTATGTTGCATCTCCACGATTTTTGAAATTGGGTTGTGGATATCAACTGGTTTGTTGCTTCTCCACGATTTTAGGTTTTCTCGAACCTTTGAAATTTGGGTTGTGGATATCAACTGAAATGTTGTGTCTCCATGATTTTTAGGTTTTTTCGAACCTTTTTTTGAAATTTGGGTCGTGGATATCAACTGATATGTTGCGTCTCCACGGTTTTTGGATTTTGCAAGTATCGACGAAATGTTGCTTCCCTGCGATTTTGGGTACAAGTATCGATGGAATGTCGCATCCTTGCTTTTTTTTCAAAATTTTTGTTTTGCGGGTACTGACTTTGATGTCGTTTCCCCACGATTTTTGAAAAATCATTTTTTTTTTGTTTAAAGACACGAGGGTCGTAAATTTTGACCTAGAACCATTTGGCGGTAAAAGGTAAGGTGGACTAGGGTGGAAATCCCTGAATCCGGATTTTTGTTTCAAACCATGAATTTTGGTTCAAGGATCGAAAGTTTTGGTCAAGTCAGGGAGAGGCTCCTAAACTTGGATTTTTTTGTTTTTGAACAATGAAACGATGAAAGTAAGCATTGTTTTTGAATCTCTAGAAATTTTGACATTTGATATGAAAATTCTAAAGAGAGTGGGTTTGACGAGCGAGTACCTGAGAACAGGTTTTGGCCATACAGGCATTGCTCTTACCCAGTTGGGTAAGTCTTCAAGGGTAGTACCGCTTCAAGAACTTGCCGTTGATAGGCAGCATACATATGTCGCCTTCCATGTTTAGGAGGGCATATGCGCCGTTGGAGAAGACTTTGTCGATGACGTAGGGTCCCTCCCATTTTGGTTCAAATTTGCCTTTGGATTTGTGTGCGAAGACCATTGGTCTTTTTACCGCAAGAACCAAGTCACCCTTTTTGTAGGCGCGTTGCCGAACCCTTTTGTCAAAAGATCCTGCCATGCGTGCTTGGTAAAGTTCAATGCTTTGTCGAGCTTCGATCCATTTCTCGTCGAGATTGTCCAGCTCATGGAGTCGCAATTTGACATTGCTTTCTTGAGTCATGTCATTTTGTAGAGATACCCTCAGAGAAGGAATTTGTACCTCTAGGGGCACGACAGCTTCGCATCCATAGACCAAGGAGAATGGTGTGCTATGGGTTGGTCCTCGAACGGTGGTTCGATAGGCCCACAAGGCTTCAGACATCTTGTCGCTCCAGTCTCTTTTGTGACTAGAGACCATTTTCTTGAGGATTTTGCAGAGTTTCTTGTTGAAGGCTTCTGCTAATCCGTTTGCTGCCGGATTGTATGGAGTCGAAGGACAGCTTTGAATTTTGTATTTGTCGCAGAACCTGTAGAATCGATGATCCCAGAATTGTGGTCCGTTATCATGGACGAATCTTTTAGGTATGCCGAAACGACAAATGATGTTGGTGCGTAGGAATTGAAGGATTGATGATGTCTTCATTTCGTTGAACGCAAATGCTTCTGACCACTTGGAAAAATAATCCGTTGCGGCGAAGATGAAGCGATGACCTTTGCTTGAAGGGGGAGAGATAGGACCTATGATGTCCATGCCCCATGCTTCAAAAGGCCACGAGATTGCTGTAGGGTGTAGCCATTCCGGAGGCATGTGAATGTAATCTCCGTGAACTTGGCATAGCTGGCAGCGTTTGGCAAATTACATTGCATCAGCTACCATGGTAGGCCAATAGTAACCTAACCTTTTTATCTGATCATAGAGCTTAGGACCTGCCTGATGGGCTCCACAAAGACCAGCATGAACTTCTTTAAGTGTTTCTTCAGCCTCTTGTTGTGACAAGCAGCGTAGAAGTACTCCGTTAAAGGATTTCCTGTAGAGGATTTTTGAAGGAATATCCAAATGAAAGTTTGGGGCTCGCCTTTGTATGCTTACCCGTTCTTTTGGATCTTCAGGTAGGATTCCGAACATAGTGTAATCAATGAACGGATCCCTCCAGTCGCCGATTGAAGGTTGAAGGATAGAGATCCGACTTCCAACCACTCGGTGGCATTCAGCAACTGCTTGGTGTGTGTTAAGAGGAGGGAGGATCCTTCTCTCGCACACTGTAATTTGTATGCTTTCCCCTTCCTGGATCGCCATTGATGCGGCAAGTCCGGCCAGGGCATCTGCACGGATGTTTTCACCTCTACGAATGTGGGTGATGTGACAGATGTCAAACTTTTGCAGAAGCGATTGTGCCTTGTTGTGATAAGGCAGCAGATCGGGCTTCCTGACTTCATATATCTGATTCATCTGGTTGACGATCAGTTGAGAGTCTCGAAAGACTTCCAGCATAGTGATACCGGATTCGATGGCGAGTTCCAATCCTAGGATCAGAGCTTGGTATTCAGCCGCATTGTTTGTGCATGGTTCCAGTAGCGAGAAGGCGTGTGGGATCATGTATTTGTCGGGGCTAACAAAGAGGATGCCAACTCCCGAGATCAGCTTTCTGTTTTCATTTGTCCTGGTTGCACCGTCAAAGTACATGTCCCAGGAGGCATTTGGCGAGAAGGTCTCCACGTTGTAGAAGGGTTCGTCTGGGAGATCATCTCTGAGTGGAGAATCTTTAGGCAATGGATGCTCTGCGAGAAAGTCTGTTAGAGCTTGGCCTTTGATTGCTTTTTGTGGTACATACCTAATATCAAATTGTGATAGAAGGATGGACCATTTTGCCAGTCGGGCATTGAGAGAACCTGCGTTTGTGACAAGGACCTTCAAGAGGTTGATCCTCGAGACGAGGTAGACTGTGTTGGAAAGCAAGTAGTGACGTAGCTTTTGTACGGCGAACATCACTGCAAGGCATTCCTTTTCGACTGGAGAGTAGTGATGCTCTGCACCTACTAGCATGTGGCTGAGGTAGTATAGAGCAGCTTCCTTTCCCTCACCATTCTCTTGTGCAAGCAGAGCGCCTACAGAATGATCAAGAGCTCTTGTGTACAAGATGAATGGTTTTCCAGTGGCAGGGGCAGCTAACACTGGAGGTTTGGTCAGGTATGACTTGATATCTTGAAATGCGGCTTCACAGTCAGCATCCCAGACAAAGTTGACACCCTTTTTCATCAATCGAGAGAATGGACGGCATTTCCCCAAAGGATTGGAGATGAACCGTCTGATGTAGGCCAATCTCCCTTGGAGCCCTTTTAATTCTCTCAAGGTTCTTGGAGAGGGCATTTCTAGAATAGCCTTGACTTTGATGGGGTCAAGTTCTATTCCGGCTTTCCGAACTAGGAATCCAAGGAACTTACCTGACGAGACGCTGAAGAAGCATTTTAGAGGATTCATCCGCAGTTTGTGTTTGCGGAGTCGGAGGAAGACTTCCTGAAGATCTTTGAGATGGTCTTCTTTTCTTCTGCTTTTGACGGCGAGGTCATAAACGTAACATTCGACCGTCTTGTGCTGCATATCTTGGAATATTTTCATCATAGCCCTCTGATATGTGGCACCAGCATTTTTCAGACCAAATGGTATGACAGTGTAGCAATACACGCCGAATGGAGTCCGAAATGAAGTGTGCTTTTCATCTTCAGGATGCATCTTTATCTGATTGTAGCCAGAGAAGCCATCCATGAATGTCATTCGCTCGAATCCACAGGTATTGTCAATCATTACCTCCGTTATCTTTGTCATCAGAGAAATCGTACCAATTGGATGAGCTTCCTGGATCTTTGTCAGGTAACTCTTTAAAGAGATATCCAGGGAGATCGATGTCTTTATGAACTTGAGATGTTGAGGCTTGGTCGGTAAAACGACTTTTAAGCTTTTGTGTCAACTGTCTCAGAGGAGTGTCGGGATCATACCCTAACCCATATGAAGACTTTTCTACATGACCGTAGAGTCTCCAATCTTCCAGCTGGCTTTTGGTCAAGGCGGGTCCCAATGGCGTGAGAATACCGCGTCTTTCTCCCAAACCGACTGGGTTCTGAGCGTTAAAGCTCATTTTCTTCATGATAGCTTGTGCCACAGGACTATATAGAGATAGCTGAGGCATACCTTCATTTTGGAAAGGTTCCAGCATGGAGTTTGATGAAGAAGCGTCCGATCTATGGAAGAAGATCGGCTTTTGCTTTGGTAATGTTGTCGGAACAACAAAGGTAGCAGACGTAGGATCTTCTACATCAGCAGGTGTCTCCGTCGGAGTGAGAGCAAGCTGAACATGCTGAGCGTCAGCTTGGCTTGATGATGCATCGTCTTCTGGCTCTGAGTCCGAGTCTGTGTCTTGCATGATAGACACGAGAGAAACAACAAATTTGCCCATAGGCTTTTGCTTTGCCTTCTTCACTCTGGTTGTGATGACCAAAGGTTTTGAAGATTTGAGGGAGATGACGAAGGGAGATTGACTACTCTCTTCTAATTTGCCGGAGGGTTTGTTTTCTTCCGGCGATTTTTGAGGAGCCTTGCCTTTATCTTTCTGGAGATTTTCAGCAAAGGATGCTATTTCCTCTTTTTTTCTTCTTTTTCGCCTTCATACATTTGGGAGTCTGCGAAGTGGACTTCTTTACCTTTGAAGGGTCTTCTGTCCGCAAACACTCGATGTACCATGCCGTCATCGCCGACGAACTTGATGCATTGATGTAGAGTTGAAGGGACAACACCATTGCCGTGTATCCAGGGGCGTCCGAGAAGGATGTTGTAGCATGAAGGGGTTTTTATTGCATACACAGTGACTTCAGAGATAAGATCACCGATCTGCAATTTGAACCTGATTTTGCCGATAGGCCTTTGAGTACTCCCATCGTATCCAAAGATAGATACAGATGTGTGGCTTAGCTTGCTGGGTGGGATGCCCAACTCTTCGAGAGCCGAAGTGGAGATGAGGTTGAGTGCAGAACCTGGGTCGACCTGAACTCTGTGTATAGGCATTTCCTTGATGTACCCTGTGAAGTACAGGGTTCGGTTGTGCCTTGCTTCGCCAAGTAGGAGGTCTTCCTTAGTGAAGGCGATGGTTGCACTGGCTGCCTTTTGAACTGAGAGGCATTGGATGCATGATCCCTCGCTTTTCTCTTTTTCTCCTTTTAAGGAGGTTTCTGAGTTTTTGACCCGGTAGTCCATTTCAATTTGGAGGACTTGTGGGGCATGTTTGTCGACATCCTCATTCAGTTTTTGTAATTCTGAGATGAGATTATCACGAGTGCGTGGAGACATTCGTAATAAATCCAGGATGTGCAGTCGTGCAGGTATGTGTTTGAAGTGCTCGATCAAATCATACTTGAAAGCCTCCTTAGGGCCTGCATTTTCATCATTGTTGCCACTGGGGGCGCTTACAACATCTTTTCCCGAAGGATTTACATAAGTAAAGGAAGATTGGTTGTAATTTTTGTGGTAGTCCCGGCCCGAGCGGGTGCCTCTACCGACTTCGAGAGCTTTTTGAGAAGGATCTTCGCTTGGAAGATTGTCTTCATGATCAAGAGGCTGTCGTTTTTCATCTACTGGGGATGCATCTGCAGCAGAGTTGCCATCCTCAGTGGTTGTGTTGCACGGAGCATTTTCCGGAAGCGAGTCCTGAACAGCATCCAGCAGCTTTTCTTCTTCGTTGACCCATCCATCATCCCAAGTTGGGTTTTCTTCATGATGATGAGTCGGGAAGAATGTGTATTCTGAAGTCACAGTCTCAAGAGAAGAAACCTGAGAGGGTGTCATCTCTGTGAAAGTCACGTGAGACGAGGTAGCTCCAGAAGATACATTGCTAGGCGTCGTCGGAGTATAGGTAATCTCATCAGACGACACTTCAGAAGAGCTATAGTCCTGATATATTACATTACAGGAAGCTCTGATAGGAGATGTTGCCTGCTCGGAGTCAGACTCATCCTCGGATGTAAGAGGATCGTCAATCCAGCAATGTTCTCCACTTTCAGGAGTTAAGGGTGGATGTACCTGATTATCTTCAGGGACTTCAGGCTCTGGGTTGCGAGGAGGCTCGTTAACACGATCTTGCTCTTGTTCTAGAGCGAGACACTGCAAGATCCTTGCATATTCTTCAAGATCAGGCATGGGAGCCAGATCCTCTTCTTCGTCTTCTCCGTGTGGCTCAACATAGTTGATTTCCACTGGAGCAATGACAGGTGCTGGGTTAACAGCATCTTCTTGTGCAGCCTCTTGGTCTTCTTCATCATCAGACCAGGATCCTTGTGGCTGTAAGGGGTTATACCAGATTACTGGCATAAGGTGAGTTTCAGGAACCCATTCTTCGTCGGAGAGATATTCTCCTGTTTCAAGGGATTCCTCCCACTCATCGGTGTAGCCGGACTCGAATCCATCATCGGTGTCACTGGATTCGTATTCATCAATAGAGAATCCAACTACCGAGTTGCAAGAGTATGATGCCCCCTGCATAGCTTCTTTTTTGAATCGAGGTGGCATGAAATCACTGAGAGTGAAGTTTCTTACCGCCTTTGAAGTCTCTAGAAGGGACGTTTCTGTTGCCCCTAGTGAAGTGGTAGAGGAGGCCTCTGCCTTTTCATGGACTTCTTGTTTTGGCTGGGTCTTCTCTTGCCGTTTGAGCCTGAGGAGATGTTTCCTAGCATGCCTTCGCTGTTGAGCTGTCGGCTTTGTTTTGACGATCTCCCAGTTTTCATCTTCCAGGAGATCGGGATGTACCCATATAGGTTGTCCATCTGGTGTTGGATAGGGAACCAGTTCCTCGGACGCTTGAATTTTGTTTATCGCCATGAAGGAAGTAGTGATCTTCTTCTTCGGTGATTTTGGTGTTTGTCCACATGACACCATGTTGACGGAGGCAGTCCCATAGTTTTTGTCAAAGGTGATGACTCCGTTTTTCCACATCTCGTTTATCTTCTCTCTCACAACAAAGCATTGATTGAGAGGATGCGAGACCATCTGGTGGTATGGACAGTACCGAGGATCATTGGTTTTGACAACATCTCCCGGTCTTTTGGGCTCTGGCAAAATGAGTTTGCCATTTGCTAGGAGAGCCTCAAAGATTTCTTCAACGTCTTCATCGAACGGATATTTCTTTTCTACACGTTCCTTGAAGGCATCAGAGAGTTCAGGCCTTTTACCTGCAGTTTTGTTTTCAGCTTTCTTTGGTTGCTGAGGAGCTGACTTGGTTTGCACATTGAGGACCTCTTTCTTCTTTGGTTTAGAGGTTACAACGGCGGTTGGCTCTTTTCTTGATGACTTCTGACTGTTGAGGTCTTTAATCACCGTTTCAGCTTCCATAGAAGCTTCCAGGAGTTCTCCCAGTTTTTTTGATTTGTTGCCGATGATCATGGAGCGGATTCTAGCTCTCATGTTGTTTCGGCAAATGTCGACTAGTGACGCCTGTGGCAATACATCTGAACATTTGTATGCCATTGCTTTCCACTTGTGAATGAAGTCATAAGTTGACTCATTCTCTCCCTGTTTTAGGCTGCAGAGCTGAGCCATAGTAACATGATGATCCTCACCTTGGAAGTGGGTCAGGAAGCGTGTCTCCAGCATAGCCCAGTTCTGAATGGAGTTCTCCGGCAGAGTGGAGTACCAATCGAAGGCCGTACCTTTTAGGGTACTTGCAAAGAGGCGAATCTTGAGTGCATCTTGATCCGCGATAGCTCCCGTCAAAATCTTGAAGTGGATGACGTGCTGTCTGGCTGATCCTTTCCCCGTATATGTTTGGAGAGTAGGATGCTTGAATTTTGTGGGGAACGGGACCGAGTCCATCCATAAAGGATATGGTGGCTTGATCCCATGCTCCTTGAGTATATCCTCTTCTTTTGCTTTGGCGAGGATACTGTCTACGTCCTTTTTGGTAAGGGCGCATGACTCATTTTCTTCACAATTTTCCTCGTTATTGCGATGCGGAGGAGGCTCATTGTTCACCTGATTTTGGACAACAAGGAGAAGGTTTTCCATTAGAGTTTCAATCCTCTGATGGCCTTGTTCCAACTGCTGGATGCGTGTGAGCGCATCATCTTGAGGTGGATTCTGAGGTGGTGGCTCAGAACTTGTAGCCAAGACGTTCATCCCTCGGGATTCAAACGAAGAAACCGTCCTGGTGACTGAGCTGAGGCTCATTCTTTTTGATGAAGAGCTTGATGAAGGATTACTTTCCCGTCCTTGGTTGGAAGGGGCAGGAGATTCTTCGGGATGTCTTTGTGTCCTGGTGACGCTACGGGTCACCGGACGTCGGACATGGATTTTTTATGCTGACTTTTGGCGTCTTCTGGTTTTTCCAACCATATGGATGGCAGCAACTTGGTCGGGTCTTTCTTTTTCGACCCATTTGTGGGAGACTTGAAGTGTAGGAGGCTGGGTCCGTTGCTTCTCTAGTCTCTTTTGTCGATATGACGCACGGCGGCGTGCTCGACGAGCGATTTGAGCTTTGGTCAGCTCTGGCTGGGCTCTGACGATGAAGGATGTGCTCCCTCGGGCGCAGCAGCCGAGCCTGTCTTCTTTGTAGCTAGGCAAGGACAGGATCCGGACCCGGTACTTTGCCTGTTGCAGCGAAGCTTTGAACCTTTCGAGTTCGGCCCCTGTAGAGATGAAGGGTCGAACTGAAGGAGTGTAGGCCTTAGCAGGTGCTTGTAGAGGCCTGGTGATGCATGATCTGATTTTGGGCCTGTAGGAACAAGCCGGCTTATGCTGGGTTGACTTGGGAGTCAAGTTGGAGATGGGTCTCTCCTCTTTCATGTAGGCAAGAGGGTAGAACTGGTTCTCCTTGAGTGGGGCCAGGTATGCTGGCTTGGTGGAGGTTTGAGACCTTCTTTGTTTTGGGGAAGGTCTTGGAGACCAAGTCTTAGGGTAGACCTGATTGGTTGTGGGTCGAGGCTTCGCGGGGATGCCGCGGGTTTCGGGCTTTTGGGCGCTCGCCTTTGGTGTCACGGGAGTGACACGTTGAGAGGCGATCTTCTGCTTTTTAGCAGGAGCAGCTTGTTCTTCGGGAAGTGGGAATGGTCCCAGTGTCCCGAAGACGATGGTCCGGGGAGTCGAGGTCGACCCGGAGTTCAGAGAGTTGCCGAGGGAGTTGACGCTTCGGCAGCTGGCAGGGCGCTTGTAAGTGCGCTCGGTTTGCTTCTGTTGAAGCATGAGTTGGTGCTTGTTCTCATCGAAGATAATGGTTAAGGCTGCCATTGTTAGTTTCGAAAAAAGTTCTGAAACAAGACCACATCCATTAGTAATCACAAGAATATAATGATCATAAATGGGAATTTCTATGGTTGTCTTTTCAAATCGCTCAAGGGATATGACCCAAGCGACATGAAGAAGGCAAAAAACCATAGATGGTACAATTGTTCTGACAGCAAGTATGGTGAGCCCAGAATGAGCGTTCCAGTGACTACTAGAAGCAATTGTAAACCTAAATTCGACTTATCGAGAAGTAGGGCTTGCTCGAGATAAGAAGAATATAAGGTAGGAGTTACAAATGTGCCGGTCACAGATACAGTAGACCCTGAAAGGGCGTACCAATATTGCTAGGCACAAATGTTGGAAATCGCATCCATGAGATGGGATTCTCTTTTTTTTGAAAGGTCAGAAATGGATTCGTCAAAGAGAGCAGGTGGCATTCCGATTCAAATACGGGCTCAACGATTTCCACGAGCGCCAGTACTCATAAGGAAAGAGACCACAATTTCTCGAATCTGAATCCAAAAGTGACGAGTTTTTTTTTTGAAATGTCAAGATTGGTTCCATCAAGGAGAGCAAATGGTATTCCAATCTAAACACGGTCTCGGCGATTTCCGCGAGCGCCAGTGCTCAGAAAAGAAGAAACCAAAATTTCTAAGATCTGAAATCAAAAGTGACGAGTTTTTGAAGAGATTTTTTTTTCTGAAATGATTTTTTTTATTTTATTATTTTTATTTTTTTTTTATTTATTTTTTTTTAAAAAAAATATTTTATTTTTTTTTATTTTATTTTTTTTTGAAGATTTTTTTTTTTAAGATTTTTTTTTTGAAAATCTTTTTTTTTATTTTTAATTAATTTTTTAAGATTTAAAGACGAGAGAGTACACATAGGCATCCTAACCCGGTCTTATGAAACCTCAATTAATAGAATTGCCCCTAGGTAAGGGTAGGATTACTTAATGAACCCGTTTGGAGGACCCTTGCCTAGAATAGTCAAGCTGTCTCCACACTCTGGACAAGGCTTTTCTTGAATCAATCGTGATCAAAGAACGCAATTGGTTTAACCTTAGTGGTCTATGTCCTTTTTTTTAAAAAATCCCAAATAGACTCATCGAAGAGAAACGATGGCCCAAAACCTTAGTCGAACGGGCTCAACATTTCTGCAAGCACTAAAGAACGATAGGATAGGATCAAAGTTTCTCAATTTTGAATCCGAACTAAGAAAACTGATTTTTTTATTAATTTTTTTTTTGAAATCTCTAATGAACTCATCGAAGAGAAACGATGGTCCAAAACCTTAGTCGAACGGGCTCAACATATCTGCAAGCACCAAAGAACGATAGGATAGGATCAAAGTTTCTCAATTTTGAATTCAAACTAAGAAAACTGATTTTTTTTTTATTTTTTTTTTAATTTTTTTTTGAAATCTCTAATGAACTCATCGAAGAGAAACGATGGCCCAAAACCTTAGTTGAACGGGCTCAACATTTCTGCAAGCACCAAAGAACGATAGGATAGGATCAAAGTTTCTCAATTTTGAATTCAAACTAAGAAAACTGATTTTTTTTTTTGAAAAGAGAAAGAATGGAAACAAACTCAAAGAAATAAAAATTTCCAAAAAATCCCATCTCATTTTTTTTAGGATGCAAAATCCAACATAGGCTACCAGCTAGAAAGTAGCCAAGGAATCCGGAAAAGAAGTATAAGCATAGAGCAAAAAGTATGATATGCAAATATTTCATTTCCGAGCACCGTGTTCTCAAATGAACGAGTCCCACCGGGTGTGCCAGCTTGATGGAACGCGCTCCGAATGCCGTGGGTGCTACCGGGGTTGGCGGACGTGGGAGTCCGTCGGGTCCGGCCCTTTCGCGCCCGGGGGGCATGAAGCGTGCATCAACATTTCTTTTGTGTGGGTGTGCCAGATTTTCTATTTTACTTGGAATTGCAAGTGGTAATCCGGAGATCAACCTTCGCAAGTAAAAAGGAAATCAACTTCTTTCAAGTTTTCCATTGCACAAATATTTAAGAAAAGAGACATTTTCTTGGTTTGCCGTGAAAGGCGATTTTGTTTGGCATTTATAGCCGATTTTGGCGTTTATAGCCGATTTACAATTCTCATCAATAATGAAAGACAAGAGTTGTGATTTTTGTCTCTTTTAGAAAAATACAAACTACAATGAAAAGCAAGAAAAGGAGGATCTAACTTCTCAGGAGATTGTGGGGGACTCGTTCAGATTGACGGTCGCAAGCCATGTATGGGCTTCGCCATCATCCATGCAGATGAGAACAGAGGATGCTCTTGATTCGCTTGGCTTGGCTATAACCTCAGATTTTTAGAGGACAAAGACCAAGAGGAGGTCCTATGTCCAATAAAAAGCTAAGTAGACGGGCTGAAAAGCCACGTCCAAGCCATTGGAGGCAGCAGGAGAAGGCAAGTACCTTGGGGGGGGTACCCCCCAAGGGACTTTTGTCACCTTGTAGTGGTGGCCGGTGCAGAACTTGAGCAGAGTTTTTCTCTCTTTTTCTTTCTCTCAGATTTCTTGATTTGTGGTGCTTTGGAAGTGATCTCCGATTGATCGATCCGGATTTCAATGGAATGCTCTCCTATTTATAGGCTTTTGGTAGCCATTTAGGAGAGTTTATGGGCTTTAATGGCTTTAATGGGAGGAGTTACAAGATTTATTTCTTGATTTTGTAACTCCTTTTTCCTTGAATCTGATTGGCCGATGGAGATTAAGGGCTTTTAATCACCTTAATTACCATAATGGGAGGAGTTTCATGGGTTAAATGCCATGAATCAATTGACTTGTAACTCCCAAATGCTTGCTTCTGATTGGGCCGTCCAAAGAAATGAATTAATGACTGCAATAAAGCTAGTCAATTAACCACATTAATTGGTCGCCGAGCAGTCGAAGAGTCGCGGGCCGTGCTGTGTCTTCTGGAATTCTTCTGGCGATGATCATCGATGGATCTTCATGCTGATCGACATCGGATGAACATGTAACTTCAAACAGTGATAGCTAAGAGCGGGCCGGTGACATCTGTCCTGTCGATTTTTCGATCGATTGGGCGGAAAGTACACTTTTTTGGTCGACCGGTTGGCGATCAATGTTGATTTTGATACTTTTGGAGGTTGACCCGTGATTTTGACGGATGTCGGAGGACATGAGTCAATTTCAAGCACTAAAAATCACATTTTCAGGAAACCACAGGGGCCAAAGTGCCCGAAACGCGAAAAAGGACGGAAAAACGGGTCACCGGCGAAAAATCCGGTGACCCGGACTTCCATGGTTGCAGGCTGCTACCCTGGGGATTTTTCCCCTGTTTTTGGTCCGTTTTGTGGTCTTTTTCGTCGCCGTTTTCTTCTGTATATTTCCTGACATTTCTTCTCATTTATTGGCTTGATTTCCCTGTAGAAAACCCGATGACAATTCTTGCATTTTTAGAGTGCAAAGTTTCCAATTTTTCGGGAAAGCCGAAGACTTTGTCGCGTAGAGCTGCTGATTTTCCGCCAGAAGCTGAAACTTGGTCAAACGATGTCGGAATGACCTGAAATTTGAGGTGAAGCCTCCTGAGCAATAGATAAGACCAACCATAGGCTTTTGTTTGAGTTTTGAAGCCGTTTGGGGTCCCATCGATGCTTCACTTAATTTTGCTGCAGGGAAAATGCCGAGCTTTGATATGTGGCCAAACGATGTCCGATTGACCTGAAATTTGACGGGGAGCCTATTGGAGTCATTTTGAGACGTTCCATGGGCTCCGTTTTGGATGTTATGGTCCCGGGTTGCTCCGCCGCCGGTAGGCTTGATTTTCTCTCGGAGCATCGAAACCTAGTCAAACGTTGTCGGAATAACCTGAAATTTGACGTGCAGCCTTTTGGAAGCATGTTGAAGCCACTCATGCACTTGGTTTGATGAGCGAAGGCTTCGGTGGTTCCCGCCGCCGAGAGGCTTGATTTTGCTGCTCGAGCATTAATGGAGGGTCAAACGTTGTCGGTTTGACTTGAAATTTGGCATGGAGCCCTTTTGAGACATGCTGGAGTCATCCGTAGGCTCTGATCGAAGTTTTGACGTCTCCGATGATGTCGCCGCCGGGAGCGCCATTTTAGCTGTCGGAGAAGCGAAGTTAGGCCAAATGATTCTGAAATGGCCCGAAACTTCATGTGTACTCTTCTCTTGGCTATCTTGAAGGATCTTGCAGTTTTTGTTTGATTCTGACAAGATTTGATTTTTTGGAGAAGTTGCATTGCCTATTTATGGCAGGTTGCGACTTCATGCAGCTTTCTTGATGTTGAAGAGGCAAAGTGACATTTTTTGGTGTTAACACTCTTCCCTCACTGTTTTCCACCAGAGGTCTGCCAAACCGGTGAATAAGGATGTTGCCAGTTTTACTCTCTCTCCTCCTGTGCATCTAAAGATTTCAAAGATGTTCTCCGTATGGTCCAACCAATCATCTGCAGTCAAGGGATCTTCTGAGCCAACAAAATCCTTGGGTGCCCTTTTTCTGAATCTCTCAAACAATGCATTGGGTCATGCTCTCTCTGGTTGATGACAATTGCTGGTTGAGGCTGGACTGGTTCTGGCCTTCTCTGTAACACTTCTAATAACTGTCTCTGCATTTCAGCCAACTCTCTGGCATGATCCTCATCCTTCTTAAGCATCTGTTCTTGGAGTCTGGTCTGGTTCTCATTGGCTTGACGTTGCTGGTCTAGCATAGCTTGCAACATCTGCTGAAACTGATTCGGCATTGTATTGTCAACCCTTGTATTCTCAATTCTATCTTCCTCAATAGGCTCGGTATAATCACTGTTGCTCGCGGTGGGATTGCCATTTACCGGGCGCTTACGAGGTGGCATGATGCTGCAAAACAAGTTGTTAACACATATAAATCCAAAAATAGGGTGACACATTGCTCACGCGATTCTAGCTAACGAAAGATCTAACGAATCCTCGCCGCGTCCTTAGGATTTCTGGTTTCTTTTAATTGCCTGAAACACGTCTCGCTCTGATACCAGTCTGTCGCGACCCCGGACCGGGTTTAGGGTCCAATCCGGGATCGGGACTAATTGTGAAGTAAGTGACATAAAAGAGATCATAGGTATGTTTAATGTCCAACCGTACACAGGTTAATTAAGAACACACATCACCCGTGCACGTGATTTCCCACAGGTGTCCGCGGTGAGGATCTCTCAATAACATCATGAATACTTTGTTAAATTGCGGAAGCGTGTAGCAATCAAGCATGTAATCATTTCCATATAACATGAGACTGATTGCATTTAAATAACAAATATCAGAATAATGAGCAATGTTCTATAGCGTAACCCAAAAGTACTGTTAAAGTTGAACATATATCATTTAATTACAATCCCCAAAATTATAGGCCAACAAAGGCCAAATAACAAAACAATATCCACCAAAATATCAATCCATAACCACCCCCCCCCCCCAAAATGTTTCACATCTCGACCACCGGATGTTTACATAACATCGTCGGCACGCCACTCAACTAGCTGTTGTGGTTCTCCGACCGCCTCCTCTAGCTCCTCCTCGGGATAACTGACAATGGGACCTGAGTAATAAAGAAAAGGATCAGCCACGACGGTCTGGCAAGTGGGTGAAAAGATATAAACATTTGATAATAAAAACCTTTACCTTGGAAAACCCATAAACCTGTTTAAACAATGACTTTCAAGAAGTGAATGAATCATTTAACTGAAAATACATATGCAGTAATAAAACATGTAAGGTAACCAAGGAAATCGGGAAACAAGCAAGATGTCATCCACAAGAAGCTAAATCCTCTATCACCGAAGTGACAAGAGTATCGGGTGTTGACCTTATTCACTGAAGTGAGAAATGTTAGACCCTAGGTTGTAACCTCGATTTGCAATTTGATGTCAAACATAGGATCATATTCATCTCATCTCTTAATCATTCATTTCACTATTTTCATCTTGAAAATCATTTCTTTAAATTAACCTACACATGTTTTGTTAAAACTACTTTATGGTTAATTTAAATTTATTTTTAAATTATATTTTCTTGATGAATTAGTTTGCCAAGACACCTTTCATTACTGAGTTTTCAAAAATGATTTCAAAGTTAGACTTTTTCAAAACTGAAGGAACTTAGAAATTCATCTGACCTGTTGTCGGTCAGCTTGTCGGTTCATGTCGGCAAACCGATAAAGTGAGCCGAGGTCAACCGATGGATATGTCGGTCCGAGTTCCAGAGAGCTACAAATTTCAGATCTTCTCTGTCGGTCCACTCGTAGGTTCATGTCGGTCAACCGATAGTACATAAAAATTCAGACAGAGAACTTGTCGGTTCAAAATCCAGACAGCATCATTTCGTACATCTTTGTGATGTCGGTTCGGCTGTCGATCCATAGTCGGTCGACCGATAATGGCGGTCAACCGACAAGTGCAATGTGGTCAGAAAAATTTCGAAAATATGACTGTTGCCTTTAGACCGTTGAGCCGTCGGTCAACCGAGCCCTGGGTGTCGGCTGACCGACTGGTATCCGTTGGACTACTTTTTCTATAAAGAGCAAGTTCATTACAAAGCAAAGGAGAGAGATTGGAGAGTCCATATTTGGTGTTTTGAGAGCCCAAGCAAAGAGAATGAACTAAGGATGCTTTAAGGACCAAATGGAAAGCTAAAGCTTGAAGATTAAAAAGTTTAAAACTCTAGTAAGCTTTAATTTCCTCATATATGTTTCATGCTTCTATTCAAACCTTTGGAAAATGATTTATAGCATGATAACTATGTTGTGTGGAATTCATAACACATTTAATCTTTGATTTACTAGTTTGGATTCCATATCTTGACTCAAAGCAAGTTATTTTTCAATCCTTGGTAATCATGCTTTGAAAAATCTTTGTTTTCTTTTAAAGCATGTGTTATTAACTTGTTTGAATCTTTCCCCGTTAATGTTTTCAATCATTTAAACTTTAGTTAAATCTTGTTCTTTGAAAACATTATTGGTTTTGCATCACATGTTTAGACATATTTAATTTCATACAACTTGTGAGCTTTTGATTTCATATCCTCAACAAGTTTGTATTTGGTACATATGATTTGCATATTACTTCAATCAAATCTTTTTATGTGTATTAAACTTTGAATGCTTCTTAGCATACATTAATTGATCTTAAACTTTTAATATTGATTGAAGTTTCCACACACTCACTTCATAAACATACATCTTGGCATTCATAGTGTTTGTGTGAGTTTGACTTTCACCTTCATATTTGCCTATTCTAGAGGCATTTCAATTGAGCCTAATTGTATTCTCTTGAAGTGTTTTGAAGACACTAATCTTGAGAAGAAAACCTTTGTTTGTAAAGGTTATTGTTTAGCCTAGAAAAGCATCTTCTATAGGTTGTTGTTAAGACTTAAAAAACAACATTGTAAGGTTATTGCTTATCCTTGGAAAGCATATTGTAGAGGTTACTGTTTAGCCTATTAAAAAGCACAAATAGTGGAAATCCGGTGGGGTGTAGATTCACAAGCCGGTAGTGGATGTAGGCACGTTGGACGAACCACTATAAATCTCGTGTTGTGGTGATTGCCCCTTGTGGTGATTGTTGTTTAGCTTCCGCATTTAGTTTGTTAATCATCATAAGTGGTTAATTGTTTTAAACAAGTTTAAATTTGGCATAATTAGTCAATTACTTGTAGCTCACCCTATTCACCCCCCCCCCCCCCCCCTTTCTAGGGTTTGGATCCCTAAACTTTCAAGGAAGTGCAACCAATTTACATATACATATACAATAATACGGGACGGGACCACGGTAGCAAACCGGGCATCGGGAATCACGGTAGCAAACCGAATATTAGGAACCACGGGAGCAAGCCAGGTGTCGGGACGGGACCACAGTTAATAAACAGGGTATCGGGATCCAAACTGCAGCTGGCGGGATGGGAGGGGATCTCCAAGTCTGTAGATCAGACCGACAATGTCATCCAAGCTTAATGGTGCCGACTCATAGGTCAAATGCAAGAAATCAGGCATGTATATAACACTTACGATGAAATCGTATAAACGGGCAAAACGGGGTGCTCAAGGTACAAATATCATTTTAATATCGGGCCATGCACATCGGGACTAGCACAATGCTACAAATACAGTTCAGTGTTTTCGGGATTGATAATTCATAACTCATAAAACTTCGGGGATAGAAAGTGTACAATAGACTTTCAAAATATTGGGACAAGTGCTGGGGTTTAAAACATTTTCAAGGTGAATAGGGATCCCGTATGTCCATTTAATAAACACTTGGTACTCCTTAAATTTGGGGACATTCTGAGTTCCTTATGCCCTTAGAAGTTTCCGGAACTTCAATGAATACTCGTGATGTGGTCTCTTCTTCTAATGGATTTCAAACAATGGTTATAAGTCTTCTCATCACAATAGGAATGCTAACCAACCTCTCTTAATCATATAAATGCTTTATTCCAGCTCCAACGTGTCCCCAGTGAAACAACACCCATCGCTCGAGCGGATATTACAGGTCGCTCGAGCGGAGGAGTCTCTGGAATGGTTTCTGGGAGGGTTCGATCTAGTGGACCAGGGGTCGCTCGAACGGACCTGCCCCAGTTCAGGCTGGCTCGAGCGAACTACCAGTTTGCTCGAGCTAGCAACTCTCTAGATGGAATGCTGGGAACGTTCGCTCGAGCGGACCTAGGTTCGTTCGAGCAAACTATTCTCTAGAATGGAACGAACTCCTTTCTGGGTAGTTCGCTCGAGCGAAGTGTGAAGTTCGCTCGAGTGAACTGTCCAGAACTGGGTTCGGGAACAGTTCTGCTGCTTCCTTCTTCCCTCTTCTTACAACCCATTTGAGCCACTTTTCTACAATAAAATGGGAGGCTCATGACTCCCTTCAATCATTGCCCAACATCATCAAATCCCCCATAAACAAACATCCAAATCTCCTCATCTCTACATTCAAACAATCACCAAGAGAAGGAATACACCCACATCACAAGAATCATTTAAGTCCTGTACAAGGGGTAAATCAAAAGCTACAATCCACACTTTCAAGACAATAAATAAGAAAAAGCTAAAAATCATATTTCAAGACAATAAATGGGCTTACCAACTCTTTTTAAAGGCATTAAAATCATATTGAATGCAAGTAAGCAACTCATTAATGGAAATAGCCAACCAATCATGTTTGTCATGAAAATCAATCAAAACTCAAAACATCCATTCAATCCACTTGCCTCAAGGTCTCTAAACAAGGAAATCAAGCTTCTAGACAACTCTTCCAAGCCAATGATGCAATCTACACAAAAACCCCCAAAATGCAAATCCTAGAATGGGTTAAACCAAGAAACAAGAAGAGATAATTCTCAATAATGAAAAAGGAGCTCTCCCAAGACTTGAAGAACACAAATCTAGGAGATTAGGGAGGAAGCTTACTTGTAGGTTCTCCAAATAGACAAGGTGAGCTCAAAGAGGGTCTTGAGATGAGTAAATTCTTCTACAAATGGTATTAAAGAGAAGCTTGCAAGGAGGGGAAGAGGGTGGTGATCTCCATTTGTCAAAAGATGCAAGGTTGGTGGTGATTTGGCAATGGAGAAGCAAGAAGAAAGGAGAAAAGGGAAAGAGAAACCCTAGCTTTGCGTTGTGCTGGAAAAAGAAGAATGAAGAAGATGGGCCCTCTATATAAAGACAATGGGTGTGGGCTCCACCACTAACAAACTCTTTGGGATGAAATCACTACTTTCGGGACCTCAGATGAGTACGGCGAAGAAGGATGAAATGATCACCGAAATATCTAGTTTCCAAAAAGTATATGTTTCGCGGGTTTCGGGAATATCAAGTTTTGGGTATAGATTCATGTAAAAAGACTGTTTTGCCCTCAATGCTAGAAAATCGGGCTTTGGGGTTCCGGACGGGTACGGGATCAACATGAAAGTTGTAGAGATTATCGGGATGAGTGAAACGGGGTAGGCATACAACTCATCGGGATCTCGGGGAATTCTCAAATTAACGCAAATCTATCAAAAGGGAACCCCCCAAAGGGCCCCACTAAACACAAGCATTTAAAATTCCCCAAAGCTATATCAGGAACTATACTAATCCCACTTAGTCAAGTTCTACCAAACACGCTTAGCACTAACACGCGACTTAATTAGTACTAATCGGGGTCACTCGGGTCGGGGTCTTACAATAAACTTTTCCAAAGTCACCTTATACATAATTTTTGAGATATTCTCTATGTGCAGTAGCATAAAAGGACGCACCAGAATTTATAACCCAAGATTCGGATTTATAATCAAAAGAAAGAGTTAAAGCATCCCGAATAGTATCACCTGCAACATTTGCGAAAGCTTCGTTGTCCTTATCACAATTCTTTCGCTTGTTTTTCTTTGGTAGAGCTTTGCAGTCCTTTTTTAAATGTTCTTTCTTGCCACAATTCCAGCACTCTATCTTGCCTTTTGATGATCTTGATTTGCTCCTTGATTTTGATCTTCCACGGCTTTGCTCTCTCTCAGATGACCTGCCTCTGTTTTCCACATTCAATGCACTTCATGTTGATTCACCTGAAGGTTTCCTGTGAATTTCCTCATCAAAGATAGCACTGACAGCATCATCAAATTTCAATTGGGTCAATCCTGAAGAATTACTCAGTGATGTAACCATACCATTCCAACTGTCTGGTAAAGAAGATAAAACCAACAAAGCCCAAATTTCATCTTCGAATTGTACGTTAACCGAGGATAACTGGCTCATAACTGTTTAAAACTCATTCAGGTGTTCAGTAACAACCCCACCTTTAACCATCTTCATGTTAAACAACTTTCTTATTAAGAAAACTTTATTTGAAGCAGAAGGTTTTTCATACATTCATGGTAGGGCATCCATAACATCTTTAGTGGTTTTTTCCTTGATATATTGAAAGTAACAGACTTTGATAGAGAGAGACAAACCATACCTAAGGCTTTCCTATCGAGTATCTCCCATTCTACAGCCGACATTGTTGCATGTTTCTTAGCTTTTCCCCCAAGCGGCAAGTAGAAATTCTTCTGGTAGAGGAGATCTTCAATCTGCATCTTCTAGTACGCGAAGTTTGTGCCATTAAACTTCTCAATTGTGAGCTTTGTGTCATCCATCATTGCTCTCACTCAAACCAAGTTCAATCTACTTGATGAATTTCTCTACCTGTCAAACTGTTAATCCATTCCATCTGCCTTGTAGATCTCGTCCATATGAATCCAAAAAAAAAAAAAAACAGAGTGCAATTCTGAGTCCAAATGGCTTCAGAAATCAAGAAACAATTATGGCCGTCCGATCTGTCAATTCTATCTTGACTATATTGCTGAATACGGACTGTACCTGGGCTTCTACGAAACGGGTCAGGTCAAACTAACCCAAGTTTGAACCTTACTTGCAAATACGCTGTTGAGCTTCAGAAGTAAGCGGGTCGAACCTAACCTAGAACCGACCCAAGACCTGGGACCTGGAACGGACCCAACTGTCGTTTTCCTCTTTGTATTCTAATTAATGTTCTCTGTAACAAAGAAGGGGGGCGGAGGGGGCCACACAACCTTCTTGTCTTCTCATCTTCACTTCGGCGACGATGACGGGCGGGCGGGGGGGCGCACAACTTTATTATCTTCTCGTCTTCCACTTCCGCGACGACGATAGTGACGAAGAGAAACTGGAAGCCCAATGACGACGGCGATCGTGTAGAAATGGGACAAAGGCATTTCGGGTTCTCTGCTTTTCCTGCTCCGATGGCGATGATAGCGGACAACAACAAGAGGCAGAAGGCAAGTAACAGTTGTCTCCCTTTCTCCGTAACAGGCGAGGGGTCTCCCTGTGCAGCGAAAGCCAACCCAGGCTTCTCCTCTACAAATCTTGAGGACGAAAAGTCCGGCCCAGTGCTAGTTCCGATTTCTGGAACTCCCGATCCGCGTGGCCCGCCTCTGGTGATCAGATCTCTGCAATTCTTCTCAAACGTTTACAACAGATTCCCCTTGCAATGGCCCACCTTCGATGATTCTCAACCAGAACCCTTCTGTTTACAGATGATCTCTACTCTAGAAATCCAATCTTGATCGTGGACACGCGCAATGCCAAGCTCTAGAAAAATCCTTGGCTCTGGCTCGATACCGGTTGTTAGGATCAGAAACACACGTACGATCTACGAGACAATCAATCCAATCACACAATCAATCGACAAGACACGGATTTACGTGGTTCGGCAAGATTGCCTACGTCCATGGGAGATTCACGCCGTTCACTATTATTAGAGATTCCCACAAGAGTACAAGCACTCACTGTCTCTCTTGTTCTCTCTCAATTTCACCCTAATTACAATGCTCTCAACACCCAGTATAAATATATGAAGCCCTAAACCTATAGACACACACAACGTTCAGATCTGGCCTTATTATAATAGATGGTCTACATTAAACCGGACAAATTACAGGTAAACTCCTATAATAGAATAGAGTCTAAATCAAGCTTCACCAACCCATCAAATCAAAACTAAATCAAAACTAACTTCTACTAAATCAATTTCATTACAAAAAAGAGTTAATGAATATCCATAAAATTAGTGAAATAGCATACAATTAGTGAAATATCTACTTTTTTTTTTTTTTTTTTTGCTAAAATAGGACTTTATATTATACCACAAGCAGCTGAATTACAGAAGAGGCCTTAAGAAGGCAAGTGTTACTACAGGATTGAGTTTCCTTTAACCAAAATATCTACATTTAAATACTCCTATGATTACTACATGATCAAATTAATGAAGAAAATAATGTCGGTTTCATCTCATTCTTGACGACCCAACGAAATATTCACATGAACATCCCTTATACCGTTCTCCCCCATCTAAAAAGTTAGCTATCATCATTTTTTCTTTAATGGTTTTTTGTTCTTTATTTATTTTAGATGCTCAATTGAATATTTTATTATTATTATTATTATTATTATTATTATTATTATTATTTTGTCTTTTTCTCATCTGAGGTGGTTCTAAATTCATATATTTAATGGTTTCTGGATAGAATTGGGTGTCCTTGCAAAAAAAATTTTGTTCAAGAGTGGTTCTTGTACATGACTTTGGGGTGGTGGTGTATGTTCTTTGATGCCAAGGTTTTGCTTTGTGGAGTAGTTCCAAATTCATGTTTTATAGAGCTTCTGGATTGGGACTCCTCATGGTGAGAGTTTTCATGATTTCTGCCTTTTACTCTTGTTTGAATATGGGTTTTTCTTCCCTTTATCCAAGCATCTGCTCACCACTGTTGGAGCAGAATTGTAACGAACGAATCATTAGGTCCTATGTTTCACAGTCTTGGTTTCATGTTATAATGGTGCTACTTGCATCAAAGTTTCAAGCGACTTTATGACTAATAGTTGAAATTTTAATTTCAAGAATTATGATACAGGGCTCGCCATCTTGTTTCTAGTTGTTCTAATGTCCTCACATCAAATCCAAGTCACCTCCATGGCTGTTTTGTGTGTGTTAGTTACCTTGGCAACTTTTTCAAATGTTTCCATCAATTACATTAATAACAACTTAAAACGACCCTATTCTAAATTGAAGTGATTACTTCACAAAGCCTAAATACACCTAGTCAAGATGATTCAGCATATTCAATTTATAAGCATGCATCAGTCACATATACACTACATGAGGGGGGAAAATGACACAAGAAAGAAAACAGAGGAAAGAAAACGAGAGGGAAGAGGAGGTGGAGGAAGAAGAAGAAGAAGAGAAAGAAGAGAGAACAAGAAGCACCTGCAGAGAGCAGACGGC